>OY986980.1:2746724-4120086 GCA_963920545.1 Lepidium didymum
GCTAGGAACTATGTATAGATCTAATTGTTGGGAAATTTCGCAGGTTGTGGGAATTATTTTTGGTTGGTATTAGTGGGATATTCGGCGTGGGCATCTCTGTTCGAGTTAGCTTTCGAGAGAGCAGCTGAAGGAGCTTTAATAATCGTCGATCTCGTCATTGACTTTTTCTTCGCCGTTGATATAGTCCTCACTTTCTTCGTTTCCTACTTGGATAAATCTTCTTACCTCATTGTCGACGACCACAAGGTCATCGCCAAACGGTAAAATTCATAAACCGATTTTTAAAGATATAGCCAAGTGATTTAGTGACAAATGAAGAAATGTGGTACTAGGTACTTGAAGAGTGTGGCTTTTACAATGGACGTAGCATCAACGTTACCGATTCAGCTCATTTATAAAACGATTACCGGGAATGTTGGACGAGGCCAAGCTTTCGGTTTCCTTAATCTGCTCCGGCTCTGGCGTCTCCGTCGCGTAGCTGAACTCTTTAAAAGGTTATGACATGTTAGTACATATCATATACTATTCAGAAATGTTGTACATCACTTACTAATTATATGAGTCATTTGTTGTACTGTTCAGATTAGAGAAAGACCCGACTTTCAACTACTTTGTGGTCAGAGTCATCAAAGTTCTCTGTGTAAGATCCTTGCACGATCTATTTATTAAATAACACTTCCTAACTAATGTTAGTAGTCAACCAAGTAGCGGTAGCTTGGTGGTTGGGTCAATGCATAAATTCATTCGTATTTAATTCATGTGAACTAAATTGTTGTTGTTTGACTGGACGGAAACATGGTCAATATGTTTTAGATCTCATTAGAAAGATCAGAGATAGACTAATCGCCGTGGCTGTTTTATTAGAAGAGTAGTTGGACTTCGACTCAGACTCTCGGTTAACCAAAAAAAAAAATATATATATTACTAGTCTAGAACTTTGTTTTATAGATTGTCTTTGTAATTATGTAAATTTTGATTCAGGTAACGATATTGTGGATACATATGGCGGCATGCGTCATATACTGGATAGCCTTTCATTATCCAAAACCTTAAGAGACATGGATAGGATCAGTATATCCCAACTTTAAGGAGACAAGTATATGGTTAGGCTACACTTATTCAATGTACTGGTCCATTGTCACACTCACTACAGTCGGTTACGGCGATTTTCACGCTATTAATAGCCGTGAGAAGACATTCAACATGTTGTACATGCTTTGCAACATTGGTCTCACTGCTTATATCATCGGTAACATGACCAATCTTGTTGTTCATGCCTCCCTTGGTACATTTGCCATGGTAAGATTCTAAATTACTCTAATATAGAAGAATAGTTATAGATTCAATCAACTAATTGTTATTTGTTGGTGGACAGAGGGCAGCAATCAATCATATATTGCGATATATACGACCAAAAACAAGTTGCCAGATTCAATGAGAGAGCAAATGCTTTCACATATGCAGCTTAAGTTTAAGACAACAGAGTTAAGACAAGAAGAGGTTCTTCAAGATTTGCCAAAGGCTATAAGATCAGGCATTAACCAACATTTATTCCGCACCATCATTGAGAATGTTAATCTTTTTAAAGGCTACCCTAGTGGCCTCATCGTCCAAATGGTCCTTGTTTAACAAGACATTAATTGTTGTTTTCTTGTAGGTTTCACAAATCAAAGCAGAGTATCTTCCTCCTAAAATGGAGATCATTTTGCAGAATGAGATTCCAACTGATTTCTACATAATTGTATCTGGAGGAGTGGTATGATGTCTTTGTTCTCTAATTACTCAATATGTATATAAACTCAATTCATTGTTATTTATTTATTTTTGAAATCACAGGAAATAATTGCATCCAAGGGTTTGAGTGAACAGGTACAATTCTAAGCTATTAGTTAGTCAAAGGGTTAAATGTTCATCTTCTGCGATCTTTTTCACAGGAGTTCGATTCTAGAGAGGCGCATAGCTTCGTGTTTGGGGTGTGGTGTTCGACTCTAGAGAATAACGTAGCTCCATATCATAATTATGATAACTTTAGGGTGTGGGGTTTGAGTTTTTTGTATTGGGTTGATCTAATTGTTGACAACAAAATTGATGAAGAATTGGTTTATAAAATGGTGAAGGTATTGGCAAAGTTAGGTCCAGGAGATGTGGCAGGAGACATAGGAGTAGTGTTCAATATTCCTCAGCCTTTCACTGTGAGGACAAGAGGACTTACACAAGTTATCAGAATTGGTCATCTTTACTTCAAAGAAATGGTTCAGTCTGATATGGACCTCGATGCCAAAATGATCCTCACCAATTTCTTGAATGTAAGTTCAGATTTACAAAACCGTGATAATATTAACAATACTTCTATTAAAAACAATAATGATATGTTTTCTTTTTCAGTATCTCAAGAAACTGAATGACGACTTAAAGAAAGAAATTCCTTTTCTTAGAGAACTTTTAGCTGATGATACAGATACTCAGGTACACAGTTTTCTTTTGTCTTATCCTCTCGTCACGATTATCAATTGATTTTGAGGTGAGATCATATTGTTTTGGACAAGAAACAGTTCAGACAGAGCAGTTACCAGAGAGTGACCATGACGAGATAGTTATGGTCTCAACACATGAACTGAAAAGAGTAACTAATACTGTTTTTATGTCTGTTTATTTGATTCTTATTGCAGAACACTCTTTAATATTAACATTTGATGCAGAAGAAAAGAGAAAAGAAACGGAACCCCCAAAAGAGTGATAATCCATGGACACTCTCCCAATGAAGAGAACAACAACAACGGTGAATCCAACGGTAGACTTATTATTTTGCCTGATTCTATCCAACTTCTACTCGACTTAGCTGGTTAGTTTCACTCTTTCATTGACATTATAGTTCTATAGTTTAGCAATATGTTTAAATATTCAAATCATTATTATAAATCTTAAAGTTGACAATCTTGGCTGGATGCAAAGAAGAAGTTGGGGAAACGAGGAAGCACGATTGCCATGGCAGACGGTGCACATGTTGAACAACTTGATGCTCAACGAGAAAAAGATCATTTATATATATTTTAATTTCGTTTTATAATATATACATATATATAATTATAATTCTCACTGCCCGCAAAAATTATGATCTGAATATATAATATTTTTGTCAGTGTAATACGTTTTAATGAACAGAAGGAAAGTCGGATATATGAAGATATAATAGTTTGACTGCATTGTAAGTTTGTAACATGCCTCTTGGCAGCATGCAACAACAGTAACAAAGTTATTTGAAAAGAAATTCTGAGTTCGAACTCAAATAATGCATACAAAATGGATGAGCTAAAAGACTCTTTGTATAATTCTTGTTATAAGTAAACAACCAAAAACAAAACAAAAGTGAAGACATTTATCTAAAAGTACACCTTTAAAGCGAAGTGAAATTTCTCAAGTTGAAGTAGTCTATGCTATCTCTTCACTTCCAACAAAATTTCTCAAGCAGCCATAAGAACGATGTACTTTCCCTTTCTGTTATGCTTTTCTACTGTAAATTCTGAACATTACACAGATAAGAGAGACAATAAGAGAGGCTTTTGTAAGGACTCCTAAGATACAGAGGATCAGTTCATTTTGAGCTGGATTTGGCGATGAACTTGCACAAGAAACTCCACATACGACGGGCCACTTGTTGTCCTGTCTTCTACCATGTACGAGAGAAACAACATTCCTGGAAGATATACCATAAATCAGAAGAACAAATCAGCATCTACAAGGTTTTGTGAAATCAACAATACTGCCTAAGCAATATTCCATTTTCATGAAATCAAAAATTAGAATGACAAGTAACTCTCTACTACATGACCAAGTCATTTCCCAAAGAGTATTTAGATGAGTCTAGATTCGGAATTCGCCAACTAGACATTAATACTAGCTGCAATTAGAAGCTACTATTAGCATAAGACTGATCATGTCGTAAGCAGAAAAAGATAAAATAACATGTAGTCTTTGTAATTAACGCTAAGAGTCTGTTTGAAATCCATCCAAAATTACTCACCTGATGGATCACCCTTCTTGCACAATTTTATTCTGTGTAGATAAAACATAAAGACGTTGGAACGATTAGGTTGGGAATGATACAGTTAGGAAATGAAAAAGACAGATACTCGATTTTTGCTATACCTTAGGTAAGAACATCTTTGCCTCCTTATTTCATTCACCACATCATTGAACTTCTTTGATAACTGATTATCATACTGCTGCAGCACATACTATATAAAAAAAACACAGGTTATCATTGCTGAGGCCTCCAAAATTTCCAGAAAAGGGATTCTTCTTTCATGGTTTCAATAACGTATTAAGTGAAAATTCAACAATCACAATCATCACATATGGATAGTGCAAAAAAATAGTATACAAGCTAGATTTTGTTGCTATTTAATCATTTCACAATTTCATGTGCTAAAAAGAAATTGAGATCACCTGGCTAGGAATTTCAGCAGCTGAAGGTACAGCAAAAAGTTTCTGCAGAATATCGGAGTCAACTGATTCACCAACATATAGTAGACCATCTTCACCATTCTCAAGAAAATAGACTCCCTCACTGCTAATGTGTTCACTTGACAATGGGATTGAAGGAGGAAGGACCGATCCTTCTTTGTCCTAACAGATTTAAATAAGCAAGAAAAACCTTAACTTTGGCAAACTGCATATCAAGTCTTGAGAGACATATACTAAAGAAAAGTAACCTATCATACCATCGCGTCAAGGTCGTGAACAGAAAACATCCTGGGATAAACCAAGGGAATTGCCAAAGGAGTAGAAAGGGAAGATACATAGTTGATCCAAAATGATCGATCATCAATTCTCCCATCCGTCCTTAAACCTACACTCTTGGTCAATGCTGAAGGAAAACCCATTTAAGGAAATAACATCAAATCAGAATCTATTTTTTCCTTACTCCTGTCTAATAAGCTATTAAATTCTGACAATCAACATGCGGTATGTCGCATTTCACATATATAAGAGAAACAAAAAACAGCTATTGGTGTTTGTAGGAGATTTTTCCAAACATCTGAAGAAAATTAGGTATCTAACTTGCTTCTCAGTTATTGTAGGTACCAAATATACTGCAATCTCTTTATGAAGGTTACAGATAATAACGACAGAGTTAGCAGGAAATGTAGAAAAAAAGAAAATTGGTAACTTAATATCTCTTAAAAGAAAGCACACATAGCAGGTGAAAACACAATAAATATTCACTTCTAAATTAATATAAGGGAAGGGAAACAATTTGCATTGAACAAAAGAGATCCTTAAGTTGTGTAAAATTAGCTTAAAGTACAGCAAAAGTCACAAGGAAGTACCGAGAGTATATAATGGAAAAAGCTTGAGCGCCTCTGGAAGAATAAGTTGTCCAGATGATGTCACTGTAGCACAAAATTTACGATAGGCATAGAGTGCATTGATACAACCATTAGTTGCTTGCTCCTTTACCAATGGAAGTGCCTTCGAAGAAATTTCATTAGCCGCTGCACAAAGAAATAACAACACAGACATCATTACATAATAATAACCCAGTTAGCAGTAAAATCAACACGGAGAACAGTAACCTACCATGTTTCAGCATACAAGCAAATTGAGAATCTAAGTCAGCTGCACGAAACAAATTACTGAGCATGTTCGTACAGGAAAGCGATAATGTAGTAACTCTGATTCTTCTTTCTCCATATATGGTAGTATACAGAAGGGCGCACTGAAAAAACACAGAATGAACATAAAAACATAATCCTAAATTAGAGTACCAACATTTTTCAGAGTACATGAATACAAAAAATACCTGGAAAGCACATTCAGCTCCATCTTGTAGTTTGTCATCATGCTTTAATATCACCATTACAGCTTTGTCACAATCAATCTGCATTGGCAATCAAAGTTTGTCAAGAGTAAAAAGGTGTTATGACATAGCGCATCTCCTATCAAACTTTCAGCAAAAGAATCACTTGTTTTTCCATTGACTGCATTGTGTTAACTTAAACAGCTTTTATAAAGGACTGTGTACAAAGATATACTTTCAATAATTTGCAGGAAATCAGCAGATACACACAATGCAGCTATTTAAAACTAATAAGTGGGACAATATAAGAATGATCCACGCACCGCTGGAAGATCAATGTCAGTTGGAATGCGTTTGCAGAAATTTCCTGAGTATTCTTGCACTTGAATACCCTATAATTAGTGGAAACAGTGCTTTACAGTAAAATAGCTTAAAGATGGGATTCACAGAGTAATGATCGAAGAGAAATCTCCACCACAAAAACATACCTGGCTGCATCTGACTCGCATGACCGCTTCAAAACCCTGTGGCCTAGTAATATTCCATTTAAGATCATTGTAAAGCTTGGGTGGATCCGAGAGAGCAGAGAAAGGGTAATAACAATACACCTGAAGAGAATAATTTACAATGAAAAGTTTAAAGTTCCGCAAAACCAAGACACTAAGCTCAAGGTTCATGGAAAAAAGAGCATAACCATTTATGATGCATCAAGTATGCGAGACTTCCACAGACTATTGTCAGTTAGGAGTACAAAGTAGCCATGGAAATTTTAGGACATGGGCTTCCATAAGAAAATGCATTCGACGGACAGAAACAAAAAATACTGCTAACAAGAATTGCTATCGAACTGTGCTAGTTACAATACAACTAACGTTATGAAAAGGAAAAAAAAAAGTAAAACAGAACTTGTTCACAATCAGAAAGGATAAGAAATATTGGAATATACCTGTCCTCCAGTAGTTCTTGGAATGACGGAAATGGAAGCCATGTCAACATAGGCCTGAGTTGTGATAAATATGTCTACACAGACCTGAGAAATTTATGGACTGCTCAGACAGGGATAAAATATTGCAAATTACATTGTTATTGGTAAGCAGATGGAAACATTATTATTTTGAATATCTATACTATTGGTATACCTGGTATTCAGCAAAATCAATCGCCATGGTCCTTAGTGTATTGTCTGCTGGTTGTAGTAATTTGTGAGCCTCCTAAAATCAAATTACAGGACATTTTAATAGTTGGGAATGAAGCTCAAAAATCTCTGAAAAAAAAAAACAATGCTTACCTTTTCACCAGCAGACATATTAGCTCTCCCCTCGGCCTCTCTAGAAGAAAGTGCTCCAACACCAACAGAACACAAAACTATGGAAAAGATGGTAATCATGTTAGTTAAGTTATCGAGGTGCTGAACGGTAAGATGTATTCTAAGAAGCGAGATTTGGTCCTCCAAATAAATATATGATTTTCAATGTGCGATTATAAGTGATTAGAAGAACACTCATCAAAATATGAGGTACCCAAATAAGGCGAGCAGCATACCTGATTGGAATACCATGAGCTTTCCTCCTTTGCTCCTCATCGCCAAGAAAGCAGCCTAGGAGAAACAGAGCTTTTAGACTCAAAAGTCAAATTCACTAGTAAATATTATCCTTGACATTTTTCCCCCAACGAAGGAAACAATGATTCATTAAAGATGGCCAACGAAAAGCATGCAAGCTTCCAATCAGCTTGAAATGTCACTTCATTATTTGCTTTTACCAAAATAGTATTTTATATTTTTTACGCCACTCATGATGATCCAAACCTCTAAGCCGGTTGACAAGAGTCTACTGCTTACAGAAACGGCAAACTCATGAGATTGAGAAAGCCATCAAATGTACCCAACTTCTATTTGTACTACCAATCAGACATGCAAGACAAACATAATGCATTTTCAGAAATTCCATACCTTAACTGCTGCACCAAAAGCAGATTCAGGAGTCTTAGTTTCCTGAAACATCGTCGGGATACTATCCAACAAAAGCTCCAGGTGTTGACGGCACTGAATTCCAACAGATATAATATATTACAAAACAAATGGGAAAGAAAGTAGGAAAACCAATTTCAAGTATAACAGCCAGCTTATACAACACATTGATAAACAAGGGAAGAATTAATCACGAAGTACACAAATAGAAAATAAGTGGCCCAGAACTCACCTCAGATAGCTGAACAACGACATCTGTTTCTAAAGGTGTATAAACATCTTGCACATCAGGGACAATGAGCATCAATGGCTGCATATCAGTGAGGAAATTCAAATTCACAGGAAACGGTAATCAGTCGAAAGAAAAGAGACAGCACCCAGTCTTGAAATCATAGCATCAACGAGATGCAGTGTTCAACTCTTAATATAAAATAACTTTTATGGCATCATAAAAATATATATAAGATCATCGTGTGAATGCAATAACTGTCAAGTGAAGCAAAATATACACAATGAAACCGATGAGCCTGTAGCCCAGTGACCCAGAACAATTCCTTGTACCAAGATGATGACCTTCTAGTTACGAACATGAGAGGATAGATCTCTCCTTTTTACACCCAAAAAAATACAAAAGACGGATATGACTAGTGCAACAAATTACCTGCTGGAGGGCACGTTTTAAATTATAAAAGTGGATTGTTGAGTCAAAGGTAGCAATTCCAACAAATGTCCTAGGCCCTTCCTGCAAAAGCAGACAAAAGTTCTTAAAATGTCTTGATGACTAGGTAACATAAGAATATTTTAATTTTTTGGTAATACAACGATTAAAGATGAGGTACAGACACTATTTGCAGCAGAAGCTACTCCTTAAATGATTCAGATGTTACAGGCTGTTTTCTGTCAAATATATATTTAATCTAGAATGTGGGAAATAGTGACAAAGCTTACAGGAAGGTCTGAAAGGACTTGCTGAATTGCATTGCAAGCAGCAGCAGTAGCACCTGTTTGAATCGCATTCATTGAGACATCAATAAGGAAAAAATACACTGCTGGCATTGGATCCCGTACCTATTAGTAAAGATAACGATGTTAATTGCCATACTTGCCACCCTGTCTGATCATCAACTTCTCCTAAAAGGACATTATAACCAGTATCTAAGCTAGAGAGGGGTAATTTAGGTGATGCTACACTAGATCAACAGTACCGAAATCAGTTTTCACCATAATAATGTTCTCATTTTTACAAAAAAAGGCCAAATCAGTGGACAAAACACTTTGTCAAATAAAATGCTAGATTTCAGATCGCATAAAAGAAAATTGGCATCTTATAAAGCAAACCAAAGATATAACTAAAAAGTTGACAAACTAACCATGTATTCTTTTGTGGCAACAAACTCAACGGTTCCCCTGCACAGTTCAGGTCTTTCATCAGCATCCCTACGTCTACCATCTGGACCCAGATTACAGTGATAGTCACGGGGAGTCTCATCAGTAAATCCTGTGCAAAAGAAAGTTGATTGGGAAATGGATCACAAAGCATCCCACACTATAAGAATCCGAAAATATTCTAGTGAGTCTTTCTTAAATAAAATCTTATCGCCATCTTCCACAATCAAGTGAAATCCAGATTGACAGAAAAAAATCTTTCGATCCAGAAAGGTAATCACAAAAATGATAGTCTAGGCTTCTAGCTTAGAAAATCAATTATTTCACTACTTGATATATCCTATTTCAGTTACGTAGCTATAACTTCAGGTTATGTGGCTTTCAACAACTGAAAATAGAATTACCACAGAAATTACAGATGAACTTCCTTCCTTGGTCAATGAACTTCATGAAAGGATTTATGTATCCCTTACAGCGTGAACATCTAACAGGTCCACCCTCACCGAAATCCACAACCTTCACCATAGCATAGGTTAGTGCTACCAGAAATTAATTCTTTGAAATATGTGAATGGGAAATTTCTACTTCAAAACACAAGATTATACGCTTCACAACGAAATCAAAGGGGGAAACATAGACTTGACTTACTTGTATAGGCTCTTCAGATGGGTGAGGAAGTGCCAGCGGTTGGACAATCAGCGCCAGTTGCATTCCAGATGTCGATAGAAGATCAACTGTACATGGGATCTATTACGAAAAAGGGAATCATGTTTCTAAGAATCAAGGAACACAGCAAATAAATATCGGTAAAGAAACACATCATATCATTAAAAAAATATGCCTCTTGGGTACCTGATTGATTGTGCACCTCATGTAACGTGGACTACAATTTCCGGTGTCTCGGGTTATATAATCACTAGTAGCAGGCTTCAGAAATAGAAGAGATGTTCAGGGGAAGATATAGCAGTTCAAAAAAACCCACATAAAAAGATATGACATCTCAGATTAATGTCTGAATTGAAATTTGATCAAGCATACACACCGGGGGAGGATTAGCCTGATTACTCTGCCGAGTTTCAAACACAGCTGGGATGGGGCTTGAACCTGGCCTTGGAATTTGATTAGGATCAATCCTTGAGGACCCAGGAGCAGAGGCACCAGGCTGGCCAATCGCAGAAGGTATGGTGGTCATCGATTGATTTGGCAAAGGACCCATGCCATATCTTGGTGGTTGCACTGGGCCAGGAAATCCTAGAGGTGGGGCGACCTACCAACATTCAAATTTGAAGACCATCAGAATCTGCCACACAAAGGAAATACATCAAGTGAAAAGATCTTGCTTATGACGAAAATAGAGAGCCACAACCTAAAGCACTACATAAGGTGTTGCCTAATTGATTACAAAATAGAATCCTGCCAATGCCAGTTCAACTCTTTCACAATCAAAATATTATGAATATTGGCCAACTAGTATGGTTCCCGTCTGAAAAAATTAATTGCATCTACATTAATTTGTGACTACCTCATGGGATCATATGTTTTCCATCAATCCATACACCAGACACAGAGAAGTTACATATCAAGAGGATATACCATAACCTTTGTAAACGTACCTGCCCTGATGGTGGACTGTAAGGCAAGCCTGATACCGCTGGCCTGCCATGAGGGGCCCCAGGAAAGGTTGCTGGTGGGGGCATTGGAGGGGCAGTAGACGGATTTATTGGTTGATTCCCAGAAAGAGGATATGTACCAAGTGGCCGTGGAGGAGCCCGAGCGAAAGGTGCTGAAGGAGGCTGAGCATAGGGTGCCTGTGGAGTCGTAACTGCAGCACCTTGGACTTGAGTTCCCCTCGGATATCCTCCTGGACCAGCCATTTGATGGCCATTACTGACTGGACCACCAAGCATGCCTGACGGAGGCATAGACATGCCAGATCCTACAGATGGAGGTGAACCAAATGCCATTGGGCGTGCTCCTGGAGGGGGACCTGCAGCAGGCTGTGCCACTGGTCCTCCAGGCATTGACGGTCTAGAGCCAAACGGTGGCTGACTAGAAGGTGGACCAGTAGGTCTGTTCAAGGGTACATTTGACGGAAACCCAGCAGGCTGTGATGCCGCAGGGGGACCACCTGGTCTCGCCAACTGAGAAGGAGGTCCAGACCCGGACATCGGTGAAGGCCCACGTTGCGAAACTCCATAAGGGGATTGCTGAGGGAAAGGTTGTGATGACTGACCAAAAGGAGGAGGTGGTCTAGGACCCGAGCCAGGCATCATCGGAGGTGGTCGATTCAAATTTAAGTTCTGTATATTGTCAGCTAAAACATTTGAGTTCCCTTGTGAACCCGGGAAGTAATTCGGTGGCCCGGAATATTGCTGATTGTTGGGTCTCGGTGCCCCTGGAGGAACAGGAGCAACCATGCTTGAATACCAGACGGAGGTGAAATCCTAAATCGTCCTCAACAATTCAAAGTTTCCAGTATGTTGTCAAAATCTACAAATTCAGATTATCAAAATCAGCAAAGCAAAAATCAAAGAAAGTGAAGAAACAACACAATACAGTATCCGACCAATCACACAGACTTGGTGGCAGCAGCAACCACACAATAAAAAATCAAAAGTCAATCATCTGGAGAAACAGTAAACATCCAAAGGTAAAAGTACACTCTTTTTTTTTTCTCTTCCAGATCATACAGACCCATCAAGACTATAAAGAAGACGAATCGAAAAAACCATCAGTGGTAGTAAATCAATAAACCATAATCTGATCTGAAGGAACCAAAAAGTAGCAAGATTCTCAAAAGGGAAAATTGCAATCCGCAAATCCATATATGTACCCGAATTGAGCTAAACCGCGGACAATTCGTCAGATACGGATCCACAGATAAAGAGACAAGTTCAGATCTACGCTCAGTGCGGGAAAGAGAAAACCAGCGACGACGGTTAACGGCGTCGGTGAGTGTCACAAGATTCAGACAACAAATATATTTTAAAAAAAATCGGTGTCCGTAGAAAGCAGAAGAAGTTCAGAGTATCATTACCAAAAATTCAACAAAATCTAAGGGCACAAGTATAAAAACGTTGAAGAGTTAGTAAAAGGTCGAAACTTTCCGAAAAACCAGATTTTTATGATTGTCCGTTTTCAGAACAAGGGAGAGAGCCTGTAGTAAACCAGACTAATCTCTTTTGGTCATACATTGACACACTCATACACGTCAAGTTTGGTTCAATATGAATTTTCAAACTATAATTTTTGTGGTAATTGTTGTGTAAACTATACATAACCAACAAAGTTTATATTTTTAAAACAAGATCAATATGAATTTTCAAACTATATCAACTGACGTTTAGTTCTGTATGTCGGTTAATAATTATAGGATAATTATTTTGGTTGAAAGTGTTTGTTTGGTGGTTTACAATTCATGCAAGTACACTGCAATAAGATTCTTCAACGGCCATTAGAACAAGCTCTACCGATAAATTACATAGATTTACAATCTTTTTGGTTACAAGTAAGATCTTCCCTCATCAATGTACATATGATCAAGAAGCAATAATAGATGCTTTGTTTCATCTCCAACCAGTCAAATCTGAATCAAATCTTTTGCAGTTAGAGGTCAAGCTCTTTCATTCAAAGGGATTTCCTCTGAAAACATAAGCATTTGGGTTTGCAGAAGGATATCCATTGTTTGGTTGATGATAAATGTTTGCGGCGTGGAAAGTGTTTTCTTCAGTACTAAAGCCATTAATCTCTTGCCTTGTGTACACAATACCAATTTAGTTTCAAGAACCAATATCCAATCAAAAAACACTAAGAACAGCCCAATGAAAATTACCTGAAAGATGGAAACATATTCACCTGTGATTGCTGCCCTACAAATGCACCTGATTTTGCCAGGACTCAAGTTTAGTTTTGATACACTCCAACCAAACATATAAACAAAATAAATCTAATATGACATAAATGTTGTCTCACCAGGGGATGCAAGAGATGGAGGGTTTGGTGATAATGCAGTTATATAATAAGGTGACTGAGAATAAGTCATCAGTCCAGTGGAATCTGTAGCTGGATTTGAAGAATCTGGATACTCTATTGAAGCTGGCACTGGTAAGCCTCCTTCTTGCACCCAGGGCAAAGCAAGAAACTGTAAAAGATCAAAGGAAATGGCTGATGTTTTGCATTTTCATCCAATAAACTAACTTAAGATTTTACTCTTAAAAAGTTTCATACTTGTTGTGTTTGGTTTGGAACTGTATCATCACAGCTAATATCAAAGGGATTACTTGGTTTTGCTGTATAACTAAAGGCTCCCATAGCCTGCCAAGAAAAGAATATTAGCATCAAACAAGATGCTGTCGCAATCGACCAAATGTGATTATGCCAATCGAATATATACCACAGGATATTGATAATATTGAATGCCATGAAGTTGACCATGAACTTGCGGGGGTGCAAATGAAAAGGCTCCAGTGAATAGGTCCTGCATATGACTAGATTCTTACGATCGGTGATGCCCAAAAGAGTATCCAAATTTCTCTTATAAATAAAAGGTTTGCTACCTCAGGAAGCGGATTTCTTGTGCTAGTTTTTGTCTCATCTTGATGTTGTTGATGCTGCTCAGGTCCAGCTCCATGAGCAGAATTTGAGATATCCAGAGTTGACTGTTCCATAGAGGCATCTGACGGTCCCTTAGGTGATGTAGATCCCACATATGTTTGCAAAGCCTTAGCACATGAAGTAAAAAAGTTTTTTGGTAAAAGGATATAAACTCTTACATTTGATTCGTTGTCAAGATCAGTACATTGAACCGGTTTGTCTTCATTCAACCAATCTAAAGTGATTTATATCTATAATTACTGACATCTTAAACTACTGAAATCAAGAAAATCTTTGTGAACTACAGTAGACACCAACCTGTTTATTTGCAGCTAAACCTGATGTAGCCGTCTCTGTTGTATCTAAATGATCAGAAAAAAGAGTTAATGCTAGACCTGACGAATCGCCATGAGGAGACTCAGTATGCGCAATTGGACGTGATGTGACAAAAGAGGTAACATTTTCTGGTGTTGTTGGTACTGTCTGCGTCCCAAGATTAGCTGCAGGATCATTTGCTACGGGAACAGTAGAAGAAATATCATTTTTGTTCCACAGCTCAGAGTTGTTTGTTCCGGAGTCAACAGAAGGAACAGAGAGTCCAAACAACAAAGCTTCCAAAGAATTAGGAGCTGGATCCTCAGTTGTCTTTAGAGCAGCAGGACGGTCACTAGGACTCTGACTGATGCTTTCATCAGAGGGTTCTAAAACCGGTTCATCATCAATTAAATTTATAGGACTCTTTATTTTGTCAGATGATGCAGTCATCTGCAAAGTCCAACTCACTCATTACTAACTGTAGACCAAAATGCATAAAACACAACGTACAAAACCAGAGAGGTAGATATATAATTGTGGATTACGCAAACAATACCTGTTCATTCACTGGATCCTTCGTTTTTTCAACTTTTACAGCATTGCCTACACGCAAGGGAGGAGCATTATCACCTAAGAGTTCGCTGTTGTGGCGCTTAATGGGAGAGTTTGACATGTCTTTGTTATTTGATAGATCAAGTGATTTGGAGCTTCCTCTTAAATCCTTACGAGCATCATATCTCTTAATACTTCCATCGTCTCTAAACCTGTCATCAACAACTTCAAAGCGTATAGGACTCTTTGGTAAAACTCTCGACCTTGAATTATGCGTAGCATGTTGTTGTCTATGTTTCTTGTCATCAAAATAAAACTTGAGAGATTCACTGCCACTCCTCCAAAGAGAACTAGGTTTTTCGATTTGAAATTTGTCCACAGAGTGTCTTCTTGGTTCGAAAAAATTTGCACCAGCCTTCTTATTTTCCCTGTAATCTTCTATGACAGCCTGAACAAAAACACAATACACATACAAAATGTGTAAAGAGTAACATCCTCAACATTGTAACACTCATACTAGTGTCCCAAAATGAATTAGGCACACTTAGCTTCAGGTTTGGCTAACAAAGAATAGCAATATACCGATTTATGCCATAAAATCTTGTCATTGCTCTCATTACTGTATCTTTTGTCTACATATACACTCTTGATAAAATCTCGGAGCTTGAATAAATTACTGAACAAGAATAAAGAAAACTGAGGTTATACTAATAAGTTTTGCTACATTTGGTGTTAACTCGGCTAAGATTGATAAATATCTAAGAACCTGCCATCGGGGTAAGCACCACGCTGAGTATCCCATTCTTTGAAATAAATTTGTCTGGCTCTCTGCAAACAACATGTGAAAGTTATCACAGCATATAGATGATTAGACACAATGTTGAACAGTTCCAATAACAAACCTCGTTTCCTCCTGCGCGAAGTGCACTCACTTCTTCTTCTGTGAACTTGGCCATTGATATAGATTTCACACGATGTGTAAATTCTCGACTGTACATACACAAAGAGAAGACAATAGGTGTCTTATTATACATGATATGTAGAATAAGTTTGGTATAACAGCTACAGGTTCCAGTAATTTTCTTGGATTAATAGAGAAATAAAAAGAAAAAGGAAAGGAAAAGACTTACTGGATTCCGCTGCAGTTTGTGCAGACAAAAGTCCAGAAAGTTGAGCAGACATATTGTGGACCCTGCAAAATAAAGATGTCAAACTTAAGAACAGAGAGCCATATAGAGGTAATGTTTATATAACAATATATGAGCTATTAAAAAAGACTGCTTGAAGATGATCATTGGCCAAAAAATGCTTGCAGCTCAAAATGTGTACCAGGCTATTGCAATTGATGCATCTCCGGTTCTCAGGAAGCTTCAATAAACTCCTGATAGCCTTTTCAGTTCGTTCGTCATCCTTAATTCTGCTCCCCATTGCTGGAATAATGTATCACCTCATCAAGAAAATCAATATCTCAAATGAGAAATCATATACTACAGCTTGGCCTTCATTACCTGAGAAATAAAAAGAAGAAGCAATTACTCTCTTAAGCAAATGAACGAATTTCATATGAGATTAAGCGTTGCAAGATTTTTTATTAAAACTGATTACGTTAAACATATTATATATGCTTCCTTATAATTTCATCCGCTGAATATAACTCATGTAGAAGACAAGAAACATGAGGCTTAAAACCCAAGAAAACTCAAGTTTGTGTTCTAAAATGTTGAAAACCTTTAACACAGAAAAAGAGAAGAGAAAAACCTTACAAAAAGAAGAAGAGGAACCAGCCAAAAAAAGAGAATGAGGGTGGAAATAAGACAAATAAACTATCTCTCAGGCAGTGTCCAAAGAGATTAGATAACTAAAAAATAGAAAAAAAAACAAAAGGAGAGAGATGAAACCAGCAAAGGAATGAGACATTCTCCGTCAAATCTGCTCACCTTAAATATTTCCCGCCGTTGAAATTTCTCTCTCATTATAGCTTTCATCCCAAGTTATATAAACCTATACATCTTGTTAACAACAAAAAGCTATTACTGTACTTTTGCCAATACCTTAATTAGATTTTGGAATGAGTAATTTGTAGCTATTTTCTTGGTTTAGTTAACCAATTTATATGTATTTTTTTGAAACATACGCCATGCACATTGCAATTTGACTTCGTGTTGATTTTAAGGTAAAAGCAAAAGAAACAAGAGAAGTGAGAGATGCTGAAGAATTGAAGAGCTCTGCAAAATACATGCAGCAGAAGAATCTTTTGCTCAAACTGAATCTCTCTACCAAAACAAGCTAATAAACGAAATTACTTACATTCTCCTGTTTTTTTTTTCTTTCTCTTTTTTTTACCTCCCTTAACAATCTCCTCAATTTTTGTCTCATCTTACTTAACTACTAACGACGTTCCAGCCGATGGGTACATGAGATCAAGTTTCAGAGTCCCAATTCGGTGTTATTGCTGCATCAAAATATAGCTTACTTAAAGCAGAGGGAGGCAATTTTCTGTACAGTGGAGAGCTCATGTAGGTGAGTTTTAGTTCGTGTCAATACCGGCTCTGGTTTTGCTCAAGAGGTCATAACCCAGAGTAACAAAAGTGGTAGCTATCGTCCTCATCCTTCGCTTGAGCTTTCTAACCCATTGCTGCTTTGGTCCACCGACGAAGCTTTAACTGCCTCTGCACACATGAGGGCAACCGCAGCTTTCTGGATCGCTAGATCTGCTTTGTACCTCAATCTCTCTGCTCTTTCTCGCTTGAGCTTGGCAAAAGCACATGCTCGCCTTGCAGTACCAGCTGCATCTCGCAATTTGTACTCATCAATATCTGTATTATTTTGTAGTTCTTCCAGATCGAGACGCTGAGATCGATTGGAGTAACAGAGAATATTAGAACTCGGCCAATCAGCGTCCCATTGTTCACTCCTGTTCCTCTTCCCATTTATTCTCTGCAACTTGTTTTGGTGATTCCTATGATATCCATTTACACTGGTCGAGATATATCCTGTGTCTAGGTCACGGGGGGAATATGTTCCAGGAAATTCACTCAAGTGCTCATACATTTGATTTGGATATAAAAATCTCTCATCTCCAGAGGGAAAACCAACAGATCTTCTTCCTGCTACAGAAATGGAAAAAGAGAAGATTAAACACAGACTTCATATTGAGAAGTCAGAGTTAACAGAGGATTTAGAAAACCAAGCAAGTAAAATAAGTTACCAGATGAATTATAGACATCGTAATCTCCCAAAGCAGAATTATGCTGAGTATAAACCGAGAGTTTCTTCTGTGACCTGTGCTTTGTTCCCCTATGCTTGACTTCCAAACCTCGAGGCTTAAAACAGAAAGCAAACATCGCTGGCTTCTCGATAGGTAATTGTTTCTTATGTGACCCACAGGAAGTTGGAGTGTTTGCTTTGCTCATAACCAACTCCCAGTCTTTGAGCTCTCGTTGATATTTTTCCCACAGAGGTGGCTGCATTCCAAAGGTACAAACAAGTGCTTAAAGTAGGCACAGGTAAAAATATTGCACAAGAAAAACTATAATGAAGTGACCAGTATGGTACTATGGTTGCTGAACCAGAAATCTAAACTAAAATGACCACAAATAAAATTTCCACCATAGCAGCAGCGTAACTACATATTGTTGGACAAGCAATTAAGATTCGATAGCCTATAACGAATGCTAGATTTGGACTTCCAGACATTTTTGGGCAAAAAAAATCTGTATATCAAACTACCGACAAATAGATGCACTTTGTCCCAAGTAGACATTGCATTTTGAATAAAACACCTACCAAGTCATAAAATAAATTAAAAAGCAGACTATGTACTAACCAAAAGACATAGCCCTGCTTGTCCTTAAATTTGCATTTCACCCTTAGTACAA
Organism: Lepidium didymum; assembly: GCA_963920545.1. NCBI lineage: Eukaryota > Viridiplantae > Streptophyta > Magnoliopsida > Brassicales > Brassicaceae > Lepidium > Lepidium didymum. The sequence goes on from OY986980.1 coordinate 2,765,218, forward strand.
AAAGATCTATGTTGCGCCTAGCCATGCTTATATCGAAATTGCAAAACAAACATGGAAGAAAAAGACATTCAAAAATGAATGATAGGAAAGCATCGGAGGTTGTACCTGAAGATGCCTGATTAAAGGCATTCCCTTGCGCTGCCTCTTTGTTCTCCAAAGCTCATATATTCTTTCCATTGCTTCCATGGATCCAACTCCAGCTGTCAATTCTTGAATTTCAATTAAGGAAAAGTGATCACGCTGCCTAACATATGAAGCCTTTTCAAACATATCCATTGCTTTCTCAAACATGTCATCAGTGATCTCATAAGAGCCACTATTCTCAGCATCTGAACACTCACGAATTCTCAAAAGGAACTGCTCATCATCGCTGTCCATGTCATACAAAACACGTGAAGGATCCAATGCCATTTCAACATCAGTTTCAGTCTGCCGAAAATATTTAGAAGAACTGCGAATAAATTCAGTTTCTGTTCCATCGAAATTGTCCTTTTCTATCATGCGAATGCCAGGAATAGGAATATTTCTAACTAAAGCAGCCCGAGTATTTCTATTGTAGCACTCTTCATGCATCTCTTTAAAAAGGGACCACTGGCCCCTATCAGGGAACTCTAAGGTCCAATCTTTTCCACCTTTCCACATCATAGCATGAGTAAATCTATTTGTCGACCCAGGTTGCAGAAATTGATGTGCCCTATAAGAGTATTTTGTTGCCCCTGAAATTTTCACCACAAGTCTCCATTCATTATTATCAAAAGGTTCCAGAACAATCTGAGCTCCATACTCTCTCCAGCCTCTGTCACCAAGAGTGACTAACACATTGGCATCACAGAAGCTAGACTCCAAATCTTTCTGAAGACCTCCGGAAACATCAGCAGCAGACCTTCTAATTCTTTTGTTTGGAAGTCCCCTGTGCAGGGAACTTTTGTTTCTAGAGTCAGCACCCCCAGATGGCAATGAATAAGACACTTGGGTACGTCGCTTCTTAGGTCCATTCGCCAAATTACTCTGCAGAAAGTCTCCCTTTGACTCTGACCAACCATGTGAGAGATGTCCATTTGTAGAACTTTTACTTCGATGCCACATACTTCTTGGGGCAGTGGCCTTGGGACTTGAGATGCTACCTTGAATATTCAAGGCCAGATTACTTGACTGTGGAGTACCTTCCTCACAATGATCAGATATTGGAACTTGAATACTAATGCCCTTCACTGGAACGCTAAACCTGGTTTTATGCTTATCTCTGACAACAGAAGAACTGCATGACATCCAGTTTTCAGAATCAGACCCCAGCTGCTGCTTTTGGGACAGTGTATGAAGATCAATTGACTCTCGTGCTTCTTGCTCTCTGGATAAGGTGATAATTATATCATCATTTTGGCCCTTACCCTTGAGACAGGGTTCAGAATGTTCCTTTATGCAATTCTCCATACCACAAGCTCCATCTATTACCAAATCGCATTCTGTTTCCAGAAATTCTGCTGAATCATGACCCAGCTCTCTTATCATTTTCAGGTGTAAACTGAGTAAAAGAGTAGGTGGTCGACCAGCAAAAGGAAGTGCAAATGGTGACGTATGTTGCTTTTTGTAGCAAACAGATGTGGGCCCGGCTTTAACAGATGGTGATTCTCTAGAAACAAGGCCGGAGTTGATTCCATGCCTAGATCTCCTCTGCATGACCTGACGTCCAAGATTTAAAAATAAAGTTAGCAAGAGATTATTCAACATAAAACTAAGAACAAACAAAGCCGTGTACCAGAATCATGCATCAAAGAATCACCGTACCTTCTGCAGTGCCTTCATGTTATCGTGTGTACAGTCTGAAATTGATACCTGCTTAACCAGTAAAGAATGCCTCCTGATATTCTGTTCCAAGTATGACCACTTTGAAAGTTTTACCTCATGGAAACTGAAGAATTGAAATGCAAGCTGCCTTTGGAAACCTGGGATGCAAGAAACTTGGAACCCAATTGACAAAACTGGTAACTGCAAGTCAGCATCCACCCCTTGTGCCCCTTGTTCATTAGGATGATCTACTACCACTAAAATACGGAAAATCAGCTGAATAACTTCCATTAAGTAGCCTTCAAAGAGTAGGTACCTCAATCCATCTTGGCTATTCAGTAAAATCATTTCCAAACAAACCCTTGGCCACAAAGTCACAAGTGTACCATGATGAGTCAAGAGAGCAACACGTGAAAGCCAATGAACATCCACCAAGCGAAAGTACTTCATTAAGGAGACAACCTTTAGGCTGAGGGACAACTCAAATTGCTTTGTATCATCCCACGAGCAATAAAGCTCCAGATCCCCAGAATCTTCAATAGGCAAAAAGTCTACATCAGGATCCGGACTTTTTGATACATGAAGCTGCTTTGAAACCTCAACATTGTTGTCACCTGAACCCCTGTAAACTCCTTTTTTTGCTGTGTGAAGTCGTCTCCTACAATAGACAATAGGAAATATACTTCCATTACGAAAACTAGAGTTTTCCAACAACTCCTTCCTACTTGGTCCAGGTAATCCACATGATGCAAGAGAGCTAGGAGATCTATTTGTGTACTTTCCTGCAGTGTCTCTAACAACATCCTCATTTGTTTTCACAGTTTCATTAGATATCATTACTTCAGTTTTTTTCCGTTTTTGTATAGCCTTAAGAGTGGAAGATTTGTCCCGATGCATAGACCGAGCCAACCAGGTGATGATTGGTTCTGATTCCATGTCGCCCATGCAACTATCATCTTCTAGTTTTCCCTTCTGTTTCTGCTCGTCTTTGCTGGATGTATCATTCCCTTTTTTTTTCAGAGTAGACTTGGACCCTGAACAGCGCCTTCTCCGTTTTTTTCCAGGAACTTCAGTAGGGAACAACAGAATTTTGAATCTTTCACCCTGTAAGCTGATCCACTCTTCATCACGATCGTCATATTTTACATGATGCAGGTTCTTGTCTCCATCGTAACCATCAACCAACCCATGATACCAACTCTCATCTAAAGGCCAGAATACTTTTATCTTTTTGTTTAACAACCACTGTGAATCCACATCTGAAAACAATATTTCATAAAAGTGGCGCCTTTTCCGAACTTTACCCTTCCCATCATGCTTTCTTCTTGGTCGCAACATTCTATCATCAGTGTCATCCGAGGCACATTTGGAACTAAGCAACTCAGACTGAGAATTAACCAAATTTGTATCGGATGATAATGGATGCAATTTACTGGCAGATGGTGAATTAGGAGTAACAGAATTTGAAGGGAACTGGGTGCAGTTTGGATTGAACCTCGAAGACAGCATTCTTGCCGCATTAGCTTCAAGGTTCTCCTCATCATCTTCTCGTGATACTTTGAATATTCTACCAGAAGTATCACCTGAAGACTTGGCCTCTTTTCCCACGCATCTGTTTGATGCTGAGGACTTCCTTTTTCTGCTATTACTATTTCTTTGTTTACCAACCAGCTGCTTGTCTTTCACTGGAGACTGATTAGAATTCCCATTTTCCAACTGCAGCTGAGCTGCTGAATTTGATTCTTTGACTTCTTTGTCAGAGTCGTTCTCTTCAACTTTGAGGAGTTGATCCTGAACACTACATTCTGCACCGGTTTCCGTAAGGGTATTATCAACCAGCTCCTCCTGACTATCAGATTCCCCTGCAGCCTTCTGTACTAGGCCATTCTCAAACCTACTCCTCCCAACAAAATCTCTCCTGCGTCTAGGAACATAAATCATACTACCTGCCAAACCAACTGAAATCCCTTGAATTCCACTACTATCACACAATTTCTCATCGAAACCCACCTTGGAGTCGTCCAAGTTGTGCAATACTGTGGTGCCATTGCAAGCCTTGTCCAGAATCTTTTCGCTTTCGCTATCGACTTTCCTAAAGCTACTTAGAGAAACAATTTTCCTGCTCTTCTTATCCTGCTTCAACCGATCACCATCATCCCCAGACCTATTCTTTCTTTTAAAGCTCTTATTCACTGAATCTTTCGAAATGCTAGAATTATAGAGCGTCTTAAGATCTAATGACCTTGATTTCTTCAAAATTCCCACTCCATTAGAGTTCCCTAGTCTATTTTCCATGAAATCCACCTCGAACGAAAACCCAGAATCAAAAGCCACCAGGTCTCAGTTTCCATCATATACGCAAGGAAACATTTTTCAGATCTGTGAAACAAAGACCAAACCCAGAATCACAAAAGTACCCAAAGTATGATAAAAGTAGAACATATAAGTTACCAAAAAAGACGGATCAAATCCCACTCCGGGAAAAAACTTATGCATTGAAATCCACGCAATTGTTTCAGCAATCAAGCAGAATTTAACTGCACAAAAAAAAGAGAGAAATCTGCATGCCTACCTGCATCACTTTATCAGAGAACATCGACTCTCCTAAGGACCTTTATAGTAGCACAATCCCAAAATTAAAATTAGGGTTTCGGTAAATCGGACTGCGAATCGGATCCCTGAATCAAACAATCTATAAATTCCTTTTCCCAAAATTATTCGTTCAATTTACCAAAGAATATATTATAAGCAAAAAAGCAAATTTATGCTGCTTCTTTTTCTTTTCTTTTTTTACCGGGAGAAACGGGAGTGCTCTAGGGTTTCGTCTGGTATCGCAAAAGTAAGGTTTTTTCAGTTAAAGACCATATAAAGAATAATAACATATTCCAAATAAAAACCTGATGACTAATACCGTCCGATCTCAACGCGTTACTAAATCTACGGCCCAGATCTATTTTCGAATAACCACTACATTTTTAACTTTGCAACAGAAAAAATACAATGGACGTTTCAGATCCTCTGGTGTGAAATATTTTTGGACGGTCAGGATTTCCCAAAACAAAAGATTATTTATTTTTCTCACGTGTGTACCAACAAATGTTAGAGACATCATTCAACTTTACAACTATTAATGTCATTATTTAAGTATGAAACAATTTGTGTACCTAGTTATTCCTATGATTACTAATGCCATTATAATTTCTAAGATTTATATACAATGTATAAGTTGATTTTGCAATGAACAATACATAGCTTGTAATTAGTAAGAATGGTAGCATTAAAGGAGGATTGATCTTAAATGAGTTCTAAGATATAAGAGTAAGAGGTTTTGTAGTTTTTCCTTCTTTGATTATAATTTAGTCTGTAATTTTGAAATTTTATTTGATAGTTCTTTTATAATTTTCAAAGCCATTTTTCTACGTTACATTCCAAACTTTGTTGTAGGTAATGACCTGCATGATTTCCTTATATATGACGGAAGCAAAGATGAAAACAAACAGTGAATATATTTTGAAATGATAAAAATTTCGGACGAATGTCATTTATTTCTTATTTTGAAAATTTTGTAGATTGAAGAGTATTTTCAGATTTTTCTCTTTTTATTTTATTTTTTGTTCGGTGAATTCCTATTCCATGTTGCTAGAAATTTAAATTATGATTCAACTTTTAAACTCTTTTCCACTTTGGTGGAATTCCATCCATTTTGTGAGGTTGACAAAAAAATCATTTCATAATAACTTATAGAATTTCTTGACAAAAAAATTTTTAATCAATTCTACCTAATTATTATATATAACATTTGAAAAGTAAATTTGTTTTTATAAGGAATTATGTTATCCTACGTAGAATTGTTTGGGTTGTAGAAATTTAGGTATATGTCAAATTTTATGAAGTAGTTGTTGAAAAAAAAAAAAGAGTAAATTCTCATATAAGCAAAATATTTAGGTTTGTTTGGTGTTAAAATATAAATTTGGCAATGAAAATAAGAGGTAAACATCGCTAATAGAGCTGAGATCCTACCTACTTGTCGTATAGCCAGTGAGCCCTAACCTCTACGATTTGCCACACACCACGTCCCTTAAGAAACCCTAATTATCTACGCATTTTTCCCGAACCTTCCTATAGTTTCTCTCTTCTTTCTCTAATTTCTTAATTACGCCTCTTTAGTTACCTGTATATTTTTGTCGTCTCTGCTTCTCGAACCCTAGTTATTATCATCCATCGCCGTCTATCTGAGTTTGTACCACTTTTTCCTCTTGGTTGGTCCCGTTTCAAGGAATTTCGCTTCCAAAGATCAATTTTTATCCCTTAGATATCATCGACGATTGAATCGAGTTTTTATTATTCCTCCTTCATTGTTTTTACCTGAGCTCGATTCATCTTTCGTTTTCGTTCCATTAGCTTGTGTCTTCGAGATTTCCAGCTGAAATCGTGGAATTTCGTTTCTGGGTTCTAATAGAAAACAGTTGTGATTGTTTGAGAAGAGAGAAAAAAGATGGCTGGTGGTGGAAACAGGAGGGATGAGGGATCAAATCCGATTCAAAACACTAACTTGTTTGCGGCTTTGGATACTCTGAGGAAGAAGAAGAAGTCAGATAAGGCTGGTAAGAGCAAAAGTTCCTCAAAGTCATCATCGCGACAAGATCCACAAAAGGAACCTGAGCCACAGGTCTTCTGGGCACCTACGCCTCTCAAAGCAAAGGCTTGGGCAGATATCGATAGTGAAGACGATGATGACGACTATTACGCAACCACTGCTCCGCCTCAGTCCGTGTGGAGCACTTCCGAAGCTTCCCATTCGGATACAAAGGACGTTCATGTTGAGGTCTATCATATGCTTTTCATTATTGATTTTGGCTCTATTATTATTGTTTTGTTGGTTTACCATATCTTTTAACTTCTTGCAATTAGCCTCTTTAGATTTCATATGCTTTCAATGTGACGCCTTGAAATTACTTTTGTGTGATGTCTTGGCAACTGAATGATTTGCTTCTTTTTGTTTCTGCTGTTGATATCTTCCCTAAGCTGTAGAATGGATGATACACAAAGTATTACCTTTTTTATGTTTCATAGCTGTTTTATTGTCTCAAAGGGACTAAATATTGCTTTGAAGTTAGCTACTTTGTCTTCTGAAGGTTAGAAACCTTTTGTTGTGTAAAAATTATTCTAGGCAATGTAAGTTTGCGCTCTGGTTATCTCTAAATTGTGGCTGTAGGTTTATCTCTTCCTTGGTTTTTGATAGAGATGTGTGTGATTTCATTGTCGCAGGAAAGTGAAAGCGAAGAAGATATCCTTGATGAAGGTGACGATGATGATGTGGAGGAAGAGCATGAACAAGGAGCAGAGATACAAGTTCATCCAGAGGCAGAGCCTGAGGTGAAAAAGGCTCCTCAAGTTCCTGCACCTCCTAAGGAGGCAGAGAGGCAACTTTCCAAGAAAGAGAGAAAAGCAAAGGAACTTGCTGAGCTTGAGGCTTTGTTAGCAGATTTTGGAGTTGCACCCAAGGATAGTAATAGTCAAGAAAGCTCTCAAGGTAGTAGAACACAATTCTTCTCTACTTAATTCACTCGTTGGTAACGTTTATCTGTTTCTACACTGGCCGAGAAAACCATGTTAACTAGAACTGATAGAAGTTCCGCAAATACCTTACAGATAAGAAAGAAGTCAATGAAGAAGGAGTAAAGAAGGAGAACACAACTGGAGAATCGAAGGCCTCAAAGAAAAAGAAGAAGAAGAAGGAGAAACAGGAGTTAAAAGAATTTCAGAGTGAAGTAAAGAGCAACTCAGATGCTGCAAGTGAGTCCGCTGAGCAGGAGGAGGCTTCTTCTTCCATTGATGTCAAAGAACGGCTAAAGAAGATTGCATCTATGAAGAAGAAGAAATCAGGCAAAGAGGTGGATGGTGCTGCAAAAGCTGCTGCACAGGAAGCAGCAGCAAGGAAGGCAAAATTGGCCGCAGCAAAGAAAAAAGAAAAGAAAAACTACAATCAGCAACCTGTTAGGTGAAATCAATCCTCCAACCCCCACGGTTTCGATATGAACATGTGTTTCACCGGTTTTGTTCATATGAAGACTTGCCTCCTTTTTGATGGGAGTGTGGTTGAGTCGTATTTTGGAGTCATGACTCGGATCTTTTAATCGTATTACAATGGAACATTACAACAAAACCTCTCTCTGCAATTTTCATACTTTTGGATGTTTTTGGTAAATGCGTTGGTTGCTAATTTCATTATAATTCTCAAAGACGTCATTCCACAATGCTCTTTTACATAAGAGCAGTCTGTTCTTGTAACTATCTCAATAAAATGTAAAACTCTTACCATTTTAAATTTTGTTCAATACACTCTGGTTCGGTCAGTGTGTTTGGTTTATTCGACGAAAAATAAGAGCTGGTGCAATATTGATTATCTTTGACAATTCGCCGCGTTGTTGCTCTCATCGACGACGGAGAAGTAGAAATGTGGAGAAGAGTGATCGGAAATGTGGCCGTCCGGCGTCAGTTACAGCGGACTCTCTCCAGTAAAGCAAGTGGAAGTGGAAAGGGTGGTGGAAATGTTTCGGCTGCTGTGGATTCGATGCTTCTGCGTTCCCTCAAGGAACATTACCTAGAAGTTTCTAAGATGACGCCTCCTCCGGTTCGTTCCTCCTGCTCTGTGTCTCTCTGTTTTTCTCTACGTTTCGTCTTAGCTAGTATTGATATTTTGGCTTCGTTCACTAAGGGCTTTTGGTGGGATTGGGATTAGAATCCCTAGATATATAGCTTCGGGATGCGTTTTACTGGATTTTAACTAGAAGTGAGGTTTTGATTTTGCAGAAAGTGAGTCCTCCTTCACCATTTGAAATTGTGAAAGGATCTCTTGAGGGACATGGAGCTGTACTGAAAAAATCTGTTGGGAATGAAGAAATCAGTCTTTACGTTATGCGGTTGGCTCACGGAGGTGATGAGGAAGACGATGATGGCATCAACCAATTGTTTCTCCATGTAGCTGTGGCAAAGCCAAGTCAGGCTGATTCTCTGCATTTCCTTTGTGGCCTTTACCCAGATGCGTTGGGTATTCACTCCGTTTCCATGAGACCAAAATTCGAGGCTTTGGATATGTCTGATGATCCTACTCAATACACTGGCCCTTCTTTTGAGTAAGCTTTCACTCTTTAACTTCTCTTTTAACCTGTTCATTAGAATCTCAGTCTATTTGGCTATCAATATATGTTTGGATTTTTAGTAGTTCATTATAAGATTAGAGACCTTGACTGGTAGTAGAATGAGATTTATACTGAACTTAATGTGTCTACCCAAAGTTGCGAAAATCGAGCCAACTGTAGAAAAGTCTAGTTGTATCCTAATGTATTGTTTGACAACTTATAGATTGTCAGTGGCATTTTAGGTGATTCATTTCTGTTTTAGGCTGTATCGTCTTGCTATATAGAACTGTGAAAGTAAGAAAAGGTGTGTTGGATAGGCTCCATATTGACGCACGACCATATCACAAAACTTTCAGATCATGGTTAGTCTTTGACGTGTTTGATATATTTGTTCTTTCTATGCATTTTTTGGTTTTCAAGAATTATATCTGCATTCAGTCAACACGACTCATAATTGAAGTGTTTCTATAAATGTATTGGCAGGGAGCTCGATGAGAAAATGAGAGATGTATTCCATAACTTCCTAGAGGAGCGAGGTGTGAACGAGAGTCTCTTCCCGTTTCTTCAGGCATGGCTCTACGTAAAGGATCACCGTAACCTACTGCGATGGTTCAAATCGGTTGGCACATTTGTTCATGAAAACCCATCTGCAGAAAACGCCTAGAAACCTATATCTTTTTGGGTTAAAGATAGGTTTTTGCAGTTAATTGTTGGAATTAGTAGAGCACTATACCACTCTTGAATGATACAGCTTAAATGTTTCAGAAACTGGATCACTTTTGCTCTTGTTCAAACAATTTTCTAACATATGCATCAAGACGTGATGTTAATGTCAAGAGAATATTCACTTTTGTTATCTTTGTACTTCTTGTTGCAAATTACAAAACCAAAGAAATCAATGTCTTGTAATTTAAAAACTAAGATAATAAAATCGTCGAATGCACAAAGTTTTGTACTCTAATGTAAATATAAATATTTTCGTATTATGATTTTGCGCCGAGAGTCGGTGAATAAGGCTATTCAACTGCACAAGGTCTCGAAAGAGCCCTGGCTCTCGTAGTATAGAAGTTCTCGTGACAATTTTAGAGGATATAAATAAAAACAAGTATTCAGAACACGCTCAAACTCATCACTGATTCTCGAACTCTCCTACACACTCAAGAGGGCTCCAATTCACAAGAGCAAAAAGCATTTACAGAACAGAATCCTCGCTCCTTTCTTTCTTCACCATCTTCGCAGTGAGAGACTTAAAAGCAAAGTCAGACTTGCGTAGGAACAGCAGAAAACGGTTTTCTTCTACCGTTTTCTTGAAGATAGACAAGAGTTCAGACTTCTAGATAACGTTGTTGGCCAAACCCTCAGCTCTAAGTTCATTCCTTTGTTGTTGTTGCTGCTGTTGATTAGTATCATTTTCCCCAGAAGACAGCGAGCTTAAGATTCCTTGGCTTGTCAAATCAGAATTCTTTTCCCCAACTTCGCTCTTGCAAAGAGGGCAAGAGGCATTGATCTTGAGCCATTTGTCAACGCATTCTTTGTGGAAGAAATGTGAGCATGGAAGCTCTCTTAACTCTTCATTATTCCCATATTTCGCTAAGCAAATGCAACAGACCTGCAAACATTGTTTATATTCAGAGACTTGATTGTATGTGTATTTGTGTACAGTTAAAGTTTAAGCAAACTTACTGCGTCTTCTCCTGAAATCACACGTTCATTATCTGTTCCAGCTGCCACAACTCCACCTTCGCTAATGCTTGAACCATTGTCGTCACTACTACTAGTTTTCTTCAATTTAAACTTATGAGTTGGCAAAGCATTTATCGACTCAGGTGTTGCACCTCGAGGTTGAGTTAAATCTTCTCTATATCCGAGAATTGAGATTATGCATGGCAAGCAGCAACATATTGTTGTACAAAGGATGAAGGGCATGGCGTAGCCAATACAGCTAAAGGTAAGAAACACTAAACATAACCTACAAAATATAAGAGAACATATTTATAGGTCAATCCATGACAACTTCAGACTAAGTTTTGAGTATGATTTCAGTATAACCGAAAGAATATTACCTGTACAAGTTAGGAGCCTCGGAAGCAGATGAATGCCCTCCAAATATCCATACATTACCTACTACAAACCAGACTGCAAAGAAGCAATCCAGAGCCATTTTGAAGTATTCCAGGATAACTTTAAGCCTAGAAGGCAAAATCAAAGGCACAAATTAGTGAGTCTGAGTAGCAACCATTGTCGGCAGAAAGAAAGATTTCTGACAGAATAGAAATAGTCAGATCTACAGTATAGAAATCACTATGAATAACATAATTCAAAAACCAAACTGCCAGTTGAAACAGATGATCTAAGAACATGTGTGCCAGTAAATATTTTACCTGGCAGCACTAATGAACCCAGGATATCTACTACTACCACGAGAAGAAGTGGTATTGGTCTGTCGACCATCTCCTTCAGATGTCCTGGATATCGAGAAGGCGAATGGTCCTGCTGCAACATTAAGATTAGGACGATGCTGGCCAGAATCCTGTTCAGAGGCCTGATTCGAATGATAATATCTCCAGTACAAAAGTGGGAGTGTTGCAACACATCCACACGCATAACCCACAATCCAAGCGAACAATGGTGCACGAGGATGCTCATGTTTTGACAAAGACAAAACAACAATAGCTGCAATGATCTGACCAACAGTGAGTACTAGTTCGATGGAAATCCATAAGCCGGAATTCAAAGGGCTTCTTCTGCGACGGATGCTTCTAGGGTTTGATCGCATAGACGAAGAAGACGAAGAAGCTGTGGCTGTAGCTGGCTGAGGAGCAATCATTGGAGGAACAGTAGAAGGTCTCTCTTCCTCATGTTGTAAAGGTTCTAAAACATTTGAAATTCTATCATGAGAAGTTGATGATGAAGCATTGGCGGCATTTCTTGGAATGTCAATGATGTGCTCATTTCTGCTTAGGTTATTCTCTGATGATCGTTCCATGAATCTAGAAAAAGAATCAGCTTGATTTATAATACGATGTTGTTTCAGAGAAGACACACCCATCTAGGTTTTGTCCAGTTTGCACATACCAAACCATGTAAACTTAACCTGAGGTCCTACAAATCCAAACAGAGAAACACATCAGTTTCTGTTCACAAAAAATCATAAAGCTTAAACCCTCTCAAATGACCTAACACCAACCACAAAAAGATTCATCAATTTATATCTGTTTCAGGATTTCTCTTATCAAAAATTGATCGTCCAACTACATACACAGAGCTCAATCATAAATTAGAAGAAACAAACTCACCCATAAAATTAGGGCACAAACCAAGCAAAATCAAAAGCAAGATCTTAACTAAATGAACAAGCAAAATTTCAGTAACCTCATCCCACAAAATGAAAAAGATATCGTCATCGATAGATTTAGCAAAACACAATTCGTACCTGAAATTAAATTCGAGAGAAAATCGAGCAATTAAGAAAACAAACCTCTTTCAATAAGTGATCTTTCTATCCTCGTCGTTGCCTGGTCAAATTTCGAGAGCCCCCAGAAGAGAAAACCCAGAAACCAAGACAACGAATCAAAAATTAAGAAGAGTCAACCTTTTCAGCAATCAAAATTTATTTGTCTTTGATCGTGTATAGTTTCTCTTCAATTCTATTTCGATTATTTTAGAATTTTTTTTTGTGTTCACCGATCAACCAAAGAGATTTTTCTCTATAAAAACAAGTACTTTTCTGGATATAAAATTCGGAGCCAAGAAAAATAATATAAAAATACAAAATCCAGATAGTGATGCTTCTTTGGCCTCTTCCTTTAAATTTTATCTCACCAGGAAATCCTTTTTCTTTTTTAAAGGTAAAAATGAGTTAAGATTATTTATCTTTTGACATCGCCCACTGTTTTTGGGTGTGGCACATATAATATAAAGTTGTCAAAAACGAACTGAGACTAGAATACAGCAGAAGAATGATGAGCAGTGCATGATCGTGTTAGTTTTATTGCAACCACAAATAGATAAACTTAAGAAACAACACACAAATAGAGATTGGTGAGATTTCATTAATGCAAACGCGTTGGTTTGTTTCCATAAATGTCATTTATCATGGAACCATATCCATGAACATAAGAGACAAACGAATCTACCATTAATAAGAGGTAGCATAGAGAGATATGTTATATACATATAAATTTGAAACAAATAACCTTTGCTTTGATTTACTTCTTCCATTGTGGAATCCGCTGTACAATCACCTAAAACCAAAGCCCATTGATATTAATTAATGAGAAACATCATGAAAAACAACTCTTAAGATCTCAAACATGACTAAGAATGATCCAAGACAATGGCCATACTGGCAAACGCAAAGTAGGTACCTTTCCTGAGTTTTCTTTGTTCCCTACTATAGTTTGACATGCGAGTCTCCAAGATTCCGGCTTCTGAACAATAAATTTAAGAAAGCCTTTAGATTTAAACAGTCAAGGTTCTTATACTATCCGAATTTTATATCTGATAAAAGAGTTCAGGAAATATACATATAGTCACCTACCATATGTAAGACTTTAATCGGAACAATGCTCAATATTTGATTCATTTTGTTAGTACACATACCCAATCCAACTCTAACAAAGAGTAACATGTTTATCAAACATCAACATATATATAGAGAGAAGAGTGATAAAAGTACTAGCCTTTTTCAGATACCGGTTTTCTGTATCTGTTCTCTCGTTCAGAAGATCTCTGCCGTCTAGTATCTGCGCACAAGAAGACCAAATGTGGTTTTACTTTTGCTTGAGTATTGCTCATCATAGTAGACGAAACACAAATCTCTTTTCCTCCATCAATGCTATGGTAATCATAAATCCCAAACTCATAATCATAATCAAATGATATGATAAGAAGTCACTTGCCTCTACAATGCAAGTTCCACAGCTTCCTCCACCTCCACAGTTCATCACTTTGCCCTACACATCACAAATTGAGCAAAATCCAAAGTTTTACTTCTCAGCCTTTAGTAAATAATCCAATAATACACAGAGCATAGAAATGCAGAACAAAGTAATCGATTGAGTGGCATAAATTGTTCCAGAAATTAGTTCATCCAATAGCAAAACATCTAATCAAAACCTCAATGTATCAAGATTGAGCAAAATTTCTAACTGAATCTCGTAATTTAAGAGATGAAAACTCACGTAAGCAGCATAGAGTTCGATTTTGTTATCCTGCAAAATGCTTCTCAAAAGCTTCGCGCCGCTCACAGTTTTCGCTTTATCCACCGGATACGACCCATCGCTCTCCGGCTTCGGCTGCATATAAAAAAACGAAAAATCCCATTCGAGTTTTAAAACGAATTCTATCACAACTTTGAATTACATAGAAAAAACTGAAGACATATTGTTCATTTGACTCGAGTAATTTTTGGTACTAACGAGTATTCTAAGTTTATAAGTTTGTTGTACATAAACCTCGTGAAATCTACAATATCTTCTGATCGAGGAGTCATATATTGATATTCATGAGCTAATCGTTTTTCTTATTATTACATGTCTCTCAAAATCACAATAGTCTTGCAATCACATGTCGATAAATTCTACCGACTTTCAAGTGGGAAAAAAATCATAAAAATCTATCTTTTAAATCTCTTACATTTTTCTATATCAATATAACTACAATAATTTCATCTTATATATATATTTGTCAATACCACATTTCTTCAGCTACAACAACTTTAATAATATGGTAAACTGTAAAATCTATCATATCTTCATTCTCTACATAATCATATAAGTTTAATACAAAAACTCACTATCTCTTCTTTTGTTTTTATATTGAAGTAAATTATGAGTATCTCTCTCATTCTATATTTCTTTATTATCTAAATATTTAGAGCTCTATTTTTGTTTTTGAATAAATTATAAGAATGTAGTTATATAGGTTTATTATTAAAGTATCAAATAATTAGTTGTATGTTTTGAAATATAACACACAAACTCAATTGAAGTGAAACATTGCATTAATAATATATAAGCAAATTATTTATTGGTGAAATTTCAATATACCCGAAAAGTTAATGTAGTAGGATTAAAAATCTTCACTAAAGTATAAAAATGTAAATAAAAATAATAAATCAAAATTAATGTAGTTGTATTTTTTGATAATTATATATTCTATGGCATTAATGGTTTTAACATATCATTAAAGATTAGATATTAAATTAAATAAATTAGTAAATTTATGTTTCAATAATTAAGTGATGAGGTGATATCATGAGAAGAGAGGTCATTCTAAAATCGACATATTGAAAATTTTGACATGCTTTCAATTCCGAGAAAGAGAGGTGAGAGGTTTCCATCTTGTTTTATTTGGTGGGATTTTGAGAGAGTAAATTTGTAATGAGTAGAAATGATCATTTGGAATGACCAAATGATCTATTTATAAGAAAAAAAAAGTTACATTTGTATAAAATTAAGACAATGTAATGGAGAGTTAAGATAATGTATTGGAACAAATTTCTTATTACTCTTAGTAATTTATATGTGTTTTCAATATGATTGAATTTATTGTCTTACTTAGGTATATGAGAAGACTTCAACATTTTTATAAACAAAATTGTGTATCAAATAAATTAGTAAGAATAATTACATGAATAACATGGAATTAAATGGATTGAATTTATTGGAAGAACCGTATTGTTAATGGTTGGTGCAACAAATGTCTTGTCACACATGTATAGTGTATTCCTTTTGACATTATTTTGGATGATATAATTTCATTTCTTATTATTTTTTTCTATAAAAAGTATAGTAACTTTTAACCTTCTATATTTTATAATAATCTAGGTTTTTTTGTAAATATGATATTTGTATTTTTAATTTTTATATTCACTAACTTAATTGTTTTAATTAGCAACTATATATTATTTAGTTTCTTAGGGCTACGATATTTGTTTTGATTTAGGAATGATATCTCTGTATTATATGTATTTTGTTTTCTTTCATTTGTGGATTAGTTTTGAATTTGTAACGTATGTTTTTGTGTATTTTTTATCTATGAAATAAGTTAATAATTCTTGTTTGTAATTACGATGTATATTTATTTTGTATTTGTAGTGTACTTAAGATGTATATTTATTTTGTATTTATGGTTATAGATTAAAATATTAGTTAAAATAGAGGATGATGTAACACTACTACAAGAAAACTTCAAACAGAAACCAAATAATAATCGAAAGGAGAAACAAAATACTTAATTACAGTAATTTTGCTGATTAAATTTACCTTAATGTAAAACAAAAAATAATCAAATGATAATTTTATCTTAGTTAAAATTTAGGCTTTGTATGGTTTTGTGATTTTAAGATCGTTTTTTTGTTTTCTTGGTTTTTGATTTTTTTTCCTTTCTAAAAATCAGCTTTTTGAACATTTAAAATTTTGATAACATAAGTTTTCTAGAATTGTAGAAGTGATTTTTTTTGTATTCAATTTTTTTTTCTATAAACTAAAGAACCAAAAAACCATTTATTTCCATCTTTGAAATCTAAAATCTAGTGACAAAATTTGTATAAAAATTTAAAATCCAAAAATTAAAATTTATAATCTTGAAACTAAACTATACGATTAAAATCAGATTTGATTTAATCTCCTCCAATTTATCTTCAAATAAAACTGAAATAAAACAAACTATCTTTCAAATCATCAAATAAAATACTAATTTGCACCATTTTTCCAAATTAAATACAAATTTTCATTTGAGTTAAATACTATACAAATTAGTGTTAAACAAACCAATTTAAACAGAGAAGAGTGGCCATGGTATCCGGCTAAAGAAGACTAAAACTGAGAAGATGAGAAAACAGACAGAGAATGAAAAAGGGATCTATAACTAAAACTCGTAGATCTAATTTTGACGCTTAATGCTAAAGCTCAGTTTCATATAGTTTCAGTCTGTATTATCAAACACATTTGTTTAACTATTCAATGTTAACAGCAAAATTACAAAAGTATTCTATAACTAATCGATTTAAGCACCACAAGTAAAGTATTTAACATTGTAGTACAACAACAAAAACTTTAATAACTAAGTTAAAGAACTAATTCTATTTGGATGCGGATAGGTTAGTAGTAGCCCTCCGTATTTGGGTACCGAATTCTGGTCAGATCTATTTGATTTTCGAGTTTTCGGTTCTATTGATTTAGGATCTATTCGGATATTTTTAATTTTTGGGTCGGGTTTGGTTCGAGTATAGATTAGATTCGTGTTCAGATATTTTTATAGAAAAATTCCAAATTAATAAATGTTTAATAGAAAAATATTTTTTTTAAAAACTAAGTTTAATAAAAAAATATCGGGTATACATTCGGTTCTCAATTCGGTTTCGGTTTGGATTCAGGTTTGATTTTTCGGATATATAAATTTAGGATTCATTCGGATATTTTTTCGGGTTTGATTCATCTATTTCGGACCGGTTTTAGTTCAGGTTTCGGATATCGGATTTTATGTCGAGGAGTAGTTAGTAGTGTATTGGTTAGATTAAATACATAAATTACTAATTTCTCAAATCAATAAAGTGTGCATCTTTAACAGTTTTCTAATTCTGAATCTATGATACCAAACATAGATATAAAGAGTCTTTAAGACCATGATATTATAATCTTACTTATGTTTAATGTCTGAATAATCTGATTATTATACTAAAGGAATTGAATAATGTAATTATGTAAGAGAAACCCCAATAAAGTAGCTTGAAGAACAATAAGGACAACCTTTTTCGTCTCGTATTTTACACTTTACCCAGAAAGAAAAAAGCACCCTGATCTCTCTCTCTCTCTCGTTGAGTGTGTCCACGAAATAATACAGAGAGAAGAGACTGTAATGGAGGAAGATAAGCGAAGTGGCCACACTGACACACTTGTTTGGTAATGATGAATCACAACAATGGCGATCCAACCACTTCTATTGATTCTCGTCTCCGGCAAAAAGAGCAAGATAAGCTCTTGTTCCATGACTTTCTAGGCTCCAAGAATCTAACTCTACCATCCACTTCCATGGCTGACCACAGGCTACCACCGGATAAGGCTGTTAAACCGGCGATGACTCCCTCAACTACCTCTTTTTCCTCCGCCGGTGGACGTGGTGGTCTCTCCTCTACCTCCGATCTCGGTTCTGCTCTCTCTCTCTATGCTTTTTGTTGAAGTCTGCTTCTATAGATGTGGTTTTGAGCTGATTTCTCTGTACATTTAGGCTTCCATCTACAGGAAGTTCAAATTTTGTTACATAGATTTCGGTTTAAAGTTCGATCCTTTAGTTTTTCTAGTCTGATTTAACAATCGAGCATTCATTCATCATGATATGAAAGTGTGGAAGATCATGTGAGTTCGTTTCAAATTTTTGGTCAATTCATATTTAGTTAGATATCTTAAGTAGAAAATGGAACATATATGGGTTGAATTTGAACAAGATAAGAGTGTACATTGTCTTATTTCTTGAAAATTTTATAAACATGAACATGGATTTTGTGTGAGCATGTAGTTTAAGAACTCTCTCCCTCTCTCCCCATCTTTGTCCAATCATAATGCCTCTGGTGGATTAGTTGGGACACTGGGAGTGAATTGGGCTGATGAGTTTGGTGGGTCATAGCGATTTGAGGTTCCAATGCTTTTATAATGAAATGGCCTTCTTTATTACCTTACCTCTCTATTTCTCTCTCTCTCCTTGTCCTCCTACTGCTACTTGATGTTACTTATCCTGATTTTATCTTTTAGTTGAAAGACACTCTGGCGGGAGGAATCATCTTGATGGGATACAACAATTGTTTGAACAAAGAAGTGAGGTTTCTGGCTCTATCATGAGCAATCGATTTTCAGGAAGCAAGAGGAGTAACTCTGATTCTCACTTCACGATTCAAGAGCACCCGGAGTCTCAGCATTGGTCCAAGGTAAGAAAAACGAAAACCTACACAACTTCACTATGTTCACAGCTTCATAGAACTCTATTTCTGTAATCTGTCATTTTCGTTACCTAGTTGCTTAGAAACGGACATGGAAGCCCCTCCATGAATGTGAATCCTTTGGCAATCCAGCCTCCACGCAGTGGACAGATCAGTCATATGCTTCATCAGCTATCTGCAAGCAGGTTCAAGGATGAAAACGTGGGACCATCAGTTATCACTCCGACAGCTGCAGATGAAGGTTCGGGAACAGGGATGAAAGGTCCCAGTATCTTAAGTTCCTTTGCAATGCCAAACCCAAGCAAAGTTGAACGTTTTACCCCTTCAAGGTTGGTTAGCTTCCAGTGTCTGTTTCTGGTGTTCTGATGTTCTGTCCTCAAATCAGTTTAATACATTTTGTTTGTATTTGCAGTACCGGAAATCGGAAAGACTTGATATCGAGTACTAAGCAAATGACTATATTCTATGGCGGTCAAGCTCATGTCTTTGATGATGTACACACAAACAAGGTGATTCTCTCTAACACTTGCATTCTTGATATTCAAGTTATTTGACTACATTTAGAAATCCAAAAAAGTTGTAAGAAATTGGGAGGTCCATTTTTTGCAGGCGGATGTGATAATGGCCTTGGCAGGATCAAGCGGGGGATCATGGACTACGGTTTTGTCTCATAACCAAAAGTCAAAGAACAACACAAATGAAGGTCCATACAAATCTGGCCAAGTGTTTGAAGGAGGTAGCTCTAGAGAAACACTATTTTCAGCCCCCAAGTTTCGTCCAAGGCCAGGTCATCAAGCCACCTCCTTTGCCAGTCACCGGGTCTTTACACAACCAGGTGACTTCTTTTAAAGGAAAATTAGATTGAGCGGAAGTTTCAGTTAGCTTCTTACATATACAGGGTGGAGTGTAGAGTAAATAAGTCTTAGTTTGTGACTCAACATAATGAGGATACAAAAATGAAAGTTGTCAACTGCTTTTTGTCAGCTATGAATCTTTTTGCTCAGCCTGTGAAACCATGTGCTGATTTGCAGGTAGAGAACATCAAGGAAGTAATATATCAAGGGGACGGGATAGCAGAGATCTGGTGCACGAATTAAATCCTGAAAAAGAACCCACATGATTAAGTCTCAGTGCGAGAGATGATGAGTGTGGCTTTTCTTCAAATTTATTATTTGTTCGACGTAATAGCCTTTTATGATGCACTGTACCTTTCTAGGTTTGTATTCAAACTTCTTCCTCTATGATTAGAATATAATAGTTTCCCGTAGCTAATATATAACCAATTGGTAAAGCAAGCCTTCTGCTTCTAGGCCTATATAGATTCTCATATCTTCCGTGTGTAAGGCAGAGCATATTGATACAGCATATCACAAGATAATCACGTCTAATTCTAAGCTGACTCTACACTGGTTAGCTATAACTTGAAAGGAAAGTCACTTTATATCACCTTATTAAACCCCTTCTTTGGAGTCAGAGGTTTTCGCAGCAGAGATTTGACTCCTCAGCCTGTCATTCTTAGTACATTCCTCCTACCATTGCGAGAAATTTAGCACCATTTAAGTATACGGGTCTGGAGTCAAAACGCTTTTTAGTTTATGCATTTATTTCCTCTTCTGTGCAAACCTGGAAGGCTCTTAGTACTGTATAGCATTTTCTTTGCTCTGCAACTGCAGCTGTATACTTTTCTTTTGAAGTATCACGGAGCCTCTGCTCTTCTTGAAGCCCAATTTGTACCTTTCCTATCTTCTGCACTTTGAAAAAAATTTACAAATCATACAGCTGAAGTTACCTAAGTCGGGCTAGAATTCGTGCTTTGTGCCTAAATACCTAAATGAATATAACTCAAAATACCTGTTGGATTCCTTTCATAACTCCTTCCATTGAGTCAATTAGCTTAACACGGCCATCTGGAGTACCAATCAAGTCTTGAAACTACACTTAAGTCAAGATTTTAGTGAAGAAGAACGATGAAAGATGAAAGCTACGACTCACCAATTGATAAACTTAGTATGAACCTAACTTTTCTCAATGATAAGTACACGATATCTAAAGGTATGATGTAGAAAGTAGTGCAACCGAGATGATGCTAGACACAGACGATGTATCAAATAATAACGCATGTATTTACCTGTGAACCTATTGAATTCAATAAAGATGTCTCCTTTAGCATCAAATCTTTTATTTCTATAAGAGCAATGTATGTTGCATAGAGCTTCCTAGTTTGCTGAAGTTTCTCCTGTTTATATCAGAAATTGAACAAAGATTAGTTAATCAATAAGCTAGTAAGTTCATTTTTAACAATTAAACATACTTGCAAAGCAACAAGGCAAAAATTTATTTGACCATTCAAACCTGAATACAAATATTGAGCTCTGAGAATCTTCTTTCATATCTGCACGGATATGAAGTGACTTTAGCGTGCAACAAATACATCAATAGGGAGATCAGCCATAGTAAAACTAAATTCCTAAAAGGTAAAGGCCAAGCAGTTCGACTCCTGACATGATGATTCCATATCTTTATAACATGATTAGAGATAATTTGCTCATCTATATAAAGGGAGAGGAGTTAAATAATATACATTGTTGAGACGGAAGAGATTCAACGAAAAGTAATACACATATACAAAGTACCAAATCAAAGGCAATGTCTTTGAAGTAAGCAAGAAGTTGGGGAAAAAGGGCATACTGAAGGAGTTCAGATTGGCATGGCACATCATCAATTTGTCGCTTTAAAGACACTATATCTCTTAGCACTGCTGCAAGCTCCTACAATAACACGAAGGGAAAGAAACCATAAACCTTCTAACAAAACATTGGAAAACCTGAATCCCAAACCATGATGCTCCAAACCAATAACTAAATGGAAAGTAAAATAAAAAGTAAGTAATCTCAACATGCATAGAAATAGTACCTTCTTTGCTTAAGTCAGATTATCCAAAGATTTAACCAACAAACCATCTAAATCTCCCTCTAAAATCTGACCATGACACCCCTTTGCGACTCTTTCCTCCAAATCAGAAACTGCATCTTCTAAAGCAGAACGTTTAGCATTGCAATTAGACCGGACTTCAGATTCCTGTTTTTCCAATTCCTGAAAAAACCGACAACAATTACGTGTCACAACATGGGGCCACACACAATCTAGTGATAAAATCATAAGGTTTCGTAAAACTAAAACACCTACTTACCTTCAGTGATCTCAAAAGCGGCATCAACTCCTGGACTGAAACATCAACACCTTTAGCGCTTATTCTTTCTCGCAATTGCTGCAGCTTATCCTTAACTTCACATTTTCTCTGATCCTAAGTTACAAATCGCAACAAAGTAAAAACCCATCAGTGCTTGATCAAGAACACCAGTGTAAGATAGACTAGGAAACAAGAGACTTTATTTGGTCAGAAAAGAAGAAACTAAGCACCTGTTCATTAACTTTCGCACTCAATACTCTTATCGACGTCTTCAGATTTGCCACCATTTCCCCAGACTGCTCTGAACTACATTTTTCATTCCCATAAGAACAAGCCTGTGATTACAGAGTCTATTAGAATTTGGCTAATCTAAAAAAGATCAAATCAGCATCAAGCATGTCATTCTTCCAGTAAAGACTTGAGGAATCAAATTATGCACAAGGATAAAAAATAAGCAAAAAATGAGATGAAACACTTAATAACCTTATCACTGTTATCTTCTATCTCCATCACCCAATTACACAAAACTGAGAATCCAGAGAAAGGAAATAAAATTATCCCTTTTAAATCCGAAAATCTTTACGCAGCTGTTTATCTTCAGCCCTCGCCGGAGACTCTGACCTCAGCTACTCATAAAAACGATCTCAGAGATGACGGAGCCATCACGAAAAATAGAAGACGACTTTCACCGGCGTGAGCAAAACTAAAGGGAGACACTTTGCGTTTGCGTTTGCGTTTAGACTTTATGATCTCGTTTATAACTTTAGCGTTTGCGTTTTTCTTACGTTTAACCTCTGTTTTTAGTCCCAAAAAAAATTACTTTTTTTTTTGGGTAAAAAAGTTACTCTTTTTTTTTTTGGTAAAAAAATTACTCTTTTTTTTTTTGGTAAAAAAATTACTTTGACTAACATAGTTACAAACAAACTCGACAAAAAAAACATGTTGCAAACAATTCACAGTACGATTGCGCTCCACAAAAATACGATTCCAGGCGTTTTTCACAACGATTAAATGTTATATGAATTAAAGATATTGAAGCAGCTTGATCGAAACCAAACAAAACAGTTGGATTAGTGAAACACACGAACACTAAGGTTACAACAGTTGGTTTACACAATTCCTCAAGATCCCAATTTAGTTAGATCATACAACGACATTGTTCCACATCTGAAATACTATCTTGAGATCGAGATAATGGCCGAGAAAAGAAACTACAAGTTAAAACGCAAAAAAGAAACCCCCCCCCGCGATTAATAATAATACCTAAACACGAACTTGTCTCTTCCTCTCATTGATCATTTCATTTCCACAGTTTCACTAGCTTGTCGTGACTAGCTGATGCGACCAGTCCAGTTGCAGTAGAAACGGCTAATGAAGCAATTAGTCCTTCGTGAGCTGGCAATGTCATCGTCTTATTTTCTGACATGTTCCATAGTTCTAAAGACTGCAATACATTTTCACAAGTTTTTAGGAGTAAAGTTGGGTGTTTTGGATTAGTTAATGCACAAAACTTTTGAACACGCATTGTGGAATGACTTCAACTTTACCTGGTAACAACCAATTACGAGAAGGGAGGGGTATGCAGGATGGAAAACACAAGACTGGAATTTGTTGCCGTTACAGCTTAGCTCATGAACACATTCTCCTTCACTACCTGTACCGAGAGTCCAAACTTTTACCATATCTTCACTAACCGATGCCAAAAAGTCACCAGAAGGATCCCAGCACACTGAGTTTATCGGATTAGCATGCCCCTGTACAGAGGTATAATTATATGTTTACTTGAGTTGTTCTCTTTGCACAAAACACACAATTATTTCACAGTATTAGACAAGAAACCATTGAGCACTAAACCTGCAAAGAGTGTCGACAAGCTTGTGTTTCAACATCTAGTACAGAAACAACATTTGCTGATGAAGCCGCAAGATACTTTCCAACACGTGGTTGGAACCTCATCTGGGTAGAACCACCCTGTGAAAAGGAAAAAGTGAAACTAAATGTATCGGTTTGCTAACTTAAGCAAGTACATAATGTTGAGATGGCTTTAAAAAGAAACAAAAAATCTACCTTGTACACTCTTGTGAAACCTCCATTGTTGATGCTCCAGTACCTTATTTCGCCATCATTGTCGCAGGAACATATGAGATCATCCTTGTTGGGATGGAAGTCAAGTGACGTAACCATAGAGGAATGTCCCATGAAAGTACGAAGGGAATAGCCTTTCTGAAAAGTAGATTAGAAATCGTTTAAGAGATCACAACGTAGGAATAAACTATAACAGATTCATGTAGAGATTTAGCAGCATAGTGAAATCAATTAACTTCCACTTACATTATCAGCATCCCAAACCCTGACAGTTTTGTCAAACGAAGAAGTAGCAAGGCGGGGCAAGTTTGGACTAAAACGGACATCTGTTATCATAGCTGTGTGTTCCTCAAGAGTGGTTTTTGGCTTCATAGTGTCAGTGTGCCATAGTACAGCCTACACGATGGAACAACCCAAGAGGCTCTTTAGTTTCAGAACGCCAAAAGACATAATGATGACTTCTAGCTAACCTTTTTGTCATGTCCGGCACTAGCAAGCAATTTTCCATCTGAGGAGAAGTGGCAACAGGTAACTTTGCTCGTGCTCGCACGTACTGTATTAACTTCAGTAAACGTGAAACCTAGTGCAGGGCCATCATTGTAGTGATTGAGAAATACTGTTGGATCACATAAGAAAAGTTCACCATGTTATTTTTGAATCATATTGAATGAGGCTAAAACACACACCTTTACTAACATCCATACACCGCCCAACAACATCTCGTTGATCACCATCCTCATTGGATAAAAAAGATTCAACATTATCGTCTAGCGACCCATCTTCCACAAATCGATCCATATCAGCCTGCAGAATAGCCAATAATTTATGCTACTAATTCATACTGATTATAAAACATAATGCACTCCCATCAACAGTTTAAGGAAACCCACCAACTGATTTGACGGAGATGTAAGAGTCCCAGTTCCTTCAGTGCCAAACATCATCATCGATTTGGAGGAACCACCACTGTGCGGCAGATTTGGCATAGAAATTACATCTCCAGGAGTATGAGTTGAAGGTGTAGAAGGTGCTGAGCTGGGTGATGGTCCCGCAGTGTTGGCTGTTCCTGAACTATTAGCTGGCCCAGAAGACGAAACTGGTTGCTTTCTTTTCCTCCCACTTTGATTCTTTAATACCTACAATTGAATGGAAAAGCAATTAGGAACAAACCTTAAGATTGAAAAATGAACAAGGAAAAGAAACATGAATTTAAACAGACCTGTTCATTTCCTCGAAAAGAATTTGACATGCTACCATCCATTGTAATACTACCACCTCCTCCCAATTTATCTTGTTGGTGAATATTGTGATTTGAACTCTGTGGTTGCGGATTTGAAAGAGCATGCTGATTAAGTGGCTGCGGTTGTGGTTGTGGTTGTGGCTGTGGCTGTGGCTGTGACTGTGGTGGATTTCCACCACCCTGCTGTTGATGCTGCTGTAACAGAGCCATCTTTAACTACACAACATATTTGTTATAGAATTTTAGAGCAAGCATTGCAGCCAAACAGAGACTAGACATCTTCCATTTTAGCAAACAATATTGTTCAAGCTAATTCAAATTTCCAACCATTTAACTAAAAATCAAGCTAGCCACTTAGCATTTGTAAAAGAAAGACAAGGCAAACCTTTAATATCATGTCCGTGTCTCCACGAGGTAAAAGAGGGCCACCAGGTTGTAAAGATGATCCAACATTGTGTAACACATCCCCAACAGAACTCCCAAGGCCATCCTTTCCGAGGCTCATGCTCCTGTTGTTCAATAGCATTTTAAGTCTTCTAGTCTCTTCACTGACGGACTGCGAATTCAGATTCTGTTGCGCCAGCATGAGCTGTTGCTGATGTTGTGGAGTCAACATGTTGAGTTGGTGAAAAGACTGAGGAGACTGCATAAATGGTTTTTGCTGCTGTAGAAGACCAGAACGAAGTTGATCAAATCCCTAAATCAGGAAAGAAAGCCGCAGTCAAAAAGAAAATTCTTTTGAGAGGAAGCGGAGAAAATGCACTGATAAAGCTTACGGTGAGTGGCCACCCTTTAAGTGTAAGGTTGTTGCTGCCTTGATTTGAACCTGAAACAGGAAACCAGCATTAATCATAAACAACTTCTTGCAAGCTGAAGTACTATTACTACATTGACGTACTTAAACTCCTGAAATCATACACTCAGGACCGGGAAAAAAATAGCAAACCTACCAGAAATTCCAATCAAAGACCCTTCTGGAACAGCAGTTCTGGGAGTGAGCACGGGATTGATCTCGCTTTTTATATCCTAAACCCAAATTAGCCCAGCAAGTATTAACTAACAGTAAACCTCGACAATGGACTAGACAAAACATAAATTCAATATTACATACCGCAGCAGAACCGGTAACTTGCTGATTTCGAGCTTGAACCTGTGGAGACATACCACCACTCGTACTATGTAACACTTGTCTGTGATTCACCAGCAAATGAAATTATAAGAAGAGAGAGAGAGAGAGAGAGAGAGAGAGAGAGATATTGAATGATGTTTGGTTGCAAAATTTATGCTTGGGGAGGTAGCAGAGGAAATAAGTGGAAACAGTGAAGGTATAAGTATGAGAACAGCACCCTGCAGGGTGTCCGGAAGTTGCTGCAGATTTCAACATTGATGCATGATTTGGATCCAGCAGTTGCCCAACATTGTCCCCAAATCGCTGAAGCCAACATAAATTTGATTTATACAATTTGATGAAAGAAAGTTGCGACAAAAAAAGAAATAACACATGCGTAGCCTAAACTAACCTTCATAGCAGCCTCATCTAAAGATTCCCTCTGAGTAGGCATTTTGACCCTCTCCTCATATGCCTTACTTGCTAAGGAACTCCCAGACCCAGGATTTTGCCTCATGACTGGGTCACTGTTATTACTAACAAGTCCATTTGCTGATCCATTTGCAAGGTGGGACCCATCTCTTCTCTGTGGCTGCTGCTGTGGTGTTGGCTGTTGTTGGTGTTGAGGCGTTGGTGGCTGCTGCTGTTGTTGAGAAGGTGGTTGGTTTTGATATTGTTGTTGTTGTAGCTGCTGCTGCTGTTGTTGCTGATGATGAAGTTGTTGTTGTTGTTGCTGCTGCTGTTGTTGTTGCTGCGCTCGTTGCAACAAGAGTTGTTGCATTTGTATCTGCTGTTGTTGCTGCTGCTGCTGCGAAACCTGTGGGTGTTGAGATTGCTGCAAATGCTGTTCTCGCGCTTTAATCATTTGTGTCTGCAAATCAACACAGAATTTTTTAGCTAATAAATTTAACAAAAACCAAAAGAGAAAATTGGAGATAACATTTCTTACTTTACATATTCAAGGGCGAACACAAATCAACTGTTAGCAATGATGCTAACTAACTACATATAACTAACTAAAGAGAATAATGCAGCTTTACACACATATAGAATCACTAGTGGTGTAAGTAAAAAAGAAAGAGACCTCGATGTAAGATGCAGCAACCTCGGAGTGCTTCTCGTTGGTCCTAGCAATAAATATATCCCAAAAGACAGACCACCACTCAAACAGAAATCCGCCAGGTGCGTCAATAGCTACAAAACAATGGACGAAGAATGTGATTGTCATTCGGATCTTTATTAGAATCGTAGTCAAATTGGTCAAGATTATTGTGCTATCTTACCAACTGGATCCGATGACACTTTTCCTTCAGCTTGGAAAGCCTGAGCTGTAGCTTTTAACTCTCTTTTCACCAGATAATCATGGATATAGACATCCAACCTGTTACATTAAAAAAAGATAGTTCAAGCAGCAATGTAAACAACACTAACAAGATAATGATATTTAACAAATGAAGAACGGCATAAGAATTGTCTTAAAATCTCAACAAAGAGTGACCGCCATAGAGGAGCACATAACATCAAACTTACAATGTCCTATAAACAAACCATTCAGCTATTAGCAGAAACACCAAAATAAGAAAACTTTCATGATTGAGCTCAAAGTCAGACTTGCACAGAGTAAATTTGGAGAGTAACAAAAGAAACCTGATGCCACAAGAGTCGACCAGAATTGGATAAACCAAAATACCCAGATATTGTCAAGCCCCTTGAAAGTGACTGACAACACAACAGAACTAAACTTTGGCCAAAACATGCAAAACTTACCAAACTAAAAAGTCCCCACAACCAAAAAATTAAGTAGGAATGCTTACTGATAATAGAAACTTGAAACCCGCGAAGTGTAACAACCTCTCAACAAAGCAAGAATGTCAAGAAAAGTAAACTAGCGACAAGTTGAAAGGTAAACAATAAGCTAACCTAAACAAACAGAATCAAGATCAAGTATAAGCAAACTTACCGACCCTAAAATAGAAAAAGTTCAGCGGAACATAGAACCCTAAAATCAAACTGTAGCAGGGGGGAAGAAGAAGAAGAAGAAAACAATGCATTTCATAAAACCTGAACCCTAGCAACAAACAAGCAAAACCTAAAAAGCATTTCAACACACCCAGAATTTAAAACCTAAACCAAAATTAAAGTCTCCAGTAGCAAGCAAAGATAATATGAGTAAGGGAAATCAAAACCCATGAAAAACAAAAACTCACATTTTATCAGCCTCCCAGTTAGTCTGAGACATCTTTTTTGTTCTTCGAAAAAACTAACCCCACACACAGTTGTTTAGAATGTCAGATTCCCATGTAGTAGCTAATAATGACTTCTTCTTGCATAAGAGCTTCGCATCCTCTGAGAAATTATTGCACAGCAGAAACAAAATCAAAATTTTCAACTCCTCACCTAACTTTCCAAGAAACTGACGAGATTAGCACTTCGAATTAGCCAAACCCAGATAAAAATTAGAGAGAAATAAGGGCAAGAAGATAGAAGAAGAGAGAGATTATACAAATTTTAGAGAGAGAAAGTTCGAGAGAAAGAAGAAAGCATCTCTGTAAAAAAAAGCATTAGAAGTAGCTCGGCTCTAATTAATAGCGAAAAAAATAATTAATTTTTGTATTTATTTAATTTATTACTGTATATAAATTAATTAAAAAGGACAGATTTTTTTTTACTTGAGAAAAAAGCCAGAAATTTTCAGAAACGTGCAAATGAATGATTTGTGTAAATTTCGTTCTCTTTTCGGAGAAAAACGTGTATCTCAATATTTTTTTATTTTTTTATTTAAATCTTTGAAATAAATATTTTGACCGAAAAAATAATTCTTTATCAAAAAAAAAAGTTGTTTCCATGTCAGTTGTTTTGGGTGGACGGAATTGCAGAAGATAAAATATATATTTATGAAGTTAGCTTTATTAACCCTAAAATACCCTCAGCTAGTTGTACAATTTACGCGACGTAGCACGCCTTTGCCAAAGTACTTTTGCTTTTAATGACAAAAATAACCTTTTAATAATCGACAATATATTGACGCAAATATTCTTTTTCATTTATTTATATATATATATATATATTCTCTTTTTTTCAATTTGTCTTGTTCGATGCAAAATCTTGTGAGATTATCAATCGACGAGAATGTAGGACAACTGCAATTGCTATAAAATGAGTTATATAACTCTTTTCTCTATTTTTTTCTAGGAAACATACTATTTACTTTTATTAAATTTATTTAATTAAATGGACTTATCGAATGTATCAAATTTATATATATAAATATGTATATATGGAATCAAAGGTATAAATCAAATAATATTTACGATTCCAAAAACAATCTTTGCAATCACATCATATATTATATTCTTATATATATTTTATATATATTAGAGTAATTTGAGTGAATGTATATTTATAAATACAAAATTAGCTGAATGAAAAGTTTTTCATGGTTCACAATTTTGAGACAATTTTGTCCTTCTTTTATTCTTTCCGGTCTCTCTTTTATTTATTTACTTAGATTCAATCACGCTTTCTTTTCTTTTCTCTCTACTTTCTTCATATTTTTTTTCTCTATTGGAAATGCCAAATCCTCGTTTTCTCATAGCTGAACTCCGCTTCTAAAATCTTCGACGGAATATAATCAGTGGTGATTTGGAGTGAAGAAGATTTAGAGGCTAAACCTGGAAGGAAAGAATCCAGAAGATGATTCCCTGTCAATGACGAAACAATTTCTGGGATTTGTACTCCGACTAGAGATAACCGGCGGAGGTGGTGGTCGAGGTGGCATAGAAGGATTTACGATCTTCGTTAGAGCTTGTTTGATAGAATCTTACCTTGTCCAGAGCAAGACGAAGAATCATCGGTGGTGACGATGATGGTGGATCAGATCTCAGCTCTCGAGGCTCTTAATCGTTTTCGTTGCCCCCACTGTAATAGCAAATCTCCGCCATGATGGTTAGGATTAGGATGTTGTTGTTGTTCAGTAGATCTGAATCGGAATCCTTTGGGACTCCGTCTAAAGATGAGGTGGTGGTGGTTGTGCATGATCCACCGTTAAATTCTCTTGCGGCGATCGAGGTGGTGGAATTAATGGTGTTTTACTTTGATGGTGCTCTTGAAAGTGAAGGTATTAAAAAATGCTAGTGATGATCTTCATAAATTATCAGGTAATAAATATATTACCGGATAATAACTATATTACCGGGTAATAAATATATTACCAGATAATAACATTAACATTTTTATCAGATAATACATATATTACCTGATACTAAATATGTTATCGTTACTAAATATGTTAACGAATAATATGTTATCAGATACTGAACATGTTAGCGAATAATAAATCTATTACAGGATAATATTACCCGGTATTGACTATGTTATCAGATAATAAGTCTTT
This sequence comes from Lepidium didymum, assembly GCA_963920545.1. Taxonomy (NCBI): domain Eukaryota; kingdom Viridiplantae; phylum Streptophyta; class Magnoliopsida; order Brassicales; family Brassicaceae; genus Lepidium; species Lepidium didymum. The sequence continues at coordinate 2,796,098 of OY986980.1, forward strand.
TACCCAGGTTATGTTACTCGGATACCGTCAACATAAGTTTGCGGGTAATATATGTGTTACATGTTTATAATTATGTTGGTAGGTAATAAATATTTTAACAAATACTACTACATATGTTCAGAGATAATATTTCAGTTACCATATAAACTATATGTTACTAGGTAACAATTAAAAACTGAACATAATTAAATATTTTGGAAGACAATTTAGTTATTTTATACATTGGTCTATGGTACTTTCTCAATTAAAAAACGTAGAGGGAGTTTCTGATTTCAAAAACTTTTATGGGTATTGCCCAAATTAACTCTATATATTATATTATTTTTTGGTCAAGTAGATTTTGGAATTTTACCCTCAGTCTTGGTTTTCTTAGATACCCGGTCAAAACAGTTTCTTCTGGATGTGAATCTAATTGGATCTTGAAAAGTAGTTTGATGTTAGGCCCATTATAAACTATAGTCCATAAGAGTAAGAAAAAGGCCCACAAATTTAAATGGTAATTGGGCCATTAATACTTAAGCCCAATTTTGATGGAGACTTAATGCCTTAATGGCAAAACTAATTGAATTTTGTTTTAGGAATTTAAGGGTACAAAAGAGATGGTACAGGCAATGTAAACTCTTCCTCACTTTTGTGAGCTTTATATCAAGTTTTTGAGTTGACAAATGTTGCCCGTTACTAATATCAGATAAATGTTAACCGTGACTAGTATCAGATAAATGGTAGCCATTACTAATATCAGAGTGATGGTGTAAAACATGTTTCTCATCAGAATTGAACTAAGAAATTCACAACAAAATCAATTTATGTGCTTAAACTACTAACTCACATTGAATTTTAATATTTTGAAGACTACTGTACTTGTTCTAAAGCAGTTGTTTTCTTATACATTGGTGTATATATACTACTAATTATGCAAGTCTAAAATTTCAATGATTACTGTAAAATGATTTATATATAATTTTCAAAATTGAATAATGTGATTCTAAAGTTCACAACTTGAAAATGAATTAGAGAGTAAAAATTGTTAGTAGAAAATGGGTATGGTAGAAAATTACCAAAAGAAAACAAAAGAAAAAGCATAGCAATATCTAAGAGTAAACTTGGAAGGATGATAGATAATAGCAGAGGACACGACAAGTCCTATTCTAATGAAAGCTAAGCTTTTGTCATCATATGTACACATATAAATACAAAATTGAAATATTGACTCCCACGTTTTCTCAAGTTTCACATATATGGCTACATATAATACGTGAGTATAGAGAAGAGCATTTGTTTCTTTGCATGGCAAATCCCCATGCATCTATGAGGATTGATTAGTACAAGTGCATGCCAAGTTAAGAGTGCAATAGCGAAGGTACGGTTCATCGGATCATGAGTATATTTCTCTCCATTCTAATTCCCCCTCCTGGTCCATACTTTTATCTTACGTCACTATTATATATATCCTTTAAATTATATACCATCACACAATTACATACTTATTTATAAGTATAGTTTGATAATAGATATGGAAATATATAACGTTTATAGTTTTTTTTTCATTTTTTGGTAACTGGAATTCTCAAATCTTATATATAGGAGGTCTTGGACTATTTTTTTAGTAGTGGTGGTGCAATCCACGTAACTCACACTTTTGAGTATTTAAATGAGTCGCAAGTATAAGTTCATATCCGTGTAAGATTGAATAGAAAAATATGTTTTAGTTTCGTATAACATAAAATCGTAATTGTAAACTTTTTAAAATCTCAAATCTGTTCAAACTATTTGAACACATGCTCTTTATCACATATATATATAACGTTGTAGATACAAAATTAATTATTGTTCATGGGTTTGGATATTTATAATTACTACAAACGATTAATCTCGAGGAAGATATAATGTAAAATTAAAAAATTGGCGTGTTAAATAGATGGAAGAGAAAGAGGTGAGACACTTAACATGCAAAGAGAAAATGTCAAATCCATCATGGAAAATTGACAGTGTGCCTGCAGCAAACTAGTCAGTGAGACAAAACCCCTAACCATATATAATAATATAAATGTAAGAGAATATAAAAAAAATGAAAAATAAAAGTGACGTAAGTATCTGAGCAAAGTTAACGTAAGTGTGCATGGATGCGTGTCATAAGTCATAACGTTTCTCGAATTCAATGCACTATATTGTGTATGTATATTGTCTCTCTTTTTTATTGTTTTATTTTGTAAAAGACTTGACTCATACTAATATCTTTATAAAATTAATGTATTTTTTTTGGTCAAAAAATTAATGTATATTAGGTCAGTGTGTGGTCATCAGATACAATTATGTTTTTTTTTGTAAATGTGAAAAGAAAAACGTCTTTTGCAAATGATCCATTCAGATATAAATCCAATGACAAGAGCTTAGGTCACATGAGTGAGTGAATGAAGTTTATATTTTGGGTAAAATTAATAAAAATGAACCCTAAAGAAAAGAGTAATATATAACTTACATATATACATGTGATATATGTAAATGTCAATTCACTAGTCAACGCAATAAACACACTAAGAATTAGGTTTTATTATAACTTTTCTTTTCTACAAAAGACAAATTTTGCTGGAATTAATCTATCTTAAAAACCAAACTAAAACAACTTCTAAAATAATTCACTAGTTCTTAAAACTTAATCACTAAATTCTAAGAACCTAAGTTTACAATTAAGATCCTTTTTATAGATTAACGGCTCACGAGTCTATTACATAAAATCCTATCGAATCTTTTGTTGATAAAGATATCTTCAGCTTTTTAATAAGTTTTATATTTAGTTTAAATCTTCTCTTGATAAAATCTTTTTTAAAATCTCTTAACCGTTCTAGAAGACTTCAGCTCCACACTTCATATGCTTCTCACGTAACTTTCATTAACTCAAGTCTTTGTGATTTGCGCGTTACATATTAATCTGTTACACGCATTTTCAATATATATGAGTGATATCGCTTAACTAGGAGGATTTTGTTTTTGCAAGAGATCTGGTTTTCAAAAGATATTAATATAAGAGTGACTTTGTCAAACTATACAAGATTATTTCTTCCATTTACAACATGCAAAATTATATGGTAAAACCTAAATGAAAACCAAAAATAAAAAAACGCAAATTAGGATTTATTGGAGAAAAAGACAAAATGAGAATTGCACATCATCTTGGTAGGGCCCTTGATGTCATCTCTCCACTGGTCACCAATATCGCCAGCGATTTTAACGGCGTCAGAGGCCGTTCCAAGGAGTCCTCTCCTCGTAAACCCAACCGTGTATAATCCTTTCTCTCCTTTCCATCCGTTAGGAAACGCCGTTTTCGGCATCCCTCCTTCCGTGAAATAATCACTTCCCTATTATTAATATCAAATATTAATATTCATTATTTTTTAAAATTATTTTCAAAAGTGAGTGGAAATTATAGAAATTATATGCACACCTGAAGCCAAGTAGGTACGTTGCTTTTATAACCAGTTGCAAAGATGATAGAGTCAAATTCCTTTTCTTGACCATCCATAAACTTTGCGCCTTTTTTTGTTATTTCCTTTACACCTTCCATTATCTTCATTTTTTAACATTAATAACACACAAATATTAGGTTTTTTTATTTAAATGTAGTATCTATTAAATTCTTGACTAAAATTATGAGAAGAGGTATAGTTAAAAACTTAAACTCACCTGAATCATGCCAGAGCTAATGAGTGACATAGCTCCAACATCAAGAACCGGACTTTTTCCGGTTATATTCTTTAACTCAAGTGGACCGGTTTTCGGTCTGCGAAGACCTAACCGGTCTGTGTTTCCAAATGAAAGATTAGCCATAAGTAGTAAGAACTTATCAACGAGTCTTATAGGTAAGCATTTGAGAAGAGTCATTCCAACTCCAAATGTTGAGAGTCCAAGTATCTCTCTTGGTAACACATGAACCTACATAACATAATTATAACATTTCATTCATATTAGAAAAATACCGAAAAGACGAAAAATACAGGGTGATCCAATATGAAGGGATGTTTTGACTTACCATGTTTCGGACAACAAGATGTGGAGAGGCATTATGTCGAACGAGGTCTAAACTAATTTCCATACCGGAATTTCCACAACCGACGACTAAAACTTTCTGTCGCTGGAACTCTTCACCGCTTTTGTATTCACTAGCATGAAGGATTTTCCCGCCGGAAAACTTCTTTATTCCTTGAATCTCCGGGAAGTATGGATCTGCGTTTTCACCAGTAGCTACAACGAGCCATTTTGAAAGATACTCTATGTTATCAAGAGTCTTTACTCTCCAAAAACCAGAAGACGAATCAAAGGCCGCACTTGTAACGTTCTGGTTAAACTTTGGGACTATACGGAAGTGAGAAGCGTAGGACTCAAGGTAAGCTAAGAACTCGTTTTTAGAAGGGTATTTTGGGAAATCTTCAGGGAAATCTAAGAGAGGTAATCGACAAAAGTGTTTAGGGAGATGAAGTTTAAGTCGGTCATAGGTTTTAGATTTCCATAGAGAAGCTATTGAATCGGAACGTTCTAGGATTAAAGAAGGAACTCCATGGCTAGAGAGACATGCTGACGTGGCAAGACCGGAAGGACCAGCACCGATGATGAGAGGACCGTGTACAAGGATGATGTGTTTGGTTTGATTGGTCATAAGGTTGTGAGGATGAGAGTCCATTGAAAGAAAGGTTTGAAGAAGTGGAGAAGCTTTTAAAAGAGTGAAGAAGAGATATGTCTTACTTTTGGAGAAATGTTTTTGAGTGTTAGGGAATGAATTAGAATTTATAGAGAGGTTTGTGGGACCTTTGTAAGATTCTCTTATGACGTTTAGTTTACATAGTACATTTGTTTTTTTGTTATATTTAGATGGTAAAACTAAAAGTTTTATTCTTACTTTATTAGGAATTATAAATAGTGACGGCAGATTAAGTGAAATTACATAGAAATTAATTAACATTCTTTGAGTTATTAAAGTGATAAAAAAAATTAAGTAATACAAAATAAATATTATATAAAAAAATTAATACGTGTATAAAATACTTATAATATCAAATATTTTGAGATAATGAAGTAGTGAAATATATAAAGATTTATAAATTTTGAAAACCAAGAGATTCAATGGATAAAGAAAAAGAGTAGTAAAAGAGGCATTGGAATTGTAAAATGACAGTGTAATAAATGGAAAGCGTGAAGGTTAAGTCAATTATTTGCTCTTCTTCCCATTTGATTTTGGGGAACGAATCGTCAAAAACATAAATAAAAGAAAACTTGAGAATCGTTCGATTAATTGGCTACATATTTTCAATAAAATTATTATAAACATAAATAGTATTTTGCTTAATTTGCTTCAAAAATAGTACATGACAAATTTCAGTCTCCTCTAGCTCAAAAACGATTATATATATATTTTCCCTCGTATAGTAAATACATTATGTGTCATCTAAATTCAATACGTAGAAATTTTCATATTTTGTTGTTGTTGTCAACTTATATATTTTCCTAAGATGATATAGAATTACATCATCTTTGAGGTAGACAATAACTAAATAGAGAGATATCGAACTACAATTTGATTACCAAGTGTATGAACGTGCGCCGAAATCATCTTAATCGTCTTTCTAATGACAATAATTCATTCACATGCTTCCTGAATAAACTTTATATAGGCTTAATTAAGAAAATTATTTCATAAAATACTAAATACATATATATATATTTACATATATATATATATTAGCCTGATCATTGTTTGTAGATTGGTAAATTGGATAAGGCTTAACAATATATATGGATGTATGATTACTTGGCATGTATAAACTCATTGCTATGCCTTTTGCCATTATAGAAGATACTTTAACAACATAATGAATTATCATAAAAAGAAAAATAATCAGTTTATAGTGGATAGAAAATTGTCTTTTAATCAAATAGTTAAATACTATATATATTGTTTTTCCATCAAAGAGTCGTAATTACCCGATTCAGATTATATATAGTTCAAACTTTATCTATCCCATTATTGGCAAAAAAAACATGATTTTACAATAGTGGTTTAAGCTTAGAAATTGATGATCAAATAATGCATTACGATATCAAGTTGTTAATACTAGATAAATAAATATAACAAACTTTGATTATATGAATGGAATACTTAGCATCCAAAGGTTCAAGGGGTATCTAGGGGTCGATCAAGACTAAGTATAATGATTAAAGGAGAGCTATTATTGACTAATTAAAGACTTGCTAAATTGGTTATACCCTAATTGTATCGTTTCATTTTATTAAAATAGCAATTCACATATGTAATATTTTCTTCTTCTAATAAAATCATCTAAATTCTTACAATTAAATCCTATTAATTAGTTTTTTTTAATGAGTGTACCTGTTAGCTATCTCATTTATTATACAACAAATTAAAACATAGAGAAAGTATTATAACTGTTTCAACGGTAAATTAATACTATTTTCTTAAACATATTTACACTAAAACTCCAATGGAAAAAGCAACACGATTATGTGGTGTAATGGTGAAATAAAAATATATTAGAATATTGATAATATGTTATCTGATTTCGAATTTCGCTTACCATACTATATGTAATACTTAAAAGATTTTATTTGATTTTTTCTATTTCTAGATGCAGTTGAATTTTAAAACAATATATAGTTATACGGTACCTAATTTCGAACCACTCACATTATAGAAAAAAAATGCAAGCAACTTAACTTGATAAAGCAAAACAACCTCTAATACTTTTAAGCAATAAATTAAGAGCATAGTATAAAGTGATTATTTTAGACAAGATGATCTCTATAATAGTAATTGAGTAAAAGGAGTGGGTTTAGTTAAGATTTTAGATTTTAGATTTAATGATGTGAAGACGTTTGATAGGTTTAAGAAGTAGCTGCTTCTCGTTTTCTTTTCCTCTTAGTAATTTAATATGAGGCCACTTAAGTTGCGCATGCATGCTTTAACATTTAACAATTTGGTATTGGTGAACAACAATTTAACTATGTGATTTACACCTTTAAAGTCTTCGCCTAAAGTGTCGGTTATTAAATACTGGTAATTAATTGAGATAAATATGCTTATTTTATTGTGCTCATTAAATAAAACATATCTTGTTGATCTTTTCCGTACTATACAAACTTAATTAAGGTGCATTTTTATTAATATATTAATATATTAATGTTCGAAATTGACTAGGTTGTGAATCTTTGATCGATGGCTACTTCAGATTTTTTATTTTCTTAAAAAATGGTTAATTTGATCAAGAATATTGGAGTATTATTTAGCTTTTCCATTTTCTTACAGCGGTACATTCCATTTAGTGTTTTAAATTAAGGATAACTATTACTATTAAAGTATTAATCTATTGAAAATGGTAACAACAATAAGAAACTGTTAGAAAATGGATTTCACTATTCTTTCCAACGAAGACAACGTACACACTGAAAAGTAGATTGTGATCAGAATATGAAAGATCAGTAAACTTGTTTTATAAATTAGTTTTCTTATAATAGTGCTCCACATTTCAAAAATGGATTACTCTATGTAAAATGTGTTAATTAATCAAGACTCATGTCAATAATAGGTGTGTTTATAATTTTTTAAGGAGGTGTATTTATAGGTGTTTTTGCCATATTCGTAAGATACCAAGTGTTCGATTTCTGTTGTTTATGCATACGTACATCGACATAGATAGATATCTACATATTGTTAGTACTTTATATTCCGACCAAAGTACTAGATTTGGACAAGTATTTGTTAAGATTTGATCATTGCTTTATGATTTTAATTCAAGTCTTTTATAAGATTTTTAATTCTAACATTTGGCGGTGATTATTATTATGCTACACTTTCATAACATGTTTTTTTATTGACAATACAAAAAAAGAAGCTCTTATGGTCTATATTATATACACGTATTTTTTCTTATGGTTAAAGTCTCGAATATTTTAGTGATTTTAAGTGCGGTAACAATTTACGTGTGATGTAGTGACAATTTATCGGATAAAAGTTAAAACTAGGAATAATAATTATTGAATTGATAAGTTTGGTATATAATCCAAAATCCTCAAGTGTAATAGAAAATCTTTTTTAAACTTTTATTTAGGGGTTTAACTTTTGATGTTAAAATCATTAAATTAGTCATTTAAACCACTATACTGAAAAGAGATTGACAACTCTACCAAAATTTGATTTTAAAGAATCATGTTATCTCCAGTTGGTCGAGAAAAATAAATTTGATATAGAAACAATGCCATAACCAAATTTCTTAATTGATAAAATGATTTAAAATCTATATGCAATAACCATATTTTCTTAGTTTTAATTTCATTGATTGGTTTGTTTTTCATTTCTCATAAGTAAAATAGGAGAAAAACTTAGAAGTAGTTCATCTTCTAAAACTTCAACCATCTGTTTCAAAGGAAGACTAACCATAACCACTCGGTTCTTTGGTCCTTCACCAGACGGTGATGGAAGCACTATGACTTGTCCACCTCCAGCCACATGCCCTTGCACATAGCAAGACACGTGGCTTAAAATCATATCCTCCTCGAACATCATTGGACGTGAACTCGACATGTTCTCTAGATTAGTACATATAAGATCTGAACCGTTAGATATTGGATCACTATTGCCACTAAGCCATTCGATCAAGTCCATGATCGTGTCATAATCGAGTCTCTTACTTGAATTCTGAATCTCTTGAACAACTTGAGAGAATAATAAACTATCTTTGGCTTTGACTTGTTTGGAATAATCAACCTTGTGATAAACCATGCAATTACCAAAATACCCTTGGTCTAAACGCAATAAATTTCTAGCGTCTAAGCATAACGACATGTCCATGAGCTCATTCTGTTTCCCTTTGGCTCGACTCACACAGAGCCAGAACAGTCCAGCCAAAATATCAAACATCAAAACCTCTGGCTCGATCTCTCTAGCTCGGACCAATGGATCATGGAATAGAAATGTAACAGTGGCTATAGGCTCGTTGGTCATGTTTGACTGTGAAACCTTTATGGAGCAAAGTTTAATATAATTGTTAAGCAGTTTGTGGTCAGAGATTAGTCTATGGTTATCAAATCGACGAGGCGGCAATGGATGAAACAATGGTGGAGCCATCATGGACTTAGACCGAGTTAAATCATCCCAAGCTCGAACAAACATCATTGCACAAACTGAATCAGCTAAGAGATGGCTACAACTTAACCCAATAGCTAAACCACCACTTTCAAACTCAGTTATATGTAAATTAAAAACCAAAATTAAAGGAAAAAAAGCTGCACTAAACCAAACCGGATTTTAACTATACATGAACATAAAAAGTAGACCAATAGTAAGGAGCGTAAGGAAGATGATACATATCCTCCCAATGAACAAGCTTGAGCTCTGCTTCTCTAGTTACATTCCTAAGCCATTCCTTAACCGAACCGGTCGCTCTAGCTTCAATCATCTTCACACCTCCATCGTTGCTCTTCACTTTCCACTTCTGATTCTCTTCTGAACCATCAATTTCCTTAACCAATTTTCCGGTTACAATCGGATAACAATTAAGAGTATATGCTAATGATTCTCTTAGTTTTTTCGTGATTTCTCCCGGTTCTTTGATATTTGAGAAGATCGGTAATAGTAGACCAGACGAATGTGGTTCGGTTCCATGATGTGGTCGAATTCTGATAACTCGTATATTTTTCCTTGTTCAATCGGTCTAGCACTCACCACGGTTCTTTTGCATATTAACCTCACACGGTCCTCTTCCACTTTTGTCTTCTCTTTGGCTAACATTTTTTATTTCTATGTTGTTTGATTTTAATCTTCCTTTTATGTGTTTGAATATTTGTTGGTGCGTATTTATATATATATAAAAACTGAAAATATATATATATTTTCATGTTTGAACACATACTTTTCACATGAACAAAACAACCCTTACCTAAGGGAAGTAAAATTTTCATGGTCTCCTTAAAAAAAGTATCTGTTTTGGTCGGATTCATTTGTGTATAAACGAATCAAGGCCCTAAAAATATTATTATTCGGCCCAAAGGCCCAAGTTAACGAAGGTGATAAACGTCATCGTTTCATTTTGTTTTTAGTACTCACGCGCGTTCAGAAGCATGTGATTGTCAGTTGCTCAATATCTACAGATCACAGGCCTTGGCAATTTCTCTTCTCCGATAGAGAGAGAGAGAGATAGAAACAGATCGTATCATCACGACCATCGCAATAATACAGAGATTGAGAGGATGTCTGGTGTGATTGCTTTTGGTCATGCGAGCTCTTGGGCCGCAGCGTTGGTAAGGATCTCGCCGTACACTTTCTCCGCAATCGGAATCGCGATCTCGATCGGCGTCTCAGTTCTTGGTGCCGCCTGGTAAATCCAATATTCCTCGCCTTTTTCTGTAGATGCAAGCATTGATTAATTTAATTTACGAAGCATCTTGTTTTACCAAATTTTTGTTGTTTGTCTTCTTAAGGGGAATTTACATTACGGGAAGTAGTTTGATTGGTGCGGCCATCGAAGCTCCTCGTATTACTTCGAAGAATCTCATCAGGTACGTTAAAATGGGTTTAGGTGATATAAATTAGAAATCCAATGACCCGTTTGGTTGGTTGGGCGAGTAATTTTGGTGTGTGATGAAACACAATGGACCGTAAAGGTTCTGGCTTTGGGGACTCAAGCACTGGGTGTGATGATAACAAGTGTCTTTTGTCTTTCCCTTATATTTCAGCAGATATATAGTTTATCATCGAGATAGCTAAATGTCATATGACGAAATGAAGATTAAAGGTCGGATTTTTAAAAGCCTATGTGAAGATGTAATTTGTGGTACCTTGCCATTCCATGTATTGATTATTGGATCTGATTCACCTGATTACTCGCTCAACAATGTCATTACCATGCCCCATCTCTGAATTATTCACTTATTTGGGAGCCAGTGTCTTTGCAATTTGATTTGTTGTTACAGAGCTGTAGGCTTGGAGTTAGATGCTCTGTAACATCAATGCATATACGTCATTACCATATACCTCCTTTGGCTTTAAAGGGTTGTATTTATTAATGCCTTAGTAGGATTAGTTGTGTTTGCATTTTAATTTGTTGTTAACAGAGGTTTAGACTTTGATTTACGTGATAGAACTAGACAATGACAAAGCATTTCTTCTTCTTTGTACTTGTTCCAGTGTAATCTTTTGCGAGGCTGTAGCTATATATGGCGTTATTGTTGCAATCATATTGCAAACTAAGTTGGAGGGTGTCCCTTCTTCAAAGATGTATGATGCTGAGTCTCTTAGAGCTGGATATGCAATCTTCGCATCTGGAATCATAGTTGGATTTGCCAACCTTGTATGCGGGTTGGTATCTTCCCCTTTTTCCTTCCTTAGAGTTTTGGATTTTTGATTCTTATGTCAGACTAGCAACTGTGGCCTTATTTCCCTTGCAGGTTATGTGTAGGAATCATTGGAAGCAGTTGTGCATTATCTGATGCTCAGAACTCCACACTCTTTGTAAAGATTCTTGTGATCGAGATCTTCGGTAGTGCTCTTGGGTTGTTTGGAGTTATTGTGGGGATCATTATGTCTGCACAAGCGACATGGCCAACGAAATAGATATATCTGCTTTGGAAAGAACATTGGCATGTTGATTATCTTCATTGTTTGTTATATGGATACGGATGTCTAGAAGAAAAAACCTGCGTGAGAGCTGAGAAGCCTCTTTTGGATCCCTAATTTTTGTATTGTTTACAACTTTGGAATAAGTCACTTTGGATGACATCTTTATGTTTGTATTCTCTTTGGTTTCTCGTATAATCAAAGACAAGACTTTGTAAATGATTTGTTGTTGGTTCATAACTGAAATCGAAACTTTCATTCTGTTAATCTGATTCTCTATTCTGTTGTGGATTTGTAGTTTAAATTATTTTATATATAATTTTTATATGTGATATTTGTTTTCTTTTTGTTCATTTTATGGTTTGATTTGTATATATAATTTATTAATTATATATATATATATTTGATATACTAAAAATCAATAAATTTTCCAAAATCTTTGTTGATTTAAATTTTGAAATACACAAATTTCTAACCAAATAGAATCGGTTTATCCTAAACCAAATATCAAATAAAACGAAGATGTTTAAGTATCATATTTTTGGTGGCCGTCACATTCTTAAAACGTGGAGTTTTTGTTCTATACTTGTCATTCATGTGAAATATGTATCATTAGAAGGTGAATAGAATTAAAATATTGCAATGAGATGGAATATTTTGAGTTTAAATTATAAAATTTTGTAGAAAAGAGTATATAAAATTTGAATGCACGAAATTTGCTTATCGAAGAGTAGCATATCCAAATCCTACGTCTTTTTAACGTTATTGATTTCACATATTTTCAGCTTTTGTCTAATAACTTTTAATAAAATAATGACATCGGTATCCTATTTCGCTAATTTTAGCTCACAAATATAAGACAAAAAAAAGTTTCATTCTCTTATTATTAATTTTTTTTCCAACATTTTCATTTGTTTCATATACAAATTTATAACATCGTTGAAGTTAAAAAAACGTGCAAATCATAACTAATTACTAAAACGAAAAATCAAGGAAATATATACCTAACTAACATTAAGAAAATGCTTTAATAGTGGCCAAAATAATGATACAAAAGGCTCTTTAAAAAAATTATATAAAAATAAAAAAATGGACCAAAAGACTACTTTTTTTGGCTCTTTTAGTTTCTATACGTCTTCCATTATGACCTTAACATGCTCTCTCATTTTCTGAAACTTTTCTGTCATACCACTCACGAGGTATGTGTGTTCTAGAATCCGAAACATAGTTTCCAATTGTATTTAGAAAAAATATGAGTTCCTAAATATAATTTTCCTTACTAGTCTTTGAGAGGTCCAAGAGGTGGCATGATCTTCTTCAGGAAGGATCCAATTAATGGGGTTGAACTTAAATCTGCCATAAACAATGCTGTCTTCCCTGGTTTGCAGGTTGAGCTTAACACCATTGCTTCTAATTCTCTTAGATGAATTTTCCTTCGACTTGATTAGAATTTGTCTGTTTGTTGTATATTTTTAGGGTGGTCCTCATAACCACACAGAGGTTTAGCAGTCTGCTTGAAACATGCACAATCACCAGAATTCAAGGCTTACCAGAAAAGAGTACTCTTCCTTTCACGTGAATATTGAGGCCTTCTATAGCGGAAACTTTTGTAGCCAACATATATATAGCAATCTTCTTGTGCATGTTTAGGTTGTGTCTAACTGTAGGGCCCTAGCTAACCGATTGGTTGAACAAGGGTTTAAGCTGGTTTCTGGCGGCAGTGACAATCACCTTGTTCTCGTCGATCTTAGACCAATGGTAAATTCTTACAAACTCCATTAATGTACCCAAGCAATCAACTCAAACCATAGAATCATTTGGTAATTTTGCTGTGGCTAGGGCATGGATGGTGCTCGTGTTGAGAAAACCTTAGACATGGCATCTATTACTCTCAATAAAAACTTTGTCCCTGGTAAGTTTCTTTCTTTATTCTGTGTTTGCCTTTGCCCATTTGAAAAGATGAGAAACTGAGACTGTTTGTGAAATGCGAAACAGGGGACAAAAGTGCACTAGTTCCAGGTGGAATAAGGATAGAAACGCCGGCGATGACGACGAGAGGATTCTCAGAGGAAGACTTTGTAACAGTGGCTGACTTCATCAAGGAAGGTGTGGAGATGACAATCGAAGCCAAGAAGGCTGTATCAGGAACAAAGCTTCAAGAGTTCAACAAGTTCGTGACTTCTCCTGAGTTCCCACTGAAAGAGAGAGGGGAGAGTGTTAAGAATAGAGTTGAATCCTTCACCACTCGTTTCCCTATTCCTGGAGTTTAACTATTAACACATGCTCTTGTTGTACCTTATTATTCACATTCCGCCTTTTAGGGTTGCTTGCTTGTAACCCAAGTTTAACTCTACATTTAAATCAAGAGAAAATCCAAAAAGTGTTCAATAATAAATTATTTTTTATTTTCTGTGGAATGACCTTTTGCGTCCTAATTCTGTCAAAATATTAACTATTTTTGCGAATTTTATTTAATTTCTTTACATTATATTGTTTGATTTTCTATATAATTCTCATAAAAATAAATAGTATAAATTAGAAAAAAACTATAATTTTTTTTTTTTATTTTGAAATTTGTTTTAGCGTCAAGAGCAGCTATTTCGCTGGATGTGGCGGGTTAATCTCACCCAATCTCATTTTTTAAGTCTCATGCAATTTTTTTGTTTGCCCTTTCCAAAAATCTTTTTCTCTTTCTCAAAGGAAAGAGAGAGATCCCATAAGAGAGTTTATCTGCCGTCGTTCTCTCTCCCACCGTATCTCACGGGAATTGGATCTTCTCACGTTTAGTCGATTTTTTCGTCCGCCGTGATAATTACGGCGGCTGTCAGGGCCGTGTTTTGCTTTCTTCTTCTCCTTCAGGTGCATTTTTCTTTTCTTCCTTCATTCGTAGTTTGCATCAGTGCGATTTATGTTAGATTTAAGGAAAAGATTGATTCCAATTAGAAGGCCCTTTATCAAAATAAAAGATTGATTCCAATTCTCCGTTTCTTTTGTTTGATGAGAAAACATGAGAATTTTCCTTCTCGTGTTCGTTTTGTTTTTTTTTTATTAGACACTGTCATGCGTTTTGGAATTGACGGCGGAAAATCGAACTTGCTATGCTTCCGATTTGCGTTCTCGGCATGAGAGATGGATAAATTGTTTTGGAGAACGTTTGGCTTAGGTTTTTATAGCTTTCCATTAATCATCTATCTGATTTTGTTTTGCAATTTTATTTCCGTTATATATGCTACGCGCATGAATAGGAGAATCATTCATTAATTTTCAGCTTTGTGCATCGATTCACAGGCTTCGTTGGTATAGCTGATTCCTGAAGGTCAACCATGGAGGAAGTTAAATTTCCCTTTGGGGGGATTATTAACGATTTTAAAGGAAGAAGAAAGTGCTACAAACAAGACTGGCTAGCTGCCTTCAGTTCTGGTGTTAGGTATGTTGTGCTCAAGCTTATTCTAAGAACACTTCGCGTCCAAATACAATCTTTTGGTCCTGAATTTTCGGTTTTTAACTATCAAATTTAGGATACTGGCTCCAACTCTGTATATTTTCATTGCCTCTGCACTACCTGTGATTGCATTCGGCGAACAATTAAGCAGAGAGACAGGTGAGCTATTGAAAAGTATATCAGTATATTATTGATTTGTCGCTTCCTTCAAGAGGACTTGTCTGAACATAACTCATGCTCTTACTTTAGATCGAAGTCTTGGCATAACGGAGTCACTAGCTTCCACAGCCATTTGTGGAATTATCCATTCAATCTTTGGTGGACAACCTCTGTTGATAGTAGGGGTTGCAGAACCTACAATTATAATGTACACGTATCTTCACAGCTTCTGCAAAAGCAGGCATGAATTGGGTCAAGAACTCTACTTAGCTTGGTCAGGATGGTATGTAGATTTCTGATTTTTTTTTTGTTGTTGTTTTTTGCTATATGCTTTTTATTTTTACATAGGAACTCTTTGCTTTTTGTTTTCTGTTTCTTTTAACAGGGTCTGTGTGTGGACATCACTTTTGCTTGTCCTTCTTTCAATGTTAAACGCAGCCAACATCATTTCTAGGTTTACCAGAATTGCAGGAGAACTCTTTGGGATGCTTATAACCGTTCTTTTTATCCAGGAGGCTGTTAAGGTGCTGATGGGTAATTCCTGTAACATTCATTTAAACATTTTTAAAACCTAAAGAGTTTGTTTCTAATAATGCAGGGGCTAATTGGCGAGTTTCTTGTTCCAAAATCTGACGATCAAAGACTGGAAGTGAATCAATTCCAATGGCTGTACATTAATGGTCTGCTTGCCATCATATTTTCATTCGGTCTTCTTTACACTTCTCTGAAAAGCAGGAGGGCAAGATCATGGAGATATGGATTTAGTACGCGAAAATTTGCCTTTTTGGCTATGTAGAAAAAAATTGACGGAATCATTGAACAATAACTAGCTTCGTTTTTGCAGGGTGGATGCGAGGTTTTATCGGGGATTATGGAACCCTCGTCATGCTTGTGTTGTGGAGCGCATTTTCATACACTGTTCCCAGAAGTCTTCCTCAAGGTGTTCCAAGGAGGCTACAAATGCCACTTCCTTGGGATTCCGAGTCCTTGTATCACTGGACAGTCGTCAAGGTACTATACTACTAACGACCTTGTTAATGTGACACTTCACAACAAAGAAAGACCAATAACGGTTTTGGAAAATCATTGCTTTTGGACAAAATTGCAGGATATGGGAAAGGTCCCGCCTCTTTACATCCTTGCTGCATTTATACCAGCAATCATGGTCGCAGGTCTATACTTCTTTGATCATTGTGTATCTGCACAAATGGCTCAGCAGAAGGAGTTTAACCTCAAAAATCCGTCGGCTTATCACTATGATACATTTGTTTTGGCAATCACGGTATGGTTATTACGTTGGCTTGCAACTTCTGAGTTCTTTATCTCTTTAATTCCTTTTAGTTTCGCTACTAATTAATTCTAAGTTTTTGTAGACATTGATTTGTGGCCTACTTGGTCTTCCTCCTTCGAACGGGGTCATTCCACAATCCCCTATGCACACAAAGAGTCTTGCAGTTCTTAAGAAGCAGGTTAGGAAAATAACATCCCAATTGAATACCCCTTAATTTTCACTTGGTTTAAAAGTCTGAAACTTTTGAGAATCAATTGCAGCAAATGCGAAAGAAAATGGTTCAAAAAGCAAAAGAATGCATGAAGGCAAAAGCAAGCAATTCAGAGATCTACGGGAGCATGCAAGATGTGTTTATAGAAATGGAGACATACCCTAAGGCACTAATTTACTCAATTCTCTTAGTCTTTTTCTACCAAGGATTTAGTTTCTCATCAATCGTATCAAATTAAATCTTGTCAGGCTACTTCAGTGGTGAAAGAGCTAGAAAACTTGAAAGAAGCAGTGATGAATGCAGATGATGGAGAGGGAGCCACAAAGGGGAAGAAGTTCGATCCAGAGGTACATATCGAAGACCATTTGCCTGTTAGAGTAAACGAACAGAGAGTGAGCAATCTCTTGCAGTCAATCCTAGTTGGATTGTTGATATTAGCAGTACCAGTTCTCAAAATGATACCAACTTCACTTCTATGGGGTTACTTCACTTACATGGCTATTGATAGTCTCCCTGGGAATCAATTCTGGGAAAGACTTCTGTTACTATTCATCACTCCTGGTCGTCGATTCAAGTACTTAATCAATTAACTCTTCTTATATTACATGACAACCTCATTTTGGAAAAAATTCTGATTGATTTTGGATTTCTTTTGTTTGTGTATGAGAGCAGAGTTCTTGAAGGCTTCCATGCATCATTTATACAGATAGTACCGTACAAGTCGATTGTTATGTTTACACTCTTCCAGCTTCTATATTTTTTGATATGTTACGGAGTAACATGGATACCTGTTGGAGGAATATTGTTCCCATTGCCATTCTTCATCCTCATTGCTTTGAGACAATACGTCCTCCCAAAGCTTTTTGATCCACGTCATCTCGGAGTTTTAGATTCTTCAGAGTATGAAGAGATGGTTGGTGCACCACAACGAAACACCAACTTCGGTTTCAATGTAATAATCATATTGGTCTAATTCACTGTTATAAAGATTACGTCTGGAAAAATTGTCTGATGTAAATAATCTTTGTTGAGAACAGGGTGAAGAGACGCCTAGTGTTGTTGCGAACAGTGAAGACGAGTTTTATGATGCAGAGATTTTGGATGAGATTACAACTAGTAGAGGTGAACTCAAACATAGAACCGTAAGTGTCAAAGAAGACAGATCCCAAGTGGTAAGTATATATATATATACATTATTGAAATCAATTCTTATAACTTTTTCTTGCACCTTTTGACATTTTATTTGATTTAATTAGGTATATCCGGAGAACAGTGGACACTCCTAAGTCTTGTTCATGGGAAGATAATGATTCTTCAGAGAAACCGCAGATTCAAAGGGTAAGAGGAAAACAGAAGAAGTAAGCAGATAAAGATGAGAGGAAGAGAAGATAGAGCTTCAAAATTCTTAATTGTTTCATCTGTGAAGCATTATTGGTTTCCTCACTTTTTGTTATAATATGATAAAACTCTCTGCTTGCTCTCTATTATAACAATCGAAATATTAGAGAAGACTATAGTATTTCTCTCATTTCTGCCTTTAGGGCAATAACAGGAAGTTTTGTACTTCTTTTTGTTTGTTAGAAATAAAAGCAGGATGCTTGAAATTTTAGTCTGAAAAGAGAGAATTTAGGTTTTCAATTGTCGTAATAAATCATTGATCAACACAATTGGAGTATATTTTTATACCCTCTGTTTCTTAGTGTCATTTTATGTAACGTAGGACACTATTTGTGAAACACATTTTTTTCTCCTAGAATAACTCTTTGTGAAACGGAGGATGATTACTTAAATTGTTTCTTGTGTGTTTACGTTAGTGTTAATTGTGGGTCACGGAACGGATTACTTCTACAAGTGAGCAAGTTGCATTTTCACGTTCTTTCCTCTACACACAAAATGGTTGACACAGGAGATGTTGTAAATCGATTATAATATTGATTTTCTATATAAAAAATCCTTTGGAATGAAGTTGAGTGTTCATCAAGAAACCTTAAGAAGAAGGAGAAAATCACCATCTCTTATAAGTCCAATGTCGTCGATTTCAGCTCCTTCTCTGGAAAGAATCTTTGTGGCTACGAATCCAAGCTTCTTCTCACCAATTTCAATTAACTCTTCAAGTGAATTCGGTAGTTTTACCATTTTACCTGAAGAGGAAGCCTCAGAACTGATCGTCACTCTCGCAGGATAAACTAAACCTACTCCTTCGTTTCTTGTAGAAGCTCCTCCCCCATCACCTAGTTAATCAATTAAAACAAAACAATTCATTACTGTCTTTAGATCATTATAATCCAAATGAAACCATAATCTCTATACAATGTCAAACCATAAACATTGCTTGTTAATTGTAAACGTGAACGCCAAAAACAAATGGAGTCAAAAGTGAGTTTTGCATTTACACGAAAGCATTTTAGGGATACTGCAAAAAATGTTATTGATATTCTAAAATTCCTTGGTAAGTCTTTTTCGAAAGCAGAATTGGAATCTAATTTGAGGATGCATAAAGTAAGAGGGGTTTTACCAGTGTTTGCAGCTGACATGATACCAAACAGTGAGTTCTTGAAATTGCGGAGCTTCCGTCTCTGAGAAACAGCCCCAACCAGAGGAATTGCTTCCCTTGAACGGTGGCGAGTCATTACAGGCTCGCTGCAATGCTTCATCAATGTTTTAAAATCTGGTGCACCGGAAATATCTTTTGGTTTCTTCTCCACTGGTCTCTGATTATCAAACAAAGCCTTGATATCTTCATGTCCTTGATGTTCAGAAAGACCACGTGGTGTCCAACCGTAAACATCAGGCTTGTCCATATCAGCTCCTTGCTCTAACAAAAATTTTACAATCTCCATGTTTCCTTCTGAGACTGCTCTGTGCAATGTTGTGGTTCCGTCGCTATCTGGGAGCGTGATGTTTCCGCCGTATTTTAGAATGTCGTTGAGTGCATGTAAGCTGTTTTGTTCAACAGCTAAGCAAGAGAAATGGCCTACTGTATCAAGGCTTAGTCTTGCACCGTTTTCTGATAAGAGTTTAGAAATTTCTTCATGTCTCCCAATGATTGCTTCCCATAATGGTACATTACCTTCTGAATCTATGTAAGGATTTTAGCAATTACTGGATTATTACCGGATTACATAGGCGAAGGGGACTCATGAAGTATACCTTTAATGTTAGGATCTGCTCCGTGCTCAAGAAGTAATACAACACAATATTGATTTCCTTTTGATGCTGCTATATGCTAAGATATATAACACACACACAAACATAGAGAGTAAGCATTTTGGAAGTTTTTGGCTTGAGGAAGGATATGATAGTTTTTTTATTTATATAGAGAGATTTTGGGACTGACCAG
Source organism: Lepidium didymum (assembly GCA_963920545.1). NCBI lineage: Eukaryota > Viridiplantae > Streptophyta > Magnoliopsida > Brassicales > Brassicaceae > Lepidium > Lepidium didymum. The sequence continues at coordinate 2,816,158 of OY986980.1, forward strand.
TGCTGTTCTACCGTTCTTATCCGTTTCATTAGGGTTTGAGCCTCGTTTCAGTAATTGATGCAATAGTAAATCATCTCCTCTGGCTGCTGCAAAACATAAGCTGAGAGGTAAGTCCATTTTCCCTTGAGCCAACATGAGTTCTGTATCAGCCAAAATGCCTTTCATCACTGGATCTTCTGACTCTTGCAGATGCTGCATTAGACCATAATATATCTCATATGAGACAAAATAACATTACTGTTATAATATTAAGTAGTACTATGGATTTATAAGAAAGTAGCTTTGGACAAACCTGAAGAAGATTATTCATGATTATTGCCCCGTCGCCAACATTTGCCTGAACAAGATTTAAGAATGTTGTACGGTTCAGACGAAGCAGTTGACTCAATCGCTTGGTACGAACTGTAAACAACTGTGGCCTGTAACATAGAACCCCAACTTCACCAAAAACATGACCTGTCTGTGCTTCACCAACTACCTGCAGTGAATACAAAAATCACAATTTAGAAACTCCCGACTAAAAAGGGGAATACCAATGCGGATTTTACCTGCTCCACTCCATTGACACGTGCAATGATGTCCTGTGTATATAGTAGAAATGTCAACTAATATGGAAACGAAAAGTACAAGTATAATATTGTAGCTTAATAACCAAAAACAACTTACGACAGCTCCTGTGACCATTATGTAAAAGTCTGTTGGTGCTTCATTTCGCAAAATAACGTCTTCTTTGGGGGGAAAATACTCGGCCTTCATCTCAGAGACCTACGTAATCTCAGAAGGTTACAAGTGTTTTTCATCAAAGAAAGGCAGACAAGTGTGAATCTTTACGAAGTACAAACATACCAATTGAAAAAGAAGATCATTGGATACTCCATGGAACAAATAAATTTTGTCAACAACTTCATAGAACAGATAATGTGATATGCTGGAACGAATAGCTTTGGGAAGGGAATCGATGATTTCCTGCTGCTGTAGGCCTTCTGAATCGGTTCGGTATCTCAAAGACAAATGAGCTACCATCTGTTCTTGTAAGCCCACTGGAAGGTTGTTCCTCTGAGCAAACGCTGAGGCGGCTTGGATGGTATCTCTCTGAAATAATGGAAATGAAGAGGATATATTAAAACAAACTATAACGACTGTAGCAGAAGAAAATAGTTAGTGTGTTTGACTTATACATGGGAAAAGAGAAATGAGCAATTAAACAAACCATAACAGAATACTTACAAAGTTTCTGGTGCGACTGGTGACATGAACCACCAAATTGGTCATATTACCAATTATATAAGCTAGCAATCCAAGATTAAAGATCATATAGAAGAGAATGAAGGCCCTCTCACTTGCATTATTACCATGTATATCACCATAACCCGTTGTTGAGAAGGTTGTTATGGACCAATACATTGCTGTGATATACTGGATAAGTAAAGATTTCTCTTTCCAATTTTCCTCTGCAAGTGCCATAAATGTCTGTGAAGGTTCTGGATAATGTGCAGCAATAGAATAGCAGAAACAAGCACCACAATGACCCACAAAGAGAGCAACCTACATTACGATCATCAACGTCTTAAGCTGACAGCAAAGGAAAAAAAGTTGATTAATGTTATATAGTGTACAGATAGTTACTAACGAGGAGAAGCTTTGTGCATCGAATCCAGAAGTAGCTGTATCTCCGATCTTTCTCCAATCTGAAAGTTTCAATACAAGGCAACTAAGAAATACTAGTACAAAGAAGAGAAGAGTTTATAATTTGTCTGATCAATATCAGAGAACCTTTATAGTAACCGCATTTTACAAATCTTTACGCATATATAAATTAAAACTCACCTTGAAAAACATTTACTGACCCTGCGCAAACGCCATAGACGTAGCATACTGAAAATTCCATATCCTTGAATAGTGTTATGCAATAAGCTGGCAAAAAGTTCATAAGGAACTGTAGATACCACATCAAAAATCAACCATGTCGAGGCATATTTCCAAGCTATTCTCTTGGGATCATCGACGAGGAGATAAGTTGCCTTGTCCAAGAAGGCAACAAAGAATGTTAGAACGATATCCACTGCGAAAAATCCATTCACGACGTTATCTATAATACTGAGAGGCGCTCTCGGAGTTCGCAGGAATCCAAACTCAAAAGGCGATGCCCACGCTGTGTAGAGCACCAAAATTACAAGAAACCAATCCCACACTCTGAAAATATATCAACATTACGCAACTCATCATCAGTATATCACAGACATAATTACATAATGATAATGTAATTCAAGGATGATGGGAAACAGAGAAAAATAAACACAACAGATCTCTGCAGAATTTTCACAAAATAAAGTTTAATGGAGAAGCAAACATACTTACACTATTCAATCAATAGATAAAACTATGGGATTACGGAATTAGATGTCCTTTCAACACGAGCAATTCATCGAACAGTGTAGATTCGTCTAAACTCCGAAACAGTTTCACAGTTTTTGAAGAGTATTAACATCATTATCAACTTCAGTGAAGTAAAATCGAGGATATAATATACATATCTCCAGGAATTTTAAACGAATAGAAGTGAAAATAGTTCCGAGAAGACATGCATCAACGATTGTATAAGCAGTCATAAAATCTCATTACACAGAAGAAACAAAAACCGTCGTACCTGTAGCGATGATCAAAGGGAGAGACGACGAAGTAGCGGAGCTTAACATGGCGGCTAGAACGAGCGGTGGCTCCGACTCCTAAAGGCGGAAGAAGACCTTTACTAAAACTATAATGACTCATTGTCCCTTCCAGAGATCTACGCTCAGCCGCCACATCTTCCACCTCCCTAATTTCTTCACCATCAGGCTTCTCCGGCCAAAACCACACCCTCCTCTTCTTCCTCTCCATAGAAATCAACTCTCTGATTAGGTTTTGAAGAACCCCTCGATGATTTAATTATACACGTTCGGTTATTGACTTTATTGTGATTTTGTTAAGAGAAGAAGCATTATACACAGATGAGCTTGATCTACGCCCGAATTTTGTTACTCCTAAACTTGGTGTGCGTTTGTGTCACCTTTCAGGTTTTTGCCTGTTTATTTATTTCCTATTTTACCCCTCTGCAAGTAATTTCCCTCCTTCAAATCTTATTCGCCGCATTATATATCAATTTATTCCATATCGACATATCGTAGATTTTTGCTTTATTTTTTACGCGTCAAATCTATTTAAAATATTTTTTACGATTCTTTCCTTTTTCCTTTTTTTTTTGTTAACCGTAAAGAATTCTAAATTTTATTCTTATTGAATTTTAACATTTCGGTGTTCCATATATAAATATATTCGTTTTCAAAAATGGTATATAATAGTAGCTTCCAAAAGGACAATATATAAAATACGGTTCATCATGTATTTACAAAGTTCACATCTTCGATTATCATACGGTTCATCATGTAGCGAAATTATATGCTTTCAAGATCTTGTATTTGTATATATTTGAATTTTGGGAAGTTTGAAGTATAATTGTCAATAAAAAATCTTTACGAGAGTCATAAATGAGATGAATTTCTTCTCCCACACGAAGACTTGCTAGAATAACTCAGTCAAAGAATTCTTTTGGAAGATACTCATTTTGGGATATTCGAGTCTACAGGAAACATTTACAATCACGATTTTATACATTTTTCATGTATTGGATATCCTAGAAGTCTGTTTTCGTACACAAGATTCGTTTCCTCGTGAATATTAAAATTTCCATTTGATATACATTTTAAATTTGATATATAGAAGTTTCAAAAAAGAAAATTGATATAGATCCGTTTCATACACAAACTTGTAGAACAAAATCTTGACAGGTACAAAAACGCGTTTATATGGTTTTTTTATAAAATAAATTTGTTCTTATAGGTATAGATTTGACAAATAAACCAATTTGAATATCAGAAGCATATGATTGAGTAGTAGGGGTGAGACTATAAATTTAAAACGTTCATATGTTCGATTATCATGTTATGTTTTACTAAATCACGTTTTTTTGATAATCCCTACATAAATATATATGTATTTGTTTTTTGTCCATTTAACTATCCCGAAAGAATCTATCGATTAAGTTACACCTCTCTTCAAAAAAATTAGTGTGGGTTTTAAATAAATTTGGGGTATTTCCTTTTTAGAGAAAAAAAACAATTTGAAGGAAGTAATAGCCGTTAAGTCCATTGCATGTCGAAACATGTGATAAAAGAAAGAAACGCTTCTACCTAATTAGCATTTTCTCTTGATATCAATGCAGAAAAGTTTGACCCAATGGCTATGTACCAACTACTAATCGTCTTTCGTCGTATATATACAAATACAAGCACCCAAAACACTATCAAAAGCAAAGAGTTTTAACTTTTGCAAGAGGAGCAAGTTAGTGTTATTAATTATAGTTTTGGAACTAAGATTAAAATCAAAAATGTTTGTCCTTGACTTGATAATTGTGATGTTGGTAGTTTTGGGGTTTACAATAGGATAATGAGATGGGTACAAGTTTCATGTTGGTGGGTCTTTATTCCTTCGTCGGATTTGTCGTCGCGGGCCTTTGGGCTGTTGGTTTATGTTTTTTATTCGTGTGATGTTTCTATTGATTGTTTTTTTCACTTTTAGTCGCATAATTTAATATGATAGAGCAGAAATGCTTATACTATGAAATTGTTCACGTATGTATGGAGATAAGTATAAATATCTCTTTGATCCACCAGTCAATGTTTTTATATGTGATTTTTTTATTCACGTTTTGCTTGTTTGTTTATTTTTGCTTTTGTTAAAGATACACGTTTTCATTTGCCAAATAAAGAAAGATTTTTAAGTGATTCTTGCAATCCGTGTTGATTCTTACAACAATCACAAGAGAATTTCTTTTTTCAAACAAGTAGATGAAAATATCTCATCTATACTTTAAAATTTTCAATCTTCAGATAACCATAGATGTAAATAGCCTTAAACAACTTCGTTTGAAATCAGCAATTGAAATAAAAGTCTTAGAAATCAACAATTAAAATTGACGCTATTTAGATCTTTTGTGTTAAACCGTGGCTTGCAAACATATTTATTAATGGATATTTTGTCAACCGTCCGTTGGTTCCAATCGTCCGGTAATTTTGCTATTCAATCGCAAATTATTTTATCACCAATGAAATCTTTTTCTTGTGATATTTTAAATTTGACAGGCAAAAATCATTTATATTAATCCAAAATACCCCTCTGTATATTATAATGGTCCAAGAAATTACCCTGACTTGAGCACACACAAAATCATCGTTAATATAGTTACATGCAAAATCTCAAAGTGAAACTCATTTCTCTTTATTTCCCTCTAGCTAACTTATCCGTATACATACATCTATATTAACAATCACACAACCGCTACGGCGGTCGGACGCTCCATTCCGGCACCAAAAAGACCATAATTTAACATAGAAACTCTCTGTTTTGCTTCCGGAAATCTATTCTCCTCCGTCTCTGAAACCGGCGTCATGGATTTCTTCTCACACGTGCCTAGCCACTTAGCTTGCATGTACTTTTGTTTTCTCCATGGTCCCATATGCATCTTCTTGTCTTTCATACACTTCTTCGCTGTCGTGCACAATATCTTTATCAATGATTTTAGTCTCTCTGTTTTTCCAACGTAAACTTCCGGTAACATTCCGATGAGTCTCTTGTACTCTTCGCCGGATTTCGCCATCTCAAACTCCGCCCTAAAGCATAGCTCAATTATTACCCGAATTTCGCCTTTCTTTGAACTCGACTTGTCTACGATCTCCATATATTCATGCTCGCCTAAAGATTTAGAAAAAAAATAATCATCAAGCTTAGTCCAAACTGTTATAATTAGATCAATTAAATCTACAAATTCTGATACACGAAACAAATTTCTAACAATACCATCTTAGGCTATGTGACATTTTAAAATCAAATTCCGACTATAGTAAAAAATTAAGCCATTTAATCGTTTGACTAAAAGCATTTTCTGGAATCATTTCCATAATTTTAAAATAGGTTTAAGTAAGTTATTACCTGCAGGGATCTCATGAGAGCTTCTCCACTTGGATTTAACGACGACACAATCATAACCATTGTCTCGGAGACGGCGAGATACTTCGCCGCGTAAACAGCTACGGCAACCTCCGGTCACCGGTCTACGGCAGAAACATTGTAAACCTTTTGATCTTACTTCTTTCAAAGCTTGCTTTGTTGCTTGTCTTATTTTCGTCTCAATTGAACTTGTCCTATACAGTGTCGCCTACACGTTTAAGATTTGGTCCAAAAACAAAATTAATTAGACCCCACAAAAACCAAAATGAAACATTCAAACTTTTCGAATTAAGGTTAATAATTACCTGAAGAAGTTGTTCGTGTTCCTGCCAAAATGTTCTGTTTTCTTCTGAATTACAAATGGAGTCTTTTTCAGCATCGGTTTCATCGTCGGCGGCGAAGTTACCGGAGTCAGAGTAATCTTCCGGTGACTGGTTTCCTTCATCGAGAAAACCAAATAAAACATCGTCGGAGCTAGCCATACCGTCGAGAAACTTCATAATGTCATCAGAATTGTGCCTATCCATAGGTTTAAGGAGGCTGTAGACAGAGAAGAAGAAAAAATTGTTTTTTTTTTCTCGTTTTCTCTTAATTTTGTTTTGTTTTTGAGTTGAATAAAAATAGGATTTAATGGGAAGATATATATAGTGAGAAAAATGAAAGGAAGGTGGGACCAATGGATAAGTATTGGGACCCAGAAAAGAGAGAGGGACCCACCTGAAGGTTGGGAGAAACAGATACAAGGCGCCGCGAAGAAGTGCTTTGATTCTCTGTTTCAGTTTGGAAGTAGATGACGTGTCATGATTTGATAGGATGCTGACTCAGATCTGATGGTTTAATAGACAGCTAGTTCTGATGTCAGCATAGCCAATCACCACTATTTCGCACCACAGATTCGGATATACTTGATGCTATAAAAAAAGCCGTTTCAATTATTATTTTTTTAGAAAAAATAAAATAAGTACAATTATTGTTTTTTTTAGGTAAATTAGTACACTCTATTTATCATTTTAACAATTCAATTTTCTCCTTTTTTTTAACCTAAAATTTGAAATAATAGTAGCTGAAATCTAGTTAACGCGTCGAGTTAGATGATGAAATAATTATAGCCGGCTTTGCATATGAAAATTTATGCTACTAGATAATTATTTAAATTTTGGACCACATTTAAAAAAATGTCATGTATTTAAAAAAATGTAATGTATTTGGTCAGAAATTGAAAGTTGAGAATTATCTGTTTGGTACTAATTCTACGAGTCAAAAATGATTAATAAAAATGATCACACGTTATACAATATATATATATATAGCTCTCTTTTTTGATAAAGGGCACGTTATACAATTTTTTTTTTTTTGATAAATTGTTATACAAATTATTACAACACTTTTTTGTTGCTTTATCATGTTACATCTCTTTTAAATATATTTTAGCAACTATACGCCCGTTATAGAATTACTATTTAAATATTTTTTATATCGTAAACTTTCACATGAAATTCCATACGTCAACAATATTTTTGTTAATTATGGTATGGTGTTAAAAAAATACTCCTAAGAGTTTTGTTACTTGACATAAAAGCTTACTATGATTGAGATCGTCCACAATATTCTAAGGACTTCTCTGAATCGCTAAAATGGTTCAAATCTTGGAAATCGGGACCCCCGTGCCAATAATCAGACGCAGACAAAGACATCTTACGTGGAAGATAGCCATACACGTGTCCCTTGTCCTAAGCACCTTATCTCTAGTACTACACTTTCATTGGGCTTCCTTGTCCTTCCACCAAAATCACTTCTTAGAGGAAATAATTTACCTGAAACTGAAAGTTTGAACTAATTTTAGGTTAAATATGCCGATTTAATAATCGATTCTCCGATTATTCTTTTTCGTCTGACCAATTTTATTCTAACCTAGAATTTTAGCATGATTTTACATTTTCGAAATACTAGTATTTATTTGATATATTCAAATTATGCAAAAGAATATAACATGTACACTTGATACCCAAAAAAAAAAAAATGTAATACTTAGAGTAACATGCATTAAGACATTACCGACATTTAGTTTGCATCTACTACAAACATTTAATTGAATCCGTTTCAGATACCAAAATTTTAGTTAAATGTATAATATACTCAAGTTTGACATGAAAATATGGCAAATGACCAAGCAATAGTAGGTGATACCAAAGATTCAAAGAATTAAGGGTTCAAGAGTTCGATTCTCCCTAGAAATATTATATAGATTTTTTGTTTTTGTAAAAAATATATGATAAAAAAAATAATGCATCAATTTTTAGTATCGAAAATTCCAATTTTTTAAAATGATAGTACAAGTTTTTATTAGTCGAAGTGGATAGTCTTCTAAAAGTTAAACCTCTCCGTTATTCAAAAAAGAAATGGGCAAAATGTGGTAATGGAGTCAAATCGTATTTTCTATACATAGATAGATTGTTTCTATATTCTAAACAAATGCTTCTCTCGATCGTTCACATAAAATTGAAAGGAGAATGATTCGGTAAATTAGTAGGATATTCCTCAAATTTTCCAACATGGAGAATATTGAGAAGCTTGGAATATCCAGAAATAAATGTCACATGGTGCCAACATCAAGACCAGCTCACTGAACAAGTTAGTTGCTGTTAATAGACTGACATAAAGTAAGTGTAAAATGTGCACATTATAACTACGCAATCATGCAAATTGTTGTTTTTTTTTCTTTCTTTCTTTTGTCAACGTGTTTTTTTCTTATTTGTTGGAATTTGGTTTTTATAATATGGACTTATTCAACGAAGTTTCCATATATGTATAAGATATTTTACGATTTCCATTGATATTTTTATAACGCTTTTTTTGTCTTTAATTATTGCATTTGTATTTTTTAACTTTGGTGCTGACTCATATACAACTGACTTCAATGAATTTAGATTATATCATGTGAGTTAAATTATTTTTCGTTTTATTAAATTATTAAAAAGTCATGTTTGTGTCCTTTTGTATATTATATGTTTACGATGGTTTTTATATATGCAAAAAGCCATCTAGTGAACTCAAGATGATTATAACTTTATGATAAATTGAAAGGTACCAACTCCATCACAAACACTTGCAAAAAGTAAAAAGTAACATTCTTTTTTTAACGTTTCCAAAAATTATACATGACAAAAATACCACAATTAATTAAATTTTTGCAATTAATATATTCACTTTTTGTTTCCCAACTAAAAACTTTTATATAATTGTCTACCAATACTAGTTCAATCTATTCAAATATCTTTGGAGTTATAATTTTGATGTTAATTAATCCAAAATATTTGTTTATAATTTGTAACCATTTTTGTGTGGGTTAGTTAAATATTTGAGCCTACGAATTTCTTGGAGAGGTGGTGGGTAAATACGAAAGGTCTATGTGGACAACAAAAGTGTAATAGATAATTTTGATTAATTCAAGGATCTAATTTATCTAGAAGGGTCACAATATCTACTACTATTTATATATATATATATATCATCGTCATTTTGTCACCATCATCACTAATATTATTATAATAAATAGAAAATTAGAGTTATGGCTAGGTGTTACTCCGAAGAGGCATAATTAATAATTAAAGTAAGGCTAATAGAAGATTACTTTTTGTAACATTGGTGATATATATATATGTAAACGTTAATTTATAAAAGCTTTTGAAAAAGATCGTTTCATAGTGACGAACACTTGACAAAAGGTACTAAATTATTGTTTCTTCTATTAATCAACTGTGAATTTGACAAGAAATTTGAAATGGTAATCACTCGAAACGCAGCTATATAATTTCTATGATTAGGTTTAATATCAATCACGAAAGTTATGCTACATACGATAACTTTTCTAACACGGCAACTTTATATTTATGTGTCTCGCTAACAATTTGTTATATAATGATCGATGCCCTCTAATACAACTATTGTTATCGTTTTAATAAATGAAATCATCTAAGAGTTTATTGCATACGTCTTCTTGTGCTAATTCGTAGTGTTGCGTTTACTTTTGCATTGATAAATAATTTGTCCATTTTTCTTTTTCCTTAATGTCGGGTCTTTTAAATTACAAAACCGATATTTTGGTTCGTATTTTTGTTATTTATGTAAACCTTGTTTCCTTTCTCCGGTAACAAAACCTATTTTTCGAATATAAAAATGTTGATAAAAATGTAAAATATAAATGTTTGATGATGTTTTTGAAAAGTGGCTTATAAAAAATAGTATTTTTTTACTTTCTCAAGCTAGTGGTTTAAATGATATAACTAATGACTCTAGCATTAGAGTTTCAATCCTTCTCCACTACAGATGAAAAATTAAATAGATTTTTGAGAAATAATTTTAGATTATGGATGGAGTCTTAGATACAATTATTGATAAAGAAAATGATATTTCATGATATTCCTCATTGATTATTTATTAATGATTTTGAGATATTCGTAGGAAAACCGGAAAAGTGTGATAAGAAGGAATCAAAGTTCAAATAGTTTTATTTCATAATTCGTTTGTCACCCAACATTACAACTGATGGAATATTCCCATCTTAAATTTAAGAATCTGAAACAGTGTATCCAAACAATTTGTAAACACTTTATTGTTTTTGTGTTAAAAGAAATTAATAAACTAATAAAAATCCATAATCAATCTATTGTCCAACCAAAAACGATTAAAGTGTTAATAAAGTTTCATTTCTTTAAGCTTTTTTTTTCATAAAGACGAATCATCTATAAAGTGCTATTCATACTAATAATAAAATGTCAAGTTGCATTTAGCATCCAAATTTAATACTATATGTGATATTTATATTAACCTAGCTATCAAACACTTAGGAATTGGAATTTTGTGAAAAGTGTACGAATCAGATGTTAAACAATGGAACTTTTGTCTTTATCAATATGATAAAACAACAATTTCTTTGATATGGTACAAAATTTAAATTAAAATAGAAAAGAAAATAAGACGGCCAAAAATGAACCAATTAATCAAAAGTTTCATCAATTATGTTGGACAATCGCAATTACTCGAATAATTAACTGCCTTTGAAGCCAAAACCATGTGCTATGAAAGCAGTTTAGTATAATTAGCCAATTGAGCGTTAAAGATATTAAATAAACAATTTTACGAGAGTTTTAAAATTCCTAATCCAGTAAAATTACTTTTCTTTGTCAACATTAGACTACAATTAGTCGGTCTATTAGCCAAATTTCTATATAATGTAGGCAATATAATTCGATTCTTGATGTACAAATAGACTTACCACCTGTCACTAGACTAAAAATCACTTGTAATTGAATACAATTACTTAAGACTTTAAATGTTGTTAAATACAATTATGATACCTTAAAATAATGTATTAAGCACTAATTTTTTTAAATTAAACTTGTGCTTAGGATAGAGAGAAAGTAATATGCACATATGTCAATCAAGCTTCAACTACTCATGTTTGGCTCGTTGTCCTTACACCCAATACTTGTTTAAAATATTTTTTTGTCAGAATTTTATATTGGCGTCAAATAGTTGATTGTGTTTTAGTTTCCAATACTCTATTATAAGAGAATTGAGATTTATTCTTGCCAGTTCCTTAATTTTCATCCTCAAAATCTCTTTTTTAGCCATAGAAAGTTATTCAACTATTCGGGTTCAATGTTACTTGATAGTGTTTTCGGTTCTTAGGGTTCATGATAACAGTTTTTTTTTTCTATCCACATGGGTCCTTATCGGAGCTTGTTTTGTTTCCGAAAAAATATTTCCTTTGTTTGAATCTGTTTATAGATGTTTTCTGCCGCTTTTCGTTTTTCCATCGCAATTTTCAAACAATATACTCGTTTAATATAATTTCAGGGAAAAAAATATGTCATCAAGCTTAAATTGTTTTATGTTGTTCAAAACATCAATTCCAAGACTCACATAGACAGAGTAATACATACAACTATAAAAGAAACACTTATTCTTGATAAATATTTGTCGGAAAATTGTATGAAATAGATATTCCTGATGAAAATTCGTATGCTAAATTGTAGCCAAACCCGAATACTCAAAATAAAATTATTGCTGTCTTCAGAAACAAAATAATTCATAATTGTGCGTTGAAAATTGTAGGAATTATTTGGATAAACAAAAATTATGAACTAATGAAAGAAGCTACATGGCGACAAAACTTTCGACCTACTTCCTATTTTACGATAATGGATGATGTAAGCAAAAAATTAAAATTATATTTATGTTATCTGCTTCGTATCTTCCCTGTACGACGACGACTTCATGGTAAAAAATTAGTAATTAGGATATGAGTCGTGATCTAAAATCCCACCCACCATAAAAATAAATCAAGTACTTACATGCATGATTATCTCTTCAACCTAACCTTAATTAAAGATTTGTATAAGATATATAAGAAACTGTTTAATATGCTTTGTTAAGAAAGTGGGAACATAAGATTTTAGATATTTTTAAAATCACCACATTTTATAACCTTAGGTTATATTACTTGCAACTTGAGACAATACTTGATAACTAGTTTAATAACCTTAAATCATAATCAGACAAAAACATTCCTTTCAACTATCAAGTTGTGTTAGTTGTTTCTTACTATAAGATGGTAGTCGAAATCCAATTCGTCTAGAGTGAAGATATATGCAGTTATATTTGTTAACTAATTAAGTGTATTTATCCAAATATATAACAAGATTATCATTCCATAGTACACTTGATTCCACGTATTGAATTTAATCCTCATTATAAAATTTACCTATCTATATTTACATTCACATTCTAATGAGCTTAAATGGATTTTGATTAGAAAATTGTTAGCAACTCGGAATTGGAATGCGTCTAACTAAATTTATTTACTTGGCTTGTAAAAACTATATAAGAGAAATATATTTTTATATAAAGAATTCTTTGTATAATTGGTAATTACCAAACATAAATCAATGGTTCAAAATCAAGATTATAATATTCTCTATAACACTAGACCGGTTTTTATTGTGTTGTGTGCAACTAAATTAGAGGCAAAGTGCCCCAATATTGTCATAAATAGGCAGTCACAGAAATAAGAGGCTTTATTGGGCCACTTAAGGGCCCAATAAAAAGCCGATTACACGATGTCGTTTCGATAGCGTTGTAAAATTTGCCCTTGTTTCTGTCTCGGACGAATGTACTTGCTTTTCATTTTGGCACAACAAGAGAAAGCTGTTGCGGAATCTGTGAAATTGAGGGAGAGAAAAATGTCGACGTTTTTGAAATCGTTCATCGATCCAAAGAAGAACTTTCTTGCTCGTATGCATATGAAATCCGTATCCACTCGGCTTCGAAGATACGGTCAGATCTCTCTCGGGAACCCTAATTTTTCAATCTGAATTGATTTTCAATGAGCTGCTGTATCTGGTTCAGGAGTGAATCTCACTCTGCTTCGTGTTTCTCCTTTTGTGGTTGGAATGGTTAGGTCTCAGGTACGATGATCTGTATGATCAATATTACAGTATGGATATAAAGGAGGCCATGAACAGATTGCCCAGGGAGATCGTTGATGCTCGTAACCAGCGTCTTAAGCGTGCCATGGACCTTTCGATGAAGCACGAGTACCTCCCCAAGGATCTTCAGGTATCGTTCATTATCTATTTGTTTCGTTCCCGATGAAATAGATCTTGTTAGAAGCGATCTAGGATATGAGGGTTGAATGTTAGGTAACCCAGGAAATTGAGCTCAAACATTGGTTGAAAGTTCGATTTTGTTTTTGGGCATTGAATATTAGATTTCGTCTTCTGATAGAAAAGTATATGCAGAAAGTGGAGTTTTTGGCGATTTCAAATTTACACTGAAACAAAGTTCTAACTTTTTTGAAACTAGTTCATCCGAAGAAGCTACCTTAGATTGGCACTCTTGCGATGGTGGAGATTAGATGTATATAAACTAGTTTACGCGTATTCTAGGCTTGTCTCTTGCGATACTCTGTATCTGTTCTGTTTCATTTTGCATTGGTTAAAAAGTTTTTTCCTTGTCACATCTTTTTTCCTTTTCATAAAGGAAAATGGTGATTGCATCTGTACTATTATACAACAAAATTGATATACACAATACCTTTGCTTCACAATGCTATTACCAATTGTAACATTTAGGCAGTCTTTTGGATATTGTAACTTTCTTATATGGTGTTGTTTTTTATATACAGGCGATGCAGACTCCATTCCGCAACTATCTTCAGGAGATGCTGGCTCTTGTAAGTCTCTTTTGATTAAATTATTTATATAATCATTATCTTCTTCAGGGGTAGGAAGAATCAAACTGCAATTTAGTGTCACAAAAGCAATCTATTTCTCCTTGCTCTTTGACATCAGTTTGTTGCATTCTGCCTTAAACAATGATTAAAACTTCTGAAATGCACATCTATATTCCTTCATTGTTTGAAGCTAGATGTTTTTCAGATCTTCTATTGGCCATTCATGAAGTACTGCAGCATCATTATCATGGCCATTAATGTCTTTTTATGGTGTGCTTTGCAGGTTGAGAGAGAAAGACTGGAAAGAGAGGCTTTGGGAGCTCTACCACTATACGAGCGCACATTCCCATAAGCATTCTTTTACCTCCTTTTCTTGTGGTCAACTCAACGCTGCTTCTCTGCATAAATTACCAAATGAATTACATTAATATTTTGGTACTCACTTCTGGACAGAGCTATTTTACTACTTGAAAAATCATAAATCTGTGACAATGTTCCTGAATGGATATGTTACTAGTTACAATTTTCGCGTTTGGTGGCTTGAATAAAATTTGACAATGCAACTCAAATCTGTCTCAGTGATTTCATCTTCTCACTCAGAGGTTGTATAAGCTTTTATGTAATGAAATGCCATGATCCCATTTTTATTTGGTAATTTTGTTTAGCAATGTTATACACTTTTGCATTGACATTTTGAATATATTATATTATCAACAGCATATAAATCATTTCAACAAAAAGAAAAAAAATTTGGGAGGAATTATGATTATTAATTTTTTTTAATTATGATTATCTTGAACATCAGACGAGACCAGAGTCCTAATCTTATCCTTCCACCATTATTAGTGAATTAATCCCTGTTCAAAGAATCCGTCGGGTAGACCAAAAGCTACTTAGCGAGAAAAGAAGAGTTGCATGTGATGTGAGTGTGTAAATTGGAACACAAGTCTTTAAGTAAGATTTAATTGTCAGATCTTTTCTTTACTTACCTATCTCTCTCCTCCACAAATGCTAGATCTATTAGGTTTTTTAACATAGACTACTACTTTTTACATCAACTTAACATATATTACTTTTTCTCATGTCAAAAGAAACATAGATACACTTGGTTTTTTACAAATAGAATTCACATTTTTGGGTAAAAGATAGGCACATTAATTGTCTTTTACTCCATTCGACCAACTTCCTAACACTCTGGTCTTTGTTCTTCTCAAACATGCCACATTATCACAATATAACATTGGCTCTATAGGCTCTACAAATCGTAGCCGTTAATATATATCACCACAAAATTATAGATCTATTTTTATCTTTTTGGATTTGTTCTGTCACATTAAATAGTGTGGTTAGAGCTTTGAAGTCTAGTAAGCTAAATGAAGAACGACAATAGTCAAAATGTCGTTTAGTAAAAGTTGGTCCACTTTCCATGTATGCATGCCTAATTCTTTTTTATAGTAATATTTCTTTTGATTAATTTGGATCTCCAAGAGAGTTAAGATAATAAGATCAATCCAAATTAAATGACCATTTTTAAGCTTCAATTTCATATGTTTAGGTTTAACCACCTACTCATAAAAAGTAAAGTTGTCGATTAATCTTTAAAAAGATGAATTCTAGACTATTATTGCATGTTAGCAACAAATTAAATGCATGTATATATAAAAAGTAATAATGTGAGTTACAATTATACTTACACAATGCATGTGTATGTATTTATTCTCACGCACGCTATAAGAGAGTCGGTGCCCTTTTGCAGTGGTCCATTAGTTCTGACTCTGCAGAGACTAAATTCTATTATTCTTTCATTTTCTTAATATCATTTCAGTCTACAATCATCTCTAATGACTAATTTTATATGTTCTTGGATCAGTTTTGCGTATATTATTGTGTATGTTTTATGTTCTTTTCCCATATAAACATATATACAAATTTTCTTAATTTTTTTTATAACGGTAAATATATTATCAGAAGAAAGGTTTTGTTACAAAGTTTTGTTAAGAAATTTACTTGAATGGCTTACAAAAAAAGTAAAACAAACAAGCCATTCGAAAGTTACAACGGAACCAAGGGTGATTAATACCAAATCATTTAACCACATACACAAATTTTTTATTATTTTATTATCAGAATTCGATTTCAGAGAATTATACATAAAGAATAAAGAAGCCTTTGTCTAAATAGTAGTCTTTCTGACAATATTCAAATAAATAATCCTAATAGTAATCAGAAATATATCTTAGCATTTGCAATTGTCATTGGGTTAGGAATTTCTTTATAAACCAAAAAAACAAAATAGAGAGTAATATTGTTTGAGTCAAACCTTGTGACCCATTTTCAAGGAACGATGAAAATAAAAAAGACCAAATGTTGCTTGGACACAAACTCTATAGTGATCACTCGTCCTCGTTCTCTTCCACTCACACTTAACATTCTTCTTCTTCTTCTTCTCTTTTCCAACTTTATAGTAGAAAGAAAATGAAAGAGATGAGAGTGATATTGCTTCTTCTACTTCTTCACTCAATCTTCTACGTTGCCTTTTGCTTCAAAGATGGTATGTCTATATCTCTTTACTTTATCATTTCTGCACAATTCTAAGTATTGCAGAAAATCCATTTTTATTTCTTTATATAGTTTGATTCATTGCATTTTACTAGCTACTTTGTTACATTAACACAAATATTTCTTGAAAATGTTATCATGTTTTTCCCTTTTTGGTCTGATTATGTATGGTTAAACCAATCAATAAAACAGAATAAACTTTGTGAAATAATACAAAAATAGTAAGAGAGAAGATAACGGAATTAAGTGTTAATTGCAGCAAGAGATCTGTAAATGCACATGATATTTGGCTATGGTTTAGAATTAATGCATCACTAATTTACTCTCACCATCCCAACTGCAATTTTTTAAAATGGAGTACTTTACATATTTAAATACTTAAAAACATTTTTTTATTATATTAATATATATATTAATCTAATCCTTTACTGTTAAAGATTTAGAGCATATTTGTTGAACATATTAAAGGTTTTGTTCGTGATTATTCTTCTATAGACACTTATTCGTCTCCCTAACTTATTAATTAATGAAATTTGGTTGACGAAAAAAGACAGGACTACTACTAAACGGTGACTTCGAACTAGGTCCAAAACATTCGGACATGAAAGGAACACAAGTGATGAACACAAAAGCAATCCCAAACTGGGAACTCTCAGGCTTTGTCGAGTACATTCCCTCAGGGCACAAACAAGGTGACTTGATCTTGGTCGTTCCTAAAAGTGCATTTGCAGTGCGTCTAGGCAATGAAGCTTCAATCAAACAGAAAATCAGTGTTACTAAAGGCTCTTACTATTCGATCACGTTTAGTGCGGCTCGAACTTGCGCTTAAGACGAACGGTTAAACGTATCTGTGGCTCCTCACCATGCAGTGATGCTGATCCAAACAGTGTATAGTAGTTCTGGTTGGGATTTGTATTCATGGGCTTTTAAGGCACAAAGTGACTATGCAGAGATAGTTATACATAATCCAGGTGTTGAGGAAGATCCTGCTTGTGGTCCACTCATTGATGGTGTTGCTATGAGAGCTCTTTTTCCTCGTCCCACCAATAGTGAGTCTTTTTTTTATTCTTTTACTTATTACCAAATCATTGATTAGTTGATTTATTACTAATTAGGGGCTTGGTTTCAGTGAAATATATTGTTAGAGGGCAGAGTCATAATATAAATCAGCTTGTAGTAATATAATGATATTAAGAGTGTGATCCCAAAACATAAATTCGCAGAGATTTGAATTTTTTTAAACATATCAAACTTAAGCCTAATGATTTAATTTCTCGTAGTTCTCTACGAACCAATAAATTGGAATTAGTAAAAACCCGAAGCATCTATTTAATTGAATTGCATTAAACGAGCGGTTGCATTAACAATTGCTTATTTTTCTACTAATTAGAATTATGTTTGAAAATAGCGGTTGAAACGAATATTTGGAAATAAGTGTATGAAATTATTTATGGGTTTGTCGGTTCGAACTATCTCTTTTCATATGGTATTCTATTCAACTACTTATTTCTTTTAAACGTTTTACTCAAACATAATCACCAATCGAATCCGTTATAGGTTTTCTTTAATACTTTTTGGTTCGATCTGAAGTCATTTTTTAGGTATTAGATAAACTTATTGCAAACATTGGGTTTAATTTCAAGAAACAAACATATTAGTGGGTAAATTACGTAAATATCTAAAACTTGTGGAGGTTTGTTTTCGCAGAGAACATTCTAAAGAACGGAGGATTCGAAGACGGTCCATGGGTTTTACCAAACACAACATCCGGAGTTCTAATCCCACCAAACTCCATGGACGATCACTCTCCATTACATGGATGGATGGTTGAATCTCTTAAAGCCGTCAAATACATTATCATTTCTCCGTTCCACAAGGTCGTCGCGCCATCGAACTCGTCGCTGGAAAAGAGAGCGCCATTGCACAAATGGTCCGTACAATCCCAGGGAAAACATATGTTCTCTCATTCGCCGTCGGAGATGCAAGCAACGCTTGTGCTGGATCTATGATCGTTGAGGTTTCGCTGGAAAAGACACGATTAAGGTACCATACCAATCGAAAGGAAAAGGAGGATTCAAGCGAAGTTCATTGAAATTCGTCGCTGTCTCGAATCGAACTAGGATTATGTTCTATACCACGTTTTATGCTATGAGAAACGATGATTTCTCGAGCTTGTGTGGTCCGGTGATCGATGATGTTAAGCTTCTCAGCTCGAAGGCCGTGAGCTTGCGGCGGTTAGTTATTCACGGGGAAAAGCACGACACTTGTGTGTTTTCTCGGGTCTCGTCAAATATTGGGCTTCTCAGCCCATTTGACAAAAAAAGAAAAAAGTGGTCACTCTAGTTGAGCAAGAGGGTTTGGGCTAAGCAGTGGCGCTTGAATGCCTTTCTTTGTTGGTCGGAGTATAAAGTTATGATTATATAAGTTGGTTCATTACTTTATATTATGTTAATGTTATTCTCTAATCCTACTGTCCTTTAAAATTTGGTGATACTCGAGTTTGCCCGGTTTATTAAGTAACCGAATACCGAATTCTAGACTACTATTAACTTGCATAATTACTGTCAAATTTTGTCGCAATCATACATCCAAATTACCTCAATCATTGTAATATTCACAAAATTCACAATGATATTTGATGAGTGACATTAATTTGTACAAAAGTATAAATAGAAAATTTATATATTATAAATAGACAATTTAATTATAATGAAAATGCAGATTCATGACTTGTTTTTGTTGTCGCCAGTTGTTACCAGGATTGCGTCAACTTTTCGTTTCAAGTTCGATGCTAAGATGTCCTCTTGCAAGCAAGTAACAAATAAAGAAAATATGACATGGCTCATAATAACATCATTCATCACATGTGAATACTTTATACACGCAAGGTTATGTATCGACCAATCAGTTGTCATGACCATTAAAACATTTCTGATAACAGATCAATAACTATTGTAATTGCCAAAGAAAGTCTGCTTAAATATTAGAACTCGTTTTGATTCGATAAGCAAGTAACTACTAGTTTTGGAAAACTACAACACATCTTACAAAAGGACCCATACCTTAGTGAAAGTAAATGAATTCGGCTTTAGGTTTGCACAATGCCATGTAAACAAACTAGCTTTGCTGGAAAGATCAGAAGAATGAGCTCCGAGAATTTCACAGTGCACACAAGCGATAAACTAAGCAAGAATGCAAGCATGTCTTCCTTTCATCTCGATAAATTTCATGAAAGCAAGTCATGAGAACATATCAGAATAAGGAATCAACATCACTTTACATACATATTGCGGGATGAGAACAGGAAATACATTCTTCTAGATGAACACACGTTAACCCTATTCATCCCTTTCCAAACTTACCTCACACAACGCTTATTTCCTGAAAGAATGAGCATCAATGGACTATGCCCCTGGCTAAAATACCCAAAATAGAACCAATGTAACTGAAACAACAGTATATATAATATCTGGATTGATTGAAAAGCTAGTTATAATTCGAAATGGTAGCATCTTATATCATGCAGTTCTAATGAAGCAACCAAAACAGACACAATACCACAAAGAGAGCACCACAAGATATAACGGGTGAACTTGTTAAGTGTAAAGAGATATTACTTGATCTTTCCATGTCATCAACAATATTACCAGACTGTAAATATATCTAAGGAACCTGCTTAAAGCATAGAGCCCTGTGGACAAAGCCAAATCCAGGATACCTGAAACAAGCTGCAATATAAAGATAGCGACAAAATTGAACAGCACAAAAGTCAGTTATGTTTTTAAGAGAGAACAAGGTATGGTATTGCAACATTTAGATGGACAAGGGAGAAGTTGTAAACCCCAGTATCAGAGTTAGACCTCTAGAAGCAAAAGGACTGCATGCCCCGAACAAGGCAATAATGTTCCTGTAAAATGCAGGGGGGAATCAATAATGTCCAGAGAAATGACTAGGAAACTCACACACTTATGCAACACACTTCATACAGCTACAGGCAGTAGCGCTGGATAGATCAGACATATAGGCTTCATATTGCACTGAAGAAAAATCCAGATAACGCTGTTACTGACAAGGATATATGACTGACTCATCTTGTCACAACGAACAAGATGGAGTCAAGTATACCAACAAACATGTAACACGAAACGAGGAACATAAAATCATACTATAAATTTAAAGTACATAGTTTACGAATGGAAGACAGCACCATATGAACATCCCTTAAGAATATGACATCTTAGAGTAAGTATACATGAATTTTTCTTTAACTTCCTCCAGGAATTACAGTAAAAGAAACTAAGGGAAATCTGACAAAGTAATAGGAAAGAGCCTCTGAAATTTCATTCTAATCTGAGTTTTCTTACATACTTGGATACTGCTGTCTATACACTCAAAATAAATCCACTGGTAAAGAACATATATGACAGTTGATTCCACATTGCAGGGAAATATGGCCAAGACAGTAGATCAGACTTGACCATGAGAATCAAAAAGAAAAGAATGAATTCTGATTGATACTAACAAAATTGACTGCGGGTACCAGTAGATATCAAATTTTTTACCTCTGTCAAATGTTCATCATCTGATATATTAAGAGAAAGACGAAGATCAGTTAAGGATGCTTCTTGTTCCCAACTTAGGGGACCAGAAGAAAATAACTCCCCCAAAGTATAACAGTAAGTATACAGTTCAGACCTACAGGACCTTCTAGCTCCATCACTTGATAATGAATGTTTTCGCCTTGCTTCTTTCCCGAGGCCACAAGAAGATTCAGCATCGCTGCTATATGAGTCTGCATCTTGACTGGAGCCATCTAGCATAAAAGCTGGCATGTTACTCTCATCATAACTAGTAGCACTACAACTACCAACTGAGCATGCATAACTATCCGCGACTAAGCTTCCTGCACGAACACTCACACCAAACCCTATTGATCTTACCCTGAACACTTGACAATATCCAGTTTTGTGATTGTATAAGGAAGTTTGCACGTGAGATTTACCATCTCTAATTTCAGGTCGGCAAGCAACAGCATCTACCTTTTGCGTGGAGGAGGCAGGAAATCGGCGCTGCTGTCCCTCTTTTTCCAATGATTTAAACTTCTTAGGGTTTCCTGTGCATGACTCAGCATATTCAGACCAGTAGTATGGTGACGGCCTCTTTAACACTCTAGCAGATACAACACTAGGCTCGTGGAGAAGTATGCTGTTCGTATGAGGCTGTAGCTTCTGATGTACGTCTGATCCAGTCAGTGTGGATGACTTCACAGAACCAGATATCTGAAAAATGATTACAAGTCAGTCAGTCAACAACTAAGATCATTAGCACACTAGTTAAGGATTATTATAAACAAGCAATATTGTAATGAGACTATGCAGATTGCCACATCCAACCATACCCAGAAATACTAAGAAATGGCATAAGGGATATAACATGTGTAGAGTCACATGACTAAACAGGAGATCTTAATTGAGAAAAAAAAAAAGAGAGGACCTTAACAAAAATGAGAAAATAAAATAAGATTAAACGAAATTACCTTTCCAATTGCAACCCATCTCTCATGTTGCCACGACTGTCGGACCCTGAGGTTTACTTTGTGAAATGTAAATTCCGCTGGAGTCCCAAGTAACCGAACCACAAAATACTTTCCACATAACTCCTTTCGAACTATGGCAGCTTTCCATGAAAAATTATCAAGAACTTCCACCAGTTCACCAGCCTCCCATCTCTCAACATCCACTTGTGGAGGACACGGCCTAATTATCTTCCTTGGAACTTTCTCAGTTGCTAACTCCTCGTGTGCAAGTTGGAAAGAGTAATATCTAACATTGTAGGTATGTCCATTACCCGAGATAATTTCAGCACATCGCCACGCACCATAAGGTGCCTCTTTGTTGCTAAATACCTCAACTCTACTTCCTTTTCTGAATCTCATGATTGCGCTCACTCAGTCGACTTAATACCTGCAACATAAAATCTTCATATATGAGCGCTAACATCAAAAAGAAAAAGGCTGATATCTCAGATCGGCAAATACACAAAGCAGAAGATCATACATTCTTAGGAATGTCAAAAAGATACAATCTTAACAGTAACCATTCGGACCAAAGCTCAACAAAACAGATTTTAATCAAAGATTCCAATTAAATTCTGCTAAAAACCTACAAGTGATCCAGAAATCCAGAGCCATGAAAAGAAAACAAATACGGATAAGTAAAAATAAAAAGGAGAGCCAGCATAATCGCGATCATTCATATGAAATACAAACTCAACAAGAATAAATTCAAAAATAGTTCCAATAAAAAAATTTCGGATATCAAAATAATCTGAATAATACGTAGAACAAAACAACTTCCAATCGGTAAAAAGGAGCCGTAATATCAGCGAATAATCTCCATTCAAGTTGTTTTTTTCTCAGAGATCAAAGGATGAACACCAACATCAAAACAACCAAAAAAGAGAAAAATTGAACAGGAGATTACCTTCTGTGATGTTTGAACGTACTTGATCGACCGAAGTTATTGAATAACTCTCTTGATTTCTCAGATATCGTGATCGAAAATATCGGAAGAGAAATTGGGGATTAGGGTTTCGGGTAATGGAAATATGAAAAGGAAATTGGGCGTTATGAAAGTTAATATATTTTGTATTATTTTGGTGACGTGGGATTTAAGTTAAAATCTTTAAACCAGAAATAGCCAATCAGGAGACAGCCCATATTAATTACGGTTCAATTAGTAAATTAATATGTTTTACTCGCTTGCTTAAGAGCGAGCACACGCGCATTATTAACTAATGAAATTATCATAAGTTGTTTATGCAAAAGTATCCTCGTTATCTATTTTAACCTAAACTTTTATTAAAACCAATGCAAATCAATCCTACCAAATCAAAAATAATATGTAAATGACTTTTTAAAATACGGACATAATTAACTAATAAATTAGTTTAGTATAGTTATATTTTATTTCTGAGAAAAAGTAGAGATAGTAAATTAGTTATAGTGCTATTATCCTATCTTCTATATTTAAAAAGACGTTAAAGTGTGGTTTAGTTTGAGGATTCAACCACCATTAGAGTCCTCTGTTCTATAAAATATAATCCACTTTGAGACTTGGTATACATAAGCTATCTTACAAATTACGAGTCTCGTCAAATATAATCAGCTGTATATATATGATACTTTAAATCTTATTTATAATGAAGTATGAGACTTTAATTTGATAAAACTAAACTCACATGTATTTTAAAAAATGGAAAAAAAATATATATACTATATAAGAAAAAGTTAAAAGATAATTAAAAACATTTGATTTGTAATTCATATATGATATACCATTAAAATATATCTTGTTAATGTTCACTTTCATAGCTTTTTCATTGAAATTTAATTTTAAATAGACCATAAAACTGCCTAAAAAGATTTAATGTTTGAGTTATAGATTGATCAATTTTGTTGTTGTAAATGGAGTTTGAAGGGAACGTGTAGATTAGCTTGTGAAGTGAGGTAAGGCTAACGTGAGAGGAATATCCGCATTAGGAGGTTATCGACGACGTAAACATTCTCTTCTTCTCTCTCTTTTTAAGTTGCTTAAGAATAATTTTGAAGTTACTAAAAAATATTAATTTATATTGAATTGCAATTTAATATAATCAAATTGATAAATGTAAAGAGACGTGAGTAAGAGTCCAACACCAAATTCATACCTTAATAA
This sequence comes from Lepidium didymum, assembly GCA_963920545.1. NCBI lineage: Eukaryota > Viridiplantae > Streptophyta > Magnoliopsida > Brassicales > Brassicaceae > Lepidium > Lepidium didymum. The sequence goes on from OY986980.1 coordinate 2,840,710, forward strand.
AGCCATCAGATTCTCTTTTTTGGTTGGTTTAACAGAAAAAAAAGAAGCAAAATTTATAAACTTGAAATGGCCCAAATAATATCAATTTGTAATTTATTTTGACTTTTATTTTTGTTATATTTTAGCCTTTGGTTTGGAAATAATATCAACCAAATTCAAACCTAACAATTTTGTTTCTGTTATTAATATTGAAGACTATTCTTACAATTAGATTTGTTGCCTACCCTATTGTTTTTTGTTGTCCACATTTTTTTTGTTAATGTCAATTGTCCACTTCTCAAAGATGTTAATTAAAAAAAAAAAAATTATGATTGACCTAAAAAAGAATATCTTTTCACTGACAAAATGATCTTGAAACCAAAACACAGAATTTATTTGTTCAGCCATCAATATCAATAATCATATAATGTTACATTTCAGAGACTTCATCTAAATCTATACTTAACATTTCTAATATTGTTCTATAACTACATTCTTTTAGAACTCTGAATAGTCCCTTCCAAATTCATCACCAATCCAATAATTTGCACCATTTTATAAATCTCAATCAGATTTCAAGTGAGACTTATCACCTGAAGAGAAACCTTGCATTGTCACTAACATCGATCCAACTGAATCCAACTTCTTTGTTACATTTTTCTTCCTCATTGCTTTTCTAATTTCTGCAGCTTTCTCCCACTCTTCTTTCTCTGCATAGATGTTATACATCTGAACATATGAGCCTGACAATTCCGGTTTCATCTTCATAGCAAGCTCAGCCACTCTAGCTCCCATTTTACATCCCCGTGTAGCCTACAAGACCCGAGCATGCTTTGCAACATTGACTCTCCTGGTCCTCCAGGAACCTCGTTCATAAGCTCCTCTGCTTCTTTTAATCTGCCAGCTCGACCAAGCATATCAACCATACATGAGCAATGCTCATGAGAAGGTTCAAGATTGTACTCTTTGGTCATCATGTTGAATCTCATAGCCTTTGTCTACCACACCTTCTCTATTACAAGCTGTTAACACAGAGAGAAATGTGACCAGGTCTGGTGCTACGTTTTCTTTAATCATCTCTTGAAAGTAGTTCATCACGGATTCAAAATCACCATGGCTTGATTAGGCTGATATTATCGATGTCCAAACAAATTGGTTCCTTTCACCCATCTCGTTAAAGACTTTCTCGGATTCGTTTATGCTCCCACGCTTGGCGTACATATCAAGAAGAGCGCTTGAAACAACCGGACACCTATTTAAACCCAATTTCAGTATATGAGCATGGCACCGCTGACCGTGTGTCAAAGATATATCCACTGCAGAAGCAATTGCACTCAAGACACTACCGAAAGTGTATTCATTTGGCACTGTTTCTGTTACTGCTGATAAGAACATCTTGAGAGCTTCGTGTGAGAATCCGTTTTGTGCAAATCCAGAGATCATTGCATTCCATAATATAATCTCCCGGACATTGATCTCATCAAAAGCCTTCTTGGCATCTTCCAGGGCCTCAAACTTGGCATACATGGTGATGAAACTGTTACCAACAGACAGTTTCGAAACAAAACCAGTCTTGATGCATAGCCCGTGAGTTTTAAGCCCATCACTGATTTGCTCATTGTACTTGACAGCGTTGATTAATGCAACAAATGTAACTTCGTTTGGGGAAACTCCATCTAAACGCATTTTATGAAAGATGGACACAGCATCATCTTTATTTGAGGAAATCATTGTTGTCCAAGAGATAACATTCCGCTCACTCATTTGGCAAAACACTAATTTCACAGCTTCTAAAACCCCACACTTCGAGTAACTTGACATCAAATAATTACCAACTTCAACAAGTGTTTCAAAACCTCTTTTTATACATAAACCATGAAATTGCCTGACCAGTTTCAGGCGGGTTTCATGGCAACAAGTTGTCATCACACTAGTAAAAGACACATGATCAGCTCTACACCTTCTCGACACATGATCAGTGTCCCTAAAAACAGCCACTGCTTCAAACCCAACATTGCCTCCTTGAGAAAGTCCTGACAGTAAAGAGTTCCATGAAATCATATCCTTAACCGGTATTTCATCAAAAACTCTACGAGCTCCTCCAAAACTTCCGAACCGCGAGTACATTGTTATAAACGAATTCCCAACAACAACATCAGACTCCAGTCCAGATTTCACCACAGTAGATTGTAACTGCAATCCTAAACAAAATCCTTCAGAGCCCACACAGAAGCTGAGAGCGGTGGAATAAGTGAATGCGTCGAAAACTACTCCGGCGGATTTCATCCTAAACAACAAAATTCAGAGCAATTTGATTGTCATCAAAGCCAGAGAGTATAGTGTTCCAGGAAACAACATCAGGGTCAATCAGACCGACTTTACGGTACATACCCATTACAGCGTTTGAAACGCAGATAAAGGACGTAAACCCAGATGTTATAGAAAATCCGTGGATTTGGCAACCGCGTTTCGGGTCTCCACGACATGCTTTAAGCGCAAGACAAAGAGTGATCTCGTCTATGTTGTGATTGCAAAAACCCAGCTGGAGATTTTCTTTGAAGATCGCAAGGGCTTGTTTCGGAGAGTCTCTCCGTAAAGATTCACTGATTGAATGGTTAATGGATTTCGTCGCATTTCTTTGGGAACTTCCATCGAACAGCTTCTGAGCAATTCTAGAAGGAGAGTAAAATCTTCGAAAAGCAAATGATTTTGGGTGATTAAAATGTAGATAGCCAAAAAGGGTCATGAGAAGAAAACTAGTCGGATTCTAATATACTACGAGTGGATTAATATCGGAGAAGAAGAGAGGTTTTAGCCTCTGTGGGAACCGGTGATAACTGACGATGACAGAGAAGAGAGTTTTAAGGGTAAACTTGTAAATAATGATCGAGTTAGAGGGCAATACGGAGAACCTGGTGTTTGTTGTTTTTAAAGCATCCGCTAGGTTTTCCCTTCAGCTCAGTCATTTTAATCCTGTGGCTCTCCGTGCGAATATACAGGTAAAACCCTTGCGATCTTCGCTCTGAATCTTCTTACTCTTCATATATCTTTTCAGTTTTTTGTTGGAATTTTGGATGTTGAAGCATCCATTTCTCTAATACGTGAGGTGATTTCTGTAGAATTTGCATATTTCTTCACTCATATGATCGTTTTAGTGTATTTGATGGCCTGAAAGTATTGGAGCTTCGTTGTCTTGAAATGTCAATGTCTGTGTTAGTTCTGAGTAGTTTTTGGGCATGGATTTATCTCCGTTCATGCTATTTGACTCTGTAATACATCTTTCAGCTCATGAATCTCATCTTTACATCGCCATTGTTATTAAGAAGGTCCTAGAAGTTTTTATAATTTTCATGTTAGCTGTCACTCACTGTAGAGTTGGTTTGCTGGTTTGCTCCAGCTAGTGTGATGTATCCTGTAGTGTGGGTTTTTCAGTGCTAGAATCCTCTGTCTTTAAAGAAGGTGAAATCTATTCGGCAGATTATTGTTCTTGGGTGAGGTTGGTTTAACGGTATTCTTAATAACATTTTAAGAGTCTGAGTGACTTTGGTGTTTTCTATGTATTCTCTGTTTTTTTCAGGTCATAACTTGGGCTAAGTTGAGCTACATTCTAAAACATGGCAAAAAAGAAGAATCCGCAGGTTTATATGGATGTATCCATTGATGGAGATCCAGCTGAGACTATGGTTTTTGAGGTACCACGGTGTTTGGCTATGTCAATGTTCTCTTTCTTGTATATTTCCTGATCAGGCAAAATTGCTGAAATGTGAACTTTGTTTCTTTAGCTTTTTCCTGAAGTGGCTCCTAAAACATCAGAGAATTTCCGTGCACTATGCACAGGTTTGTTTTCTGTCTGGCTAGCTTGTTGCTTCCTTACAGTATATAGAATTAACTGTTGACTGCCTTTTCCCTTAACATATAATCTTTATAGGGGAGAAAGGCATTGGACCCAAGAGTGGGAAACCCCTGCACTACAAAGGATCCTTCTTCCATAGAATACTGAGAGGTTCCTCAGCACAGGTTTGTTTCTGCATCTTGTAATTATTGATATTATGTTTCAGACTTATATTTTTGTCTTTTTTTTTCAATATTGGTTGGATGCTTGTCTTTTAGTCCGTTGCTATTCTTTATGCTGTAGGATACAGGTCTGATCGCCACACCTGCTTTTCATGTGATATAGTTTTAAGGTTGTACTATTAGTTGATTATGCTCAAAAGTTAGGCCTCCTCATGCAAAGATCACACTTTATGTACAAACAAATTCATGGTTGCTACTGGTCTTAAAACTTCTTTGGACTTTTTTTTTCAGGCTGGAGACTTTGTGAATCGAGATGGTATGTACATTTACTTTTCAATAGCTTCTGACCTGAAATATCAAGTAAAGCTATCAGTTACATTTATTGAATCTTGTCTTTTGTCACCTCATAACATCAGCGGGACACAGTTTTAGGATTATATACTATGATTTTTTATTTTTTTTCGGGCTAAGGATTATATACTATGTTTAACAACCTAAACTTCATGTGTAACTAATGTATAGCTGAAAATAGCATTTTAGTGTGATAATCTACTGGGTGCATGGAATGCATTTGATAACGCCCTATAGGTTATGAAGTCATCATCACAAAATTCATTATCTTCTAAACAATGTTGTATATCTCATCTACTTTCCAGGTACTGCCGGGGAAAGCATATATGCTGGAAAATTTCCAGGTTGGTTATTTTTTTATATGCTATCTCCTTTCATTTACCTCCGCATAATATAAGATACTGGAAAGTCTGTGAGCATATATAATTGTGTCTGTGATATCTCTTTTTTTATAATTTTTGTTCATGGCCTACATTGTATGAACAAACGATAGTTCATTTTAGAGGCATGTTTTATTAATTATTTGGGGTATGTCTTTTTGTTGAGCTGGTGGTTTGTAACTGTTCCTTTGAATTATGTTATTGAGCGGCTAAAGCAATTTTTAATGTAACCAGATGAGTCACCAAAACTAAGGCATGAGGAACCTGGACTTTTATCAATGGCTGTTGCTGAACGAGACAAGTTAGGATCACACTTTCATATTACTTTCAGGGCAAATCAGCAGCTTGACAGGTTTCCTTTTCAATGCTACTTTGCTTAATTATTAAGATCGTTGATATAACTAGATATTAAATCCATCATTTCAGTAATTGTGGGTTTTCCTTTGGGCATTGCTTTATCTGACTGTTTTGTTGTTTCATCAGAAAGAATGTTGTTTTCGGAAAGCTTATTCAAGGAAAAGAGATACTAAAAAATATTGAATGTGTGGGTGATGAGGAAGGTAAACCTACTGTCAGCGTAAAGATAATCCGTTGTGGAGAATATTCTGGAGGTACAAAGATTTTACTATTGGTTACTGTTACGTAAGTCATGACTTCGCAATCTTAGCCAGTCCACATCATTAAATGATTTCTCCATGCAGACAAGAAGAAAAATAGTGTTAGTGGTCGCAAAGGCGGTAAGCACAAGAAATCTTCGAGAGAGAGAAGAAAGAAGAGACGAAGACACTCTTTATCTGAGTCTGAAAGCTCTTCAGATTTTGAGACGGATTCCTCAGAATCTGATAGTGAGTCGGATTCAGATTTGTCTTCATCTTCTGACCTTAGTTCCTCAAGCTGTGAAAGACGGAAGAAGAGAAAAAGAAGTTCAAAGAAAGATAAGCACAGGCGGTCTAAACGGAGGGATAAGCGTCATGAGAAAAAGCGGAAGATGCATGATAAGAGATCGAAACGCAAATCAAAAAGGTTGGGTATTGTACTCGTCTCTTGTTTATAACAATAGTTGCCATGTCATGACTGGTTGCTACCTAAGAGAAACCTATGTTTTATTGCTCTTGTTAACTTCTGTTTTGTGAAATCCATTATTTTATATGAATTTAAGCTTGATTGATTTTGTCTCTATCTGAACTAATAATTTGCTAGGCATCCTAACAATCGTTTGTCCCATAAGTCTCTTCTGTTCTGAGGAACATGTGGTAAAGGAACTAGTAATGACTGGTTGTGCATCAAAGTTGTTCACTTGTGTTCTGACTTTTCAGGTCCCCAGACAGTCTTACAGGTGAAGAAAGTGCCAGTGAAAGTGAAGCAATATTTAGTGATGCCAATGTTGATATTGGAGAAAAAAAGAGGAAACCTAGAGTCTCTCGTAGAACAGGTAGTCACTAAAACTCAGACTTTTGGTCTTTGTAATTTCTCTGATTTGTTTTTGTTCTTTTCTAATGGTCTGTCCTCAGAGTAATGGATGGGATATAATGCTTTGAGTGCCATTTGTTTGTAACAATTGTCAGTATTAATCTTCCCTCCGATTAAGCATTGCGTAGCTTATGTGTCTTCGAATTTTTTACTGTACACACTTAGCATTCTTTTTTTGACGGCAATATTCTATCAGGTAAAAAAGAAGCTAAATCACTTCACAAGGACAAAAGGGAGGGACTAGATTTACTTGTTAAGAATAATGGTGAAGCACCCTCAGAAAATAGAGGCCAGAGAAGTAATGGAATTTCAGATGATGCATCAGAGCAGATTTCTGATAGGCAACCTGATATTGTTGACGATCATTCTAGCAAATCTAGGTATAGTTTCCAATCTCTATACACCTCAATTAATGGGTTATATTTCTCTGATCCCATATGAATTCTTATTAGAAGTTGATGTGCAGGAGTCGAAGCTTGAGTCCTAAGAGGACAGCGAGTAAGAGCATAAGTCCTCAGAGGAGTCAGAGTAAGAGCCCGAGTTTAAGTCCTAGACGGAATGTGAGCAGGAGTCCTGCTAAAGGTAGCCGCCAAGTGAAGAATTTGACTAACAGTAGAAGAGAAAGCCCAGGGAGTGAGGAGAAAGGGAGGCATGCTAGGAGGAGCCCGACAAAAAGTGTTAGTAGAAGTCCAGTGCAGATGAAAAGGGGAAGAGATATTAGTAGAAGTCCTCCAAGGAATATTAGCAGAAGTCCATTAAGGAGTCCTAAAAGGGGTATAAGCAGAAGTCCAGTGAGAGGTAGGATTGCCAGAAGTCCTAGCAGGAGCCCTGTAAGATCTGCATCTCGCGGAAGCCTTGGGAGGGGTTCACTAAGAAGGTCATCAAGAAGATCACCTAGCAGAACTCCAGCTCGATCTTCTAGAAGAAGCCTGAGCCGGAGTCCCATTCGATTACCTAGAAGAAGCCTAAGCTGTAGTCCCATTCGATTATCTAGAAGAAGCCTGAGCCGAAGTCCCATTCGATTATCTAAAAGAAGCCTAAGCCGTAGTCCCATTCCATTATCTAGAAGAAGCTTGAGCCAGAGTCCCATTCGATCACCTAGGAGATCAGTGAGCAGGAGTCCAGTCCGATCATCCAGGAGAAGTATCAGCAAGAGTCCAGTACGATCACCCACAAGAAGTATCTGCAGGAGTCTGATTCGATCATCCAGGAGAAGTATCAGTAGGAGTCCAGTCCGATCACCCAGGAGAAGTATCAGCAGGAGTCCAGTTCAATCATCCAGGAGAAGTATCAGCAGGAGTCCAATACAATCATCCAGGAGAAGTATCAGCAGGAGTCCTGTTAGAAGAAGAAGAAGAATTAGCAGAAGTCCAGCTCCAGTAAGGCGAAGGAGTGCGCGGCCTAGATCTCCTCGTGATCGCAGAAGAAGTTTGTCAAGAAGTGCTTCTCCTGATGGGCGCATTAGGAGAGGGAGAGGATTTAGTCAGAGATACTCATACGCTCGTAGATACAGAACCACTCCATCTCCTGATCGATCTCCTTATCGCTTTAGTGATAGGAGTGACCGTGACAGGTTATTAATAGCCCTCACCCAAAGGAACTCATGCTTTTTTTTCCCTGTCCACTCGCAAACTGACTATACATTTTTCATAACATCTTCTCTGTAGATTTCGAAGTCACAGAAGGTTCTCGCCAAGACGGTATAGAAGCCCCCTAAGAGGAAGAACACCTCCAAGGTACTTAGTAGTCACTTATTTTATACTACATTCGTTTTCTACTTATCATTTGCATCTAAAAGTTTCATGAATAGAGAAGTAAACTATTTTGTTAGTTAGTTATTGATTTCGATACTCGAAAGTATTCTTAGGTATAGAAGAAGAAGCCGCTCTATATCGCCTGTTCCCCGTTATCGCAGCCGACGATACAGCCGCAGTCCGATCCGTAGCCGTTCTCCACCTTACAGAGGGAGAAGGTCACCATCCGCTAGCCACAGCCCGAGTCCATCAAGGTCAAGATCAAAATCATATTCAAAGTCTCCCATTGGGACCAGGAGAGCAAGATCAGTGTCAAGATCACCATCCAAGGCAACGTCTCCATCGAAGTCGGATTCATCATCCTCAGATAATAGCTCAGGAGGTAAAAAACGATTAGTAGCTTATGATTAAATGAATTATGACGATAGGTGTTTGCTTCTCTTTTACTCAGAAAAGATGGTAAAGAGAGCAAGTGAGTTACTTTGTGTAATACTTCAAGCGTATGTTTAATGAGCTTTATGTTATGTTTGCCGACACTTTGTTTTTCTTTTTGCCAACGGCCGACAAATGTTTTACGACCATTATTCGTTGCGGAGTGTTGTTGTTTGGTCAGAGAATAATAAACTTTTGGATTAATTACCGTAACAACTAACTAGTATAAATTAATCAATCTGATGGTTGGCATCGCATTGTAGAACAACTACATCGAGTCTTTTATTTTTTATTAGGAAATTCAACCGCTGTACCCCCGTCATCACCACTATCACTATTACTATAATCATTGAAAATATATTTAGAAAATGTCAAATTGTCTTTTATTGAAAACCAGTGATCTTTAACATAAATTAATTTTTTTTACAAGAACTCATATGTTTTGTACAATTATAACTAATGAATCAAAACTCAGTAATTTAACACAAACAAATGATTCTAAAATGAGTAATGTCTGTGTACTTTTAAAATCTGGCATGATAATCTTTTCTTTTTGCAAATTCGCTCGTAATTTCTTAGGGTTAAATTTAAACCTAATCACACTAGTTTTTCTTTTTAGTTATTGAGTCCACCGACAGATGATAGCAAAATAAGAGAAAGAACAGGCTGGCTATTACCAGCCAACAACGTGGTTTCTTCTAATTTATCTTTTTAAAAATAACCGGATCAGCAAAAATCATATGTTGTTGTTCTGTCTCATTCTTGCTACAGTGTATAGAGATTTTGCCACGTCACAAACTAGCTCGCGTCTAGTTTTAACGGCTCAAACACGAAGCCGAACCGAACGAACCAAACCAAACCGATCTGAGTTAAATAATGGGGGACGAAGAGGCTACGGTCTCCATTGGTTAATATTAAATATCTATGAATCTACTTGTCATTAAAAATAATTAAAAAAGGAAAGAAAGAAACACTCTGCGATAAAATAGGCAAAGAGAGAGATTGATGTAATTGAAGCTGTGTGATCAGAGAGAGATACAAGAGAGAGAGAGTGACAGAGAAGTGTGTGAACATCTCTTTTAGTATACAGAGTCCAGCCATGCCGTATTGAGTTGGCGACGAATTTCCTTATTGAATCTGTGAATCTATCTCTTTCTCTTGCTTTGTCGGTGGGTTGAATCTCTTCTCTCTGGTCTGCTGCAATGGAGGCCAGTGCCGGTTTGGTTGCTGGATCTTACCGGAGAAACGAGCTTGTTCGGATTCGACATGAATCTGATGGAGGGGTTCGTTCATTTTTACTTTTCTTTTGTCAATTTGGTGTTTCTTATTCTCTTGTTTGCCATGCCTGATGGGTAGATCTCATCTAGATTTCTTTATTTCTAATCTTGTCTCTTTTGGATCCAAATTTCATCATTGAATCTCAGATTCGGTCTTTTTTCAACTGACATTTCTCTTCCGTTTAGTGTAGTATTAGTGTCTGTTGATCTCAAGTGGCTGAAATTGGAAACTTTTTCCTCTCAAGACTTCTGTTGTGGTCATCAGTGTGATAATTTCTGGATCTATCAATTAAGGCCGCATCTAGTTTGTTTTTATTTCTCTTACGGGAAGTGTCGGTGGATTTCAGTTTAGATTCTGGATCTAGAAATTTTATTCGTAAGCTTCGTTAAGCTACGTCTTTGACTCTTAAAGTCCATAACTTTACTCACTTATTTAGTTCAGCTAGATCTCGTTTACTGTGACTAGCCTTAATTTAGATTTATGCTAATTTGGAGATTTATATCCATGCTGATCTGTTTCAGTAGTTTATAATACTCAATGACTAACAATGATGCAATGTTGACTAATGTGCAGACCAAACCTTTGAAGAATATGAATGGGCAGATATGTCAGATCTGTGGTGATGATGTTGGACTCGCCGAAATTGGAGATCTCTTTGTCGCTTGTAATGAGTGTGCCTTTCCGGTGTGCCGGCCTTGCTATGAGTATGAGAGGAAAGATGGAACTCAGTGCTGCCCGCAATGCAAGACTAGATACAGACGTCACAGGGGTCAGTTGTCTTTTGGCAATTGCTATGTGTGGATTTTCTGTTTTATTTCATTGCTGATGTATTGAAGAAACTCTTAAATGTTGCAGGGAGTGCTCGTGTAGAAGGTGATGAAGACGAGGATGATGTTGATGATATCGACAATGAGTTCAATTATGCCCAGGGAGCTAACAAGGCGAGACACCAACGCCATGGTGAAGAGTTTTCTTCGTCCTCTAGACATGAATCTCAGCCTATTCCGCTTCTCACCCATGGCCATGCGGTAGGGATCTACATTTTTGCTTTGGACAGAGTAATTTGTATTACTCAAAGAAAGCTCTAGATTGAAGAAATTTCTACCTACTTTTCACATTTATATTAAATTTGAACAATCCCAACACCAAATTTCTTTGATAGTACATGGTCTTCCAAATTAAGATATAATAACTTCTGTTGTTAGTTGTGTCTTTTTTTAATAGATTCTTGACCTTTTTCTATAAACAGGTTTCTGGGGAGATTCGCACACCTGATACACAATCTGTGCGAACTACTTCAGGTCCTTTGGGTCCTTCTGACAGGAATGCTATTTCATCTCCATATATTGACCCACGACAACCTGGTATTCATATATTTTTCTTTGTAGACGTGGCCTTCCTTAGTTGTCATTACTATTCATTTTAGCAACATCTTTTTTTTTGTTTACCGCTACTGATCACTCCCTCTAAAAATTTCAGTCCCTGTAAGAATTGTGGACCCATCAAAAGACTTGAACTCTTATGGGCTTGGAAATGTTGACTGGAAAGAAAGAGTTGAAGGCTGGAAGTTGAAGCAGGAGAAGAATATGCTACAGATGACTGGTAAATACCATGAAGGGAAAGGAGGAGAAATTGAAGGGACTGGTTCAAATGGGGAAGAACTTCAAATGTAAGTTGAAATACTAGATCAATATAACTGTTGTCCAACTTAAAAACTCTTGAGTTTTTTTTTTTTTTCCGTCCAGTGAGTTATGGTTCTCGTGCTTACAGGGCTGATGATACGCGGCTTCCAATGAGTCGTGTGGTGCCTATTCCGCCTTCTCGCCTAACCCCTTATCGGGTCGTGATTATTCTCCGGCTTATCATCTTGTGTTTCTTCTTGCAATATCGTACAACTCACCCTGTGAAAAATGCATATCCTTTGTGGTTGACCTCGGTTATTTGTGAGATCTGGTTTGCATTTTCTTGGCTTCTTGATCAGTTTCCCAAGTGGTACCCCATGAACAGAGAGACTTTTCTTGACCGTCTTGCTATAAGGTTGGTCTTCTAATTTATGCATCCCCTACTCTTATCTCGGATTGTTGTATATTCTATCACAATTTTCGATAGTTGACTTCTTCCCTGTAAATTTAATTTTACTTTAGACAATGGTGCATGGTGGTATATATATAGTGATTGGAAATCTCGAAGTTGAGTAGAAAACCTTCTGTGATTTACTTTTTATGTGAAGTTTTAGACTAGATTATGATAGAGACATACTAAATGAAGTGCTTACTAAGAATAGAGCTTAGCTGGTATACTGATTTTGGTGGTGGTTTTTGTAATGTAGATATGATCGAGACGGTGAACCATCACAGCTCGTTCCTGTTGATGTGTTTGTTAGTACAGTGGATCCATTGAAAGAGCCACCCCTTGTTACAGCAAATACAGTTCTCTCTATTCTTGCTGTGGACTACCCGGTAGATAAAGTGGCCTGTTATGTTTCAGATGATGGTTCAGCTATGCTTACTTTCGAATCCCTTTCTGAAACTGCTGAGTTTGCAAAGAAATGGGTACCTTTTTGCAAGAAATTCAACATTGAACCTAGGGCCCCTGAATTCTATTTTGCCCAGAAGATAGATTACTTGAAGGACAAGATCCAACCTTCTTTTGTTAAAGAGCGACGTGCTATGAAGGTCATTTAAACGGTCAACCTGCTTTCCATCCATTCAACGAACAAATTGACTGACTCTTTCCTTGCTTTACATTGACAGAGAGAGTATGAGGAGTTTAAGGTGAGGATAAATGCTCTTGTTGCCAAAGCACAGAAAATCCCTGAAGAAGGCTGGACAATGCAGGATGGTACTCCCTGGCCTGGTAACAACACTAGAGATCATCCTGGAATGATACAGGTGAAGTGAGGCAATCTAAAGATTATTACGGAGAGAATAACTAAAAAGAAACAAATTTAACTTTTATTTATTTATTTTAATTTCAGGTGTTCCTAGGCCATAGTGGGGGTCTGGATACGGATGGCAATGAGCTGCCTAGGCTCATATATGTTTCCCGTGAAAAGCGGCCTGGATTTCAACACCACAAAAAGGCTGGAGCTATGAATGCATTGGTTTGTTAACTTCGAAATCTTATTGTGTCGCTTATTGTGTTCTCTTGTTTACAGTCTAGCAAACTTTCTCCTTGTATAGCCGTTGCTTCATTTTTTTAATAGGAAATGTGTTCTCTCCTAATTTAGCATCTCTTTACATTGACAGATCCGTGTCTCTGCTGTTCTTACCAATGGAGCATATCTTTTGAACGTGGATTGTGATCATTACTTCAACAACAGCAAGGCTATTAAAGAAGCCATGTGTTTCATGATGGACCCTGCTATTGGAAGGAAGTGCTGCTATGTTCAGTTCCCACAACGTTTTGATGGCATTGATTTGCATGATCGATATGCCAACAGGAATATTGTCTTCTTCGATGTGAGTTTTACTTCCCCATTTTCACACACTGTCTTTTGTTCACACTTTGTAGGATTTACTTGACTTCGCTTGGGGCTGACTTGGATACTTGTTATTTTGTGCAGATTAACATGAAGGGGTTGGATGGTATCCAGGGTCCAGTATATGTGGGTACTGGTTGTTGTTTCAACAGGCAGGCTTTATATGGGTATGATCCTGTTTTGACAGAGGAAGATCTCCAACCAAATATCATTGTGAAGAGCTGTTGTGGCTCAAGAAAGAAAGGAAAGAATAGCAAGAAATATAACTATGAACAACAACGGAGAGGCATCAAAAGAAGTGACTCCAATGCTCCACTTTTCAATATGGAAGACATCGATGAGGGTTTTGAAGGTTTGATTGAGCTTATAGTGTAATAACATCACTTCCTCATGTGGGAAAATCTTACAATCGTTGTTTATGCAGGCTATGATGATGAGAGGTCAATTCTAATGTCCCAGAAGAGTGTAGAAAAGCGTTTTGGTCAGTCCCCGGTTTTTATTGCTGCAACCTTCATGGATCAAGGTGGCATTCCACCAACAACCAATCCCGCTACTCTTCTGAAGGAGGCTATTCATGTTATTAGCTGTGGTTACGAAGACAAGACTGAATGGGGCAAAGAGGTCAGTTTTCGTATGCAGCTACATACCTTTTATTCTCTGTCTTACCTCTTTGATGACATCTTCTTTGGCAATGTATTAGATTGGCTGGATCTATGGTTCTGTCACGGAAGATATTCTTACTGGGTTTAAAATGCATGCCCGGGGTTGGATATCAATCTACTGCAATCCTCCACGTCCTGCATTCAAGGGATCTGCACCCATCAATCTTTCTGATCGTTTAAACCAAGTTCTTCGATGGGCATTGGGATCTATCGAGATTCTTCTCAGCAGACATTGCCCTATCTGGTATGGCTACAATGGAAGGTTGAGACTTTTGGAGAGACTCGCTTACATCAACACCATTGTTTACCCTATTACATCCATCCCTCTTATCGCCTACTGTATCCTTCCCGCTTTTTGCCTCATCACTGACAGATTCATCATACCCGAGGTTAGTAAAACTGACCACGCTTCTAATATTAGGTGAATCCCATCTTATAAATGCAATTTTTGCAATCTTTTATCTCGTTTTAAAAAGCTATAACAACACTGGCAGATAAGCAACTATGCGAGTATTTGGTTTATTCTACTCTTCATCTCAATTGCTGTGACTGGAATCTTGGAGCTGAGATGGAGTGGTGTGAGCATTGAGGATTGGTGGAGGAACGAGCAGTTCTGGGTTATCGGTGGTACATCTGCCCATCTTTTTGCAGTCTTCCAAGGTCTACTCAAGGTTCTTGCTGGAATCGACACCAACTTCACAGTCACATCCAAAGCCTCGGACGAAGATGGGGATTTCGCAGAGCTCTATGTCTTTAAATGGACAGCTCTTCTCATTCCACCAACTACCGTGCTACTTGTGAACCTCATAGGCATTGTGGCTGGTGTCTCTTATGCTGTAAACAGCGGGTACCAATCATGGGGGCCACTATTCGGAAAGCTCTTCTTCGCCTTATGGGTCATTGCCCATCTCTACCCTTTCTTGAAAGGTCTATTGGGAAGACAGAACCGAACACCAACCATCGTCATTGTCTGGTCTGTTCTTCTCGCCTCCATCTTTTCGTTGCTTTGGGTCAGGATCAATCCCTTTGTGGATGCCAATCCCAATGCCAACAACTTCAATGGCCAAGGAGGTGTCTTTTAGGCCCTATTTATATACTTCTGTGTGCATATATGGAAAACGCGCAATGGAACATTCCAAATCCCCTCGACCCCAAAACCCAGTGAACCGTGCAGTTATTGTGATTCCTGTCCAAGATTAGCTTTCTCTGAGTAGCAAGAGAGTTGTGAAATTGTTAGTAACGCTGTTGTGATAATTTTTATAGCTTTTCCAGTGGGAAAGAAGGTATGGAAAACCATATGATACAGAGTCTACAAAAAGACAAAAGGAGGATTTGTTATTCTTTTTTATATAAATTATATTTAAGTTTTACTTCAGTATTATGTATGTGTTTCACTTCAGTGTTACATGTCTTCAGGAGGACCAAATGTTGATGTCTTTGGGTGTATTTTGCTTCTTGTTTTGTTCCACCTATCAATGTCTCAGAACATTAACGAAATCTTTGTCACAATTTGAAATGATAGTAAAGTTACAATTTTGAAGAGATATGGTGTAAACTCTTATAGCTTATTGAATCAGATCAATCAAGTATCCAACAACATATAGGAAAGAACAAAGAATGAATCTCTTGGTATTCCCTCAAAACTAATTTGTGAAATCTCTCAAGTGGTATAACTTTGGAATTTATGAACCCAATTAGTATCTCCAATGGCTTTCTTTGATCAAATGATAAAAAATTGCCATGACTAAACCATGCAGCTTCCAAAATCACGCTTCTTGGGCGTTCTCGACGAGTATCTTCTTGCAAGCTTCATAACACATAAAGGAGATTCCAGCAGCAGGAACCAACTTCAAGCAACTCGGTCCAAGACCTTTGTACCAACCAGGAATACCGTCATGCTCAAGTATGGTCACAAGAGCGTGCAACATGTTCTTGTACACAATTCTCCCGCTAACGGCTCCCACCTGCATATGCTTCCGGGCCACTTCAAGAGGGAAAGTCGCAGTGCTCGACACTGCGCCTGCTAAAGAACCTATAAAAAGAGTCTCAATGTTTCCAATCTTCTCTTGCTTTGAATAACTCTGGTATGCTTTTCTTAAGGAATCATACGCAAAGTAATTTGTAGCTGCATATGGAACAACTCCAATAAGACTAGGAGCAAGACCCCTGTAGAGTTCTGTGAATCCTTCTTCACGTACAATTTTGAGAAACGCATCAAAAATCCCCTTGTAAACACCTCTCTGCAATTGGTTTAGAAGATCCAATAGTGAGCCATAATTGTCAAAACAACGTTTACAAAATGTTCTCACAGGAAACGATTTAGTGGATCAATTGTTTTTTTTTGAGGAAGTTTGAGGAGCAAACCTGAATTGTAAGGCGAGTCTTGACTAGTTCAAGAGGGTACGTCAAGAGGGTCTGGCTAACTCCAGCACAAGCACCAGCTAGTAATGAAGCTGGAATCGGAATTTTTGATTGCTCTCCATGTTCCGGTGACAATTTCTTGTTCACGGTCTCGAATACAAAAAGCTGCACGTACAAGAATAAGAAATAAAGAAGGAACTTGCTTTTCTAAAACTGAGTATCAAAGTCTCATCATGTGAAAATAATCATTTTCAACCAACACAAGACTTTTTCACATATAAAAGTCAACCAGATATCTATATAAAAGTCAGAAACTTGCTCAATCTGTATTTCAATTCCTAACAAAGAGACATAATGGTTTGATAATCCATTTAGTACCTCAACGGCTCGAGCAGGTGCGACCCGAATGACATTGACCAAATTTCCCCTGAAGAGACCAGTCCAACCTTCATGCTTCATGATATCACCGAACACTTGACTGCTCGAGTTTCCTCCACTTCCCACCATTAGGTGCGTTCTGATTGTCTCTAACGGCGCAACCGCCGTTCTGGATATCGCTCCGGCAACTGCTCCGCTTAATAGCCGCCGCAACGAAGGATTAGCGATCTTTATCTTCAGTTTCATCCCACCTTTCTTCTTCTTTCTCTTCTCACCATTAAATTCTTCTTCCTCCTCTTTGCCAGGCATATACTTGGTGTAGAGATCATTGAGTTGAGCAGAGAAGCTATTGTCGCTTCGGTCCGGAGACGAAATGGATCCAAAGTGATTAGTTTGATTAACACTCGCGAATAACCCACGAACCGGATGGTAATTTGCGCTATTTAGGCTCCAATCGCATCCTAAATCGGAAACAGAGAAAAATCCATTCCTTGAATCGTCGAACAACTGGATTCCGGTTCTCCCCATGCCCCTCCTCCAATCAGAAACTTCTGATATTGAAGATAAAGATCTCGTTTTTTTCCCCTATGCTACAGCTTACAGAGGCTGATGATCACAAATTACAACCACTCATCAGCGCATGAGAAGTGATTAGCAAGGTGTTTTGGTAGGAAAAAAGAGTTTTTTCGAATATGGGTATGAGGAGAATCGTGTGTAGAGGACGAAATCGAGAGATTCGAATCTGTTTATGTCTCTCTCAGACAGTCAAAGAGTCGTCTCTTTCGTTGAGCTTTTAGGGTTTAAAACCAGTCTGATAGTTTTGTGTCCTTTTTGGGTGGGTTGGTAGGTGAGTCAGTCAGTGGGTTGGACTTACAGTTGTTTTCTTCTTTTCTAATTTCAAAGTTTTCTTTTTGTCGAATAAAATATTTTCTAATTATAATCATAATATTGTTCAAAGATTAAGCATATAGATTTAAAATTTGTATGGCTCATACACTTTATTTTATCAAAATTCATAGAATATAACCTTCAAAAATCATATTTTCATTCCATTTTATTTTCTGGTGATTTATAGATTTTAAATATAATGGCTTATAAACCTATTTATGATCAAAATTCATAAACTCTAACCTTCAAAAAACATTTTTTCACTCTATTTTTTCATTTTTTGGTAATTTATATATTTTAAATCTTTAAGCTTAGAGACTTGTTTTTAATTAAAACTCATTTTCACTACATTTTCTCATTTTTTGGTAATTTATAGATTTCTAATTTTATGGTTTAGAAACTTATTTTTATCACATTTTTAATTCTATTTTTCCATTTTTTGGTAATTTATAGATTTAAAAATTTATGGCTTAGAAATTTATTTTAAAATCAAAATTCATGGACTATAGCCTTCAAAAATCATTTTTTCACTTTATTTCATTTTTTTTTTTGGTAATTTATAGATTTTTCAATTTTGTGGCATAGAAACTTATTAAACTTGACTATAGCCTTCAAAAAATATTTTTCTTTTTTTTTCATTCTATTTTTTCTTTTTTTGGTGATTTATAGATTTTGGGTTAATGAAGTTGTGTATTGGTAATGCTTAATTATGCTCTATGGAGAATTTGTATTAAAATATTACTCCTTTGATCAAAGAGCATGTGATAGTTGTTTGTATTGTACCCAACAACGAGACGCTTTAGTAAATTTTAAAATTCACTTTTGCTTGTTTCTGTTGATCAATCATGTGCAGGATTACGTAAAAAAGAGAAATCAATTAAGATTATTTTATACTTGATGCATTATTGATCTCTTCCTCAACTATTGCCTGCACAAAATTCTCGTTTGATAAAAATTGGGTTGGGTTTAGGCCCACTCCAAACGATCGTTTTTGGAATATACGTTGCTCTCAACTCAACATCCTCTCCTGCTGACCTTAAGTCAAAACTGATTACATAATTTTACTTCCCACATATGATTTTTAAAGCTTTATGAAATGTTTTGTAAGTTAAACCACATGATCTCTGACATAAAACGGTTCGGTATTATCTAAACAATGACTAAGAAACAGGGTCTCAGTTGCATCACAAAAGCTACTTAAACAACTGTCACCGACATAATATATTCATGAGGAAGAAAACTAAAGAGAAACAAAGAAAGAAAACTCCATAGAAGTAGAACAACAAGGTTCGTGTGGTACACTGTAAAGTGTCACAAGACATAATAATATCTAAAATCCCTTGTGCCATCAAATCCACTACTTAAATATAGTAATTAGCCGTAACTTAGAAGTAAATATAACAACTAAAACACATGAAACAGAGAATGATAAGACGAAGATGATCATACCAAATCAAATCAGTGAACTAATGATGCGCAAATTCCTGCTGAAAGTTTCCTCTCCAAAGCTACCAAAATCATCCTAACCCTTCAGCTGAAGTTTCACACATTCATCAGATTCACAAACCCTTTACATATGATCATCATTTATCGTCGAATCAGTCTTCTGTTTCATTTCGTTTTGCAGCACCTTCACTTTCCCTTTCTTCCAAAAGCTTCCCAGATGCTTCTTCATCACTTTGCTGAACCTTCTTCTGAGCATCTTTAGCCTTCAAAGCCTGTAACTTGCAGTGATTGTAATAGGCAACACCTAAGAAAGCAAGCCCGTAACCAAAGAGATTGATCGGAGTCACTGTATCTTTGATCACAGACCACGAGAAGGCAATCAAAAGCCAATCCTTGACCACACCAGCAACATTCATGGTTAAAGCCGAGGTTTTTCCAACAAGGAGGAACACAGCGAGGTTCAAAGCGAATGCACACAAGGAATTAGTGCCGAAAATCATGAAATCGAAATGGAAACTCGATGATTCTCTGAGAATCGGGAGTTCAACAAAGATCCAAGGGAAGAAGAGGAAAACCAAACAGCAAGGAGCAACGTAGTACAAGGAAGTGATTGGATTCAAGTTGATTCCTTTAGATGTGAGCAAGATCTGAATCAAAACCAACCTCGTAGCTTCGAAACAGACGGCACCAAGCTGTAGCATCACTCCCCAAGTGTCGAATTTAGCCTCACCATAAGCAGCAATCGCGACACCGAAAGAGATCGAGAGCATGTTAGTCATTGTCTCCGATTTGAATGATTCCTTCTTAAGGAGGACTCCAATTGAGTAAACAGCAACAGGCATTAGGGCTTTGAGCATCTGAATGAAGGAGACGGAGAGGTAGATGTAAGCGGAATTGGAGAGCCAGAGGGAAAGTGAGTACAAAGCACCGATGGGAACCACAGATCTGATGTACGTCTCACGAGACATTGAAACCGGCTCAACAATTTTAAAGACCTTGATGAGGATAGTTGCGAGGGAAGAGCAAAAACCCATGTGGATCATGGTGAGTGTGATCGGAAAAGGCCAATTGTACATCTTTTTGTCGAGGATGTACTTGTTGTAGACGATGACGGTGAAGCTAAGGAAAATCCAGATCGCGACATAGGTGTAGGAGAGCAAGATCTTCTTGATGACTCCATCGCTTAAAGCGCCGCCTTTTCCCATGACGGCTTTGGACGACGGAAGAGGAAGACCTGCGCAGAATAGGCTCGGATCGGAGGAGGGTGTGCGCAGGATAGAGTGGTGGGAGGGACGAAGGATAAAAGACGCAGAGTGTGTTTGAGGAGTTTTAAGAGAGAATTTGGGTGGGTTTAATCGTAAATATTGTAGAGGAGCGAGAGGGTTAACGTGACTCTGTTAATGCTACGTGGCCTAACTCTGTTTTTTTTTTTAATTAATTGACTATGGGGTTAGGGAGAATCACCATGGCTATAACACCAACAAAATATTATAAAACAATAAAATATTATTAAAATCTGTGTGATATTCTCATGAGAGTTTCTACATGAATATCACAACTTTAAATTTAACACATGTCACTTTTAATTAGTTGAATTAGATTTTACATTATTATAGTTTAAGATGTTATATAAATATTTTAAATGTTTTAATTTTAATTTATTTAAAAACTTTAAGATTAAATTAGCTATCTATCAAGTTCTATTATGCATAACTTTATATTATTTATTATAATGTTTTTTATTAATTTTAGTTAAAATATATTTAAAAATTATTATTTACTTTTAAAAATTAATATCATTTATTTTATAAAATTATATAAATATTTTAAAAAATTATATGATTTGAAAGATAAATTTTATATTACATATTTATTTAAATTATGTATGATATTTTATATTATTAATATTTTTCTATATCATTTATAATGTTTTATATTTTAATATTGTTATAAAATTTTAAGTTATATATATTACGATATTTGTAATTTAAAATAAAATTTAAAATTAATATTAAAAACACTTAAATTATTATAAAATATTAAGAGATACTTATGTGGGTATCTCACCAATGGAAGTGGAAACTAAGAATGATACTCATGTGAGTGTCTTAAAATAAAATATATTAGTACTTTAATATTAAGAGACTCAATTGGGTATCACCCATTGAGGATGCTCTTAGCTTTTTGGCCATAAACTTATTTACATATTTTATTCTTTTACTTATAAAAAAAAGAAAAAAAGAAAATTTCTTTTTCTGTTTTCAAAGATTCACAATTCATAATACAAACTCGTAAATTTTAGGTAGTAAGTCCACTAAAGGTAAGTGTACTTACACATTTAAAGATTGAGTTTCATTATCTACATTATGTAGGAATTTGACTATTGGGATGACCAGTTGTCGCCTAATATTGACAAAAATAAACTTGCATATTTTAGATTTTGTGTAATTTTTTCCAATTGAATTTTGGTAGAAAAATTACCAAATTTTTTATGTAGATAGTGTAGACGATAAATTATTTTGTTCATAATTAAATTGATCAAAAGATTGATTTATAATCAAAACTATAAACCTTATCATACCAAATGATTCGTATATCTGAAGTCGAATTTTAGTGAGAAAAACTGCATATATACTAATCGCCCAAGTTTATTGTAATTTTGCGGATATGATGTAATGTTATATTTCGATAATATGATTAATATAACTTTTAAAAACTTATTGCTGGTCATTAATATATATCTTAAAATTGACCTTAACATTTACCTACTAGTCAATCTTAACTTCAAAAGTTATTACTAGGGTAAACGTTATACTATTTCCTAAAAATATCATAATATCATATTTATTTCTTTTCCCTCTAACATTTCGCCTAATTATTCGCCTCAAATTAATTACATATCTCTAGACGTTTAGTTTTCAACATTTTGACATCAATTATACATCTATAGACTGTTAGGTTTATGTATGAAAATCAGAAGATAAAGATTTTTAACAAAACATTAAGAAAATAAAATATTTGAGAATGACATTAATATCATTTATCTCTACAATAATATTGTCATTGTGAGAGAGAGAGTCAATACATTCTCTATCTCTTAATTCACATCTGACCTAACAATTCGGTATTCATTGACTTTAAGCTTAAAAAGGTTATATTAATGGAAATCACATTTGATATTAATGGAGACAAAGCGAGCAATAACATGAGCAAATCTGCAAAACGAAGTGAGATGCATTTTGGGAGATGAAGAAGTGAGATTGATATGTTCCATTACAATGTTCTCACAACCTGGACTCTTGTCACAATCTAGATTTATTGCAGGAACTTCAGGGATACATGTCCCTCTGAATGATCTATAAGTCACATCGCTTACTTTCACTGCATTACTTGCCTACAAAATTTTGAACAAAATATATATGTTATTATTTGATTAAAACAAAACGGATTTATCATATATATATTAGGTTGGAGTGATTTCAATTTCCGATGTGGGATATCAATTGTAAAGTTAGAAAATAATACCCCCGGTTCTGGATAGAGATATTTTGGATATTCTTGATCAATGATGATTGGCGTTCTAGCATTGACCATTATCATATCTTCGAACAATATGTTTTTAACAAACCCTTGTCCTATAGGCCAACTCTTGATTCTTGCACCAAACATAGTTCCAGTGAAGATACAATGTCTTACTTTCACATTTTGTACTTGGTCATTTGCTCCTCCTTTTCCCAAACTTCCAATACTGTTTTTTTCCAAACACAAGAAGAAAATAAAAAATTTCTATATGTTACTTGAGTTTGAACCACTCGGTTATAAAAAAAATAACTAACCTTATGCCATGACCAGGACCACATGCCACTTTAGTTATGTTGATATCATATGAACCACCTTTAATTGCAACGCAATCATCACCTAATTAAAAATGTATTACTTATTAGATGACATATAACTATATTAGAAAGTATATGGAGAATTCTAATTTCATAGGAAAATGTTGAAACCTGTTTTGATTGCAGAGGTGGTAATATGGATATGATGTGAAAGGGAGATATCAATGCCATCAGTATTTGGACTATATGCAGGAGCAATTAGATGAAGATTTGATAATGTTGCATTGACACAGTCACTTATCGATACGTGATTCCTTGGACTATTCAATTGAGTTAATCCATTATATAATATATTTTGGCATCCAGAAAATCTCACTGCCTGTCCAATCCAAACATAAACTCGTAAACTATAAACTTCGAAATATCCCATAAAAAATCAATCCGTCTGGATTAGAACGTTAGGAATAAAATTTCGTCGAGAACTTTTATGAAATTCTCTACGAAAATTTGCAGATTATATTCGGCAAATAAAAATATTTTAAAATGTTAAGTAGGTTTAACTTAACTCTGGTCGGGCAGCTAAGGAATAAGAAGGCCACCAACTTTCACCATGGGCATGGAGGAGACCAGATCCATTGAGAACGAGACCTGACACTCTCTCGAAAGATAACCACCACTCACTTTTTCCCCAGCTTCTAATCATTCTTGGAGCTTCAATTGTTCCATCAATCTAGTCCAACAAAACGATACAATTATATATATATATATATAAAATTGAGATATAATAAAAAAATTATATTGGATCTTGTTGATCTAATTGTTACAAAAAAAAAATTGTATAAATGTGAATTTATAGGAGGTATAAATATTTTTGTCTAGAATCCATCGAAACACTCTTTTAAACAAATTCCAAACGGATTCTTCCATCTAGAATATGTTGATTTCTTGTAGTTAATGATATATAATCCATAATATCGATCATATATATCAACTAAATACCTGAATGTGAAGATTACGAGATGCGCATGGGCCTAGAAACAATTGTGGTTGTATGACATATTTTTCATTGGCATGTATTACTATAGATCTCCCTTTGCCTGCGCATAACGCTTTCCATGCCGCTTGAAATGCCTATAGTATAATGAACTTAACTATTTAACTAAAAATATTTTCCGTAGAATATAGATTATATATATATATATATATATAGATACCTGAGAATGATCAACATCCGCATCGTTAGAATCAGATAGAAAATCTGTAATTCTAAGTATCTTTCGATCATCTCCATATGTCATATGATACGATACAATGAGAAGCACTGTGAGCAGTATTTCAAAGCCCTAACAACAATCAAAATTGTTATTTTATATATATAAACAAAAGCGAAACAGTGGAAAACATCAAGAAATAAAATAAGAAAATATATTATTGTCTCACCATCATTTTATTCATTTTCGTAGTAAATGTGTATATTTATATTTATTATTAAGATTATGCATATATCTGTGTGTTGTTAATTGTATTTATAAGTAGATTTGAGAGTCGTAGTATCAAATATACATTCTATCACTTGCCAAAATTTCGTAAATAGATTTGACTAAAGAAGTAAATAATTTGACTATTAAATTTGAAACAAATTAATGAATTTTAATGCATGGTAATTGGTCCACAACTCTTAATATTTACTACTTAGCTAATATGTATTCAACACATTTAATGTTTTCAAAACCTTTTGGCAATGAAATAAACAATGAAGCACCATTTGAGTTTTATTACAGGAAATAGGAAATCGTATAGCTCTGTATGATATAATATAGTTTAGAAATTTGTGTTATATAGTGAATATTGTCTATTCAAGAGGAAAAAAAAAACTAATATCTTTTATCTAGTAACAGATATAATTACTTGTAATACTAGAAAACTATAACAATTTTGAGATTTATTTTCATAATACTAGAAAATTTTCATTTTTGATAAATTTTTGATTATATATAATCTTCAACTTTAGTTTGAGTCTCACGAAATGATGGCCCTGTTTGTTTGCTGGTCGCTGGCGACAGCGACCAGCGACAGCGACCAAAAATTTGATTTTATGTTCGTTTGTTAGTCGCTGCGACTGGTTGCTGTGTTGTTCGTTTTGCAGTCGCCAGCGACCAGCGCTGGTAAGGTTATTTTCGTCAATTGTCAAGTCCAATCGCTGGTTTTGAATTCAAGTCGCTGAAAAAAATAGCGATCAAAATTTTTAATCGCTGGTCGCTGGCGACTGGTCGCTGCGACCGGTCGCAGAACCAGCGACCACTAAACGAACAACTTTTGGTCGCAGTCGCCAGCGACCAGCAAACGAACAAGGCCGATGTGCTTTGGATTTTGGTTAAAGTTTTGGATAATCTTCAGATATGAAGACTATATAGAATATTAGCAAGGTAAACATTAGTTTGTT
Source organism: Lepidium didymum (assembly GCA_963920545.1). NCBI lineage: Eukaryota > Viridiplantae > Streptophyta > Magnoliopsida > Brassicales > Brassicaceae > Lepidium > Lepidium didymum. The sequence continues at coordinate 2,865,863 of OY986980.1, forward strand.
GAATCGAACAAAATATTTCTTTTTTCTTTTGCATATGTCCGACCGTAATATTAAAAATCTATTTCAAAGATGAGACATGGATAGATTAGAAAACTGTGCGGATAACTTTCTTGAAAATCTCAATCATTTGAAGATTGATATAGATGACGGAAAGAATATGGTGAAGATGATTCATGGAAAGTCAAATGGATAGGATAAGATGAGATGGATGGAATGCAAGATCATTCAACATGATGAATTCCTCGCTGAAGAAGAGAAGAAGAAGGAGAAGAGTGACGAGGAGGAGAATAAGAAGAAGACTAGTAAAGAAGAGAAGGGTCTTGTTTACTTACTACATGAACAGAAATTCACAAAAAAAAATTTCCATATTTCTACAGAGTTCTTGAGTTATTATTTGAAAAAAAAATGCATAAATAATAAAACTTTTGAAGATAAAAGTGAAAAGTTTCGCTAATCTACTTCACATGATATATTTAACACCGTTGAAGTGGATCTTGGATTCCTCCTCAAAATTGTTAACTCGAAAGACTTTTGATGGAGATACTGCCTCAACTTTCATTGCGCAGATTCTTGTCTCGGCCATAGTAGGATTGTCCGCGTGTCTCTATACTCAAAGAAACATAACAATGAACGCTGAGAAAGAGAAAGAGGAGTCAGAATTAAGAAACCAGAAGCTTATAAGAATAAAGGCACTCATGAAGGCTAACAGATTTCTTATTACAAACAATGTTTTGCGTCTAAATGAGCTGAATGAGTTGCTCAATGAGATGCACTCCTCCTATGAGTGTGAGATGAAGAACATTGTGGAGAGACAGCACTTGATGGAGTTGAAACTCAAAATTTTTATAAATTTTCTAGTACTAATATTTAAAATAACATATTGAAAACAATATTTTACAATATAAATAGAAAACTTAAAACTCAAATGTAGACGGATCAAAAAATTATATACCAAAATTATAATGTGTCAAAACTTAAATAAGTACGGGTCACAATATATTTTATGTACATCCCAGATCAAAATCTATTATATCACAAATTATAATTTAGTTTTTAGTATATTCATTATATATACAATTAATATAAATTTGCATACACAAGAGACAAACAAAATATCACATATAATTTATACCAAAAAATATATATGAGATATAAATATAAATAATTTCAAATGTATAATTATTTTTCAGTAGTAAAACTCATAAAATTGCAATATAGTTCATAGCTAAAATTACAATAAAAAAACTATTATTATTGATTTTTGTTTATTGGAAAAAATATGGGGCACGAGAGCCTCGGGCCTAGTTGGCTGCTGCTGCTGATAAAAGATCATCCCATGAGACTAATTTTTCTCTGGGTTTATTTGTCTCACTCCCCAATTGTTTTTCTTTGGCATCAATTTTCTCCCATCCACTAAAATCTACCTTCTTCACTTTTCTTTTCTCCAGCAATTCCATCAGTCCTTTGCTTCCTGGTTTTTCAGTTTTACCAACACCTTCTTCAACGTCTTCGTTTATGCTACCAACCTGCAACAAACAAATTTTTAACACTAACATAACATCAGTCTTTATGTTCAGGTGGCCAAGTTTGGTGCTTACTGTTTCTTCGGCACAGTAAAGGTTTGTGGCAATTATGCCTACTGGTCCTCTTTTGAGCCATCCACATACGTATAATCCCGGCTCAGCTCCTGAAGTGTTACTAACCACTCGACCTCTTACATTTGGAACAACACCTTCAAATATACAATTGTGGCACACAATAAGTTAGAGGTCCTTAACTTTTTCTCATAAACATGAACCACACAACACTGAATAGGTACATCATCGGTTGGTTTACTACCTTTCTTGTTATCAAAGGGTAAACCGTTGATTGGAACCGACTTGTAACCAATGGCCTTCAGCCCCAGACTGCAAAGATTGAGCATGCTTTCATTTCATTTTTGTTATAACTGTTGATAAAACAATTACAAGACTTGCACTGAGGACCATACAATAATGAACAATGATAAGCCATGGATTCATATTTCAGACGTAATAAGAATCCAAAGCAAACAAAGGATTGAATTGAGCTTCACACATGAGCTATTAAAGGTATATTGATATACAAGTTTAAGCAGTTCACGTGTTCTCTCTTTAGTAGTTTGCTTCATTAGATTAGTAAGTATAAATAGTTGAGTCTGTGTTTACATGAGAGTTGGCTAGAGAACTGGATTTAGAAAGTAGATTGTTGACAGAGGGCCAGGCTCTGGATAATCAACCTGTGCAAAGTTGTATTCTGTTATTCAGTGTAATATCATCGGGTTTATTCTATCTCCGACGAGTTGTAACAGAGATTCCGGTGGCAAGAGTCACAACAAGTGGTGCGGTGAGCAACATCACGGGTGGTGATGACTATTTCTCACGGTCAACGACTTCCCGATTTGGAATCTTCGGTTTCAGATTTGACGGGAAAATTGGAGGATCTTAACAAGAATCTTGAATACTAATCTCTCTGCAAAAGTTGACAAGAATTTGGAGGCTTCTACGGCTTCAAATCTCCTCCTCGATTCTCGCTTATCTGCCTTGGAATCAACAATCACAGACATCACGAATTCGATGAAGACTCGGTTTTCTTCAATAGAATCGCTTCTTCGTTCTTTCTCGCGTGGTTCTGCGTCACAGGTTTTAGATCCCGGCTCTTCAGCCAATCAGAATCTGCAACCTTCGATCTCTTCGCAACCGTCACCGTCGCTGTCTCACACTATTCAGTCTCCGCCGAGTTTTGTTCCAAAGACTCCACAGCTTCAACAAATTCCAGATTCTTCGACACCACCGACATTCCCAATTCAACATCCACCGGAATTTACAGCTTCATCGATCCACAAGTTGATTCATTCATCACCATCGTCTATTGCCACTCACACTCCGCCGTCAACTCAGACTGTCAATTCCGTTCTTCCGCCACCGCATCCTCCTCAGTAGGTTGATTCCAACCACGATTCTTTGTTACCTGCTCAAATCGACGACTCCGTTCGTGTTCTTCCATCAGTTTCGCGATTAGGATTGTCTCAATCATCTGGGTTGATTGCTCAGTGCCCTCCTACCTCTGGTAACTATCTTTCCCAAACACAGATACAGCTTCATCGTCATACTTCCGTGAGGACTGTTGAAATTCCAATCTTTGAAGCATTGATGATTTTAGTTAAAGAAAGGTCTGAAAGCAGTAAACTGTTGGTGACAGTGTCTCTAGAAATGTTACAGAAGCAAGTTCAAAGAGTCAGTGCACAACAAGTCTTTGCTAAATTGCTTTTAAGTGTACAGAGTAAGAGGAAGCAGAAGAAATTCCCTAAGAATTGAGAAGCATTCACGTATGGTGTTTGATAGAGGACGAATGCAGTTGAAGAGAAGGAGAAAAATACTGTTCAAAAAGGATTGGAGTTTTAAATACAAACTTAAGAAGAACATCAAGAGGCAAGAACTGGCTGCAAAAGAGAGAGACCAAGGGAAGAATGACATGAGAAGAGTACTGAAAACAGTGGTGCTTGAAAGTAAAGTTTTATGTCACTTGGTTGATCTTGAGGAGTGGAGGATGATGCTATGTTGATGCTCTCATGTCTCTGTCTTTACAACTTTCTGTGGTTCAAATTTTTTTAACTAGCTTCAGCTTGAGGACAAGCTGAGTTAAATGGGGGGAGTATTGATAAGCATTAGAATAAATAGAAGGATATTAATATAAATAGAGGGTTAGGTTAATAGATTAGGGGACTTTGGCCATTTAGTTAGTGGAAGCCTTTGGCTTAGGAGAGTTTAGGGTCTCTAGAACAAACCCTATTGTATCTTTATCCCCTTCTTTGATTAATAAACAGAGATTACGATTCTAGAGTCTCAACACATATCACCTGCAGTTAAGATCCTCAAACTCTCCTGTACCAACTGCAATTTGCTTTCCGCTTTCAACACCTACAAGTTACAATAGATATGGATGAAAGATTAGCAAAATAAAATATTTGCATCCTACGAAATCCTCTTTTCACATTCTGTGTCTTAAAGTTTCACCTTCAGGTGTACTACTCTCAAGAATGGTTTTTTCCAAATTTACACCGGAAACATGGCCCTTTCTTTTATCTGACTCTAAGAACCGGTCAGGTTGGCGGAAGAAAACAAAGTGCAGCTCCCGTTGATCAGAGTCTGCTTCAGATGTTCCTGCTGCTGCTGCGGCCTTGGACAGTAATTCATAGATCCTCTTTCTGGCTCTACTATTATTCATTTCTTCCTTCGAAAAAAATAGTGTCAAAACTTTTTTGTGCAATTTCGATGCAAGCAGGCATAAACATTTATAAACAATTTCACTAAAATGAAAATAACAGAGTTAAGCCTACACAAGTACCTGATCAGCCGGAGTTACACGCAAGTCGGTGTCTTTTATTCGAATGTGCAAGTTCTTAATCCCTACATATCAAAAAGATATGCTTTAATAATTCATATAGTTATTAACAAAGCATCAGAAGATACTACAGATAATGAAAAGATGGGAAGATTTTAAATGAATGTCATAGAAAACAGAGACAATACGGTATATTATAAACAATCCAAAGTATATAATGTAGATATGAATGATACCGAGAACTTCTCGAAGCTCTTTAGCAGTCAGTGCTGCTTGAACAGGCCCCCGTCTTCCGACGAGATACACCTTCCTGAACATGTTACAACTTTGTATCAGGGACCCTAGTTGGTTGTCAACTATACGAAAGGTGGAATGGAATGAGATTTAATTAGTTAAATGAGACCTTATAGAACTTTCCTCCAGTGCCGATAAAGCATGTCTAGCAATATCAGTTGACACCAACTCTGTTGTTGGTCTTAAGAGAATCCGAGCAACATCTAAAGCTACATTACCCTAAGATTTGAAGGGATCACACGTCAGAGAGGTCTTGAAAACTGCATTTACTGGAAAATCATGGTATCAAACTGATAATGAATTGTAAATCATGTTACAATGGTAAGGAAAGCTAACCAACAACAATAGGCCAAAGCAAAGTAAATTTATTGACACTAGAATAAAACTAAAAAAGTCAACCCATACCAACATGCAAAAGCAGGCATACTGGTCAGACTGATTAAGAAAAGGGAAAGGATAATATATAGATCCAAAGCATAGTATAGTTCTAGAAAACACAGGACGTAAAATTCTACAATGTGAGACCTCTCCGAATTAATTCCATCACCCGATACAGCTAAAGAATAATGCATATGCATAACTGCAGAGGAGCATCATATTGTTCAAAAAATAAAATTATTAAATTCTTAGAGTTGAAGGCGTCTTTAACAAAATGAGGATGCTCAACAATGTATTAGAGTACCTGGCCAAGAATAACAGCTGTGTCAGAACTTTTCAAGTCAGGTTTCAGATTGCTGTAGTCAGGATGCCCATTATACCACCAGACGAATTCTCTTGCAGAGTATATGCCACTCAAACTCTATCAAAGTCAACTTTATACATCAACATTGATAGACAAGTGTAGGCAACCCGTTAACTTATGTTAAAACCTATATAAACACATAATTCCTCCACATGAAACTTCTAAAGGGCATACCTCCCCTGGAATGCCAAGATCTTTGTCACTTTCAGCACCATATGCAAGTACAACCTGAAAATACCATACATATAATAAGTTAAAGGCGTAAGCAAAATAACTTTCAGTACCTGTAAACATATTTTAAACAACTGATTTTATGATTGTAAATTTGTAAATGTTTAGTGGTAATTTCTAGATGAAGTGGTAAATGTAGAAAGTATGAGTGCAAAGTAGTATATAACGAATAGTTAGGGACGTCTTACCACGTGATACAAATCCCGCAGTTCAGAAAGGGATAAATCTGACCCAAGCTTTACATTCCCATAAAAAGAGCAAAGTTCGTGTTGGGCTACACGTGAGAACTGATTAATGGCAATCTGTAGAAAATATTGTGGTTGAAATAAAGCTCAATGGAGAATGTGCTAATCTCTCTTAACAAGATTAAGATATGGACATATACAGATTGAAAGTCAATGATACGGTACCTTAGTTTCAGGATGATCAGGCGCAACACCGGACCGAACAAGTCCAAAAGGTGTGGGTAGTCGATCGATTATATCTACACGTGCCCCTTCATGCGACTTCAATAACTGATTAGCAGCCATCAAATCACGAGTTAAGAGTCTGGCTTCATTGATGAATCAAATCACAAAATTTGGTTCAGACACCAATGAACAAGTAGAAGAACATACATAATACCCACTCTAGACATAAGCATTATTCTGAGTAGATCTCTCAATCAAATACAAAGAGAAAAGAAGTACCTTTTCAGCAGTATAAAAACCAGCAGGTCCACTCCCAACGATGCAAACGTGCAGAGGACGAGATGAAACTGAGGAGAAGTATCTCGATACCAAAGATCTTGCTAGATATCTTTTCATTTTTCAGCAACTCAAATTTGGGGTCTTTCACTTAATTACTCCTAAATCAACACAAAAACTAGCACTGTAAAGAAAGAAAGAAAATAATTTTTGGAAGGTCCCTCCAATTCTCTGATAATACACACAACAAAGCGTTTCATATAACGTAATTTCATTCCTCTTTAAACAATAATTGGAGGGATTCAAGGTCATCTTAACTAAGAGAGTAATTAGAACATGGAGACTGCAAATCCCACAAAATCGTAAGAAGAAAAATCGATATATAGTGAAAAAAAAACTCACCAGGGATAAATTCTTGGAAACGAATCGTAAGAATACGAAGCAGAGACAAAAATGGAGTTCTGCGTCTTCAAGAGAGAGAGAGAGATGACTCACGACGGCCGATGAGAAAGAAGAAACTTCGGCTTTCAGTTTCAGGAATCGATTAGAAAGAGAACCGAAAAATTAACTTGGTTTAGAATAAACCAATTAGTAGTTTTGGTTAAGTAACTTAATTTGAACCGGACAGTGATATAATCCGAACCGAACCGATATTCTTGGATCATATGAAAAGGATCCGATAAGATTAAAAAGCACGTGAATTAGCGAAGCAGCAAGATTTAGTTTTGCCTATAAATGTCATAGCAAATGTTTGACGTGATTTTATCGAAGAATTTGTTTTGTTTATTCCTTATTTTTATTGTAAACTCTTTGCCTTAGTGTTATATTCTGTCTATCCTAACAAACTATAAAATTGTGTGGACGTTTTCGACTGTTTAACGTGTATGTGACATATCTTCTGCATTGCAGTATATCAAAGTGATGGTCAGAGTTCATTCAAGTTGGATTCTTAGTCTGGTTTTTGTAGAATCTTAAAAATATTATTGAGGCAATAAATCAAAAAGATGTGAAATGCAAAAAAGAAATAAAAGAGGTGAATCAACAATTTATTGGAAGCAAAATATGGGTAACTCTCAAACATTTGATAACCCCAAAAGAACGATGCATTAGAGAATGGTTTCTTACAAAATGCATGGAGTGTATCTTTTTACTACTAAAACTCAGGTTGCCATTAGATGCATACACCACTCTGCATCATTCTGCACGTCCATATCTAGATTGCATGTTTTCTGTGACTCAAATATGTTTTCTACGTCCTTTATAAAGTCTAAAACCAGAAATCAAATGGAAAATGAAAACACTTTAAACTTCCATCCACATAGCAAGATATTTAAGGTTAGCATTGATCATGTTATCAGCGATTTTGAGAGCATCATCAACTCTCCCCGCCTTGAAATATGCATCCATCATTACAACAAATCAAGGATCGAACCTGTAGCAGCGACAAAGAAGGATCGACACAAAGGCTTCAGAGAAGTGAAACGCAAGAGATTCGCCAGTTTATACTAAAATAATTCAGTTGATAAGAATCAGATTTGGTTGTTGAACTACTTCCACTTAAACTATCATTCATGTCTTAAAATCACAAACAATTGTATTTATTCAATCAAGGGTAAGACAAAATTAACCAACCCAACCGAAATCCATCAAACATGAATCCAAAATTGAACCGAAACCAATTAAAATATAATTCAGTGCAAAACTATCAAATTTCAAACAGAAACAAACAATGATCGGATTTCACTTCATATACCGAGAAAACTGAAGCAAAGTGATTGATGAAACAAATTACCAAAATGCAAAGACGAAAGTGTGTACCTTTGGCTCGTTCGTCGACTACTTCTAGAGCAACGGAGACGACTTCGCTGGCAACAGAAAAGCTATCGGAGGTATCGAAGGTAGAAGAGAAGATGATGGACTCAAGTGTGATACTTAAGTATAGACATACTTAAGCTCAACAAAGAAGTTCAAAATCAGAAAATGAAAAGCCGAGACTTCAAGCCCATTACCTTGCAATTGCTAGGCAATAAAGATGAGGACAGGTGTCGAGTTTGTAACTTTTTTTTTGTCAAAATCATACCAGAATGACCGGTTCATTAGCTTATAAATATATGGAAGTTTATAGACCAACTCAATATTCTTTTTATGGTTGTTGTGTCAGCCACATTTATGACACAAAAATACAGTTTTTGAGATGCAACTACGTGGAAACTCACATAGACAACACCGTGAAAGTAGTCACAGTTACCACCATTCCAGTTGTGGCTGTCTTTTCGAACGACATGTATAACACTTGTTGAAATAGTTGCAGCTAGACTTTTTACTTCGTCGCCAGATTGATGACAACTATTTCTGTACCAATAGTTTCATACGATATTCGTCGTCTGAAATCAGCTTTTTTTAGTAGATATAAGCTAACCATACAGCAGAGAATAACATAAAGACTTGCAAGTTGTTATTATAAAAAAAAGGAGAATAAAGAACAAAAACATCTTGCTTATGTTCTCAGAACACAAACTAGTATTTAGTTGTTTCACCAAAATGACATCTAACTCTCACCAAAATATGCAGCAAGATATTTTTGGATCATATCTTTCTTCGGACCAAACCTTTGAAGAAGTCTAAACTGTAGTTGAACATTTATACACATTAGCTTTACCAATGTAGTGTTTACCGAATCGATTTGACAACACAAGCTCAAAAATTTACCTATTGCCATCAGGGTGAAGCTCATACATTTGATTGTCATCTCCAATAGCCAACAAATATCCCGAAGATGTCAAACCCTGGAAATTCAAAGGAGTTACAAAGAGGTTGAAAACACCGTATTGTAATGACTGAATTCAATCATGTTTTCTTATTTGACATGACTACTTCCAAACTCTACTTTTCTATACAATTGACTTTGCATCCAAATACAAAAACCATAAAGGTTAACGCATAACATCTGCTGCATTTGCTTCCACATGCTACGTTCAGACGAGAAAACTAATGAGCTTGTATATAACCAACTAATGAATAAGAACTATACCTGAATAGTCACAACATTTTGAACAATTTGGTCCTCTAATTTTTCTTCAACAATCACTCTTTGCTCGCTGCACATGAGTATACATGTTAAAAGTTTGTATCCCAAATCCTCAATGTGTTTCCAAATACATGTTAATTTATGAAGCTCTGCCTTTTAGAACAGATTAAAATTAAAATCAGTTCAGAGTTTCAGATAACAGAAATCCTTCAATGACAAGCAGACATAAAATGCAATCGAAGAGATAACCCTTACCTGTGAAGCCATGTCCTGTAGTAAAGCTCCTCGAGAGATTTAAAGCCTGTAAAATGCAGTGCGATGAAAGAAACTGATTACATGCAAGCTGACTAAATCTTTATATAGTCTGTGAGATCAGAGGTTTAAGATTACCTTGGTCTATGAATAGATCAAAGAATTTTTCAAATTTCTGGAAAAAGGCGCTAAGTATTTCTTCTCTTTTTAGCAGGTTTGATGCATGACACATGTCTCTTAACACTGCATTTAAACATGTGGTCGGTTGCTCGTTGTCCACATTCAATCCCACACCTGCAAATAGGATAAATTTTTTTCATTTTCTTTTAAACAAAAAGTAGAAACAGGTCAAAGCAACAAGCATACAAGCAAGGCTCCTTGACATTCTCATAGAATCATAATTTACATGTAAAGAGTTATGCTTATTACCAACACTGACATGGAACTTCTTTGATCTATACGTAGATGTACACAAAATGCCTCCAACCTTTAGACCATTCAAATACAGATCATTTGGCCACTTTATTTTAACATCTATATACGGCAAACCCTGAAATCAATGAACTTTAGATTAGTAAATCTCCAATGCAATGGATGAACAACACGGCTGAGAGGTTATTTTACTAAGAGATTACCTTCTTGTCACAAATATCTTTAACTGCCTCAGTTACAGCAAGAGATACCACATACTGTATCAAAGGTACGACTCGACCATCTTCCATTTCTAGAGTAAAAGAATACATAAGACAACCCTTTGGAGATTCCCAGACATTCTTTGTTCTGCCTGTCAATTACACACGCACAAGTTTCAGGTTTCAATACTTGCTTATTATACTATCTGATCCAAAAAATGTTAAACTAAATAACTCTTACCTCGACCTTTAAACTGGATATCTGTGACACAAACTGAACCAACAGGAAGCTCAGAGAAATTACTATAAACAAACTCAAAGAACAAAAACAGATTTTAATACACAAACAGTAACCTCAAAGTAGAGAATTCCCAAAGATAAAGACTTACTGAGAAACAACATCGTGAGTGGAAGATAAACGTGGAGACCAAATGAGAAATTTCCCAAACCGATAAGTTGAAATAGAGTTCATAAAGAATGAAAGATTGAAGAAATTTTCATCTTTAACCCAATTTTTAGCCTCAGATTCTAAAAAGACTGAAATTTGGGTATTATCTGGGAGTTTAAGCAGATTGTTATCCTTTAAACGCTTTGCTATTTCAGATTCCACAGAGGACTTGCCACAGAAAACCAAACTACACGAACTATCACTCTCCATTGCTATCAAAAACAACAACTTTATCAATATTGTGAAATTGATAAAACAGAATAGAGAGATAGATTACAACAAATCAAGGATCGAACCTGTAGCAGCAACAAAGAAGGATCGACGCAAAGGCTTCAGAGAAGTGAAACGCAAGAGATTCGCCAGTTTATACTAAAATATTCAGTTGATAAGAATCAGATTTGGTTGTTGAACTACTTCCACTTAAACTATCATTCATGTCTTAAAACCGAATTAGAAAAATTAAACCGAAATAACCGAATTAGAAAAAATTAAACCAAATATTTCATCTGTAAAAGAGAAAGACAAAGATTTCAATATACAAATAGATTTGAGCCACAAAGAATCAGGTTTTAAACAAACAATCTACAAAACAGAGCTCAAATGTGTGGTCTTGTAGATTTGTTATTATTATTGATGTTCGTAAATTATAGGTAATAGGTTGAACGTACGAGTGTTCTAAATTATAGTGTCTTTTTTTTGTTCTCGCGTATGAGTGTGGTTTTTTTACTTCTTTCTTTGGGGAATTATCAAATCAACTCAAATAACAAGGTTTGAGTAAGGATTTCAATCCTTTGTATTTTAGAACAAAAATCTACAACCAAATCCATTAAAATCCGTCCTTAAATCATTAATATTGAATAAGGAGTAATTTTAATTAAGATTTACAAATCAATACTTATATAACACATAATTTTAAAATCAATGCTAGCTTGAATAACACATGATTTAAATATAGATTTTAAAGTCAATGCTTGAATAACACATGATCTTACAAGAATTTTTAAATCTCTTAAATGTCTTTGAGATGATTTTAACAAGAAGTTGTTTTGTTTATTCCTTATTTTTATTGTTATTTTTCACCCTAGTCTTATATTTTGTGTATCCTAACAAACCATAAAATTGTGTGGATTATAAGTGATGGTGAGAGTTCATACAAGTTGGATTATAAGTTTATTTTGTAGAATATGAAAATAGTACTGTGGCAATAAATCAAAAATATGTGAGATGCAAAAAAAAAAAAAAGTGAATCAACAATGTCATAGAAGTAAAATAGGGATAACACTCAAAAATTTGATAATATATACTCTGCTTTGACATTTGATGTCCACACAATTTTTTGTTGAAATTTTGGATTATAATCTTCACCACTTTGAGTTTGTGTTTAACTAAGTGATTTATATTCTCTTTTGGTTTTTGCTCACACATATATTCTCTGTGATTTTTTCAAAACTTCAAAGGTTTTATTTTTCTATTATCATCTTCACTAACTCATCTATATTCTGCTTTAGATGTTCACACATTTCAAGCTGATTAGTTTTTTATTGAGATGTTACTATCAATCGCGATATCGGTTTGTTAGTGTATCAAAACTTTAAGTCTAAGGATGATATTAAGAGATGTCAACTGTTTTGAAAAGTATCTAGGAAATGAGTATAAAACGATATGAAATTTAATTAATTGTTACATTTATCAGTTAGAAGCATCAAGTTAATGAAATTTAATTGATTGTTAGGTTCTTGCTTATCATCTAACACCGTTAAAAATTTGTTAACTATATATGTATATATAAGATGATTGTCCATAATATGAATTTATATTTGTTTTGATATAGTTATAATATTTATATGTTGTATGATTTATTGCATTTATATCATGATTTGCATAATATGAATTTATATCTGTTTTCATACACATAATATTTATATGTTGTATGATTTTTTGCATTTATTTCATGATTTGCATACTTTGTTAAAAAATTTATACTTTTGGCTTGCTTGTTATTTAGTTAGATTCATTATATGTTATTGTATTTGTTTATACATTTATTTGTATTTTTGACATTTCGATATGAATATTTGATATTTATTTAAATTTAAATAAAAATTACCATAATTTATATCAAGGTAATAAATTTCATTCAATGTGTAAACAATGTTATTATCTAAGTCACATATTTAATTTCCACAATTAAAAATATGGAAACATACAAATCACATAACTGAAATGTAGATTTTTTTCTACAATTATATATCATCTTTTAAATGATATAGAAGATGATAAATGTAATATTCTAGTTCGAATTGCAAACTTGTTTGGATTAAATAATAGCCAAACGGTCAGTTTTAGGAAACTCAATAATTTTATAGTTACATAATTTACATAAAAATAAAACATTGTAATCAATGTTCCACTTAAACGTAAACGTAATGTTACACAAATAACTTCATTATCATTCTAGTATGTTAACTAAATCATAATGATATGATATGTAATATAACATATCACTAAAGATTATAGTGTTAAAAGGTTGTTTTTTTATTTTATAGAAGATATCATAACTAAGATTGAGAAAAATAGACACTTTCTCAAACCAAAATCTTTTTATTAAACACAAGATTTTTATGTTAAAAAAGAAAAAAGAAAAAAACACAAGATTGTTTTGATTCATTGATATGTTAGCTTTGGTTAATAAATATGTGGTGAACGAAGCCTATATTGAGTAACTCATTCTCGACACATAATGATTTATTAGTGACAAATTATATCCACCGGTTCAGATTAGTAGTTTTAGGTTAAGTAACTTAATTTGAACCGGACAGTTTTGTTAGATATTTGGTTATCGGATATTATCCGAACCGAACCAATACTCTTGGACTTGGATCATATGAAAAGGATCCGAGACGACCGAATCGGTTGGTTCGTTTCTTTTCGGTTCGAAAATGATGCTGATGCTGGTGAGTGGTGAGGACGAAAACCTCAGTGAAAATTATGTCAATCACCAAATAAGTCGCTAATTGATATTGTTGTAAACAATTTCCCTCACAGATCCTTTAAATTTTGTTTTAAACGTGTTACATGAAATTCAAAGAGCAAACAGATGATCAAACAGCTCTTACCACTTGGGGTCCATAATGTCACTCTCTCAATTTCAACTATTAAACTACATGCCAATATGTGGGACAAGTACTATGAAGAAGTTAAGTATGTGTAATAGACTATGTAGTCCTATCCTATGTTTCTTTCTAGTCTTAAACCGTTCACATTGTTACCTTCCTTTAAGCTCTGCAAGTCTGGCCGCCAAATCGTCATAGTCCGGTAACTTGGGGTGAACATGCTTAGATCCACTAGAACGTTCTGGTTGAAACGAAGCAGCACGGGCAAACGTTTTTGCCGGTTCAGATGGCTCAGCCCATTGTTGACTGGGTAGAGACCGTGACCGAGCGGGTTGATGAATCATCGTCTCTTCATCAGATTCACCCTTTTTAAGATGAGTACGTCTGCTTTTGGATTCTTTCTGCACATCGTTTTTGTCATAACTTGAAGGTTTTTTACTGTAATGTATGAGAAGTTTATCAATTATCTTTTCCTCACAGTCCTCATCCTCATTCTCATCAATTAAGACTTGAAGGCCTTTCCTTGACTTTTCCCTTCTTCGGCTACTTGTATGATCATCACCACTTGACTGTACAATGTGTTTTCTTCTACTAGAACGTTGTTTCAAAGATTGGTTATCTATATCATTCACTTGATGATGACCAGCTCCATTTTCTCTTTCTAACCCAGAAACATTCCTATCAATGTCTGGATGATTACCTTCTTCGCCATCAAAACGAGCCTTTGGATTGTCTGAAGCTTCAGCTTTTTCATTCCTTGCTTTAGTAATAGATTTGACATACGGAGGTGGAAGGGATGTGTAGATGCTTGATTTCATTCTTTCTGGTGCTCGCGCTTCAACTTTCCTTGCTGGATTTGCATGTTCATATTCACCACCCTTAGTGTTACCACCAGATGGATCTTCATCCGTGCTCTTTCCCACAGGAACTGCAGTTTCTCTTCTATCTCCATCATTACGATCTCTCAGAATTGGATCGACAGATTCCACTCTCTTTGACTTGCTACTTGGCTTAGGAGGTCTTGAGGTATTATCTTCCACTTTCTGATGTGCATGCTCGTCAATATTCTCATGTTTGGACCCTCGATAGAAACTCTCTTGTTTAAATCCAATAACTAACTTGTCGTCTCTTTTGGTACGGCTAGACTCGTGTTTCTCTGAAGACAGAATTTCTGTTTTCTTATGCGCATGAGCTACATCTTGATGTCCATTCCCTTGAACGTGATTCTCACGCTTGACCTTCATTACTATAGTATCACCTTCGTTGAAAATAGGTTCACGTCTTTCTCTAGTATGTGTTCGCTTAGATTGCAGATTGAACTCTTTCCTTTCTGAAGCAATGACCTCATCTTTCTTATGCGCATCAACTACACCATGTTGATGCGCATCCCCTTGACCAAGATTCCCACGCTTAAGCTTCATTACGATAGTGTCACCTTCATTAAAAATAGGTTGATGTCTTTCTCTTGAAGGTTCTTGCTTAGATTGCTTATAATTCCTTTCTGCCTGATTGTCCTTACTTTCAGATCTGGAGGCGTGGCGGACATTAGCTGACCTTCCTTTAGATGTTAGACCATGCTGATTTCCTCTGAGACCATTCTGATAACTTTCTTTATCAGGTTGAAACAAAGGATCCCTTCTTTCTGATGCATCAGCCTTTTTTCTGTTCAAGCTAAGCCCATTATCAAAACCTTCATCTCTTTTTGACAAGGCCATGTTTCCGTCTACAGGCTTGTACTTGCCGTAAGTGCTTTTTGTGGTTTCCTGTACTTGTCCAGGAGAGAAATCATGATTCAGTCGCTATCCAAACATTCTCAGTTTATAGTCGCCTATAACAAATAAGTGTCCTACCTTTACTGCAGTACTATTATTTCTCACAATCCTCTTTTCAAAAGCTTTAGAATCCCAATGAATAGAGAACTCCAATGCAACATCTTCCATTAACTTCACTTTCTTCTCCAAGGAAAATGGCTTTGATGACATATTTTCAACAAGCTATACGAGAAAGAAGTAGGTGCTTAACCCGTGTATGCCATAGAAGATTTCATGATGATTTAAACTGAGAAATGAACACAACTAGAAAAACTTTTACCTCCTTATTGACAAACAATGCAATTGAATCTGCGTATTTTTCATAAAACATTTGCCTCAGTTCGCGCAGCTCAGGCAACTCAGAAAATCCAGAGGCTGCAAACATTAGGGAGGAGACTGCTTCACGACAATCTTCTGGGCATTCCCTGGAAAAATAAGCCTAAATCAACTAATGCACGTATCTATCTTTCCACCTACATGAATCACCTATTCACCTTTGAGAATGCCCCACTAAGCCACTTAACAGATCACTAAGGAAACAGGGAACAGTGTAAACAGGAAAATGCCAAAACTACGAGGTAGGTGACATTAGTTCAATAGATATTTAAATTTATGTTCAGGAACCTGATCTTCATTTCAAAAGCTAACACACTGATGTGGCAGACAAAGTGCAAATAAATTTCTCATTTAGTCAGAGTATGTTGCAACAACTCCTGAATATCACAAGCATGAATTAAAAATTAAGATAAATCCAAAATCTAGAAGAGTGGCAAGAAAACATTTACACAGATCCAAAGATCTCATAGCAAATCCATTGAATTTGAATAAAAACTTACCCCATCTTTTGCATCGTAGAAAGATTCTTATAAACGAAATCACAGGTCTGTTCAACAAAGTCAAGATTCCAAAGATGCCTTAATTCATCAAGTAGCCCACCAGCCTGTCTCATCAAACGATCAATCCATTAAAATCATTCTCAAAAAACACTAATATTCGTCAATCAGTCTAAAAGAGAAACAGAACAAATCAAACTTTTGAACATGCACAAAAACTTACCCTGCTATAAGCATTTACATCGAGGCCATTAATGATCAGATTAGCTAAATCTTCCTTCAGAAACTTGATCGTGGCAGTCCTCTTCCTCCGAAGAACATCGATTTTATTCTTAGCCAGTTTTATCAGAGGTTTTCTATCAAATTAAAATCGATTAACACACAGAAATTAAACAAAGAAATCGAAAATCGGAGTAAGAATCCGCCACGAAAAACTGTATCAATGGAAGAAAGAAGACAAACCCCTTGGGAGCAAATCCACGGCCTAAGAGACCATCAAACATCTTTATGATCTCTTAATTTTCAGCAACAAGGATGAAGGAAATCAACGAATCAGTCGTTAGCTTGAATCCAGATTCTAAGAATGATTAGCTGGATCAGAGAGAGAATGATTGATTAGATTTCTTCTTCAGCTTCTTCTTCTTCTGTTGGTCTCTCTTTCTCTTTCTTTGTTTTAAAAATGAATCTGAAGCTATGTGGAGAAGGTGGTGATGCACTCAGAGCTTTCTCTTTCTATCAGAAACGTCGTCGTTTCGACTTTGTAATTGTAACGTTAACTTTGGAAAGGGTATTTTGGGAAATGTATTAATTTCCACATAAAGGAAGTTCAATCAAATCCATTAGCAATTAGCTATTACCATCCTCTGCTTATAAGTGGAATTGGTTGGTAATGATCTGGTACGTGTGGCTCCACCGTATATGATCTGTTCCAATTAATCAGACTTAAATCACCGACAGGTCAGCTATTTCCTTTTCAACGGTGAAAACGGATGTTTTAACGACTTTATGGCTGATCTGGAATTTTTATGTTACTTTACAGTTTGCACTTGAAAAATCACATTTAATGGACTCGTGATTATGCTCTTTAAAACCCTTGTAAGTTGTGACAATATAAAATAAACTTTGTAATATAAATCTAAAATAAACTGAAATCGGGTAAATTAATTTACTTTAATTTGACAGTGAAATTTTTATCGATTTTTATTTAGATCAAGGTTATAATGTTGAAAGTAATTTTTTTCTCAAATACTACGTATCGGTAAAAATCAATCCATAATTCAAACTTTTCAAATTCTAATTTAAGCTATGTGTCTATTTGAAATCAAAATCCAGTAAAAGAAACTATATACTATATTAATATTTATTCGTTTGTCCAAAAACATTTTCCAAAATAGTTTAAAGTAAAATAATAAGTGATTTAAATATGAGGATTTGGATATGTCACATATCTTAATATTTTTTTTTTCAGGTGCATTGTTGTTGGTTATAAGGTTAAAAGATTTTTCCTGTTCAAATATAACTCCCATATGAAACAAAACAAAAAAAAATAGAGTTTATGTAAAATAATTGGGTAAAATCAATAAAAGTGAAGGAGAGAATGAATAAAAATTTAAATAATAATGATAAGGGGTTAAAAGTAGTACCCTTCTTTTGGAAGGTATATAAGCTTTTGTTTAATTGATTGATATTTTAATAATTTTATTTTAAGATTCTATAACATCATGTGGTTGTATGTGATTAAGTCCAGAAAGATTCGTTGTACTAAATAAACTTAAAATAAGGGATTATTATAGAAAGAGTATATTTTCCAAAGGTAAAATTGTGTTTTAGAATTTTTTTTACACCCTTATGAAGATTATAATTTTATGCATGAAATACTGAAATTGTCATCATTTCTTTCTTCTTCAATTTTTTATTTTTTCCTTCTTCTTTTATTTAATATCATATAAAATTATCAAAATTATACCATAAATTCTTTAGAAAGCCTAAACCCAAAAAAAAGTATTAAAATTTCATTTGATTTCATTTTTTTCTTCTCCAATTTTTTTCTTTTTTTCTTTAAAATCTTCAAATTCAATGCATTTAATAATATATGAAATTATTAAAATTAAACTCTAAACCTCTTAAGAAACATAAACCCAATAGAAAGTATTAAAATTTCTTTTGATTTCATTTTTTTCTTCTCTAATTTTTCAAATTTTTTCTTCTTTGTTTTCTTCTAAATTTTCAATTCAATGCATTTAATAATATATGAAATTATCAAAACTAAACCCCAAACCCTTTAGGAAATCTAAACCCAAAGGAAAGTATTAAAAATTCTTTTGATTTCATTTTCTTCTTCTCCTTTTCTTTTTTTTTTTCTTCTTCAAAATCTTCAAATTCAATACATTTAATAATATATGAAATTATCAAAGTTAAACCCTAATCCCCTTAAGAAGCCTAAACCCAAGAAAAAATATTAAAATTGAGAAAAAAGTTAAGAAAAAATAAGATTCATCAATAAAATAAATGAAGATTGACTTTTCATAGGCAAAAGTGATGGTATGTTTAAAAGGATTGTGAAAAGGTCATTTTTTCAAATAAATGAATAGTAATAGGGGTAAACCCATAATTGATTCTTAAAATAATGTAATTATGCCTTATTTTTTTTATTTTATTTTTGTCAATTCAATTATGCCTTACTTGCTTCTAAGTTCTAACACATGGAATCATTTTTGTGCTAAATTAAGTGTTTTTGCTTGTCATATGAGGCATAATTATACGTCCATGGTTATCTTTCTTGAGTTTCCTTAATCAATTCTCATGTTCATTGTGTTTTTGTCCTTTGTATTAATCTAGCTATGTGCCCTGGTTCTTCATTTTTGATCAAAACACAAACACAAATTAGTAAGAATCGTTGTTGCTCTTTCTTCCAATTCTTAGCTGCTTATTTTCAAGCTCTCCCTTTTTGGCTCATGAATTCTCTAAGATCCAAATGCAAAACTCTCATTAATGTGAGCTTCTCTGTACATCAAAACATATTAGACTGTAGCAAAAGATGATTGAAATGTTAATGTTTTCACTGTTTTTGTAATGAATAGAACAAAAACTTCGGATGCTGCAAAAGAGAAAGGTCTTTAGTTGTGGTTGAAAGTTGATAAGCCATCAAAAGGACTCAAAATCCAAGGAAAAGTTGTGAAGAAAGATGGTGATTCAACAGACGGTTTATGCAGCACAAGCACTTGTGAGATGGATCAGAATATCACAATTAGGTCTGAATCTTCAAACCCACATTTTGATCCTCGCTGCAGCACAAGCAACTTTTACCAAGTTGTATTATTTCTTCAATACATGAAAAAACAACACTAGTTAATCATTTTTTTTGCATTAAAGGACTTATCTTGTGGAACCAAACGAGACAACAATGGCGTGAATGTAGAGTCAAACAAGAATACCGAGTTCAAAAACCTGCTATAAGGTGACAACTTGAAACAACTATAAGTATTTTGAACAATTTGTTTCTATGTTTATATAATATAAGTTTGTTGAAATTCTTCGATCTTAAAATAATATTGGTAATGAGTAGATTGACCTTAGATCGTATATATTAGATTAGAATGATTCTAATTTCTGATGTGAAATCTCAGTCACGTTTTTACATACTTCTAATTCATGTTTTATTGTGATTTTTCAGCCGAAACTCGTCATATGATAGCTTATTAAGCACAAACAAGCGTTTTCCTCAACTAATTCTTCTTAAGGTGATTTGATTAGGTTTTTTTTTTGTCAACATTGGACCACAACTGGCCAACCTATTAGCCAGATTCCTACATAATGTAGGCAATATGACTCGATCCATGGATATGCAAGTGTGTCTGCCTTTAGTGGACTTACCACCTGTTGGTCACCTAGGTCAATTGGTTAATTGTAATTTGTAGTTGAATATTTTTGACTTCTACTATCATGGTTGGTAAGTAAATTTGTTCTTTAAATTGATGTTAATGATGTAATGTTACAGGAAATGGTGCATTTCCTTGTTAATGTTTGGGAAGAAGAAGGCTTGTACAAATGATACATTAAAAAAATATTTGTTTATATAATGAAAAAGAAATAACAACTTTGCATTGTAACACTATTCTTTCTCTTCAATAAAAGATTACATTTTTCCCTAAGAAGATAAAACAATTGATTCTTTGGTTTGGTCATGACCATGTTAAATTAATTCAAGAATCATAACAAATTTAACGAACTTAAGTTGATTCAATAGGTTGAAAATTCTCTCTTATTATTTTTTTTGGTATACTTCGAGTGTTTTTATTTGCGAAAACTGTTTGGACACTCGTAAACAAAGAAAATTCGAATCAGATATGAATTTTTAAAAATAAATGATAAGAAACTTTTTTGTGGAACAGAATCATATTCTTTGGTCCAATTACTTTTCAGTGTCCAATCAAAATTTAAATATTTTGGTTATGGCCTACTTAATAACGACTGTTTAATAATTGAATGGGTTAAATATTATATATTGAAACTTTGAAGTCAATTTGATAATAGAAACTAATAGAGGGTGCTGATAAGAACGTATGTATATATTCTCTGATATTTTTGGCAGTCTACTAAAATATCTTTTCTTCTCTCTTCTCTTCCTCCACTGAAACATTCAGTAGGAATCGAAAATGATAATGAGAAGTGCGTCGTCACTCGACCTTAACCTACGAACCGCCCAGAAATCTTTAATTCCACGATGCACAAACGGAGCTCGGGTTTTAACGACAGCTCGATCCGTCTCTGCTTCGATTCCGAGAGCTTCTTCAGATGGAAATCTCAATAAGATTCAGACTTCGGAGAGCAGAACAAAAACGATTAACATCTGCTACGATGAAACGGCTTCGTACAGGGTTTTAGAAGGATCCAGAAGTTCGAACGGTGGATTCGGTGGTAGAGGCGGAGATGGTGCCGGAGGTGGTGGTGGTGGTGGAGGTGGAGCTGGTGGGAATGTTGATGGTTATTACGAAGAGATGATTCAACGTTATCCTGGAGACGCTCTTCTTCTCTCTAATTATGCTCGTTTCCTCAAAGAGGTTTGTTTTAGTTTCCTCTGTGATATTAAGAATCAAGGTTGTGTTTTTGTTGCAACTAATACACCTAATTTGGGAAATTTTTGTTTTTACTGTAATTTTTGACAAAAATCCTCGAAGCCCACATGATGCTATATAAAGAGACAAGTTAAAACAACAAAGTACGTAATGTGTTTCCAAATTAGTTGTCCTTTGTCATAATTTTGGGTTGAAGTTACTATTCATGTGAAGTTGTAGTCTTTATCCATTCAAGCGTATTGAATTAACCATTAGAGAGATATATACAATATCGAACTAAACATGTCTTAATTTGGCAGGTGAAAGGTGATGGGAGGAAAGCAGAAGAGTACTGTGAGAGAGCTATGTTGTCTGAGAATGGGAGAGATGGTGAATTGTTGTCTATGTATGGAGATTTGATATGGCAAAATCATGGAGATGGTGTTCGTGCTCACTCTTACTTTGATCAAGCTGTCCAATCTTCTCCTAATGATTGGTACGTTTTAACAAGTAACCATAGATATTTGTTACTTGAGTGGGACATTAAGATAAAAGTGAGTAGCTTTTTATCTCTTTTGTGGATAAAATGTGATTCGCTTTATATCCAACCTTTGAAGAAGTGATTGGTCAATTTCTCTTAGGACACACGTAAAATATGACAGAGACATCATCATTCAAGATATTTTTGTTCTCTTAAGATCTCCAATATTTATGTGGTGTGGCTGGCATTAAATGAAACAATACATCATCTTGATAGATTATATTTATCATTTTTTGGGGTCCCATAGATAAGATGATGTAATATTTTATGAATGGTGTTTATTGCAGTCATGTTCTTGCTTCATATGCTCGGTTTCTATGGGATGCTGAAGATGAAGAAGAAGACAGTGAGGAAGAACATGATAATGGTTTCTCTACCTACAACCCATCTGTATCAGTTGTCTCTTGACTATTTGTACTGATCATAAACCTTTGTATAGCAAGAAAAACTCGAACTTCCGGTTTATATCATAAAAATATCTTTTGCACATCCAAGTAGATTGATGCTAATGTGTAGGAAAAGACGAACCAAGTACCAAAAAGTCCAAAGCTGCATTGTTGTAGCAAAAGGTGAGATTCCAAAGAGGATTAAATGTGGTTTGTGTCCTTGGAAAGACTTTGGAGAGCATCAATTATTGATCAATTGTTTGTTTTGTTCCTTGACAGTTGCAATTTGCAAATCAAACTTTTCTCCTTTAATCGTTTGTGAATGTGACCTACAGCTGCAATTTGAAAACTTTTCTCCTAAATCATCAAAAATAACAAAAGATATTGCACATAAGCCATAATAACAAAAATAAGAAAGACAAAGAGAGAAAGAATACACAGAAAAAGCGAACGCAGAATCTCCTGATTATTCACCTTTTGGGAATCGAAGCATCAAAAGAAGGGAAAAGAAAAGATCTTGACACTAAAAAACAACTTAAAAGATTAAAAGCATTACCATCAAACAGAGAAAATATTTAATAAAAGCAGCAACCTTTAGAACCAAACCCATATGATTCTTTTCACTCTTTTAACCATCTCTTCTGATACAAGTTTTGGTCGAAGATAATATATATAAATATTATACGGTTACTTTTCCTCTTGTTCTCCTCCTTAATTAATGCAAGATTTGACTCTTGAGAGTAATGATCGGACCGCAGATTCTTCAATGCTCAACAGCAACCTCAATGGACTTGTCGGCTCTGTCTTCATTCATCATTGGAGATACAATCTCATGTGAATCTTCTGCATCAGCATTGGATGATACAGGCACTTGTACTTCCTCTTCTACCGGATGTGAAGACTGGTTGAGGGTTTCTGCATCTTTTTCACGTTTCTTTCTTTCAGGTTTCACCTTTGCTGAGGTTGTAGCTGCTTTTGCTGGGGCGGGTTTTCCATCGGGGAGAGCTGTTTTTTGTGATGGCAATCTAGGAAGTGATTTGCACACCGGTTGCTTCTTGACATCAGGTGTTGGCATAATTCCCTTAACCGTTTGGTTATCTTTAGAAGCTCTCTCATCTAAGCTCAGTTTCCCCAGGCGAGGGGTTTGTGTTTCTTCACAATCCGCTCCCGAAGCAGTCTTCTTTCGCCCGAGCTTTGGAGATTTGGGTCTCGTTGGTGGTATCTTCTTAAACGTAAACAACATTTTTTTGCATGAAATATAAGTATTTGTACTTCAATAAAAGTTCTCATAATGGTTGAGTAGGGAGCAGAAGTATTGTACCTTCTTTAACTCTGTTTTAGGCGGCTGAGGTTCTTGATAAAAGCTAGGCATGGGTGTAGCTTTGAAGTTCAAGCTCTTCCTTAGCATCCTAAGCTCAGCTTCTTGTGTTTCCTGCGAGAAAACCAAAGATCTTATTTACAGGAGAAGGCCGAGAATCTAAACAAAGGGACAAAGAACAGGGTCAAGGAGGCAACCTTGGACTTGGCTTGCATGCTATTAATTTCCTCTTCTTTTGCATGAGTCTTCTCCTCAAGCTTAACGTAGAACTACACCATATGAAAGCAAAAACGTGATCACTTTGAATTTTATGTGTGGAGAGAGGACAAGTAAAGTGAACCAAAATGCGAACCTCTCTTCTCTTTTCAGCCCGTTGGTCACATTTGAAACTGAACCCGTAATTTGGAAGTGCACCAACTTTACGAGGTTTTCCATCGTCTGCTTTCGGACTACTAAGAAACCATCAAGTTATATAATCAATATATTTGCTAAAAAAATAAAGGCCAATGCAATTAGGCGTTAGCTATCCACAAGAAAGAAGAGCAGGTAAATATAAAGGTGAAAGAAATACTTAGAAGACTGAGTATCATCTTCAGAAATCTCGTGGGCTTGTTTCTTTTGAGGCTTTGGTTTAACCTTGTCTCTGTATCAAAACGGAAAAGAAAATTTCCAGTTTCAATGATTAATATGGTAATAAACGATAAATAAGAAGACTTAGCACCAAAGTCAGGATGACATTTGTTGGCAAATGTTTTGGGGTTTAGCAGTGAACCCATGAGAAGCCATATGGAAAGAAAGTCTAATCTCAAAAAGGAGGACTCAATACCCAGCGGTGCTTTCAGCTGATGCAGAGTCATGCTTCCCTTGCTGATAGGAAAAAGAAGAAAACAGAAATATTCTTCAGATAAAAAGAAGATCACACAAAAATATGCATAAGCCAAGGGAAAGCAACTTAAAAGCAAATTGTGAAGGGTGGTAACCTTTGTGATTTGAGCCTCTCTACCATTGAATGATTTGGTCTTTAGAGATTTTGTTGTGTGTGCATTAGGAACAAGAGAACCATTAGATGCTGCCACTTTAGCATCTGCACTTTTGCCTTCTTTATTCTTTTTGATGTGGACCGATGGAATATTCTTACCAGCAGCGAGTTTCTCGTGCTTTAGCTTCCGCTGAGTCTTTTGGCCTTTCATACACTTTGAGCCATCTACATTTTCAACTTGTGTGCCCTGCCATAAAAGAGAAAACACAAATGTTAATTACAATGTTTGTCTGACGAGCGAGTAGATTGACCATCCAGAGTTACAAACCTCATCTACCTCCTTGGGGTGTTCAATTGTATCCAAAGTTGAACTGTCTCCTGAATTCTCATTCTGAATGTCTGAAGTAGTATCAACCGTTTCGCCCGAAAAATTCCCATTTTCTTCAATACAGACATTTTCCGTTGTTAACACACCATTTCCAATAGCAGAGTCAGTCCCATTAGCAGCCATGATACTTTCAGGTTCCATCATAAAACTACAAAATAACAAACATGGAATAAACACTGACATAAGAGAAGAGACAAAAATAAGGTAATAACACACCACTAATCAAGTTCCTTAGTAAAGAAACCCATAAAATGAATACATAACAGCATACATATATATCCGTATTCTTAAGAGTAGATTTTTTTATCTAAAAAGGCATTTACAGAGCGCTTTTCTAGGGTTTATGAAGTGAAATACATATCAATCAACATAGACAGTGACCAAGATTCAAGCTACATTTCAAAAGTGTTGAGCATAAAAGCACTCCCAAACTTAAGCCACTCATTATAGTGGATTTCTAGGTAAATGGATCCGTGGAAAATACATACATTCGGTCAAATCATCTCTAATCTATGGTTATTGATCAACGACAGCAAATACCCACAACCCAGAAAAACCTAACCTTTGATTCCTGAACAATCTAAGTAAACAAATCCTGGAAACGCTTATCCAATCAGGAACTAGAAGCAAATCTAAATAAGAAAAACCCAAATCTCGTGGTACTGAGCTCACTAGTGACAGTTCTACTCTCGATCTACCGACACTCAAACCATGAACTGAAAACAGACAAGTAGATAAGATCCTCAGATTCATAAGAACACTCGCCATTTTACACACCGACCAAACAAAGAAGAAAGAAGAAAACCAAGCATGAAACAAAAATAAAATTCAGAAAAAGAAAATCAAGAGAGAACACAAAGACGCACATCTTGTTCACCAAACGTAGTCCCAGCGCAAATCAAAAATCCATTGAAGCAGAAATCGAAGGAATGGAAGAAGGATGAGGTTTACATAAGAGTTGAGATTTCGATTTGTTCTTTGAGTGGTTTTTCACTTTGAGGGAGGCGGTTTCTGAGGGATGGATTCTCGGTTAACACAAGTTTGATTCTCTGTGAATAAAAAAAAAAACATAGAGAGAGATTTTTTTGCGAAGAGAAAAGAAAATGACAAAACGTTTTTATT
Source organism: Lepidium didymum (assembly GCA_963920545.1). NCBI lineage: Eukaryota > Viridiplantae > Streptophyta > Magnoliopsida > Brassicales > Brassicaceae > Lepidium > Lepidium didymum. The sequence continues at coordinate 2,892,083 of OY986980.1, forward strand.
AATATTTATTACAGTGGCTATTCAAAATCTAAGTGCCACGTAATTACGGTTATGTGGTGGTTTATTATTTTAATTGTGGGATTGAGGGAGAGTTTATTGGAACCCTAATTACTGTTATTTATTTTAAAACAAAAACATTTGATTAAAACAAAGTTATGGTTATTTTTTGTCAGAAAATAAAGTTAAGGTATTTTCAACCACAAAAATTCACCACACACAAGAAAAATATTTTAATTAAATAGTTAATTATCTTTTTTTACAATTTTTTACCCTAATTCGATTCTAAAAACTATTGTTATCCTGCAATCCTGTATCATAAAATTTGAGGTTTTGGAAAAATTAAATTAAAAATCCAACATTATCCATTTAATTATTGTCCAAAAGAATTCATTACACTCCAAAAATGTAAAATTTTGATGTTAACTATTTTAGCCCTATAGTAAAATTGTTAATATTAAAATTCATTACACTCATTGCAAAATAAATTTGACATTCAAGATGTAAAATTTTGATGTTGACTCTTTGAGTAATGGTAAAATTGATAAGAATCGTTTTACAAATTGAGTAAAAAAACTGATTAACTGAATTAAGATGGGACATTTGAAAAAAAACATATGATAAGATGAAAAAGAAAATAAGTGGTTGGCAGCAAAAGAAGAACATAAGTGGGAACCAAGTCCAAATTAATATAAAAACAAAACCCGGATTTTGGGGGGTTTTTGGATAATGATTTTAGATTGCTTTTAAATTTTTAATTAAATACGAGAAGGACGTGACCTTCTCATTTTCTTAATCAAACGGTTTAATCTTATTGTTAGTTACACATTTAATTGATCATTATATTAGTCGCTTTATTAAGGTGAACCTTATTATCCCCCACCGCTTTTATTATATACTTCTTTTTTTTGTCAACATGAGTCATAAAGGCCGGCTCATTAGCCAAATTCCTATATAATATAGGCAGTAAGATTCGATTTTTGATTGTACAAGTGCGCATATCTTATGTGGATTTACCGCCTACCACTAGACTAAAAGCTACTTGCGCTTTTATTATATACTTAACTCTTAAATTACAACTCTTAATCAACACCTTTATCAGAAAATGTTAAAATCAACTATTATGATAAACTAATACATATACTAAAAACAAACAAAATTAAGACACATATGGTGATACAATTATATTAAATTAATATGATGTAGTTTCACCAATTTATAAGTTTTAAAATATATGTAGTGAGTAAATTAATTAATGAACAAGTACATCAATTTCCAAAATATGCAATGATACAAAGCAAGTGTTACATATTTAAATACATGCACCCACATGTACATACCCAAAAGCTTTGTGGTGGGCCAAAATAAATTAATTAATTGAAAGATAACTATACTTGTTTCGTTGACTACAGAGAAACTTATCATTTTTTAGTATTATATAATAACAAAAAGAAATATAGTTAACAAACTTAGAAGGTTTATTTGTGTTTCGTATGCTAAATAACGTAATTAGTTCCTATAAATTAATATCTACATTGTTAAATAACACCTCAAACTTAGTGAGTTTTTGTTGATACAAATACTATAAAACACATATATATATATATATGACATCACAAAACTTTTATTGTTCTATTACAAATCAGTAGAATACAAGCTTCACTTGTAAGAACCACTATACATGTGTGTCTATATATACTTGTTGATATTAGGCCTATGCATCCTTAACTTGGAAAATTAAATAAATTCATAAATTGTTGACCGTTAAATATTAGTAATTTACGAAGCATTAAAGTTCCCAACTAGTTAAGCTTGAAGCATTTTCTATTGTTATTTCATAATAATTGAAGTAACTATTGGTGTTTAGTAGGAAAGGTATGATTATCTTGATTAATTAAACATGAGATAGAGAGAGTGATTAGAGTGGAAGCAAAGTGATTAGACACAAAACCACTTTATATTCAAGAGACAAGTTGGTCTGGTGATTAGTGTAAGATACAGCTACATAAACAGTGACAACTTTCCTTTCTTGATGCTTCTCTAATATTTCCAACTTTTCAAAATTATCCCTGATTTACTTTAATACTTGTATATTATTTAATTTATTGTTGGGATTACCAGTTAAAAACCTATTTGGTTAAAACTTAAAACCCAATTAACATTTTTTTTTGTTAAAAACAATATTATATGGGTTACGATACTATCTGAAATCGAATACAATTAATAAAATTTTGAACGCAGAAATTATTAACCATCTCTCAAAAATCAATTTCCCACCTAATTAACATATACATAATTTTGCACTAGTAATCTTGAATTTCCCGTTTCTATAGCTAAAAAAATTGTAAAGACACTAATATTTTAGCTCTTAATTATGAAATTTATAGCTTAAGACTTGTATGATCTGCACTTAGTGAAGTGAGGTTGCTATTTATGAGCAGTTTTTGTGTCCAAATTTTTTATTTTATGTTGGTCGGTATGTAAGAAGAAAAGAAGAAATGCTCTCGGGCACTCTTCTCTAGATGCTTTTTGAGAAAGATTTCCTTTCTACTTACGTAAAGAACTTTTTGAATTTTAACCTAATGGTATGTTCACCACCAAAAGCACCCATTTCAGGCAAAGTTCTCGTATCCTTAATAACATTGTTGCAAACCCTAATGGTTGGCGCTAAAGTTTACTTTTGCTTCTAAAGTTCTCTCTGTGTTTTTCTCTAGATTTCACGGTCATCTTTGTAATTCTCGATCTTGCTTGGCTCTGTTGGTGAGGACCCTCCTCAGTTGTGCATATTGAGTTTGTTTCCAAGATTATCGTAGCCGCTTTCTTGCTGGCATATTTTTCCCCTTCTCCATCAGGCCTTCATAGTAATCGCTTCAAGTTTTTCTCACTTCTGTAGTGAAGAACATCCTTTTAACCTAAAACAGAATTTTCTACCAATACCTGCAGAAGACAAAGCAAGAAAATGAGTTCTCGCTTCTCAGCTCAGGAAAAAGGGAAAGGTTTAATCTCAAACCGCAAAGCACCAAGAGCTGTCAACGCAAAAGTTCCATGTTTTGACAATGAAGAAAGGAAGAAAAAGTTGGAGCTTACGCTGGTGGGAAGATTAACAAACCCAAAGGCTCAGAGAGTGTGGTCTCTCATACCTTTCATGTCGAAACACTGGAAACTTCCAAACAAACCGATAGGAGCAGATATGGGAAATGGCTTGTTCCAGTTTCAGTTTTCTGAGGAAGAAGATCTTCAAAGGGTTCTGCATAACCAACCGTATCACTTCACAAGTTGGATGATAATCTTGCAGAAATGGGAAGCTACCACATCTAAGTTTTTCCCATATTTGATTCCCTTTTGGGTCAATGTTCAAGGCATTCCTTTGCACTTATGGTCAGTGGCCACTCTGAAGAGTATTGGCCAAGTTATTGGTACTTTTGAAAAGGCAGAGATAACATCAACTCATGCTCGGATGAGAGTAATTATCAACGGCCTTAAACCCTTGGTTAAAACTTCTATTGTAGAGTTTGACAATGGGGACAAGGTGGAAGCTACTTTGATTTATGAACGGCTGGGGAAATATTGCTTCACCTGTGGATCTCTGAACCATACCGATAGAGACTGTGGAGATGAGAGTGGAAGAACCAGGGAGGAAGCTAGAAACAAGGAGAGGATAAGGTGATCTCCAGATGATTATCCTGCAAAGACTACACGCCTCGAAGTGCAGAATTTCAGAGCAACTTCTGGTGGTGAGCACTGGTCTTACCAAAGAAAAGATGGTGTACAAGCCAGGGGTTCCTACAGAAGAGAGGACCCGAGTCCGAGAGAGCCACGACCTGTCAAATCGGCTCAGCTCCAGTGGAGGAGAACAGGGAGCAGAGAAGACGAGTTTCCCTCTCATAGGGAAAGACTTGAACCTGGGTCCTGATGGCACACAAACCCAGTGATGTCAAGTCACAAAAGGTTGATATCAAAATCATGTTGAAACAATTCTCAACTATCTCTATGTAAGAACTCACGAAAATCCTTTTCTTTTAAAACATTCTTTCAATCCCGTGGCACTCAAAGTTTCTGGGGGTAGCTTGTCTTCTGGATCAGGTTGCCTGTGAACATGAATCAATTATCCTGTTGCAAAGATTGGAACGGTAACCACTAATCTATTGAATGAGGACTAAGGACCATTCATGTCCTGCTTACGTTGAATCAAGTCTTCCCAAAGCTACCGGAATTGTTGGGCCTCCACATATTGAAACTGCTTCAGACCCAGCAACAGATATCATATCCGCCCATGACACTGAGATCACAGAGATTTAGAACATTAGTACAAGGCACGTAGCAGGACACATTTCTTGCTGTACGCAGTAAAAATTGTAATTACCCGGTTGTATCTCATCAACCTTAATCTTTGCTTTCTGTAGAACCTAATAAAGATTTCATCTATCAAGAAGATTAGTTGTTTGAAAGTAAAATATTTGAAAAATCTGAGATGCAAGTGAAAAAAAAAAAAAACAGTTAAATAGATGCGAAAATTAAGTCTTTATATGCTAATGCTAACAGATAACAGACAAAATAGAGGGATTTAGTACCTTTAAGGATTTCTTCAAACCTGTGTTTTCAGGTCTCTCAAGTTCATAAGCTATAGACCCGTTGATGCCACCTGTTACCAAATTCATAACAAAGACGAATTAAGACAATAATGATCTTAACTAGTGAAACGCAGTAAAGAAGAAGGACATCACCAGAAGTGTACTTAATAGCAAAGATGCAAACAGAATAGAAATTAACCAAGCTTGGTTCATCCAAGAGCCAAACTAACAAACTGAATCAGACCAAAACTTTGTTATATTCCTTTCAACTAAGTGCATAAACACCACAAGCTACATAAAACATCCAGGAATCACAGTTCCTATTCTAAATATATCCTAACAAACAAACTTTTACATTTCCAAACTTGTCTTTTACCAACTAGTCAACAGACAAAGGCACTTGCAAATCTATTTGACTATGTCCATGTTCTTTTATGTTGAGGTTACAATGAAGGAAAGAATCTAGCTTACAGAGAAAAAGCAACATGTCTCATATTCAAGTATATATAAATATGTGTCATGGAAATTACCTGAAAATCGTCCAGTTCAAAAGTTCCAGCATCATGAAACACTAAACGAAGCACACCAGCAGCCTTACCCTTTGTCACGACTTTCCTTATTTCGTTTTGCATCACTGGATAAATGCAGGAAATCCAGCAGTCGATTTGGATAATTAGCCCAAGATATTTAAAAAGATAAACTTGATAAACAGGCTAAAACTTAAGGATTTGTTCAAATTCACTCTGACTCAGTTGCCATCCCATTTGGCGGTAGCAAAGGAGACAGAATCTGCACGTGGACCACAGAACAACCATTTTTCTTCTATTGGTAACGAAAGCATTACGCGAACCTAGAAGTTATGCAGAAAGAAAACAATCTCAGCACGAAATCAGGAAAATGGATACTAGAATCATATGCATTTCAAATCGACGGAAACGAAAACCATTGAAAAAATTGCCCACGATAGTAGAATCCGTGTCTTACCAGGATCATCGGAGGCGCAACGAATACGCCAGGCTCTTAACGATCTGACAACATGTTTACAGTTCGCCGGAGAGAATAGTCGCGTTTTCGCGGGAGATTGGAGTTCGCATTTGAATTTGAAAGAAGTTTCCAACCGAGACGCAGTAGTCATCGCGTCATCTTTAACGGTGGGACGAGAATCACCGAGCGCCAGCTGATTTTTTATGTACCCGAGAGTTTTAATTGTCGACCTACAAGCGTACGATAAGCAATGTTATATAGCCAATAGGAATCGACTTTGAGTGGGAAGAAAGATGTAAGAACACGGCACACATTCCGAATGCGTGACGATACAAAAAGAACTTCTACGACATGATAACAAAACGACGGGTAGTTCATTAATCTATGTAATAAACAAAAAACTCGCAACATTACAAAACTAAGATAAAGACTGAATCCTTTTTAATACAAGAACAAATATACAACAAAAATATGGTGAGCCAAAAACCTATTATTATAAGATACTAAACTTGGCTAAATAACAAAAATAAAAACTGCTATCTTGGACCAGAGAGTCTCACTGCAGAGAGATAATTCTCACTGTTACAATCGGACGGTCCAGATGACGTAGTAGCACCACCGTCCTCGCTGATGGTCTTAAAGAAGCTCGAGTAAAGTCTGGATCCCATAGTGGATGAGCTCGGTGGCTGAACCACCGGAAAAACTCCTTCAAGCATTTGAACAACTTTACTCATCGATGGTCTCACTGACATATCTTCTTGTATACACCAAAGTGCAGTTCTCATTGCTCTATGAACTCTTTCATCACTCACATCAACATTCTTCATCTTCCCATCAACAATCTCCATAAGCTTTCCTTCTTCCATCTTCTTAAAAGCATAAGAAGGAAAATGACATTTCTCTGATGATTCTGATGGATCATAGTTCTTTCTTCCTCCTATCAACTCTAACAACACCATTCCATAGCTGTAAACATCGCTTTTCTCTGAGATCGCGTAGTTTGTGATCCATTCAGGAGCTAAGTAGCCTCTTGTCCCACGCATTGTTGTGAAGACATGGCTTTGTTCTCGGGTCATGAGCTTTGCGAGTCCAAAATCAGATACCTTGGCATTGAAGTTATCATCTAAGAGGATGTTCTCAGGTTTTATATCACAATGAACAATCCTTGCATCACAGTCTTCATGTAAATATGCTAAACCTTTAGCTGTTCCAATGGCAATGTTGAATCTTGTATCCCAATCTAACAAAACATCGCCATCCTTTTTCCTAAATATCCATCTCTCTAAGGAGCCTTTCGATAAGAACTCGTACACAAGAAGCCTATAAGTCCCTTCTGCACAGAATCCTCTGAGCCGTACCAGATGCAGATGATGAATGCTTCCAATTATACTAACCTCAGCTCTGAATTCTTTCTTTCCTTGACCAACTCCTTCAAGTTTCTTCACAGCTATACGAGAACCATCTGGTAAAGTCCCTTCATAGACTGATCCAAACCCTCCTTGACCTAACTTAATTGAGAAGTTATTCGTTGCTGACTGAAGATCTTTGAAAGCGAAGCGAATAGGCATTCCAGATAAAGTTTCCAAGAAATTATCCTCCTCTGAACTCTCTTGAGGAGCTTCTAAAAGCATTTTCTTTTTCTTATGAATCCGGAAGGCTACAAAGATCAGAACAGCGATGATGAATACTGTCACCACGACAATAATCACTATATAAGGAAAATGTTTCCCACCATCTTCTCCATTATCTCCACCTTGAGAACCATCACTCGCAACCTTGATGTAAGACACAGACCCAGAGCCTCCATTACTAGGGTTTTTAAAGCTTCCAATCCAATCAAACAAGAAGCAGTAACCAGAACTGTTCTGGAAGAAAAGACCGAGGCACGAGCAGTTGTTGTTGCAGAACCCTTTACACTTATCAAGATCAGTATTCTTAGAGAATGGAGGAGCAAACTCGAGAGCGAAATAATCGACACCATCTCCAGTATTCACTAGTTGCAGAGGCAATGTTGCGTTACTTTTGTTCTTCTTACAAGGAGAAGTGATCCCAGTTTTGCAGTCAGACCGAGCTTGTGACAAACCAGGCACACATTTGCACACTCTAGTACCTGTGCAGACGTTGTATGGTCCACAAGACTCAGGTGTTGCGCACTGATCACTTGGGATTCTAAACGAAGAATCAGTAGCAGTAGTCTCTCCACTTCCGAGAACTGAGAAAGAGATCCCACCGTTATTTCCCAAAACTGCAATCCAAGTTGCGTTATCATCTTTACTCTCTGCTAATACAAACTGATATAAGAAAACCTGTTTCTCATCAAAGAAACGCCATGAATTCCCAAGGATAGATGATGAAGTCAAAACCCCACCATTTTTGTTGATGATATTATCTTTGTCTTTTCTAGCTGACCAATATACTTGAGGAGTCAAGCTGTTTACAGATAAAACCGTATCTCCAGATTTGATCTCAAGAACATAAGTCATGTTGCTCGAGGGAGAAGGATTGCTAGTAAGCTTCATGCCTTCTTTGAAAGATTGATTTGAGATCAGAGTATCAGTCGGATGATCAAAACTCTCCCAGATCGAAGTTCCATCACCCGAAACAACAACGAGATTCCCTGAGTCACGTAGCTCGATTCGTGAAACATTTTTGCCTGTATTATCCAATTTCCAAACCTCTGTTCCTGCGTCTTCTTTACGCAGCACAACATTTCCTTTGGCTTCGAACATAAGCTCGTCGGAATTCGAAACAGGGGAAGCTCTGTTTGCAGACCAGATAATCTTCGTTGTGCTCTTGTGGATGATGCTGAGTGTGAACAGAGTAACGGAGTTTGGGGTGGTTATGAAACCGAAACCAAAGTCTGAGTTGTTGGATTCTAGGAAGATACCGTTGTTGTTGATGTAATTCATCTGAGATCCTCCAAACCCTGGACTGATGCTCCCAATTTTGGGTACACCAGCAAGTAGAGGATCCGGGAAGAAGACTAAACACGTTACGAAGACGATGAAGAAGCCTCTCATGGCTTCGAAAATATCAAAGAATTTGAGAAAACAGGACAAAAATAAAACCTTTGAAAAAGACCTAAAATTTTGTGTGTGTGGATCAAGTCAATGGATCTGAGAAAAGAAATTTCCAGAAAGATGCGAAAACACAAATCGTAGACTAATGCTTCTCAGATTCATCAGAAAACCCGTGAAGAAGAAGATTCTGTTAAAGGAGAAAAGCCAAGTAGGAACAAATCAGAAAGATAAGAACTCGTCTTCACGTTGTTAAAAAGCTCCAAACTTTCAGACAATTTCCAGACTAAAATTCAGAATAAGACCCAAAAAGTGAAATTGGAAATCAAAGGAAATGGATTTATTTTAAGGGTAAGAAAAAAACACTGTGGTTTGTTTGTTTTGCCTCTCTGGCTAACATTCAATGATGTTTGATTGTGGTCCTATTGATAGATAAAGACGACAAAGAGGATCGAAACAGAGAGAGAGAGAGAAAGAGAAGTAGAAGAAGTTTGAGAGTCTTAAATCTCTTTGAGCGGTTTCCTTCAAATCCGTTTCCTTTTTATCTTTTCTCTCTTGTGACCGTCACAATCTTTTTTGGACAGATCCGACCACTTGGGTCTTTTCTCTTTTCAACCAAAACATGTTCTAAAAAATTTTCAAACCCTTATGACTTTTCAAAGACGAAGAAGAAGACCAATCTTATTTATCTTTATTACAGATGGTAGAATGATTGTTGAGATCATCATATACACATACAGATACAATACATGTGTGTAAGAAATTGTAGATTTATTAAGGTGCGTGTAAATTTGATTTATTTAAAAGATTAATTGAAGAGTTTTTGTCTTGATCTGATTAGTTGAATAGTATAAAATTGGAGAATTAAATTCAGCTGAAATAATAAATAAAGGGAATTGAATGAAAATTGTGGAAACCATAACAGTGTTTATCTACTCTGCTTTAAATGAAGGGGCCCTTAGAAGAATACTATATGAAGCTACAGTAATTATCTCTTCTTTATTTCTACAAAGATGAATCATCAAACATGGAAAATGTAATGGGTTTGGTCTTTTGTCAACTTTTTTAAAAAAATCTAACTATTTATTTTGGTTTTGTCAACAAATAATACCTAACCTTAAATTCCCCAAATAAATCTAAAATTAGAATACAAATGAATGGATTGAAATTTGGTTGGAAATAAAAAAAGAGTAATGATGTGGGGAAGAAGAAGTACGGATGCCAGGTGGCAGATAAGTAGACGTATCTCGTGTACTTTAACTTAACAAGAGATAAAGCTAAAATACCAAATATACCCTTTGTTTGGTTTTATGATTTGGGGTTTGGTTTGACTTAATTCGTATCTTAGTAAAAGAAATCAAATCTTATAAGTAAGTCCAATATTACCTTTATTTCACGTTTTGTGTTTTTTTTTTTTTTGTGTTTATGTTATTAATAACAAAATTGTATATTGTATGAAATATTTATAATAGTCAACTTTCAGTAGTTAACTTTTGCATCCACAGATCCACCGAGGGGAAATATAAGAATATATATAAATATTCAAAGGGTACGATTTTATCATTTATAACTAAATACGTATTAATTGGTCAAAATGTAAAATGTAGTTGGGGGTTAATTTTGGTTTTAAATGGCCAGCAATCATCTACGCTCTCATTCAAATCTTCAATTACAATATTATTCACGAATTAGTTGGATCGTCAAGTGTTTACAATACTTTACTAATGTGAAACATTAAATTATAAGATACTAAAAAATCAATAATTTAAATAAATAAATATCACAGCAAGGCGATGGTAACGGATCAGTGGGATTCGTCGTGGCCTTAATAATGACAGCACAAGAATCAAATGGTCTCCCTATAATATATTTAAATATATATACATGTGTATATATATATATATATGTTTACATTACTACGGTCTCATGTTGTTCTAAAAGACTATTTTTCAATGTAATATTATAGGTATTTTTTTTTAACGTTGGATCACAACTGTCCGGTCTATTAGCTAAATTTCTATATAATATAGTTAGTATGACTCGATCTTTGTATGTGCAAGTACGTATACCTTTAATGGATTTATCACTTGCCACTAGAATATATCATTTAATCGTATAACTTATAAGTACTATGATTTTCAGTGTATGTATATGTGGATTTACACTCATATATGTGCATTTCAAAACATATGATTTAAAAATATTTACGATGGAATGGGTATTAATACCGTTTGCCTACAAAAAAAATCACGGTATATAAGTATAAACTAGAACATTGTATAGTTTTTGTTTTTGTTTTTAATCGGAAAGTTTGAACTAGATTTTAATATTCCAGGAGACCAGACGTTATTAATGCCAAATTTACATGCAGTAAAGTATATTATTTTATCAGATATCGAATAGGAGTACACCAAAACCAAAACTTGTAAACTACTAGCTCATTACACAGATATAGTTTACAAGTTTTTATTACATATCTGATACTTAAGTAACGTTTTTTCAAAGAAAAACTTTCAATTCCCAAAGCAATGGTATTCATGTTGTGTAAGATATTTTTGGAAATACTAGGTATTGACTAGTTTATGAAAGGAAATCTAGTTGTCTCTATTACAAAACTTAAAGAGAGGTTGAGTTTGATTTACCCAATATTCTACTATTCATTTCCAAGAAAAAGTTGGTCTAAAGATCTTCAAAGCAGTTAATGGTAAACGAAGAATAATATTTTGAGAAGACTTGCTTTCTTTTTTAAATAATAATTGAATATTATAATTCTGTTAATCACACATTTATGTGGTTTGTTCGAAGCTAATACTTGTTCACGTGCCATATCACTTGCCTCATTTTGTGATCATCCTTAACTTTTTGTTAGTTTTTATAAGATATCTCCGAAAAAACAATAATCTTATGTAATAATAACATACTTATTTCATTTCACGTTACATGTAATCTAAATAAAGTCTAATATATAATAATATTATGAATATCATAAATATACGTATGTAGGCATGTGTGTTTACAAGAATCAGCAAATGTGATCTCAAACATATAAGTTAACAAATCTTATCTTAAAATATATATTGGTATAGTTTGAGTCATGTCTCTACCACCAATCATACGAAATGATCTCATTTGATATCATCATAATGAACGTGGAAGCCGTCAACGTATGAGTTAAGATTTCTTTTAATTAATTAATTAATTACCTAATTCATCAATAATGATCCATTTATTCAATGAGAACGGTCCTTTCGTGTCAAACTAATACGTAGAGAGTCCAATGGTTGTCCATTTAATCAAATTTATAAACTATTTGGATCGACTTTATAGCCTTTTAGGTAAGACAATACTATAAAATTAGACTATAATAAGGAATAGACAAAGTTGGGTAATGAGAAAGAAAAGCTTTTACTCAAAATCCAATGAGAGATTACTTTTGTGGCATAATTTAGTAAATTACACAAAGCTTATATTTATACTTTTTTAATTCAAAACTTTGTCATTTTTCAACAATGGACTGCTTGGGAAAAAAAGCTGATTTAGGGTTCCTTCCACACACACATGGCCATGGTTTTTGTTTTTGTTTAAAGAGAAAAAAATTTAATAAGAAAATTTTAGGAGATCAAAGATTCGTATTAGGTGAAATAGAAAATTTGACTAGGTATCACAGGTTGTCAAGGATTAACTAGTTTTGATTATGCTTCTCAAATTGAAATCGGTTCAACGGTTTTATATCTTTATATTTATTTTTATATATTTTTATAATCAAAAATAAATTAGAATATAATTAGTTTAATTTTAATTTCTTACAGAATTTTTTGTTTTTTTAAACAAAAAATAATTACCAATCAATGCGCAACAACATGATTTTTTGAAACCTAACTTTGATAAAAAAAACTTGAAGAGATAGACATTTAAATCATTTGACTACAAACAATTTTATACGCTATCTTCCAACAGAGAGGTAATAATGTGTGCAATTGCATTATACAGCTTAAAATATATATATTCATAATTAGTTAATTGTATAATTGGATATGGTTGTTGAGATAGTCTTTGCATGTAAGATTTGTCTTACAAGGTTCAAAGAGAAAGAAATGCTTAGTGTTGGCTAGACTCTCATTAAGCATAATGATTAATATTGGGTCAAGTTCAACTAGAAGGGCGTGGCTACTAATGGGCCTAACTTAAATTCAATATAACGTTATAAGCCCATTTCACAAAGAGCCAGTTTTTGACCATATTCGAAACTAGAAGAACAGAGTGAGTCATTGAGTTGATCAGAAAGGAAGAAGAAGAAGACTTCATTGTTTCCTTCATCTCTCTATTTACATCTGCATACAAACAGCTAAACCTATAGAGGAACTAAAAGACCTAACTAAAAAACACACATTCTCTTACACAAGACTCACTAATCAAACTCTTCTTTTCAGCTGTTGTTGTTGTTGCAGCTGCTTGTCTTACTCCGTTTTTGAGCTGGAGATCCAAGAGGGCCTAAGCGAAGAGATAGATCACATTCACAGGCACCAAAAGTAATCCCCTTTGATGCATCTCCGACACTGGCCAATCTGCTTTTCTTTGAATTGCACGATTCAATAATTGGTCGGATCGAATAACACAAAGGGTACGCTGAGAACTTGAAGACAATCCGCTTCTCGATCTGCTTCTCTTGTGTTACAGGAAGATTCTTTGGAGCAAAGTTGTTTGGTTTCATGAAAACTTGAGACAAAATGTTGTCTACGTTAGTTGAGTCTTGACTAAGATAACATCTCTGGTTTATGTTTCGTTGGCTCCTTGTAGCCCTCCTTGGTGTACATCCCAAATGCAATGCAGCTACAAAGCAAACACGACTTGCTCATTGAACTCAGCCAATTAGCCCTCAAGAGTTCAAATATAGTTGTACCTTCAATACAAGGCTGAAGATATTCCCCAGTTTCAGTGGTCACATCGAGTCGTATAATGGTGTTAATAGCGTCATTTGCACGGTCTAAAAGAGTCGTCATGTCCATATACTCAGCCTAACATGAAACAGAGAAGATGCATCTTTCAAATGAAGATATTAGGTATAAATCTATATCTGTCAACTCCATTACGAGATGAGAGCAGATCAGCAATAAGACAATCGATCTCACTGTTCAAAGAGGGCAAGAAAATGAAGAGCTCTTTGATTTGATCAAACACCACTTGAAAGACAGTTCTTTGTTCAATATATCAAACACAAAACCCAAATTGAGGAATCAAAATGTTAGAAACAAACCTCAGAATTAGCTTTTGAATACATGATTTCTTCAGCTCTTAAGACAACCACAGGGAGCTTCTCTTGCCATTCTGTGTTCTTTTTAGTAGATTGACTATGAATCTCACAAACAATCCTACAAAAAAAAAGTTGAAAACAACAGTATAAGCTGAAGAACACACAAAGAAAGACATGCACACAGACCAATACAGAGAGATAGAGATAGAGAAGAGGACCGACCTGAAGATTTCTTGGATGAGCAAACCTCTAATGGGTTGGTGTCTATCACTATGCCAAGCTCTTCTGATACAGTCGTATGGTCTTGGCCCTGGTCTCGGCATCTTCCAAAAGAGAGAGAAAAAAACGACAAAGTGAGATTGTTTTGCTTTCTACACAGACTAGTTTCACTTCTCAATAATTTGAGTGTGGGGGAGAAAAAGATAGTCCTGTCACTTGGTCCGGTCAGGTCCGGTTTAGTCTGCCTACTCTTTCTCTCTCTTTATAGGGATGCAGTCCAATAGATTTATAGGTTTGTTCTTTGAAGTAAGTAAAGTAGAGTATTATTCATCAAATTATTAAATCTTAACGGTTAGGGTTTGGGTTGGGGGGGGGGGGGAATTATAACCCCACTCTGAAAATTAGGCTTTGTATTTCTTTCTGATTTTGGCTAAAAATAAACCAAAACACTTTTTGTTTTCTTGGACATGATTTTTTATTCTTTCCCTCCTTTCAAGCAAAATAGTTATTTTGACAATGGTAATCCACATAAATTCGACAAATTTAAAAATAATATTGTAAATTTCAAACAGAAATCAATTCTAAATTTTTGCGAATTTACACCGGAAATCTAGATTATAATCAACTTCACAAATTCAATGTGTTAAAACACAAGAAAATTACTAAACAACAAATTTTTCTACTTTCTTGCTATGTTTGTGGAAACAAATTTACTCCAAATTTTCACTCTAATTCTACCTAATAAAATTTAAAATTCAGATTATGAATTGAATTTATCAATTACAATAATGTAGTTTATCTCATATATTTGGTTTTTGGTCAAGATATTTAAGGATGATCTAATAATTTACTATTCTGGCCCAATTTGGTCTCTCAGATTTTGGCAATCTTCAACCTTTGCTTTAACTAACTATATAATCATTAACGAACAATAGCATTAGGTTGCAGGTTTGCGTACTCCGCTTCGTAAAAAGCCCGCAAATTTTTTGATTATTTTCAACCTGTATCTACCCCGCATTTTTACGGGTTTTTCACCTTCAACCCGAACCTATCCTACCTAAATCCGTAGGATCTGCGGGCGACCCGCAAAAATTAAAAAAAGAAAAGAAAAAATTTCATGACTAACTCGCAGAAAACCCGCGGGCCCCGCGGATTTTGCCCATAATTAACCTCAATTTCAAATATCGTACTTTTTTTTAACAAAAAAATCGCGATGTTCACTCACTTGTAATGTAAATATCACGTTGTTTCACAAAAACAACATGATTTTTTTTTGCGGATACCCGCGGGTTAAACCCGCAAAAAAACAGAACTTCAAATTCAAAGCCCATATTCACTCCGCGCGGTCCAAAATTCGCCAAACCCGCGGATCGCAGGCCCAATTTCCAGCCCTAACGAACAATACAAAAAGAATCGTTTGGTTGAAGTAAAATAAATGAAACAACAACATGATATGTAGAGAATCGCTTTCGTAACACTTCTAACTTTTCGCTATAATTTTCTGACATTGAAACATTCACGATGCCGACAGAAACTACGAAAAAACTCTGAATCATAAAAAAAAAAATCATAAAATAATTCCACCCAAAGGCCTTTATGGTAATTGAAGTAAGGCCCAAAAAGTCAAATATTGAGGCCCAAATTCAATGCATGTTGGCCACGTGGATTAACCAGACTGCTACTCGTATCTAGCAAAGCTGTTGTCTTCGAGACATAAACGTTTCCTTAAACGGATAGATTACTAACATTTTACGTAGCCATCTGACCTCATTACCATCCAACGGTTTCCATTTTTACACGTGTCATACTTATGACCTGTCTATAAATCGAATATTTATTACTCCTTTAATGTTACTTTACCACTAATCAAAATATCATTTTCGATACAAATAACCGAATAATCACGTTATGTGGCGTAATAAACTAACAAACAAGATAAATATTAAATGAAATCATTTTCATATTCTATTTTGGATAAATAACAATGGTCAATAAAGTTAGGTTTATTAAATAAAATAACTCGGAAAAAATATTTCTTTTGTAAAGTTGTAAATTCCAAATACAAAGTGCCATTAAATTGACATATTTCTGTTTATAAACCAATATTAAAATTAAATTAAATTTACTAATCTAAGAATACAAGTTGCACCAAATCCCACTCTCTCACTCTACAACCCAAATGTTTTCGTACACTTTTGTTTCTCTCTCTCAAAACCAAAAACAATCACTGGTTTTAACTTTCCGGTGACTGAGAGATGTTATCTCCGACGTTATTTCCTCTCTTTTGCGCTTTATTTCTTTGTCTTCCGGTAGCTGTTATCTTCACAGTTCAACGAGAACTTACCGGTGTTTTCTCGTCGGAATTTGGATTCCGTTCTCTTTCCGTCTTCTCTCTTTGTTCTCGAAATGTTCCGGAAGCTTCTTCTTCTTCTCCGATAGTTCGAGTACCGATTCCGAAAGAAGATGAGTCACTTCTTCGACTCGCTTCCAGAGTTAACCCAAATCAACCTCCAAAATCAACTCGGAAGCTAGCTTTTATGTATTTAACAACTTCACCTCTACCATTCGCGCCTCTTTGGGAAATATTCTTCGATGGAAGCTCTAAAGAGCTCTACAATGTCTATATTCACGCAGATCCGAGTCAAAATTACGATCCTCCATTCTCTGGCGTGTTTTCAAACCGAGTCATTAACTCGAAACCTTCAACACGATACACACCCACTCTCGCTGCGGCGGCGCGTCGATTACTCGCTTACGCACTTCTCGACGATCAATCAAATTACATGTTTGCCCTAATTTCACCATCATGTATACCAATTCACTCCTTTAACTTCACTTACAAGACACTAATCTCATCTCACAAAAGCTTCATAGAGATACTTAAAGACGAACCATGGCAATTCGATAGATGGGCTGCGCGTGGACTAGACGCGATGCTACCGGAAGTGAAGCTAGAAGAGTTTCGAATTGGGTCTCAGTTTTGGGTTTTGAAACGGAAACACGCGCGTGTGGTGGCGCGTGATCAGTTAATATGGGAGAAGTTTAACAAAACGTGCGTGCGGGAAGACACGTGTTATCCTGAAGAAAATTACTTTCCTACCCTTTTGAATATGAGAGATCCACGTGGATGTGTTCCCGCCACGCTCACTCACGTGGACTGGACCATTAACGACGGAGGTCATCCACGGATGTATGAAGCTGACGAGGTTGTACCTGAGTTGATCCGACGGCTGAGAATGACGATACCTAGATACGGTGAAGATGGAATCAACGGTTCAGATTGGTCTAGGCTTAAACGGTTGGATCCGTTTCTGTTTGCTAGAAAGTTTTCGCCTTTGGCTCTTGAACCGTTGTTGGGTATGGCTCGAACCGTTTTGTTCAAAGACTCAGCCAATGGTTCGTTGTTTTAGTTTCAGTTTTTTTTTTTTCCCAAAATATGTAATTGTAATTTAATGGGTAGCTGGGAAAAACAAAAACCCAAGTCTACCATTATCGTGAGTAAACTCGTTTCAACTCAAATAGCATTCTTAAATTAGCAAATTTAGCAGATCTTTACACAGTAATTATTACATCTATGAAATAATGTATTCATAGCTTTTGAAAGATATTTAATGAAGCAGTTGACAAATTAAATGGACGATGAAAGTGACTTGTGTTTTGACTGTAGATAAAGAGAAAGAGATAATGAAATGGATAAATGTAAAGATCTAAGGTTGCGGAATATTGGGCTTATAGTCGTCGACATTCGAGTTTGGTTGTCGCGTAAAGACCAAACCCACAATCATCGTCCTTTTGCCTCGTGCTATTGCTGTCCTTTTACTTTTTTCAATGAAATCTGTAAATTTTCTGGAATATTATGAAAAGTTGATACCAACAAGCCTCTAAATCGTGATAGACAATCAAAGAATGACTTGTTAGTGTAATCTGATATAGGTTACTTTTTCTTTCGTTTATTTATATTGGTGTTTTAACTTTTGCAAAGAGAATAGATATTAGTTCAAGATTTAATATCCTGGTATATTCAAATACTTATTGTCAAATGATTTGAAGTTTTCAAAGAAAAATCATAAAGTTTTTGGGGACCAAGTGATATCAACGAGTCAATTAAAAGATTGCAAAATTTAGGCTCTATTATGTGCACCAATGGACATGAGGATGTGATCCAAATTCCAGATTATAGCAAATGTCAATAAGTCTTGACACATTTTTTTAATTTGATAGCAAATTACTACCACTAGATATTTTTCAATTGTTGAAATGTGGTCCAATTATCGTGGACGGTGTTCATTTGAAAAGGAGAACAAATGTTCAAATGTATTATTATTCAAAACTCAAAAGAGCCAAAAGTCTCACAAGTTCAATAATAGGAGGCAATATCAGGGAAAATACAAGAAGCCAGATTATAACACATCTACATTGGTCGAATAATATAAATATATGTAACAGAAACCAAACAAAATGAATGAAATCAGTAAGGATTGTTGTAGTAATACCCCATTGGTGGAGGTCCCATTCCATTAACCGGAGGCATCCCATAAGGCATTCCGGTTGGGGTTTGATTCATTTTAGCCAAACTAGCTTGACCTCTCATTCCTTCTTGCTGATATTGCTGCCATAATTGTTGCTCTTGAGTCAATAGATATTGCTTTTTGTCCATTTCAGCCATTTGCACGTATGAAGGAGCTGGAATGGTTAGAGATGCTGCGAACGGGTCTTGGTTCACTTTCTGAATGGTTCCATCTGGTGCAGGGAGTGCTAGTATGTGGTTGTTGGTTTTGCTTGGTAAAGGGAGTGCTACGCTGCTTGAACTTCCGCCGGTTAGCTCCGAGGTGCTCACGTGTTGTCTAACAGCTCCTTGATCGTACATTCCGTTGAGTAATAGCGGGTCTAAACCACCACCCATTGCAGCTTTTTGATTCTCTAGATTACTAGCTGTCTCGACCAATGCTAGTTCCCAATCAGCCTTCCCAGGTTCTGCTGCTGGATTCTGCCAGGCTGATGTCACGCCACTGTCAGAAGAGAAAGCTTCCCATTTTCCGTTAATACTTGGAGGACCTGCAAAAAGCGCGAGAGCAAACTTATTCCCTTGGTCATCAGCGGTGACACTGTCATCTCTCAGGTTGACTAGATCATCAGTTACTTGTGATTGCTGTGGTTTAGGCGCTGGTTCAGGAGGAGGTTGTGGAGTGTGATTCTCTGGAGGAGGAAGCGCTTTGATCTCATTCATTTCAGGAGCTGGCTCTTCCACAGGAGGAGGAGGAGGAGGAGCTTCTATCTCTTTCCGCTCAGGACTTTTGCCCCTCTTGGCTCTGTCTCTCACAAACTCTTCTAGTGTCTCCAACAACTTGCTTGTGATCCTCTGAACCTCAGGGTACTCAGAAGATCTCGCCACGCCAGTGTCCTTACACCAATGGTAAAACGCAATGAGCTCATCGATCTGTTTAGCGACACTGGCATAAGCGTCAAAGGCCCTGACGCAATCTGTATACTCCATATCAAAAAACTTATCAAGCAGAACAGCCAAGACCTCACAAATGTCGGTGTAAAGCCTAAAACTCTCTTTGACTACTGGGTACATCGCAACCAAAATCATCCGACTGTTTTTGGCTAAACCGGTAGGTCGACACGATAAAAACCGATCAAGCAACCTCTGCAAGTGACCCATCTTTGCAAAAATCCTCTCAGGTGCCATCTCTATTAAAGGAGTAACCGATTTCTTCTCGTCTCTCCCTCCTCCAATCTCACTCATATCTCCAAAAGACCGAGACCTCTTGGGCATACCAAAACCACTACCACTCTCATAATCATAACTTCTTGGAGGTGGAGACCGAAAATCATCCCTAGACGGACCATATCCATTATCCCCATTGCTTTGATGACCACTACTACTCCCACCATTTTTCCCTTTTCTCTCAAAAAGAGCCAGTTCAAGCCTCTGATCCAAGTAACTAGCATATGTTCTAACAAAAGCAGAATGATCCCAAGAGCTAGAATGAGCCTCATCTCGAAAATCAGCCATGTTAAGAATCCTCGTACCTCGTCGTGTGGCGTAGAGGATCTCATCCTGAAACAGTGGGTCTCCTTCATTGAGAAGACGGTGAACGAGCATTAGAGCCTTGAGAGCAACGATCCAGTCACGCGTTTTCCCAAGACGGCGTGAGACGGAGGTGACACAGGCATGGACGTAGCCACGAGAGAGTGAAGTTAGGCTAATGATCTCGCGAATATACTTCTCGTTGGATTGCTCATCGTCGTGACTCGTAGCTTTCACGATCGCGACCTCCAGATCTGGAGCCAAGTTGCTCGCTACTTTGGCTATGCTGATGCTAGTCTGATCCTTGACCACTCCGATCGCTTTCCGCATGCTCAACGCCATGATTCACTCACTCAGAGATCCAAATCCTTCAGAAACCCCAAACAAAATACAGAAAAAAGGAGCAAATTCGTTGAGAAATTGATGGAAATTCGAGTTTAATTATTGAATAATCAAACAAGGAATATAAGTGATGATCAATTATTCGGTGTAATATTCTTAGAAAATACTGATTCGCTAGATCTGCGCCTTAAGGAAACGATGTATTTTCCGGCTGAAGAGACGGAGTCGAGATCTTACGAGGTTGAAGAAGATCTCAAAGACGCGGTATCAGATTCGTCGAACCAGTCAAAATGATGTCTACAGAGAGAATTTAAGAAGAGAGTTTGGAGTCTACGGTGACGTGGAGTGATTACAGCCGTCGATCTTACAGATGATTTCAAAGGTTTGTGACCGAAATTGAAAGGATCTTTGTGTCTGAACGTAATGAAGATGTTTCTATATTTCTTTCTCTTTAATGACTTTTTCTTTACGTTTATTGAAATTTGCTTTTATTATAGGAAGTTTCTTTAATTTTCTCAAATTTAACTATTATTTACACCAATATTTAATGACTTTAATTTATGATGAATTTATTCAATGACTTAAAAATTTTTGATAGATTGTATGAGTATGACTTATTAGTGTAAAACTCGGAAATCAATTCCATAATTTCCGCAACAATCACATTCTTGTATTTTTTTTAATAGTAGTATAGTAAGTAATACTTAGCTTATCAAGTTCTTGTATAGGATCACGATCAGCTAATATCACTATAAATTTTTTTTTTGTCAATATTGGATCACAACAACAGACCGACCATTAGCCAAGTTCTTACATAATGTAGACAGTAGGACTCGATCCCTAATTGTGCAAGTGCGCATATCTTATGTGGACTTACCGCCTGCCACTAAACTAAAAGCCACTTGCAATATCACTATAAATTTCTGATATTTAATGCACAATACAAGAAATTAAGAGCAGTCTAGACATTTTTTTCTTAATTACAAAACATAAATAACAATTCTATATCTAAAACAAACATCATGTATATGCACACGGAGGATCTCTAATGATCAATATTCGATGAACAGACTCTGTAAAGTTCCTACAAAACCAAAACATACGAGTTTATTATTAACTTAAATCAAGAGCTTATTTTGAAGCTGTGAATATGGAGAATTGTAAACGTACTTCCATGGAAGATCTCCTGGAATTAGCAAGTCACCTTCTTTCCCATGGAAATTGAATTTATAGTTTGTATCTTCTCTATCACAACCTTCATCTAATCAGTAAACCAAAATTAGAAAGATCAGATAATTTGTTTTCTTTTTCTTTTCAATAATTATATATAACTTGATTAGTAGTACTTACACTGTGTAAACATGGAGATTAAGGAGTTAGTGAGTGACTCATAAGAGTTGAAAAGCTTGATGTTGACTTTTCGTGCTATTGCTACACCATCCATCTTAACCTTAACATAAATTGAAGATCTCGATGATGATGATGATGATGATGATGATGATCCAATTATAGCCGTTGGATTAGATAGATTGTTGATCATTCTCCTATCATGATGATGATATGGATAATGATGATGATT
The DNA here is from genome assembly GCA_963920545.1 of Lepidium didymum. Classification (NCBI taxonomy): domain Eukaryota; kingdom Viridiplantae; phylum Streptophyta; class Magnoliopsida; order Brassicales; family Brassicaceae; genus Lepidium; species Lepidium didymum. The sequence continues at coordinate 2,914,077 of OY986980.1, forward strand.
ACGAAGGCGATAATTATGAATGATCATACATGATTTTAGTGGTGGCCATCCCAAGATTTCGTTATGTTCCTCCTCACTATATATATCAAAATTCATTTCAATCTTTATAATAATTCATAAGATTAGCATGATCATTAATAGGGATTGTGTTGACTCACTTGTAATCAGATTCCAAAGGATCTTCATCTTCTTCGTTTGGTTGGTCATCATCAAAAGCAAACAAACGCAGTTTTTGGGACGCAACACCATTTCCAATACCTGAATTCTTGTTAAGGTCAAACTTAGAATGAGATGAAAGAGAGAGACCAAGATCCAACTCCATATCTTAATGCAGCTTTTGATGATGTAATTGGCTTTCGAAAAAGGTTTGTGTTGGTTGGTGCTTAATTAGAGGATCATGAGTATTCCCTATTTATAGTAAAACCAAAAGCTACAAGAAAACATGACAATTTGCAACTAAAATTTTTTGATCAATTTTAAATTATTGTGCGATTTTTTGATTACTTTTAATTAAAAATATGTCAAAAAATATTTTTTACCAACTTTACAGTTTTATTGTGGTCAAAATTTAATTGTTTTCTATTAGTGAAAGGACACAAAAGTCTAGGAGTTATACATGGCTGTATCAATAAATATTCATATATTATATTTGTAATTCATATATGTCGATGATGATCTATATGGTGTCTTAACTATCACGATACTGCCGAATTGCTTTCAATCTAGTGATTAGGATGATCCAGCTAATGATTTAGCTCAAGGTTTGATTCCTACCTGCTGTATTATGGTAGCTTAAAAAAAGATTATATGGATAAGTTTTAGACTATAAATCGGTCATTGTCGATCCAATTGTTGAAAAAAAAAACTATCACGATACTAATAATTTAAACATGTAATCGATCAAATATTACAATATTTGTAAATTTTTGTCGTTGAATTCTCAACTTTTACTTCATATACAATATCTAGGACCAAAGTATGGAGCATATATTTGACTAGAAAGAACCTTAACTACATCAATTATTAAATCAGTTCCAACCTGATTGAGATAATGTTACACCAGTTCAAGAGGACAGAAGTTAATATATTATTTTCAACCATAAATTTTATTAAGTATTGTTCTGAATATATTTGTCATGTATGCTATTTTTATTTACTGAGTTCGATTCTAAAAAATCACGTTATATATTAGATCTTGTCAATCTAAATAACATGAAAAACAAGGAAAAGGAATCACATAAATTAACTATGATCGTCCTAAATATTTTGGTTTTTTGTTGTTGTTGTGATTATAAAGAATTTATTGCTTTCACGTTAAGCGAGAGTTAGTGAGGAAGTTCCAAGTTCTCCGAAAGGAAAAATAGTCTTAATGGAAGAGAAGTAATGAGATCCGACATTGATTAAGTTTAGGTCGGCCAATATCCCAACATTGATGCTAACACATTCTACATTATTTTATCTATTTTATTATGCTTTTCTAATTTAAACTACATCTTATATCCAACACTATCTTATCTACAATATATGACAAGTTATTAACTTTTTCTCTTCATCAAAATTTAATTACAAAAAGTTTTGTAATTTTGGTCCGATTTTAAAATTTAGAAAAATTTGAGTTATAAATTAGAATTTGTCGATTCAATTATTAAACTAAAAAAAAAATTTCTCGCACTATCAAATTTAAGTTTGGATTAATATTGGTCTTAACAATATTTACAAACGGTAATATTAGAAAAAATGGCTCAAATATTATGAAAATTCAATTTATATATGGATTTTGTAAAAAACAATGAAAAGATGCAAGATGCCAATCAAAATGCTTATTAAGAAAAAACTTATTGAAAAAAACAAAGCAAGTACTAAGAAATGTTTATAAAAATACTAAAATAATGATAAAAGTGCATGTTTATATGGTCAAGGAAGGAACACATGATTCAACGAATTTAAACGTCCAACATAAAACCAACATTAATTTAATTAAACAGGCAAGTTTGGTTAATGTTGGAACAGACAACGTCCCATACTTTTTGTTTACATTCTTTGTTTCTAATACATAATTTGAGTTCGCACGGAAAATAACAACAAATCGAATTTAAGGAATTTTGTACTACAATATAACATGATACTCAGATTGATAACACTGTGAGTAAATAGCGAACATTGATTTTATCAGCTCCTCACAATTGTGTTAACCTTTTAAGAGACAAAACTATCACTAGATCACTTGTAGCTTGATTTTCACTATCCAAATCTTGACTTATGTTGCATATTTTTGGGGAAGAATTAAAGACTTAAATGTGAATACAATGTATTAAGTGTCTGTTTGCCCTGAGCTTGAGGATACTACTGATTTTGAGATTGAATACCATGACAAAATTCAATGTTATAAAGAATTGTGTTGGTTAAATGTATAATTGTCGAGAAAATATTTTCGGTCAAATGTTTATTTGTATAATTTTTTTCTATTGAACAATTAATTGTGTAATATCATGTAGAGTTATGGATAAAATATTATCGCTATGATAATAAAAAAAAATGTATAGCTTATAATTTTAAGAAAAAATACTGTTGGTACAAGAATATATGTTGTGTTTAAGATAATACTAAAAACTTAAACCATCACCATTTGAAGAAATACTTTTTGTAAGATATAAATTAGAATCACGAAAGTGACTATTGAGTATGAGATGTACACAAAACATAAGTATGAAATGTGATTGGTGTCTTGATGTTTCTATCGATCAACCAAGTAGAAGAGATTAGAGAAGGAAATGTCAACGTGAATGTCACGTGAAGAGAGTCGTGCGTGCGTGACTACTCGTGCCGTAGTGTCGGGTCGACCACTGAAGTAATGGGCTTTAAAAGTTAAAGGACCACATTGCTCTTGTGGTGTGGGAACCACTCTACACCACCGAGTGTATCTCGTGGCAAAGACCTCATCTCATTATTATTATTTTTTTTTTTTTTTATCAACTTTACTCTTATAATTGGATCGATAAAACATGATCTATACCCAAACTCCATATCTTAAAATCATTTTTTTCTCCTTCTCCTTGCATTAAGGAGGAATCGAACTCTGGTGTCTGAAGATTTGTAAAGTGACCACTACCACTGGACCATATGTCCTCGGTATTATTATTATTATTTTATTAAGAATAATAATTTTTTTTTTTAAATGAAACATTTCCTGCGCAACTAATTGGGAAAGGCAAATTTTCCATATTTACTTACACATTAGTGGAAACACCATCAAATTTAGCAATTCTTTTAGCAGAAAACTAATGAAATTCAAATCAAACAAACCTATTAATGATGTCGGCCTTATGATAAAGTCCATCGAATACTTCGTGAATTATTTTAGATTTGAATGACTGAAATCTCTGGTATTATACTAGCGGTGACTCTGTATCATTCAAATAAATTTAAAACTAGATTAACATTTTAAATTTTGAGCAAAATCAAATCGAAATCTGTAAATTTACTTTCGGAGACGTAAGCTCTCATACGTCTATTTAACCACCACTCCTGAAATAAGAAAAATAGGTCTATCAAGTGTGTTACACATATATATATATATACAGTGGCGGACCCAGAAAATTATTTTACCGGGTTCATAATATATATTCGAAAATAATAAATTATATTTCATAAAAAATAAACCAATTATCCCATAAAATAATAAGAAGTAAAATGTGATATAGAAAGCCACTAATAATAAACAAATTTACAAAACCACCATGCGATCCTTCGTATCCTTAAATCTTTTTATCACAACCTCATTTGTAATAGACTCGAACAAATCTTTATCTATAAAACAAACTAAACAATCAAAAATTGATCTCTAATCTGATTGTCTCGTTTTGTCTTCACAATCTTTATTGCTAAAAAACATCTCTCTAAAGTTGCAGTAGCAACATGTAAAATCAAAATCAACTTCAAATGCCTAAATACAATTAGGTTAATTTCAATTGGGTAGATATAATATTGTGTTTCTTGATTAAAAAGAAAAATTTCTAAAAAATAAATATATGGTTCGTTAAAAAATGAAATAAATTGTGAGTGATGGAGCTTTTTGGATTCTTACTGGGCCATAAATTTTCAAACAAGTTAAAAAATTATTGGACTTTAATTACATTAATAGGTGTCAAAATAAAACAAAAAAATCTTAAGGTAAAAAAACACACATATAAATGAATGAAACTCTATATAAAATTTCGCCGAGTTGTTCTCGGTTTGGTGGTTTAAGATGATCGAGCTAAAGACTTGGCACCAATGTTCGATTCCTACCCGCTGCATTATGGTAGCTTATAAAAAGGATTATTGGGGATTGTTCGATTCCTACCCGCTGCATTATGGTAGCTTATAAAAATGATTATTGGGGATTGTTCGATTCCTACCCGCTGCATTATGGTAGCTTATAAAAAGGATTATTGAGGATGGACTTTAAAGCTATCGATCGGATCTTATCGATCCAATATTAGAAAAAAAAAAATTTAGATTTTAGGGGGTTCAATTGAACCCCTATTATACACGTGCGTCCGCCTCTATATATATATATATCACTAGATTATTAGCTCTTTGATATTGCTTTCTCTTTTAACTATATAAGAATGAATTCAGTTAAAAATGGATAGGTACAATTATAGACTTGAGAAATGTGTTAAAAACCTCGACTCAAATTTAATAAAGTTTTTTTTTTTTTTCATGTAGTGGATGTTTGAAGTTGTAAAATTACCAAATTCTACTATATGTAACGGAGACTAACATGTTCTAGAGTTCGAGATCTTATAGTTATAGAGGAAAACATAATAATATAGTCACCTAATGAACCGACAAAAAACCTAATCCACCAGAAAATCAAAGATCTAGAAAATAAAAAGCGGTGAGAGATTTAAAAAGATGCACGTGGGAGGAGACGAGAAAGGATAGAAAGTAGTTGTTTGAGGGGACAAACAAAGTGTTAGGAAGGGGGAAGTGAATGAGTTCTCTACTTTAAACTCATATGAAAACAGTGAGAAGAAAAGAGTTCGAGTTCTGTTCTGGACAGCTTTGTCTTAATGTCTTGTCTCCATCAATATTGTAAATACCAAAGTCTTATCATGTTTCTTCTATGTCTCCTTCCTCTTCACCTACTCTTTTTATCATTCAACTTTCTTCATCCAATTTTTGCAATTGTTCTAACGCATTCTCGATGTTATCTTAGTTTGTGGATTTTTTATTTGTTTTGTTTTGCCTATCTTAAGATTTATCTAGCAATTTTATGTGATTGTTAGTGAGCTTAGCTCAGAATTTAAGAAAAGATGTAACACTAGAATCGTTGGAGGTGGGTTCGTCAAACCCTCCTCGATCCAGAAGCCCGAACATAGCAACAAAAGGAAAAGAAATATTTTTGAGGCGATTTCGGAGATTGGATTAAAAAGATTTACTTATTTGAAATCGTAAATGAAATTAGCCGGCTCACTGTAATTATGGTTGCAATCTATTCTCAAGAGCTAGTTTTTGCTAAGAATACACCCTTGTCTTGGTAAGCTGAACCCTTGTCTCGACATGCTTTAGCATTTGCTATCTAATCACATCTTAATAAACCAAACTTTTGTCTCTTTACTTATTTTCATCATCAGATCTTAAATATTTTAGTGTGTTAGATCTGGCTCTAGCAAATAAAATAACCATAATTGCGATGAAAATTTATTGTACCTTTTCAACAATGACTTTTTTAGCATATTAGTTTTTTTGATGATTAGTTATAATAATTTAAATATTATATGAATGAACGAATTCCAGGTCATTGGAATTTTATATTTCTTAATCCAAAGATCATGTTGGGTTCAGCCAGGCTTAGTCTATAAATGTTATGGGCTTGGATTGGGCTTTGACCCAGAAATAAAGAGCTTATAGAAACACGTGATATAATGATTGCAAAAAAAAAAAAAAAACAGACGTGCGAAACATTTCCCGTGTCTTCTACGGTCAGTATTATCCATTTCGGTGGTGCAAATTTCTCCGGAGGGTGAGGGAGAACAAAGGAGTCAGAGAGACGGCAACGAAGAAGAAGACGAACAACGTGGAGAGAGTCTAACTCTCTCATGAATTCTGTGAGGAAACCTGTTCTTCCGGTTTCCGATTCCCCTCTCGCCGATGACAATGATACCGATGGTAAAGGTGTCGACGGCGATCGGCTTTTTAAAGGATCCGCCATGACCAAACGTGGCGCTTACGCTGCTCTTTCTTACATGTCCTGTGCTGGTAATTTCCTCGATTTCACTTGTTTCTTTGAATCACGTGATTTGTAGTATGGTCCATTTTAGTGTTTTCTCGGATTCGATTCCGTCGTTGGCTCAATCCATTTTCGGATTTCGGCTGATGTTTGGATTTGTTTGCGTTGTTAAATTTGTGTATTGGCATTGACGTTGACGTTGAGTTTCTTTTGTGTGGGTGTTAATTCGCAGTTATGCTTGTGCTGTTCAATAAAGCAGCTCTCTCTTCCTATGAGTTCCCGTGTGTTAACGTGATCACGCTTTTCCAGGTTTAGTACAGAGATTCTCTTTCGCAGTCTCAATTTAATTCTTTAAGTCTCATTTCTGTCTATAGATTCGGCAATTTCTAAACTAGCTTGACACTTTTGTATTCCGCAGATGGTTTCCTCTAGCTTGTTTTTATATGCTTTGAGGCGCAGGAAGCTCATCTCTTTCACATCTGCTGATTCTTTTTCCAATTCCGATAATGCTTCGACTCTTGTGCCATTGAAGACACTGCTTCACACCCTTCCTCTAGCAATAGCCTATCTTCTGTACATGGTAACCACTGTACTCAACGACTCTGGTAATAATTTGTTGTTGTTTGGATCCTGCAAGTAGTAACTGATCACAATTTTTTTCAATCTATATCTTCTGAAAGCTAGCCTCTATGGCATCTGTCAGAGGGGTAAATGTTCCCATGTATACCACGCTTAGGCGTACTACAGTAGCATTTACTATGGTGATTGAGTACATGCTGACAGGTCAGAGATATACACGGTCTATCATAGGAAGGTGAGTCACAGTTTTCTCATGCTAGTTTCTGTTTGTACCAAAACGATGTCTATTCATTAATAATATCCCTAAGTATTCAGATTCTGAGTCTAATAATATTTTTAGGGAGAAATAACTCATCGTGTTTGATCAATATAGACAAGAAGTAGGAGTTAGGAATATGATAGAGATAGTAGTAGCACTATGTTTTACTCTGTATGTTACATGCCCAGAAGCTTATGTGTTATCTTTATCCAGCTGATGCACTTACATGATATGGTGATTTAAGTCACTCCATAAAAATGTACATTTTGTTACCTCTGAAACGAGCATTATGCTCCTTGAATCTTGTATCACAACTAAACTCTTACAACATTGATGTCAGTGTCGGCATTATCCTGTTTGGCGCAATTTTTGCTGGAGCTAGGGACTTGTCATTTGACTTTTACGGCTATGGTGTTGTTTTCTTAGCCAACATAGCAACAGCAGTATATCTAGCAACCATTGCCCGGATTGGTACACTATTCACAGCTTTCTGCATAAATTGTTTTTTCATACTTTTCCGGTCTTCCCCTGCCAATTTGAATCTTATCTTATTCAAACTCTAATGTCTGGTTCTCCAGGGAAATCAAGTGGCTTGAATAGCTTTGGCCTTATGTGGTGCAATGGTAATCTAAACAGATAAAATTATTGACCTAAACTCCCAAGACATCCTTTGAATTTGTGAGAATTTCAATTTTAGGAATTATGTGCGGACCTATATTGATTGTTTGGACATTTATTTGCGGTGATTTGGAGAAAACAATGAACTTTCCTGACCTCTTATCTCCCGGTTTCATGGTACTGTAGATCACTCTCTTGCCTATATCTCTCCAGTTTGCGTGTACTGAGACTGATGATCTCTTTTCGTGTTGTATTCTCACCCAGGTTGTGTTACTCTGCTCGTGCGTGCTGGCTTTCTTCTTGAACTACAGCATATTTCTAAATACCACTCTCAACTCGGCTGTCACACAGACAATTTGTGGCAATATGAAGGTCGGTTTTACCTTACTACAATATCTACTGTACAAAAGAACATGTGAAACTAATCTGTTAAGGAGATGGAACTATTTAACTAAGGACTTCTGAGATTTAATCCATATAATGATATATTCTGCATCTCGTGAATGACGAGACTTCTAAATTTATGTTATAAGGTCTTTTTGTGTCTTATGTTTCGATAGCCAAAAACAAAAACTTGTGTTTTATTCATCGTTGCAGGATCTATTAACGGTGGCACTAGGTTGGGTGCTCTTTGGTGGACTCCCATTCGACCTGGTAATGTCCCATTTACTTTATTGAACCTACAGTAGCCATCTCCTTATGCTACATCTCAGTACCTTTATATTTTTTTCGGGTTCATTCACGCAGATGAATGTGATTGGACAGCTTTTTGGTTTCTTTGGCTCTGGTTTATATGCATATTATAAGATCATTGGAAGATAGATAGCAAGTCAAAAAGAAAGAAGAGCCAATCAAACCATGATTGGCCTTGAAGTGATCCATAAATACTCATAAGTTTAACGAAAAGTTGTAGACCATTAACATTTGAGTAAGTTAGACCACTCTTATTTTTTGACATTGTGTCTTGTTCAGCTTCAATTTTCAACAAATTCCAAAAATACTAATTGGATTATGGATACACGAATTTTTGTTTTTGTTTTTGTTTTTTTGGGATATACTCTTGTTATATACTTTGCTTCTTTTCTTTGTATATATATATTTTAAAGAAGGGTGATTCGATTTTCACGTGTATAGCACTTAAATTGTTTATAGCGTTGATATTATGAATGGTATGAGGATTTTATTCGAGCTCTAATTTTTTGGTTAAACGTTGCAAAGGTAAAAAAGCAATTGAACCAGAAGTTCACACCCCGTGGGTCCTCGAATCCGCAATCGCTTGATTAGAAGTCAAGCGCCTTATCCATTAGACCATGGGTACTTATTGGTACAATACTCTTCTTTATACATATATATATTTAATTAACTTTTGTTTTCGTATTGCTATCTTCAAAAGCAAAACCTCTTCTCGCCGGTAAAAAGGTGTCTGGAAAAAAGCAAGAAAAAACAGAGATCCCTTAACCATGATTCCCTTCAAAGTATCTTTTCCCTTCCTCATCATCTTCGCATGGCATCATATTAATCTTCCACTCAGACCCAACTACAGTTCTGATTTCTCCTAATTCCGTTGCCAAAAATTTGGAAGTTGATGTCTTAGACTCTTAGCCCAGTAAAGTCATCATTTTTTTTAATCTATGGATGTTCCACGACGCTCTTTTGCTGCGTCTATCTCGCCTCTCCGGCTAATCGATGGACTCCCGCGTCGTAGGAGTTTTAACTATAATCAGATGCCTGAGGAACCCATGAAACTCACTGTCCTCAAGCTTGATGGATCTTCTTTTGGTGCTATACTCATCTCCTACTTGTGTTTGATTTGTTTGATGTTTCTTTACAGAATTTTGAATGAGTGTCTGAATTTAGCGTACTTTCGATTTGACAGGTATTCAAGTGTTGAAGACAGCGACTGTAGGGGAGCTCAAGATGGCTGTAGAAGCTGCGTTTTCTCACTTGCCTATCACTGGCCCTGGCAAAATCTCCTGGTACCATTTTGATTCTTGATTTGTGTTTACTTAAAAAAAGAGACTCCTTTCCTTGTAATTCAATAAGTTTGTGTGTTATAACTGCTAAATGAACAATTCTTGATGATCTGACTCTTACCTTGTGAATTATGAAGGCCACATGTTTGGGGACAATTCTGCTTATCTTATGAAGATAATAGATTGATTAACGAGGCTGAGTACCTCATTGAATTCGGCATCAAAGATGGAGACCAGGTTCGTATCCTGTCTTTGAAATGCAGCAGATGAGTTTATGCTTATTATATTGTTTCATTTTAACATGTGATGTAGTTAAGAGTTAAGCTGGTCTAACTCAGCAATTGTGTAGCTAGATTCACCAACCAGTATTATGCAGATTTTTCATAGTCAAGTCTAGTTTCATATATTGTGCTTTGATGTAGTACTTTAATGGGTTTTATCCTGCATCATTCAGCTTCGATTCGTACTCCATATCTCAATCTCCTGCATGTTAGTAGTTTGTCTTTGGCATGCATCAGATGATGTTTATGCTTATAATATTGTTTCATCTTAACATGTGATGTAGTAAGAGTAAAGCTGGTCTACCTAAGCAATTGTGTAGCTAGATTCACCAACCAGGATTATGTAGATTTGTTATAGTCAAGTTGAGTTTCAATTATATTGTGCTTTGATGGAATGCTCTAATGGTTTTTATCCTGCATCATTCAGCTTCGATTCATCCGTCATATCTCAAACTACTGCATGTTAATGGTGAAGCACAAGAGCAAGACACCACATGTTTCTTATTTGAAGAAACAACTCAAACTGTAAGACTTTTTTGGTGTTAACAATGTTTCTAGCATTTTATTAACATGTATGGTAATACATGTTTTTGGACCAATCAGGTTCTCAACCACACCCGAAACCCGGAAAAAGAAGGTAAAGGAGGATCAACAAGACAGTGTTGACTCCATCCCTCGGACTCAACCAAGCTTTCTAGCCACTGTATTAGGAGGTTGGCTCTCGTACAAGTCAACGCCAAGTCAACGAGGAACCAAACACAGAAACGTGACTGCAAGCAGAGTTTTTAATGAACTTATTGCAAGGTTTCGTTTCAAGTGTTATTCGGAGAAGGATGTGTGGAAAAGAAATAAACTCATCTCTGAAACATAAACTCTTCTAAATGTCTCCCATCATTAGATTTTTGTGGTGATTTTGATTTCCCAATCTTCATGTTTATACAAAACTTGGATATTGTGTTGTGTGTGCAGAAAAACAAATAAAGGCAGTGATTGTGTGTTTGCGTTTGCCTTTGCACTTGCAGTGTATATTTGGGTTTCACAAAAAGACGGTGTACTGTATACTTAAACGCAAACGCAAATGGAAGAAAAGCTACCAATTAGAAATCACGTTTGCGTTTGGGGCCAAATGCAATTTTTTTTTCTTTTAATTATTATTTTCCGTTTCTTACATTTGAAGCTCTCATCACCACAGCCTCTGCTGGTTTGTGTGGCAGAGAGAAGAGATAACATTAGCTAAGCAAATATCGCCTCTTCTCTCTTCACTCTCCAAGAGATTACAGAGATCAGTTTTTTCAACATTCTCATCTCTTGAAGCTCTCTCTGTGTGTGGCCATGGCTGCTAACTCTATTATGGCTTCCTCCAAACCCTTAATCTCCCTCTCCTCCAACCAACCGAGCCGAGTCCAGATTCCCAAATTCGCCAAACTCCCTCAGATTCCCAAATCTCTCACTTCCTCTTCCGACCTCCGTAGCAAGGCTCTATCACTCTCTTCCGCCACCGCCAAATCCCTAGCTCTAATCGCCGCTTTCGCTCCTCCGTCGATGGCAGAAGCGATGGAAAAGGCTCAGCTTTTCGATTTCAACTTGACGCTTCCGATCATCGTTGTTGAGTTTCTCTTCTTAATGTTTGCTCTCGACAAAGTCTATTACTCTCCGCTTGGTAACTTCATGGACCAGAGAGATGCTTCCATTAAGGAGAAGCTAGCGAGCGTGAAGGACACTTCCACGGAAGTGAAGGAGCTCGATGAGAAAGCAGCTTCCATTATGAGAGCAGCTAGGGCTGAGATCGCTGCTGCACTTAACAAGATGAAGAAGGAGACTCAGGTATAAACAACAATGGAGAATTTCAATTTCAGCTTGAAAAAATCAGGAATGGATTCGATTGGTTGTGGTTTGTGGTTTTGTTTGCAGGTGGAAGTTGAGGCGAAGCTAGCAGAAGGAAGGAAGAAGGTGGATGCAGAGTTACAAGAAGCTTTGGCAAGCTTAGAGAAGCAGAAGGAAGAAACCATTAAAGCTTTGGATTCTCAGATTGCTGCTCTCAGTGACAACATTGTCAAGAAGGTTCTTCCTTCTTAGTGTTTTTATGAAAAAAACCTTCTTTTTTTTGGTGAACTTTGTAATTCTCTGCTTCTCCATCTCTCTCAAAACTCAATTTACAAGAAATTACTGTAAATCTCCTGTCTCTTGGATTGTTCGTCATTCAAGAAGAACAATTTAAATTTGTAAGTTTTATAAATAATTAGCTCTCTTCTCCTGTTTACTTCTTATCGACACAAGATTTATGTCTCCTGAATCGAGTTGAACATAAACAAGACAAGCGGCTTAAAACCATCTTACAAATTTGTGGTCACATTACAGATGTTGGAGATTTAAGTTTGGACAACACTGTTCAAATGCAAATGTTTGAGAACAGTCAAGGATCACATAAGTTACATATAACTGGTATCCTGATACTGAAGCTTCTTCATATGTCACCAATTCTACTCTCGATTAAAGTTGAGATTTTTACTGTTATAATGAAGCTTTTCTCACTTCAGCTTTACCCTTATGAAGAAGGTTTACTTCCTGTTACTAGCATAGGTTCTGAAACTCTTCCTCCAAAATCATCTACATCCATAACTCAACTATCCAACTGATACCGAATATTCGATAATCGATATGATCACAAGCCCGTAATTTTATAATTTAGACAACTAAAAACATCACCTTTATTTGTAAATATAATCAAGAATAAAATAATAAGTTCGTTTTTCTCCCTCGGATAAAAAGAAATCATTTTTATGGAAGAATAGGGCAGTGCCTGTGGTCTCAAGTAACGGGACGGTGTTTCATTAGCACAACTTATGGGGCCTCCACGTCTTCGCCTTCCTTCCTCTTCTCTCTCTCCCTCTCAAATACAGGTACTCTCTCTTCTCTGTCTTTTTCAGCTTCTGAAGTTACCTGTTTCAGTTTCCGATGATCATTTCTTAATTAGTTTTTGTTTGGTTTCTTTCTTTTTCTTTTTATTAGGCCGTTGGAGTTTTCTCTCATCAGCTTCGCTCGTCTTCGTCGTCATTACTGTTGTTAGGGTTTCAGAGGCTTCTTAATTCGTCGAAATACCCTTTTCTCTCTCCCTCATTGCTGGTTATTCTCTTTGACTCTTTGTCTCTGCTTTTTCGTTTCGCAAGCTGCGATTTTCCGTGGTTTTAAAAGTTGAGATTTTTATTGCATCTTTAGTTAAGTTCTAATTTGGTTTCTTCGCTTACAAATTTTGATCTCTGCGATCTAACTTCTCTTAAGCATTGGCTGGTTAACTTTGATTGACTCATGATTTTGTATTTCTTGCAGTTATTGAGCTTTCATTGTGTTGGGTTAGTGTTGCTTGTTGTTCTTCTTCTTCTCCACGATACTGTCTCTGTCCCTTGTTTGCATCGCTAACTTATTCCCAAAATGGACACGTCTCTGGTTTCTGACTTTTCTCTTCAATTGTATATATTAATTGCGGTTACAATGATTCTTCGTTTCGGAATCTATTCTGCCTGTAAAAATAGTTAACTAGCGAAAGGAAAGGTCGTTCGTTTTTGTAAACGTAGGTTTGATTCTCTTTGCTTGTGGATTAACTTTCGTGTTATGTGATTGAGATCTTGCTTACGTACTTGTAATTATTTTTATCCTTTGTTGATATCCTAAGTGGTAAAACTATCTTAACTGGGTCAGGAAAAGATAAATGGCTTCAAAGATTATTGCTGGCAAGCCGGATGATTCCGAGTACGAAATCATTGAAGGTGGATCTGAGAGCGCTTTAGCAGCCGGGACAAGCCCTTGGTTGAATTCTTCGACGTTGAAGCTTCGGCACCGAATTGGAAGAGGTCCCTTTGGTGATGTTTGGCTGGCTACTCATCATCAATCAACTGAGGACTATTATGAGCATCACGAAGTGGCCATAAAAATGCTTCATCCTATCAAGGAGGATCAAAAAAGGCTTGTGGTAGATAAGTTTGAAGATCTGTTCTCCAAGTGTAAAGGATTAAAGAATATCTGTCAGCTCGGAGGAGTCTCTAGTATTAGTGGAAAGGTAAGTTAAACAAAGATATGTTTTCTCTAGTTTCCCCATATTTTCAGTTTTTGTTTAGTTGCAGATTTGTATACTACAGATATGCATCATTATGAAATTCTACGAGGGCTCTGTTGGTGATAAGATGGCTCGACTTAAAGGAGGAAAGCTTTCACTGTCTGATGTATTGGGGTAATTTTCATTACAGAAGTATGCAGCTCAGTGTAGTAGCGTCTTCTTCATTCTTATATGGATACTAATGTCCTCTCATTTATTTTAATGCACTCTTTACAGATACGGGGTTGATCTGGTTACAGGGATCCTGGAGTTGCACTCAAAAGGGTTTCTAATTCTCAATCTTAAGCCTTCTAACTTTCTTCTCAGTGATAACGACAAGGCCATCCTTGGGGAAGTTGGAATACCTTATCTCCTTCTTAGTATCCCTTTGCCAAGTTCTGATATGACAGTGAGACTTGGAACGCCAAACTATATGGCTCCAGAACAGTGGCAACCGGAAGTAAGAGGTCCCATATCCTTTGAGACTGATTCTTGGGGATTTGGATGCAGCATTGTAGAAATGCTGACTGGAGTACAACCTTGGTGTGGAAGATCTGCCGATGAAATATATGACTTAGTGGTGAGAAAGCAAGAAAAGCTTAATATCCCTAATGGCATACCGCCTGCCCTTGAGAACCTACTCCAGGGTTGCTTTATGTATGATCTTCGAAACCGACCTTCGATGACTGACATCTTACACGTCTTCAAGAGGTAAATTATACCTTGTCACCATTCTGTATTCAGTTTGAACGAGATTGGTGCTAAAGCTTTTATATTAGCACTTTATGTGGTCATGGTACCTCCAAACAAATTAGTAGTTCTCAAGAATTGGAATAATAATGACCTTCCTTTTCCAGTGTCGTTTTCTGGAATCTAGTTTCCTATATCTTGATGTACATATCTACTGACACATTTAGCCACCTTAAACTGTAATTCTAATTGAAATCGATTTGGCAGTTTGCAGAACTCAGAGGAGGAAGAGGTCTGGAGAGGAATTGATAACAGAGAAATCAGGAAGAGTTCGTCCACTCTCGGGTATACAGAATGGTTTCTTTCGAAGGATCAACTGCATGTGGGTGACACGGTGCGCTCAAGAAAGCCTGCCAACTCTTGTAAGCATGAGGACATGGATGTGCCAGAAGGACTGGTGGTTGGTCTAGAACGTGACACCATCGATCCAGACGGATTTGCGCTAGTTAAAATCCATGGTATTCATGATCCATTAAGGGTTCACGTATCTGTTCTTGAACGAGTAACTAACGGCTTAGCTTCTGGAGATTGGGTACGACTGCAGGATGGAGAAGACAAGAGGCACTCTTTGGTTGGTGTTCTCCATTCAATTGACCGCGAGGGAAATGTAGCTGTTGGGTTTATTGGGTTGCCAACTGTCTGGAAAGGGACTTCATCGCAGCTTCAGATGGCTAAAGCATATAGTGTGGGTCAATTTGTGAAGATTAAGGCCAACGTTGTCATCCCAAGATTTAAATGGATGCGTAAAAGTAGAGGGATTTGGGCAACTGGCAGGATTTCTCAGGTTTTACCAAACGGTTGTCTCGAGGTGGACTTCCCTGGAATGTTACCTTTTGGAGAGGAACATGGAAGTTGTCTTGCAGATCCTGCTGAGGTAGAGACTGTGAATTTCGATACCTGTCAAGGAGTTGTGAAAAAATATCAACATCTGGAGGATTTTCATTGGGCTGTGAGACCTTTGTTGATTGCTATGGGTCTATTGACAGCAATGAAGTTAGGGTTCTTTGTCGGAAAGAAAATAGGAAAGTCAAAGGATGGTAAACAACGCGATGGCTCGAGTGGACAAGGTGACTGCCAGATCCTGGATGGTCAGGACGCTGGCAAATCCAAATGGCTTGTGTTCAGTGTTTAAGGCTGTAATAAAGTTTGTATCAAATCTGTTCTGGTCTATATTTCACTGTTCTTTTCATGGATACATGGTTTCATGATAGTTCTCGTACATAATAACATTTTTTACTCTTTGAACTTGTACAGATCACAAATGTTTTATTTTCCATAAGGAGAACAACGAGACACAACTCTCTTGTTACATGTCTTGACCTTTACAAGAACTGATCAGACAAACCACATACATGCCTAGTATGCTGAACAATCTTAGTTCCGAGAACGCTCAGCAACAAATGACAACATAGTTAACCTCGGTAATTCTACATATCCACAAAAGAATCATACAGATCAGGCTTATAAAGTTAATCTGCATAATCTAAGTTTCATGAAGTCACACCTTTGAGGCCTGTGAATGTATACCAGCAACAATTCCAGCATTCTCCAAGAGTTTCTCTGTCAAGGACCACAACCTGCCAACTTCTGATTTTACCTCAGCAATACAATCATTACTTCCGTCTGAATAGTTTTCCGGATGTAACCCTTTTTCTGGCATTACGATGAAATTAGGGTCGGCCTCCATGCTCATGTCATCTCGAGTTAGAAGTTTTGTGCTCATCTCTGCAAGCTTTTGTAAAGCACTTGTTGCAGCTTCGACTTCAAGTTGAGCTGCCTCAAGCTGAAGCTTTTCTATGGCTAGATCACCAATTGTTCTCTCCCCGATTCTCTCTTGTGCCAAGGCATATAGCGTTTTCATATCTTCCCTGTCACTGATCGTTTCATCTTTCCATTTCTTAAGTTCATGCTCCCTGGCTTCTAATCTTCCCATGACCACTTTCATCTCTTCGTCTTTAACTGTCAAAGCTCTCTGCATAGCTAGAACTTCCATTTCTTTCATCCGTAGATTTTCTCTGGTAAAGTTTAACTCCATAAACAGCCGTTTGTTCTCCATTCCGTAATCATTCTCTAGTGGTTGTTGCATAGAGTCAAAGCTTATCTCATTGTTTATAGTCATTGTGTTCTGATTATGACTGTTGGTGGTCGACAAAAGCAACGTGCTCGTCAATTCTGCAATTCTTTCCACCACCAATTCAGCTTCAGTGACCTTTAGCTTGGAATTTCCCAATTCACCTTCAGTTTTGCGAAGGTGGACGTCTTTCTCCTCCAGCATTGCAGTTGCTTGCAGAAGCTGATCTTCTCTACTCGTCATAAGCGCCTTTAGCTCTGTTACCTCCCGGTTTACTTCTTCCAATTTATTTCGAGCTTCTGTGAGTTCTTCATCCTTTTCTTGCAGTAATAGTTCTAGAGAAGCCTGCTCAGATTTCAGATGTTGAATCTCTAGTTTGGCCTCCACCAAGCTTGACTCTTTCTCCTGAAGTAGATTCTGTGATACCTGAAATGCGTTAGCTTTTTTGTAAAGCTCAACTTGAATAACGGATATGTCATGCATAGCTTGCTCCAACAATGGTTTCTCTTTCTGCATCTCTTCTCGTAATTCCTCCAGTAGTTTTTTTTGGACCAATATTTTTTGCTCAAGTGCAAAGTTCTTAGCCTCAGCAACTCTAAGCTTTACTCTCTCACTTTCTACTTCACTGTGAGCATCCATCAAGGTTTGCATATATGACGACACACTTTTCCTCTGTTCCTCGAGTTCCTTAAATTGTGTTTCTAATAGTATCTCCTTTTCTTCCATTTGCTCCCTGGAAAATATCAAAGCTTCCAGTGAAGAAACAAGCTCAAATCTCACATCAGTAAGAAGTTTTTTCACTCTTCTGAAGTCCTCCATGGTTTCATTTGCTTCTCCTAAGTGTTTTACGGTTTCCTCCTTAAGCTTATTCACTTCATCCTGAGCTATCAGCCACTCTTCCGTCTGCTTCTTCAAGTTGGCTTCTGTTTCTCTTAGCTTTTCTTGTTCAAGTTTCTTCGTAACCTTAGAAATCTCTAGTTCTTCTTCCTTCTCCTTGAGGGCTCTCTGAAGTGCATATATTTCATCTTCTTGTCTCTTGAAAACTTCGTTGGCTTTATTTAAGAGTTGTGACTTGCTTTCAAATTCAGAAATAGCCACAGAAACCTCCTCGCTTCTGTTTGCAATCTCTTTACGCATTTTATCTAGCTCTTGTTCTTTTAAAGTCAAGGACGATTGCATAGCAACACGTTCCTCATCTCTTTCCCTAAGCTTATGCTTTAACTCCTCTATCTCTCTAGCTTGAGAAGCTAACTTCACATTTGCCCGCTTCAACTCCTCTTGTAGACTTTCATGCTTCAAAGAAGCTTCAACGATTACTTTCTCACGTTTTTCTAACTCCTCCTTAGCCCGATTTAGTTTCTTTTTCTCAGAGAGTAGGTTCCTCTCAGCATCCTGCAAGTCCTCTTCTCTTTTCAACAAAGCCATTAGCGCAGACTCAAGGCTAGACTCGAGCATCCCAAGGTCCGAATAAGGAGGATCATCTTCAACGTATTGATTCGCTCGTCTCTCCAATTTCTGTGTCTTAGCAAATAATTTCTCGAAAAGAACATTTGTAGGCTCAACTGTTCCATTATCATTGATGTTGGGTCTTGTATTGTTCAAAACTGATTCAACAGTCAATAAAAAACGTCTTTTTCCTCTTCTACAGCTTGGGAACGCAACAAGACTCTTCTGCTTCTGGTTTACTCTTGTCAAACAATACTGCATCAGAAAATCATATCACTAACATCAGAAACTAGAAAAGCAAACAACTTTGATCGTTTTGGCCAAACAATAAACAATCAATATAGCTACTAAATCATCAAAATTACTCAAATTAAACGAAATATATGAAACATAATGAGGTCTCTCCAACGAAAGAGCAAATTACAGTCTAGTGAAATCAGCAGCGACACATATGCAAATATAACAGAGAGAGGGTTAAGTGATAAGGTGTAACCAACCTCGCAGAGAGAGAGAGAGGAATAGGAAGCAAGATTCAAGCGAATAGCCTGAGAGAAACCCATTCCAAGAGTCTATATATCAAACGATCGCCATTAGAGCTCCAAACACAGAACAAACCCTTAATCACTGTATCAAATCAACAAGTAGCAATTGGTGAAGCCTCACGAGAGCAAACCCAAATGGATGGAAGAAGAGAAGAATCTAGGAAGAGAGAGAAGAGAGACTGCAAATGGGTTACGAATAGAAAGGGATCGGGTATAATTAATTTAATTGTACTTAGTTTTTAAGGAAATTATAAGAAGAAAATAAAATACAAAATACTAAAAACAGAAAATAGAGGTTCCCGTTGGCTTGTGAGTTGCAATCGCCATTGAAGCCAAAAAGTTCTTTTTGCCCTTATCCACAAGATTCATGTCGGTATGTAACAATATCCCACCAAGGATCTATTTGTAATTTAGGGTTCTTTTTATGACATGGCAATGGTTTTTTTTAATACTTCTAGTTTCTCGTGGTCTGAAATTGCTAAAGACTTTGACTTTTTTTTTCTTTGGTTCCTCAACGACTAACTAAAAAGATTTTAGGACTTCAATCAATGGACTTCCAATTGGGCCATGAACAATCTGGGTTTAATCCAAAAAAAATTGTGTGGTAATTATTACTTATTTTTTACCAAATTAAAAAACACGATAATGTTAAGATTGAAGTGAAGACTCTGTTGAGTTAGGTCCGTCAAAGTCTTGAAGTAGTTATAGCTTTTGTTTTGGCAAAAGCTGATACAAGTTTAGTTCTATAAATTAGTTCTTTTTGGGGTTTTGTTTTGTTTTGGGAAATTATTGAAATTGAAGATGTTGTAGAAAGGGTTTTGTGGTGTTTGAAATTAGGCTGTTGTTGGTGATCCGATCTTTCTGGGTGGGGTTTTATCTTCTTCTTATTATTTATTTTATAAAAATGGCGGGTCCAAAAGATGAGCATGATCCAATTCTCGACGATAAAAGAGAAGCTGAAGTAAAATCTCAGGTTTGTGTTGGTGGTGAGAGAGATATGGCTCCTTCTGCTTCTGGGACTTCAATTCACAGATCAAGCTCTAGACCGCAGCTTGATCTGAGTAAAGCTGAAATTCAAGGAAATCTCGAGGAGAGAGATCCCACGATTTTGTTGCCTAATCAGTCTGATGATATCTCTCATTTAGCTCTTGATATCGGAGGTTCATATCTCATCACAAAAACCTCACCTGTTTTGTTTGTTGCATTGTATTTTACCATTGATTTAGCTTCTTAGATGTGGTTGTGGTTCTTACAGTAGTATTTGGTGGTTTTTATATCTTAATTTTGGAAATTTTGATGCTTTTTCATGTCCTGTGTTCCAGAATTGTAAGCTCATTAAGTTTATTTGCAGGATCTCTGATAAAATTGCTGTATTTTTCACGACGCGAGGAATATTCAAATGATGATGATAAGCGGAAGAGGACAATCAAAGAGAGATTGGGTATCACTAATGGGAACTTGAGAAGCTATCCTGTTCTTGGCGGGAGACTTCATTTTGTGAAGTTTGAGACTCACAAAATAAATGAATGCTTGGATTTTATTCATTCGAAGCAGCTTCATCGTCGAGGTATTGGTCTCTTGTTCAGTGTCGACTGATTTGACTTCAGATGTTACCAACTTTCGCACTGTACACTAAAATACTGTGCTCACAGAATGATTTTGCTAATTTGATGTGGTTATGTTAAATTTTGACTTTTGTATATTTATGTAAGTAGAACAGAGATTCATGTAATGAAGCAGAAGGCATATATATGCCAAATTGCTTCTGCGCTGTCAGAACTCGCAGTTCGGTTTTGTTTTCACTTTAATAAGTTTAGTTTCTGGTAATTGACTGTTTAAGTTACCTTCTTCGTCATATCTTTTCAACCCATTCTCATTTGAATCAATGAATAGATCCTTATCCTTGGAGTTCGAAGACCCTGCCTTTGGGGACTGGCGTTATCAAGGTAATGCCACTTTGATGACTTCATCTTTATTTGATCTTTATCACCTTCTGAGCTCCTTCTGGATGTAGTTAGCTCGATCTGTCATTTAAGATACCAGACAACATTTTAAAATGATCATAAGTATTGTTTTTAGCAAAAACGTTGGTATGTTTATGTGTCTTGTATATCCATGTAATGTAATTTGCTGATCTGGCTTTGATTTTTGATGTTGCTTGTTTAAACATATGAGTCAGGGGTACTTATATCTTACAGGTCACAGGTGGGGGGGCCTTTAAGTTTGCAGACTTGTTCAAGGAACGGCTGGGCGTTAGTATTGAAAAAGAAGATGAAATGCATTGCCTTGTATCCGGAGCAAATTTTTTGCTCAAAGTAAGACCTCTCCTTATGCCACATTCTATTTTTGTCCTGTCTGCATATGTAGTTATGCCTTTATTACGAGCACTTGGAAGACAGTAATGTAATGACAGGCTCATAACATGTGTGACCAGCTGATTTTTTTGTTGTTGAAATTCTTAGTCACATGAGAAGAAAAGCTGGAAATTTGTCTGAGTGTTTTCATACACATACAGTTCTGATAAAACTGTTATAATTTCAATGAGTTTATGCTCACTTTCATGCTTTTTCTGCAGGCTATTCGGCATGAAGCCTTCACGCACATGGAGGGTGAGAAAGAATTTGTGCAGATAGATCCAAATGACTTGTATCCATATCTTCTTGTAAACGTTGGATCTGGTGTTAGCATAATCAAGGTATTTGTTTACGTTTGCTCCTTCTTCCTCAAACTGTCTTATGCCTTCTGAGTTGGAGGTAAAAAAACTGCATGAACCTATGAAATTCACGCAAAGGCTTTTCAAAGTATAGGTTGATGGGGAAGGAAAGTTTGAACGTGTGAGTGGGACTAATGTTGGTGGTGGTACCTATTGGGGCTTAGGAAGACTTCTAACGAAGTGCAAGAGGTTACAATGGATCTGATTTTGCATTAGTGCTTTGTATCCTTGTTTCCTATACTTTAAATGTTTTCTTTTGTTGTAGTTTTGATGAATTGCTAGAACTCAGCCAAATGGGAGATAATAGTGCCATTGACATGCTTGTTGGAGATATTTATGGTGGCATGGATTACTCCAAGGTATGATTCTACTTTACATTAGACTACAGCTGATCTCATTCTTAAGTAGGATGTGACTGCTCAACTATCAGTACTCAGAATGCTTTACCACTACTGCTCTAGTAATTCTCATTTACCAATTATACAGATTGGTCTCTCTGCCTCAACAATAGCTTCTAGTTTTGGCAAGGCAATCTCTGAAAACAAGGAATTGGACGATTACAGACCTGAAGATATTTCTTTGTCTCTATTGCGGATGATTTCATACAATATTGGACAGGTATGCTCTCCTGAGTCCAAAAGTATTGAGGCAAAGTTCTTGAGCAAAATAAGCTAACTTTTTCTCATTTTGTTCCTAATCACATGATGCCATTTGGAATATTTGATCAATGGCATAATTGATCAAAGAGTGGGGTTAAGGGCTTGAGATTATTTTGAGTTTGTGATTTGCTTTTGGCTGTGTAGATATCCTACTTGAACGCCCTTCGCTTTGGGTTGAAGCGAATATTTTTTGGAGGATTTTTCATTAGGGGTCATGCATATACCATGGACACAATCTCGTTTGCTGTACATTTCTGGTAAGTTCACTCGTAAACTTGAACCTAGATGTGATATTCATACTCCACCTTCATCACTCGTCTCTTTAATTTTTTTTTATCATACTAGGTCGAAAGGAGAGATGCAAGCTATGTTCTTGAGGCATGAAGGTTTTCTGGGTGCTATGGGTGCGTTCATGAGCTATGAGAAGCACGGATTGGATGATCTAATGTCCCATCAGTTGGTTGAGAGGTTCCCAATGGGTGCACCATACACTGGAGGAAACATTCATGGACCACCACTTGGTGATTTGAACGAGAAGGTAATTAACTTACCTTTCCCATAAAACATATATAGTTACGTGTTATGTATAAGTTATTCAACAAATCAAGGATCTGCAGTACAATTTGAGTTTTTTATTCTTTATATTAATTTGTCCTTGTCTCAGTAAGAATAAATTTGTGCTTATACTTGTAAGGATTTTATTCGCTGTGACATATGCTGATTCGTTCTTTTTTCATACAATATATCATTGAATGTGACATAAAGAATTATAAAAAGCAAGAGTAAGAATCATGAAGTCTGTCATATATTAGACAATATGCAAATGTATAACTTAGGGAGATCATATATAAGAGTATTGCTTGATCCTTTTTTTTGTAAATTTCTTAACGAAAGCAAAGTCTCGCTTTCAAATCTCTTGTCACATTTATAAATTCTCTCTTTATTTTATCTATATGTTGAGCTTGATATGAGAATCATAAGAGAATACTCCATTGAAATTTGAATACGATGGAATCAGGTGCTCCTCCCTTTTTTGCAACTTTTCTTTCGTTAATGGAATAGAGATATCACTTCAACAAGTTGTTAGCATTTTGTATCTCAACTCAGGTCTGAATAAATTTTATTGTTTAAAGAGGCTTTCTTGGTTGCTTTCAGATTTCATGGATGGAAAAGTTTGTGCGTAGAGGAACTGAAATAACTGCTCCTGTACCGATGACTCCATCGAAAACGACTGGGCTTGGAGGGTTTGAAGTTCCCTCATCCAGAGGCAGTGCTTTAAGATCTGATGCCAGTGCGTTAAATGTTGGTGTTCTCCATCTTGTGCCCACCCTGGACGTGTTCCCATTGCTGGCTGACCCGAAAACGTAAGTGGCATGTCCCCGCGTACCGTACTGAACTTGTACGTGTATCTCATGTTTTGCTACTTGTTCACAATTTTGAAGGATTTATGTTCGTGTGAGTTTAATTGATTTGTTTCTCTCCAGGTATGAGCCTAACACGATTGATTTGTCAGATCAAGGTGAACGAGAGTGAGTAATAACTCGATGCTGATCTTTCAAAACAGTGGTTTTATTTGTACTGTTTCTTAGATTACTTATCATGTTTTGGTGTGTAGGTACTGGCTCAAAGTTTTGTCCGAGCATTTGCCAGACCTTGTTGACACGGTAACTCTTAAAATTAATACATAGGAAGTCCTTTCCTCCAGTAAATTTTATTTTTGGGTGGTGAAGATCCTTTATGGACATGATTACAGGCTGTGGCAAGTGAAGGAGGAACTGAGGATGCAAAAAGGCGGGGTGATGCTTTTGCTCGTGCTTTTTCTGCTCATTTGGCAAGGTTTGGTTCATCACAACAGATGATTATGCACCTTTGACCTTAATCAAAAACACAATCATAGTTAAACTCTTCAAGAAAATCTTTGTTTGTGTGTGTGTTTGCCTTTTGCTTACAATTTATTTGGTTTTAGATTAATGGAGGAGCCAGCTGCATATGGAAAACTGGGGCTAGCAAATCTCTTAGAACTTAGGGAGGAATGCTTAAGGGAGTTTCAATTTGTTGATGCCTATAGAAGCATCAAGCAAAGGTAAAACAAAGTCCTATCTCTCTTCTACTTAGAGTTTCTCTTATGCTCTCTTTCTTCAAAATTGATAGGGAAAACGAGGCATCACTTACTGTTTTGCCTGATTTACTGGAGGAGCTTGATTCAATGAGTGAGGTCTGTGATGATTAACTTTCCTCTCTCTGTAGGTTTATGATTTGCTACTGAAAGTTGTAGTGCTATAAGTGAGACAACTTCTCATTACCTTTTTAATTTTCTGGGATTTTTAGGAAGCGAGGTTGCTTACACTTATAGAAGGTGTTCTTGCTGCAAACATATTCGACTGGGGATCTCGAGCATGTGTGGATCTGTATCACAAAGGAACCATTATTGAAATATACAGAATGAGTCGCAACAAGATGCAAAGACCGTGGAGGGTGAGAGACAAGACCACCTTTTTTTCCCCCTGAGGTTACTGTTTGCAAATTGTTAACTTAAAGCTGGAAATCTTCTATTTTCCGTAAATCAGGTAGATGATTTTGATGCGTTCAAAGATAGGATGCTTGGATCTGGAGGTAAGCAGCCTCATAGGCATAAAAGAGCATTACTCTTTGTTGATAACTCGGGAGCAGATGTCATTCTTGGGATGCTTCCTCTTGCGAGAGAATTTCTTCGTCGTGGGACTGAAGTATGTATCTCTCTCTTGCTCTTCGTAGAATAATAAAATTTCGTCTTACTCTTCACAAAACTGAATGTACAGGCCAAGTGGTTTGTGGAAAAGGTTGAGGAGGTACTAAACAAATTGTTATTTTGATCAAAGGTTGTTCTGGTGGCAAACTCTCTTCCTGCTCTTAACGATGTGACAGCTATGGAACTTCCTGACATAGTCGCAGGGGCTGCTAAGGTTTCATCGGTTTAACTTTCATTCTATGCAGGGGTTATATCTTATTTCATGTAACTAACTCTTTTGTTCGGTCTTTATTCTTTATTGCTGAAGCATTGTGACATCTTGAGGAGAGCGGCAGAAATGGGAGGCTTACTCGTGGATGCGATGGTAAATCCGGGTGATGGGTCAAAGAAGGATTCAACTTCAGCACCATTGATGGTTGTTGAAAATGGATGCGGAAGTCCTTGCATTGACCTCAGACAAGTCAGCTCTGAGCTTGCAGCTGCTGCCAAAGACGCTGATCTTGTATATACAGAACCTGTTTTTACCTGAAAGAAAACTTCAAACACACAACAGAGAGAAGCTTTGTTCATTATTTGATGTTTAATGATATTGCAGGTTATCTTGGAAGGTATGGGAAGAGCACTTCACACCAACTTCAACGCTCAATTCAAATGCGAGGCTCTCAAGGTTTTAACCTCACTTGACAGAAAATCCCAACTCTAGAGATGTTTTTGAATCTTTTGACTGTAACTTTTCTCTTCCTTTTTGGCAGCTAGCAATGGTGAAAAATCAAAGATTGGCTGAGAAGTTAATAAAGGGAAACATATATGATTGTGTATGCAGGTATGAGCCGCCTTCTCTGTAATGTATCATGTCTTCAACCTTTAAACTACTTTGCCTTAATAGTTTATTGGCTCATTGTTGTATACAAACTAAGGATTCGTCAATTGGCATATTTATTCAGTATTAAGACATGAACTTTTACTGTATTAAATGTAATTGAATAAATAAAAATCAGTTGCTAAAGAGCATCGTCAATGTTCAATAACAGATCAGAAACAATGATGTTTGTCTGACATTTTTGAGAGCAATTTTTCAATTATGATTCTCTACTGAGTTCCACTAAGAGTTTCTAAGTTGAGCAGCTGCATTCACACAAACTTTTGCCATTTATTATCAGTTCTATTGAAGTTATTTGAGAAGGAGCTGGATTTAAACACTTAACACTTAAAAAGTTCCAACTTCGTTAGCCTGATCACAGTTGGCAATACTAGCAAGAGCTGAGTTTCAGAAAGACAATATATGCAACACAGGATAAGGCAATCCAATTTTACAACATACTCAATACACATATATTTTCCTTATGTACTCGTCAAAAGTGGGTGGTCACATGTGTGTATGTATCAATTACACATCACTCAGCTTCGACTAATTTGCTTCTCCAAGACCAACTGTTTTGTATTATAAAGCGACCAGTCCTTTGATTATATAGAAAAAAAGTGGCAGTCTATTCTCAAGTCAAAGCGACTATAATTATACCTATCTCTCCAATATTTCTGCTGATGCTTCCTCATTTATCTTGACATTCCTCATTCACATCTTCATTGGTCTTTACGTTTTTCTGGAGAGCACGACGCATTGCAGAGTTCACCTGTTTTCTCAATTTCGCATTCTCAACAAAGATGTTTGCCAGTATCTTCCTCAGCTCGTCCTCCATAATTTTTGTTTCAGTATCGATGTTGACAGAATTATCAATGCCTTCAGCAGCAGTTTCATCAAATCCGGCAAGTAGCTGAGCCTGAAAACTTGCAAAATGCATATTCGTGACAGTCATACAAGACATGGGTTTATAGCAACGCTTTCACTAGGGAAAACCTACCTAAATATCCTACTATATACACTAACATTTAACTTTATTTTGATGCATATATCAAGACAAAGTGAAAAGTAACTCCAATAAAGAGAAAGCAGAGATGTGGCAATACCTCCTCAATTTGATCATCAGATATTGACAGTAAACGCAAAGCTTCTGCTACTGTATTTGAGTCCTCTACAAAGTTACCATTTCCGTCGATTGACAAATTCAAGTTGTACTCTATTAGCCGGTCGTGGAGAATTCTGCAGTCACTAAGTAGCTTTTTCCTAGCCACTATCATGTTCTCAAGTAGTTCTCTTTCCTGTTGGAGGAGTTTCTGGAAAGTGCAACATGTTCCAGTCTCAGTTGTGTTGTCTCTCTTATTTTGATACATGCATGATAAATACCCACAAACCCAAGGTGCTGCCAAATAAAAAATATATTAATAA
The DNA here is from genome assembly GCA_963920545.1 of Lepidium didymum. NCBI lineage: Eukaryota > Viridiplantae > Streptophyta > Magnoliopsida > Brassicales > Brassicaceae > Lepidium > Lepidium didymum. Next base: position 2,941,287 of record OY986980.1, read on the forward strand.
ATACTCTAGCAGGCAGAAATTACCTCGGATTCAGTTCTATCTGCTAAAGATTGAGTCAGCTCTTTTTCTAGTTCCACACGAGAACGCCTCAGAGATTTGACTTCTTTGACAAGAACTTTAATATCAGCTTTTGATTTTGCCTCTAATTCTTCATATCGCCTAGAGAGGTCCTCTAGTTGTTGTTTTCTGGCATCCAACTCTTTCGATAGAACATGTTTCTCAGAAATAGTTGACAGTTCAGTGAGCTGTGCATGTGAGCTCCCATCCTATTGTAATTATTTGCATCAACATGTTTCTTTAGTAATGGAAAACAATGTACATCCATGCGAATCAGTTTAGTTACAAAATTTTTTATAGACATGGACTGTTTCAAATCATACCTCTCTTGATTTTAACTTCATTTCCATCTCGTAAGTTTTTTGTCTTAGTTCTTCCATATCCCACTGCATCTGATTACATCTTTCTCTCTCAGTCAAAATAGCTTGCTCCAAATTCTCTTTGCTTCTCTGCTTAGTAGTTTCAAGTTCCCCTTCCAGATCAGTAACCTAAGCAGTGAAAACAAAATTACAAGATTATCATTCGCTCCAAAGATAAAAGAATAAGACACGGGTGTTTAGAAACCAAATAATGAAAAAAAAACTCAATTCATAGCTACTATTTTTTATTGTACCTTTTTGTTGAGGTAATCCTTCACCGCTATCTCTTGATTTAGTCTTGCTATAAGATCCTCCATATCTGTTTTTGCATTGACAAGTCTCTCATTCATGGCTAACAGAATCCTGTTCAATTTATTCCGCAGGTCTTGTGGAAGAGCTATTTGTGCACTATGCTGCCTCTCCGGGTTACCAGCAAACCCAGTTCCAAGCGATACACCAGGAACTCGATGCAGATCCAGGTGGCTATCACTGCTTGAACTTAGGATACCAGATGTTGATGTTTCACCGGTGTGTAGAGCAAATCCGTCAGAACTCTCAACAGAAAGTTTTCTATCATGCCTTAGTGAGTGAGTAAATAATTCTGGTTCCGAGAGTTGTGAGCCATTGTTAGCAAGAAATACACCTTTAGAAGCATTTCCATTATGCACATCCTTCCCTAGGATATGATTGTCATATCTTGAGCGGGCTTTATGTTTGGGAAAGTCTTCAAGTTGTTCTAGAATAGTTTGGCTCATTGACAGTCCCTCGTCTATGTTGGACATGCTAAAGTTAACGAGCTTCTCTATTGGATTTGTTAAATCTTCGTCCAGAGTTAAATCTTCCGTACCAATTTCAGAAATATCATCCTGTCCTAAACTTGGTGATCCAAGCTCAGATGTTTCATAAGCAGTGTCACTGCCATAGTCAGATGTCAGAGAAGAACTGCCACCAGCCTGAAACAAGCTCAAACTTGGATGGACCATAGGTGACGAACTTGTGCTATTTCTATCACTATTGGCATCGGAAGCATTCTGATCCACATCTTGGCATGCTAAAACGCAACGTCACATTAGACTCTAATGACATATAACAGCATTTACCAATACATAGCTTAATGTCATAGCACATACCAGACCTAGCAGCAGCTTCTAGTTCAAGAAAGGATGCAACTACGATACTTCTTGCCAATTCTATATCAGATAATAGCTTCGTTATCCACTCCTCAAGAGAGCACCTTCTCTGCAAGAAGACCACAGCTTGTGAAACAGGTTGTTTGCATGAATACGTGTAACATTATTGTAGAATACATGGCTTTCCGTATATACACACATCTACTCATTCTTAACCTTTGTTGGACGACGTTTAGAGAAAGGGAATTAAGGAATGGGGCAAATAGGACAAAAACAAGAGGAAAATGAGAGTAATAGCCGTTACATAGGTGACCTTATTCAGTTAATCCCCAGGGAAAAAAACTGCATACCTCTTCTAACACCGCTCTGCTTTTCATACGCAACAGTCCTTTAGGGGGAGCTGATGGAAAAGCTTTTCTGGGAAACATCCTTTTAAGCTGAAAGGAAAACATGAATGTTCATTTGAGGTCAAACACATTCACGTTATATAATATTGTTGAGAAGCGAAAAGTGGAAAGTTTGATAAGGTGATGCTCAGGGGAACAAATTCTTACATCGCTTAATAGTTTTAAAAAATCATTAAATCTTCTCAATACTCCTCGCATTGTGGTAACACCTTCAGGGGATTGCAAACTTATCTGAACCCTGTAAAACTGTTCCTCTAAAATGTTATGTACGTAAGTGAACTCAACTTAATGTTGGAATAATTTCAGATATTCTCAACACTGAAACTCTCCAGCTGCAAAAAGGGGCACATTCCAGTAGATAATTCAGGTATAAATTTTTCATCCTTTCAAATATCCACAGACGTTAAAGATATGGTCTACACAACCAGTTCAGCACAATTTGCTACGAGAAGATGAAGAATTAAATATTGAAATTACCACTACAGGATCTGAATTTCTTGACTTTGGAAGGACAACCCATGAGGGTATTGTAACACAATAACTCCATCCGGTTCGAGGGTCATGAGGCCAAACAGTATCTCTACCATTCTGCAGAAAAGAAGGTGAAAATCGCAATGCCTTACTTACTCTCCAACTGTGTATACTGATGCATTTCAGGAATACATCTCAATCTGCAGCTATCCAAAGTGCATAAACAAAGATTTAACTACCCCTGACGTTCAACCTAACAATTCAATTAAGGTCATTTCTTGCGGAAGGTGAGGAAGTAAGAGAATTCATCAACTGTACAAAGTAGCTTCAGCTAACTGTTAGGCATCACACATTAATCAGGAGAGGGAATACTAATGCGTTTAGTGGTGAGTTTCACCATTGGGAATCATAGCAAAGACATCCACATTTCTCTCAAGTCCCAAAAAGAATACAGAACAATGAAGAGCATACATATATCAAGCTGCAGTAACAGCACAATTCGAGCACGGAACTCCAATATATACATATCAAAAATACACTAAAGTTCAAATTCTGACAACATAAGGACTAACCCATTTGCGCGGCGGAGGACTCCAATCCATCCCCAGCGGAAGTGGCGACGTTCCATCATGTCTGTGCTTCGGTGGACTCCGTCTCTGCATCATCTCCACCAAACTCTACCTATCTCTCTTCTCTCTCTCCAGCTATCTGGAATCCGAATCTGATAATCCGATCAGAATCAATAAGAGACACGATCAAGCACTAATTTCCCGATAGAGAGAACACAAATTACGCAACTCTACATAAAAATCCGAGCAAAGTGATCAAAGAGTAAGCAAGCGTAGGGATTTACAAGGATCGTCAGATCGAGGGGAGAGAGAAGACACAGATGGAGCCAAAATGACCAGATGGCGTCTCTCAGAGTCTTCTCTTCTTCTGGGTTGAATTCCCACGGACCACGGCGATTAACGGCGGTGTCGTCTATTGTAACGGAAAAGCCGAGAATTTGACGGAGGCGCGAATCTTACAGTGTATATATATGTGTATATATCCCACCTTCCCGTGAGAATTCGATTTGGTTTATGACTCGTGAACCACGTTTTGGTTTTGAGTTGGGATTAGTTCTCTTTTTTATGGGCTTTGTTTGGTTGGCCTCAGGCCCATATGACCCAAAATTTTACAAACCAAAAGGACCCAATAAAAATTGGTCTCCAGAACCGGTTTGGATTAAATATAAAATTCAGTTTGGATTGAACCGGTTTTGCTCTACGAATGTAGCAATCAGAAATTAAATATTTAAATCTGCCAGAGGCGAAAAGAGTAAAAGGTCTCAAGATCCACCAGCTAAACTCCAAGAGGAAACAGGAAAGAGAAAGATATTATTATATTGCGAAAAGCTAATTGCTTCTCTCTCTCTCATTGATCCAGCGATTTGTCTGGTGTTCGGTTTCCGCGGGAAACCTTCTTCGTTGACCTTACACGCGTTGAACCGTCGCGTTTTGGTTTATTTGGCAGGGTAGCGACGGAGATGGTGATTCTGTACGCACTCGTTGCGCGTGGAACGGTGGTGCTTTCGGAGTTCACTGCGACGTCTACGAATGCGAGCTCGATCGCCAAACAGATCCTCGAGAAGGTTCCTGGGAACAACGATAGCAACGTCTCCTACTCTCAGGATCGCTACGTTTTTCACGTTAAGCGCACCGATGGCCTCACTGTTCTCTGTATGGCTGAAGAAACAGCCGGAAGTACGTCCTCCATCTCTCTTTTGATTTACTTTTTCCCCTTTCTATTCGATTTATTCTGAAATCACTATTTCCCAAATTTTTGGCTGGTTATATGCGTAAATATTCGAGCTTTGGTGACAGTAACTTTTAAAAAAAGTCTAATCCTTTTTCTTTTGGGTGTAAAGTTTAGAACATTCTCTGAATGATCGTTCTGATGTTGATTTGTTCTGTTTTCTGAAATCACTATTTCCCAAATCTTGAGCCGGTTCTATGGCTAATATTTAGACGATTTTGATCTCTGGACAGTGTTTAGGTAGTTTTGATCTTTGGCCAGTGGTGTTTGAAAGTTTAATCCTCTATTATGGTGTGAAGTTAGGCTAATGTTATCTGAATGATCGTTCTGATTTTGATTTGGACACCTTTTAATCTAAAATCTTATTTCCTGATGTATGCCACATGCTAATGAATTCGATCTTTTTGGTAGTTCGTACTTTATGGACACAACATCAACACTATTTTATCCGAGAAGCTGTGCTTTAGAGCTGTGAATGTCTTCTTACTTCAACGTTTCTGTATGTAATTTATCAGGGCGAATTCCTTTTGCCTTTCTGGAGGATATTCATCAGAGGTTCATACGGACTTATGGCAGGGCTGTTCATACAGCACAAGCTTATGCAATGAACGAGGAATTCTCAAGAGTTCTCAGTCAGCAGATTGAGTATTACTCTAATGATCCTAATGCCGATAGGATTAACCGGATCAAGGGTGAAATGAGTCAGGTCTGAAATTCTGTAATTTGTAAAGACTTGGTTCTAAATCCTTGGCTTTACGCTGATATACATCCTGGACTCTACTTTTTTCGGGTTTTGGACAGGTGCGGGGCGTCATGATAGAGAACATTGACAAAGTTCTAGATAGAGGTGAACGCCTTGAGCTTCTTGTTGATAAAACTGCCAATATGCAAGGAAATACATTCCGTTTCAGGAAGCAAGCTCGTCGTTTCAGAAGCAACGTTTGGTGGCGAAATTGCAAGCTCACGTATGTTTCCTAAAACCTTGACATGTTTTTTGTTTGTTATCAATGAAAGCAGTATTTTGATTGCAATGATAAAACATGTTTTGGCTTAATAACACATTAAACAATGGCAAGTGAAGTGCTTTTATCACCCCAAGTTCCACATTTGTGATGTCATTGTTCCTAATTCTGTTTGTATCTTGCAGGGTCCTCTTAATACTACTGCTACTGGTGATCATATACGTTGCTGTGGCCTTTCTCTGCCATGGACCTACTCTACCATCTTGCATATAAGTAATTGCATAGGGATTCTCGGTTCTGTATTATCCCTGGTTTTTGTCCCCTCTTCTGATTTAAACCTTCTGTTCCCTCGAGCTTTTCTCCATGTGGTTTATAAAGCTTTGCGAGCTATGTGAATTTTTGTTGTCATCATGTTCTATACAAAGCTTATACAGTCACAGTGAGTAACATGAACATCCTTGTATTGGACCTTGTGTTCATACAAGTTCTGGATTCATTAATGTTCTTTGTTTATGTGTCTTCGTTTCGTATTTCCATACCAACTTCTAAGAGTCTTTTGTTGAGAATATAAACAGTCCCAAAAGCAACTCACTTAGATCGTTCGAAGTTATAACAAGTCTCTCTTTCTCATAGGCCTGTTACGGAGCAGATATCCGGCCCAGTTTGTGATATCCGCATTCGTATCTGTATCCGGCGGATAGTAAAAAATGTGATCCGTATCCGTATCCGAAACAACGGATATCCGCGTTCCACGTTCCAGATATCCATTGAAAACCGGATATCCGCGGATATCCTTTTTCTATATACATTTTAAGCCTCACTTTTGCGTTTTTGCTTCTTGCACAGAAGAGACCTTGTCTTTGCATCATTCCTGTAAACTTCATTCGAGGATCATCAAAAGTGAAATTATCAACCTTCAAACTCTGTTCTGCTTCTCTGACAACAGCATTGTCAAGACCACTCTTTATCCACGCAATGCTGTTCAAGTCGGTTGCTATTGATATTAATTCTTGGTTGAAAACTGCACATGGCTCTTTATATGCCACAAACTCTTGTCCCAATATTGATTTACGGGAAAACATGGTTTCAGCTGAATGATAAGAGCAACCATGACCACATTATGAAGGGATATGAGGTTCATCGTAAAGAGACTGCAGAAATTTACCAGCCAATGAATCGGGTTTAGCCGCTTGAATCAATGGTCCCTCACAGGGAACTATATCGTGATCCCTGTATCCATTTCTCTGGCTGGTTGGGTTATAGACACTGAATGCGCCAACACGAGCTACAGGGCGAGATACATAACTGTCTATTAGAACGTTACTCTCTAATGGTGGAGCTTGTTCTTGAGGTTCATAAGCTGCATCTTCCATTATAACATCACTCAATTGTGAAGGCTTTGGTGGCGAACTGATTTCTCCTTGAGGTAATTGTTGTATTGAGGATGGATTAGATACTTCGTAGACATTTTCGTTCTTGATGTAAGTAGTGGCAATTGAATTAGGCGTCCACTGATCATTCTTCCATAGATCTGCATATTTGCGTCTAAGCGTTGAGTTCCAGTGGTTCTTGATGGCATTATCAGTTCTTCCGGGTAACATTTTAGCAATCACGGCCCATTTGTTTCCGTGAATAGAATGAGCAGAAATTATCATACGATCTTCCTCATCTGCAAGTATAACAAAGAGGAAGACATGAAAAGAATCAATCTTAAAATTCAAACCAAAGAGAGAATCCGAAAAGAGCAAAAACAACAAAAGTTGATTCCCTATAAAGTAACATGTGTCAAGATCTCTTTTCCAACTGTTCTATGCTTCATCTAGTAATGATAATGGCTCTGAGAATAGTTAAGAAGAGAACTATCTATATCTGTAACACACTGCGGATCCTTAATCTCAGTCTCATTATCATTTTCCCACTGATTACAAACAATATCTTTCCTCTTCTTACTCTATGTCCAATGCAATCGATAGAGCAGAAGAGAATTGTCACGATTAACAGATCACAAGGATAACCAAAACAAGGAAAAATCAGAACTTTGGCACATAACTCAAACTCATTTCAACACATAGAACAAACTAAACAAACCACTTAAGAATGAAGATCACTTCGAACATTTGTAGAAGAAGACTAAATTCAAATCAATTGGAAAAACCAGATCTTCGAGTAGCACTGAGGAAGACCAAAATACGGAAAAGAAGAAAAGAGCTTCTTCTTCGTTGAAATCGATTTTGTTAAAACATATCTCACCGCCCGAGCTTCTTCTTCGTTGAAAACTAGGTCAAAATCGAGGTAATGGGCTTCGTTTGGTAATGGGTTTCATCAACGGTTTAAGTTTTCGATATGGACCCGGATATCCGGCCCATTATTTCTTTTAATCTATATCCACCAGATATACAAATTTTTGATCTGTATTCGTATCTATTTTGTCCAGATATCTATATTATGGATCAAAATCCGAATACAAATATGAATATCCGGCGAATACGGATAATGATTAACAACACTACTTTCTCATAGGTGAAGTTAGAATTTTTCTGAATATAGGTGTCAGTAATTAAGACCAAACCAACCTTACTCACCAACTTGACATGCCACCTAAGTAGCAACTAACATTCCTTGTTTTTTTGTTTAAAAAACAAAAAGAAACATTGATTTCTATCTGTCTTTTATCTTTTCAGTTTTTAGTTATGTATCTCCTCATTATCTATTTTTCATTACCAAATAAAAAAGACAGATGGAATAAATAAATATTACAAATTTTATGTCTTTATAATTTTTAAGTTGTATAGCCTGTAGCACAGAAGTACATTTAACGAAAAATCATTGAGATAAAAAAGAAAAAGAAAAAAAAAAGACTAGATGACGCCGCCAAAAATTCTTCTGCATTCCCGTTAAAGTCATCAGAAAATAATTATTGTTTTGTAAGAAAAGGTTAATATTTTTTTTCTTACACAATAATAAATTGACAATAAATGCGTTTCTCGATGTTAAAAATGTAGTAATAACATTAAATGTGTTTATTTTCCTTGTCTAACGCCTTTGCCTCTACGTCCCCTTCATTCCTTCGCGGTTGCTCCTCCGTTTATAATTTTCTGAGATATGGTCAATCTTCTTGTACTTTCTGCATTGCCCCTTTTTCTCTTCTTTACTCCACCGCCTTCTTCTAATCACGTCCTTGGCCTCATCTAACTGAAACCTCCCTTCAATCCTCTTCGTAGCGCAAGAGTCAATTTTACTTAGGCAGATCTCTGTGGATTGATCGGTCATCGACCTGGATCTTGATTTCTAGTTTCAATTCAGAGTTTTTTCTGATGGATTTGAAGTATAAAGCTGGTTTGTTCTTGATTCTCACTGTTGTTGTCATATGGGTCACCTCTGCAGAAGTGACTCAGGTAGGTTTTGACTCTTAAGAATCCTTCCTTTTTCGCTTACAATTTTGTTTCGTTGCGGTTTCCTATTTGTTTTTTGAGGTTTTGGATGTTTGTTATGCTCAATATTTGGATCCAATTCGAGTAGAATCTTATTTCAATCCTCTTGTGAGCTTCATATTAGCGGGTCGAGTTTGATCCTGTATTAAGATTTAATGAATCGAATGAAAGATGTAATCAGATCTCTATCCAACTGAATCAAATTTGGACACTTTTTTAATTGATTTGACTTCCTTTGACCAGGATATCTTTACAGCCTATAAGCAGCCATTTGCAGTCACATATCTTGGAGCTTCTCTTATGGTAATCTACCTTCCCGTAGCATTCCTCAAAGACTGGCTTTGTCGACATTTACAGCGAGGATCTTCCAAAAACGATAAAGTTTCCGGAGATGAGTCCTCGATTGAGGTCGGTTCTTCTCTGAGGCATAAAATCATTGAAATGGGACCTCAAGGGACTATAAATAAGAAAGATAGTGAGGAACAGCTTTCATCACATGAAGAAGATGTGAGACCGTTTATCGGTAAAGGTAATGAAGAAGTGCAGCCTCTGAAACATGGGAAAGAGATCACGAGAAAGCAGATTGCAATGTACGGGCTTTACCTCGCACCAATTTGGTTTGTAACAGAGGTGTATTTTCTTTGACATGATGTGTAGATAGTTCTGTTGACTTGCTCGGCTTGTCTTTCGATAAAACCTATGCCTGATAGTGCTCTAGTAACCATTTGTCCTGATATTTCTTTTGCTATCTTTGATGATGCAGTATCTTTCCAATGCTGCTCTTGCACGGACAAGTGTGGCAAGCACTACTGTATTGTCTTCAACCTCAGGACTATTTACTCTTTTCATTGGTGCCTTTTTGGGCCAAGACTCTTTGAACCTGTCGAAAGTAGTTGCTGTATTTGTCAGCATGGCCGGTGTAGTCATGACGACGCTCGGGAAAACTTGGGCTGCTGATGAGTCGCAATTAAGTTCGTCACTGTAAGATTTTAAGTTTTACTCACGCTAACCCGTTCACTTCGTCTTTTTAGACATTATTTCTCCTGGAATTTGAAAGCTTTCTGTGTATATTGAAGTTCAAACTGAGTTGCGTTCTAAATTGATAGCTTAAGTTTCTGTCATCTGGTCAATTCAGCCTCTTAGTTACATATTGCTAAGTTTTTTAATTTTAGCTTCTATGTGTTGGAACAGTCTCAATCTCATAAAAGTGTTCATTACATGAGTTTTCCAATTTCATCAACCATATTCTTGTAACGTACAGTTGATATTTGTGTTTAGCAACGGACAACGGTCCCTTATAGGAGATCTCTTTGGACTTTTCTCTGCAGTGTCTTATGGTCTATTTACAGGTTAGAGATTATTTCTTTTATTTGATCCTTCAATGGTTTAGGGGGTGTTATTAGATCTATATTTTAGAAAAGTTTTAGTGATTTGAAAGTAATGAAGATTCTGAAAGTTTTCTATATTTTTGGAGAGTTTTAAAGACTACATAACATTTTTAATGAGTTTTGCCTTACGATTTTCGTAGATTTCCTATAGAGTTTTAAATAATCTTATAGATTCTTATAGCTATAAATTTCATATACAAAATATATGTAAAATATTACATAATGTGTATTTTTAATATAAAATTTTTAAATTGTATTTAACAAAAATCATAAATTGTACCAATATTTTTCCCAAACTTGAAGGTATGTCAAATTTTATTATTAATTATTTTATTAATTATTTTAGTTTTATTTTTATCATTTTTATTATTTCTAGATTCATTATTCTTGATTTTTATATTTTAAGAATTTTTAATATATTTTTTAGTCATAGTGAATGACTTTGAAAATTTCTCATCAAGATTCAATACTTTTGAAGATTGTATTTTGTAAAGGAACATGTATAGAATCAACAAACCAATAACATAATATTTTAATTGAATGACTATACAAAACTCTTGAATAAAGTTTGAATAACACAAAACTTTCATAGACTTTGTAAAATCATGAATCCAATAACTCTAGATTTATAAAGATTTAAAAAAACTCTTTACAAATGTATAAACTAATAACACCAAACTTTAATAGAGTTTTGAAAAATCTTGATTCAATAACACTAAAATCTTAACAACATTTAAATTTCTAAAACTCTATCTAAATACAAAAACCAATAACACCCCCTTAGAGTTTTAGTTTGTTGAAGTAAATAACAATGTGGCCCGTAACCCTCGTGTTATTGACATGACAGTGCTTCTAAAGAAGTTCGCCGGTGAAGAAGGAGAAGGGGCTGATGTGCAAAAGCTGTTTGGTTACATTGGATTGTTCACACTTGTTGCCCTCTGGTGGCTTGGTATACTAATATCTTCAATGGGAAACATAACATGAGACATAATTTGTTGCTATCGTATTCTAAAGTTTGTGTTTTTTCTGTTTGTTTCAGTGTGGCCACTGACAGCATTAGGGATCGAACCCAAATTTACCATACCACACTCTGCAAGACTTGATGAAGTTGTCTTAGCCAACGGTTTCATTGGAAGTGTCCTCTCTGACTATCTATGGTATGTTTCAGTGATTGTAGGTGTTTAAGCATTCACAAGTCAAAGTGTAACCAACGATTACTATTGAATTTGATAGTTACAAGTCTATACTTTATGGCCTGACTAGCTCCTTGAAAGTGGTCTTTACATGTTTTGGAAATAACTTGGCTTTTTACGTTATTTTGCAACCAAAGGGCACTTTCTGTGGTCTGGACAACTCCGTTGGTAGCAACACTGGGCATGTCTCTGACCATTCCGCTTGCGATGGTTGCTGACATGATGATCCATGGCCGTCATTATTCTGCCATTTACATTCTTGGTTCTACTCAGGTAGCTAAAAACTCAGATTCTATACCAGATAATATAAAGTTTCTTGCTACTCGAGAGTTTTCGTTTGGTTTTTTTTTCTTTCAGGTGTTTGCTGGATTCGTAATAGCTAACATATCGGACTTGTTCTCAAAGAAGCTTGGTTTGTAGCAGAGCTTGTGATGATTTTTTGTGTGTTTTTTAGAAAATTGTATCATTGATTCTTGGTTAAATTGAAAAGCAAAAGGGATTTCCCTGTTTATGTGAATGAAAGAAAAGAATGTGATTTACCAATGTTTTTTTTCAATCCCAATTATATATATATATATATATAAAAGCAAGGTTTCTAGGTCTCTCCATAGTAAAACACCTTTTACATATATATCTAAAAGCAAGGTTTTATGCTACATATGTAAAATTGATAAGAATGGGATCAGAATGTGCGAAGTCGTAACGCTATAAGCAAAATTATTGTTTCTAAGATAGCAGACCTTAATCAATTTCGAAACATATATAGGTTTTTTTACATTTAAAAAGAAAAAAGGAATACCCCTAAATAAACCGAAGACCAAGTTATGCTCACTCTATTCCATGGCCTTCTCCTGAAATCATACATCACAACAGTAACAAATAACCCATTCGTTAATGAATAGTGATCATAGATAGCAATAGATAGTAGTTATGATATATATATATATATATATATATATATGTGTGCATAGATCGATTTTATCCAAAGTATTCAAGAAGAAAGACTAATTAGTACCTTATGCTTTCCTCTTAGTTGAGGAGAAAATAATTAGAATCCAAGCAATTTGTAACTGATTTCAAAGTGTTATGAAAGCCTGAGCACTCACACAGAAGCTCTACATTCTCTACATGGTCTATAAAAGTTGGAATGATTTGCCCCTTAATTGTTTTCATTCCTTGGATCCTAACTCTTGCAATAGTATTATTCTCCACATTGTAGAAGAATATGTACAAATGATCGTATGCTGTAGAGAACACAAATTCACCATTACTAGACACCTCGACAAAATATGCTTTCATATCCGAAATTAAATCCTACCACAAAGGTGGGAAAATGTTGCGACCATTCCTTCTTCTCAACATCATTGAGAACCAATAACTTAATACGTTTTAATTTTTCCATTAAAGTTATGGACATAGGGATGTATAGCTAATTTACCCTTGTAATTTACCAACATTGAGAAACTCTTTACCTTGCTTTCAATGAAGTTGAATTTCTCTGACCTAACATCAAAGCAAATCACGATAGTTTCCTCGCCATGATTACCTAAATAATACACAATTCCATTGAGGCATTTCGGAAAATAAGGATAGTATTGTGGTAAGGAACATTCAATTATTCTCCAAGCTGGTTTTCCCGTTCATAATGTCAGAACTTCATGCCCAATAACTAGCTTATTTCTGATTGACATACACACTACTTTGTATTGTTTGTTGATTGGATCATACCCCAAAACAGTTCTTGCATTATCTCTTAGTCGACCTTTCATTATGGGAATTGGTATGGATTGTCTTGAGGTAGGATTATAGGTCATCAACTTTGAATTCTTGAATCCACGTTCAATCCTTACCCTTTCAGTGCACAACCATCCATTGACAGAACCATAGAGAAAAGAGGAAGATTCTGTAAAAGGGAACTCATGTGGTAATCAATAATTAAAGGAGATGACTTGTTGTTGTTGTCTGGATTCAGAAGTTGAGGTACAGAATAGAAGTGTCGCTGATTCTTAACTCTGAAAGTGAAAAGGAGACGAGGACGACAAGAAGACACTTTCAAAAACAAATCTATAAAATCTGAACTCCGGAGAACAAAATTCCAATACTTTGATACGCAACGGAACCTCTGGGATCTGCTTTAAGTTCTTCACTGTTTCGAAGAAGATATTTTTTTTCGTTTCTTGGAGACATGCTCAAGATGTTTTTCCATGGCTTTAAACGACTCGTTAAAACCCTAGTTCTTCGCTCTTCTCATACGTAGAAAACCCTAGTTGATATAAATACTGTATGCACTTTTTAACAGTGAGAAAAGTCAACGTTTGACGTGTGCGAACCTTCTCGCGGAACCCGAAGGTTACTTGTTATTCTGTTCTTTGCCTCTCCTCTCCTGAATCCAACCAACGAAGTTATAAACTCGTCGTCTGGATTTCGACGATTTGCAGACGACGACCATGCCGCTGATTCTCAGATCCACTTCTCTGTTTACTTTGCTCTTCTTCCAGATTTCTCTCTTATTCTTCGCTTCCACTCTCCCGATCTCATCTGGGTAATGAATTAATCGTTTATCCTCCATCTCAACAAATTTTCTAAATTTTTCTTGTGTTACAGCTGATTTTATATAGCTTTGATTTCATTCAATTGTAGGTTTTCCTGTGTGCGTGTTATATCGATCGTTATATCTTTTCTTCGAGTTTTGGGATTGAATAATTTGTGATTTTTTTTTTTCAGGTTGGTGTATTTGCTTGGAAAATTTACTTCTTTAGTTTAGACTTCCATGGATATTAAAGAATTTTACCTATTTGTGCTTCATTGAATTTAATTGTTTGATAATTCGTATCTTTTTGTATGATTTTTGCAGGTCTGAGGATAGTTACACGATCACGGGTAGAGTTAAGATTCCAGCAAGTAGGTTTCAGCCTTTTTCCTTGTCTTTCTTTGCCTTTCTTTGCCTTAGTAGTTTTATCTCGAGAGCTCAGTTTAAAATTACTCAAATTTCCATGTTTTAGGTCTGTCTTGTCAATTATCTGATTATCTGAAACCTCCGTTTCGTGGCATTGTAGGAGTGAAGAATCCAGCTATCTAGAACTATTCCCATTAGTAAATCTGTGTGTCAATAGCTAGTAGCTGTAGCTTGAGATTAATAGATGATATTAGGCCTCGCTGTTATGCAGCTTCCACTGCAGTATGTCTATGATATTGATGTGTATTCGTGGCTTGTATAGTATCCAGCAAGTAAAATTCTAGGGTACATATAAGTAAACTTTTGTATGTAAATTTCCTTCTATAACTTACAATTCCATTGATGAATTTCTCGATGTAGGAACTTGTTATGTAGTATGTCATCTCTTTAAGTAGTCTGACTAAAAGTAGTGTTTGCTCAAGAATAAAAGCAATTACATTTGTGTACAATAGATTAAGGCTTTGGAAAATATATGGTCTCTATCCTCGTTTTTTTTGAGTGCTTAGGAATTGTGGGCATTATGCTTTGATATTTTGAGTATTGTGTTTGGACAATGTACGATTTTTGGCATTCTTGTCATGGAGCTCTTCATTCTATCTCGTTTCCATTAACTGTTAGCTGAATTACTCTTGTGCAAACTAATTTAGATGTTATTATGGCAGGCACCGTGATTGGTCATCCAGCAAAATTCTCAAATATCAAAGTTATACTCAATGGTGGACAGAATGTTACTTTCCTCAGGCCGGATGGATACTTTACATTGTATCCTTTTGTTCCTTCTTCAAATAATATTTTCTTTAGTATATTCGTTTTTTATGTGTAGGTTATTTACTCGTGAGCTGCTATTTGGTTTTGTACACATCCTTCATACCAGTCAATCTGTAGCTTTTAGTGTAAATATTGCTAGATATAAATAAAGAAAACTTGATACTGTCTTGTGTTGTGAAAACAAGAGTATCATTATTGTTAATCTTTGTTTTCCTTTACTTCCTTAATTTCAAAGCCACAAAGTTCCAGCTGGGACTCATCTGATTGAAGTTTATGCGCTTGGCTACTTCTTCTCTCCAGTAAGATTTGTTTTCGTTGCAAAATTCTATGATTTCTTGAACTGCATCTTTTATTAAGAACTTGCTTCATTGTCGTTAATCAATGATTTTAAATTAGGTGCGAGTTGATGTTAGTGCTAGGCATCGTGGCAAGGTTCAAGCAACACTAACAGAAACCAGGAGGAGTCTCACTGAGCTGGTTTTGGAGCCATTGCGCACAGAGCAATACTACGAGGTGCATACTTCATACTGCATCTCTTCTTATTTTCGAATTTGTTTTAGTCTCCTGTTACATGATTGATCATGTACTATTTTTCAGCTGCGAGAACCTTTCAATGTAATGTCAATTGTGAAAAGTCCAATGGGTCTCATGGTGGGATTCATGGTCGTTGTTGTGTTCTTAATGCCGAAGTTGATGGAAAACATAGGTACACACCTCTAAACCCTTCACGTGTATCCATGTATTAATAATGTTCATCATTAAACCGATTTGTGGATCTTGCTCTTTCTAGTAGAAACTGTTGTGATAGTAATCAACGTAAGCAGTTCACTATGGATAATATCTTTTCGCCATTCTCTTAGAGATCTTTAAACTACTGCTGAACTAAAACGTAGCAAATAAGATTAAATGGTTTGCTGAGAATTATGTGATAAACAGATCAAGATGAATTGAAGAGAACACAAGAGGAGCTGAGAAACCAAGGAGTGCCTTCACTCACTAGCTTGTTGCCTGCTAGCCGCTAAGATCTCCTCAACGTTAACTAATAGTCCAGGACACAGTGCTTTTCACTTGTACCGGCTACATATTTCCAGGATAAGGTTCTTAGACATCGGCTCCGCCGGCAAATGATTTAAGGAATCTAACATTGGGTTTACAAGGTTGATTAGTCTAGAGACTGTTATTATGCAGACTCTCTAACTGACCCTAAGTGTGCTTTGTTTTTTTGGTTTTTAATCATGAATTGAATGTTTTGCTCCCTATTATTTATTTTTGTAAGATACACGAGTTTTCTCCATTTAAATCATAAATTTCCTCATTTGTTTCAATACTTCTGGTGTGGCTAATGGCATAACAAAGACAAATGTATTCATTAAGGACCAGCGGTCCAGTATCGCAACTGCTGAGTGGATTAGAGTGTTTTGAAAGTATTGTCTTGTCACCTGAATTCAGAATCGTGTCGGAATAACAGATCTCCGACGCACACAAGAAAAACGGTTCTCTTCGCAATTAAGCCATTTTTTTTGTTCGTATATATAAAGACTTAATTCGAACAAGGAAACATATCCAAAACTTCGTTATCTTCTATTAGTTATTAGTTTTCTTTCTTTCACTTTATCGATTTTGAATCTGGTATTGTCTCTCTGCCTCCGATCTCTCTCCCTCTCGCCGTGGATTGAGATTTGAGATGGAGAGCTTACCGACCACGGTCTCGGCGAAATCAGACCGGCGAGGTAGGTCTTCAAAGTCTCAGAACACCTCTAAATCCTCTCTTATCATGGCCTTCTTCTCTTGTCTAGCTTGGCTCTACGTCGCTGGCCGGTACGTCGCTTTTTTCAAATCTATTTCTGATTGATTCTAGATTTGTTCTTATGAATGCATCCCGGAATCGAATTTTAGATTTTTGAGGATCGTGAACGTGATAATACACTGTTTTCATAGTTGTCGATAGATCTCTCAGATGCTGGATTCCTCCGTTTTTCAGCGTTTGCTTACCAGTCTAGATTTAGATAATGTAGATGTAAAAGTTGAATCTGATGTCTATTACGGTGTTTCTATCTTATGGTTGCTGGTTAGGCTATGGCAAGATGCGCAGTACAGAACAGCACTCAATACTGTGCTTAAGAAGAATTATGATCAGGTTTGGTCTTTCGTTTTCCTCTCCTGACTGATTAAAATTTCCATTTTCAAACGTCATTCTCGGCTACTAAATGAATTGTCTTCAATGTGACCATCTTCTTGTGGAATATAGAGGCCTAAGGTTCTTACGGTAGAGGACAAACTGGTGGTCCTTGGATGCAAGTAAGCTGATTCTTTTCTCTTGAATAGGATTATTGTCTGTTATGCTTGAACTAACAAACAATTTAACTTTATAATAGAGATCTAGAGAGGAAAATTGTTGAAATTGAAATGGAGTTGGCACAGGCAAAGAGTCAAGGCCACCTTAATAACCAGAAAAGTCTTCCTTCTTCAGGGAAGAAAATGCTTGCTGTTATTGGAGTGTACACAGGCTTTGGGAGTCACTTGAGGCGTAATAAATATAGAGGCTCTTGGATGCCACGAGGTAGAATCATCAACTGCTTTGCTTGGTCATCCAACAATGTTTTATTATAAAGATTTGGTACAAAAATATATATTTTTTCTTCTCTTTAGATGATGCCCTGAAAAAGCTTGAGGAAAGAGGAGTTGTCATACGCTTTGTGATTGGTCGGAGGTTTTCCTACTCACTTTAGTCTTCATTTCTTTAGATTTTACTGTTGCAACGTTTTTACACTTTGTCTTATCATATTGGTGGTGGTACTAATATTAATGCTTTATAATTTCCAGTGCTAACCGAGGTGATAGTCTTGATCGGAAAATCGACGAGGAAAATCGTGCAACTAAAGATTTTTTGATTCTTGTAAGTATGAATAACTCTTTTGCTTCTTTTCGTTGCCTGCTTATATGAATCTCTTCTGCTCACTGATTTGGCTTCCAATCTACTTTTTCTCTCGAAATATGATGGATTATTAGGAGAATCACGAGGAAGCTCAAGAAGAGTTACCCAAGAAAGTGAAGTACTTCTACAGTACTGCTGTTCAGAATTGGGATGCAGAGTTTTATGTCAAAGTTGATGATGACATTGACCTAGATCTTGGTAATACTTACTCTTTTATGCCTCTATCTCGAAAAGCTATATTTGGTCCAATCAGGGTGTCAACAATATCTTCTGTGTGACGTTTTCGATCTAACAGAGGGGTTGATTGGGCTCCTTGATAGCCGTCGTGGTCAAGATGGTTCTTACATTGGGTGCATGAAGTCTGGAGATGTAGTTACTGAAAAGTTCGTATATATTCAACTATCTTCCGTTCACATAATTTCGTTTTACAATACTAACTGCGAAAATTTCCCAAACGTTGCATAGAACACGGTCTCATTTTCATATTCCATGGGTTGTTTCTTGGTGTTCAGGGGAAGTCAGTGGTATGAGCCTGAGTGGTGGAAATTTGGGGATGACAAATCGTAAGTGTCATATAACTCAGAGGTCTTCTGGTTTATGTTGTTACTGACATTGAAATGTCATTTTGTATTTAGCTCGATGGTCTGCCAGTAGCTTGTTTGGTGGTTTCAACAAGCAAATGGAAGAGATTGCCTCGTGATATATGTTGTGTGTGCTCAGTCCCTTTATTTATTTTTTTCATTTTATTCAGGTACTTCCGCCATGCAACTGGTTCTCTTATAATACTCTCCAAGAATCTTGCTCAGTATATCAATATAAACAGGTTAGTTTTTACAATTTGCCTGGTCATTTAGTTACCTGAAGAGTTCAAACACAGCTCTGTTCATAATCGTAGCTTATTTTCCTCACAAGTATATATATATATATATAAATGCAGTGGATTGTTGAAGACATATGCGTTTGATGATACAACCATCGGATCTTGGATGATTGGTGTCCAAGCAACATATACGGATGACGATCGCCTTTGCTGCAGCGGCACAGTACAAGGTGTGAATTCTACTCTCTCACAAAAACTGTTCTAATGGTTATACAATAATTGAATAATGCTTAGGCTTTCGCGATATTAGTACACAAAGCATTTTGTCATAGCAGCTGATTAAATTTATAACTGATATAAATCTGTTCGTTTTGCAGACAAAGTGTGCTCCATGTCTTGAGCAATACGTAGTAAATTCCTATGAGACAAATTCCTTGGACCCAATTCTGACTTTATAATTCTTTTTCATAGAGTGAAAGTATGATTAGGACATTCATTACAGTTTGTGATTAGGACATATCCCTTGAGCTTTGGTGATTCATTACAGTTGGCTTTGTTCATCATTGTATGTCTAGACATAATTTTTTTAGCTAATCTCGGTTAGGATCGAATCGGGATTGTAAGAAAGAGTGAACAACATAAAGCTGTAATGTGGTGGTTTCAAATAGATCGATCTTATATCAGCACGTTTTGGTTCATGTTGTTTTGGTTTACATGATGACCACATGAAAAAAACGAGTTTTGGTCTGATAAAGACTATATGATACCCGTACTTGGGATTAAATTGATTTATTTGTAATTACAAGGCCCATCTTTTGATAATTTTTGTTTGGAATATTTAAAAACAGGAGAAAAAACAAACAAAAGCTTGAAATTATTACTTTATTTATTTAAATGATTGAATTTCATTTTCTTGGTGTTCCTTTATTTTTAGTTTGTAGAGATTGAAAATTATTTAATTTACTCATAAATATTTGAACGAAAACTAAGTACATGTAGATCAGTGGTAGTGCTCTCTTTATAAATTCTCAGACTCCTTCCCTGTAACGAAATGGTGGGATTAAAAAGTCACTATGATTGCCGAGTTGCTCTCGGTCTGGTGGTTAGAATGATCCAGCTAATGACTTGACATCAGGATTCGATTTCTACCCGTTACATTATGTAGCTTAAAAAATAGATTATAGGGATGGATTTTAGGTTATGGATCGAGGCTTATCGATCCAATTTCTGACAAAAAAAGTCACTATGATTTAAATACTGTTAAAATTTATATAGCTCTTTCATCAAAAATTGTAAGAAATTATTTTAATTTGTAGGGATCAAAAATGTTTTTAACAAGGTCATTTAAAATATTTGAATGATTTTAATGGTTAAAATGTTTTAAAATATGATTTTAAGGATTATTTCTTTTGTTTGTGTGTTACTTATTATTAGAATTGAATATTAGATATAAGAAATTAGGATGTTTTTGTGTAAGAAAATAATTGATGTGATGGTACTCTAAGAAGAAAATATATTTAATGTACCCTAACTGAAATTTTTATATATAGACATATTATTAGGAGGTAAAAATTGTATTATGAAACACATAAACATCATATTCTATTTTTTTTAAACAATTGGATCAACAAAATCTGATCTATAGCTTAGCTCAATCTTTAAAATTCTTATTTAATATACCAAATCAGTAGAGCGAAGAAAACAAACTTAAGATCATTTTAATCATCTTCTAACCATCAGACTGAAAAAAACTCGGTTAATATTCTATATTCAAAACTGTATTTTGACAACGCTAAATAAATAATTTAGTTAATCATTTTGAACCATTCAATAATTAAAAATTATATCATCACAATTATATATCTTTGTGGATTATTGGTTGGGTAGATTGGAGAAATTACATTCAGCATAATAACATGCGCAATTAAAACATACAACACGCGCGTTAAGACATAAAACCTAAAAAATATCAGGAAAAGAACCACGCGCAGTAGATGCGCGTTGAGCGCGTGTGTCCAAAACCCGTGAACTTTTAACCACGAAAATTGGCTTTCTCGCGAAAATAACATATTTTCAAGACCGAGAGCGCGTGAAGGTAGGATTAATTACGTAAATATATATCCTCTATTTCAATATAAATGATGTTTAGTGACACATAAATTAAATTTTTTTATAAAATACATATTTTAACTTTTTTTTATGAGTAGCTAATTGTTTGTCAAAAAATCATAAAAACTCAAAGATAACATAAAAAAATATATTAATTTTTGTATTGATAAATGAGAAGATCACTTATATTGAAATAATTATTTTTTCTAAAACATCAATTAAATTGAAACTGATTGAGTAGTTGGAAAACATGTGGGCTAAGATTATAAAAAAACAATAAAGCCAGGAGCTAAGAACAACTCCAATGGTAATACTATTTTTAGTGTTGAAATTACACTAAATTTGGTATTATAATATACTATTTTCTTTTCCAACTCCAACCACAACACTAAATATTACACTAAAAATATTATTTTCTATTATTATATATTAAATTAAAGATTTATAAATGAAAAGGTTAATTTGATATTATTTAAAATATATAATAAATGAAAAAAACAAATATTAATATTTTAAATTTTAGTGTGATGAATAGTAAAACACCAAATTTGGTGTAACAATGTAGCAATTACACTAGTGTTTTAGTGTTTTCTTTAGTGTTCTATTAAGATAATTTTTGGTCAAATTTGGTGTTATAGTGTTTCATTGAAGTTGCTCTAAAGAAGTAAACCCAAAACTAAATAAGATGATGATCCAAAACAAAACCAAATCCGGTTTCTAAACATAATCGACGTCATGATTTCACACCGCCGAATTTTGGGATATATTACAAGTTATTAAATTACATCTTTATATATGTCTCCATTCTATAACTATTATTTTCTTACCCAATATATTCAATTTTGGACTTATCGTACTAAAAAATATTTTGACTATAATCAATAACTTGAAGGTCAATAAGCTATAACCAAATTAATAACCCTTTTAAGGTCCAAGATTTAGATTAAACCTTTAAACAAACCAAAATAATAAAATTTAATTTGGTAACTAAATAACCCTTAATATTCTACAATTTTCCATACCAAAATTTTTTAGTTTTAGTAATGTAGTTAAGATATTGACCATAGTAACAATTCCATAAATTTGCAACTATGTAAATTAGCCTCAATACTTCCCTATAAATACTTACTAATATCATATTCAAGCAGCAACATTCCTAGAATAAATCTCCAAATATCATCAAACAATGTCATCAAATGCTTGCATACTCCTTTGCATGGTTCTCCTCTTCGCATTCATCACCCAAGGTATATGTTTCTTCTTGGTTGATAACTTAGAATTGTGGATCAAAATCCTAATTTTTTTAATCTCGAGTTAGTCTTTGGTTTATTCGCTTTCAAAATATCAATACAAAGCGAGTAGACCATGAGTCACTTGTTATTTTATATTAATAGTTCTATCAACAAAATCTGATTTATAACGCAAATTCTCCTTCAAACTTTAACAATATCACGTGATACAAACGTGAATCTATGAAATTTAACTCTAGTAAGGAAAACACCAACGACAATAAATATATAACCATTTGACAAAATATAATATTTCTGTTTTTTGGTTATATTATATATATAATATATATATATATAGAACAATAATCATATAATAGTTATCAATCTCCATGAATTATTGTTTTGTTATGTTATAATCAAATTTTATATTTTTTTCAGGTTATGGGGAATGTAGTCTACATGATCTAGTTATAAGACAAAAGAAGACCGGAAAAATGATTCAGAACAAACCACAGTGGGAAGTGAGAGTCACAAATCCTTGTACGAGATGCGACTTCCAGTACGTTAAATTGAAATGTGTCGGTTTCCAATCGGTCACACCTATCCCTCACTCGGATGTGTCGAAATCCGGTGACTTATGTCTTCTCAACGCCGGTAGATTCATCTATCCTCACTACGACTTCGTTTTCGATTACGTTTGGGACACGAGCTTCGACTTTAGTGTCATTGACGGTGTTGTCGTTTGTCCTCCTCCTTAAATTTCATTATACCAGAATAGTTTCAGATTAATTCAGTTTTCGTTCATGTTAGTTGACTTTCTTGAGTTTTGAGTTTGACCAATAAATAAAGAAAATTTACTTACTTGAGTTAATAAAACAAATACTATATACTTAAAATCGGAATTCCATCTCTCCCCACTACAAATAAAAAGAAAAAATTATTGAAAGTGAACATCAATTCAATTGTTCGCAGGAAAACAAATATT
The DNA here is from genome assembly GCA_963920545.1 of Lepidium didymum. Taxonomy (NCBI): domain Eukaryota; kingdom Viridiplantae; phylum Streptophyta; class Magnoliopsida; order Brassicales; family Brassicaceae; genus Lepidium; species Lepidium didymum. Next base: position 2,964,284 of record OY986980.1, read on the forward strand.
TTGCTCCAATCATTTGTTAGAAGCTTAAAAGTGAACCACATTCATGATCATCAATCTCAATCTCTCAAACTATAAATATATATATTAGTATTGATTTTGATCTTTTTACATCTACTAAAGCAAAAAAGAAGTAACAATAGATGTAAATATGTATTATATATAGACAACACTTTTTTAATTTAATAAATGAATTTAATTTAGGATTTTGTTAATGAAGAAAATATACTATTATTAGGAATTCTTTTTATTTTAGTCTCCTGAAATATTTACTAATAAACCCACTAGATTTATTACCTTAAGTCTCAATTTGACTAATTAAATCATATAAATCTTTGAAATAATTTCAAAATGCCTAAAATGTAGAAGATATCTAAATAAATACAAATGCTAATAAAAACCTTTCATAACCAAGAATCATATCTATAGTAAAGGAAATAGGAGAAAATTAAACATAAACAATTAATATAAATTGGACCAGTTCCTATCTCCTTCTCCATTTCAAAATATCACAAAAAACAATTAACAATGGCATTTGCTCTTAGATACTTTGTTGTTTTTCTTGTTCTCTCTATGGTCTCTCAAGGTAGTTTAATCAAATCTCGAATCATCTGTAGTCGACTAATTCAGTTTTTGATTAAGACTATCAATTATTGAGAATGTTTTTGGTTAAATGGTTGGTTGTTACTTTTACTCTCTTCCATATTTGAATTAGATTATAGAGAATTGTATTTTTTCTATGTGATATTATTTGAAATTTTGTGAAAATTTTTGGCTATAAATTCAGATTTTCGATCTAATTATTGATAAAATAACTATCAATTATTATATTTATATTTCTACAATAACTTTTTACAGGACTATGCAAATGCACTTTCGATAACCTTGAGATCAGTACATTTAGGACTGGAAGAATGATCGGCGGACAATTTGAGTGGAGAGTGACTGTACACAACACATGCAAGTGTGTTCAGAAACATGTGACTTTGTCTTGCAAAGGGTTTGCTCCTCTGAAGCGTGTCGAGCCAAGGCTACTTCTCCCACAAGGAAACACGTGCCTTCTGATTAAAGGAAATGCTATACCAGCTAGAGGCAATGCTCAGTTTACTTACTCTGGTGATCCTTACATTTTCAAACCTGTTGGTTCCTCTGTTGATCCAAGTTGCAAAAATTGATATATATAATTTGTTCTAAAATAGTAAATTAATTAATTCTTATAATAAAAAGGAGAAAAACTTCTACAAAGATTTGTTCGTATTAAAAGCTATCAGGAGGACCTTGTGTCTCAAGTAAACAGAAGTTTTCATTTTTTTATCAACGCCAAAGATATTATTAACCACCAAAGTTAACATGAAAGTATATTGCGAGCGAAAATATCAGTTTTATAGTTTAAGGATTTCAGAATTACATAAAGAAAAATGTATTGAAATAAAAACTTAGCATCGTGAATTTTTCCTGATAAGATATGAAAGTCGCCACTCTTCTAATTGATTGTTGCATGATCTTCAGAACGTTCTCGCAATTTGTCGCTATCACTGCCTGCCTCTGTAAACTGAAAGGACAAAAGTGACTCATTATGTTAGTCAATTCACTTACCTGAGTTAACGAAACAGATTATATTTACTTAAAATATTTAGGCTAATCATTCTTAAAGTGAACCCTATTCATGATCAATCTCAATCCGTCAAATGCAAGTGACTTGGTTTGCAGTGAAGAGATTTTCAATTATAGCTTTTATGTGTTAAAGTGACAAGACCAATAAAACCACTAATTATGAATAAACACTCAAAACAGTATTAAAAAATCTTTATTATTAATTAAGATCTTTTTACTCAGCAAAAATAAGAAGTATCAATAGATGTAAGTCTGTAACCATGCATTATATTTAGACAACAATTTTTCATTTAATATGTAACAAATTTAGGATTTCATTTATAAATAAGATATGCTATTATTAGGAATACATTTTTTTTTTGTCAACCTTACTCATTGGATTTGGATCAACAAGGTCTGATCCATAGCCTAAATGCTCAAATTAGAGCTGGTGGGATTCGAACCTCTCACCTGGTGCCTAGCTAGATCAGGGGCAAACCAACTGGGCCACCTGCTTCTTGGCTTAGGAATACAGTTTTAAAAATGATCTTTCTTTTTATTTTAGTATCCTGAAATATTTACTAATCAACCCACTAAATTTATTACTTTAATTCTTTTTTTTTGTCAACATTGGATCTACAAAACCCAGTCCATAGCGTAGCTTAACCCTTTAAATTTCTATTTAATATACCAACTTGTAGATGAGATGAATTGAACTCTAGGTGTCATAGTTATTAGCTCGATCATCCTAACCACCAGACTGAGAAGAACTCGGTATTTACTGAGAAGAACTCGGTATTTATTACCTTAATCCTCAAGTTGACTAATTATAAATCTTTCAAATAATTTCAAAATGCCTACAATGTAGAATATATCTTTAAAAAATACAAATGATAGATTTTTGTTTCTTTTATTTTGTCAAATACTAATAAATAACCTTACCTTTTATGAATCAAAAATCATATCTATAGTAAAGGAAACAAGAGAAATACTAAACATACACAATGAATATAAATTAAACCAGTTCATATCTCCTTCTTCATCTCAAAAGATCACAAATAACAATTAACAATGGCGTTTGCTCTTAAATACTTTGTTGTTTTACTTGCTTTCTCTATGGTCTCTCAAGGTAATTCAATCCAATCTCTCCATGTACTTTCAATCATTATTCTCATATTGTTACAACACAAATAAAAAGAGAATAATGAAGTAATAACTTGTTACAGGACTATGCAACTGCACTTTCGATAACCTTGAGATCGGAACAGTTAGGACTGGAAGAATGATCGACGAACAATTGGAGTGGAAAGTGACAGTATACAACACGTGCAAGTCATGTGTTCAAAAGCACGTGACTTTGTCTTGTGATGGGTTTAAACCTGTGAAGGATGTTGAGCCATGGTTACTTCTCCCACAAGGAAAAACATGTCTTCTGATTAAAGGAAAGGCTATACCAGCTGGAGGCAATGCTCAGTTCACTTACGTCGGTGATCCTTACATTTTTAGATCTGTTGGTTCCTCCGTCGATCCAAGTTGTAAGAATTGATATGTAAATTGTTCTTAATAGTTTATTAATTGATTCTTATCAGGACCTTATGTCTCAAGTAAACATAAGTTTTCTTATTACTCAAGTAACTGAGTAATGACAAAAATGTAGAATTATCCCGGCCCACGCGCTGCAGTTCTTTTTATTTTTATTTTTTACGAAAAAGGGAAAATCTGTGATGGTTTAGTCTAGGGATTTATGGAATACGCGCTCAACGCGCTGGAGATGCGGCTGGTTGATGTTCTTATTGGGTCTTATTGGGCCTGAGACAATTTAGGCCTTATAAGGTCATATATTATATTGCCCGACCCATTTAGCCAATTAAATACAATTTTAAGTATCTTACATCAATTTTATTAAGTTATTTGTAAAATGATTATTATGGAAGATTAAGTGGTTAATGATTTATTTGACAAAATCTATGATTTCATTATAAAAAAAATATGTTTTTAAAACAGAATTCGCCTAATAAAAATTAATTTCGGTTTGAGTTCAGTTTTTTTGTCGGAAATAAAAAATTCGACAACTTCAACAAAATTAAGTTTTACGTGTTTTTTTTTTGGGTTTGGTTCAAATTTTCAGTTTTAGGATGTCAAAAAGTTACCTTTTTAACCAAATAAAATTCATTATCTATTTAAATGAGGATTTTTTGTATATAGGAAAAAAAACCAATAATTTCTGTAGCAAGCTAAGCAACTCTTTCCAGCAAAACAAAAGCAAAGACTTTTCTCCGATTAAAGAATTGTTGCTAATATGAACAGACAATGTGTTTTTATATTTTAAAATAATAATTTCTGAAAGACTTAATTATTAATTATTTTATTGGTGGATTAGGGTTCACTCCACCTACAGATAATGTCGTGTGTTTCTCTGGCTTCTTTACCAAACCATTTTTAGTACGAAAACGTTTCTCTTCCTTCCCACGATCGGTCAATAAACTTGCTCATATCAATACAAAAAACACAATTTTTTTGGAAATTCGCCGTTTTGATTTCTCTGCTTCATTATTGAACTTGGAATTTCGTTTCATCTGTTGAATTTTCGGAAAAAGCTCTCACCTTTCAATGGGGAAGCCGACGGCGAAGAAGAAAAATCCGGAGGCGCCAAAGGATGCTTCTGGCGGCGGTGGTAGGACAGATAAAGTTTACCATCGTCCTACTTCGAGGGCATTCGATGAAGATATGGAGATTTTTATTAGCAGAGCACTTGAGCTCAAAGAAGAAGGTAACAAGTTGTTTCAGAAACGTGACAACGAAGGAGCTATGTTGAGTTTCGACAAAGCCTTGAAGCTCTTGCCGAAAGATCATATTGATGTAGCTTATCTGAGAACAAGCATGGCTTCTTGTTATATGCAGATGGGATTAGGTGAGTATCCGAATGCGATTAATGAATGTAATTTGGCTCTTGAGTCTTCTCCTAGGTACAGTAAGGCTCTACTTAGACGTTCTCGTTGTTACGAGGCTTTGAACAAGTTGGATTATGCCTTTAGAGATGCTCGTATCGTATTGAATATGGAACCGGAAAACGTAGCTGCAAATGAAATCTTCGATAGGGTGAAGAAAGTGTTGGTGGATAAAGGTATCGATGTGGATGAAATGGAGAAGAACTTTGTTAATGTGCAGCCTGTTGGTGCTGCTCGTTTGAAGAAGATTGCTAAGGAGAGGTTGAAGAATAAGAAGAAGAAAAAGAAGAGTGGTGGAAAAGATGATGAACTGAAGATCAACAGAGCTGTGGTTGAGAGTCCAAAGGCTGTTGACAAGGGAGATCAAGCAGAGAGCAAAAATAAGCCAAACGAGGTAAAGAGCGATAAGTCAGAGAATGATGGAACTATTGGTGGCAATAAAGAAGAAAACAAAACCAGTCTCAAGGGTGATAAAGGACAGAAAAAGAAAGGTAATGGTAATAAGACAGGAGCAGAGAAGAAGCTAGAGGATAAGGTTGTTGTCATGGACAAAGAGGTCATTGCCTCTGAGATTGTTGCAGGGGGAGGAGGAAGCACAAAAGAAGAGGCAACAGTTACGAGGACTGTCAAGCTGGTACATGGAGATGATATAAGGGGTGCTCAATTACCGCTGGATTCTACTGTTAGACTTGTAAGAGACGTAGTCAGGGATCGATTTCCTGCTCTAAGGGGTTTCCTCATTAAGTATAAGGATTCAGAGGGTGATTTAGTTACCATTACCACGACAGATGAGCTGAGGCTAGCTGCTTCTACACATGATAAACTTAGCTCCCTTAGATTATATATTTCAGAAGTTGACCCCGAGCAAGAACCATCCTATGATGGCATGAGCAATGCTGAATCAACTGATAAGGTTGCCAAGAGATTGAGCAGCCTTGCGGACAATGGAAGTGTTGGAGAGTTTGTGGAATCTGACAAAGCATCTACGTGCTTTGAGAACTGGATCTTCCAGTTTGCGCAATTGTTCAAGAACCATGTTGGGTTCGATTCCGATTCGTATTTGGACCTTCATGACCTTGGGATGAAACTTTATACTGAAGCAATGGAGGATACTGTCACTGGTGAAGATGCGCAAGAACTCTTTGAAATTGCTGCTGATAAGTTCCAAGAAATGGCTGCGCTAGCTTTGTTTAATTGGGGTAACGTTCACATGTCTAAGGCAAGGAAGCAGGTCTTGCATACTGAGGATGACTCGAAAGAAGCTGTAATACAAGCACTTGAGGCTGCATTTGCGTGGACACAGAATGAGTACAACAAAGCTGCAGAGAAATATGAAAAAGCGATTAAGATTAAACCTGATTTTTACGAAGCTCTTCTAGCACTTGGGCAAGAGCAGTTTGAACAGGCAAAGCTTTGCTGGTATCATGCACAAAGAAGCAAGGTAGACGTAGAAAGTAAGGCTTCCCAGGAGGTCTTATATCTCTATAACAAAGCTGAGGATAGTATGGAGAGGGGTATGCAGATTTGGGAAGAGATGGAAGAATGTCGTCTAAATGGAATCTCCAAGTTAGACAAACATAAAAACATATTACGGAAGTTGGAGTTGAATGAATTGTTTTCCGAAGCTTCAGAAGAAGAAACTGCGGAGCAGACAGCTTATATGAGCTCTCAGATTAACCTTTTGTGGGGTTCGTTGCTATATGAACGGTCTATAGTAGAGTACAAGCTCGGACTACCAACTTGGGAAGAATGTTTGGAGGTTGCAGTGGAGAAATTTGAACTAGCTGGAGCTTCTGCAACTGATATAGCTGTGATGGTAAAGAATCATTGTTCAAGCGAGAGTGCACTTAAAGGTAATTAATTCTTGGCGAACAATACAAAACTCGCAATCAAATGGCTTCATGTTCATTTTCTCATTTGTTTTCTTACAGCAGGTATGGGGTTCAAGATTGATGAATTAGTGCAGGCATGGAATGAGATGTATGATGCCAAGAGATGGCAGATGGGTGCCCCATCTTTCCGGTTAGAACCGATGTTCCGCAGACGATCCCCAAAACTGCATGATATCTTAGAGAATGTATTTTCACGGCCTGCTTGATGAAATATTCGTCTCACACACACACACAGATATCAGCTGCCATCAAAGTTTGTGAAGCACTAGGTAAGTAGTTACTTATTTCCGCTTCACCTGTTCCTGAAAATATGGAAGTCTTTACTAAATTTGGGTTGTTAGTTTGTTATGAGTTGAATGCTACTGATAGTTTATTCTTGTTATGGAGCATGAATTTAGTGATAGTAGTTGAGATTAAGTGCCTATACAATTCTTTTGATCTGGTCAACAATGTATTACTGATTGCAGGCACTTTGTTTATTTTGGAATGGTGTGCATTTTTTATCCTCTATTGGTTGGGTTTTGTCATTTTCCCAAAGCATATACCTTTTGGAATTTATATACTCTTGGCTTCTGCGGTTTTCATGTGGTGGCTAAGACTGAATGGGATTCAGTTCAGAGAAGAAGGTTAGATGGTGCTAATTTTCTTCTCTTCAAATTCATACACGAATTATTTGTTCTTCTTTGTTTTGTTTGGTTAGATACCCATACTTCTGTAATCTTTTTTAAAAAAAATTTAATTTATTGTTGGTTTGGTAAAATTGTGATTGTTGTGTCACCTTAATTTATGAATTTTTATTTTTTTTCCATGAAGAAAATAAAATAAAATAATTTCTGTCTGTTGTTAAAACAAATTACCAATTATCATTTCATAGGTCCATAAAGCTGTACAAAGTAATTATTCAGATTTCTTTCTTACAATGCAAGTGTGGGAAGGCTCACTCGAATGAACCCAAAGAGCCAAAAAAATAGTCTTATGAGATTCATCGGTAAGCCCTAAAGAGGAAGTTGGTCAACTATTACTGCGAGGAACAGTTAGAGCCGTTCCATTTATCTGAGACATACCGAGACAAACCCTTGGCAATAGGTTGTGACATGTCCCTTTCTCTTCTATGTAGAACCCGTAAAAACTCTTCCACACTCAAATTCCCATCTTTGTTCGAATCAAACACATGAAAGGCAATCTCTATTACGTTGTCTGACAGTGTTATTCCACATACCTGAGAAGCGGCTCGTTTGAAATCTCTCATTGTAAGCAAGCCATTAGCTTTGCCATAAGCAAAAAGGGCTAGAGATAATGGCCCAAGTTTACTGCGTAGTTCATTGAACTGTTTGAATTCTGTCAGTGAGATATGCATGTCCCTGAGATGTGGGTGTTCACTCAGCTCATCCACTCGATCAAGCAGCTTGCTCAAATGACTTGCATCAGCCGCTGCTACCATTGACAATGCAAAATCTTTGGCTGATATAGTTCCTCTTCGTTTGTAGTCATAATGTGCAAACTCCAGCCTCAGCATCTATATACAACATAAGATAATTTATATTTCAGCCTGAGCACATCTACTACTTGAGAGCAATGGTGGTTCATAGTATAATGAGCATTGAGATGGAAAAGGTTTCGAGTTACTTACCTCTTCAGTTAGATCTTTCATAAACTGAGTGAATTTATCGTGCTTGAGTTTTTTGCTGCCATCTTTTCCAAAAAAGTATTCTACCAAGCCTCCATCCTCCACAGAGCCGGTCATATGTAGCCCAAAGCGAAGGCCATCTCTGTGGCCAATTCCTTGTCTATGCTGAGACCGCATCAGACTCATCACTGTCTTAAACTCTTCCTTGTCAATCTCCCTAATAACCAACATTAGATATCTTTGATCAGAACCATCTCGAAGATATATAAGCTATAAAGGATAGAAGCACTGACCAGATTTTACATGATTCAGCGTAAACTCAAAAAGAGACTCCACTGATTCCCACAACCCGTCCTTTTGGAGGATCACAATATGGGAATACGGACCAGAAAAAAATGATAGTTACCAAAAGCAAGATTTATCTATTTGCATATCTGAAGGACTACTCACCCGTTGTTGTCGGTATCAAACATTTTGAAAGCCACGGCAAAGCTTGATTCAGGAATGCTGAGTAATGTTACAAAGAATATGTACCTATTCCCAGACAAAAATATCAAATACTTCAATTTCAAAGCGAAGAAAAAGTAAAGCCGGATAATTAGTAATAATTTGGTTGCAGTAACTCACTCTTTGAAAGATATAAGGCCATCATTATCTACATCAAAGAGCATGAAGAACTCAGAAGGAGAGCATCTAAGTTCACCAGGATTTCTCTCACCAGTCAAATATCCTTCTCTTACTAGATGAGATTCTGATGGAGGAAACACCGGGACAATTGCCCTCATCAAATCTGCCGGTTTCATTAGTAACTCTCCTTTTTCTGTTCGAACAGATGCAAAGTACTCGAAAACCTGATCATTAAAATCAGATTACGAACAAAATCAATTTCAATATTGCTAATACCATTGCCATCTTTTGCCTAATATTATAATTCTCCCAGTCCTACACTATTCAACCTTACGAATGATCAACCAGATCAAATGAGCAAGAAGAAGTCTTAGGAATTGATGATAATATCTACGATCAGTCAATTTTCTAAGAGTGAACTTTCTAATCTCGTTTGGCTCTATTCCCAAACAAGAGCAAAAGAACGCAAACATCGAAAATAAAAGCTTAAAGGAAAAACACAAAATCTTTGGTTCTCAAATGCACCTTTTCTGGAGGACTTTGTAATCTCAAACGCTTCTCGTAATTGAAGAAGATCTTCCTTCTAAACGCATCTGTTTTCCAATCCAACCAAAATTAGTTCATCGAAAATAAAATACAAAATCAATAAAATAAATAAGAGGAAGTATCGCCGAACCTCCGAAGATGAATCCAGAGCTATAACCAGGCAACGACAATTTCGGAATAAACGATCTAGGTTTCAGATCGCCAACACTTACGCCACAAACGGAAGACGACGATGAACTATCAGCGAAGGACAATATATTATATCGACCGAGCAAACCAGAAATCGAGTCAGAATCAGAATCAGAGCACCAATACAAGAACCCTAAGCCGGAGCCAGCTATAATTCCAGAAATCCATTTAGCAAAAGAGCCGCGAGAGACGGTACACTTAGAAGGATCGGCGACGGGAAGATGAGCGGAGGAAGGAGAAGATTCCGGGAAGGAAGAAGAGATACCGTGGATCCTGAGTCGTTGGATGAGAGGAAAGGATCGGTCAACGGACGGTAGAGATGAGAGTGATCTATAGTGAGATAAGGCGGGCATATCGATCCTTTGTTATCGCAGATTCTTTGCTAAACTAATCTTCCATGATGGCTTATTTATAAGGAAACGGATATATCCAAACACCGAAAAACGCGTTTCTTTCTGTTGGTTGTTATCTCCAAAACCGCGGCGTCGTTTAACAGATTGTGATATCCTCTTGATTCGGATCTTTCTTTTTTTTTTTAGATTGCCTCTCTAAAAAAAAAGTCAAATTTTATAGGGAATCTTAGAGATATAAAAGCTAAAGAATATATTCTCTGCAAGACCAAGCATGATATTTTATTGGTCCAACATGATTTAATAATCTACAAAGTAAAATACAACGTGAAGCTGATAATAAAATACTTTTCCTTACCTAACACTAATCTGACTCCTACAAAGCAGCCTGAGAAAAACATAACAGTTTCTCAGCTGATCGTAGCAATTCATTTATGGAGTCATTCCTCAACGGCAATGTTTTACAATGGTAGGGAATCGATCTGCCCAACGAGAGTATCCTGTTCCATAATCATACAGTACAGTCAGAGCGAGAGGAAGAACTATAACTAATATTTTTTCAACTTAGAAACTAAAGAAGGTAGAGGTCAAAAATGTAAAGTGAAAATGGGGGAAACGTTGAAACAGTACCTGCTTTTATGATTTCAAGAAGATCGGCAGCATCAGACATATCCTACAATGATGTTTGGTTATATAAGAAGTGTATCAAGAAAATGAAAATTTGAACAACTGACTGAAGATTGTATTCTCAGACAAACACATTATACAAGTTCTAGGATTATACATGGCCGCGTGATGACAAGCTTCTTGCGATGAGCCTCGCCAAACTATCCAAGGAGCTACCGTTGAAATTAGGTTGCTTGAGTAAAGCATCTTCTGATGTGAAATCAAAGATAAGAGAGCAGATGCTTGCAGCCATCATTACTACCGATGGGTCATTAGCACGATCTGTGACAAAAGGATAAAAATGAATTGCATATACATTTGTCAAGAAACTAGCAGCCTGATCAGTATGAAGAGCTAACGATTATTTTCACTTTGATTCACCTGTCCAATATGCCAAAGCTTTTAATAGACTGGAAAATGTCGAAATATCCGGCCTCAAGCTTATTTCTTCCCTCTGTTCTCAACATATAAACATGTGGTCAATACAGGGATAAGCAATAGGAAAAATGTATTCAGGTCCTATTTTAGCGAGGAGAGTACCTTCAAAAGAATATTCATGATTGTATCACAAGCCAAGAATATCCTCCCATCTTCATCAACACTCTCACCACACTGCTCAATCAAATTTATTAGGCATTTCACGACCTGTATTGAGAAGTCAGACAACTTATAAGATTGTATACATGATAAACACCAACTTGAAACATATTTACGTCAAGCATACTGAAAGATAAAGGAAAGCTATGAATGAGATTCATTCATGCATAATATCATTGGTGTAAGGAAGGTCATATTCCAGGAACTCACATCTATATAGCCTCTTGAAGCAGCCAAGAGTTTACATCCTTCTGCATTCATTGTTATCTGGCAAAGCATTGGGAGCAAGAAGCTAGTGGACAAAAACGGGCTGTCAAACAAACAAACAAGAGAAGACCAAGTTATCCTGGGAGGCATTGTGTAAACAAGCTTTGCAAAAGAGCCAAAATGTCATGGCAATATGCTCAAACCTGGATTCATCTTCTCCCTCCACTGAAAGCATATAATCCAAAAGATCTTCGACCTGCTCTTTGCATGCGACTGGAGTTTCAGCAAGATAGCTGTTCAAAACACAAAAAGAAGGTTCAGTGGGTGCCAGAGTGGTAAGGTGGCCATCCGTGTCCTTCATTGAGGAGTATTCATTTACACAATTTTAATGAAGCAGCAAACCATAATCACATAAACACAAAATTCGTCAACCTGATATGTAAATTAGTGAATAGGAATGAGAGAAGAAACAAAAAGGATGGTAATTTCTTAGAAGATGAAAGAGTGACTATCTGTACCTTCCAATCACTCGCACAGATGCAAGAAGGTCATTTCTTTTCTTATTTCCATGTTCCTGTACGAAACAGAATTAACATGAACAACATTTTCTACACAAAAAGACACTCCAAAGAAGTTTGATGTTATTAAATATAAATATGTACCTTTGCATCTTTCAAATACTCGAGCACCACTTCTACTGTCTTGTTAAGTGTTTTAATCACCTTCTGGAAGACAGCTTCATCGGTTAAAGTCCCTGCAAAGATCAATACGTAAGTTCCATATCGTTCATGAACTAAAAAGACTGAAATGCATCATCCCAAGTGTAAATATTTTATCAGAGCAGTTTTTAGATATTTGAACAATGACAGCTGAAGGCTCTAAGAATGTTCAGAGAACACTGGTTTTGGAAATAACATAAAATACCAGAAAGGTGAGTGAAAAGGGATCATTAGAAATGATTAAATTGAAAACATTTATACAACATAATTGAGATCTAGTCATACCTTCGTTTTCACCAACAGATGAGATATATTTGATGATCTTTTCTACCAAAGAAAACAAGATGGGTATATACCGTTGCTTCAAGAGAATGTGTTCAGCAGTTGAACTATTCTTAGGAGCTTCATACTTCTTGTAAGCAAGCTCATTTAACAAAACAGATATCTCAACATGTGATGACTCTAATACCAGCAGAAGACACCTACAAAAGGAAATCAGACAGATGTTTATCCTTATGTAGGTTAAGTGAGAGTGTAGTGTACACAATGTTTTGTTTACCTATCAGCTGGAAGATAATCCTCAACCTTGGGTAATTTTATCCGACCGACAAGCCAATTTTCACACAAAATTGACGTCATATTCTCAGCGACAACCAACGCATGAAGCTTTTCGGAAGGTGCTACACATGAACAAGACAGGTTATTTAAGTATCTTGAAAGCTTCCATAGCATAAAGGATGTACACAAGCAATTCTATTATCAGATGACCGCAAACAACTGATACTCTTATGCTTTTTGTGAATTAAAGAGATCATAAATACCATTCTTTCGTATGCGAAAACAACAGAGGATTGTTGTCAGATAGCAAGTAGATCAAATTAAGACAAAAGATAATACTATAAATGGATATCCAATTTTCAGTATCCCAAACAAACTGCTAATAGATCTGTCTCAACTCACCCACACGATTCTGCAGAATTGCCACAACACCCGTGCGCATATAGTCTGCCCAATCGTTGTCTGGCATGGAACGAAGAGGTTCATGAAGAAGTGCCTAGGCACAAAGACGTTCTATGAGAAACATACAAACAGATAAGGACACACAAATAAAGTAGTGTTTCTACAATGGAAACATGATATGCGTATTTAATAACATCAAGACGATGGAGTCCCAGTTATCAGGATGACAGCTATATCGTCCAAGCAAAAGAATGTAAACTTCGATTATCCTAATTTCAATGGAAAAGAAAAGTTCAAGATTTAGCTGCCTTAGTTTCACATATATCATGCTAGTAACTACAATAACTTTTCCAGAGAAATTCAAGTAGTGAAAACTCACAGAATACTCAGACGTGAAGACAGCAGACAATAGATGGAGTGCTTCAAACTTCAGGGCATTATGCAACACCGCAAACTGCCTTGCGACAGCAGCAACCTGAATTAAAAAATATATAAAGTTTGGGTTCCGACTTGAGCACTGCAACTTTAGTAAGTTTTGTATAAAGAAAACAAAAATAAGACTTACCACCAAAGACAGTTCCAAGAAGCGTTCAATGTTCATGCTCTCCCTAGAAAGCTTGGTAACCAATAACTGCAGAATCTTTATACCAACCTCCATGACATGTGAACCTGAATAACATGCGTCACATTAGCTTTCATGGAGAAATTATTCTGCCTTACATCTACGTCACAACAAGGCATGTTTTCTTTGACACTGATTATAGTATCCCCCATTACAAACTTATAAATAATCCAAAGAGCAGTCACTGGTTATCTAATGTGCATTTAATAAACATCAAATGAATAACTAATTACCATCAGGTAGATCAGACATCTGGGGAGCTATCACTCTCAATCCTCCCGAGTTTATCAAAGTCATGATACCAGCTTCACAAGCGGTGGATACCAAATACAGAAGCTCATAACAATCTTCGAGAATGTTTGTAGTCGATCTGAAATTACAAACGAAATTTTCCTAACTTTAAGATGTCAAACTGTGCAAAAGTGAAACACATATAGGCAAAACTTGATGGAAGATCACAAATAACCGAATCAGGGGTTCTAACATACCGTTTAGACATAATTTCGAGAATAAGGGGTATCCTGGAAACCATCTCTTCTGAAGACGCTATCTCCGGAACACGGCAAAATGCAGCAAGAACAGTAACAGATAGCTGCAGATACACATCACGATTATCAACTCCATCGCCACAGCCACTACCTGCAAAGAAAATCTTGAGATTAGTCAAAACCCAACACTAGTGAACAACAAACTTTAATTTCTAAACTAAGAATTACTCTTTCTGAAAAAACCCCAAAATTTGTATATGTACAAATTCCTCCATCAAGTCTAATTATTTACTGATGGAGACAACACAAAGCGCATAAAGTTGGGGTTTTTGTTTACCGGTACGAAGAAGACGGTCGAGGAAGTGAGTACCAACGGCTTCGTAAACCTTCTTAAGGGAAACGATGTCATCGTTTTTGCAAAATTTGGTGACGAGAAGTAGACCGGCGAGCCTCTGCTCGTCCCTCTCCCCTTTCAACAACTTAAGGCAATCATCAATAGACGGAGATTGTTCTTCTTGTGTTTCCGCCATAATCACCCAACTAAAGACTTTAGGGAAAAAAAAGGACGAACACGAGAGAATGAAAAAAAAAAAAAAAAAAAAAAGACGAACTCGAGAGAATGAGGAAAAAAAAAAAAAAAAAAGACAAAGCCGTTTACGTTCGAGGAGAAGAAAGAAGGCACTTAATGCATTCAAAATTAGAGCCAATTTGAAACGCTAACGCGACTTGAAATCGTCTGATTTAAAGGAAGCAACCGCAACCGCCTTAAAGATTCGGTGAGTAAACCGGATAAACTTTCAAATTGGTTTGCAGCCAAATTTATTCTTGGGGATTTACTAATACAATTGGTTTATTTCAAACTAAAAAATTCATGAATTCTCATAAGTATCATACGCTCATTTAAATGTTGAATGATAGTCTGTCTTTCTTTTCAGCAGGATCTCATGACAACTCATTGTTGAAGAAGAAACTCTTTTATAATATCGCTCCATATTTTAAAAACAAACAACAGTTATATTATCAGTTAAAAGAATTATAAAAAAAATCTAATATAAAGAACAAGTTTAATCAATAAACATAATGACATTTATGTAAAAAGTTTGCAAGTTCTGCCACTTAATGATTTTAAGGTAGTTTATATCATCATAATTCGCAATTCAACACAAATAATACTATTTAGAAATAAATTATCATAGAAAATAACATGTAATAAGAATAAAATATAATATAAAAAATTATCTTTTTGATTGCTCTGCGAGCATAAGTAACAACAGAGATGGAAGAAAGAGTTAAAGAAAGATAAAAAAAAAGTTAGATGAAAACTAAAAAAGTTTTAGGGTTTTGTAAAGCTAGTTAGTATTTTGTAAAGCTAGTTAGTATTTTGTAAAGCTAGTTAGTATTTTGTAAAGTTATTTAGTGTTAGTTTAAATTTTGATATATTTAAGTTTGAGCTTACATATATAAAAGATACATATTTTGTGTATGTAGGTGTGGGTGACATAATTTAAACTTAATAAAAAAAATTCCTAATGAAATGACAATAATTTGTTTTACTGGGGGCAAGTGCCACCATATACTATAGCATAGATCCGCCCATGTCACACCTTATTAAGCGTTCGTTACAAGACGCAAATCAACAAAACAAATGGCTACATTACCTACACACAGGTATTTATAAACACATAATAAGCAATTCAGACTCCAGAATCCGGTTTTCTAGGCAAACCGGTATCACCTAAACAAATTACAATTATAGAACCGGAGGAGAAACTGTATCAGTTTCCTTGAATATGGCAAAGAACCATCCTCTGGTATGTCACCTACGACTTGCTGGTCCTGGGTTTGGTTAAGAATGAATATCTTAACCGGTTTCATGAAATTGCGCAAGGATACTTGAAAAAAAGGGAAAAATGTCCACTAAACCTCGAACTTGCAAATTAAATCCTCCAAATCGTAGTTTACTTTCAAATTAAACTCTCAATTTTATATTGACCACTTTATTTTATTCCATTGTTAAATCAATTATCGGAAATGCTCAATCCCGTTTACTGTCGTTAATAAGGTTAACTCTTAAACATATGAAAAACGGGGTTAAGCATTCTCGTTAATTGAATTAACTATGGGGTAAAACAAAGTGGTCAATGTAAAATTGAGAGTTTAATTTGAAAGTCAACTACAATTTAGAAGTTTATTTTGGAGCCGAGTGAATTCGATAATTTATCTACCTTTTGGCAAGTTTGAGGTTTAATTGGCATTTTTCCCAAAGAAAAAAAGGATCTTATTTTACCGTTTACGTTTGTTTTTGGAGAGAGTAGATGATGTCGACAAGTTGCTGTTCCAGTTTCTTTTCCTCTGGTTGATAAACCAATTATTGATCTGTTTCAACTGCAAACCTGTTTCTTGAACTAGTTTTGCCTTATCTTCTTCCTAGATTATTTCCAAAAACCATTCATGAATCAAAGAACCGATTTTGACAAACTCGTTAAAAACTTGGAAGTTGAGGTTCTTACAGTTGGATATGGCCATTTTGAGTGAGTTCGCCACCACTCTTTGAGTACAGAAGTTGTATCTCCCGGCAACTTTCCTGCCCTTCTCTTCCTCATTATCTCTTCTCTTATGTCCACAATCTTCTCTTTGAAACCCTATTGGAGAAAAATCCGAGCAACATGATTAGAAAAAAGAAGTGTTTTGTTTTAGTTTGATGTAACATTGAAACTTTGATCAAGCGGTTACTTGTTTAAGCTCATGCTTCAGTTCCTTCTTCACACGTTCCATCAAAGATCTCTCTCGTTCGGTTGGAACAAGAGGACCATACCCCATCGAGCAATCTGAACCGTCCAAACTCCCATCAAACATGTTCATTTCGCTCTCTACTTGATTATCATCTTCATCATCTGACATCGTCTTTCCATTACTTTCACTTGGTGAAACACCTACAAACCACAGACAGTACAAACCAGACGAAAGAGAAATCAATATAATCAAGACAGTCCTAAAGCGAGAAGACAACAAAAACAAAAAGAAAGATTGGGAACCTTACCCGTAAGGGATTGAAGTGATTGCTCGATCTCCCAACAAGCCGTAATGGCTTCCATTGCATGGACACAGACGTGATGTTGGAGTTGTTCTTTGAGTGAACATAACAACACGACATAATGTGACTGCATCATCATAAACAATGGTAAGATTCCAATCCATAGGACATCCAAACAGAACATTACAAAGCACTTTTTTATATAAAAAATTAAATAAAGATTATGTATTTTATCTCGGGGACAAAATACAGAAATTATACAGTAAGAAGCAGACAAACAACTAGCCATCAAGAATGAAACTTTATCCAACAAACACAACTTATTTGAGTCAAACAAAGGTTTATAATTCGAATTTGGCTAATCAAAAAGGTGGAGCGAAGATCGTTTCGATTTCAAGACTATAGAAACAGGAACAATGAACCGCAAACAAATTCGAATTTGCCACTCAGAGATAATAAAGAAGCAGAAGTCAATTGTTCAATCACTCCTAAACCTTTGAATTTTGCATGAATACACTGAGCACAAATCCCTAATCAAAAAATTTCAATTTTAATAAAATCTATGAAATTTTGTTTGCAAAATTGAAACTGAAATCAAAATGTTTTGAACGTACCATGAAATGATCAAGTTCCTTGTTATCCACAACCACACCAAGAGTGGAGTATTTAGCGGCAACGGTGTGCAACTGACTGAGCTGAGACTCAATCCTCGGAATCTGGTCAACGGGAGTAGCAACCCTAAGACAAGCCACATGAGCTGCGAGAAGCTGCTCGTACATCGGATGTCTCAAAATCGCCGCCTTATAGGTAGCGTTACGCCAATCTTCACCTCCAACAACGCCCAGTATCGTATCACCATCAGCGTTGACTCCATCTCCAGAATTTTGAATCTCCGTACGGAAAGAGAACCATCGTGGGTTACTATTAGCCGCGGAATTGTTCTCATCACGATGCGGAGCCGCGAGATCGGAATCCGCCATAGCTAGGGTTGAAGGGAGGTTGAGAAAACTGGCAGTGACAATCGAAGGTGAATCCGAAAACTGACGCTGTTCCGGCGGTTGTTCCTGCGATTGATCGGCGAAGTGTCGGAGAGGAAGGTCTTCTTGAGAAGAAAGGAGGTTGGAGCTATTAAACGACATTGTTTTCCTGTGTTTTGAAATCAGAGAGTAAGAGAAATGATTTTTTTTCTCTATCCACTAGTTATTGATGAAGCCCAAGTGTTCTTAATATATTCCTGATTTTTCTTTTTTACAAAACATCATTTTTTTGTAATGCTTACACAAGTTTATAAGCATCAATATAAAGCTGGAACCAAATTGGAACGTAAAAGGAAGTTTACCAATCACAAGTTTGGTATGAGCAATCATGGAAGTGATTGGTTACAACACATTTAAAACTTTCCCATTGAAATCTAAATTAATCTAGTAGCTAAGATTATAATTATTAATATTACAAAAAGGAATGTTATTTTTGTATCTCTAGAAAATAGAATTGGATCCATAAATAAAAAGGGTGAGACCAACAAATTAGGAGATAACAAGTTGGCATTTTTATATGTTATTGGCATAAGAACACGCCGACGCTCCACCATAGCATTACACATCTCAAGTTTGAATTGAAAGATGATGTATCGAGAGAGA
Source organism: Lepidium didymum (assembly GCA_963920545.1). Lineage (NCBI taxonomy): Eukaryota > Viridiplantae > Streptophyta > Magnoliopsida > Brassicales > Brassicaceae > Lepidium > Lepidium didymum. The sequence continues at coordinate 2,982,986 of OY986980.1, forward strand.
TCTCTCTGTGTATTGGGTTAGTTGAGCGGAAATAAGAGATAAATTAATTAATTAGAATAATGGCAGAAAAGTTTCAGACATAAAAGTCTGTAAGTTGTCCTACTTTTCCAACAAAGCTTTAACTACAACGAATCAGTACAATACGGTTTTTGTTGGAAAAAATAAAGAACTCCTAAATTTCCAACTTCTTCTAAAAATCAAAGAAGTAATGAGCATTTTTACCTCAAAAATAGATGGAAACAGAAAAACGAGAATGACGGGAGAGATTTAAAGCTCTTTTTGTTATTACATTCACTTTTTTTTTCTTTGTTAAAGAATTCTCTAAGCTCCCTTCTTGTTAAAATCGCCATTGTTTTAGCTAGTTCCGTACAATATGTCTTCTTCTGATGGTGCCATGTTGAGATCTGGAATGAAGAAGAAACCTCCCTGAATTTCAGAATTACTGGTTTTTACATCGGCATTGCATGATTTTGATTCAGGCAACCGTTCGTGTTGTGGTTTATGAATCAGATTAAGTGGAGTCTCGTTCTTGACATGGCCTGAGTTTAGATCAAGCTGAAATAAAGAAAACAGAAAGAGTAGATTTCACGGATTCAGCAAAAGAGAGAAGACTCTGGAAGATTTGAATATTGAAAAGACGATGGTGATTAGGGAGACAATCAAAATATACCTTAATCCTCTTCAATCTTTGATTCCTTACATTATGTTCGTCGAATGTTGATCGGAGACTAGCAAGCTCCTGTTGAACATTCTAGACTTATTAGAAAACGAATGAGAATTCACAGTGAAAACTACAAATTAGACAGTAGAATCTACCTTTTTAAGGTCAACTCTTTCCTTCAACTTCAAGTTCTCTTCATTTTTAAGCTCAGAAGATGACTGTCAGATTAAAAAAAAACACCTCAGATCAATATAAATTTCCGAATTTTCGTGTAATTTCCAAATTTAGAATCGAGAGAGAGTATTAATACCTTCTTTTTCTTCAATCTTTTAGAGAAAGAACTTGTGATTTCGTTAGTGGGAAAGACCTGCAATTAATATTATAAAAAAAACAAATTAGGTTAGAGACAGTAATAATTTTAAAAATAATAGTATCAAAAACACAATTAAATGCTCGAGTAACGACAACAGTTTTAGATAGAAAATGAAAAAATCTCAAATAAAATTGGAAAGAATTATATAAAAAGAGAGATGGTGCAAGATCATGACAATTCCGTGTCATGGCCATCGTCATCACTCTTTAAGATCACGTGATCTTAATCTCTCCGACAAATGTTACTCCTTTCAACCCAAAACGCTTTCGTTTTGGTCCTCAAAGACGCGCACGTTTGAGTAAACACTAAACAAGCTGTAATATACGCGCCCCATAAAAAGAAGCTTTTATTATTCCTCTATGGAAATTAAAAATTTGACCGGCTTCTAATTATTCCCTTCAAACCGACCAAAATTATCAGACCAGATCCGGTTTAACGCGTACCGGAGAGTTTCGGTTAATCAAATTAACCGTCAGCCTCCAGATTTAAGCTTGTTATAGAACATTTTAGCAGAGATTTTAATTACCAAAACAGACCATCGAAATATTTTTTTAAGAATTTAAAAAAGTGAGAAAACAAAAAAGAGAAGGAAATTTTGCTTTTGACTTTTAGAAATGGAGAAATTCGTTTAACCTAGAGAACGATTTAAAGAAGATGGCTATAGCGGAGGAAATTTTCCGAAGGCGAAAGTAAGTGCAGAAAACAGAAGAGATAAACCAGTGATCGACGGAAAAATAATGAGATGCGTGAGAATCTGACGTAGATTTTCCAAGCGTTGAGGTTTCGAACGATGAAAACATCGAAAACTTGAGAATCGTGTGTGAAGATGAGAACAGTGTATTAGGGGATTTTGGAAACAAAAATGAAAAAGAACAGAGATATGAAGAAGGATCGGACGGAGAAATATGGATTTACCGGCCAGATCGGAAACAATAAATACAGCGAGATGACGGATATTTGCATCTCGCCGCAGCTGCCGAATTCGTAATCGAGAGGAGAAAGATAGAGAGAAGACTAAATCGAGAGGATGGGGTTTAGGAAATGAAAAGAAAATAGAAGGTACCTTAGATCCAGATCCTGTCGATGTAGAGCAACTAGCTTGACGACTAGTATCCTCAAATCCATCGGCGGTTGCGGCGGAGGGAGATGCAGAGCCGCCACCGCTTCCAGATCCGCCACTCCATGATAGAGGAGTGTTAGGACTGGCTCTAGCGGAATTCACATCCTTCCTCTTCATCGAAACGAGATCGTTAACGCCGACACCGAATCTTGAGGACCGAGACCGCCGTTGACGGATTCCCCACCGCAACGGAGGTAACTTCACCGCCGGATTATCCGCCACTACTGTCCCGGCATGCTTAAACCGTATAAGAAGCTCAACCACCATCTCATCATCTGTCATCGCCGCCACCACCCAGTCATCCTGAATCGCCATCTTCCCCGTTGTCGACGTAACTTTCTTCATCGACGCTTTCACAAATAGAATCTCTAGCTCTAATAGAGAAAGATAAGAGAAGAGAAGCTAAGAGATAGAAAGAGAAGAAGTTACAGAAGAGAGAGATAGAGAATGGCGAAGGAAGAAAGAGAGAGAGAGAGGAAGTTGAAATATCGAAAGAGAGAAGAAAAAGGAAGATGGATGTGTTATTATATACGAGGCTCGCTAAATTATTCCTTTCCTCTTTATTTCCTTTTTCCATTTTGCGCAAAAATAAATTAATATTATTTTCCCATTTTAATGTCGATGAGAAAAATGGAAGATCGTCTCTACCTCTATGGATTACAGATTCGGATTTCATTTTTTAATTAATTAATTAAAGTGGGACCCAAAAAAATGAGTTGTGTGTGGGAAGGATATGTAAAGATTCCCAAATTAAAAAATTGACAAAATTTCAGTTTAGGGTTCGTCTTCTTCGTTTTGCTTATTTTTCTGGTTATGTAAAATCTTCCATAGTTCACCAATTATGTTCATGAATTATTATAATCAAGAGAAAAAAGCTGACGTGGCATAATGGGTTTGCTGAGTATTAAAAACTAATTTAGAGACTAACACGTCATCATCCACTAATGAAGAATCGACGAGTGTGAACAAATTCCGTCGCCGTCGTCGTTAAGTATTTTTTAGAAGCGATGTAATGGACAAGGCAAGTTGTTAAATTATGGATGGACAAAGTCCTTTTATCATTATTGATAAATTAAAATATCTTACCTTATGTTCGTCTTATTGATATCTCAATGCTTATTATTAAGACTTTTTTAGTTAATTTCAAGAATTCAACACTAGCCTTTGGAGCAGAATATATGGGCCTTAAAATGGGCCAAAGTGGGCTATATAACTATACAAAAGTGTTATCTTGGAACTTGGACCAACCAAGTGGCATCTGTTAAAGTCATCCCTTGCAATAATTGAGCAACGTCAAAGGTCAACTCGGAATTAAAGTCATTATGCAACTAGCGATTATGTTATTAATTCGTGAGATTACTTTTTACGCATTGTGTGATCTACCAAACATCAACACTGTTTGTTTTATGTATTTGGGAATAAATGGTGTGATTTTATAAATTTTAACGTTTTCTAATTCGAAGATTTCTAAATTTTTAAACGTTACAAGGCCTGAGAATCATTCACAAGTTTTGATTTTTCTTCATAGCGAACAAGTTCGGAGAATTTAGGCATTCTTCAACACAATAATATGAGAACAATAAAGAGAATGAAAGCTAAAAGATAATTACATTCGATAATATTAAAGATAGAAGTACAGAGAATTCGTAAATACCAAGATTACATCGAAACCTAAGCTTCATCTAACCAGTAAATACATCTCTATAGTTTGCTTTTAACCTAAATCACACGAAATCAAAAGAAGAAACCTAAAAAGAACAAGAGACCAAAAGAAAACCCAAATAAAACTTAGACGTATAGAGAATTACAATACTGACGATCACAACGAAGCTTAAGCTTCATGTAACAAGTAACGATATCTCCATAATTGGACATGAGACCTAAATTACAGACGGACTTAAACGAAGAACCCTAATCAGAAATAGCAAAGACTCAGAAAGCGAACCTATAATTTACCCAGATAACTCGACGATTATGCAGAAATACAAAAGAGAATACAGAAGTAGTAAAAGACTATGGACATATACTCCTACACAAACACTAAACCCTAAGAAGAGAAACTAAGACCTGTTAAGAAGATGTTTCGATCTTGCCCCTTGAAAAAATAAGGGAAGATTCGAAACGGGTTCATAACGAAGATGTTTCTTCATCTTCTAGATTCATCGTCTGGGGATTATTATTGTAGTAGATCTCCCGTTTTTAGAGCGGAATCGGACGATTGAAATATATTGACTCGAGAAAGTTTTAGAAACCGGTGGACCGATCATCGGAGCATTTTACAGAAGCTAAGATGATCGGAGACATACGCATGTCAAGCGATGTCTAGACGAAGGATCCTGATGAGATCATTGGTTGCATCGGCGGCTTGGAACAAGGAAACACTCTTCTTTGTGAAAAACGCTGGAAGCGGGACATCGCTTGGAGGAGGAGAGGTCATAGTCGCAGGACCAGCGTAAAACGGTGCTGGTTGAGATTTGCGGCCAGATACACGGATATGAGTCTTTGGCATGACCGGATCTGATCTAATCTGACGAGTAAATCCCAGATCTGTCTTTTCTACAACCAGATCTGAAGTTTTCTTAGGGATTTCCTCGCCGCGCTTCAGGATTCTAACCTGACCAACGACGATGTTGTTGTTAGGACTCTTCTCTCTCTTAACCGGTACCTTAGGAACAAAAGTAGAAACAGCAGCGCGAGGAGGAGGAAACGGTGGCGCTACAGGAGGAGATCTGGTGGTTTGATTACGCGGAGGACTCCGGCGAGTACGGTTTTTCTGCCTGTTAGGGCATGCACTAGGGTTACGAGGATATTTCATATGTGACAAAGGATGTTTCAGACAGTCTTGTGGATTTAGAACAGCGACGCCCATTGTTGATGAATAGAACCAGATTTAATTCACAGAAAAGGAGGAAGAAGAAGAGATTTGATAATTTAATTTTCTCGAGAAAAGATGAGAAAATGAGGAAAAGATAATTTAGAAGAAGAGGGATGAATAGATGTGGTGTTAAGAACCGGTTGTTTTATACACGATACCAAGAGCCTGCTCACGACAGCTTAAAGGCGGTTTCGAACCCCACTCTCGTTCTTATCTCGTCAATTACACGCGCTTAGTTGTTTCTTCCTTTTTTCGTCTTTTTGTTAAAAACTGTTTTTCATTTTTATTTTATTTCTCTATTTTCTTTAACTTTTATTTTTTTCTTTTACTTTGACTTTATCTTATACTTTTCTTGATATGTTAATCATAGAATTTAATATATTCATTTCTTTATATAAAATGATTTAGTTCTAAACTATTTTTGATCTCATATCAAGTAATTAAATTTTAAAAAGTTTACAATATTGTTATGTTTAGACGTAAAGTATCCCAAACTATAGACTATATTATGTTGAACTAATATCTCTATTTTCTGAAGTTTGCTAGCGCATGATTCACATGGACAAGCAAATATGTGCAACACCTATTGGAAATATGCTTCAGATAGCTAAGACGCATGAGCTGTGGGTGTTGGTTGATGCTCGTCCAATTAGATTTTCTTTGCATGAGTTTCAACATATCATGCAGCTCAACTGTTGATTGCCTAATCGTAATGATGCAAGCTTAGTTGTAGGAGATTTATAGGGAGAGATGGGTTTAATCCACGGTGATGGTCCAAAATAGGTTGAGTTGATCAATCAACGCCTCCGTAAGATGTTAGAAACAAAACCACTAGAGGTGGTGCTGGCCTTGGAATAGACTAAGAAGTCTGTTGTTGATCAAAGTGAGTCTTGTGGAAGTGCGACCCAAGAATGTGATGGTGTTGATGCCTCAACTAAGGAAAAATCGGTACGTAAGAGTCTACTTGATTATGACTCAACCATATCGAAGACCCAGTTATGTTGTATTCAATTGGATTTGTGTGGTGGGCATTGTAAACTCTGTGCCAGAGTGTGGTGGACATTGTAAACTATGTGGCAGTACATAAAAATCTACGATTCAGCCCTCTCAGTTGTGGCCTATGATGATTCGATTGAGTCAATCATGTACTGTTAATAGACTATGCATAGATTGGTGTAATTTGATTGGTAGAGTCTGGTAGACTATTATGCATAATCTGGTTGAGTTTAGTAGACAATAGTAGACTTTGATAGATCTTTGGTAGACAATAGGAGATTGTGATAGATCTTGGTAGACAATGGTAGATCTTTCTTCTAAACGTTGATTACGTTTATTCATGCAAGTAGGTCGTACGTGAGGATGCTTCCATATCTGGTTAGGAGGATAACACCAAAGGAGATGCAGAAACATGTTAGTGTGAAGGCTTACACTATCTATAGGGTGAAGTCGACCACACTGAACATCCAATCCAGTGACTATGGCATGTATACGCTGAAGTTTATTGAGTGTTTAGCCGTAGGATGCAAATTTAAAGGACTATAAGATAAGTTTGTCCCTTTTATCCGCATGAACTTCGACATTGATGTCATGGATGAGCTTAAACTATCATATATAGTTTCATCAACTGATCCTAATCTGTGTGGGGTTAAAATTGATAAGGAAATATTGATTACAGCGTCACATGGGTTGCTTTTGGAGTGGTAGAGTTAGGTATATTATTCGTTAGTATGGTAGAGTTTGTATATGCAATTAGCAAAACTCTTATCTTTTGTTAACAAATACTCTCAAATGACCAATATTTGTTATGACATAGATGATGGTCCTATGAGAGTATTAATATTATTTTGTAATAAACGAAATGAGTTAACATAACAAAAGTTTACCTCCTTCATTACAAGAATAGATTTTAGTAGATTTACTTGTTTAACGAGTAGGAGACTGCGGTTAGAATACCACTATAGAGTTTAGTATAGTTGAGCTAACACATAACATGAAAGAGTTTAATAGATTTATACGTAGCGTTTGGTTGACTTTACGCATAACATGGTATATTTCGATAGACTTATAATAGAGTTTGGTATAGTTAACATATAACATGGTAGATGTGCTTCAATAGTGTTTTGTGTGTTTCAATGGTATTTGGCTTCAATGGGATAAAAAATGAGCTCAAGCAACAATGGTGATTTGTGTGCTTCAATGGTATTTGGCTGCAATAAGTGAGCGAAAAAAGGTAAGTGATATAATAATTGAGGGCTAAAATCATCATTCTACAAACTAAGTTAAATGATCTCTATCAAACTCTATTACATTATCGTTACTAACTCTGCCAAAATTTGCTACATTGGCGTTACTAATCCCGCCAAAATTTGCTACACTGGCGTTATTAACCTCGCCAAAATCTACTACAAAAGGTCTAACGTCTACTAAACTCTATTAACTCTACCCAACTAAAAACTTTTTATCAACACACCTCATACACTTTTTCCCCAACAATACAACCTCCTAATAACCCTGAGGTTAGTATGACAGTGCTTGGTACAAGTAAATAATAACATGGTAGCGTGTGGTGGATCTTACACTTACGTGACATTTATTTTGGTAGACTTAGCCGCGCGGAACGCGCTAATATGGTATATTTTATTAATGACATTTTAGTTATTATGTTTTTGTTTACCCATCTAAAAATGGCAAAATGACATTTTAGAATTTTATAAGAGTATTTAAGTAATTATGTATTATTTTGAAGTATTTGAGTCATTACCATATTAATATGGAATATTCTAGTTAATCTCCTTATTATGCTTATAAGTATTATAATTATTATATTTTTGTATAAGCATTGGATTAATTTATAAATAATTATAATAGAAAATAAGATTTAGCTATCTTAAGATTGCTTCAATATTTTAAATTAATAGCACACACTAAAATAAAGAAACGAAACTAGATTTTATTATTTAGTTTAGCATGGTTGTCAAAAGATTATTGCTAGAAATAAGAAAAAAGGTGTATCTCCCCAAGCCAAAACAAGTGGCATAAAAAAAGTATTTGTACAAATGTAAGTGTTAATAATTGTTTAAACAAAATGATTAAAATTTTAATAATTGAACCAAAATGATCAATGATACAAAGTAATTAATTTTTTTTTTTAAAAAGCAGCTTTGCGGAACAGTATCCAAGCAAAAGATCCTCCATTACGCATTTGTCGCTTTCATTATCACAAGTTAAACATTAACTAATCCTCATTTTATGTCTCACCCTTTGAGTAAACGTTGCATTATTCTCGTAAACACAATATTAACACTAGACTAAAATTCGTATTATGTTCTTAGCAAAAATGATAAAATTATATATATTTAAATTATATACAATTTTGTATATATATAGAAATATCATATTATCAAATATAAGTGCTTCCAATAATTATATTAATAAACCTTAGAAATTCTTATAGGTGGATAGAGAAATTAAAATATATAAAAACAAAAACAAATTGTGTATAATATATGTGTTGGGAACAGGTAAATGACAACAACTATAGAAAGAAGTGGTCGACCAAAATAATGTTATGTAAAAAAATATAAATAAAAATCATTAGACATAAATGAGAAAGAGAGCGCGTGAGAATGAAGTGGTTTGTAGGTTAGAGAGAGGGAACCCACGACGACCTTACCAAAACCTCAGCTACGCGTTTCTGGGTCCCTTTGCTCCTCCTTTATTAACATATCTCTCTCTTTTCAACCAACCCTTCATATTCCCAACTATTTACTTTATTGCCCCTCACTCGTCCAACTTCTTTGACCCGGGGATTTTACTCAACTTTCTTTTTATTTTATTATTTTATATACTGTGTGTGTCATCTTTTATATGGATTGTATATTTGTATTCGTAAATCAAACAAAAAAAATAGAAATAGGAGAAGGGAGTGGAGAAAAATGTAAAAAAAATAAAAGGAGAAGAAGACAAAAACAACGCCTAGTTATTGATATTTATTGGAAATGTGGGGGCATATAAGGTAATTAATTAATGAAGACTTGATATTGAGGAGAAGAAATAAGGCAGATTCTACGTGTTTGAGGACATATCGCTATATGACACGTGTAATTTGACGATATGATATGAAAAAAGTTGTTTCTGTTAGTGATTTTGGAATCAGTCAACTGAGCCGACTAATCAACTTTGGCTACATGATTTTAAAAAGTTTTATTCCTTTTTATAATTATTTCTTTCTTTTGGGGTCTTTTTCTTAATTTTTAAGAAAGATAAGGGATTGGTGAGTTCGGTTCGGTTTGTACCGGATAACAAAACCGACAATTAATCAGAGCAGTTAACTAGTTGACCTCTGCAGTTTTGCATGATGAGCAATGAACTGAATAGAAACATTGCTAGTTTGTTTTATTTATTCCTATACCATTATACAATACATATGTTACCAATCGTTAAATTAGGGTATAATCATTATGTTGATTGTTCTATGTATTTCCAAAACCTCATTAAGATTCTCATCTTTTTGTCTCTATTTCTCAAGCCTCGCACCGCACACCGAACAAAAACACGAGAAATATGAAGGTAAACAATAAACTCCTCATTTCTTCGGTCGCCAATTGGTAGGATGGTCATAATCACTCCACCAATTTGGGACGAAACCGAAGTCCTTTGTATAAATAATAAACATATACCTCTCAAGAATAAATAGTCATGGAGGATTCTAAAGGGGTTGTTCAGCTCAGGGGCTCTTGAGCTCCGCTTGTGTCTTTGTCATGGTCTTGTGCGGCTGAGGATGAACCATGCTCTGTGCTTACCATATCACTGCTTTGCTGTTCTGCTGCTGTATTGGAGATGGCTTTTTGTTTCAGATATGATTCCAGAGGAAAGGCTGCAGCTTGGAGAAGGCTCATCATGCTTACTCGGGAAGCGGTCGGGTCTGAGTTTAAGTCAATGTTTCCTCCCGCGGTTGGTTCAACTGCTGAAATGCTCTCTACTTCTGTCTCGTCTCTGCTTTCTGACTGCGCCTGCTGGCTTGCCTGACCTGCCTCTCCTCGGTTCCGTTTCCGCATCATGAGCGTCTTGAACCGCCTCTTCACTGCCTCACACACAGTGCAAGTGCATGACGGCTTGTGTTTGCCTTTTCCACTCGGTGGTTGGCTGCAGACGATGCATGAACACCCTGCCCGGTGTCTTGGGTGCTTGGTTGTGGCTGCAACCGCGATATCCCCTAGTCCATTGGTTGTGGTGATGCCTGCATTTGCTAAAGTATCTTGAGCAGATGCTTCCTGGTCCTGGTTTAGCTTTTCGTTTGATGATGCCAGTCTCCTCCTTTTGAACTCTGAAAACGGAACTTTAGGTTCTATGTAAAGAAGTTTCTAATGAAACAGTCAGACAATAGGTGATGCTCGTACCTTTACTTAGCCGGACAAGTGTATCCTGTTCTCTTGGGGAAAGTTCATCAGGTGCAGAACATGAAGACCTGATGATACATACAACAACTCAAGTTATTCAGTTACGGTCTCATTGAGGAGTCTGAACTCTGTAACAACATTATTTCATAAGTGTATAGTGTAGTCAAAAGAGATTGTATCAGTTATCCTGGAGAAAAATGTGTAATATTCTGTGGTAACTACTCTAGGTTAACCACATGAACATACTATCTCGTTTACCTGCCAGGATCCAAGAGATTATCGGAGCACAACCACTTTGGTGGAAGAAGAGTATCCACAGGCAGCCGTCGCCATTTCCCACAAGCATCACACTGCGCCCATTGCTCTTGTTCCCTGATGATTCAAGGATCATATATCAGAACCAACTATTCAGATGTTCATTACATCAAGTCTTTGATACATTTGAATTGTGCATAATTCTTCTGATCCTATCATTACACAGATCAAGAGGGCTCACCCTGTTGGACGTGACACAAAAATGGTCCTCTTCCCGAGAACAGGTGGTTCCTGCCGTAGCAGCAAGTATATGATTTCAGATGCAAAGATCTAGCTGCTCTTGAGAATTAAACAAGTAAACAACAACTCACGTCATATTCTTCAAAATCTTGATCTTCAACCGTAAAGATGCTTGGTTTGGCGGATTGGGGCGGGTGAAGCAGGTCCTGGGCCTCCTCCCAAGTTAGTCTCATTTCTAGAACATCTACATTATCAATGAGCAAACGTTTGCTCTTAGTCCCAATGTTCCGAACCCGTTTCCTAGCAGAAGTTAGGGACGATTGAAGAAATAAGTTATCCTTCGCCATGTCCTCAGACTTCTCATATTTAGACCAGTTGATGTCACCACATCCCGGATTCAAGTTGTTGGAAAACATGTTTAGATTGGGTTCACTGCTTCCCTTAAACATCTGAAGAAACCACAGTAAAATCTTTCACGGAAAGCATAATTTATGAGAGCACTAGAAAGGAATCTTTTAATTCAATACTTCACTTCACAGTGACCAACGTGGATAACACTCTGCTTATTATGGATTTACCTGTGTTGCTGTAGAGTTTGTCGCCTTACGGTATCCCATTACGAGTTTTCCTTCAGGTTCTGTGCGACTGAATGTCACTGCAGAGAACATGGGAAAATCAGACCTTATAACAAAGTATAGTCCATCTCTTCTTGAAAAGCATCTCACTGTCCATCAACAAGCGATAAATGTAGTTAATAAACAAAAGGGTTTGAAATTACCAGTATCACCAGCTTGCAAGTTCATTGACTGTATGCAAGGAGTCACACCCTCCAAAACGTACATCCTGCTGTTATTATTAGGCCAAAACCTGAACTGGAACACCCATTCTTTCCCTTTTATGTCCTGTATCTTTAACGGGAGTCCCTCAGGTTGAGAGATAGGGGGGAAATATGCCTACATACCACCATAAAAGGATATAGCTGATACACGGCATTTAGATAACTACAGTTTGGGAATATCAAATAGAGAAACAAGTTACCTCCGCACATGCTTTTGGAAGAACCAGTCGACCAATACGACCCGCATCGCTTGCACTCAGAACTTTTTCAAAGAGTGGTACAATTTTGGAATTTGAGCTTGGAGAATACAAGTTTAAGGACTCTTAGCACAGAACAGTAGTGCATAAACGTAAAATAAATAGAAAATAATTATGAACATACAGATGAGGATACTGTCCAGATAATTGTTGCAGCTCCTGGTCAGTAATCCTAGGCCAATAACGAGGAAGCAATTGAGTCTTCCCGCGACCTTCTGGAGGAGGCCGAGCAACATGAATCTGTGACACTAGGGTCCCATTAGGCTCCATACCAGCAGCAGTCGGAGCTGAATTTGCAGGTTTTGGAAGCAGTTGCCTGGACCGAGGGAACATAGGAGTAGTCTTACTTCTGTCATCAACAACAGCATCATGAAATGGACTTGTCATAAGGGCAGGTCCAAGTGAAATGTTCAGGTTTGGCTGAGCAGATAATTCCTGCAATTCTTTCTTTTCAGTCTTGTGTCTAAGGGAATCTAGTCTGGAAGGAAGCAGAGATTCTTCTTGTTTCATTTGAAGAGAAGATTGAGTGGGGCCAATTCTTTGAAAGTGAAGCAATTGCTTGAGATTTGTCCTCTCTAGGACACTGCCTACATGCTCTGCTGAAGAAAATGAGGGGAAGTCCCTACCATTGGATTCGTGGCTGACATTCATCTGTACAAGAGATTGCATGAGTATATTGACAGAAAATCCAAGATTAAAGAACTATCCCCTAAGAAGTTGACTAAAAGACGGGAAATAATCTTACTGGAATTAGTCCGAGTTTCTTGGCACAACTTAGACAGGTAACACCGCCATTATCTAGAAGCTCCATCATAAATCTAGAAGCAATGCATCCACAGTGAAGACGCTGGGAAAACACAGATACGTATTAAGAAAAACAATTGGAATATTTTGAGCGCAAAACATTGTAAGCCATAGATTATCTTCACCTTGTCACATGAATTACACTCTCTCCAACCAGATTCCTCGGCATGGAACACTTGACAGAAAATGGACTGCTCGTATGCAGACCTATCAAAAGCCAACATCCACAAAATTTTATCAAATAAGGTAACCAAATGAATGAAATATGGATTCCCCTCAAGTATCATCTCTTGTTCTATTTGTAAACAAACCCACAGCATTAATCAATCGGGCGAGTGCTGTGAATATCAAATCGGCTAGAATTGTACTCAAGTTAGACACAAGAGTGAAGCCCCTTACCCACACTTATCGCAGAGAGAGACTAATTCGCCAGATCGCATAGGCCAGCCTCTCTTCCATTCGCCCGAAGTTGAGGCTGCTCCACACTGTGCATTCATGCAAACCTTCGTTGACTCCATAATTGACCAAGTGAGCGACTCGATTCAACTCTCAATAGAATCAAATGCAGGAAGGGCCTTATTCTTTTATCCGCACGACAATACTTGAGGCCACACAAGTTTCCTTTTTCAAGAAAGGCACACGTTTAAAAATATGCTATGACTAAGAAAAAAAAATTGGTATCATAAAAGTTAAACACTTACCAGAAAAGGAAGTATATGATGTCAAATCTATTGTTGGGAAACTTAATTTGCTCCTTCTGAGAAAGGCTGAATACATATAAACATATAAGATCACGAGTCATGAAGACGATCTCACTGATTATGCGAGAGAAAGTCAGATCTAAGTAATCAGAATCCATAAATGAAAATTTTGCCTCATAAATGGTTAAGGACAACTGATATTGGTATCTAAAGATATATGTGCATCCTAAGGGAAAAAAAACTGCAATTAAAATTCAACAGAGATGTAGAGAATCAAAGCACCCTTCGAATAAACTTGTCCCATAAAGAGAAACAACTACTCACTTCCATCTCCTCGGTTTAAAACCAAGCAAATTACAATCGTTGATGTGCCAAAACAAAACTGCTCGGTGGTGCAGTGGAGATGGAGAGGCAGATAAGGAGGACACTTACTATTGGGGCCAAAGCAAACCTCTTAAACGATTGTGTCACTCTGATAAAACATTAATACAACATAAGTCCAAACCATCGAAAGATAATAATTGATGAATCTATGAAATCAAAAAGAAGTCTACAATAATGATAATGAGGATAAAGTCTTAGACATTGAAAAGGATGAACTTTTCTGCCGACAAAAATAAGCACAACCGTTAAAGACCCTTCTCAAACTATTCAACTGAAATGATCCACCACCTATGTGAGCTTTAGTAGGCGAACAATAATTCCACTACTTAGGCGCGGTTCAAGGAAGATATAGTTCGTATATAACAGCTAAATAATCACAAATTGCGAGTCATCAAGATCTATCTAGACTTGAAAATACGCTTAACTTCTGATGCTATTGAAAGAAAAAAAAATGAAATAAGCAGCTGCATAAAGGAATAAGGAACTAAATGTAGTAATACCTTAACAAAGAGGAGGAAAATGTATGTAGATTTGTTGCTGGAGAAGAATATACTTGGCTGCAATTGGAAAGAAAAAATTCAAACTTTAGGCACTTCAAAATTCATAAACAATCAAGGAAGTGTATTAAAAATTTGAGAAGATAACAGAACTAATTTTAAACATTGACAAACTTCCTTCATTCTTCCTCAAATCTTCAAACTTTCGTTTGACCCAAAAACCACGGATGTTTTAGTTTCGAAGGAAAAAAACCCAATTCAATTAAGACCACGTTGGTTGACATAAAAGAGAGAATTTCCACAGTAAAACTTAAAACTATTGAAACCTAAACACATCAAAACACTGATATAGTGATGTAAAGGTTCAAACTTTCCAGAATCCTAATTCCGAAATCTACAGTGTTTGCACTAAACCATGCATTCTAAAAAACAATAAAATCACCAAATATCTGAACAGCAATCAAACAAGTAAAAGACTTTATAGCACAATAATCAAAGAGTTGATCCTTACCTAAGTATTCGATCGGAGAAGTGACGTTCGAACAAGTCAAAGTCGTACGTCGACCAAGTGAAGAAGATTAAGCGAATTCAATCGAAAACGATCGATCTTGAGATTACAGTAAGAACAAGTAACAAAAGCCAGAGATTAAAGAAGATTAAGAAATGAGGACGAAGTAGTTGAATTGGTTTCTAAAAAAAGAAGAAACATAATGACTATGGAGGAATCTCCCTCCCATTAACAACAAAGAGGGTTTGTGAAGAAATGGAAATAAACCCACAACCATTAGATTACTATGACAACGAATTTCAACCGTTAGATGATGTTTTTTTTTCTAATGTGAGAAACACTCAAACAAAGATGATGAACTTTTTTTTTTGTGCGTGTAGTGAAAATAATGACGTCAGCAAGACTTAAAACTCGATTGGGTCCGTTTAATATTAATGGAAGTAATGCAGTAGTAGTGTAAGAGAATAAAGTAAAGTTTACTCAAAGTGTGAGATCGATGTATATTCATTATTTAATTAAAGTTTACGCAAAGGTCTTTTTGTTTAGACCTCACCTATGGCTTTTGCTTCCAGATTTATATTCCTCTAATGTCTCTTACATCTAACAAATACAAACAATTGTTCTTTGAATTTTAAAAGTATTTATATTTGTATTTTATTTTGACGTAGATTAAATTATTGTGAAAGAAAGAGGTGCGTTAAAATCTCTATATATAATAAAATTATAGCGTTAAGATTTTTCGTATTAAAAAATAATTTTTAATTTTTTGATTAGTTTTGATTGGTCGGTTTAATTTAACTATAATTTGTCTGTTTATTTTGATAAGAACTTTTATTAACTAATTAGTTTATTTTAATTTTAATTAATTTTATTAATTTATTGGTTTTGATAAAAACTTTTAATGGGTTAGTTTGTTTTAATTGGTTCATTTGTTTTAATTGGTCAACACAATAAAAAACAACCAAAATATATTGTATTGAGATATTCATAATCTTAATACCTTATATTTAGGAAAAATCAAACAAAAGATATTCCTAATCCTAATAGGAGAAATATTAAACGAAATCTATTTAAAAAGTGTTGACATTTCTAGACAAGAGATTCATGCTCAAATGAGCTTATTAATGTAGAGATTGACACTAAGAAATGAAATAGCTTATGAAAAGCTTTATTGTGCAAAAGAACTTAAAGAGAAAGCTTAATGTGAAAACACCAAGATCAAATAGATTTAGATAGATTCATAAAATGGAAAAATGAGAGAGTTGGACAAAGTGGCAACTTTAAAGTTACATTCTTGTTCTTATAAATACATATTTATACTTAGTCTAAACTTGCTAGGAAACCCTAATCTATATGAGTTTTACACTTCTAATGGGTCATAGAATTGGTTTTGATTGGGCATTTGTATATGCTTCAATAAGAAGCATCCATTACAACATCAACGAGTTCTAATTCTTTCTTCTCTCAACGATTTTAGCATTCTTTTTTTTCTCGATTTTTGTTTCTCTTAATCATGTATTTCTCAAAAATTTATTCGTTGAAACCATGCAAAAAACTTGGAAAATTAAAGTTAAAAATCTAAAACTCTGGAAAGTAATACACTAAAGAACATGGTCAAACCATTGATATGGGTTCTTTATGATTCTAAGGTATGTTATTAATAATTTTTTTATTTGAATATTTCTTATATAATAAAACCATACCGTTAACTAATTTGTATCTTTTATAATAAAAAAATTATTTATCTCTTAATAAGATTCTGATTATTATTATTATCTTTATCTACATAATATTATTACTTTGTTTTAATTTTAATATATAAATATTTATTTTAACTTAAATATATAAAAATATATTAGTTAAATATAGTCAAAAACGGAATGTATATTATGATATATAAATTGTTGACGTTTTTTACATATGAATTTTATAATAAGTTAGTATTAGCTTTAAACAGAAGATTTATTCAACTAAGAAATTAGAAATAAATATAAAACTTTATCATAACTAATTCCAATAGATAAAATATATCATACAAAAGATATTTCTAATCAATATCTATTTTAAAATTATAGTCCTAATCCTAATAGGAAAATTATATATATCAAAAGACTTATGTTTAAGACACATCCCATGATTTTTCTTATAACATCAATGATTTTCAACGATTTTGGTCTTCTTTTTCTCTCGATTTTTTTGCCTTTACGATTATGAGTCTTCTTTTCTCTTAATTTTTTTGTCTTTAATCATGTCTTTTTCTGAATTTTTTTTGTTAAAACCCTGCAAACAAAATTGGAGAATTAAAATTAAGATTCTCAAGCTCTGAAAAGTATTCACTAAAGAATTTGATCAAACCATTAATATGGTTCTTTGTGATTCTAAGGTATGTAACTAATAATTTATTTATTTGCATTTATAATCATTAGGAATACTGTCAAATTAATTCATATTCTTTAGGGTGATAAAATTCATTCTAATGTGAAGAATGAATTGGTTTCCAAATTCGTGAATCTTCTTGAGTAAGAAAGTACTAATATCATTACAAACATATTAAAATCAATAATATAATATGTATTTATAAAAGATTTAAATGCTAATGGCAGGTGGTCTTTCGTCTGGTGACATATGGTAAATCCACTAAAGGCAGGCGCACTTGCACATCCAGGGATCGAGTCTCACTGCTCACTGTCTACATTATGTAGGAATTTGGCTAATAGATTGACCAATTGTGGTTCAGTGTTGAAATTTTTTTTTTTAATACTAATACAAATGGTTATATTATATAGATTTAGTTGATAATACATAATAATCATAAAAACATTTAGTTGATAATACATAATAATCATAAAAACTATGTAATTTCATATTTAATACAGAAAGTCATTAATGAGATGAAATTAAAAAAACATAAAAAGTTAAATGTTACAAACATTAAATTTTAAAGGTATTAAAATATTGATTTTTTGTAAATATATTAAAAATTAATAAATTATAATAATTTTTAAATACAAGTTTAAATGTCTAAATGAACACATGATCTATATTTATTTAAATGAACACATGTCTACAAAACTAAATGAACATGGATATAAAAACATGAATGAATACGGGTTTAAAACTCTAAAAAATGCAGGTCTAAAAAATTAAATGAATACGAGTCTAAAAATCTAAGTGAATATGAGTGTAAAAACCTAAAAAAGAATTAATATACGAAAATTGTAATGCATCAAAACCTAAATCAATTAAAATCAATAGATATATTTCGTGTACAACACCGGTCATTATTATAATTTGATTTTTATTATATCAAATATATATAAAATTAATAAATTTATATATAGAAATCAAATATGAAGTAAAAAAAAATTATCACATATAAATATTATAAATAAATTTAAATAACTACATATGCATAATAATTTTTTATAAAAACAGAGACATCATCTAGTTAGAATGATAAGAGTTTTTTTCTAGGGTTTAGAGAGAACCCACGACGATTTAAAACCAAAAACAAAAATAATTTTTTAAAAATAATAATTAAGAATATATTTCATCAAAATTTGGATGCAAATTGAAACCAAAATCCGAACTAATAAACAAAATCAGGACTGATCATTGACCATGGTGGATGAGGTCTCGTGCATTTTGTGGATCCCACTGTCCACCTATCAATTTTATTTTATTATTAAAACATTCCTTAAAGTTAAAAACTCACCAAACATAAAAATATATTATTGGTAAAATTCATCCTTTATATGTAAACCTAGTTAGTAGTTATAGTTCTGTTGTCTATACCAGGAAGTTTGTAGTTCACAGATTCGGATTTACCAGAATTCCAGATTATGTGCCACCAACAAAAAACAAAGATTGTGAATTTGATTAGATTTTGAAGTCAAATTGATCTAAAAGAGGCTTCTTGCTTTTGTGGGCTCTCTATTTGTTGGGCTTTGCATCTCAAAAGACTCTTAATATGTGGCCCAAATAAATGTTTGGTTGACGGCCCATCTTCTTTATTTTAAAGCAAATAGACTTTAATTTCTAGAACCTAAACCAAACCGATTTATAATATGATCTGAAATAGTACCTGGTAGCTGATTTATATACTTGGTAATCAATTTAATTGTGGTTTCATAAAATCATACTATTAATTGCATGAAAATGATTAGACTTCTTAGCCATAGTACTGCTATAAATCCGATCATTAACTTCAACAACTAACATTTTAAAATTACACATTGATTCAATTAATTACATCCAAAAGGTTTCAACTTCATGTTCTCTTATAATCTTTGTTTATCTATTTATATTCACATGCTCTAACATCTTCAAAGTCAACTTGATCGATAAGCCATAACGATATTAGTGTGCACACATGTGGATATTTCTCAAATGGAATATTCAGTCGACATTTACACTCTCTTATGGTTACTTAATTAATGGTTCTCTTTCGGTTTTCGCATGTGAATTGTCCACTCTTCATTAACATTTTATATTATTTGAAAAATCTCCACTTTTCTTATCTTAGATATTCTATAATTCTTTTTTTTTTTTTTTTTTTCATTTTGGTGGAATCTAGCAAATAAATTTTTATTTGTGTCGGTTAGATATTAACTGGTCGCAAATAACCTTTAGTCTAGTGGCAGACGGTAAGTCTACATAAGATATGCGTATTTGCACAACCAGAGATCAAGTCTCACCGCTTACATTATGTAGGAACTTGATTACTGGACCGATGTTATGACCCAATATTGAAAAAAAAAGATATTAACTGGTCAAGTATTGCAGTTGTGGTCACTAAACTAAGTAACTCTCAAAGTCACAAAGACATATTTTAACTATTCATTAAAAGGCTATATATCTATTTAGGTATGATCATGTTTCATGACTATTCTATACTGATTTAAAATAAATATTAATGGGCCATGTAATTTACTAAACTCTCTTCGTAATAAATTGTTACATGTATAAATTCGAACTGTTTTTTTTTTTTTTTGTGTGAATTATTAGAAGAATTATAAAATGATATATTCGTTATCAAATTGGAATCCCACATGTTGATTTGATGATGAAAAAAGTTAAAAAGAGAATGATTTCGACTTGAACTTTCTGCTTCCCTCCTTTATGCAGACAGAAGAAAAAAAAGGAAAAAAGGAAAAATTTGTATGAAAGAGATCTCCATTACAGAGAAATAAATCTTAGAAGAACAATCTCACTTTCTCAATCTGCTCTTACCAAATCTCTTTCTCTTTCAAATCCCAAAGAGTCTGGAGAGATTGAATCAAATCAGAAGTATTATCAGGAAATGATAAAGATTCTTCTTCATCTTCTAATTCTTAAGGTCTCTGTTATTGAATTCCTCATTAATGTTTCTGCTTCTACTGCACTTCATTCACCTGCTTTACAACCTTCTCTTTCTCCCTTTCACACTTCCATGGCTTCCTTCTCTCCAGGTATCTCTCTCTCTATTCATACTAATTATGCTCCTCTGATCTGTGTTCTCGAAAACCAATGTTTTAGCTGTTGATTGCCTGTCGTCTACGCATCCTCTTCTCAGTTATTCCATTAGATTAGCAATTAAATATTCTTCTTAACTAGATCCATTTTCAGTACTAAGTACTCCATTAATGAGAAGATGTATTGAAGAATTTTTCTGAGTCTCTTTGTGTTTTGCATTTTGATCTCAGGGATAGAAATGGGTAGAGACCAAGAACACAAGTTAGATGCACATAAGAAACTTCTAATCGGTCTCATAATCAGCTCCTCTTCTCTAGGACTAATAATTCTATCTTGTTTCTGCTTTTGGGTTTATCGCCTTAAGTACTCTCCCAAAACCACCAAAAACTCAGGTAAATTTTTACATTTGTACAGAGAAGAAGACATTGTATAAAGATTCTGTATTTAAATACAAAACTCTGTTTCAAAGATTCTATACTGTTCTCTGTGTTTTCTCTGCATTGATATCTAAATGCTTTAATGTAGAAGACAGAGAGAGTGGAATTTCATTATCCAAAAAAGGTTTTGTGCAGTCCTTCGATTACAAGACACTAGAAAAAGCAACAAGTGGTTTCAAAGACGGTAATCTTGTCGGACGAGGCGGATTTGGATATGTTTACAAAGCTTGTCTAGACAATCACACTTTAGCAGCTGTTAAAAAGATCGATAACGTTAGTCAAGAAGCCAAACGAGAATTTCAGGTGCACAAAACACAAGTCCTAATCAGTTTTTCCTTCTTTCTGATTCTGACTCTAATCATCTGGAGATCGATCTCAGAACGAAGTTGATTTGTTGAGTAAGATTCACCACCCAAATATCATCTCACTCTTGGGATATGGAAGTCAAATCAGCTCCAGTTTTATCGTTTACGAGTTGATGCAAAATGGATCATTGGACTCACAGTTACATGGTAAAAAACGAAAGAGTTGTTCTTATTAATATTTGCATAGATGGAGATGAAACAGATCATGTGGCCACATGACTTAAATAATTTATTGCTTGTATCATTAATGGTTAAAGGACCTTCTCGAGGATCGGCTTTAACATGGCACATGCGGATGAAGATTGCTCTTGATACAGCAAGGTACAACCAAAGAGCTTACAATTTGACAATCCGGTTTTCTCAATTGGTTTAAGTAAACCGTTTTTAATTTGTTGGTTTGGAAACAGAGGTGTAGAGTATCTTCATGAACGTTGTCGTCCTCCGGTTATCCACAGAGATCTTAAATCCTCAAATATCCTCCTTGACTCTTCCTTCAACGCCAAGGTAAATTACAAAATTCCATTAGTGAAAGTTTTCTTCTGAATCTATATCCTAAAGTAAATCTGAAACTTGAACAGAACCAAAACCAAAAACCACCACACAAGACTTTTCTTTTGTATTACCAAGACCCGATTTATACTCAGAACTTTATCACGTAGCACTATGCAACTAGATTGCATCGAACTGTAATGAAAAAGATTGCAACAGACAATAGATGCACTTGACCAAAAATATTTTCCTAGCTACGGCAGAAGATTTATAGTTGTAAAGTCACTGGTCTTTATTTCAAAAGAGACCTGAAAACGTGAATATTATGTTTATGTATCTGTTTCTAATGACACAACATTTCAGATATCAGATTTTGGTCTAGCGATAACGGTCGGGACACATGGCAAGAACAACATTAAATTATCAGGGACACTTGGTTATGTTACTCCAGAATATCTCCTTGATGGTAAAAATATATTCTCATTTCTCATTTTCTGGTCGAGACTCACTCATAGAGTTAATAGCAAACAGTTCACTAGTTATAATCATAATGTGGCCCCATAACATTGATTATCTTTTATTACGTCTGAAATTCTCGTTCTAAATCAACTCATTAGGATGTATTATTTTCCAACTAATCACTTTAGAATCATTATGTGATTAGAGATATTGGTTGTTGGGTTGCTAAACCGGGATTATCGAGTTAATTAAATAGCTTGTTTGTATGTTCCTTAGGGAAATTGACGGAGAAGAGTGATGTATACGCGTTTGGAGTGGTTCTACTTGAACTTTTATTAGGAAGACGACCGGTTGAGAAAACGAGTCCGGTTCAATGCCAATCTCTTGTTACTTGGGTAAGTCCGGTTAAGTCCTTGTTATTTCCATTAATACATGAACAGATTGCATTGATTAATGCCTGTACCGATTGGAAAACATTTTGCAGGCAATGCCTCAACTCACGGATAGATCAAAGCTTCCTAAAATTGTGGATCCGGTTATCAAAGATACAATGGATCATAAACACTTATACCAGGTTTAATCACTTATTTAACGCAAAACCGAAGTGATTTGCATATTCTTTGATTAAATCGTAAACCAAACCGGAAAAATATTTTGTTTCAGGTAGCAGCAGTGGCAGTGCTTTGCGTACAACCAGAACCGAGTTATCGACCGTTGATAACCGATGTTCTTCACTCTCTTGTTCCATTGGTTCCGGTTGAGCTAGGAGGAACTCTCCGGTTAACACCATCATCCTCTTAAACATAATTAATATTTTGGATTTTTGAGATTGATCAGTAATCTGGGGATAAAGTTACGAGGACAGAAGTTTTTCAAGGGTTTATATATAAAATTTTTTGCCCGCGAGTGTATTTATTTATTATTATTATTTTTCGTCGAGTGTATTTATTTATTATTCACCTCTAGTTGTTGTTGTTGTATATAAATTGCTTATATTATTATCTTATCTAAATTGTGTCGTCATACATTTTACACGAAATCAATAAAAATTCAACACGATTGTATGAAAATACCTCTTCTAATGGTTGCATTTTCGAAGTGTTAGAAAGTCATTAACCTCTAATCAGTAATCAGTATTTGACCTTGACCTTTGTAGGCCAGTAGATTTGGTTTTAAATCCTCAAATTACCATTTTACCCCTACTAAGACGAGCCTAGAACATCTTCGTACATATCGATCTCGATCTCTCTCACTAATCCTTGTTCTTTCTTCCGTCTCCATCTGATCGTTTCGTAATCGCGCGATTCTTACCAGGTTCAGTCGACAAAATTAGCTCCGGTAAAATCTTATAATCTCTTTGTCTGAACCTTGTTTTGATCATCATTTGTGGAGCTTATAGTCACGTCACTGTCTTATTTTTGGAATTGCTTATCAATCGTACTAGTTCACTGATTTGAGATCTATGCACTTTTCTAGTGATTCCATGGCTTCTTCAATGTTGTCTCTTGGTTCTACATCTCTGTTACCGCGCGAGATTAGCAAGGTATTTACTTTTCAGTTCCAATGGAGCAAAATGATTCCACATAGGTTTATTCACGATCCTGCATCTTTTGATTGAATTTGAACAGGATCAGCTAAAGCTTGGAAATTCCGGTTCGAACCAATTCCTGAGAGCAAAGGTAATATGTCTTTACATTGTTATTGCTCTGAATGACGTTTAGAGCTGACTGGGACTCCTTTGGAGTTATCAGATATAGTTAATAGTCTAGTAAGTGTAGTTTGTATCTGAGAAATTGTGTTTGGTTTCAGTCTTTTAGCCGAGTGTCTATGACGGTTGCAGTCAAGCCTTCTCGTTTTGAGGGTATAACTATGGCTCCACCAGACCCTATTCTTGGAGTCAGCGAAGCATTCAAAGCAGACACTGATGAAATGAAACTCAATCTTGGTGTTGGGGCTTATCGGACTGAGGAGCTCCAGCCGTACGTGCTTAATGTTGTTAAAAAGGTTGGAACTTGTTGCTGTAGTTAGCTCACATTGGTTTCCTAATTCATAGATCAATGTGTGTTCTTTATTGGTTTTTGTCAGATTACTGATGTGCTGAGAATCTAAGCGATAGTTAATCTCGTTACTTTTGCTTTATAGGCGGAGAATTTGATGTTGGAGAGAGGAGATAACAAAGAGGTAACTTAGTTTACATGAAACTTTGTGCAAGTGACTACATCAATAGGACTTTCACTAAATTTTACCCCACTTGGATGGAAACTGCAGTATCTTCCAATTGAGGGGTTGGCGGCATTCAACAAGGCTACTGCCGAGTTGCTATTTGGAGCTGGTCATCCTGTTATCAAGGAACAAAGAGTATGTTTGGATCTCGTGTTAATCAAATTATTAAAATGTTTTCTTATGATGGTCATGTTTATGAGCTAAATCATTCTCCTTGGCTCTAAATCATCAGGTGGCAACAATTCAGGGTCTTTCGGGAACAGGTTCACTGCGATTAGCAGGGGCTCTTATAGAGCGTTATTTTCCTGGAGCAAAAGTACTGATATCATCCCCAACCTGGGGTGTGTTTTCTTGACCACTAACATTTGAGTATTTGCCTTTCATATGTTGCCGCCTCTGTCCACTGACAAACTATCATTTCAGGTAATCACAAGAATATCTTCAATGATGCCAAGGTACCGTGGTCCGAATACCGGTACTATGATCCTAAAACAATTGGTTTGGATTTTGAGGGAATGATAGCAGATATAAAGGTTCGTTTAGCTTTAAGTCAACATTGCCTTAATTATGCATCAAAAAACTATATTTCATTCATCTGTAGACATCATTCTGAAATGAGTACTTGTTTGCATTTCTGCTGTCTTTGTGTGAAATCTACAGGAAGCTCCAGAAGGATCTTTCATTTTGCTTCACGGATGTGCTCACAACCCAACTGGAATTGACCCAACCCCAGAACAGTGGGTAAAAATTGCTGATGTCATTCAGGAAAAGAACCATATTCCATTTTTTGATGTTGCATACCAGGTATTTCATTCTTACGATTCTGAGCATCGTGTTTCCAAGAAAATTAAGCAGATCCATATCAACTTTATTAATGCACCTATTTTTCCAGGGCTTTGCTAGTGGAAGCCTTGATGAAGATGCATCATCTGTGAGATTATTTGCTGAACGCGGAATGGAGTTTTTTGTTGCTCAGTCATACAGTAAAAATTTAGGTCTTTATGCAGAAAGAATTGGTGCTATCAATGTCGTGTGCTCATCAGCCGATGCTGCTACAAGGTAAAACTCCCTCTAATTCTCTTATCATGAACCTGTGATCTTGGTGTCTCAACATTTAGCTTTAATCACTTCTTTCTTTCAGGGTCAAGAGCCAGTTGAAAAGGATTGCTCGGCCTATGTACTCAAACCCCCCAGTTCACGGTGCGAGAATTGTGGCTAATGTTGTGGGCGATGCGACTATGTTTAACGAATGGAAAGCAGAGATGGAAATGATGGCGGGAAGAATAAAGACAGTGAGACAAAAACTGTACGATAGCCTCGTAGCAAAAGACAAGAGCGGGAAGGACTGGTCCTTCATTCTGAAGCAAATTGGCATGTTTTCTTTCACCGGCCTCAACAAAGCTCAGGTATGCTCATCAAAATGTGATTACTACTTAAATGCATTTCTTTGGCTTTGCTTAGACTTGGGGTCTTAAAGTTTGTATGCTCTTTTCTCGTGACGAGCAGAGCGATAACATGACGAACAAGTGGCATGTGTACATGACTAAAGACGGGAGAATATCGTTGGCTGGTTTGTCTTTGGCGAAATGCGAGTACCTTGCTGATGCAATCATCGACTCATACCATAACGTAAGCTGAGTCTCTATCTCAGTAACATGACAAAAAGAAAACAAGGATTTATATACCCTTTTAGCTTCTTGATCTCGATTGAAACTAGATTGGCTAAATTAATAAGCTAGCTCAAACTATGATTGCTAGACATTTTGTCCAGGAACCTTTTGTTTTGATCGTGTTTCACAGGCATTGTTGTATTGGGAGACTCCCATCGAGCTATAGAAGAAACTTTACTTGTTGCTGAGCCTCTTGACATAAGAAAACTATTGTATTTACATAATTTGACATTCAAACTTGCTCGAGGGGGAAGATATGAGAGAAGCCAGATTCTGATTGGTGTTGGCATCTTAATAATATCGTCTACGTTGTCTGTTATAAATTATAACCAAGTGCTCACAACCAGAACCACTAAAATCAGATTAATGTTTTCCAATCACGAGCATAAAGTACCTTGGAACATCTCGAATTGCATCAAGGATCACATGTATTCAGTCACGAGACTATATAGCTGAGATGACTAAACTCTAATCCAGGTTTTAAATTACCAGAAGGAGACAGAAGTAAACTATGAAAAAAGATTCTTAATTTCTTGTAGGAAGAAAATTTGGTAACATCCATCAATCATAAAGAGTGACAAGTCTTACATAAACGATAAAATGTCATAACTTGAATCCAAAAAACTTGAGAAAATGTTAAACCAAAACAGATAGGACACTTTCAGAAGACTCTTCACTTAGAATCCGAGCTTGGTTCTACGCCAGTGTCTGCGCTTGGCATTGTACCTGAGAAACAAAATCAACAACGAAGACATTTCCCATTACAGCACGAAACATTTCTGATTTCAGAAATCAATTTCTTTGCACTAAATAGATCTCTGCCCTAAATCGCACCCACCAAGACAAGTACATATTCAATTTGATATGAAGGGAACAATTAAAAAAAACGAAATTTGACAAACCTGATGGTGTTGTCGGTACGGAGACGAATCCAGTGAGGAATAGGCCTGTTCTGTCTCATCTTCTTCCCCAGCTTCTTCTTGATCATGAACGACTTGTGGGACGGCTGTTTCATTTCATTTTTCCAACAGAAAAAAATCAAAAATCACTACTTTCGTTTCATTTTCCAACTAAAAATCAAACTCTTGTTCGTTCCAAATCAAAGAGACGAAGCCAACGACCGATTGAAGAACAAATATGATAGTAACGAGAGGAGGGCTTACCATCTTGAAGTCGTGAGATTTGCAGCTGCTGAGCGAGGCAAAAATGTGCAGAAGTGGCGACTAACCTTTTTAACTTAAATGAGGAAACCCTAGTCCTAGTTTAAGTCTTTACTTGGCTTTTTATATGATACTTAAAATTTTAAGGCTTCAAATAATTTATTTAGTTCAGGCCCAAGGCCCATTTTCAGTCTTGAACAAAAACCTAGGTACACTACATATTACAGTTTGACCCATGTGCTTAACATCTCTTTAACCAGTGTAAAGCAGAGTACTCAGAACTCAGAAGAAGATCAACATTCAACAGAGTGTTTCGGCTCAACAATGTTGCTCAACGAACAACTGAAGTGGCGTTTGACGAACTTTAGGGTTAAGGTAATTCTTGTTAGTAGAGAAGAGAAGTAAATTCTCCTTTACGACGAAAAAGGGTAAATGAGTTTCTATCAAAAAATGTCTGTGATCATCGTCGGCTTCCAAAATATATGTGATCTTTCTCGCTTCGTAGTTGAGGATGATAATGAGATCTCAAAACGAACTCATCGCTGCTAAATTCCTTATCTTCTGCTTAAACAGCTGCGAGCATTATTTTCCCAAGTCCTAACAACTTTGGCAAGGTGGTACTCTATTCGTCCTAGAGATACAGTTACTCAATTCCATGGTTTGAAGCTCTTTTTTACTGCTATCAAAACGGCCAAAGTACACAAGCCGAGGAGTGTATGCATCAGAGTAGAGTCTGCGGAGCTCAGGTTCGCATCAAAGCTAAACATAGGCACATGGTGATAGACGTCTTAGTAAAAATTCTTTGATCAACTTGCGTTTCAAAACAATCGATTGTTTAGTGAGGTGCTGCAGAGGCTTTGTGCTTTTCGTCTAATGTAACTCGCACATGAAACTGAATCAATGGGATCTATAGATTTCATTTTGTTCAAACACTTTAAAGAACAATGTAAGAGCATAATACAAAACTGAAAGAGGTTAAGAATACAAACTGATCAAAAGAATGAGAACCAATAAATTTTTACAAGAACTGGAAACAGAAGCTGCTACAACAAAATCCCTCAAAAGCTAAGAAGAGATTTGCTTCAATCAGGCAAACACTTCTTACTTTAGCTAGAAACTCCAAACCTGCAAAACTTGACAGAAATTATATTATTAAGAAACAAATGATCAATGAAGATGATTAACATTAATCTAAAACATTGTATCAAGCAAGACACATATCACTGTAAAAGAGTTGAATCTGTAAAAACTTAGTTGAATCCCTCAGTATTTAAGGTTGACATCAATATATAATCAGCCACTACTTTTAACATTTTTTATATTATTCATCATTGGGATCCAACAGAAGGCAGACAAAAATGTACAATGTGCTTCCATCAAACAAACAAACACAAACCAAAGTAACCAACAATGACAGATTAAAAGAAATTTACATAATAATCATGTCAAATAACGGATTGTAAGAAGAAAAACGAAGAACAAAGTTAAATCCCTCAGAGCTGAATTTTCATCAAGATATCAGTCACTACTTTTAACATTTTTATTATAATTAGTCATCATAGGGATTTTCTTCATTTCAAATCGAAAAAAGAGAGAAAGAACAAAACTTTAAGCTTAATTCTGAGAGATAACCAAAATCCGAGCCTAAGAACTAAGATGCATCTACTTGAAGCGTAACAAATTAGACTACTTTTAAAGAGTCCAAGTGATTTAAGAATCAAATTGAATGCGATTTATGGGTAATGCGATCCATTAGACACCGGGCGAGAGGGTCAATAGTTTCAATTACCGAAGATAGCAAATTCCATAGATTAGAAATACTAGAGCAAGAATGAAAACAAAATCAAAACTTTCGGGATTTTTTAGGCAAAAGAGTAAGAAAATCACAGACAAAACACAGAGGAGATCTAGAGGTGATGTGTGTGATATTTTACAGTAACGATGAATTAGGGTTCTTGGGAGATTTGGTGTAGCTGCGGAAGTCTGTACTTTGATGTTTATTTATAGTGATTGTGAAGACTAGGGTTAATGCAGTACTTCCAACTTCTGTAATTAAATAATAAAAACATACATTTTTACAGTATTATTTATGGAAATTTGGGACCAGAGCTTTTTCGATAAGAATTTCATATTTTTACATGAAAATCGTATTATTTCTACAAAGTACATAAAAAATTTCTTTTAAATTTGAATAACATTACGATTTTTTTTAACAAATTTTTAGATAGAATTCGTATAAGCTGTGTTTTAGAACACTGTAATTCATGTAACTTTCAAAATTTACATCAAAACATACAAGGAATGTAGAATTCACACTATATTTACAGATATTCATGATTCTCTTGTCAGCAAACTTAATACCAAGGAAAACCAAAGAGATTAAAAATGGAGGATAATTAACTTGAGATGTTCAAACAATGCCCAAGAATCATGTATTGGCGTTTACAGTTGGAGTCTTCCGATCTTGAGTTCCAGATGCAACCGAAGGAACTCGCGGTCCTTGTTTCTTAAAAGAACAATATTGAGAAGAAGAATGAAGTGAAAGAGGATTACCCGTTGATTTTGATCTGGAATGTGAAGTATGATTATCTACTTTTGAATTAGAAGAAGACGAAGCCATAGCTAAAGGACCTGATCGGCTTCTCGGGAGCTTCTTCTTCTTCTTCTTCTTCTTAGCACTACTTTCTACATCCAATAACTTGCACTCTTTTCCTACACGCTTCACTTTTGTCTCGTTCAAGCTAGCCGGTAACACACAGTTGCATAGGACACCTTAAGGTTCAGAAAACAAGCCAATGTACATAAGTTTTGTTCCTCAGAAACATTGTCTAATTCATTTCATTGATGAAGAAGTTTCTGTTACCTATACGAGCAAGACGATTAACCCAACCAGGGATTGAGTTCTGAGTTAGTTTTAAACAAACTTGGTAGCAGAAATGGTTACAGTTCCTTTTGATGAGATGGTATTTGTTTCCCTGATATTCTTCTGATAAGTTCTCCATATATGATCTAACTTCTTTCGCTTTCATCTCTGTTTGACCTACCACAATCGATTTCCTGTATGTGAAACCAGGACATTTCTTTGGCTCCACCTCGAAAATTCCCGTGCTTGAGTGCTCATGTGCCCCATATCCATATTCAACCCCATGAACTATATAATCAATGAATCAAAAAGACAAAAGAGTTCTTGATCAACAGTAAGCAATATAACATCCAATATCAGATTTTTAAACGATTAACAAAGCAACAATGTATGGCCTGATTAATTCAATGTTCAAACCAAGCAAAACAACGTCCCCAAAACTCTACACTAAGTTCTTATCATCACAAAAGAAAATAAAAGAGAAAAGATTGGTTATTTTCCTCAGCTATGTTCTTCTAAATAGCCAATCAATATTAAAATTCAGCCAAATTGACAAAGGTTTGACCTTTATATCCCAATATTCTCTCATTTGGCAACCCAAGAACAATCAAACCCAGAATTGGGAAAAAAAAGATCAAAGAAAAGAATGTACCTTCAATACCCGAGTGAAAGATCCCGATTCCGAGCCAGTAACCATAAACATTCATTGGGGTTAGATCGTAAACATTCAGATGAACCGGAACAAAGCCAGATTTCTTCTTCCTCCACATCGAAACATTTTTGCAAAACATCTCTCTTTTTACAGCTCAATGCATCGAACAACATAAAAAAAGAAGATAAGTGCGATCGAGAGCTTTGAGCAACGTGAAATTATAAGGATCCGATTAGGAATTATGAAGACCAAATTTTTCAAGGGTTCGTCTTCCTCAGTTTTTCCCTTCTCGGAGTTTCCTCTTTCCTGGGAAACCGGAGGCCAAAAAAGTGTAATTTCTTCCCCTTCTTAATTACGATATCATTAATGTCAAGTCATCAGTTTAAGTCGAAAAAACGTTTATTTTATGCTATTAATAAATCATTGTTTACAGTTTAATCACTTACAATTTTACATTTTTCGTCCACCAAAAAAAAATTTACATTTTTCATATAGTTTAGGGGTTTTTATGATATTTGTGGATTATTCTTTATGAGAATTATACATCTCAGCACAATAAATAAATAAATAAATAAAAATAACTCTTGATTTCACCAAATATTTAAAGGAAATGAGAATGAAGGTTTTATATAACAGATCAAGACAAAAACTGTTGATTCTTTATAAATATGCACACGTTTAATTTAAAGAGCAAAACGACATACGTTAGGTTTTATTCGAACAGAAAACATAAAACTACACTCCTTCAATCAACTTCGTCGAAGTCAAGTCTCTTACACAAAGAGCTCTTTCTTAAGACGTGGACTGATTAAAACCTCAAGAGGAGTGGCTTTAGGAATGGTTAAACCAGGGCTTTCACTCATATCAACAGGTAGATCCAAAACTGTTTTCACATCAAACGCATGAAGAAAACGAGCAAGACCTAAATGAAGCACTTGCAGAGCCAAGGAAGAGCCTGGGCATGATCTTCTTCCTGAACCAAATGGAATCAGCTCAAAGTTTTGTCCTCTAACATCAAAATCTTTTGCTTCTCCAGTAATAAACCTCTCTGGTCTAAACTCGTTTGGTTCCTTATAAACATTCGGATCTCTTTGGATTTTCCAAACATTCACTATCAGTCTTGTGCCGCAAGTAACATGGTAACCAGCGACCGTGCAATCTTCCATCGCTTCTCGAGGGCCTAAGAGTGGACCAGCTGGATACAATCTCAATGTTTCTTTGATAATCGCTTGAAGATACACCAGATTTTCTATGTCTGAATCCTCCACATTCCTGTCTGACCCAACGTGAAGATCTATCTCATCCTGTGCTTTCTTCAACGTGTCTTTGTTGTTTAGAAGTAAAGCAATGGCCCATGTGAGTGTTGATGCTGAAGTATCACTTCCTCCAAGAATCAAAGCCTGATAATTCGAAGTCTTTGTCATCATATAACATTAAAGAGACAAATATCATCTAATCTGAAATTTTTGTTTAAGGGATCGTATACCAGACAAGTAGATTTGATACTAGTATTAGCATCATATTGAAGATGAGAGAGTTTGCCTTGTTCCGCAAGCGACAACATAACATCAATGAAATCTGAATCATTCTCTTTCGTTCCTGAAACTTTTCGTTGTTGTCGATGATTTTCAATCCATCTCTCAAGGATTACGTCTAATTCGTTACCGGTTTGCTTCATTTCCTTCTCATGTCCTTTTATATCAAACCACCTTAGTGAAGGAAAAGCATCAGAGACTGTAAATATACCGATGAGGTGAAAGAACTTTGTGATGGCTTTTTGGCATTGCCTTGCCTCTTCAACTTCATCTGAAAATGCAGAGCCACCAAAGTATCGTTTTCCTGCCACCATTCTCACGATCATGTTGAGTGTCATGTCCTCTAACCAACCCTTTAGATCGACCATTATCGGTTCCGAACCACCTTTCTTGAGCCACAAGGAATATAAATCCTTAACACCTGCATTATGTGTCAAATTCGCATAGTATTCGAGGATTAATGTTAATGTTAATTTTTAAGGTTAAACATAATTAATTATGTTGGCAGTGAGTATATTGACCCTTAAATCATATATTTAAGATTACATAGATCCCAACTTTCGAGTTCCGATATGAACTACACTCTAACAAAGCGTAGGTATCTAATTACCCATTGATATCTCTGAAATGCGGACGTGCTTAAGCATCTGAAGCCGTCGGTTAGAAAGTAGCTCTATGGTTGCGATTTTGCGCATCTCACGCCAGAAAGCGCTATAAGGAGCAAATCCAAAGACAGCAAAATTGTAACCCATGTGTTTTGCAGCTGCAGTCATAGGACGTGAAGCCAAAGCTTTGTCATTTACAGTAAAACAGTCTCTAGCCACTTCAAAACTGCTCACAACAAATGCTTCACTACTCCCAAGTCGTAGTGACATGGCTGGACCATAATGGTCAGCCATTTCTCCCAAGGTACGGTAGAGAAGTTGTTCTTTGCTACCTAGAAGGTGGAGATGGCCGATGATGGGCCATGCACCGCTTGGTGCAGGAGCTTTTATATGTATTTGCTTCTTTGATTTCTTAAAGAGAGTAAATAAAACGAAAACGAGGATTGAAACATATAAAGTAAAGAGAGAAGTATCCATAGTGAATTTTGATAAGGAGAAAAGAGTTGTGTTTGAATGATTGAAGAGTATTGTCTCTATATATACACATACATATGATCGGTCCCCACTGAGTATAAGCATGGGACATACACCTATTTGGATGATCAAAAAACAACTTTATACAATTTAGGCAATGCCTTTGGACCCCCACCAATTAAACACTAAAGTTGACCTCAAAGTTTTCCTTTTCCAACAATTGGATCCAATTTTTAAGTTCAACTATTTTTTTCCAAAAACAGCTTTCCCAATTTTTTAATAATGTGGATATTTGCCGAGGACATGTGGTCCAGTGGTGTTGTCACTTTATAAATCCTCAAGGCACCAAGGTTCGAACCCCCTACCTATGTGAATCGTGTCGATCATCACCTGGACTATTACAGATAAAGAATCCTGTGATTAACCAATCGAAGACAGTTGATGATCCAATTCCTGATACTCATAAAGGTCTTATTTAGTTTATGATTCTAACTAATACATGTAATATGTGTAGAATTGTGGATGATTTCATAACAATTGTGTAATTTTGTTTTTTTTGGGTAATTAATGTAGATTCTTCTTTGGTGTCTAATGATACATCTCCAAATCCAAGCAAGAAACAAAAGTCAAATTTTTTAGCTTTTCCTTCTCCGAAGAAACAATGTAGGACGCATCGTGTTTCAGGTTAAGACCACTATCTGTAATCTGATTTAGTTTCTGTCCAAAGATTGATTAATCTTTTGCTAGTGAATTTCATATTGTGTTTTTTTTGTTTGTTTTTTTAGTTGAAAAGGATAGTGAAGAAGTTAACAGTCAAAGATCCAAGAGCCCACCTATTTGTGTATTTCATTGTATTGATTAAGACATTTTTTGTGACAAAAAAACTTAATTAAGATATGGTAAGGTTATGCTTTAAAATTATTGTTTTTATTTATTTAATATGAATTTTTGATATGTTATTTTATAACTGTTATTCTAAAACATCTTGATTTACCATTGGAGACTTAAGAGTGTTGTTTAAAATAATATGATTTAATCTCTCTATTTATGGTGGGATTAATACAATCGATTTATTATCTATAAAAAATTACAACTTATAAAGCAGGTTAGAAATTCGTAAATGAGACAAAGCATAATGTAGTTTTTACTCTCTCGAGAGTTTTTGCCAAACAAATTTTTTTTTTTGCAAGTGGCCTTTAATCTAGTTGCAGACAGTAAATCTATATAAGACATACGCACTTGCATAATCAGAGATCGAGTCCTACCGTCTACATTATATAAGAATTTGGCTAATGGGCTGGTCTGTTGTGGCCAATATTACCAAAAAAAAAAAAATCTTTCTAGGGAAAAAGACTAGAGTGAATTTTTGTAACGTTTAGTATGGTTATTTTATGAGCTACATATTGTCAAAACATCTTGATTTACCATTGGAATGCTGGTTTTAATATATGGATCAAAAACTTTTGTTCAAACAAAAAATGTCAATCAACAAGTCATTTCAGCTTGTGAATATATAAAAATAAAATAAAATATATATATATATATATATATTTTTTTTCCTTTAATCTGGTCAAATGAGGGGATTAAAGGCCATTAGGCCAGTTGACAAAAAAAAAAATAACGTAGATATTTTAAGTTCAACTATTTTTTTCAAAAAAAGTTTTGTCAACAATTGGATCTACAAAATCTAATTCGTAACTCAAATCCATATTTAAATCTCCTACCGTTTAATCTTTATTTACAGTAAGATGAAGTTGAACTCTAGATACATGAGCTATTAGTTAGAACATGTAAGCCACCATACTAAAAAGAAATCGATACTGTTTTCTTCAATTCAAGAATCTCGCTATTTTTATATAATAAAAGGTTACAACTATTTTTTAAAAAGCAGTCTTTAGTCGTTAGAAACTAAGCGCCCCTATAGATGATGTGTTGATAATAGTTTTGCAAGATCCATGCCTAAATTGTTTTTGCATTATAATTATACATCTAATGAGTACACGCAATGAATTTCCAGTGATTAATTAATACATTCTTTGTTGTTTCACTAGTGAAGTACGTGACCATCGTCATGGAATTTAGACTTTTAGAGTTGGTAAGAAAACACCAAAACTCAATAATTTATTAATTATTCATGAAGTAATTCGATCTACATTGGTCGTACCTTCCTTGGATTTCGCCTGTTGGCGATTTTCAACTTTCATAAATATATAAAAACTTGCAAAGGTATCTTATGATGAATACATAAGTAAGCTGGATCGGATTTGGAGTCCAGCGTGCTTGGAATAAACTATTCATGCGGTTTAATATAAAAATATTTATCAAATGAACATTAGTTGTATATATTATTTGTTTGCTAAAATAATATTTACGTTTTCTTTTCAATTCATGACCTAAATTCTAGAGTTATACAATTTATTGAAATTGAATTCTAATATTACAGAATTAAACATTTACCCACTTGCTTGACAAAAAAAATCATTTACCCACTTATACTTCTATTGATATTTACGTTCAAAATGCAGTTTTGTGAAATATTTTAATGGTCTTTAACCACTATTATTTGCATCTACATTTACATGATGTTTATACAAAACTTAAATTTTTTGGGTCGGAATGTGTAAAACTTAATTTTTATATATAAACAAAAACGCAAAATTGGATAGAAAAAAATAAAATAAAAAATAGAGAGGCAACATTGGGCTTTTATATGGGAAGCCCATTCGTTGTTTGTATTAGCAGAAGAAGATCCAAAAAGCCCACCAATCAGCGATTCGATTCAATTCCAAAAAGCAAAAACCTCACAAGAGCCCTAACCTTGGCGAACGGCAAAACCTCCATGGCTCGTTTGCTCCGAACTCTTCAAAGATCACGCATTTCTTCATTCCTTTCCTCAGGAGTCTTAATTCCTTTGGATCGATGTAAATCTGTGTTATCAAATTATCAATCACGAGATATCATCACCTCAGCAGCTAAATCACCCTTCCGGTCAAACATCCTTCGAATCATAAACAATGAGATCGAGTATCAGTCTGATTATGCTCCTCCGCATCAGGTATAATCTCATTTTGTTAAACTATCGACAACATAGAGTCTCGATGATGTGTACTTATCTGTACATTCGGATTTTAGTCATTATCATCTGAGAAATTAATTTAAAGTCGGTTAATTTCACTTTTGTTGGCTTTATCGAAGACAAATATCACTCTTCATTTGAATCAATATTGTAGATTAAGAATTAGACTTTTGTTGAAGATCCAACTAATTAGGAAGAGAAGAGAAGCTGATGAATTGTTTTCACTTATGCAGCCAGCGACTAAATTCAAATCATTCTCTATTGAGGATTGTCCTGGTGAACAGTGCATTGTGATGAAAGGGAAGTTTGGAGAAGAAGAAAACATCAAAATGGAAGCAACTATGTTTGATGGGTTTATGTCTGTTCCAAGAACTGGTTTAGATGCTTCAGGTCGTGATGTTCGTCTCCACATTAGCTTGCTTGTTGACATTTGCAAGATAGATGGAAGTGAAGAGATTGAGTTTCTTTGCTCTGTTTGGCCTAACCGTATCGAAATTCAAAAGCTT
Source organism: Lepidium didymum (assembly GCA_963920545.1). Lineage (NCBI taxonomy): Eukaryota > Viridiplantae > Streptophyta > Magnoliopsida > Brassicales > Brassicaceae > Lepidium > Lepidium didymum. The sequence continues at coordinate 3,019,866 of OY986980.1, forward strand.
TACAAGCTTAGACGTAATAGAATCACTTGTCAGCCTTACATGGGACCAAATTTTGGGTAAAAATCTCGCTGCTTTGTTCAAATCACTTGAATTTAGAGTTTCATAGGCATGACATTAGCTGTGGTTTGCTTGAATTTGTTGATACAGTCAAGTAAATGAAACTGTTAGCTTAATGCAACTAATGAAGCTTGTGATACTTGTTTCTTTGCAGGAGATTGAAGTATGAATTTCAAACAGTGATTCGGGAGTTTTTGCGAGTAAGAGGAATCGATGAAAAGCTTTGTTTTTTCTTACATGAATATATGATGAACAAGGATAGAATTGAGCTCATTCAATGGTTGAAAAAGCTAAACTCATTCATCGCCAAGTAAACATGACATTGTTCGTCGTTTTGATATCTTTATAAGTAGAAATGTTGGCTTTACTTTTTGTATTTACGTGCATAGTACTTGTGAGTTTGGTGCTGTCTTCGACTACTTGCCTGCCTGAAGAAAAACGTGGAATTGGGCCTTACATAAATCAACAATAAAACTTGGGCCCAATCTTCAGAAGATGATCTAAGCATCCATTGTTCAGAGCTAACTAATTATGAACTAATGATTGTTATTTAGCATGAAATAGTAACTGCTATGATCTGGCTTTTAAGATTTGATGATAAAATATTCATAGTTTTATATAAAAAAATGTTAAGAGTAATAGAGTAGGAAGTGATAAGGAAGGTACCCAACAAGAAGCATATTGACGAGCGGTAAGGGCTAAGGTTAGCCCTTGTGGGAGACAAGATTACCTCAATTTAGCTTCATTTTGATTTTTCTTCCACCATTTCATTATTTAATTTATCAGCATCTTTCTCTTAATAATTTTGCTGTTAAAACATTATATTACACCAAAGTGTTGCTACTATGAGCCAATGACAGTAGCTAATGACAAGTCACTTCCAATAACTTAAGATATAGAATCTTTTTCACAGATTTGGTTATAACATGTATCTTCTAGAAACCCCATTTCTTTAATCTTCTTAATGCCATCTGCAACCTTTTTTTAGGCTTTAAATTGGTTAGAAAAAAAAGTTGAACCAAAAAAAAAAAATTGGTTAGAAAACAATAATTTAGTCTCTTTTTTCGAATTTTTTTCCGATATATAAGGTATATAACCCTATACATAAATCCTATATAATGTATTTTTTTTCTCCTTCTTTGGTAAATAACCTAGCCAAAATAAATTAATTAACCGAAGAATACTATTTTCAAGAAATCACACAAATTACGAATTCAATTCATAAAGTATTATTAAAATTATTTCGACCAAAAAAAAAGTATTATTAAAATTATTGGGATCTTATTTTGCATCCACCAACCTTGTAGGCGCTGAGAATGTGGACTAGAACCCATTTTCAAGAAATTCTTACTTTTTTTATTTTATTTATAATTTTGTACTTTTATAAACAGTTAGAATAAAAAAATTGTTATTTTTTTTTTGTTTATACTGGATCAGTTCTGTTAGTCCAATAGTCAAATTCTTACATAATATAAATAGTGAGATTCAGTTACTAGATGTGTAAGTGCCAATATCTTTAGTATTCAATACAACTAATGAATAATCACCATATAACATAAGAGTATGCACTTAATAATAACTTGTGACACCAATTTTCCTTGTTGACTTAAAGATATAATCCGAGTAAACGATACCGTGGCCGGTGATAATATCGTGCTTATTTCTTAATATAGCATTAACGTTGACTTTTAAATCGTATTATCGTTGCTAATTTGTGACAAATCAATATAAACATGTTTTTCTTCATTATTTATTTATAATCTTATTTTTTAATTTTACATCTTTTTGAAACTGTACGAAAGAGAAGAGAAAACCATGAAGCACGCTCACGCGTGTCTCGCACTTCCCAATCTTTACCATGCTCTTCCTAAAAGCCTGTCTTTTTTTCTTCTTTTAATATTTTATACCGTAATCTGCAATTTTTACTATTGTAAATCAGTTTATAATGTACTCAATTTTATTAATTTAGGAAAAGTATTCGACTATACTTTTTTGAAATTTATGGTAATAACTAGGTTTTAATTTTCTGCCTTTAATATACTTTAGTATAATATCAAAACATAATCTCAAGCTTAATTACATGATGATTTACATAATCTTATTTTCCCATTTTAATCCACGTTCATACTTTTTAAAAATTTCTTTCCTTTTTCCCTTAAATTAATATCATTAAACCAAAAGTAAACCAATAATTGTTGAAAAAAGGCGCGTGATTTTCACGCTACCGAATTTTCTCAGAGATTCTTCTCTGAAAATGTTTTTTGTTTTCTTTTTTGCCAAAAATGTTTAAAAATTGAAATAAAATTCCATAAATGAGTTAATTGGGCAATGTCGATGATCGATCATCAATGAATTTTCACTAACTATAAAAAGCTTAGATTCTCTTTTGCCACTTCGTCGTCCTCTATATTCTTTTTTGGCAAAGAAATTGTTTTTACTCTGCCATAAAACTTTAGTCTCTATCCATCTTTTCTCAGTCCAACAATCTTCAATAAATCAATCTCTCTCTTTCTCTATCTAGACCTTTATATAAATCCAACGTTGTTCTTAGACTTCAATTCCTAAGTTTTTGTCGAAGAATATCTGAAGATGACTGTGGAACATGAATTTGAAGTCATGGACCAGTTTCCAGTGGGAATGAGAGTTCTTGCTGTCGACGATGACCAAACATGTCTTCGAATTCTCCAGACTTTGCTTCAACACTGCCAATATCATGGTTCATATTCTCTCTTTGCCTTTACCAATTTGTGTGTTTTACTTAGCGTTTGGTGTATAAATTCTAGGATTCGATTCGAGTTTTGGATTTGGTTATCCCCTAGAAGCTACAAAATCTAGCCTCAGATTCGTCACCATTGAAATCGATTTCTTTCTAGATTTAGATGTTTTTAAAAGATGGGTTTGAGGAGTCAATAAGGATTTAATTGGATTTACTGTTCGAAAGTTGTAAAATTTCTCTGCATTTTGCTTCACATGTGTCACAAACCTCACTGGGTCTTGCCTTTTTTGAATTGAGTCTCTTGCTCTGTAAAAGCTGAGATTTTGTGGAATTACTACAGATCTGATTGCTCTATATGTGTTACAAAGCTCTTTGGTTCTTTCTTTACTTCTGTAGACTGAGCCTTTTGCTCTGTAAAAACTGAGCCTTATTATTTTTCTTTATAATGTCTAGTTACAACAACGAATCAGGCACAGACCGCACTGGAGTTGTTAAGGGAGAACAGGAACAAGTTTGATCTTGTGATTAGCGATGTTGATATGCCGGACATGGATGGTTTCAAGCTGCTTGAACTCGTTGGTCTTGAGATGGACTTACCTGTCATAAGTATGTACCTTGCCTTGTTATATAGTTCTGTTTGAATCCTAGAGAAAGTTTTGATCTATAGTTTAACCTGACTGCTTGGTTCTGTGAACATGATGATTGATTCTTGCAGTGTTATCTGCGCATAGCGATCCAAAGTATGTGATGAAAGGAGTCAAGCATGGTGCCTGTGACTATCTGCTGAAACCTGTTCGAATTGAGGAGCTTAAGAACATATGGCAACATGTGGTGAGAAAGAGCAAACTTAAGAAGAATAAGAGCAGTGTGAGTAATGTTGGTGAGACAGACGAGAGAGCAAACAGAAAACGCAGTAAAGATCAGTTCGAAGAAGAGGAGGAAGAAAGAGGGAGCGATAACGATGATCCAACAGCTCAAAAGAAGCCTCGTGTTCTTTGGACAAGGGAGCTGCACAATAAGTTCCTAGCAGCTGTTGATCATTTGGGCGTTGAGAGTAATGTTTCTTAATCTCTAGCTGTTGATATATAGTTCTGTTCTTATCATGTTCTGATTTTTCTTATGTAATGATGCAGAAGCTGTACCAAAGAAGATTCTTGATCTTATGAATGTTGAAAAACTCACAAGAGAGAATGTCGCAAGCCATCTTCAGGTTAGAAAGACTATATGATTCTGCTTACTGTATCCATTGGTTGATGTGATATCATTAAACAAAATTGCAATGTCTTTTTGGTTGCAGAAATTCCGCTTGGCCTTGAAGAAGATAACTTATGATGCCAATCAACAAGCTAACAGGGCGGCTTTTGACTCACATTTGATGCATATGAGTTCTCTCAACGGACTTGGTGGCTTCCACCACCACCGCCCGATACCTGTTGGATTTGGTCAGTTCCATGGTGGATCCACAATGATGAGGCAATACCCTTCAAATAGGACACTTGGTCGCGTAAATTCCCTTGCAGGAGGAATGTTACAACCTGTGTCATCTTCGTTTCCTCGTAACCACAATGTTCAAGGAAACATACCTCAGGGATTGCTACCTCCACCACTAGAAGAGCTTCAGATCAACAACAACAGCAACAAGGCTTTTCAAAGCTTTACCTCACAACAAAGCTCTCCAATGGTTGCTCCCAATAATCTCTTAATTCCGGGATTTACTCCTCACGTAGAGATCAACAAGCCTCCAGAGCATTGGTCAAACACTGTACTGTCGACCAGCATTTCACAGACTAATGTTCATGCAAAACCAGAGGCCTTGGAATGGAATGCGTTCTGCGACTCAGGCAGGCCACTAATAAACCGAAATCTGGATACAAATCCAACATCTTTCTGCAGAAACTCGGATTTAGGATCCTCAAATGCTGCACAAACAGATTTTTTTAGTCCATTACAGATGAACCACCAGCCTGCAAACAACTCGGGTCCAATGACGGAAGCTCAACAGCTTGAAAGAAGCAATCTAAAGGAAGGTTTACCAATAGGACAACCGAAGCTACAGAGCGATTTTACAGCCTCAGATGCTGGTTCCTTAGATGATATATTCAACTCCATGATGACACAGGTATGTTAAAAAATCGTTCAATCCACCCACTGTCACTTGCAGATTTTTGATGATTATTTCTTTGACTGACAGGAACAGAACCAATCTGATTTCCCGGAAGGAGATTTAGGATTTGGATGGTTGAACTCACTCGGAACATGTATATGAGAGAAAACTGTTTTTTCGTTTCCTTTTCTTTGTCTACATAAGAACATGTTCTATCTAGACCCAATCAATTATCACTACCTTAGGTTCTGTCTCTTCTCTTTTTCTTTGTACTGAAAACTGTAAGCTCTTGTTCACAGCTTCTCTAGTGATTTCAGCAGCAACTTAGGAAGATCTAAGAAAAGAACAATCTATTAATAATCTCAAAGCTCCTTTTCGCTACTAATGTAAAGATTACTTGAAGATGAAGGCAAAGTCTTTTGTTTTTGTTACCTATAGTTTTGTGTCGTCAAAGCTATGAATAAAACAAACTCAAAAAGTGTTTATCCAGAAATACCGGAAAGAAATAAAGTCTATTAGGCTATTACAAAAACAAAGAGAAAACGACAAATTCAATTTAATTGCACATAATCATAACCCAATTACAATAAAGTGTCTTTACCTCACACGCATGCATATAGAGGAGCCATGAATTCAGAAACCATATAGATTCAACTAATATAATTATATCATTAGCCTATTACTAATTAAAAGAAATGATTTGAGAAATCATTAACAAGTTTTGGGTCCAAACCAATCCTCACAAGAACACCTTTAGCATCATTAGTATTCTTCATGAAATAAGCAACTTGTGGAACCGGAGGACACAATGGTGACACATAATCCGCCGGTTTACCGTCGTTGCCAAAACCAACATTGTAAAATGGCATTTTTGTCCAGTCGGAGATTAGGGTTAGTTCTTTGAGAGGAGGGAGATTTCCGTCATTTCTTTGATCATTACCTCCAAGTGCTTCCATGTAAGAGTTAATGTACTCTTGGTTAATTGACTTTTTGGCTTCTCTAATTTTGTTGACTATTGACTCGACCGTTAGTTCTTCGAGTAATTCTCCTGCGGTGGATGCCACCGAGGCAAGCACGTAAGCATTGCCGGAAAATCCTTCCGGTAGTGGTGGTTCCGTTCTCTTCCTTATGTCCACCGCGAATTGTAAACACACCATGGAGTCTCTCTTTAGCCCTAAAGCCCTTGTTCTTGCCTGCAAATTTTACAGTTACTATTGATTTTTATTATATTATTGGCTTTGATTACGTATTAATTATTTAAGGCCAACTTATTAAATATTTGACCTATTTTCTGAAAAATGTCAAAAAAACTCTTAACTTTAAAAATGGTGGAAAAAAAACCCGAGAGCTTAAAAACTTGAACTGTTGAATTTAATCGTGAATATTTGTTGACTTATTAATTAAATATCAAATCTTTGTTGACTTATCATTTAAATCCCAAAATTTTATTGACTTGCAAATTAAATTTTGTTGATTGAGCTATTTTCACCACGTTGCTAACTTTTTATTAGTCCAAATTTGTAATAAAAAGATAATGACGAAGTGAAAATAACTCTAAAGTTCACAATTAAATTCAACCACTCATAAATTTAGATTTTAAAAAAAAAAATTGAAAAGTTGAGAGTTCTTTTCAAAAATGAAATTTTTTCCCTACTAAAGATAAATTAGTGAAAACAATGATTAATAAGGGAAAAATTCTTGACTTTTACCTTCCATAAATGAGCAGCAAGAAACTCAAAGGTGGAGCAAGAAACACCTTCTGGTAATTTCTTCTTCATGCTTTCTATCATTTCACCACTAAGGTCGAAGGTTTTGATTACAAAACCAGAGTCTTGTAACTCAAGATTATGGTTTTGTCCCTGATGAGCCATCATCGCCTGTTTGATCAGCTGGTACAGATGATATATGGCTGCAGCATTGGTTACTCGGTTAGCGTCCCGGTTCTGGTTCACGTCCCGGTTAAACAGCAGATTTCCTCGATCATGAACCGGTTTGATGAGATAATGATCCTTGTTATTGGATTTATTGTGAATTTGAGAGTTGAAAGCCCACGCATTGATGAATTCGTACGCTGAGATTCCATCAAATAGTGAATGGCTTGTGCCGATTCCAATCGAGTATCCTCCACATGCAAATCTTGTCACCTATATTTATTATACATAAACATATTATTTACATTTTTGATAAAAAATCACTTCAAAAATATATCCAAGAAACGTTTCAAAGATCCAATATATATAAAATAATAATACGTTTTTACAAAATTAATCTTTACGTAAATCTAGTGAATTTTGAAAATTGTCTAATCATGTATGATGTAAATAAGTAAATAACACGACAAAAAAGTTATATATTCAAAACATATGACATGGATTGCAGATAATCTTAAATACGTTATTACATAATTAACTTTTATGTAATTCTATTGTCTTTAAATTTTTTTAATAGTTTACTTGTAAATAACACAGCAAGTAAATGTTATAGTTTCAAAATGCTACACTTTTATTATATAGGAGATTCTTGATAAAAAAAAACTTTTTGCAATAAATTTACCTGAGCAACAACAAGAGGTATGAGAGTAAAATCACCATCAAAGGAAGGCTTGTAAACCAGAGTCTCATAAAACTCATCGTATTGAGTTAAGTCACCAAGTTCCGACAACTTGACACCTTTAGCCACCGCCTCAACCATGACTGCACAACCATCATTACACCGGAGGTTAAGGTTGCAGCTACCTCCGTCCAAACTTAACCTCCCGGCTGCTGGATACCATTCAGACAAAGTCTCCTCTAACCCGAGTTTCAGGTCGGAGAAGACCTTGTCAAAGTCAAGAATTGTGGTATTCTTGTGGAAGAAAACCAAATACATGAGTAAAGGACATTGACGATCCAAATTGGAGAGAGTGATAAGTTTCTTCTGGTCTTGGTTTTGAAACTTTGGGTATACATCAAGCTTTTGGATTATATCGATATGTTTGGCCATTAACATAAGAGAATGTGTGTGTATAAGAGTAGAATGTGTGTGCATGTAATAAGATATGTGTTATTTACATATGTTTATATATACCAAAAGATAAACTAAAGGGGCTTAATGTTTTGCCAAGGAGCCATTCTATGTGCCTCTTCAGATTAGTTTCGAGACTTATTTAAAAACTATTTTTATCAAAGTGCCCTATGCATACGGATGATTAGTTTCATCACTAATCATCTTTCGTTTACTACTGGTGACATGTTTTATCATTTTGGTTATTTAAATTCGAATACGAATGATTGTAAAGATACTTTTATTTTGTATATTTTATGCTATATATTGGGATAAAAAGAAAAAGAAAAGTCTATATTTACGCTTTGGTATATATAGCCGCATAGGCTTTAAGTTAGGTTCACACACACACATTGATGTATATTTGGAGACGAACTATTAATATTTTTATGTCGAATTTGGTTTAGGATTCGAATGAAAGAGAGAAAAGGCCAAAATTCATCCTAAGCAAAGTATAGTATATATATAGTTGGAAATACACATATTTTGGCTGGTAAGTTGGTGTAAATATAGATTAGAAGAGTAATTAATTGATTAATTAATTAAGCATGACCTGTGTTGCACTTGCAAGAAGATTAGCTAGGTTAAATGAAAAACTGTACACAAGCATACAAATTAAAGCCTAGCCTATTACATAAAAGATCAAACATACAAAAAACAACTTAGTTTTTTTTATTTGTCAACGTTGGGCTACAATTGGCCGGCCTATTAGCCAAATTCCTACATAATATAGACAATGAAACTCGATTTTTGAATATACAGATGCACATACCTTTAGTGGATTTACCATATCCGACTAGACTAAAGATATCTCCAAAATCAACTTAGTTTTGATATAAAAAAAGAAGCAACCAAGTTGTCTTCTTTATATAGCGTCGTGCCTTATTAAATTAACCATAATTTATGTGTTTACAGTTGCCATTGCATGAATAAGAATAAATACAAGCGTATAATTGCCTTGGGGTCGACACTTAATTAGTTAGTCCAATTGTAACACACACAAAAATGTCGTAACCAACCGACAAAAATTAAGAAATTTGAGGAGAAAGCAAATGAATCAATAATTGGCTCTAATTGATTAAGTATGATTTTCGGCCAAAAAGAAGATTAAATTGAAAGTGCCCATTCGTAAGAATGAAGCTTGAATTTGGAGCATCACAGCCTGTCTTGTTCCTTCGCTGTATATATAACTTTTTTAAAATAAATATATCGATCGTTACCCTATTTATTATTTAAAAAAACAACCGTTACCGTATATACGAAACGTACGGATCACTCGAGTACGACACGTGTATATATGTATGAGCGATACTCAACCTTGTACTTCAATTTACGGAAAAACTTCTATATGTGACATCTCTACGTATATCTTATGTGATATATATACCTTCATTAAAGATTATTAGGTTTCCACTATAAAATTGGAAAACATTATTCAAAACCCTAATCCAAATCCCTCAAACTTCTGAAACTATTTATTTGTATTCATTTTAAGATTGGTGCCTTATTTTAAAATTTTGTTTTATTTTTAAATCATAACAAAAATATTTTGTTGTCGATTACATGTGCACTAGTGATAGTGTTTTCCTTACAAACTCCTAGACACGGGGTTCGATCATTCTCCACTACAAGTGAAAGAAAAAAGAGATTTTTAGAGTGTGAGTTTTAGCTATGAAATAGATCTTTCGATTAAATTGTTGGAAAAAAAAAACAAAAAAACATACCTTGCAAGAACTAACCAATTAAAACCATTTTGATACGTGTATATATAAATTAGATTGGTATAAGTAGAAAAGTGTAAAAAGATGAATAAGAGTGGAGAAGTTGGTAGTTGTTTTGGGAGTTGGAGTAAGCGTGGAATTTAAAGCCTTTCTCTTTTGTTTTGTCTCCTCTTTCCCACCATTTTCCTTCTTTTATGCCACTCCTCTCTTTTCTTCTTTTCTCTTTTTGTAATTCCCTATACATAATTTGATTAATATACGTCTAGTATTCAAACTATTACTAAACATATCTAATACAGATCTGGTTCTATTTTGCTTCATAGGCGCTTTATACCGAAGAAACTAGTATGCAGAACAAACAGTATTAAACTATCTACTACGCAATACAAAAACTAGTTGCAATTATTAGTTTGTGACAAGATAAATGTATGCAAAGAAGTTCAATTTCATTAAGATAATTAAGTTAGCTCACTGAATCAACCTAATAACTAGTTAGACTACAAAATAATAATAGTGATCTGTTTCTTCCATCTATATATTCCTATCTAGTCATCAGTTTTAGCATGTTTGCTACTGCTGGGTCCTGGTTCTTCAACCCAAGCCCCCATGTCAACATCATAAATCGGTCTGGTGTTTTGAGTCCCACTTCTTTCCTGATCACTACTGCTGGGTCCTGGTTCTTCAATGTTGTCCCTGATCACCGTTGGATTCATTGGTTGACTACTCAAAGATGCTTGGACTGATGACTCCCCTGTGTTCTCATTGGGACACATCTGGAAATGTGGAGATAGAGAGAGTAATAAATTAAGATTGGTTTTCGCAAAAAGAAAAAATACTAAGTCTAAACGTTTGTTATGATATAGAAGTGCCAGATGAGTTTTCATATATGTAGGATTAGTCGGATTCATCCAGATTTACCTGGTTGTAGAGTTCAGCCACTATATTCCTGTCTCGCTTCTCAACACCAGCTTCATCTGAATCAGGGAGATTAAAACTTTCATGTTAGAACCAAAATCTGAATAAGTACTCTATACATTTGTATTTGTTCATAGTGGAAACTTACTGCGAAACATATTGGCAAAAAACATACTGATCCGCTGAGGCATAGGCATTTCAGCCACTGTATCCGTCGCCTGTGTTTCAGTTTCTGCTTGTCCAGCACGCATTGAAACCGAACGAAATCTTTTCTGCAACCCAAAAAATCGATAAAATTTGAAAATGTAGCAGCAACTTGTGAAGACACAAAAAAGGATAAAACTTAAGTGAGTCAGCACAAAATGTTACTTACTTTATACTCTTCACTTTGCTCATAATTAATCGCATCCTTCAAAAGATGAACCCGCTTTGTCACAAACTCCCTACACCTTCTCTGGACTTTATCAGCAGTAGCATCCGTACTGGTTGTTTGATTCGAGCTAGTCTCTCCCAAGCCAGAACTAGTGAATTTTAGTTCTTTCCTCACGAACTCTTCAATCTCAAACTCTTTGTCTACAAGAATGTCGTTCCACTTTGCGAATCCATTTCTACATATACCAACAACATATAAGTATAAGCAAACAAGAGGAAAATGTTTCAGGTGAAGGATTCTTACTTAGTAACAGAACGGATCAAGATCTTGTCATATTCCTCCTTCCAAAATCTTACACTTTTCAGTCTATATTGTTGGATAATGGGTTCAGGAAAAGGAGGGCTTGTTGGATGGTCTTCAAAATATTTACACTGTCACATAAAACAACTGAGAATTGAGCTCAAACAAATATGAGTTATATATCATTGAATTCATGGTAATGACTGAAATTGATGCAGAAATAACCAAGTGTTATGTCAACTCATATATATATTCATATTAAAATATTTTAATCTGTTGACTTACCTTATTATGAAATAGCAAGATCTCTGCAATTCTGATGAGAACTTCCCTACGATTAAGTCCCTCTTTGGGAACTCCATCTGTAGAGATAATTGCAATATAGTAGCTTTAAAACATGATAGAATACTAGGGAAATTTCTAAAAATGGCAGTGAATCTATATATAACTATATCACCTTCATACGTTGGAGAAGTATTATTTGAAGTTTCGAGTAGGTGTTTCATGAAAAAAACACCATAACTGCGAAACAAAACATTAAACAACAAGTTAAATGAAAACAATCTTAGTTTCTGCAAACCCTAAATTATAAGGTATACATTATTGTGAATAAGTGACTCTTAAGTCTGCATAATATAACTCTCAAAAACGAGTATGCAGAGAAAAACGAAAACTCTCTCAGGCACTCTTTTCAAAGTTGTTTCTTAGGAGCTGGTTATGACCTTTTCCGAGGCCTTTTTTCAAAAATTTGCTTCCTGTCCTTTTTCCCAAGACAGTTTCCATACTAAAAATGGTAAACTGGAAAACCACTTCTGGTTTTTCGAGCTGTTTTTGAGTCACTCAACCCTAGAAAGTAAGCTGAGAAAGCCCTCTCTATGGATCTGTACTCGGTTTATGTTTAATCTCTTAGCCTTGTGCTGTAAGAATGTTTGTAACTATCTCACTTTAAAGTGAAGAACATTTATGAGAATGGTTCTACTATCTCTAAATCTGAGTTTGTTCTCCTTAAATACTCGTATAATGCAGTTGAAGTTGGAATCTTCATTTATTGTCTTATGCGCTGTAACTTTCCCTTGAAGGTTTAAACAAATCTTGTTTTTTCAGTAAGGACCCACAATTATTTTTTGTGCTCCCTCTTCTGATACAAAGACAAAATATCACTTTTAGTGAAGAATCTCATACATCTAAGGGTGGTAAAGACTCATTTTAAGTTATGGCTAAGTGTATACCTTGGGAGGAAAAAGGAAAGAACATTGCTGATGTTTCACCTCAGATCCCCAAGATTCTGGTGCCTTGCTTTGACAACTCTACTCTCATTCAGAAGCACAATCTAACGCTCATAGGTCAGGTCTCAAATGTCAAATAGCAGCGTATCTGGTCACTCATTCCCTTTTTATCTGAGCATTGGAGAACTAGTCAAAGCCATCAGAGCTGAACTGGGACATGGCAAATTTCAGTTTCAATTCAACTCAGAAGCGGATCTCCAACTTGTATTGCAAAACCAACCATATCACTTTGCTAGGTGGATGGTAATCTTACAACGCTGGACTGCAACTTCAGATCCCGAGTTTCCCTCCCAATTACCTTTTTGGATTACTGTTCAAGGTATCCCAATCCACTTATGGTCTGAAGAAACTCTCAAGAGCATTGACAATGGTATTGGTACTTTCATAGAATGTGAAGTCTCAACCACTACATTTCGTGTTAGAGCAATGGTGAATGGAACGAGACCTCCCATTTTCTCTACGACAGTGGAGTTTTGCTTCAGGTGAGTTAGTTACAGCTCATTTAGTTTATGAAAAGCTTGGAAGACATTGCTCCCTGTGTCATCGTCTAGACCATGAATTAAAGGACTGCCCTTCAAACCAGAAGAACGAATTTCCTTTTCTCCAACCTGCAAGCAATAAGGCAGGGAAATCTGGCTCTGATCCATCTAATAGGTCTCAGAGGGCCCATCATCCTAGAGATCAAGAGGGCTATTCCTCAAGGAAGAATCCCTTCCTAGCAATCATAGAACGTTATCCGAGAGTTAATCACGAACCCATTCAGCATCATACCATCCCTATAGACGAAGCCAATATCCTACAAGAGATGCTCCCTCTCGTTCTGAAAAATTTAAGAAATCCTAATTTGAGGCTGGATTCTTCTAGAAATCAATATCCTACAATATATTTTCTGTATTAATGGCAATGAATATATGAGTAAAAACAAGAAGAAATCAGGCAAAGAATACCTTGAAGGCCTTTAAGAATCCATTGTCCTCAACATCATCTTCTGAGACCTCAGTATCTACCTGAACACGGTCAAGCAACCTGCAGTTGAAAAGATGGAGATAAATCATGAACATTCCATGCAATTATCAATGGTGGGTTTGAACTATTAAAGTATATATATTACTTTTCGATAGAAGCATCATCATAATGAATTTTTCCAGACTTCCTTGCTTCCTCATTCTCTTCAGAGAAAAGTTCCTTAGAACCATACTTGATGATATCATCCAAATCCTCCTGAATTGCAGTTAGGGAAAGAAAAGATGTCATTAAACCTTGTAGCAATAACAATTAATGGCCTGTAAATAAATATCGATGTAAATTCTTTTCTAACGTTTCGAAAAAATTAATTTCGATGTCAGGAATTAATGTCTATCTTTTACTTCCACTGCAAGTAACATACAAAACCATACCTGACTTAGGTTTGGGGTTTTGAGTTTCCCAACAACAAGATGCTCTAAGACCATTTTCTTTTTAGTTATTTGCATCATTCTTTCTTCCACTGTACTTCTGTTTATGAGCCTGTAAATCATTACCTAAATAAGAAAAAATAGACTTTGTTAGTCACTGTACATATAAGTCAATCCCAAATATTAATAAACTCCATGAAAGATAACCTTATTTGTTTGGCCAAGACGATAAGCTCTAGCCATGGCCTGAATATCAGCGTGAGGATTCCAATCACTTCAAAAACAAGTGAAAAACATTTCAATAATAATACATCTCAATCATATCTAGAAAAACACAGTAGTCCTAATTAAATTTGGTAGTAAAACCTGTCATAAATGATGACTGTATCAGCTGTTGCAAGGTTTATTCCTATCCCTCCGGCTCTTGTAGAAAGCAAAAAACAGAACCGATTTGAGTTTTCTGCGTTAAATCGATCTATCCGCACTTGCCTCTCAGCTCCACTGACCATTCCATCAATCCGTTCATAAGACCAATTCTATGAAAATGTATGGCACAATATCACACAGTTTGGATTACATATAAGCAAAATATAAAAGAAAGTTATATATACATAATTAGAGTACCTTATAAGAACAGTAATCTTCTAGTAAGTCAAGCATTTGTCGAAACTGACAGTATATAAGAACTCTGTGTCCTTGCTCTTTTAATTTTACCATCATCTTGTCTAACAGTTCCAACTTACCAGAAGCTTCTAAGAGTTGCCTTTAGTACAGTTAAGCAAAAGTTAGCATAGATAGTAAGCAAAATATATAATAAAAAGTAATCAATTGTGATGAAATGTTACTTCAAAGCTTCGTCTTCATCATCAACATCTGATTGATCTCCTTCTATTAAGTACGGATGTGAGCAGACTTTTCGTAATTCCAATAACAAATTAGATATCTGAAACATTTTAACCAACACAATTATCCAAACTAACATATATAGAGTCTAAATGATTCTTAAACCAGTCTGCAGAAGCACAATGAGATCTCGAAAACTTACTTGGCCACCTGCTCTCTTGGCCAGTATTTGATAATTTCGAGTAAGTATAGCTTTGTAAAGAGCCTTTTGGTGGCTGCTCAAATCAACCCTCAAAATGAGCTCCTTTTTAGGAGGTAACATCTCCTTCAATACATCTTTCTTGACCCCTGCAATAACAATACAAAAAGCAAGGATCCATGGTGAGAGATTTCACTTCTTAAAACTTTCAAAAAAAGTACTTATTCATAAGATTTTGTGTTTATTACTTCTCAGCATATGTGGAGCCAACATTTTGTGGGGTCTAGAGATCTGCTCCTCTTGATTAATGTCTTTAAACTCCTTTTGGAATGTCTCTAATCTTCCAAACTGCAAAAATTCAAAAAGAAACTAATTAAACCAAGCTCTGCTAATAGCTATTTCAATGGATTTTCTGATTATATCTTTTAGCTAACCTTTCCGGCATCAAGAAAATGCATTAGAACAAATAATTCATCCAAGTTGTTCTGCAAAAACACCAAATATATAACAAACTGATAAGCATTAGAATAAATAGAAGGATATGAGTGTAAATAGAGGGTTAGGTTAATAGATTAGGGGACTTTGGCCATTTAGTTAGTGGAAGCCTTTGGCTTAGGAGAGTTTAGGGTCCTCTAGAACAAACCCTATTGTATCTTTATCCTCTTCTTTGAAATAAACAGAGATTACTATTCAAGAGTCTCAACACAAACATTAATTAGGGATTTAGCTTTAATTAAGGATCTAACTTAACTTTGTCAGAGATCATAGATTCATAAGTAATTAAGTAAATTAAGATTAATTAATGATCCAGCTTAATAAACGAACCTGAAGTGGAGTTCCTGTCAAAAGAACACGATGCTGAGTCTTAAACTGCTGTAATGAAGTGAACAACTTTGAATCCTTGTTTTTTAATCTATGGCCTTCATCAACAATCTAATTATACAAAGCAAAATATGAGACATAGAGAAAGACATAAAAATAATTAATTAGAAAATTAGTTAAATATTTACAGAAATGTACCATGCAGTTCCAGTTAATTGTTTTAAGAACTGCTGTGTCTACATTAATGATCTCATACGACGTTAAGAGAACATCAAACTTAGTTTTCTTCTCTTTAGTGAAGTAAAATTCATGTTCTCTAATAACATCACGAGCTTTGTAAGTCCCTGTGTACATAACCTGCATCATAAAATGAATTCACTTACAATAGTAAGAACTAATACATTCAATTATGTGTGCGTCATAAAGCATATATACTTAACATACCACATTCAACTGTGGAGTCCATGAAGCAAATTCCCTCTCCCAATTTCTTAAGGTTGAAAGTGGAGCAACTACAAGATGTGGAGCTATATTTTCATTGAAAAGTGAAGCCAAGAAGGCAATGCTTTGAATTGTTTTTCCTGCAGACAAATACCAAATGTTACACATATTATATATGAACCAAAAGCATATGTCAAGCTAGCTCGAATTGAATGTTATTGAAGACATATATATACCTAAACCCATTTCATCTGCAAGGATTACATTTGTTTCTTGCGACCATGAAAACTTTAAGAAGTTAAGTCCTTCCAGTTGGTATGGATGTAACGACCCTTCAAGTACAAAATCGTAAGTAAATCATGACCTTTTAAAATTACCAAACAACAACAGTGCGATTAATTACCTGTTAGATAATCAGGAGTTTGATCGAACTGTTTAAATTCCTGTTGATTTGTCTCATTTTCAACATATCTATCTCTGCGAGTGCCAGAACTTATGTCTTTAAATCTTTGAATTTCGTTTTGGAAGGCTAGCATGTTAAAACTTTGCTTAAGCAGATCCACTAAGACAAGAGAACACAACAAAACCAGCAGGAACATAAAAGTTAGCATGTTCTAACATAAAATGATGATAAACAACATGTTAGAAATTACCAACAGCAGTGAAGGTAAGAGAACCCCTTCCACTTCACAAGATATTGTTTGACAAAACTGAATTTGGTTCCCCATTATTAGGAATGGGATCAACAGATGCTGTAGGACGGAATTCACAGTCCAAGATTTTCTCAATCTTAGCAAGAGGATTAACCTGCATGATCAAAAGTAAATCTAGGTCACCAGATTGAATGAAATTTAAAACAGTAAAAGCTTGCACTATTACACAGAGACAAACCAGTTCAGTTTCGTTTCTCTCTTCAACCTGTTCAGTGGTTTGGTCTATTTCTTGAACGAAGTCATCTTCATCGGAATCATCAAAGGGAAAAACTGATCTACGGTCTGATCTTCGTAGACTCGATCTCTTAATAACAAAGGAAGCCATTTTTCTGCAAGAGAATACGTGCCAACTCAATAAATTCACAAGCTTTTTAGAGAAAGTGTAACAATCATCTAACCTTTAAAGACTTTAATTAAAGAAACCTAGATTACGAGCAAAGCTATAAGAAAACCATCAATGCAGTAATAAATAAACAAAAGGATAAACCCTAAACTTTTGCAAATTGTTAGCCATGATTTAAGACAAGTAGGTCACAAAAATACTAACTAGCAAAGATCTACAACACAAACAAGAAGTTTGAGATCTAGATCCGTGTATTTGACAAAACATGATTTTATGTCGGAATTCAAAATCTTAAGCAGGAAGTCCCGATTGAAACTGGGTAAGTTCTTCAAACCAAAAACAAAAAAGTTATCAGTTCCAAATTCATTAATGAAACTCCATCCAAGTTTCCAGATTCAAAGATCTAGCATAACATTCATTTTGATATTTTCACATTTATTAAGCCAAGATTATGCTGAACAGAAACCAAAAAACCTTAGAAACACGAACCTTACAAGGTGTTGAGGTTTCTGTTCATCACAACTTGGCTAGATAGTGAAAATATCAATCAAATAAAACACACGAAGCAAAGCACAATTTCGATGAAAACCTTAAAAACACGAAGCAAAACAAATCACTAGCAACACAAACATATCGATCGAAGCTTGTTTAACTATTAGAGTTTCGATAAACAAGTTTTCAAGATTGTGTTCATTGTAGAGTTAAAAGACGACGACAATGTGGATAAGAAGAGAGGATCAACCAGTTAAAACGCAATTGGGTGGTTCTTACAGATGTGATTAGCACCTGTTTATATAGAGACAGTGAGTGGTCGGTATTAATCTAATTTGTTTTAATTTTTTTTGCTATTAATTTTTTAAAATATGATAATTTTCATATACCATTTTTGCTAATGACTGTATAAATATGAATTAATTTTAAATGATGAATGTGAGAGAGCAAATATAATTGCTATTGCTAGATTTTTTATTTGTAAATCATCAAATTTTAATTGCTAGATATTTTTATAAACGAGTGGTAGATTTTTAAAAATAAAAGTTACATAAAATAAATGTTATTTAAACTAATTATAAATTTTTTTGTCGTTTGTTATATTTCTTTTTACACTGGTCAATAATTTAACTCATTTATGATTTCTTGTCTGAATGGTTGACCAGAATTTTCGGAAAGTTTATAGTGTTAACATATAAAAAGATTTGTTCAAAAACGTCGAAATAAATAAAAATCATTGTGAAACTAAAATAAATATGTATATACTATTTGGTATTTACTTTTTTTCTAGAAAACAACATGGATTAAAGAAGCATGCAAAATGGGAAAGTATGAAAATGTCAAAAAAAAATGAAAATAGAGGGTAAAATAAAAAAATGCATGCATAATTTTATAGAAAGAAGGCAAATGCGATCAGATTTTGTTTAAATTAGGATTATCTTGTCCACATAACCAAATTATTCGTCCGTTACAAATTGAATAGTGGTTTGGTTGTATGTTGTGTGACACGTGTTGTAATTAGGTTCTAACCTTAAAAACCCTACAATCCGACTTTGATAAGTTGTTAAAAGTTAAAAGTAAAAGCAAACGCTTTCATAGCTCAGTTGGTTAGAGCACCCGTTTAGTAAGCGGGAGGTCTTGAGTTCAACTCTCAATGAAAGCATTATATTTTATTTTGAAAAAAACATTATCTCTCTTCTTTATTCATGTCGTTTTATACATAGAAGCAAACAAACTGAATCAGTAATTTTGCATAACAGTTTGGAGACTGGAAACAAGTAATAACAGATGGGAAAAGTCGTGATTTCACCAGACGCAAGTTACGACTTGCGAGTAAAACAATCTATTCAATGTTCTTTATCAGACAGACAAAGCTTCCACATGATTTGACTTCTTTATTAATATGTTTCACAATGCTTTTGATCCTCTGCCACTCACCCTACGCCTTACCATACACCCTCATATGGAATTTTACTTGAGAAAGTTCTTAGTATTCCTAAAGTATTATTATCTGATTCATTAAAAACATTATCCTTTTAACTTTATCATTGCATAAATAGAAGACAGAAGAGAGTAATGGGTTGAGTGGAGCAATTGTGGAAGGTTGAAATAATGGTGACAACACAACACAACACATTCTTGATTAATACTTCCATTGCCTCTCCACTTAGCAACATGACTTCAAAATTTACATTTTAAAATCTTCCAGGGTCTTTATCTCTGAGGATTGACCAACATTTTCTTTACTCCAAGGAGTTTGATAAAGTAAGAAGTTACATTTGATCTCAGTGTCTTTGAATAACAAAACATATATGTTAACTCATAGTGATCGAATTCTTTCGAGGAATTGTACTTATTAAACACTATGTTCCGTTATTAGTTTCCAAAATTAATTTAAGATTTTCAAATAATTTCTTCTTATTAGAGATTTTAGAAAATATGACACTGTAATTGTAGGAAAGAATTTTGTTGGGCCATCCTTAAATCATCATAGATATTTATATATATATGCAGCAATTAAGTATCTAAACTTGTATATAGAAGCTTCTCTGACATATTGTGTAATTTCTCAACGGTTGAAATCAGTGATGGCCTCTCAGTCTTGTACCCTCACATTTCTCTTCACATTTACTCTATGCACTGTATCAACATTTTAAAATTTTAGCAAGAAAAAAAATGAATTTCATAGAAACCTTATAAAGCGTAACTTTCATGGAATACACATTAAATAGCTAATAGAATAGTCCAAAGGCTGCATCCAAACACCGTCTTAGATTCGTAGGTAAGCTAAAGAAGTTAATATAAAAAAAGGAAGAAGAAATCAACAGTCAACATTCGCTGATCTCTAAGTTCATTTTTAGCTTCCTCTGTTTTCGTTTCTCAATAAACAAACCAATTTTTATTCCCTTTCCTTCAAAAAAGGAGAAATCTTTCGCACTCTGAATGTTGTTAATGTAGGTTAAGAGCTTGATCTGATACAACAATGGCTAAATGTCACCGAAACAATATTGGATCTCTAATTCATGACCCTACTCCTTCAATTTCCGGCTACCATTTCCGTTTCTGTAGCACCTTCTCTAGATCCACATTCCGTAGGAAATTTTTTGATGCCGTTAGTTGTGGGGTTAACTCACGTTACAGGCATGAGCTTAAGGAAGAAGACGATGAAGGAAGTTTTGGCACGGTATCGGCGAAGTCAGGGGTTGTGTTAAGGGAAGTGAAAGCTAATACGATTGCTGCGGCGTTAAAGTATGTAGCTTTCGAGGAGAAATCGAAGACATCGGAAAAGCTTTGTGATCTGTTGAATCTAGCTGAGGTTGAGACTGATGTAGAGACAAAGAAGAAAGAAGAAGCTCTTGAGGTTTTGAAGCGCGTGGTTAGAGATTTACGATCTGCTGCGACGGCGCGTGGAGATGAAGATGGTGATGGAGTTTGTGAGAAGAAATTAGCGGCGGCGAGTGAAGTACGGTTGCTAGCGAAGGAAGACTCAGAGGCTAGAGTTACTCTGGCTATGCTCGGTGCGATTCCGCCGTTAGTTAGTATGATTGACGATTCACGAATCGTAAAAGCTCAAATCTCTTCACTCTATGCTCTGCTCAATCTAGGAATCGGAAACGACGCGTAAGTTTTATTCTTTCTCATGATTTTGATTATAAAAACCAGATTTCGATTCATCTCTTGATGAGCTTATTCTCATTGCAAGTCAAAAAGTAAACATTTCGATTGATTATTTTGCCATTGTTGTAGTTTTTGTTTATTTGTTCTAATGTGTGAATCTTTTCGTCTATGTTTGTTTGTTTCTGTGAAATTATTTAAGTATTTGTCGGCCACATTGAATTGGTTTCATCTGTTAAGTTACATCTGGAGTGAAAATGAAGTATGGAACAATGTGGATGACTTGAAGCATTTATTTCAATCTTTTACTCAATTTAGACCTTACCAAATTCTGAAGAAACCTCTAACTTGCAGGAACAAAGCAGCTATTGTTAAAGCAGGTGCTGTTCACAAAATGCTTAAGCTAATTGAGCCTCCAAGCACACCTGATCAAAAGATTGCAGAAGCTGTTGTTGCAAATTTTCTTGGATTGAGTGCTTTAGATTCAAACAAACCAATCATTGGTTCTTCAGGAGCTATAATCTTTCTGGTGAAAACTCTGCAGAACTTGGATGAAACAAGCAGCTCACAAGCAAGAGAAGACGCTCTGAGAGCTCTCTACAACCTCTCAATCTATCAACCAAACGTTTCATTCATCCTGGAAACGGATTTGATTGGGTATCTTGTGAACACATTGGGAGATATGGAAGTAAGCGAGAGGATTCTAGCAATCTTAAGCAATCTAGTTGCAGTACCAGAAGGAAGAAAAGCAATCAGCTTGGTGTGTGACGCATTCCCGGTTTTAGTCGATGTACTGAACTGGACCGACTCACCGAGCTGCCAAGAAAAGGCAACTTACATTCTAATGTTGGTGGCTCACAAGGGATATGGAGATAGACAAGCAATGATTGAAGCAGGAATCGAATCAGCATTGCTTGAGTTAACCCTTTTAGGAAGTGCATTAGCTCAAAAGAGAGCCTCAAGGATATTAGAATGTCTTAGAGTAGACAAAGGTAAGCAAGTCTTGGATTATACTGGATCATGTGGAGCCTTATCAGCACCAATCTATGGAACCAGAGACAATGGATTGAACCATGAGGAAAACGATTTGATGATGAGTGAAGAGAAGAAAGCTGTGAAACAGTTAGTGCAACAGAGTTTACAGACTAATATGAAGAGAATCGTTAAAAGAGCTAATTTGCCACAAGACTTTGTTCCTTCAGAGCATTTTAAGTCACTTAGTATAAGTTCTACTTCTAATAGCCTCCCCTTTTGAAAATTGTAAGTCTTCATTATCATCAGTCATATCGCTAATTATGATTTGTAAGATTGTCACATTGTTAACTTTCTTCACAAGGTTTTGATTTGATGCTCTGTCTCTCACTGACTGACAGTGGCATCAAATGTAAAATTTGTGTAAGATTTGAGGGCATTGACATTGTCTTTCACATGCACTTCACTAGTTTAAAGTCTTTAGACCTAATGTTAGAATTACCAAATTGCCCATGTTCCTTGACTTAAAGGTGTCAATCATTTCCGTCCTTTTAAAGTATGGTTTGCTCCACTCTTGTGCTTTTATTGATTTTATTTTTCTAATTTTCAGTTACCAAATAGAGTTTTGGAATCTTGCGAGACATTATTTTATGGGTGAATAGAAAATAGAGAATATGCCTGAAAAAACGAATAAACAATTCGGCGGCGTGGAGAAAACTGGATCTTTGGATCTAACTACATTTATTTATTTTTGTATTTTAGTTGAGTTTTTATGACTTTATAGAATAATCAAGAAACACGTTTTGTAGGTGTCATCATGAAGCATTGAAAGACACTGAGGTGATATAAGAAGAGGAAATAAAAACAAAGAAGAGTGTTGTTGTTGGTGCTTGGACAGATCTCATGAGGTTCAGCAGTATGCGACAAATGTACACAGACAGAATCTAACAGAATGAATAGTACTCAAGGTCCAATTCATGTGCGAGCTACCTTTTTTGTTTGGTTAATGGTTTTTTGTGAAAAAAGTAAAAAAGATAAAGAGAGCCATTTGGGTCTACTAGGCTTAGTGTGAAAAATGTGTTATAAAGTTACTAGCACTTGAAAATAGGTCCCCAATATGAAAAAGTATACATCTTTGAACATAAATGAAAGGTTGGAGAGGCATGTGGAAGCTTTCATGAAAGACACAATCTACTTTATTTGGTTTGGTATGATTTTAATGTCATAGAAAACACACTCTTATATAAAGCTGTCTATGTATGTGGACAATGTACTTTTCTATTGCCGTTTATTTTCCCAATAACTATTCTCTAATCATATAATTTCGGGTAATATGTCCCACTCCATTAATCTAACTTGGCGTTTTAGACATAGGTTGCATTAATTATGATTATTCTAATTACGTTATCTGTGAATCACATAATTACTTTGCACTTCCCACAACTTACCAATTAAAGCCTAAATAAGTTGCATTAATCTGAACTCGCAATGAATAGTACCACTGAAAAAACAATGTCACTTGTTAACTTCCCTTACTGAAAGTGATAATTTTTTTTTGTCAACGAGTAACCATTGGATCGACAATAATTCGATTTATAGTTTAAATTCTCCAACTGAAAGTGATAATTTACTAAATGGATTGTCAAAAACGTTAATTTTTTTTTGAAGTAATTAAATTGATCAAAATGTACTCCCTACTAAATTGTCACTATTTTTGTATTCATAGTTAATATATAGTTATACATACGAAAGGGCCGACCTTCTACCGGGCTTCCAACGATGCGAGTAACAGATCTTTGGGCCTATTTTAGTTAGCCCATTAACGTTTCAAATGGTTTCTGAATTATTAGGTAGGACTCGGCTCAGGCTCAATCTAAACTATTATTGGGTTGGAGGACTCCTTTGAGGCCCAAACTAAATTATTGAGCTAACATTTTCTAAGTCTGATTCAAAGTCTATTAACTTTTATCACCCAGTCTCATCATGCTAAAGCAATCTGAGAGTGGTCAAAATTTTTTTTTTAAAGTTAACAATAAATATAACGATCTATATATACACATATATATATATATATTCAGGATTTTATTTTTAACTTTTTTTTTGAATTTTCATGTGCTTCATGTGAGTTTTATATTTTTAATTGATAAAAAGGAACGCCACAAATTACTTCAAAGGAAAAATGATAAACAACATTTGAATTCGGATCTGAAATTCAATAATAATAAGCTAAGCTGAGTTAATAATCTTAAGGTGAAATCCGAGCGAAAGGTAAGAAATGGCAAATTTGGATTCCTTTGATTTTTGAATTTTATTTTCCAAAAAAAAGCCAAAAAATAAAAATAAATGAAGAAACACATGGTCAAAAAAAAAAAAAAAAGACGACCAAGACCAACTATATAAATCGCCGTAAACCCAAAATATTAAATACTTCTGAATTTTTTTTATAAAGATTAATTTATTTAACGGCGCTTGAGGGTTCTCGCATCTGAGAAAATTTCTTTACCTTTTTTTCTTTGTGGGTTTTCTGTAAACTGTTAACTTCAAGAGCCAAGAAAAAAAAAAGGAAGAAGGAGAAAACCCTAACGTGTGTTGTTCAGTGCAAGGGAAATTGTGGTAGTTTCTTGGCTAAATCCTGCTTCTCATCTATTTCCATTTCTGGATTTAGTGGAGGCTTTATGTTTTTTCTTGCTGAGAAGTCTGCGTTTCCGAATCTAGGGTTTTTGGAGATCTAGTTATAGATACACAAGCAAAGCGAACGAGAGAGAGAACGGAAGATAAAAAAGAGCAGAGTCATGTCGGATTCTTATAAGAATCAGATTATTGAAGCTGGGGAAAAGCTTATTGACCCACCTTCTTCAGTCGATGAACTTCTTTCACTCCTTGACGTAAGCTCCTTTCACCACCACTCTTTTTTTTTGGGTTTGTTTTTGGTGTTCTTCTTCGGCTTCGTGGCAATGCTAAGTGCGTGCATGTGTTTAGTGTAGATTTCTGGTTTTGGAATTGACTATTGCGCTCTGCATCTTTTCTCTTATGTTGTTACTTAATTTTTGACTCTTTGAATCTTCAGTCTTCACAATGCTTTAAACCTACTTTTGAGATGTTGATTACTGGGACTTCTCTGTTTTGAATGGAATCTGTTATTGAATTCCGGCTTATTGAATGTTGAACAGTTCTGCCCTTGCGAATTTTATATGCTACTGAAGTGGTTTTATCTACCAACTTAATGATTCTCCTCAAGCGTGATATATCTCAGCAGAAACAACTTTCTATTCTTCGGAACAGCCTTGAAGAATTATATTCATTGATTTATGCCCTACAGGGATCTAGTTTTGAACTCTTAATGTGAACTGGTTCTGTTAAATGGCGATGCTATTTTTGTAACTTTGTTTCAAATATGTGGTGGGGATGCCGGGTTTCGGAGTTAGTTAGTTTGATGATCTTTATGCTTTTTGCTGCAGAAACTTTTCCTATGCCTTTCGGGGGTTGAACAGTCACCTCCCGACTCAATGCAGAATGCGCTCTCTCCATTGATGAAAGCATTAGTTGGTGGAAAACTCTTTAAGCATTCAGACGTAAATGTGAAAGTTGCAGTCGCTGCTTGCATCAGTGAGATTACAAGAATAACTGCTCCGGAAGCTCCTTATGATGATGACCAGATGAAGGTATGTTATTGTTTGGTAGTTTTTTTCTGGAGGAAATGTGAATTATGCCGGTTGGTCACAGATTTTTCTATTCACGCGCAGGAAGTGTTCAAGTTAATTGTATCATCATTTGAACATCTAGTTGACAAATCCAGTCCTTCCTATTCCAAAAGGACCTCGATACTTGAAACTGTTGCCAAGGTCAGATCATGTGTTGTGATGTTGGATCTTGAGTGTGATGCACTTCTTATTGAGATGTTCCAGCATTTCCTGAAGGCTATAAGGTACAAGCTAATATGTCCATTCTGCTTGAGTTGAGCTTAATTTTAATCCATAATTACTTCACAACTAGCCCATTGACCCCAGCTTGTGTCTGCTTGTACAACAATCCAATAAAAATGTTTGTCTGATGATGAATTTATTTTGCTTTTCAGGGACCATCATTCAGGGAATGTATTTTCATCTATGGAGAACATTATGACCCTTGTCTTAGAAGAAAGTGAGGAAATACCTCCAGAGATGCTTTTACCAATTCTACATTATGTTAAAAAGGATGACGAGGTGATAAATCTGTGGTCTTACGAGTATTACATCAGCAACCTACGCTCTTTTGTTAACTCTTTCACCTTGTCCTCAGGTTTCCCAAATATCACGAAGGTTGGCAGAACAAGTTCTCAGTAACTGTGCTAGCAAGCTCAAAACGTATCTGACTGAAGCAGTGAAATCATCGGGTGTCCCTTTAGATAAGTATAGTAACATAGTGGCTTCAATATGTAAAGGGACATTCAGTGCTTTGCAGCAGGACCAAGTTGTTGCGAATGAAAAAGAAGTAAGCCTATATTTCTCAGCTGTTTTTCTGTTAAATGCCTCTATTTTTGGTGGTAATGCAGGTCCTCCAGTTACATTAGTTCTTATACCATTTTTTCCTTCTTTTTTTTTCAGGATAGTCAAGGTCACTTGACAAGGGAAGCAGAAGTAAAGGCATGTTTCTTCTCTCTTAAATTAGCATTGAACCCTTGAAATATGTTAATTAAAGAAAAGGTATAGATACCTTTCTTCTTTTCACTTGAGTAGATTGTTAGTTGACTTTCTATGTTCTAATCAAACCAGGATAAACAAAAGACTGCAGAAATTTCTACCCCTGAGCGAACTGATGCACCTAAGGATGAATCTGGTAAGTTTGGAGTTAGTAATGGTGTTGCACAACAGAATGATTCTTCATTTGATACTGATTCTACAAAGAAGCAAGATACAAGTGCCAAAGATGAGCCACAACAACTTGGTAATATTAGCAACACTGACTTGGATAATACTTCTGAGGTGAAGCCTGATGTTGAACATCAAATCAAGGAAAAAGAAGAACAATCCAATATTGTCAAACAGGTGGATTCATCAAACATTTCAGATACCAAAGAGGAGACTGAACCAGTAGCACTCACGGACAGCAAGGATGTGTTAATTTCACCTCCTGAGGATCCATCTGTGAATGCAGTCACTTCATCTGAGAATGAGAAGAAAACAAGTGTGGAGGCTTTACCATCTAAGACATCAGTAGATCAAACTGCCAATGTCAGTTCTACATTGAAGTCTGAAGATCTTGAGCAAAGCAGCCCTAAGAAGACTGTAAATCAGAAGAAAAAGGAGAGCTCGACAAAGGAGGTTAAACCATCTACTGCTAGTGCTACCAAAGAAGCTTCTGAAGAACCAAACACTTCTGAAGCTAAAGTGACAAAAAAGTCTGGAAAGAAGGTTGCTTCTTCAAGTAAAGCAAAGCCTACTGTTCCTCCTTCAAAGAAAAACACCTCTGAGACAAAATCAGCCAAGCAGCCAGAGAAAAAGGCAGTTGAGAGTGATAGTGCGCAAGAATCCACTAAAAAAGAGGAAAAGAAAAAACCAGGACGTGGGAAAGCTATGGATGAGGAGTCATTACACACTTCTTCAGGTGATAACGAAAAAGTAAGTAGTTCCCTACCTTGTATTGATTTTCATCTGACTTCCATGTCTTTGCATTACTCATATACTTTAGTTGTGTTTCAGCCAGCTGTTTCCTCTGGAAAGTCGGCCTCAAAATCAAAGAAAGAAGCAAAGCAACCAGTAGAAGAGAGTCCTAATACAAACACAAAGAGAAAACGAAGTCTAGGAAAAGGGAAGGTATGTTTTCATAATTTCGCCAATTCCCATTGCAGTGGTGACTCTGCATGGTAGCAGTTTCATATTCTCTTCAAATTGAAGACATATTCTCTCCTAAAACCTTTATCCGTTTCCTTCTGTGGAGCTGTTTTTATCTTTTGTTTTATTCCTTATTTTGTACTACTTTCATGTGCTCTGTACGAATTTTTTATATTCTTGACTTCTTTTTACTGAAATCAATTCCTTGGCAGGCATCTGATCTCCAAAAGGTTGACGAAAATTTAATTGGGTTGAGGATCAAAGTTTGGTGGCCTATGGATAAAGCGTAAGCATTTTGTTTTTACTTCTTAGGAATGTATATTTGGTTTACACAAAGGCAATTGCCTCTTCCTCTGTTCTATGCTTTTTCTTTTAGGTAGCTGAAGCTGGACAAACACCCTTTGATAGTTATATTTTTTTTGTCTACGCTTGTAAAAGATTATTGTTTTTTTTTCCGCAGGTATTATAAAGGTGTGGTCAATTCATATGATTCTAAAAAGAAGAAACATCTGGTAAGCTCAATTTGAAATGTCTCCTTGCCTAAGCGGTACATATTTGATCATTTCATTCAGGGCCGTTTTATGGTATTTTTATTGTTTATATGCTGTTGCCATGTTCGTTGTAGGTTTTCTATGATGATGGGGACCAAGAAGTCTTAAATCTCAAGAGACAGAAGTGGTATTTTCTGGAAGAATCAGAATCGTCACAGGTGGGACATTTCATATCTTTCATTTCTGGTTTTTATTTTGTTCTTTACATTACTGTAACTTACGGTTTTTGTCAGCAGGATGAGGCTGCTGATCAGACGGGTCAAGATGATGAAGAAGCCTCTACTGCGTAAGTTTGACTTCTCTACTTCTACTGTTTATGTGGCATTGGAAGGAATAAGTAGATGTGAAGATTTGTTGTTATGAGATGAATTTTTTGCCATTAGTGTGATGGCTAACTTTGTAATTCTTCATGCAGACCCCAGAGGAAGAAAACCAAGACAGGGAAACAATCAAAGATGGACTCATCAGCGAAAAAGTAAAATAATTAAACAAACAAGTGTTGAAGTCTAGAACAAATTAATTACTAATAAGCAATATTCTGCTTCTGATGTACTCAGGGGTGGTGGAGCTGGATCCAGCAAATCTAAAGTTGCTCCTGCTTCCAAGTCCGGCAAGAAGTCTCAGGAAGACAAAACAGAGACCAAATCAAAGGAGGCTGACAAGGAAGAAGAAGAATATAGCTCTGAAGAGTTGAGCGAGGAAGAGGAAACCCCCAAAACTGTTGGTAAATCGACAAACAGCAAGTCGAAGAAAGATGCAAGCAACATATCGAAATCTGGAAAATCAAAGGACCAAGGAGCATCTGGCTCATCGAAAGCTTCATCCAAGAAAAAGGAAGAGCCAACCAAAACTCCAACAACTTCAAAATCCAAGTCGGTACCTCCAAAATCTGCATCGGCCAAGGGAAAGACAGTAAAGGGCAAAGCAAAACTTGTTTCTCCATCTACACCAGCCAAGGACAGCGATGCAGAGTCAGAATCTGAAGAGACACCCAAAGCGACAGAAACAACAACTAAAGGGAAATCAGGCAAGTCGCAGGGAAGCCAGTCAAAGTCCGGTAAGAAGAGGAAGCGATAAGTCTGTATGGCCTTAGGAAAAGGCTTTTCAATCTCTACTCTTTTGAAGTATGATCATGTAATTTAAGTGGGAAGCTAAGCGTATCAGTGTGGTGGTTGCGATGGCTTTGAAATAGTGGGCTTAACGTCAGTATTTGAGCAGTAGATGTTTAGAATTGTTTTAAGACAACCAAAGCGTAGTAGTGTACGTGGTCTTCTTTCATTTCTTAATTAGGTTTTGAGTTCTCAGCATTATGTAGTGTTAAGGTGGATTTGCATACATTAGGTGGCTTTGCTTATTGTTATCTTATTTTAGTTTTTGACCACGATTTTACTTTTATCTATCTCTCTGTTTGAGTTTTGTAGAGAATATTTGGGTAGATGATATTTTTGAAGTCCACACTTTCTAAACCATCATTAAAATTTGGCTTTATTTATGTGATGTATTTATGCTATAACCTTTTTCATGGATTTATGATTATTTAATCAGACAAGAAGATTAACCAAACAAAAAAGAAACATTATTGTTATGCTTATAATATGTAATGTAATAACTGAATAGTCATCGTGATGTGATTGTGCTCCATGATCCCATAGAGAAAAAAAAAACAAATATTTCTTATGACATCATCAAATTAGTAATTTCTTTTCTTTAATAATTTTTAATAAATTATGCTAATGTACCTGATATATTCATTTGTAGAAAATAAATATTTTATTTGGAGTTAAAAATATAAAAGTAAATATACAATATAGCTACATTTAAGAGTTTCTATAGTTTTTTATTCTATTTAATTGTTGTGAAATATAAAAAATCTTAATCTTAATTATATACTACAGAAAAAACAAATATTTTAGGGTTTTTGATTAATATTTTCATCTTTAATTCATTTCATTGTAGTCTTACGACTAAAATAAATGTTTGCATATTTACAAAATATATATTGTATGATAATACATATATACAAGCGTGATTTGATTTCGATAATCGAGAAAGTCATAGATGTTTACTAATTATATATAGGCCCTGTTCGTTTCGTGGTCGCTAGCGACCGCGATCAGCGACTGCGATCAGCGACCGCGATCAGATTTTTGGTTTGTTGTTCGTTTGTCAGTCGCTGCGACCAGTCGCTGCGACTAGTCGTTGTGTTGTTCGTTTCACAGTCGCAGCGACCAGCGACTACTTTTAAAATTTATTTTATAAAATTTATTACAAAATTTATATATATTCATAAAATATTAAAAAATATACATATATTAAATAATAAAATACTATTATTTATTTATAATAAAATTCGAAATTTTATAAAAAATAAAATAAAAAATATTATCACATTTATTATGTATTAGAAATATATATTTATATAAAATTAAAATTTAACTTTTTTCAATATTTATAATTTATTTTATTCTATATGAATATATGAATTTCAATCATTATACTTATATATTTTTATTTTTATTAGGTTAATTTAAATTTTGTAAATTTTTTTTTTTTTTTAATTAATTATTTTTTTGGTCGCTGGTGTTGTTCGTTTCGTGGTCGCTGGTCGCTGCGACTGATCGCAGCGACCGGTCGCTAAATTTTTTAGCGACTTAAAATTTGAGTCGCTGGTCGCTAGCGACTGGTCGCTGCGACCGGTCGCTGAACCAGCGACCACGAAACGAACAACTTTTGGTCGCGGTCGCTGGTCGCAGTCGCTGGCGACTGCCAAACGAACAGGGCCATCTTATTAGTGAGGTGATTAACCTCTAACATCAGATTAAAATATAGGGTATCAATATCACTTTTGAGATTCTATCTCAACATACAGTGTAGAACGTTGACTTGTAAAAGCAAAAATATTCGATCAAATGTCTTGATTATTATACATAATTAAATTATTGTCTGTCTAAACACAACACTCATTTCGAAAATAACATAAACAATTTAACGACATATATAGAACAGCTCCTAAATAAGACTTTTGCAATGATAATTATGGTTTCAACAAAAATTAAATTGGTAATTAATGGAATGAACTGTATAATATATATAATATACAAGCCGAGTTGCTTTAAGTTTGGTGGTTAGGATGATCCAACTAATGATTTGGCACACTAGGGTTCGATTCTTACCCGCTACATTATGGTAGCTTAAAAAAAGAATTATTAAGAGTAGATTTTAGGTTATGGATCAAGTTTTATCGATCCAATATTGACAAAAAAATATATATATATATATAATATACAATGATGATTTCAAATTTAATGTAAGATATCATTTATATTCTAACACAGTTTTTCGAAACGTAAATAGTATAATGTAACATTTTAAAATACTACAAACGCTTCATGTATTGTTAGACTTGATTGTAAACTATGATATCATAATAAATTATCAGTTTTTAACTAAAAAATAATTAGATCTAATGATAAAATGAATTATATATTATATATAATAGATTAGAATGATTTTAAATTATATTATCATTCTAACAGCCAGCAATTTTTGTTTTGTTTTGTTTTTATGAGAAAAGGAAATTGAAGATGGTTTTCCACAAAAACACTCAAAATGGCGTTAGCTTTAAATGTGTGAATCACAGACAACATATCTTATTATTACTATTTATGAGTCGGAGTTGTGTTCTGTGTCATCCTGAAGCAATGAATTTAGACAGTTTTTCAACTTATTCTTTTAGGTCAAACACAAAGTGCTTCTCCTTTTTCACCCTTCACGCCTTCTTTTACAAAATCTTTTTCTTTTATTACTTTTAGTATATTATAATCCTAAAAATTGTTAATTAAATATCCAATTTTCAAATTAATTTATTTGAAACATCAATTATTATTATTCCTAGAAAAACATTGACTTTTTGTTAACTTGTATTTTAAACTTTATACTTTCTGTTGACTGGTCAAATTAGATCTATCGTTAAATTAGTTAACGGAATAAATAGATAATGTTAAATTCTATTTATTACTGTTGCTATTAAATCAAAACATAAATTTAATTTGACCAGTTAACAAAAAGTTTGAAATGATTTAACGATAAGTCTAATTTGGCTAGTCAATGAAAAATTTAGAATTTAAATAAAAATTAATAAAAAATTGATTTTTTAAAAAACACGATAATCGATGCTTCAAATGACTTAAATTTAAAAGTTGAGTATATAATTATCATATTTAGTTATTTCAAATTTTTTGATATAAGAAAATATTTGAGTGGTGGCCAATAAGTGAATAATAATATATATAAAAATGTGTATGTGTTTACAAACCAGTGGTGAGGAGAAACACACGAAGACACCTACGTCGATGGTTCGCAGCAAGAACGATTTAATATTGTAACTTTTATAAATTTTGGTTTTTCTTTTCTGTTTAATATAATTTTTTGTTGAGTAATAACTAAAAATTAATGATATTACTCCTATATTCTAACAATTATCAACTCATTCTATTAAACGGATATATGTAATGTTCAACATTTTTTTTTCAACATTACTTATTATTTGTTACATCAACGTGGCATAATATATAACCTAAATGATCCAATTGGAATAGGTGGAATTAGCACAATATGCTCAACATTTAACACAATAAAATAAGATTAGTTATCTAATATAGAGAATCAAACGAACATATGGTTTAGGGTTTTAGTAGTTTCCATGGTGATTTTGATTAACCAAAGTATTAGTACCCAAGCTTACGACTTAGAATACCGACAAAAAAAGGAAAAGAATACAGACATCGAAAACAAGATTAAGTTATTACCACTAATAATATTGAACATATAAATTTAAACACGATTACTCCAAAAGTTTGTTTTTCAGTTTAAATCAAATTTATTTGATGTTGGGTGTTTTTTTTTTCCAAAATGTTGGGTGTTTATATAGTAGTAGTATTTGATTAAGAATCATTCTTTTTTTCTTGTTATTTTACTGAAAATTTAGAAAAATAGTAATATAATATTTTGGATCCAGATATTTCTATAAATAAAATTATATTCACATACTATATATGAAGTATTCACATAATCTATTTTGACTCCTAGATTAGTAGATTTTTCAGACTTATTGATCTATTAATTTAGGGATCTGTTGAATTAGTTCGGAAAAAAAATATGTTGCTAGTCTGAACTTTTTGGTGTTTACAATATTTTGTTCAACCATGTTATATGAATCTTATAATCTGGTGATCTATTAATCTATGAATTTATTGAACTTGTTCAGAAATTTCTTTTTGTTAGTTTAAAGTTTTGGATTTATACTATTTTATTAAATCGAATTACCTAAATTATAAAAAATTTAGATTAGTTGATCTATTAATCGGTGGAACTATTGAACTGATTCGAAAAAAGGTATTTTAATGGTCTAAAATTCTTAGTATTTATAGTATATATAAAAAAATTTTGTGAACCATATTTCCTGAGTTATAAAAAAATTAGTATAATAACATAAAGAGCTGATTCCCAAAAAATTAAAAATCTTAGGTCTAGTCGCATCGTTAAAGACCAAAATTCATTCTCAAAATTGATGATCTTATATTTATGTTATTTTAGGTTTGTCGTTGCCGTTTATAGGTTATGAGATTGACCACAATAAACTGTTGAATCCAATCCGTTCCATTAAAATGTCTCTCTCTCTTCAGACATCTGTCCCATTGCATGTAAGAGAGATAACAAAGAAACAGACAAAAGCAAAAGTAAATTAAATAAAAAAACGAAGACTCTTCTTGAAGAAAGTGAGAGACAGAGAGAGATAAGGTTTTTTGTTTCTTTCCTTTAAACGATTCTTACTCTCTTCTCTTCTCTTCTCCTCTCTTTGTTCTAATCCGAATATCTCTCTTTGCTTTTTTGTTCTTTCTTTTTTCGTAATTTTTTTTGCTTTTTTAATCGATTTGGTCTAAGCCCTAGATTTGTTTTCCATAAGGGTATCTTAGATTTATTACCTTTCCTCTTTTCCTTTCGATTATAAATATGTTCTCTCTGGCTTCAACTTGACCTAAGCCTCAGATCTAAACAGCTTCATAGTCTCTAATATTCTTTTCAATCTTCTTTCTTCTGTTCCATCTTTGATCTCAAAATTCATGTCGGTAAGTGACAGATTTGATGAGAAACGCATAGAAACTGACAGAAGAGAGTGAGCACACAAAGGCACTTTGCATGTTTGATGCATTTGCTTCTCTTGCGTGCTCACTGCTCTATCTGTCAGATTCCGGCTCCGATTCATTTCGGTTCCGTTCTCGTTTTCTTCTCATCTAATTGTCTTCCAATCTCTCTCTATCTCTCCAAAGGTAAATTAGATACACGATTTGATGATATTTACATTGATCTTGGTCTTATTGTGCTATAGATTTGATTTCAATTGCATGCGAGTTTGGTCTTTGTTTAATCCTTTGTTGATGTTTATATTTTATGAGATCATTAGTATCGAAAGCTTAATCTATGAGTTTAAGGCGTGGTTAAGTGAGATTAATATGGGACCATTAACGTTAACCTAGTTTTCCTTAGGCTGGTCCTAACTCTTTTGAATTCCTCGATCGAAGTTAATATAATTATATCTTTTCTTCTTTTGCTTTTTTCTTGTTTACCATCAGTTTGTTTCTTACTCCTTGATTTAGCCAATTGTATCATAAATATGTTTAGTTGATTCATATGATCATATCTATGTGTATTGTCATGGATCTTGCAAGAGTACTGTTCACGATCTTCGAAATGTTACTAATTCGTCGTTTGTTGCACAGATTATTAATATTGTAATTGTATGCTCGTACATTTGATTCCATATAGGTCATTTATGTTTCTAGTTTAGTCTATTATATATAGATTAATGTTTGTATTTTACTACATATGGATGGTATTTGATTTATATATCAATAATTCCATGTGATCACGTTGTGATTCACCAGAGAATATTCTTGTGTGATTTGTTTCGTGATTTAAGAACATGTTGTTTGGGTTTGTTTCTTGATTTAAGAACATTTTCTCTGCATTTAATCCTCAAGATAATGTTTAAGACACAGTTTTAATTAGGATTATAATTTGTAAAATGTTTTAAGTTATTTTGGATCTAGGATACAGTTTCTTCACTAGCTTGTGAAGAAAATTGAAATGTGATTTTTTGTCTCTTCACTATTTTTTACTTATTTTTATTTATGCTTAAGCACTTAAAAGTTTTCTTTTGATTGTATATATTCATATATGCATATTTATGGCAGAGATAGAATGTTATCTTGGGATCTTCTTCCGAGTGAGAGCTGATAAAAGTTAAAACAATTCAAGTGGATCTCTTCTATTGCTAGATCCATGTGTACTGTTCTTTGTTTTTTGCCATATGGTTTCTCCTTTGTTCTTTGATTTTCCATTGCTTTGGAACCAATTTAAGCTAATATGTGACACACATACTTAGGTGAACTCTTTTAACTAATAATTGGCCCCAATTAGTTCGTCATTTGTTCAATAAACGAAATTCTTTCTTGATACTTGTGAAGTGCGTTATCATTAACCATTCATTGATAATCCTTGAAACGGCATGTGTAGAAGGGCATCTAAGGTTGATTAGCTTCTCAAATTGTTCTAAAATGAGTTATAATTATATGTCTCAATGATGTTGAAGTTATCATTCCAATTTTATCAAAAGAAATGAAGTTATCATTCCAAATGGAATATATGGTCTGCAGAGCATTTATGTGTTGCATTACAATGATATTGGTAAGGCTTTGTTTGCATTTTGTTCAATATTGAATCACATAGAAGCTGTGGTGAGTTAGGAAGACAGTACTCAAAGGGGCTAGGTTATGTAAGGTGTTATCAATGTTTCTGACCCATAAGTTTGTCAGAGGTAATAATTAGATTTTCGGTTTTGGATATATGTATATAGATCTTGGCTAGTTTTCAGGTTGTAAAATGTGCAACAATCCTGGTTAGTTTTGCAATTTTCCGGCCTTGTGATAATTTTGTTCATTCTGTTTCAGGTTTGGATTGGATCATGGATGGTTCATGTGAAGTCAAAAGAGAAAAGCGAAGTGACTGTCTGTAACCTATTTGTGATCTTGATTAAGGGTTTTTATTCTTCACTCTGTCAATTGATTGCCTCATGTTTCACTTATATGATTGTTCTAATATAAAAGCTAGAAATAAGGCATTGTGTGACTCTTAGGTAAACTTTTGCTATAATTGGACCTGTATATATATGCGATTGTTGTACAAATCCACTGCAATTATAACAATCAATTTGCTATAACTGGACCTGAATACATAGACGATTGTTGTACAAGCCCCTCGCTCGGCTCGATGTTCATCTTTCTTTTCCCAAGTTATAAGAAATCGAAAGCTAGAAAGCTAATGTTTATGTCAAGAGGCCATATATACTTTCATTAGGTAAAATATAGGTCTTTTTGAGAAAGTAGTTTCTCGGGTAAACCCACTAGAAGCCACGAAATTCTTTTCTAAATTGCCACGAAAATTTTGCGGGTATAGTATTTTTTTTTACTAGTGGTTAGCTTATCAATGAGACGAGTTTTATTATCATGCAATACAAAGTCAATCAAAGTGGATAGACCTTCACTTTCGGGTTTCAAATGGAACAAAAGCCGAATTTATAAATTTTTTAAAGTCTATGGTCCGTTTCCTACCACTTGATCGTAAATTTTGCCTTCAGATACGAATTACTAGATTATCACGAGATTCGATATTGAATTGGAAAGCAACAACCAATTCCAAATTTGATTTTTTTATGAAAAGCCCAACATAACTCAGAAAACCAAATAATTGAACCAGAGACTTAAACCTGTAATTAATGGAGAAAGGATGAAGTATGAACCAGTGGTCGGCTGTACTTAACCTGTAATTATTCACTTATCACTGTCGTCTAAAATGGGACTCCTGAAAACAAGAAACGGAATTAGGGCTGAGAAGTATCGCGACACGTGTTTGAATATGAATTTGTCGGACATTAATTACCGTTAATCAACCAAATATTCTTGTGGATGCAATGTGTTTCAAACGCTAATGGTTTCTTACATACAAAGAAGGGACTATTTAAATCTTAATATATCTACTATTGGTCCTAAACCTACGCCCTAGTTACTAGTTAAATACTATATCAGATAACTAGGATTATTTTGATGTATTACTAGAAGAACATAATTAAATAACTATACTGATAAAGTAGTTTTGATAATAGTAAACAAGGAAATCTATTACCTGTTTTTCTTACAAGTTGACCAAATTATCTTTTTTTAATTGGCTTGCAAATGTATTGTTCTAGAAGAGTTTAGCTTTTGTGTGTCTCAACACATTGTAATCAAAGTTTTGGTTGAACTACTTCAAGTCATATATCATTGATGAGTCTTTGTGATTTGTTATAATTTTGAGATGATGGAGACACCATTAAAGGTAAACGCATAAGCTATTCTCTTGTAGAAGCCCATTGTAAGATATAGGGCATAATTAGCTATTGATCTAATGCTAATACCTACATCAAAAAAATTTACAGTTAAAATACTTACAATTTAAATTGTACAAAATAAAATTCAAAATTATAGTTTAATTTAACCAATCAAAAACTTACTCTTACAAAGTATTAGTCAAAACAAAAGATAAAAACAATCGAGCGAAAGAGATTTCAAAAAATGTTAGAGTTCGATGAAAGAATTGCTTCAAGGTCGACGAGAGAGGCTCACCGCCTATTCTTAGAGAAGTATGTCAATGACTACGACCAAACTTCATATTCTATTATATGATGCTACGCGATTTTTTGAAATAAAACTCTCTAAAAAGTTATATAAATATTTAGCCACTTGACCGAGTTAAATTTTCAATCTTTTTCTTACCAACAATAACCGAGAAACTTGTATACCACATTCCGGTTATCTTGTTTTAGTATAGTAGTCCATTTATTGCAGAGTGCTTTGAGTGAATATGGCAGTAATAGGTTTGATTTGGCAGTGTCAACATATGCAACGCAAAGTCTCAAAGGAAGAAACAAATATGCAAATTAATCACATCAATCACAAGCTTACAAATTTTGGCGTATTTGAAGATGAAATTGTATAGTCGTATCTTTGTGAGAGTTTCATTTATTGTTTGCACATGTCTGTCTGCTTGGACCCTTTGTGTCGGTGAAATTCACATTTTACACACTCGTTGAAAATAGCAGCTTACCTTTTCTACAATTGAAAGTTCACAAAGCCATTAACATTTTCAGATTGTATTAACTTATTACTATTATTGAACTACCTTTTCCAAAATTTAATGAAGACACAAGACATCTATGATTGAGTATCAATTTAAACTTATTATTACATAAGACTCTGAAACCATGGTATTGAATTCAATATTGGTTTTTTTAGATTCATGAGTCACTAATCTAAATTTAGAGAAAAAAACTGAATTTTAATAACTACTTTATCCACTTTAGACAAAATGATGGATTAATATTGACTTTTGTGATTATTGGTATTTTGCAGTGAGACATTTATTGGTTTTAGTTATTTATAGTCAATCATGTACACAAAATAAAATTGTGTATAAATTATATCATTTAAAAAAAATCTACTCACTTAACTAAAACATAAACATTAATTTCATAATATCTAATATCAAAGATAATCCAATTATCCAAAAAAAAGTAATATAAAAAATCAAAGAAGAAAAAACCAGTTATAATACATATTGTTGTGAATTATATTAGTTACAAGTCTGTTGTGGTGACGAGTAAGGAGAGAAAAAACAAACTCAAGAACTTTCTTTGCTTCTCAGAAAACAAAAAAAAAAGAAGACTTTTTCTCGTTTCATATCTGATTCTGATCCCAAATCAAATATTTCTTTCTCTTCTTCCTCCAATCACTCCAATCAAGTTTCTCTCCTACACAGCTTCTTCCCCTGAGATGTGACAAACCAAACAACTTCATCACGTTCTTCTTGTGATCCATCCATCGAATTACTGATATCCAAATCTGGGTATGTTATATTAGTAGTCCTTGGCCTGTAATAGATTCGAACCTCTTTGTTTTGGTTTCCAATTTATGTTGTTTAGATTGATTTCTTAATTAGCTGTAAGAGATTTGAGATCATAGGTTCATTGTCATATTTTCTTTCGATATTCATCTTTGTTTTAGCTCAAAAATGGTAAATTAATTAATGGTTCTGATGGAATCTTGGGTGGAGAAAAAATTGATTCTTTTCATTATATCATTAAGAAAGGTCCAATATTTTTGTTTGCTTTGCAGAAAGAGATGGGTATATACCTTAGTTCTCCAAAGACAGATAAGTTTTCAGAAGATGGAGAAAATCATAAACTCAGATATGGTTTATCCTCTATGCAAGGTTGGCGTGCGTCCATGGAAGATGCTGTGAGTGATTATCAAAACAGTTGAAACCTTCTTTTTTTGGCAGATTTTGTTTTCTCAAACTGATTCAAACAATCGATTTGACTTTGATAGCATGCTGCAATTCTTGATCTCGATGATAACACTTCCTTCTTGGGTGTCTATGATGGCCATGGAGGTACAAAGAAACATTTGTGGCAATTTAAACTTGTATTTAGAACTCAAGTCAGCTAGAGTTTCAAGACTGATATAGCTGAACCTTTTTGGTGGTTTTTTGTTATTGTTCAAGCTTCCTTATGTACGTGGAATATCAAAGATTTAGGCTAGTGTTATTGTAGGTAAGGTTGTTTCAAAGTTCTGTGCCAAGTATCTACACGAGCAGGTTGTCGGTAATGAGGCATATGCAGCTGGAGACGTAGGGACTGCTCTTCAAAAGGCGTTTTTCAGGTACACTACCATTTCAACCTCTTTATAAGTTAATGTTTAGTAGTGTCAGTTTGTTATATACCAACCAAAGTTTACAGCCACAAGATTCTATTTTTGTTTGAAGTTCTGCATCAAAGTGTTTGCTGTTGTTGCTGTGATTATTGTAGAATGGATGAGATGATGCAAGGACAAAGAGGATGGCGAGAGTTAGCAGTACTCGGTGACAAAATCAATAAGTTCAGTGGAATGATTGAAGGGTTAATATGGTCACCGAGAAGCGGGGACAATGCTAATAAACCTGACGCTTGGGCTTTTGAGGAAGTAAATCTTCCCAACCTGCTATCTTCATTTTCACTTCTTCTATCATTAAGCAAAAGTAGATCTAAGACTTGTGCTATCGTTGTCGAAATAGGGTCCTCATTCTGATTTTCCGGGACCTAATTGTGGGAGCACAGCATGTGTAGCTGTTATTAGAGACAAGCAGCTATTTGTTGCCAATGCAGGTGACTCGCGGTGTGTGATATCCAGAAAGGGTCAGGTAGAATACCGTTTAATTTGTTTGGCATCAAATGTTTGTTGAGTAAAACTTTATTGGCGCCTTTAGTTTCGTTAAAAACATATGTCTATCTGCAGGCTTACAATCTCTCAAGAGATCACAAACCAGATCTTGATGCTGAGAAGGAAAGGATATTGAAAGCTGGTGGCTTTATACATGCTGGACGAGTCAATGGGAGCTTGAATCTAGCGAGAGCTATAGGTAACCTCTTCTTCACACAATGCAACTTGTTTACATGCAATCTCTGATTGAAGCTATTCTTTATCTCTATACAGGTGACATGGAATTCAAGCAGAATAAGTTTTTGTCAACTGATAAGCAGATCGTGACCGCCAGTCCAGATGTTAACACTGTAAGTGGTCTAATGCTTGTCCTCTTTCTCCAGAAATACATCTTTTGTAACAATTTTAGTTCTTTTCGTCAGGTTGAACTCTGCGATGATGATGATTTCCTTGTTCTTGCCTGCGATGGAATTTGGTAAAAGTCAATTTGAGAAGTTTTGATCTTGTTATCCAAACAAGTTAATTTATTGATAGTGATATTGATACACCTGTCTTGGTTAATCTCATATTTCCAGGGATTGCATGTCAAGCCAACAACTCGTTGATTTTATACATGAACAAATGAACTCGGTGAGCTAACTTCTATGTCTTCGTTTGGATTTAGTTCTGTTGCCAGTCTTTCCGCTTCTGAAATTAACAGTTTCTCTTTCGAGTTGTAACATTCAGGAAACCAAACTCTCGTTGGTATGTGAAAAAGTTCTCGATAGATGTCTGGCTCCAAACACAGCAGGTGGTGAAGGCTGTGATAACATGACTATGATCTTGGTTCAGTTCAAAAAGCCTGTTCAGTCCACGAAACCTACTCCATCAGATACCGAACGGAAACCAGAACCAGAAGCAACCCAAGCTGAAGCGAGCAACGATGAGTCCAGTTCAGCAAACTAGCCCCATACTCAGAGTCGCAGAAGATGACATCTAGATCTAGTATTTTGATTCATTGTAAATCATTTTAAAAGACATCAGGGACCTGACATTTCTTGGGATTTCAGCATTCCATTTCCGCTGAGTCTAGACTTTTGTCTTACGAGCTCATAGAATGCAGACGGAATGATTGATTCACACATGTTGGCCTTAAAGAACGTATCATCATCATGTAAACATATAAAACAATATGACATTTACACAACGTTATGTTTTGTACACTACGCTATGACAAACTGTAGCACAAGTTTCACTTACTGTGGAGCTCTGTATTAGCTGGTGTAAAATGTCAAGCTCTATTCGGGAGCTGTTCATATGTTCCTGTGTTGGGGCTAAAACCACCGGTTACCATTGTCTGGTACACAGCATAAGCGTGCTCAGGTTTTCCAGACAAACTGTATCCGCGGATCAGAGCGTTAAATGTAAAAACATTTGGTTCAAGACCCGCTCTTTGTATCTCATCGTAAATCTTCCCAGCATCTTCCACCATTCCAGCGATGCCCAGATTTAGAATCAAACAGTTGTAAGTGTAGAGATCAGGGGTGATTCGTCTGCTGTTCTTCATCTCGTTGAAAAGCATAAGAGCTTCTTCAAGTCTATGAGATTTCCCTAGTCCGTTGATTATGAGATTGTAACATACTACATCAGGATTGAGGTCGGATTCCTTCAGCTCCCTGAAGTAATGCAAGCCTTCATCCACTCTTCCGACCATACAAAGGCAATCCACTAAAACCGAGTAAGTCTTGAGATCCGGTCTTACTCCTTCTTTTACCATCCTTTTGAACAACGCACACGCTGCATCAGCCTCACTCGATTTTCCAAACCCGTTAATGAGAATGTTATAGATAGCACAGTTTGGCCTGCAACCATAGTCCAACATTCCTTCAAATAGTTGTTTTGCTTCATATAATCTTCCTGACTTAGACAGGCCATCAATAAGAGGACCATATGTGCAGGCAGTTGGAGAGAAGTCACGATCACTGATAAGGTCATAATATAAATCAAGAGCCTCATCCACATTTCCCGTCTTCACAAGGCCGGAGATAACAATGTTGTGAGTTATTGTGTTTGGTTCGCACTCATGGGAAGACATCTCTTTGTATAGCTCAAAGAGTTCGTAAATTTTTCCTGATTTTCCATAAGCATCAAGGAAGAAGTTGTAGGTAGAAACATCTGGGATACAACCAGTGCTCTTCACCTGTATGAACACGTCCTGTGCTTTTTCAATCATATCAGCTTCCAGAAGCCCGCAGATTAGCAGGTTATAGGTCGAAAGTTTTGGCTGGACACCAAATTCTTTTGTGAATTTCTTAAATAAAGTTTGAGCACCAGAGGCGTTACCTTGTTTAAAAGAATATCTGATTATAGGCACCAGAATAGATTCACCATCTCGACAAATCCCATTAGAGACCAATCTCTCAGAAAATGAAATGGCATTGTCTATTCCTGCTTCAGCTAAGACGGAACCCATCAAGTCTTCCCAGAAAAGATAGGCCGGTTGGTCTGCACAGTTGTAAAGAAAGTTAGCAATGATTTTGTAAGCGTCTTCGATTAAACTGGCCTTGACAACACCTGGAAGAAGAGTGCAGAGGGTAACAAAATCAGGGCAGACCAGTTTTTTCATCTGGTGGTAGAAACACATTGCCTCTTTGACTTGACCATTCTTCACCAAACCAAAGATTATCGTATTGTAAGTAAAAACATCTGGGACACAACCCATGTCCATCATTTTGAACAACATCTTCACGGCTAGAGCCACCTCGTCGTTTTTGCAAAGACAATCAAAGAGAGTGTTGAAAGTTATTGTGTTAGGTGGACAACCTTTCTTAGCCATCCCCTCAAACAACTCAATGGCCTCTTGAATTTTTCCATTTTTTCCTAAACCTGCGAGCAATGTGTTGTAAGTCACCACTGTAGGCTTCAGCTTCATTTCCTTCATTCCCATAAACATCTTCCACGCCTCATCTATTCTATCACCTTTGTAAAGCGTATTTATCAAAGAATTAACAACAATAACATCAGGTTCACAACCGTTCTCCACCATCTCAGAAAGCAGTTTGATGGCTTCATCTATTTCCCCAACCTTACTATAGCATTTCATCATCATGTTATATGTTACTGAATCAGGGGCCAGCCCTATGTCTCTCAAGCCATAGAAGATCTGCTTTGCTTCTTGGTCCCTTCCTGCTTTCGCTAGACTATAGAGAGACGCATTACAGGCTACAATGTTTGGAGCTATTCCTTTGGTTTTCATCTTCTCAAAGGTCTCAAGAGCACTAACAGAATCTCCAGACTTTCCATAGTAATCAATGAAAACAATGTACGTATAGGCAGTAGGCTTAACGCCCAGAGACTCCATATTACCAAACAGTTCGAGTGCATCATCCAACCTGTGATCTCTTAGAAGACCGCAAATCAATGTGTTGTATGTATGGAGATTCGGTAAGATACCTTGCTCCCGCATAACATCCAATGTATCAAACGCTTCACCAAAATTCCCAGCTTTGCACAGAGCATCCACGAGAATGGTAAAGGTTACAACGTCAGGCACATGACCATC
The DNA here is from genome assembly GCA_963920545.1 of Lepidium didymum. NCBI lineage: Eukaryota > Viridiplantae > Streptophyta > Magnoliopsida > Brassicales > Brassicaceae > Lepidium > Lepidium didymum. The sequence continues at coordinate 3,063,965 of OY986980.1, forward strand.
CTTCTCCATCTCACTCCAAAACTGCCTCACTGAATCCAGATCTCTGTTATCGCTAAACCTATCCAACAAAGTAATGTAAGTTACACGATCTGGTTTGTGCCTTCCAGTTTTCATCTTTGCGAAAACCTCCTTAGCACGATCGAGCTTCCTAGCAGTACACAGAGCATCAATAAGAACAGTGTAAGTAACCACGTCAGGTCCACATCCTTCATCGTCCATTCGCTTCAGTATAGCATATGCTTCGTTAATCTTTCCCGCCCGGCCAAGAACCCGAATACATATTGTAAACGTGTAGACATTCGGCTTTAACCCCAAAGTCTCCATCTCTTTAAGTAAACCCATCACAGATTCAATGTCCCTTCTTTTCCCCAATCCAACCATAAGTGAAGAGTAAGTCTGCAAACTAGGCCTAAAACCTTCCAAGATCATTTTTCTATAAACTTCCATTGCCTCTGTGCAAAACCTAGACTTAAGCAGAAGATGGATCAATCCATTGTATGAATAGGCATTCAACACAAAACCAAATTCTCTCATCTTCCGAAGTGCATAAGGTACTTGCCGCAATCCACCCTTCACAGAAAGACTCTTGAAGATAGTTAGATAAGTATTAGTATCCCTCTTTATGATCTTTTTCTGCATCAAATCAAACACATAAGCCATTTCCTCAACTTTACCATCAACCCTCAAAGCTTCAAGCATGTAATTGCAAGTCTCAGTGGTGTGAATCAAATTCGAGTTCTCAGCCACTGATTTGAAATACGAAAACGCAGAATCCGTATCAGGAAAGGACATCAAAACCCTCATTACTTCACCCGATGACAAATCAGATTTCAAGGTCTTGCCTATCATAGAACCCGAAAACTCAGAACTTTTCATGGTGACTACTACACTACATTTCATGCTCCTATTTCTCCAGTGTTTCTTCCGAGACCCAATTTTGAAAGCGTGGAACTTTGATCCGCCAGAAACCAGATTATCACGTCTCCAACAACATTTTGCTTTACTATTGCTAACTCGACAAGCATCACCAACTGTAATGTCACCGCACAGACTCGTCGAGCAGAGTAACGCGACCATTTTGAGTAAAGCGTAAGCAAATTCCCGGAATAAACGATACAGATACTAACGATGATGATTCATCACATTACAATTGGCGACGATGTAACTAATAAAACACAAAGGTCATATTTAATAGTCATACTTCACCGTTCACCGGCAAAAAATACGACGGAGCCGATTTCCCATGAAAGATTTTTCGAAGCAAAAGAATGAAAATAGCTTGCCGAAAGGATAAAATCAGTGACTTGATCCACTCGATCCTTACCGTTTAGCTTCCCTCCCAAAATATCTTCAAGCCCAAATCATTTTGATAACCCCAATAACTTTAGAATATAGGCCCAATTTGTAATTTTTTAGGCCAACTTCGCAAACCCTTTACTCATCACTGATTTTTTTGGCTTCACTCATCATTGATTGTTTTTTTTTTGTCAAAGTCGTTATTGGATCTGTCTTTTTTTTTTTTCCTTTTTTTTTTCTTGATTTGAATGTCATTCTTTTTTCAGATTAAATAATAAATTTAATTTAATAAAATAAGAAGACTAGCGAGAGACAAAGATCTCTGCTTCATTGTTGGGAACATAAATAGAATTGAGATTAATTTTTCTTCAAAAAGAAGAGCTTCTTTCAGAAGAAGAAGGTCCAGAATCCAAGAAGAAGACCAACGACACCGAATCCACCGGTGAGTTTAGCGCTCCACTAGTAGGAGCAACGCAGGACCTTCGAACTCTGATGGTGAAGGAGCAGAGTTGGATTAGCTATAGCTGGTGTTGTTATGTACTCTACTATGTATGTTAAGAAGAAGCCGGAAGATAGTGCTACTGATGTAGCTAAAGCTGCTACTGGAATGGCTAAACCTGAAGATACACATCCACGAAAATAAAAGGCTCTATGTTCTTTCTGTTTTTTGTGTTTTTTTTTTTTGCTTTTGATTCTGGTTAATGTTCTTGTCGGAACTTCTTTTGTATTCTTGTAATAAAATAACATAACGAGTTCAATAAAAATGTTCTATTAACAAGTTGATTTAGATGAACATAAGTTTTGTAGCTATGGATCACTGAAGCCTCTTACATTCTTAGATTGTGTAGCTTTTAAGATAGAGTCATTATTGTGGGCTTGATTTGCATATTGGTTCTTTGGGCCATATCCTAAAAGATTTGTAGAGAATCATATATTCAATTTTGCATCTTTATTTTGTTTTGTTAATGTTTCACTGTTCTAAAAAATTTGTTCCGTTCTGTTAATCTTGTTTGATCTAGTTTTAGTGGTAATTTAGTTCTCTTAAAATGAAAGTCATTGGTGGAGAAATCAGTTATGACCAAATAGTAAATGTTCACTTCTATTATTTTTTTACAGGTGTTTGATTCTATGTTTATCTCTGTAATTTTTCTACTCAAGTTGGATTTTGTCGTTGTTCTCCAACTTTTCTTTTCTATTGAATGTGATTCTCTCTGTAATTTTTTTACGGAATTCGATTTCATCATTTTTTTCAATTGTGTTCGATTTTAGGTAAACACGTAATCTAGTGTGTCTCTAATAGCTTCACCAATTTGTATTTAGTGTCATTAGGCCCAGGTATTCGGATCCAGGTTTTTCGGGTATGAAACTTTTATATCTATTTAGAAATCATATATATTTTGGTTCGGGTTCGGGTTTGTTCCACTCAGTTCCGGGTCGATTCGGGACCCTATTTTTTTACCCATTTAGGAACCAAATACATTTTGGTTCGGTTCCGGTATCGATTCTTATTTGGATCGGATATAAATATTAGAATTTTTTTACGATTTCACTCTATATTTGAGTATTTCATACCCGAAATACAATTATTTATCTAAAAGATATCGAAATACTCGAAAAATAATACCATAACTTTTTTTGAAAAATTACCTTATGTTTTACATATTTGTTGGTCAATCGGGTATTCATTGGGGTATCAGTTCGGTATTGGATATTACCTGATATCCACAGATATAGATTAAGAAGATCCAATAGGTATTTTCCTCGGTTATGAGTATTACTATTATTTCGGATCGGTTTCGATTCAGTTTTCCAATTCCGAATATTTTACCAGGTTTAAGAGTTTGAACGGTAAAAAAAACAGTAAATTTGTAGTAACTACAAACATAATGACAAGTTGAATATACATAGTAATTTGTGACTAGCATGTTTTTCTAGAAAACGGTGATTAACATAATTCATAAATAAAGATTGTAACGTTAAAAAATGAATAAATTAGGTGAGTCCACTTAATTGCAATTGAAAAGTAAGTGGCATAGAAGAAATAGGCTGTTAGGTAGAAACACTCATGTATTGCTTTATGAGCATAAAACCTGGACAACACAATCTTTTAATTTCCTCCTCACCAACTTCACACATTTTAATTATTAATCAAAACATTTTCATGCTTTTAATTAATTAAGTTGCCATCGTTCACCTCTAATCAGTTCTGATTTAACAACATTCAAAGTTTTTACTAAAACAACACTATTAAATAAATTTATGAAAAAGAAGAAAAAGGAAGAGAAGAAGAAGAAGCACAAGGTTGTAATTATGAAGGTTTGGACCCCATAGTCAGTGTTCACCATCATTTGTTTATGATGCCTTATGCTCACGCCTGTCTTTAATCTAACATTTTTTTATTACTCTTTTTCAACATTAAACCTTTATTATTACTCGTTTTAACGTATAACCATTCTCATCGCAACGACCAAAAATTAACAAATTCTCATATCTAAATCAAAATTTGGTTTCGCTTGTACAAATTTATTATATATCCACAAATTAAATTAAATAAATGTTAGGTTTCTTCTAATATATATACTATTTATGTTTTAGATAATTCTCTACATATAAATTGTATCCAACTGGATGTTGCATATACTCTAGTGGCAGATGATAAGTACACTAACGACATATGCATTTGCACATCCAGATATCAAATTCTACTATTTACATTTTATAGAAATTTGACTAATGAATCGGCTAATTTGTTTTCTATATGTATTATAATATAGTAAAATGAATATAGTGGATTCCATCAATTAACTGTTTGTTTCACCAACATTCATTTACTTAGACAATAGAAAGGTTATGACATGAAAAATAGTAATTGAAAAATAGTGTTAGTGAAATTTCTGATTTAATGTATTTTATGTTCTCATATTGCCATTTTTATACCCAGCTTGAAAAAAAAAGTTTTCTAAGTTAAGAAATCTGAAAGTAAATGAAAGGATAATAAGGAGGAGAGCATTGAATAAGGATGCAGTGTATATAATGTAAAAGAAGAAGAGAAGACAGTATGAAATAAGTAAATAATTGCAGGCACAATAATGGAGCTACGTCTAGTCTTTTCTCATAAACCACATGCCTTTGCTTTCTTTTTTTTCTTCTGTGCTTTCAACGTCTTACCTATGCATCTGTATATATCTTATAGATCCAATGACGACGATGTATGTTTTAATTATACACTTGCAATTAATAATAATATACGTACCCACCTCTTATATATAGACCCCATATGATCATGTCCGTACGTGCAACTCTTTTGGCTTCTTGGATGATGACGATCATCCTCATTTTATTATGCGAGATTTAATCATGCACAAATCGAGTGAAGGAGAATTCTTAATATATGATTTTTGAATTCTTTTGTAACCATGCATATAATTTGCAGCATGCAAGTAAACAATACATCAAATAAGAATCTGTTACTAAATCATTAACGTCATTTGCACAGTTCTTATTAGTCTGATGGTTAAATGTGTCAGCTAATGGATCTCACACCCGGAATTCGATTCTTTTTTGTTATAAATAGGAGAAAGAAAATAAAATTTTAGATAATGACTTTTGTTTGTTGACCCACCCAACTGTTGAAACAAAAAAACTTAATTTTTATCGGATCAAACAACAACTTAATTAATTTCTAGCAGAAATCAAACTCAAAACTAACAAACATATATTTTTCCTCAAACCGTCTTTACCCCAAGACTACTACTGATTTGCTAGATTCATGTATTTGAGACAGTATACATACCCTTTATTGGAATGAGATGTATTCTGAATCTAACAATTCTCGAATAAGAAGATAACATGAAGAAAAATGAAATAAAAACAAATGATTCTCAAGTAGATGTTTGGGCTCCCAAGTCACATATATCCATATATAGCAACCAACTCAAAGACTTTAGATACAGAGGTAATTTGAAGCATACATGACCGGCGTCAAAAATGAAAAAGAAAAGTCAAATTAATCACATGTACTTATCCCTTTAGCACAAAGACGCATGCAGACACATTAACTAACATTGGAAATAATGAATAGCAAAGCCTTGCATATGTCAACATTCATTTACTACTTAGTCTACTTAGCCATGGGACCATATACATACACATCTCTCCATTACTACGTTGCGACTCTTTACGTTACGTCTTTGTATGTTCATATTATATAATTGACCAATTAATCATGTGGAAACAGCTACGGCACGTAAAAGATATAATTGACATGCATACCCCACCAATTTACATACTCCGATAAAATTTGGCTAAAAAAATTAAAACCTTCTTAACCAAAAAGAGGGTCCATTTAATAAATCATATCTTGACCATATGATTTGCATGCAACAATCTTTACATTATTCTGACCGGCTGACTATATAGTGGTTAATTAGTTGTGAATACTCCTTTTGATTTTATATAATTAATGGGACACGAAATATTCATGTGTATGAAAAAACATATTAAAAAAAATGAATGACATCAAAAGAAGAAACTTTTTACACAAAAAAAAGTTACAACTATTTTTACCTGCCAATCTGAATAATGTGATTTTTGTAACGTATTAGTGTGTTTATTTTCACATTAACTTAGAATTACTGACATGTAGAAAGAGTGGATGTAAGTAAAGAAAATATGGTGGTTCGAAAAAAGCTAATTGCATGCAAGCAAAGTCAATGTTAGGAAATATAAGTGTGACCAACTTCGAGAGCATCTAGATTAACGGAATTATAAGTCAAACAGTGTGTAACGGCGCGTTGATTTCACGCCAACTAAAAAGAGTAACTAAGGGAACACTAATTACACGTGTCATACTTCCATTGGGTATGTAAAATAAGCGGAATACAACTTTGCAGAAGGTAATAAGTTAGTAAAAGTCCAAGTGAGTAAGTCAGTAATAACCACACGCGCGATTTGTGAAGCGTATGTTTACGCGCTGCCACGTGTCGTTTTCTTTTCTAGGATACTCATAAGCCGTATTTTGGTAGGCATCTAAACGCGTATAAACTTAAGAATTAAGAAAATAATTAAATAAATAATGTGATTAAAATAAAGGATTAAATGATCCTAAACCAGTTGTTAATTAAACATTAAAAACAACTTAGCTGCCTATTTTAGAATATTTGGAGCTAGATTCCCACTCTCTTTTTCTTACCTTTTCTCAATATTTTTGCCTTTCCTTAATAAATAAACACTTTTAAAAATGTTTTATAGGATTTGTAAGAGAGACAACTTCGTCAGACTCAAAATAAATCATCATCATTCCTCATCCCTTCCCGAGTAGCTCAAAGTAAAGGAACTACAGAGATTTTATGTATTATAAATATCAGAAAAGAAAATTAAAATACTTTGAGATTTGAGCCAAAGAGAGAAGAGAAGATCTCCGGAGGATCAGTCCAGCTTTAAAAGCATTGGCGGCGACTCTGATTTTATCTCTCTTCTCTTCCTTCTTTAATTCTCAAACACAAAACATGGGTTTGGTTTCTCTTGTCTCCTTTCAAACATCCCATTTCCATTAATGGTCTCTTCTTCTTCCAACACATCTCAACTTCAACAAACAAACATTTTTCCCCTTTTTCCTCCTTCATCTTCTTCTGCTTCCTCTCTGGTTCTCGTTTAATTTGATCGGTCAAAGAGGAAGAAAGCATTGTTAGTCTTTTAGCTGCTTCAGAGTAAGAAAACAGGTGTGTTCTTTTTGGTGAAGAAGACGAAGAAAGATGAAGTTCATGAAGTTAGGGTCTAAGCCTGATACATTTGAATCTGATGGAAAATTTGTCAAGTAAGAAAATATTAATTTTATTATATTTTCTCTAATTATTAATTCGACGAGTCAAATGAAACCCTTACTGTTTGTTTTCTCTATGTATTATCTGATTTTTGTTCTGTTGTTATAATCTCTTTTCTATTCATTTTTCTCCACATGTTTTGCTTCTGTCTGGCTTTGGAAGTGTTTCTAGAAACATATTTGTCTTCTCTTTGAACTTTCTCTGTTTCTATATTTCTGAATAGAAGCTTTTTACAAAATCAGTTTCATTGACTTCCCTGTGAAAATTTCATTTTGCTCTTTGTGAACAGAGATAGCTAAACTTAATTGATAAGTTTTGAAAGTTTCTCTGTTATGGACTAGTGAAACGTACTGTAGTTTTGATTTAGGAGATATTAAACCAATATAAGTTTTCATCATCACCGTTATGTGATTGGTCTCACTCATTTTGTGCGGGAAATACTACAAAGAAAAAGTAAGAATGATAGCAAAAATTGGGGTATATGAGTTTCAGGAGTGGTCCATTCATGAAATGATCTGTCTTTGTTTATGTGTTGTTGTTTTGTGGTCCTGATTTGTAAGAGCAAAGAGTGGAAAGCAAAAGGGAATGATGATTATGAGTTTTCTTCTATTTTAGAAAGTGAAGAATCTCTCTTTATTTTTGTTACTTATGCTTTCTTTCTGCAAATATCTAAGACACCTCTTTCAAGCTTTGACATCTGGATATACTAAACTAGGCTAAGAATCTTCTTTCCTTTGTTTTGTTTGAAGAAAATAAAAATTCAAAGTTCCTTTTAAGTTAGGTTTGGACTATTAGTTTTGTTGAGACTTTACTTTGATAAATATGCCAGTGACTATGGTTTTGAATGTGAGCATAATATCTGAAATGTTGAGGAAAAGAGTTTAGACCAATTACCAGATTGTGTTAATGGTCTCTGTGTAATCTCACCATTGATTTTTTCCTCTCAGGCACGCTGTTTCGGATCTAGACAGTGATGTTACTCTCAAAGTCGGCGATGTTACATTTTACCTCCATAAGGTACGTTGTCTGCAATGCTAATAACCGAAGTAGTTACTGATGCATTCTTAAAAGGTACTAATTGTAATGCAAGATACCTTTTTAATGCTGCAATGTTACATTTGCAGTTCCCACTGCTATCAAAGAGTAACCGGATGCAGAGACTGGTTTTGGAGGCGAGTGAAGAAAAAACCAATGAGATTACTTTATTAGACATTCCTGGAGGACACAAAGCGTTTGAGATCTGTGCTAAGTTCTGCTATGGGATGACGGTTACACTCAATGCATACAACATAACAGCTGTGCGATGTGCAGCTGAGTATCTTGAAATGACTGAAGATGTTGATCGTGGTAATCTCATATACAAGATCGAGGTTTTCCTCAATTCGGGCATATTTAGAAGCTGGAAAGACTCAATCATTGTGCTCCAGACTACAAGATCTCTTCTTCCATGGTCTGAAGATCTGAAGCTTGTTGGAAGATGCATAGATTCTGTTTCAGCTAAGATATTGGCGAACCCTGAGACGATTACTTGGTCTTACACACACAACAGGAAGTTAGCTGGACCGGATAAGATAGTTGAATACCGTCGAGAGAAGAGGGAAGATAATGTGATTCCGAAAGATTGGTGGGTCGAAGATATATGTGAGCTAGAGATTAATATGTTCAAGCGGGTGATGAGTGCTGTGAAATCGAGTGGAAGGATGAATAATGGCGTAATCGCAGAAGCTCTTAGATACTATGGTGCAAGGTGGTTGCCTGAATCTATGGAGGCTTTGACATCAGAAACTTCTTCAAACAAGCATCTCGTTGAGACTATTGTTTTCTTGTTGCCAAGAGTAAACGGAGCAATGAGCTACTCTTCTTGCAGCTTCTTGCTGAAACTCCTTAAAGTTTCGATTTTGGTTGGAGCTGATGAGACGGTAAAAGAAGATCTGGTTGAGAACGTGACCTTGAAGCTACACGAAGCTTCTGTTAAGGATTTGCTGATCCATGAAGTTGAGTTAGTTCATCGGATTGTTGGTCAGTTCATGGCAGATGAGAAACGTGTATCAAAAGAAAATCGGTACGAGGAGTTTGTTTTAGGAAATGGAGTTTTGTTGAGCGTAGGAAGATTGATTGACGCGTATCTCGCACACAATACCAATCTTTCACTAACTAGCTTTATCGAGTTATCGGAGTTAATCCCAGAGTCAGCTAGGCCAATTCACGATGGTCTCTATAAAGCCATGGACACTTTCATGAAGGTAAATAAGAACTATTCACACATTCCTGTAACTTTTTGTACACTTCTGTAATTCGTGAAGTTGTGATTTTGTAGGAACATCCAGACCTTACGAAATCCGAAAAGAAGAGACTTTGCAGTTTAATGGATGTAAGGAAACTGACAAGCGAGGCATCAACACACGCTGCACAGAATGATCGACTTCCATTAAGAGTAGTGGTGCAAGTTCTATACTTTGAACAGCTCCGAGCAAATCACAGTCCTGTAGCGTCTGTTTCAACGTCCTCGCATTCGCCAGTTGAGAAGACAGAGGAGAACAAAGGAGAAGAAGCTCCAAAGAAGGTAGAGCTTAGCAAGAAAAGCAGAGGAAGCAAGAGCACAAGAAGTGGTGGTGGTGCACAGCTAATGCCATCGAGGTCAAGAAGGATCTTTGAAAAGTTTTGGCCCGGGAAAGTAGAAAGTAGTAACAAGAGCTCTGAGGTTTCGTCGGGAAGCTCACAAAGTCCGCCGGCAAAGTCATCAAGCTCGTCTTCCCGGCGCCGGAGACATTCAATATCGTGAAAGGATCTCGTTAAACGGTGGGGTTGAAGCAAAATTTGTAAAGAGAAACTACTATGGTTATAACTTATTATTACAAGTGGTTTTAGGATTTGTGCTTAGTTAAAACTGATGAAGTTGGGTTATGTGTTGTCTTTTTCATTTCATATTTTTTCTTTCGGTTATGTGAAGTCTAATGGTAAAGATTTGTTAACAGTTTTATTCATGACTTTTATATATATGTTTTCGTTATTAATTGTTTGGGGTGGATTTTGTATCTCTTAGATTGTTGTTTTTCGAGATCAGAATCAGGATGGAATATTCACCTGATCCAGTTGGAAAAGCACAACCCGCAAACTGATTTGTGTAGTATCCTTTTAAGAACAAGTACCAAAAGTCCATGTATAGAAAAGAAACTTACAATTGATGTTATACCAATACTGAAACTCAACATTGCACAGATTTGATGTCAGATAAGGTAATAAGCAACTTTACCAACAATTACAGTCTAGTTACAGACAAAATACATTCCTCTCCACCAAGTTGTCAAGTTCGTGTACTATATCCAAAGATGGACTAAATACCTTCATCTTCTTCCGTGCTTTGCTCGAGTCTCAAACCAATCAAGTGTTGCACAATGATGTGCCTTCACTAACTAGAAGAGCTACAAGAGTTAGGCACAGAGGATTTAACTATATTGTTCATTAATTCCCAACTTGAATTTCTTAATGTCGAGTTATAATTCAACAAGCCTTTTCAAAAGCAAACTTAAGCAGAAAATTGAATTGTATCATGATGTCTAACTGCAGAAACTTGAATTTTCTTGTTCCTCTCCACCAAGTCGTCAAGTTCGTGTAGCATCCAAAGACCTGAATATTCTATTTATTGTCTGCACATAGTAAAAGACTAAGTGTATCTTCATCTCTCTTTCGTGATTTGCTCGAGCCTCAAACCAATCAAGCGTTGCACAACGATGTGCCTTCACTGACTAGAAGAGATACAAGAGGTAGGCACAGAGGATTAACTACATTGTTCATTAATTCCCAACCTGAATTTCTTGATGTTGAGTTATAATTCAACAAGCCTTTTCAAAGGCAGAGTTAAGCAGATTATTGATCTTATGTCATGCTTACTACCCAGCAATTATGTAATGTGTCTCCCCTTATTAATATAACATATGCTCATACAATATGCAGATTACATCATCAGCAAAGAATTGAAGTTTATTATGAGATTCATATTTTAGAGAAATCATCAGCTTATTATTGAAGTTTATCATCAGGACATACTCAAGAGAGAATTGAAGTTTATTCTGAGATTTATATTTTAGAGAAATCATCACCAGAGAATTGAATATATCAATACCGGGCATCGTCAACAGTAGTTGAAGTTTATTCTGAGATTCATTTATCCAATATTCAGATATAATTTGAAAAGCCTTACTGAGATACATATATCTCTGTTTATACTTTCAAGCTACTTTGCTCGTGTTATAATCACTCGGGCAACATCGGGACAATAGAGACATCATTAGTATTATTGGGCTTTATTCTGAGATTCAATTATCCAATCTTGAGATAAAATTTGACAAGTATTATTGGGCTTTATTCTGAGATTCAATTATCCAATCCTAAGATTTAATTTGACAAGCATTAGTGAGAGACTTGTATCTTTGTTTCAAGCTATTGTGCTTGTGTTATAATCACTAAAAGAAAGATGGGACAATAGGGACATCATTAGCAGACTATAGAGCTTTATTCTGAGATTAAATTATCCAATCCTGAGATATATAATTAGCAGATTATTGGGTTTCTTCTGAGATTCAATTATCCAATCTTGGGATATAATCTGACAAGCATTAGTGAGATACTTGTATCTCTGTTTCAACCTACTTTTTGCTTATGTTATAATCACTCAAAGCACCATTGGGACAATAGGGACATCATTAGCTGAGCTTTATTCTAAGATTCAATTATCCAATCCTGAGATTTAAGTAGCAGATTCTCGAGTTTTATTCTGAGATTCAGTTTTCCAATCTTGAGATATAATTTGACAAGCATTAGTGAGATACTTGTATCTCTGTTTCAAGCTACTTTGCGTATGTTATAATCACTCAAAGCACTAATGGGACATCCTTAGCCGAGTTTTATTCTGAGATTCAATAATTTGACAAGCATTAGTGAGATACTTGTATCTCTTTTTCAAGCTACTTTGCTTGTGGTATAATCATTCAAAGCACCAATGGGACAATAGGGACATCATTAGCTGAGCTTTATTCCGATATTCAATAATCCAATCCTGAGATATAATTTGACAAGCCTTACTGAGATACATATAACTCTGTTTTAAGCTACTTTGCTTGTGTAATTCAGGCAACATCGGGACAATAGGGACAATGTTCCCAAGTTAGAAACTGGACAACCCACAATCATATAATGTGTAGTCCCTTTCTTTTGGGTTTGAAGAAAACAAACTAAAAAACAGAAAATCAAAAAACAAAAACAGATTCTTCTTGAAAAAGAAAATTAAGAAACGCGAGTGTGAAAATTCGTTTGTCTATAACCTGAAAATCAACGATAGGATTTCTGATCTGGAAAAAGACTAAAACAAATTCTGAAACATGATCCATATCAAAAACACAATCAATAACCAAAATCTTTTATAAAATAAGCAAATAAACGTGAAAAAGAAACCTTTAGATTGAAGAAATCGCGAATTTAAAACAGGCAAAGGTAAATCTTGACAGCGAATTTTAACACTGAAATTAGAAACCCTAAGATGTGTAAGCACACAACAACAAAAAAGGAATTTTGGATTTGCGAATTAAAATTTTGCCGAAACATAGGGTTTCAAACAAATCACGAATGCGTAACCCCTCCAAGAATAGAAATCACAATTTGTAAAGAGTGTTTTTGTTTTGCAGAAACAACAAATTCAAAAACTCTAAAGGAAAACAAAATTTTGAAATCAAAGAGAATTTTTGGATGTTTTTGATAAAAAAATCAAATAAAGGTTTAAGATCCGGAAAAGAGAAGATGAAGAGAAAAATCCCCACAAATCAGAGAAACACAAAACCAAAAGAGAATTTTGGGAAATACATAAACAATACCTTGAGATGATGATAATAGCCTTCGGCGAAGATGAATGCGAGAGCAAAAAAAACAAATTGTAATTATGAGAATCAACACAGGCAAGCATTACTATTACTGAATATATAAATAACTATAAAATAGTGACCGTTATGAAATATAAAGTCGGTGATCATGTCTTGGGCTTAGGTCAACATAACCCATAAATATCAGCCCAATTTTTTCAATTAAGTGAACGCAAGTGTAACTATTGTTTAATAAGGTGTGATCTATTGGGCCTTATGGGCTGTATCTAGGGCCAAAACTGGTTCGATATTTAGACTTTCATCTAGATAGTCGAATGATCTGACGGCTAGGAATCGCCGCCGGCCATAACTTCAGAGCCAAAACCCAAAACCCTCGGAACATAGAGGCGTCTTCTCGACGGAGCGAGAGGGAGAGATGCAAACAGTGAAAGCTTTGAGGAGAGTAACTGAACCCTTACAATGGGTTCGCTCTGTTTCTAATTGTAGAAGCTTTTCTGCTCTACCAAACTATTCCGCTTCAGATGCCGATATCGAAGATCAGGTTTTTTGTGTTACCTTCTACTTAGTTCTGGATCTTCTCTAAATGTGGTTTATTTGATAGTTTTTTTTTTCCACATTCACGACTCTATATAATTGATTACAAATGGGAATCTCGTGGCTTTATTTTCTGGAATGTTTATAGTATATGAGTTAGGGAATCACTTGATCGAATTCGAAGTTTAGTTATCTCTGTTCTCAAGTTAGTTTGATACTATATGCTTAGTGGAAGTTGATTTATGGTTCTCTCTTAAAGACTGTCGAGTTCTTTCAGGTTGAATGAAATCTCATTTCCTTTTTTCAAATGATGGATATGTAAGTGTGAATTTTGCTACAATTGAAGGTTCTGGTGGAAGGAAAAGCTAAATCAAGAGCTGCCATTCTCAATAGCCCTTCTTCTCTCAATGCTCTTTCTGCGCCTATGGTATTGTCTCTTGCATAGTAATCTTCTTGGATGTAAAGTATGGTTTCTAAAGGACATTAGTTTTTTTGTTTGTTTTGCTTCAAAATTGTTTGTCTTTCAAGGTAGGTCGGTTAAAGAGGCTGTACGAGTCATGGGAAGAGAACCCAGCTATTTCGTATGTTGTAATGAAGGTATGGTACTCTATAGCTTCATTTTCAAGATTCGTTTCTGCTCCTCATTGGATCATGTGCCTCTTTGATGTATACACGACAATCTCCTTTTATTAAGTTACTACTTTATTTTTTTCGTGAAGGGTAGCGGCAAAACGTTCTGTTCTGGTGCAGATGTCTTGCCCCTTTATCACTCAATCAATGAAGGTCCCTCTCTTTATTAGTTCTCATTGTTAAATACTTGGAAAGGTTTTGTGATTTCAGGGCAAGCCATTCCATAGCTTGAAGTCCTTTTCAGCAAAGTTAATCTGGTGAAGTTACTGAGAAGAATTGTTGATTTATTGCCACTTTTCTTTGCGCAGGGAATACTGAAGAATGTAAACATTTTCTCCAAAACTTGTACCAGTTTGTATACCTCCAAGGAACATATTTGAAACCAAATGTGAGATACCTTGACTTTCCCTTTGTGCTATGTGTTTTCACCAGATGGGATTAATTCGTGTGACCATAGTGACTAGAAAGATGTCAGCTTGCTTCCACTCAGTAGATAAGATGCAAGTGTTGAAATATTATGAACATTGTTTCCTGCTTCTTATTCCGACTTTTTTTCCTTACCGCAGATAGCTATAATGGATGGTGTAACCCTGGGTTGTGGTGGTGGAATTTCAATTCCAGGGATGTTTCGTGTGGCTACAGATAAAACTGTATGTGGCTCGCTTTATAATTACGAATTACTGATATTTTAGTTCGAGTGTACGCAATAATAAAAGTAAAGGTTTCTTTCAGTGGTTACATAAGGTCCTACAGTCTCTTAAGAAAATAAGTTAAATCTCTTAGTTGGTGTTCTGACCCTTTTTTCTCTGTATCTACATATCTTGCTGCCTTAGTTAACTATCATTAACACCTTTCTCTTTGTTTGAAAATGATTCTTCTCTTTTACTTTGGAATTTTCAGTGGTTTCTGACCAACTGTGCGTATGCAGGTGTTTGCCCATCCGGATGTCCAGATTGGTTTTCATCCAGATGCAGGAGCTTCCTACTACCTTTCACGGCTTCCTGGTTATTTAGGTGAATTTCACCTTTACCTGATCTCTCCAATAGATCCATATTCGATGCATATCTGTATAGTAAAATGATGGTCAAATTCTGGATCTGTATCTGATTGGCATTCAAATATTGACTGCAATGTTTGGGTGTTTCTTAAGCGGGCTTTGTGTTTTCTTGTTTAGGGGAATACTTGGCTCTAACGGGACAGAAACTTAATGGTGTCGATATGATAGCCTGTGGCCTTGCCACCCACTATTGCTTAAACACGGTTTGATTTATTTTTCTTATTTTTTCTTCTGTTCTATTCTTTTCTCTTAAGCGCATTCCTTACATTAGTTGTTATGGCAGAGACTTCCATTGATCGAAGAGAGAATTGGTAAACTGTTGAGTGATGATCCTACTGTCATTGAGGATTCTCTTGCTCAGTATGGTGATATTGGCTACCCTGACAGTAGCAGTGTACTGCACAAGTAACTCCTTACCTTGTTGCTATATCTTAAAATCTCTTTCAATTTTCCACTATCGTGTAACCAGAAAATTTTGGTCAGGATTGAGATGATTGATAGATATTTTGGGCTTGATACGGTTGAAGAAATTATTGAGGCTATGGTAAGAGATCTTTGCCTACCATAGGCAGAATATGTTTCAATTTTGGGACTCTTGAATGACTTGTTTTGAGTGTTTTGTCAACTTCTAAGCTTTTATGTTTACCCATAGGAAAATGAGGCTGCTAATTCTTGCAATGAATGGTGCAAGAAAACTCTCAAACAAATCAAAGAAGCTTCACCATTGAGCTTGAAGATTACTTTGCAATCTGTGAGTCCTTTTGATATTCCTCTCTTTTTTCGAATAGAATTTCATTTTCTAACTCTGGAAGTTTCTTCTCTTCTTAGATACGAGAAGGTAGATTCCAAACTCTTGATCAATGTCTCACACGTGAATACCGTATCTCTCTTTGTGGAGTCTCAAAGACAGTCTCTCGTGACTTTTGCGAGGTAAATATATCACCAATTCCAATTCTCAAATAAAGTATCATTATTTTCATATTTTGAACACGTTTCCTGTTGATAGGGTATTCGAGCCCGTTTGGTGGACAAAGACTTTGCTCCAAAGGTACATACAAATATATCAGCTTGAAAACTCAGATATTCGCAAGTCCTTTTGCTTATGTTCATGTTCCAGGTTTTACTCTCTGATGATCTGTGGTTTGTTTCCTTTGAAAATTTCAGTGGGATCCTCCACGCCTTGAAGATGTGAGCAAAGACATGGTGGATTGCTACTTCTCACCTGCCACAGAGCTTGATGATTCAGATTCTGAGCTGAAGTTGCCAACAGCTCAACGAGAGCCTTACTTCTGAAGAATTTACTGATAGTCATCTGCAATAAAGAATTCCTCCGGTCTATGCTCAAATAAGATCCCTGCAGTGACCTTTTGCTGTCAAACTTTGTTTATTCCTTACTAGAGAAAGTTATCATCTTAATTAGGAGTGTCAGTTTGACAAGAAAAGAAAAAATTAGGAGTGTCAAGTTTGTAACTGCCCTGTGATATTTTGTTTATTCATCATCTGTGAGAGAGGATTCCATTATAATGTTCAAAGGCCAAATTGCAGAATTTTCAAACTTGATTGGATACAGATAGTCTACCCTTAACAGCGATTTTCAGGTGGTATGTGTGACATGCATCAAACAGGAACAGTGGAAAACTAGCTAAAAACAAACTTCACACAAATGCTAAGGAACTCTTGATACAAACGCTTCCTCTTAAAAGGTTCTTTATCTGGAAAAACTGATGCGGTGTTTCGAACTTGCTTTCATAGATCTTGGAGCAGATCGTTCTGAACATGCAGAAGATTCAAGGTTGGACCACTCTAGTCCAGGTCGAGCAGGTTCAGGAACACGCTGAGCAAGCAGGCGAGCTGCGTCTTTCCACCATGAAACCTCGGTTTCTTTCTCTTGTAGTCTGCGTTCAACACGGCTCAGAGCAGTCTCAAGCTTTAGTAACTCTTCTTGTTGCCTTGTCTCCAGTAGTTCATGCAGCTTTTTCTGTAGTTCATACGGACAAATTCCATATCTTTCATCCGTCACCACTATCTCTGGTATATGATTCCTTGTGACCTCATTGGACTACAAACACGCAAAGAATTACAAGACTCAGAAATCAAGAGCCTGTTTCATAATTGCTCAAATAGTTCAAAGCCAATGTAAGAAGATAAAAGGGTTACTTTAAGTTTGCCTGGTCTCTGAATCTGATGCTTTGTGTGTCTGTCCTCTGCTTTTTCATCCAAAGGTAACGTATTGCAGTATGTTTCTCCATTGTAATCATCTAGTTTTGAGACCTCACACTCCATGTTCTCCTCTTGAAGAACACTCGTTGATGACCCTTCAAAAATGGATGATGCCAGATTCGTGAAGTCTTGAGGAGAAAACTGGTAACCGCTTGGTACATTGATGCTATGTGCCAATGGACCATTTGAAGACATAGGTGGACTTTCCTGCATTTCTTTCTTGTGTTTATCTTCTTTTGCATGTAGAAGAAACATCTCCATCTGCATTCGCAGGTTTGTCATCTTATCAAGCTCGGTTTTACTTGCCACAACTAGATAAAGTAAAAAAGAACCGATTCCCATTTCAGGAGGTGCTTCGCTGCTTGGTAATTCTGCAAAAAGAAAGAAACTTGCCATAAACGAAAACCAAGTATCAAGTGCTTGACATAATATAACCCACAAAAACAAGGCCAGAGAATCAAAAGCATATGCAAAAAGGAAAAATACAGGCTTCTCACCAAATCTATTTGTCTCAGGACTAGTCTGGTTCAGGCGTTTCGGTGAACAACACTTTATGGGAGCCAATTTGTATCGTATAGAATCTTCTTCTTCTTCTTCCTCCCCTGCATCTCTCTTCTCCTTGGAACTTCTGAACCCAGAAAGCCACCGACCCACGACCTTCCCAGGAGTATAACACTCCACAACTGTGCATCCATCTCCCCTCCTCCGCCGCGAGTGTCCACTGCCTTCCATTGAAAAACAAAAGAAGACAAACAACTCATGGGTTTATAACAAGAGAGGAGAGTGAAAAGGAGGGACCGAGATCAGTTTGACATTGATAATATCATAATGGTGGGACGGAATTGTAACAGAGAGCGATGAACAGATGGGGAACTGAAATAAATTAGAATCACGAGAGTTGCAGAGAAAGACTGTCATGTATGGAGGGAAAGTTTGATTCTTTTCATTTGAAAATTTGCGGGAATCTTCTTCAATCATTGCGTCTTTTCAATCATTGTATTACTATTTTGAATATGAACCTTCATAAAGAAATCAAAGTGACAATTTTTAAAATTTTGGCTGTCATCAGCGAATAAATTCATTGTTTCTTTGGGTCAAGAACATCATAAATGCAGACCAATTAATGTTCATCTAACTGGTTACTTATGGTTTCATTGTACCTATAAATTTTTATATACACTAAAGTTTACATCTTTAATCTCCTAATCGAAAGATACAATTCAAAAAGAAGAAAAGCCCACTCTTTTTTCCAGGGCTGAGGAACCAAAACAAAAAACAAAACATGCACTGAAGATTTTCATGTTCTAGATTGCTCCATCAATCTCCCAGATATAGCAGCTGCAAGAGCAGCTGTAAATTTTGAATCTTTTGTTAGCGAAGAAGCCATTTGTTGAACAAGAACCTCTTGCATCGAATCCCTTTCGTTTTTCTCCGAGGCTAATCTATGACTACCGTGGACCAAATCCAAAGTCACAGTGCTTGACCCAACCTGGCTTGTAGCATCCCCTTCTGAACCGTTTGGACCCAAGTGGTTATGCGTCCCTTCGTATGTTGCTACCAGTACGGACGGATCCTCTGCACTGCGTTGTACCTGAACAGTAAAAACCACAGATCATTACACAGCTGAAACGATTACAAATGAAGCTAAAAATATCAAATTCAATGTTTACAAATTACCTTCTTCTTGACTGGACAAGATGGTGCAAACGAACATCTAAAGTAAGCTCTAGGCGACGGATTATCTCTCGTAACCTTTTGTCCGTATTTCCTCCATTGAAATCCATCTTTTACTGTCTGCATAATAACACTCTGCTTAATCATATACTCTCAGATAATATTCATACAAAGTTCCACTGAAACACGTTTTTATAAAGCAAAAGATCCAGATATAACTGCTTACCAAGCTTGTGTCGGATGTATCAGTAGGCACAAAGACAGTCGAAACCTTTGCTTTGTTGAAGCTATCAGTGACTGGTCTTTTACATGGGAGAAGCTGATTCTTTTGCACATGTTGCTGCTGCTGCTGATTACGATCTTCGTTACTAGAGCTGTTCTCAGTTTTTCCACTACTAAGTCCCATCGGAAATCCTAAGAACTCTTCCGGGTCTAGTTTTCTTTTTTTGAAGGGTTGTTCGGTCTGACCGCTTTCAGGGCTCTTTCGACTCTGAAGCTTCTCCAAATAATTATGAAGTGCGAAGTAATTCTCCCAAACTGTGGCTAGCATCTCTGTTAGTTTCTTGTTCTCTAAGTTCACTCTGTTTAACTGCTCTCTTAACTCACTTGCGCTCTGTTCATTACCACAAAAATACAAAATCACCATTACTAAAAATAGAAAGAATTCATCTTTTTTTACTCCAAAACAAATTGATTATCAAAGTTTTGACTTTATACTGATTTCCATACAAAGATCCAGACATTCAAATTAGATCCATCCTAATTGATTAGGGAAAGCGAAGTTTATAAAAGCTGATAACTTGAATTGAAAGATTGAAATTGAAGGTATTTGCACAACAAATGTTCGACTAAAGAACTAACCTCGATTTCCAATAACCATTTCTTTTCTCCTGAATGAGCGGAAGCCGAAACCGAGACCTCCTTCTTCTGAAATATGAATCAAATGAACCCATGATTAATTGCCACAATCCCAATTCGACAACAAATTGAAGGGAAACAAAAATTACTTAGATTTCAGAAATTGATCAAACGAAAATCCGGACTCACCGGAAACTTTTCAGGAAAAGGGTTGATGTTGAGATCGAGAGAGATGTCAAGAGCCGAAGAATAATCCATAGCAATCAAAATAATACTAAGAAGCAGAGCAAGAGGATTAGTTGGTGCGTAGAGACTAAGTCTCAATTTGCTTTCTTCGGTCGCAAGTTGGTCCGAGTGAATGAGAAGTTGCCCAGCGAAAGTTGGCTTTATTTATACATAACATACAAAGAGAAAGAGTGTCTGTCTCTGACTGTGAGCACACGATATCAATTTTTTTTTTTTTTTTTGGGTCAAAGATATCAATTTTTTTTTAAATTTATCAGAAAAAGACAATATATAAAATTGATGACTTTGAATATTGATAGAGCGTAATGTATAATTTTTTTAAAAAATGAAGAAATTTCATTCATAATCAAATTTACAAAGACGCAAGTGAAGCTATACATGTAAATTCTTAGCCATTTAATCACTCATGCTCTAAAACTGATAAGAGTAGTTTTTTCTGTGGATATTTTGTAGTACAGGTCGGATTCACGTTAAAATCTCTTATTATTTAATAATATCATGTAAGAAAAATATAAGTTTTTGGAGTTAAATTTGGATTAAAAATAATAATAAATATGATATTTAATTACTTGATTAAAAATATTTTTCTAAAACAGTTTTTATCATGATTTTATGAAATATTTATAAATGAACTTTAACCGAGGAAGAAAAAAATGAATATATTTATTATATATATATATGATTTTAGTGATAGAAAAATATATAAATTATAATTGAAATGGTGAAAGAGGAATAAGAAACAAGAGGCATGGGAAATGTTAGGAAGGAAAGTCGTTGGAAAGTGAAGATAAATCTAAAAAAGGTTGTCTTCTGCTATAAAGTCTAGAAGACATTAAAGACTTTGGGAAAAAGATAAAGCAGTCTATTGAATTACACTGATTGGCTTAAAAAGTGGGATTGTATTAAAAAAAAACATTTTGAATTAATTTTTTTTCTAACACTAGATTACAACTAGCCAACCCCTTAGCTAAGTTTTTATATAATGTAAACAATATGATTTAATCTCTGAATGTACAAGTGCACCGATATTTAGTAAATTTACTATCTACCACTAAAATAAAAGTCACTTCTCATTCTGAATTAAGTTATTTATCGTAATTCGTAGGTTTGCTTTTTTATAAAAATAAAATAAAAATTTATCGTAGTTTTTTATGTGGTATGTAGAGACTTTTATTCTTGAACAAGAACCATGGCATTCGATGCAGCTCCTTCTCTAAGAGTCCGATCTTGGTACTCTCGCTAAAGTTTGTTGACATTTCGCCTTCTAGAATAAATTGATTTAGGACTAGGAGTTCAAGCGCGGTATAACGGAGTTGTCAGCGTAACAGCTGGTGCTCTAATCTGAGCTGATAAATAGGAACTACACTTCGACTTTATTTACTATATTCCTCCTGGTATGTATAAGTTAATTTTCTGTTGTAATCATTCATGTTAATACTCTATAGTATATTTAGTATGTCGTTATTTATCGACATACATCATTTTTAAAAAGTATTGTACATGTGTAAATCTAGATTTATTTTAATTTTAACAATGTTTAGGTACCTGTAATTAAAATGGAAATACGAAAAAGAATCTTACAGACGGTTGATGAAGGACTTAGAAGATTAAAAGTTTGAAGTCATGAGGCAAAGCAACAAAAAGAAATGATAAAAATTAGCTGTAAAACTGATGAAGAAAGCAAACAAAAAGGAAAAAATCAATAATATCGGCGGAAGTTGTCCCATACCTTAGAAAAATTTGTACTTAAATACATAAATTTCAACGTTGTCTGATCCGTGTTTCCTTTATATCCTGTTGTTGTTCTTTTTCTTTATATTATTTTAATATTAATAAAGGAGAAAAATCTATTTCCACCTTGAAACTTTAATATTATAATACATCTATTGGAACATTGATTTTTGATTTAATTGTACAGAATTATCATTTTTTAGGTTTAATTGTATAAATTCATGGTTACAGGTAAAATTAATAACCGGCCCCTATAATTTAGTCGTAACCCTAATTTAAACCAAAACTTAACCCAATTTTAACCCACGTTATGACCCGACTCATCTTGTTTTTCTCCATCTCTATCGTCTTCTTCCTCTAAAATATTCTAGATATTGAAAAATTAACAATCTAGAATTATATAAATCAAATCCACAAATCAAAAAATTTGAAACCTTATAAAAAATCTTCAAACCATAAATTGAAATTCATTAGGAAAATCCTCAGACGAAAGAAATTCATTAGAATATTTCTTTTGCTTTTGGCTAGACCGGCTTTAAAGTTCAACGAAGAATTGTTCTACCTTTATACTCAGGTGAGTGACCATCTCATCACAATGGAAGCTAATTGTTAAATTCTCTTACACTCTCGTTCTGTAATGAGTCTCTTTATGCTTTCAGGAGATGTGAAATCTGCAAACGGACTCAAATCATACTTGTTATCAAGAAATCATTCAAATTTAAAATCAGAGTTCCAAGCCGGAGATGGGAAGGTTTGTTTGTGCCATTCAAAAATCCTCAAACCATAAATTGAAATGATTTTGTAAGAACAATTTGGGTTATCGAAAAAGCTCAGCAAAAGAATTTCTTTTGTTTGGGGATTTTTCTAATGAATTTCAATTTATGGTTTGGAGATTTTTTTAAAGTTTCAAATTTTTTGATTTGTGGATTTGATTTGTATAATTCTAGGTTGTTAATTTCTTAATGTCTGGAATATTTTAGAGGAAGAAGACGATGGAGATGGAGATGGAAAAAAGTAAGAGGAGCCGGCTCAAAAAAGGTCAAAATTGGGTTAAGTTTTGGTTTGGGTTTAGGTTACAACTAAATTACAGAGACCGGTTATTGATTTTACGCGTAACCGCGAATTTGTGTAATTAGTCCTAAAAAATAATAGTTCTATTATGATATCAAATTTTCTGGTGAAAATAAACCAACTATTTTCTCCATTAATAATAATAAAGTTGATCCAGATCCAGACACTCACCATATCAATTATGAATTTTCCCTTGACTTCCTTGACCATTGACTCGTTTTCGCACGTCGGCAATTCTTTTATCTATATCTTTATGAAAAATCGAGAAAACTAAAGTCAAATTTAAGACGCAACCTAATCATTACTAACTAAACAGCGTATTTATAATAAATATTTAATTTTTAATTAAATTTTTAACTGTAAATTGATTAAATTAATTAAACTAACGATTTTAAAAGTTCAGTTTATTTTTATCATCTTTTTAAAAAACTGTTAACCTTGATTTTCTATTTTCTTTCAAAAATAATTTCAAATTCGTCACTTTAAAATATCGAAAACAACATTTATAAACTCTGATTTATACTTCTTAATTGGCTCTTGATTTCTTTCAAGAATAAACTATCATTTGTAAACTAAATCCAGATCAAATTATTTTTGAATTTGATGATATATGATATGTTAATAACTATGTTATAAGGAATTCAATCTCTCGATTATAAAAGAATTTTAAAATAAGTTTTATTGTAAATTAAATTTTGTTGATCTAATTATTAAAAAATTATTAAATCAAAAATATTTCCATCAGAAAAGACATAAATGAAAAATATGTCGATGAGCAATATTAATTGCACAGTTGTTCGTTGTCGATGAGATAATAATCAATAAATAGTTAATTCAAGAAAATATATACCATACATTTTAGATGTTAACATAGCCGTGTGGTATTACAGTACCCGAAAAAAACAAGAAAAGAGATATTAGCAGTATCAAAGTGAATTAAATTACTCGATTATTTTGTAAGAACATAACCAATCACAGGACATAGCAAATCAGGTCGGTGAAAAACATTCTTCTACAGTTCTTCTACCCACAGAAGGTAAATATAAACAACCGACAAAATCAAAAATGTTAAAATATTAAGAATATATATTTAAACAAACGTGGAAAAAGGGTGGAGAAAAGACAAAGGAAAGGACCCACACGGGGAAAAGTGGACAAAATCTTGACCAGACTCGACCGTGACTTCCAACTTGAGAGCCCTTTCAAGTTTCAAGTGTGAACTACTTGCCACCTTGGGCGGCTCCGACATCCACTTATCGACTTCCTTTTTTATTGTCAAATCTTTTGTTTGTTTGTTTATTCAAAGATTAGAATCTTTAGTGTAATCTCAATTACTGTGTTTCTTTCAAACATGAGGCTACAAATACTAACCACTATTCCATTAAGATTCACAAATAAAAACCGTTGTGTGACAAGATTCTTGTATTTTGATTTATTTTTGTTTATGAAGTTTAAATGTTTGGATTGTGACATAATCCCGTGTATTATCAAATAAGTTTGTTATATAGTCTTGACTTTGGTTTTCCGGACCACAAAACCAAAACATGTAACTTTTAGGACATTTCCTGAAACAGATTTTCAAACTTGGGGTTTTAACCAATTCTCATCAAAAGTTATTAGGTGTATATTCTTAATTGACTAAGAAAACTTAAATATTATCATTTTGTACATAACACATGATTAATCTGTTAAAAAATATATGAATATGGAACTAAGTGATGATATACTAGTGATTTAAGGTTGGTATTGAGGATCTAGGGGATATGGGTTCAATTTGTTTGAGATAAGAATTCACATAAACTTTTTTATGTCTCTGAGAAAATGTACGGTGAAAAATACATCAATCCACAATATCAAAAGTTTTGATCTACAGAGAATGATGCATGGTTTCCACTGTATAAGTTAGTGGTCCCAGAAACAGAAAACTTTCGAATACCAAAAAAATGAAAATGGGAGACTGGATTCACCCATATACATTGTTAAAATGAATGACCAGATGTTCTAAGTGTGAATAGTGTTTTTTTTTTTTTTTGCCAAAAACAAAAAGATCAATAAATGTGATTTGTAAAATGTCTAGAGTTCTTATGGCCTAAGACACCGATAGTGCTTATAGAAAATCAACAATGAGAATTCATTAATGGAATGATTTGTAATTAACAGAAATTTCTCATCACTATAAAGAAGTTAGTTACTGAAATATTGACCCAAACACTCAATTATTTTATACGATATTGTAAACTCTAACGTATAGATTATAGGGTGATAGTTCTAATTATATCCTAGAATTTTTATATAATTAAGATATAATTTTCATATAATTATGAATGTATCTAAACATTGAAATATTTGTTAATTGCACACAAATCTAAAATAAAAGTTCGAATTCCATCCGAATCATCATATATATATAGTACCAAAAACACTAGAAGTTTGCTCATCTTCTTAATTGTACACAAAATTAAAAATCTAATTCTTAATTGCACATATATTGGTGTCAGTTAAATTGAATAATATTGGTCATGCTAGATATTGTTAACAATATAAGAAACATCAGTAATACTATTATTTATGAATAAACTAGTAAAAGCTCGTGGAAAAGTTAATTAAACAAATATATCGTAATTGGAAAAAAATGAAAGAACTTTATGAGTTTCTTAGATCCGAGGTGGAGTGATAAAAGACCATAAAATAAGACCAGTCCACCTTTTAAGTCGTCGTCTTAAAACTGCATCTCCCATTTTCTAAATGACGACGTCAACGTGATCACGTTATCATTCAGTATTCACAACCATGATGCAATTATCTTACGTTCTATTTTGTCTTTGTTTTCTGAATATTACGCTCCACAAATAGTTGAACGTACCAAGAAAACTTTCGACAATACACAAATTCAACCTTGTAACACCGTCTGAAAATCATATAGCAAATTGGAGTTTTCTTACAGTATATTCTATCGGGATTTGATTATATAGTATCGTATTGTCCTACATATATAATAAAGTTCGTGATTTAAAAGTTTGAATTAGTTTTTTAACAAAAAGAAAAGTATGAATTATTTATCATAGTTTACTGATCTCATTATTGACAAAACAAAAATTTGAAATTTCTCTAAATTTGTTTTGTTGAACTAGTATTTTGAAACAATATAAACGGTTTTGATAATTTCTGTGAACTCTTCTTGTGATTGATTTTAGATTTAGTTCAAAAAGGCTTCAGCCAGACAATAAATGCATGGATTATATTAAAAATGAAGAATCTTTTTTAAAAAGATAAAAAATTCATTATGACAAAAAATCTGAACAATAATTCAGTGCTAGTTGTTAATGTACGAAACAAGTAGTATATTGCTTGTCGACAAAACATTCACAGCGTAACAACAACCATATAATTTGAATAGATATAAAAGATATTATATAATAAAATCGTTAGGAAAGACTAATAAAATAGATACCAAGTCAAGCTAGTTTTCTATATATTAAAAATGAAATATTCTAGTTTACGTAATCTCATCATACTTTTTCAATTTTGATGCATATAATATAAATTTACGTAATCTCATCATAACACGTTTTCTAAA
The DNA here is from genome assembly GCA_963920545.1 of Lepidium didymum. Classification (NCBI taxonomy): domain Eukaryota; kingdom Viridiplantae; phylum Streptophyta; class Magnoliopsida; order Brassicales; family Brassicaceae; genus Lepidium; species Lepidium didymum. The sequence continues at coordinate 3,090,554 of OY986980.1, forward strand.
AAATCAGTTGAATTTTAAACTTATAGCATTAATATAAATTTCTTAAAATGAACATTAACAATAACTCATTTTTAATGCGATACAATAACTATATTTTAAAATATATAAGTATATAACATCATATTCAGTATTATGATATATATATATATATATTGTCTTCTTAACCCATACAAGTACATAGATTATAATAAAGGCATATTATGCACAAAAACATAAGACCGAGAAAATCTTCTGGCTGTGCAAGCAAGGTGATCAGCTTTGTGGTTCAGTGTGCGAGGAACGTAGAGAACGGAACACGAACGGAATAAGCTTCTAAGTCTTAAGAAGTCTTTCAGGTACGGTTGGAACGCATGTCAATTATGAGATTCTCCCAGCATCTTAAGAAGTTCAGCACAATCAACAATAAACTCAACTTCCTTAACCTGAAGAGATGAAAGACAAGTCATAGTCCAAAGGAACGCCTCGAATTCGAAGTGCAAGGAAGACAAACTATGCCTGATACATTGAGCTCCGAAGTTGATGCCCTCTAAACTATCCAGAAAAGAGTATCAGTCCAATCCTGATAACAGGTCAGACTCCTTCCACGACGCATCTACCATACATTTGTATCCTGAGAAAACCGGATTGATAGTCAAAGGCCGAGAAGCCAATCCCGAGTGAGACTGGATAACCTTTGGACATCCCCTCGATACAACATGACTCTCTTTATGTGCCTCAGCCCATATTATGGCCTCGACTTCCGTCAATTGGATAATATCTTGTGGATTTCTATTTTTATTTGAAAATGCTTTCTCATTCCACGTTTTTTATAGATACCATAAGATCTATATTATGATATTTTTTATATTATTAGAAGTAAATACTCATCATGCAAATAAGTTACAATTTTCTTTTAATAATTAAATCTTATAAATATTAGTTACTCTATACCAAATATGAGTCATTACTTAGTTTTTTTTTCAACAATTGGATCAACAATCTCAATCTATAGCTAAATTTTCTTTTTTAAAATTTCAAAACCAAAGTGGAATTATTGATTAGTTAAAGACTTAAAAGGTATGAAGAACTAGTAGAAGATGGACCAAAGTCACATAATTGTAAGTAAATGAAAAGACTAGTTGCTCAAGTCATATGACTTTTAGCCAAACATAATATTCCATGCATTCGTCTTTTCTGAATCCTGCTGATGTTATTCAGGATTCATCAGCTGCATTACGTAATTAACCTTACGTCATCGTTTGTCATACTTTATAGTGACTTCGAGTGGAATAGATAAAAATCAGGAGTTTTGAATTGTGGTCTATTAGATCAATCAGAACCAAACCCTTAACCCCACTTCAACCCAACTTGGCCCTAAACTCGTAACATAGACTTCTACATCATACACTATGCACTTTACCAGTTTCAGTTCCATTAGGCCATGAAAGCTGGGTCCAGGATATTCTGTAACAGTTCCCTTCATGAGGATCTCTAATAACAATTCAATATTATCTTCACCTGAAATGTAGACACAGTGGATATTTAAGAATCCAAACCATATGTGTCTTCTAAGTATAGATAGCTTCACGTACACCAAACTGGTGAGGGTACGACGAGTAGCAGGGAAAGTCAAAATCCAAGGTTTCTGGTTTTGGAATCAATATCTGCTCATTCCTTTCATGATTGAAGGAACCTCCACCTTCGTTTCTTCTACGCAAATCACCCTGCGTGATATTCACAAACTTAGGAACAAAATGCAACACAAAAGGTAACGTAAATCCACAAGAAAGTTCCAAAAGAAGCCTAATTTTATTACCACTTGGATAGAAAGTAGAAACACACAATCGTTAATCACAAAACAAGACAAACGCGCGGTAAAACAAAACGAGAAACAAAATGAAAAGAGTTAAGGTTTGTTCTAGTTGCCATGAGGTAAAGCTTGCATGATTTGCTCTGAGCTTGGAAAGTAAGAACACACAAGTGCCCAACAATCATTTTCAAAAGATTCTCCCAGATCCATTTTTCTAAAATATCCCTTCTTTCCTATGATGCAAGCTGTGTTTTTCCAAGTGTCACCAAATGGAGATGCTATACATGCAATTATTTCTTTATGAAGAATCATCGCCACCTTCTTCTTCTCATCAACTAAGAAACTCCCAGCTTTTCTGCAAAAACCACAACCAATGAGTGGGTTCATATCAACTTCCAAAAACAACTTTCTCCGTGACACTGCATTGGGCTCAATCTTATCACTAATCCATATCTTCACAGTATGTTCTCCACGACCTGGCTGGTACAACACTGCAAGCTGCTCATCTCTAACACTTGATAGACTCACAGTACGCAGATTAAGTTGAAAAGGAAAAGGTAAACGCTTCCAAATCTCTCTGTTGTAAAATCAAAACAGATTAAGAAATCAGTCAAATCTGATATCGTTCTTCCATTTCGAAGCTTTTGTTGAGCAAACCAGTAAGTGTTTCCCTTGAGAGTCAAACCACGACTATAATATTCTATCTTTCCAGTCTGGAGTTACATCAATAACCTTCCACAAATTCGAGTCTAAATCAAAGATTTCAAACTCACGTATAAGACCACCTCTAATGTCGTCATAACATTCAATAAATCTCAAGATTTTGTGGCTATGAACCGAGTTGTTCTTCTTCTTCTCGTATCCAATAGCGTACCTGTCCATTCTGTGATATGAATTTCTAGGTTCTATCCACCTTTTTTGCCCACTATAAGGATTCCAAACCACAATTCTAGATTTGTCTTTGGTTATGCATCAAATCAAACCATCGCAGTGAAAGATTTGAGATATGTCGACTCGATCTGCATCATTTAAACTAATAAGTTTACCTATTCGTTCTATTGACGGATTAAGGAGATTTATGCTTACTAGATAAAACCTATGTTCCAGCATCATCACCATCTGAAACTCCTTACTGTACTTCCTCTTTGCTGCTGTGAAACTCCGATCTTTTGATATCATATTCCAGGTTTTGCAGGTGAATCGCGCTGCTTTCAGAGATGTCACCGGAAGCCTAGAGAGTACCTCCTCCGTTAATTCCCGTGGCAGATCGGAGATCTTCCTCCTCATCGTTTCAACGACGATCGTAAACGCTGTGATGGAAAAAACGTTGTTCTTTCAAATCAACAGCAGTATAGAACAGGATTTCGAAGACGTAGATGACGTGCCTCTCAATCATTTAGTTGGCTAGTGGTGACACAAAATTAATTAGGCCTAAAGCCCAAAGGAGTTAGGCCCAATAATTCTATTTGCATGAGACGTGTGGACTTTTTGATGGGCTTTAAAGTAATGGTCAAGGCCTATTAAAATGTGGTTTGGTTTAGTTCCCCAAACCAAAAACTACCAAAATGAAATTGCATCTGAAACAAATTCTGCCTCATACCATAGCCAAATGTATATTTCAATATCCACCTCTGCATTCGAAGTGACATCAGAGTCATGCTAATGTAACATCAAAGCCAAAGAAAGTAAACAGAGATGGAGAACAGTGATTCAATTATAAGTTCCTAGCTTCAATATCTTCCTCAGAGAGACATCTTCATCGTGAGTCTTTTTCCTTCTTGTGGTCTTTTTAATTTGCAGTTTAATATTTGTAAAACTCTAACATCTCTTCTTCCACGGGATGAGTCTTGCCTACTATCACTAGACAATGTAATGGTGCTCCAAAGTCAACACTCTCGAGTTGCTTCATCTTCCCTGCGACTATCTTCTGGTCCTCAGCCCCAAGCCGTGCAAACCCAACACACTCTGTGTCTTCACCATAAACAGACTCTCCATACTTTTGCTCAACTTCTAGTAGCTGTTCGATGGCCGTATTAACACTCATATATCTAGGTGGTTCATACTGTTTCTTCCCGCCTCTGCAAAGAGATTCAAAAGTGGGCTCCTTCACTCGGATATCTAACAAACAGAGAGTGTGAAGTCCAAGGGAGCGATTCTTCTTGATCTTCTCGTAAAAACTATCAGGCCTCCAAGTCTCGGTGAAGAACGGAATTGAAACAGTCTCTCCATAATGGTATAGCTGCAAGCCACAAATCCCAACAGCATTCATAACCGACGCATTGTGTACTACCTCTACTTTTACACCGAGTGTCTTAGCTCGAACAACAAGATCACTGTGTGTTGTAGCTCTGCAAAATCCATTCCCAGCACAAAAACCATTTCAGACATCTAAACTGCATCATATCTACTTAACTATATTAGCTATAAATTGAAATTCAAGAGATTGATAAAGCTCGAATTATTGTACCCGAAAGGATCACCAACAACGAGAAAAGCGATATCATTATGAATGGCTTCTTCAATCATATCGCCTGCCTTTTCTTCCACCATTTCTCTATCAGCAAGTATAATGGGCTTTCCATAAAACTTTTCCTGAGAAATAGTCCCAGAAAATAAAGAAAAGATCAGAACAGGCAATTGGGAAACTAGGGAGTCTACTTAGATCACTGGAGATTTGAGAGTCTTACAAGATTGGAAAGACCATCAGCTGAGAGACCGAAGGACAAAAGAGAAGTATAAGCTTCCATGTATACTTTCTGAGACTTCTTAACGGCCTCAAGTCCTCTCAAAGTTATGTCTTTTTCATCTCCCAAACCTAACCCAATAATGTACAACATCTCTGCTTCTCTGACAACAGTGCAAAAGAAATCCTAAACATGAGTTAATTACTCAATCAGATAATAACATGAACGACCTAGAAATTAAAAGACACAGAGCAATGAACAAAATATGAACTTAGATCTCAGAAACAAGAGATTTTATTGCTTTACACCTATAGCTTCAGAAAAAGTAAGTGGGCAAATAAATCGAACAATTTTTGCAGGTCGAACCATCTATACACGAATTCACCAGAGGAAAAGGTCAGATATTTACCTGATAAAATGGTTGCAGAACTCGGAAAGGAAAGCTCTCGCAGTCGTTAAACCTCGGCGAGTAGCCGAGAAGAAGGTCAAAACCCTTTTTGTGTTTTTTATTATTTTTATTTTCTCATGATATTTTTAGTCAGTCCAATAACACGGCGTCGTTTGGACTTTTGGTAAATCTGATTTCGAACTAAATTTATATCAATTCATCACATTATTACACGATAGTGAGTAATCGGCCCTACATTTAGGGCAAAAAAATACTACAATAGTGTGATATTACTACACTCATGTCAAAGAAGAAGACTGAGTAATTGAATGAATAGAGTTACAACATATTAGGCAGTGCAAGAGAGCTGAGGAAGACAGTTTTTTTGTCGAACCAGCTCATGCATATCGTGCACTATCTTGAACACTGCTTCTGGTCTAGCTAGCCTCAATGCATTCTGTGACATTATCTCCAACTCTTTTGAAGCTGGTCCAAACCAATCCGCTACAATCTTTGATATCTCATTTGGTGATTTTGAGAATTTCCCACATCCGTTCTCCACTACATAGGGTACATTCCCTGCCTCCTACGCTCAGAATCAAAACCCTCAGAATTGAATACCATAAGCCAACAGAAAAATGGGAGGTTTGAAGTGGAACTTACTTGACCAGCGATGTACCCATTTAAGATTATTGGTAACCCTCTTATCATAGCTTCAGCTATAGTGCCTGGACCAGCCTGCACAAGCCCAAGTGACAAACAGTAATTAAAGAAACAATCGTTCTAAATTCACTCTTGTTTTCAGGTACAAGAGAGACTAGAAATGTTCGATTTTTGGTTCTGTTCGGTTTACCTTTGTTATGATGCAGTCACAGGCACCCATGCACTCCTCCATTTTCGTTATAAACCCCTTAACCTATGACAAAAGAAAACTGTCTCAGTGACTTACATCGAATGCATAAGATTGCGGATTTGGTATGAATGGTGAGAAAGTATTGAGTACCTGGACTGGGATTTTCCAATCTAAGGAACTTAATTTGTTTTGGAGTTTCTTGTTCCGTCCACAGATTACAAGAACCTGACCTACTGCTTCACCAAGACTCTCATCATACAAAGCATCTGCAAGTGCTCTTGCTGTTGCCTCGATTGGACCCATCCCTTCTCCTCCTCCCATTAACAACACAGCTGGGAGATTCTCATCCATCCCTAGCTCCCTCCTTAGTTCAACCTGTGATTTGTCAGAAGGATACTATTACATTTGGATACATTTGAAACAACAAAGAACACCTAAGAAAGGCACTTTTCCAAAACAGACCTTTGGACGAACTGTTTTCACAAAGGAAGGTCGAACAGGAAGGCCATAAACTTTTATTTGTGATGTTTCAAGTCCTGCTTTTTGCGCCCTTTTTGCCACTTCTGTTGATGGGCAATAACATCTTGTCACCAGTTTATGAAACCTAAAAATGAGAACAAACAAGTTGAAACAATATGCTTACAAAGAGCTCATATGACCTTTCAAATGAACGATTTGGCAACATAACCAACCATGTGGGATGGCAAGTGCTCAAATCTGTAATAACCGTGGTGAAGACGATTTTATCAAGCAAGCCTTTTGATCTTAGGACACGAAGTGGGACATGTTGCATCAATGGATGAACACTGATTATGATGTCTGGTTGATATTTCATTAACCCCTGGGCGATTTCCCTGTATTTCAAAAAAACTGTATCAGATTTGACACGAAAAGACACGAGAAATTCCATAAGAGACGCATAGACCAACGAATATAGGCTAAATTTGATGCTCCTTTCTCATAGGTACACTTAAAACCTCTCGACTAAAATCTTCTTATAATGAACTTGGAACAGACAAATGGATTAGTCAGCAGGAGTAACCAAATCATAGACCTTATTCCCCTCACCTGGCAATAAAAGTTGAAGTTGCTGCAAAATTAGATTGATGAATAACGCGTGGAGCTGTACCATAATAAGTCATCTTCCACAAAGTTCCATGTTTCACCAAAAAATTATAGCTCCTGGGAAGTTGATTGAACGGCCAGGGCGTATGATCTGTCCACAAATCCGTAATAAAAACCTGCGCAAATACTCTTAATGAACGGAAGAAAATCAACAAAGGCTCACACTACTTAATGTACTAAAATATAGATTTCCAAGAACCAAATTTAGTTAAAAGTCAGTTCCACACTCTTCAGCTGGGACACTATAGAGCACCCAAGTGGATGTAACGTAATGTGAAATCCAAAAAGTCGTCCACTTACATGAACAATACATCTAAAAAGTTATTTTCTCTAATTTAAGAAGAAGTCTTAGCAATGAAACTGAGTCTGTGGTTTCTTATAACTCAAAACCTAAAAGAAAGAACAGAGATTCTCTAAGTTAGCAGCAAACCGATACTTCCACAAATTGAAAGAATCTCAAAGTGAAAGCCATCAACAAGTAATGAACCAATCATGATTACGCCGAAGATGAAAGGAAATATTAAGACAAACCTGGTACTCATCGCCAAACTCCTGATTAAATGCAGCTTTAATGGCTTCTGCAGAAGCTCTGTGACCACCACCAGTATCACTCATCAAAATCAAAACTTTCTTCGGCCGATCAACTTCAACTCCATTCAACGGCAATCCTTCCTCACCCAAAACTCCTCCATTCCCATCTTCCCTTAACCCATTCTTGTCGCTCGACAATCCGACTCCTCCAATAGAGGCAAAGCTCTCCGGAACAACCTTATCGCAATGGAACCTAATAAATTTGTTGAAATCGCTGATAAACCTACGCAAGCTCGAACCAGCACTACCCTTAGTGTTCAAACTCAGAGAAGCTAGGGTTTTTCGCGTCCTTTGAGCCGGTAAAGTTCGGAAACCATTGAAGTACAAGGCATTGGACGTAGAGAGAGCAAGCCCATCAGAACTCGATCGATTTCTAGAGGCTAAACCGGTTAGCCGTGTAAATAAATCAATGGCCGGTGCTGTTGATTCCTGAGTTACCGTTGAAGGGTTTTGCATACTTGATTTAGCGAAAATATTGAGAAAGAGAAAGAGAGAAAGACTCAAATAATGGCGGAATTATTAACCATAAAATGATCAAATGCGTCGTACAGGGAGAGATTGCAGCCACAGAGGATAGGATTTCTAGAGGATGAAGATTGGAGTTTGTTTGTTTTTATATAAAGAAGAAGATTGCTTTTGGCTAAACCGAAACTTTATCCGAATATTCTATTGACAATTCTTACCAAAATTCATGTAACCAATTAGCCAATTTATGTAAATGTAAATATCGTGTTATGAGTATGCAGATTCTATATTTGGGTGGTCTAAGACTCAAGTCAAAGTTTATAAACTGATGGTCGGCATAATGGACAAAGTAATACTACAATTATCGCACATTTATCATACCGTTCTTTACCATAAAAGCATACTCGTCGTGGAATTGGAACTCGTTCCGACCAAAGAAAAAGAAATTGTACACGCATCGTATAAATAAAAAAGATGACGGTGAGGCATGCCATTCACATGTTGATATTATATTAAAAGCTAAACTAAAAGCTATGACAATTAGTGTTTACAAGGCAAGTACGAGGAATCTGACAAGCAACATTTTCTTTTGTAAGATCTAACAAATTATCTTCTCGATATTGAAATTGCTATATCTTGTACTATAGAAATTCTTCTCTTCTTTTTGTGTTTTTTTTTTCGTCATTGAACTTTTATAGTGAAACTCTGAAACAGTGTATACATCATTCGTTACAATAGGCAAAAAAAAAAAAACAAGACATGAATCAAATACAAACCAATCTTATCACCAAGTTGTAGTATATATTTAGCTAGCATATCTGTACACGCATTATTTACCCAAGAAACATATCGTAATTGCGTCGCATAATATATTGATTGTCAAGTTAGAATTATTTGGATAAATTGCTGTAGTACAAGGTTACCCTTTGGTGTTCATTAAAGTTTTACATTGCAATAATAATACTAGTAAATTGCAAAAAGATATGATAAAAAAACAAGTTTGGCGGAAATACATTGAAAACTACATGTATTAAGTGAGCTTTCTAGCCCGATAAAAACGACATGTATTAAATGGGCTTTATAGCCCAATAAATGAATTGGGCCATACCCAGTTTAATTTCCTCCTACCAGTTTAACATTGCGCCGGTAACTCCCTTCACCGCCGTCGGTTGTTCTTTCCCGTCGAGCTGGGAAAAGAATTCTGGGTGCTGACGGAACAACGTCGTTTGAGTTTTTGGGGTTTCTTTTGTGTTTCCTGTTTCTTCTCAAATAAGTGCTCAAAGATGAGTCCATATAATTCTTAAAACCCTAGAATCCAGTGAGGCAAAACTGAGAGAGATGAGGATTGCTATTGAAGGTTGTATGCATGGAGACCTTGACATTGTCTACAAGACAATTCAACATTACGAACAGATTCACAGCACCAAAATTGATCTCCTCCTCTGCTGCGGCGATTTTCAGGTAACCATTAGTTTTCCGGGAATGAAAAATCCATTTGATTCTGCTTTCTGAAGTTTGAGAAGTTTGTTCTTGGTGGTATAAAAATTAGGCTGTCAGAAATGAGAAAGACATGGATAGCCTTAACGTACCTAGAAAGTTCAAAGAGATGAAATCCTTCTGGAAGTACTACTCAGGCCAAGAAGTTGCTCCAATTCTCACAATTTTCATTGGTGGGAATCATGAGGCTTCTAATTACTTGTGGGAATTGTATGTGCTGAACTATATTAGTCTTGTTTTGAGTTAGGATTCTGAAGCTCAAAAAGATATGTTCTTTAGTGGTTTCTGGTTGTTTCTCTATAGGTATTATGGAGGTTGGGCTGCCACCAATATTTACTTTCTGGGTTATGCCGGTGTTGTGAAGTTTGGTAATGTGCGAATTGGAGGCCTTTCGGGTATTTACAATGAGCGGCATTACCGTTCAGGTTTGTTCACTTTGTTTTGGCTTCTTAGTTGTGTCTTTATTGTAGGTTAGGGAACATTTTAAATCTGTTCTTGTTTTGTCAATGAAGTGATATCAGTCATTCTTTTGATTAGGACACTTTGAACGGCCACCGTATAATGAGAGCACCATTAGATCGGTCTATCATGTTCGTGAGTATGATGTCCAGAAGTTGATACAGCTTAAAGAGCCGCTTGATATATTTCTCTCACATGATTGGCCTGTTGGAATCACTGATTATGGAGACTCCAGGTCACTTCTTCAGCAAAAACCATTCTTCCGTCAAGAGGTAAAAGTGACAAAATTTGGGAAAAGCTTTCTCTTTGTTCGTTTTGGTTTTGAGATGATTGTTGCTAGTAATTGGACTGAATTTATTGCAGGTAGAGGAGAGAAATCTTGGAAGTAAACCAGCTGCTCTACTGCTAGAAAAACTGAAGCCTCAGTTTTGGTTTTCAGCTCACTTACACTGCAAATTTGCTGCTGCTGTTCAACATGGCAACGATGGATCAGTGACAAAGTTTCTCGCCCTTGATAAATGCCTTCCAGGGAAAAAGTTTCTGCAGGTTCGTCTTCCTTCCTGTCCACCATATGCTTTGTTCTTTTGAAACAAAGGATATCTTATAATTTCATAGGTTGTTCATTAGATTATTGAAATCGAATCAGAGCCTGGACCATTCGAGGTCCTATATGATGAAGAGTGGCTATCAATAACACGAAAGTTCAATTCTAGTTTTCCGCTAACAAGGAGGGGCGCAAATTTCAGGTACACCATCTTGAACAAGCTACCTACTAATCTTCTATGACATGTTTATATTTCTTCCATTTACTTTTCTACAAGTTTATGTATATGTTTTGTGAAAATAGCGCTGCTGATATGGATATACAAGAGAGCCGTGAGTGGGTGAGGAAAAAGTTAGAAGAAAGGCAATGTAAACCTTTTGAGTTTGCAAGGACAGTACCAGCATATAACCCTTCACAACGTATCTATGATTCCATACCTGGTAAGTTAATGTGTTGAATGTAGAGCATATGTAAAGTTGATGAATAACACTGATGAGATCAATAAGGATGTAAAGTACATGGATAATCAATTGAAGTGTTTATTATTGTGGAATTATGTAGAGATCCCACAGAATCCCCAGACACTGTCTTTGTTAGAGCTCCTTGGTCTCCCATATCTCCTTGATTCATCACCAGTAACAGGGGAAAGAACCGAGATTCCTGTTTCACCGGCTTCATCAGGTATGGCCATGGGTTTCTTTATATATTTGTTCATTTCCTCGTTCTATCTGCCTTGTCATGGAACTGCATTGGACTGCAGTGTCAAGAATAAAGCATATCCTGTTGTATATTGCAGATATTACGAGATATGATAGCGAAGAAATCCCACTTGATGACGTTGATGAAATAGAAGAGATAGAGGAAGCAAAAGCGGATGATCCTACGAGAGACGAGGCATGAATCTCTCTCCTTTCAGATCGGAATATTTGTTGTCTTGCTAAATTTTTGACTGCTTAGTCTTCAAGCTTGAACACAACCACATTAGTGAAGATTATGTGCTTAGACAATCAGGTTTTTTCTACATTTTTTTTAAAAAAGCATAAATTTTATTTGTGATATTAAAGAAAAGTGAATCATTCAAATGTCTGGAATAAATGTTTAGAAATAATTTTAAGTTGGAAATATGTGTAAATATTATGTCCATCCATTTTTCAAGAAACTTGAGTGCTTTTTATTCCTGAAGCTCTCTCGCATGCATTGGTTTGGGAAGTTAACTCGCCGACAAAACCCATAGATAGTAATGTCGGATTCACGTAAAAACATGAATGATGTTGGTAATGTTGGATCAAACTGATCACGACCATCGATGATTATTCATTGTATGCATTGACCCAACTTCATCACCTCAACTACTCTCTTTCTCCGACACAAACATCAAATGCAATGAACATTTATGATTTATCACTACGACCATCGACATCCTTCTCTCTCTATCGTCATTGTTAGTTTCCTTCTTGAGTCAAACACACAGACACAAAACATGGCGTCAAAAGTTGCCTTTTACAGACTAAACTATTCCTCACTTCTTCATCTCTTTCTGTTTCTATCTACTCTTCTCACTTCCTCATCTGAGCTCTCTTTTAACTTCTACGCCGCTTCTTGTCCATTAGCCGAGCGTCTGGTCAGAAACACCGTAAGATCTGCTACCTCCTCCGATCCAACGATCCCTGGAAAACTTCTCCGTCTCCTCTTTCACGACTGTTTTGTCGAGGTATGTATAACTCGTGCTCACAACGAATATAACACAGATAGAACAAGGACAGTTGAGATTTGTTTGTTTTATATCTGCTATTGCAAGGGTTGTGATGCGTCAGTGTTGATACAAGGGAATAACACTGAGATAACCGATCCTGGAAATACCTCTCTTGGAGGATTCTCTGTTATAGACATAGCCAAAAATGTTATTGAGATTGTATGTCCGGCTACAGTTTCTTGCGCCGATATTGTCGCACTTGCTGCTAGAGACGCCGTCGAAGCTGTAACGTTCACTTACCTTCACTTCCACTCCACTTCAATCTACACCCTGCTCTATTCCGGTTAAACATAACAGAGCTACTAATAAATTATCCAAACCAAAGATAACCGGACTTGAAGATACATTAAACCGGTTTCCTTCTTAAAGGCTTAAATGTTGTGTGTGTTTGTGTTTTTGGCGGGACAGGCAGGAGGACCGGTGGTTGAGATTCCAACAGGAAGAAGAGACGGGACAGTATCAATAGCTTCAAACGTAAGACCAAACATCATCGACACAGATTTCACTCTAGATCAAATGATCGATGCCTTCTCTTCTAAAGGCTTGACTATTCAAGATCTCGTCGTTCTCTCTGGTATAAACATCATCAATGCTTCATAACTTTTCTTATCAATTCATTAAATGTCTGGCTAACTCAATTTGCTTTATATTCAGGTGCACACACGATTGGAGCTTCACATTGTAGCGCATTCAATGGCAGGTTTAAACAAGACTCGAAAGGAAACCTTGAACTAATCGACGCGTCTCTCGACAACTCCTACGCAGAGACATTAATGAAACAGTGTTCAGCTTCAGACTCGTCGTCCTTGACGGTAAGTAATGATCCAGAGACATCTTCGAGGTTTGATAATCAGTACTATAGGAATCTGGAGACGCATAAAGGTTTGTTTCAGACTGATTCTGCTTTAATGGACGATGATCGGACGAGGAAGTTGGTGGAGGATTTGGCAAATGATGAGGAAAGCTTTTTCCAGAGATGGAGTCAGTCGTTTGTGAAGCTGAGTATGGTTGATGTTAGAGTTGGCGAAGATGGTGAAATTAGACGCTCTTGTTCTTCCGTTAATTAAATTACGTTTATGCTTCTTAATAGGCTTTTTGGCCCAATAAAATTAATAAGCCCAAACAAAAGTAATGAGATTACGGCCTTAATCTGATTGGAAAATATTTTTTTTTATCAAAAATCAATATATGAATGGAGAAAATTTGATTGGTAATCTATTTGGTCTCACTTAAGTATTATCTCTTTTGTTTTTCAAATCCAAATTCGATTTTAGAGAATTATGTTTGCTCTAAATAATGTATTTTGTTGTTAGTATTTATGGTCTAAATAAAATTTAAGTTCTAAAAATTTTATATATATTAACCTTTTTTATTTTAGATCAAGCCTTTAAATAAATTGAGCTTCCCACAAAAAACACTCAAATTTCTATAGCATAACTCAAAAAGTGTCAAGAATGACAACACATGAGTCGCAAGACAATGAAATTAATTACTTTGACTTTTGTGTTATTGTAAGGTTAATGTTGTGTAGAGGTGGTCAGATAGTCACCCGTAGATCTTCATCTGCATGATAGACACGTGTCGCAATCTAATGAAAAGGGCGGTTGATTCATTCTAACTTGATTATACAGAAAAGTTAGATTACCCAAAAGAAACGAATAATAATCATCTTTTGTTGGCACATTATTAGGCCCACGAGATTTATCATTGCTTACGGATGAATAATTATTTTCTTTTATTAGGCACTTATCGTTAATGTAATAATTATGAAAATTAATAATTATTGTTTGTATCATCTCATAATTGTGTGCGTATAGGTATCAGATTTTAAAAGCTAGCTGTTTTCTTCACCATTTATTTTCTTCTTCATTTTGTCAACAACGAAGACCAGAACGATTGCAGAATCCCTAAATCTTGTCGGCTGTTGAATCTTCAAAATCTTCTACTGTGTATTGTCGAATCTGAATTGTACGTCTCTTTCTTCTTATTCTTCTGCTGCGTTAAAAACCATTTGATTCTCCTCAATTTGTCATCCTTTCGATCAGATCGTGCTGGTTCTCTTTCTAATTCCATTGTTGTTTCCAGTTTATCTGGTTATTGTTTTGTGCTGTGCGTAGTTGTTCTGCTTCTATATTTTTGCAGGATTTGATGTCGCCATTCTTTAGCTGAGGTTTTGGTGATTTCACGATATGTTATTTACATGTTTTCGATGTCGTTTAGGGTTTGATTGGCGGAAACGTAAGCTGGATTAGCTTCAGAATTGAATTGGATATTTGATTTTGTTCCTATTAAGACAAGAGGCTTGGTCTCTGAGGAGTTATGGGATATCTGAATTCTGTATTGTCATCTTCGAGCCAGGTTCACGCCGACGATGGACCTGTTAGCGGCGGTGGCCTCAGGTTTGACTACCTCTTCCTCCACTAGCTTTATCATTTATGTTGCTGTCTTGTGGATTAGTATAAGTCCTAGGATTTTGGAAGCAAAGGAATTTATAGATTGCTTAGTGTTTTGTTTTGCAGCTGTGTTTATAATCTAGATTGGCAAATTTATAGTGAAAGGTTTTTATTTTGTAAGAAAGTTTCCGTATTGCAGTTATGTATATGCGTAGAATTCACAATTTTCTCTAATCTAGATAGAGGAGTTTCTTGCCTTTAGTAATGACTTACATCTCTCTTCATGTTAAGAAGAACACAGACAATCATGCCTTAGTAGTCTTCCTCTTCGGCCTAGTTTTATTATCCTTCTGATTTGAAACCTTGTCTTGGATGATATCTTCTGCTAACTCTGTCGTTACTGTTATATTTATCGGAAGTTTGACTCTTTTGTTGGTGTGGGTTAGTGAGTTATTGTGCGTAATAATACTGTCAATAATACATGTTACTCCTCAAAAGCGGAACTCGTTCTTCGAATATACTTCTGCAGTTTTAGATGTGTGATTATATGTTAAGGCATTGGCATCGTTCCTAGAAACTTTAGATGCTGATTCTTCTGTCAATTTAAATAAACATTATTATGTGACGACTTTCATATGTTTACTATGTACAGTCAGAATGGGAAGTTCAGCTATGGATATGCAAGCTCTCCCGGTAAAAGATCTTCAATGGAGGACTTCTACGAGACTAGGATCGATGGTGTTGAAGGGGAAATAGTTGGTCTATTTGGAGTCTTTGACGGTATACATGTCTCTCTGATATACACGAACTATTGTGTAGCCAACTATATCTTGCATGTAACGAATTCCAGTATATTTTAAGTTTCTAGCATTATGGAGAAATAGACATATATTTGAACATTCATAACTTCAATATGGTAGACTGGACATTTAGTAAGGTTTGATGTCTCTTGATATATGTAAGAACCATTCATTTGTTGACGTCTACTGATCAACTAATAGCCATCACGTGGATATGACCTGTAAAAAAATCCAACTACTGTGTAATCGTTAGCATTTATTGTCTTTACTTACTTTTTACATATTAAGGTGCTCTAAAAAGAGGAGTACAGTGATGTAGCTAATATTTATTTCCAGGACATGGAGGTGCACGTGCAGCTGAATATGTGAAACAGAATCTCTTCAGCAACCTGATCAGGCATCCAAAATTCATCTCTGATACCACAGCAGCCATAGGTTGTTTTCTCTTTTTCCTTGCTTGCCAGATGATTCATTAAATAGACCCAGCAAGGTGCCTAATTTATCATTCTGATTTATTTCATTTGCTTTCTCCTTATTTCAGCTGATGCATACAACCAAACAGACTCGGAGTTTCTTAAATCAGAAAATAGTCAAAACAGAGATGCTGGTTCAACAGCGTCAACAGCCATCCTAGTTGGTGACCGTCTACTTGTTGCAAATGTAGGAGACTCTAGAGCTGTTATATGCAGAGGTGGAAATGGTAATGATTGTTCTTTTAATTTAGTTTTTCTTCTTTATTTTTATTTTTTTTTGGGGGGGGGGGTTATATGGAGATTATAAAAACACCTCAACGAAGTCATTAGGGTAGGTCCAAAAGGAAACATAAGGTGACAGTATCTCGACCACTTTATGTAGTTCGTTATACGATCACATGATAACAAGCTGGTAGTAAGAAGTGGTAAATGTCATTGAGCTGTCTTGTCTGGTACTAATTTGATTCTTTTATCAAAGCTATTGCTGTATCTCGGGATCACAAGCCTGATCAAAGTGATGAGCGCCAAAGAATAGAGGATGCAGGAGGATTTGTTATGTGGGCTGGTAAGATAACATTATAATGAATTTTTTGTTGTTTTTGTGATTATTTTATTTACTTAATTGGAATTGTACGAATAGGAACATGGAGAGTTGGTGGAGTTCTTGCTGTTTCTCGTGCATTTGGCGATAGGTTGTTGAAGCAGTATGTGGTTGCCGATCCGGAGATACAGGTATCGACTTTGCATCAAAATCTCCTCCCATATATTTGCTTTTAATAAATAAAATCACCATGCATTGGATTGTTAGATAAAGTTCACTACGGGTGTAAGGGTGTTTTACCTCATACCTACAACGTAGACTAATTTCTACATTGACTTAACCAATTCTGCCTTCGTTCACTCATGAGCATATGTGGAAATTACAGGAGGAAAAAGTCGATAGCTCGCTTGAGTTTCTTATTCTTGCAAGTGATGGTCTCTGGGACGTTGTATCTAATGAGGTAAGAATTATTATTTGATTTGTAGACTTCCCTTTTAAAATTTCCTATTTCTAACATTTCCAACCCGGATCTGTTCAAATCTTATTCTCAGGAAGCAGTAGGCATGATCAAGGCTATAGAAGATCCAGAGGAAGGTGCAAAAAGACTGATGATGGAAGCTTACCAAAGAGGAAGTGCAGACAACATAACTTGTGTCGTTGTACGTTTCTTTTCAGACCAAACAGGAGTAGGTTCCAGCAGCAACAGCATCCCAATCGATCATGCTATCACTGGTGACTCATCAACCTAGCACTAACTCAATCGGATTCGTAATCTCTCCCCAAGAAAAATCGAATGAATTTGGGAGATTATATATTGTTCAAAAAGGTCGAACGTTTTAAAGAAAATATAAACAGACAACTCGCACACGAACTTTTTTTGGTGTCGTGTCTCTTTTGTTGTTGTTATACATTGGTTAATTGGGCATGTAGCAAAGCATAGAATAAATGTATTTGTACGAGCACTGATTAATTTTACCTTTTGTTTGAAAGCATCCAAGTTTACCTCTGCATTCAGATTTCGTAGATGCAGGTTCGTCTTTTATCAAGTTGAAGAGCGAAAAGCCAGAAGCAATTGAACATGTATTTAGTAATCTTTGTGGGTTAATTTCCAGTTTTAAAAATCTCAAGTCAGTATTGACCACGAGTATCTACAAATTGATATGCTACAAAAGGCTCTACACTGCTGTTTTGTGGTAGAGATTAAGTTAGCCACTCCCTGATTTCAAGGTATTGCTCAACCTGTTGCAGGAGAATATGAATATATGAGAGTTTTGCTAAACGAAAATTTTTGTGGGGGTTATTTTATCATGTGCTTACCAGTCTAGGCCCTCAAAAAGTCCTTCGCCTTTCACAGCACAGGTTTTGAAGATTGCCCATTGCCGGCTCTTTATCTTGTGCAACTCCAAGGCCTCTGTCACAGCTGCATCATCGAGTGCACCTGGTAGATCCTGTTTCATTACATTACCAAAATCGTCATACAGATTTGCAAAACCATACTGATGTAGTACAGATTCTCTCTACAAGCTCCAGATTTAACATGGAAGGAAGGTAAACAACACGGCATAGATAATATTGACCTGCTTGTTTGCAAATATAAGAACCATTGCACCTTTCAACTCCTCTTCCTGTAAATAGGTTCCAAAATACGAGTTGGGTGCTCAGTAACGATACGGGTATTATCTAGAAGCAAATATCAAAACTTCCACAAGAGCAGTTCAGAAATGTTAACACAAAAATGTAAAGCAAGTGTTCTGATCACGAGTTTCCTTCCCAAAAACGTCTAAATTCGACTACGCTGTCTTTTTCCCTCAGGTACAAACCAGAGAGATCCCAAGTTTAGTGTCATCTACTATAGATCTGTTTAACATCCTATGTTATAAGCGTCTAGAACAGTTTCTAAGCAGAGCCAGTATTGTATTCCTAGCAGGACTATTACTGAGAAAGCATACCTCTCATCTATTCTTGGATTAGATACAAGAGTTCCCTTATCAAGAAAGGTCTAAACCAATTACATCGGCAAAAGAAAATCTTAGCAGTATTTTACCCCTAAAATTGCATGGAACTCCTCTTTCGCCACTCCAATCCTATCAACATCACTCGAATCAACAACATAAATCACTGCTTGTGTATTTGGGAAATAGCATCTCCAATATGGCCTGCAAACATCACCAATAAAAATTGGTACGAATGCAGTTCTCATCGTCACCTGCAAGGATAAAAAAGAATATGGTAAAGGTGTTTGTAGGCTACCTGATGCTCGTTTGTCCACCTGCCCAAGAAAATTCTCCAACAATTTAGTCAAAAACAATGGGCAACGGTGGTTAAAGCAAAAAGAGTGCATGAGAGCTATCCAGAGGAATTGACTATACACACAGTTATTGATAGGTGTGAAAGATAAAGGATGAAAATCATGGACATCATTTTACTATCTTTCCATATACAGTTTTCTAATTTCTCAAGTGTAATTGGAATTAGATCAGCTATTATGAGCTTATCAATATTTTTACATTGAAAGCTACCAGCCAACATTAAAGAAGACTAAGTGGATTTATAAGAACAAGCTTTGATCTAGAGCAATCTAATGCCTATAAAATGTGCATCTCTTCTCTGTAGATCAAAAACTGTTCAGGCAACTCAATTTCGAAGCTTAATGCATATAGCATCTTCATTACCATATACAAATAAAGGAAACGTACCTAAATCCCAGACCTGAAACTTGATATTGTTGTACTGCACAGTCTCGACGTTAAATCCAATAGCTGCAGATCAGAACAAAAGCAAAACTAGAAAACATGATAAGACAAAAACTGTCCACGAAATGTAATTCCATTCACCAGCTCAAAAACCAACCATAAATTGATGATAAAATTCGAGAGAAATACATACTTGGAATAGTGGAGACCACCTCCCCCATTTGAAGCCGATCTGAAAACCACAAAATACAAATGCAACTCAACACAAGAAAACGTTGAATCAAAAACCCTAGAAACTTAAAATATCTATGTAATCAGAGGTACGTCTAGGTCCAGAGAGAATAAATTACAGAGAATGGTGGTTTTTCCAGCATTGTCGAGACCAAGGACAAGGATACGAGCTTCTTTGTTTCCAAATACGGAAGAAAACAATCTCGTGAAGGCAATTCCCATCTTCCTGTTCTTATGATCGAATCAGATCATACGATCTCTTGGACCATCGAGCTCTCTCCACAGAGAAGAAGAGCAGTGGAAGATGACAACACTAAGCAATTCTAGTACGCGTATTGGCCAACACTTAACCTGACCCAAGCCGGTTTAAGAATATGGGTTTTAGTAATTTCACGGAAAATGAAATCACATTATGTTTTCTACAAATAGTAAAAGTAACTCATGTAAATTTTGTTAGTGGCCGGAAAAGAATAATGTGTAGTACGAATTAAACGTTACCCTTTACACAACATAAGGATACTCATTACTTCAACATTTGCGTTTCGAATACGTTTTTCGGATATATATCAACAATTTTAAATAATATAATACATACAAAAAAGTGTTTTCTAGAGTAAAATTAGTTGGCACACAAAACAAAATTACTAGGGCAAGAGGGTAACTCCATACCTTACTTTTGTTAGTCACCTACTACGATTTTTAACCTACTAGTTTCCGAAAAATGTTATTTAAGACAAATCCATTTAAAAATAATGATAGAACTAATGTGTACATTAGTAAAGTTTACGTTGAAATCATTTGACCATTCAATTTTAATCATCAACATCTTTGGAATTTTGTGACAAACGAGGAAAAACTAAAATTTTGAATATTAAGTTCGTTCTAACAACTCTATCACTCATAATTTTTAAGAAAAGGACTAACCAAAAAAAAAAGTAAAAACAAAAACTAAGGCAATTTAAATGAATAAAAAGGTAAGTGTCTATAATTTTTTCTTGGTTTGTCAATATTCCAATTTCTAGGGACCACCGATTCTAATCAATAGGGTAATTACATCATTTTTTTGTAGAGAACCGAGATTTATGACACTGATGCATCATTTTTTTCACCATAATTATTTTTTGGTCTGAAAAACTTATGTGAATATCCTTGGTTAAATGAAAATGATTTATTTTTTCACATTCGATAGAAGTAGATCTTTGGCGTACACCAACTCAAATATCTATTATTATAAAAACTAATTTGACTCACTATACATAGAAACTTTTCCTAATTAGCTAAGTATCATCTACCAATCATAGGCAATCTTATATAATTTTTGGACTATTATACACCTATTTTCTTATAATTTTTGGATAAATACGTATTATATAATAATAAATATATTACAATTAATATATATGTTAGCTGTATAGTCTAATAATATATATTAATATATATGTTACCGCACGATATTTATGTTAATCAAATACGCATTTTATCAGCTAATGAATATGTTAATAGGTAATAAATATTTTAGCATATAACATATGTGTTAACATATACTTTATCAAGTAATATATGCGTTAACGGGTAATACATATGTTAACGCACAAAATATGTGCTAATCAAATACTCGTTTATCAGATAATAAATATGTTAATAGGTAATATATGTGTTAGCCGTAATCTGATAATATATATGTTAACACACAATATTTGTGTCAATCATATCCACATTTTATCAGCTAATAAACATGGTAATGGGTAATAGAAGTGTTAGCATATAATACATGTGTTAACATATATTGTATCATGTAATATATGCATTGCGTTAACGATTAAGACAACGCATTAAATGCGATGTCTCCCGCATTTAATGCACTTCAACTCTTTCTTTTTTCCAATACACTTTTACAAGGATAATCTTGTAATTTTACTTATGGATCAATGTCATTGATCCAATTAAATAAACTTTATTGGTAGATAGCGAATTTCATATTTGTTTATGTATATTCACTAAATTAATTCTATTATAAATGGTTAAATTATTTTTTATAGATTTTTTCACTAAAATTCTAAAAGTAATTTCATAATTGTTATATATATTCCATATTGTTTAGTTTTAGAAATGAATTTGGGTTAGAGATATTTGATTGGGCTGTATGAATTTAATTTATAAAAATAACTAAATGAATATAAAAAAAGGTAAAGTAAAAAAGAAGCGGAAATAGAAGAGAATTGATAGGAACTTTCTTGAGTGGACGCGGCTACTCGGCGACTTGAAGGACAAGTGAATGGTGTCAAAATTGTCAAAAACAGAATCTATTCTTTTTCGATATTTATATATTACTCAACTACTCCACTCACTGACACGTGTACCTATCTCTTTACTTTCTGACACCCACAGAGATTAGCTAAACTAGATACGCAACACTTAATGATTTCCTCATTCTTTTCTTTTTTATTAATTACTCTACTTTCTTATTAATGGAGAATATTAATTTCTCGTTAAGAAATTTGAGAATATCAAATAAATGGAGAATAACTGTCTCTGATTTAATACACTTGCTTAACTTTAATTACTGAAAATCATTCCCCAATCCGTTGACTGAATTTTTTTTTTTTTGTGTAATATGCTAATACGTGCATAAGAAGTCAAATAGTTTTTCCTTTTAAGTCAAACTCAAAAATTGGTATTTACAAATTCCGAAAGACTTTGCAGTAATGTTTTTAAAAAAAATCAGTTTTGGAGAACGGTCAATATAGATCAAACTAGTTTATATATGATTTTATGTAGCATGTGATTTTATGAATGTTGTGACTTCTAAATGATTACTGTTTAAATCAATGTCAGTAAAGAACGAGTTTTCCATCAACCTAAGTTTTATATCTACTTACCTAAAATCGAATTAATTTCGCATATATATAGAAATTCGGTAGCCAAAAAAAAAAAAAAAATTTATATTTGAAAAAAATTGATCACTAACGTATATCAACATGACAACTTTCTCTCAAAATAGAAATCACTAGACCACTACTGTTTGGTTTTTAATTTGGCATATTACTTGCACAAAAAATGTATAAATTCATAACTCAATTAAAGATTTAACAAATGGTAAAGTGTAGTAGAATTTGATTTTCAAATTTTACATATAATATAGAACCCTATAATATATAGTTGCTTTGAACACATAATAAATGTTTCTGTTTTTATAATACTTAGATTTTTTTTTTTTGGGTCCGAAGATTAAAACTGTTTTTTTACGCATATCCATGATACTTCACAACCTAGCCACAGTTTTTATTAGGTTAAATTTATATTCTGTTAATTAGTATTGGCTGTCTTTTTATTTGGGCTGGCAACATTAAAGTTTACAAAAATATTTTATAAACCCCATGAACCTTTTATTTATGTCTTTTTCAAAATGTACACACATTTACACGTATGCAAATGCATTAACAATGTTTTCTTTTTCCGTGCAAAATGACAATAAAATTTCCTCAAATTACAAAAATTTAGATCAAAAAGATATTACTAATAATATAAGCAAACGACAAAATTAACACTACAGAACAAACAAAACACAAAATTTTGCTCTCTAGTAAAATTTACATTCCTGGAAATCATAAGAAGGACAATTCTCCAGAAATCTCTCAAAAAAGAAGTAAAATAAAATTGTAATCCAAAAGAAAAAATTGAAAAGCTTAATGACTTGTTGTTGTTCCTCCGGTATCTTTAACTTTCTCTTCATCGTCGGCGGCAACACTTTCCTCCTGAATAATTACCATTTCACCCTCCTGACAGCAGGTACACTTTTTCATTGCCCGCGTCGCAAGAAACCTTGGTAAATCATCTCCGGCCATTATAACCAAAAACTTCTCTTCATAAGCTCCATTCCCTGATTTATTACCAGATTTACTCTCTTTCTCTTCGTCGTTTTGACCATTTTCTTCACCGGAAGAAGAAAAACGCCAATAAGAACAAGCGAGGATTAAAAGAGCAAAAGCTATTAGTCCAAGCATCGCTGCTAAACCACCGAAGAGATAAGGAACCGGTGAGTGCCACGGTGATTGTGGTGTTACTCCATGGTGGTTCACTGGTGATCCTGACGTGGCGTGCGTCGCTATTTCTTGCAACAATCTCATTTTGTTGATTTAGGTTTATGGAGATTTTTTTTTTTTTTTTTTTTTGGGAATTATGAATCTGAATTGGTGTGGAAAAGGAAAAGACGAGTATGAAATGAAGGAGAAGGTGAAGAGAGGTATTTATAGGTATACGCAACTTGGAGACAAAGAAAGTGAGCCTCCATCATATTTAATTAATGGAATTTAATGAAATCAACTTTATTTTATTTCTGAAACCCCCCTGAAAAATATTAAAATTACAAAACGTAAATGGTTATTTTAACCAGTAATGACAATAATTTAAATGTTCACAATGCCTACCACTATTTATATAAAGTTTTTTTTTTCAACAGCCATACTGGCTTTTTAATTCTACAATTTCGCGCAATAGGAAGATGATTTGAACCTTGATACCTAGAGGTAGGCATAATTACTCGTTACTCGATTTATACTTAACTCAAAAAGTTAAATATTTGGTAGAGTTAAGTCAAATAATAAGTATTGATAAAATTTTCAATATTCCGTTTGTTAGTACTTGACTTGTGATAGAGAAAATTTTAATTGTAAATATATTTGAATAATTATATGTTAAATTCAATAATTATAGGATAGCCAATATTTTTTTGGTTAGAAAGGTAAGTAAAAGAACTTAAAATTTTTCTTCAAATGACAAAAGTATTAAACTAAACACGGGTATTACACGGATATTAAAAGTTTTGATTGAAAGAGTAATATTCTTGATTTTTTTTATAAAATATAATTTTAAACAATTACAAACAAGACAAGTTCAAGTATGAAATGTTATTATTTGAACAAGTCAAACCAAATAATAAGTATATGAAAATAGGTAAGTACTCGGCTCGTGTCCAATTTTATTAATATTTGAAGATTTATAAAAAAATACTATCACTGATCCACCGGTACGTAAAAGATGTTGTTTAATAGTTTTAGACTATATCATGATTGTGTTTTATTACATGAGTTCAACATGTTATTAGAAGAAAAAAAGTATGTAAGAAAAATGCTTAGAACTAAGTGGACTGAATCAAATGCACTATGATTTTGAATAGGTACATGAATTCGAAATAAGATATTTCTTTTTATAAAAATAAATTGGAACAATCTTCATAAAAAAAAATGTAAAAGCTAAACATGTATTGCCCCGTGCCCACTTTGAGTCTCTCTCCTTGGGACTATTAATTACTTAATTAATCACAAATTAACAGTGATTTACAAAGAAGTGATTGTGTTCTGAGTCATCGTTTCACTTAATGCATCTAGACACTTAACCACTTTTTATTTATTTTCGGTTTTTAAAATATATAATATAATGATTTGAGAGTTGAGATAAACATAGTCCGTACTTGTATAGAATTTTTTTTTATAAATAATTGTATTATCCATCTGTTCACGTAGACCTATAATCATATAGAATATAATAAAATTGTAGCTAATAAGAACATAGTGAAAGAGAATAAAATAAAAATTGTAGCAAATAAGAACATAGTGAAGGAGCATATTAGATTTTAGGGGTATAGTGAGTGGGAATATGACGATGTTTGCACCATAATCAGAAACGAATGAAGTTGATTTGAAAGTGAAAGAGAGAGATTGTGGGTTAAAGTGCCAACAATCTCATTTTGTTTTTCAATTAGCTTTGATGCTTTGATTTGACAATATAAAGATCAAGTCTCTCTGAGTCTCTAGCTATAGCCAAGCTATGTGATGATTCCATTTTATTGCATTATGAGGTTTGGATAAGAGTATATAAGATATGATATTTATGTGGGGAAACACCATAGTTATGATTTTTTCTGCATTGTGAGATATGAATTAAGATTTAGACTTGAGTCTCTTTGTCAATTAAAGAGAGAGCTATGGTTTCTATGAAAAACCCATTTCCGAAAATTATATAACTAACTAGAAAGATTGAAAATTTTAAAGTTAAATCGTTAAGTCCACTTTTGCAGTTTTCTAATCAAAATTTAGTTTTAGCTAATTATATAATAATGTCTGATAGAGTTTATGATTTAGGTTATTGTTAACAATTAGATTAACAAAGTTCGATATATAGTCAAAACCTTTATCTAAATCATTAACAATATCAAGTGAAAAAAACATAATTTTCTAAAATTGAAACTCGAGTAAAAAGGACAACATAAGTGATACTCAAATATTTGTCTAAATGTACTTTCCTAATTTATTATTTAAGTTTTGTGGATCTAATTATAAAGAAAACAATGGGAATGATATATTGGAGTGGTATATTCGGAAACACTGAGATATATGCTTGATTGAACATATTGATTAGGCTGACTGTAATGATCAAGAGAGCCATAATTACTCATTAGAGCAACTCATGCATACTTTAAAAAATGATAATGAGCATCAAATTTGTTTCTTAAGTAGATCCAAAAATATACCAAAAAACATAAACAGTAAAAAGCAACAAAGAGATAAGAGAGGGTCATAGTGTTGGTTGGAATTCGATAAATCATTATTAACATAAGAAAATAATTTCTTATTTTGTGTCCCACATTTCGTCAGCTTCCACTTCCAGCTTTTTAACTTTAGATTGTACGTTTTTCCTCTTGCACGGACAATCACCGCTCATCGTTTTGTACTTCTCCTCTCTGCTCTCGTACTTTAAATTCATATAAAGGTTTCAAATATTTGAAGATCTGAATACATAATAAGTTCAATAAAATGTTAGGTTTCGTAAGTTTTATTTTAATTGGCAACAAGATGAAGATGAACTTGTTTGTAACTAGGCAATGAATAAAAAGATGTTATTACAAATAAGTTCAAGTTGTGTTTTCTCTCATATCAAAATTAGGAGTTCATTACCACTCGGTGTAGCCTAGCGGTAGCTTTAGTGATAAAGATGATTTGGAGCAAAAGGTAAACCCGTCAATACTGAGTTTGATTTTTATCAAAATATAAATTGATATTGTTTGGTAAGATGAAAATTATATCATATTTTATAACTCATCAAAAATCAAACTAGTCATTAATACTATATTTTCTGAAATTAGTCAGGTGTACATATTTTCTTTTCTTTAATTTGGTGATCGATTTGGAGGGTAAACTAGCACAGATTATCATGGTGTCTAAACGTGGATAAGTGATTTGTCCGCAGAAACATCGATTAAGAGAATATGACAATAATCATAAAAGTTGAAATCTTGTTGCCAGATTTACTATCTCCAAAAATAGAATTACAAAAAAACATAGGAATTCACTAATAATAGATTTTAATGATCGCTAAAGGGCATTTTAGAACAAGATTATAAGAATTTGAAACATGTAACTCTGTGATTATTTAAGCCATATCCGTTTATGTTCTTTTGTTTGCTTTGCTAAAGGGCAAGTTTTCGTATGAAACAAAGCCACTTTTTTTTTTTTTTTGGTATCACAAAGCCACTTGGATATTAAATACTCCACAATTTTTTATTCTAATTACTATAAAAATATAACATGCCAACCTTTTCTTTTCATAAAACAAATCTCCAATATTTAATTGCAATATTAGTGGATAATCAGATTCCACTTTTGTACTTGAACGGCTATGTTCTTCACTTCTAATTTTAATGATTTAAATACATTTCAACTAATAGAAATTGTTGGCGAGAGACGACCAATCACAAAACAAAGCTCGTGTCAGATTACATCCACATAAATATATAATTGTTGATGTTTATATTCCCACTTTATTAGTTAATCGAAGATTAGCGATGAAAATATTAATAATAAAATGAATAGAGAATTAAAACATAATTAATTAATGAGCAAAAGAAC
Organism: Lepidium didymum; assembly: GCA_963920545.1. Lineage (NCBI taxonomy): Eukaryota > Viridiplantae > Streptophyta > Magnoliopsida > Brassicales > Brassicaceae > Lepidium > Lepidium didymum. The sequence goes on from OY986980.1 coordinate 3,117,737, forward strand.
ATATTCTCAACTTGAGTATTTGGTGACGTACAAACTTCTCTTCTTCTAGATAAGGAACTATGCACTATAAATATTTTAAATTACGCACCACAAATTTTTGAAAGTAATTCGATTAAAAAATCACAAAGAGGAAGTCTAACGTAAAAGTAGTAACCCTACAACAACACCTTAACCACTACTGTACTAATTGAGATTACTTGATTTTAATATAACCCATCTACAAAGCATTTTATCATTTACAAATCAGTTTTTATTTTTGTCAAATTAGATCGACAAAATATAATTCATAATTTAATCTATAAATTTTCTTTTCTTTTTATTTACGCAGTAATTTATTTGTTAATGAAATACTATTCATATATTACTAGATAGTAGTATTAAGGAATCTCTTACTCTTTGATAATTTAATCATGTAAATGATTAACAATGTGATGAACCAATCACTACAAATAAAACCCTTTAAATACAACTAAATATAATCTGATTTTTATTATAAAATATGCTCTACAATATTCTTATACAATGGGCAACCGTTTTTTTTCTAGATTGTCTGATTAAATTTTGACTTTTTTTGTGACAATGAGACTTGGATATTGATTATATTATATATTTTTTCTTTCTTTTTGTGACGAGTTTACATTAGATTCTAATTGGCCTCCTTTTATATTATAAGATATCTCACTATATAAACTGCCTTCTTAAGAAACCTGCCTCTTATTTTTGTTTTATTATTTATACGATTTCTATGTTTATTATGACCCTAAAAATTAATTTACAAAATACATAGTTTCTTCGAATGATAAAATTAAAACATTTTTAATCAATATTATATAAATGAGAAATAATTGGGTTTTAAGAATATTTTTGGGTCTATAATCGGATTTAAATCCAAATAAAAACATGACATGAAAATTGATACAAACCACTGAACTATAATTATAGAAAACAATAATGTTTTTATAGGATAAGGTTTTTGCAAATAAATCAAATCTTGAATTCTTAAATATTATACATGTAACCTTCGTCGTATAGTGGATAAATAGTAACCAACAAGTGGAATCCACCATTAACCCAAAAACAAACAAACAAATGGAATCTCGTGAAACCAAGTATCATTACATCGTGAATTAGTCTAATCCTTCACTGATTTTATCATTACTTGCTTCGAGATATTACGTCTTTTCTCTATATTGTAACAAAAAGCAGTCTTTTCTCTATTTTTTATTTCAATCTTATAAGACTTGAGTTGACAAAAGATTAGCTTTTTTTTGGTCGAATGACAAATGGAAAAACTAAAAACTGCTTTTGTAGCTCATTAATTAAATATTCTGTCTTGATGTTTGATTGGAGTGCTTTCATTGTCATGACTCATATTCTTTGTCTCCCAACAAAATTAAAAAGCTTTCATATTGCAGATTGAAGAATTCACAAGTCACGGTTTCAGATTTTTATGATTGGCAATTTCTTTTGGATTACTTTTAATTTTATGGGGAAGATAAAAAAAATCAGATACTTAGCCAACGAGCAGATGGATTTTGGGCCTGGGTTAATTACAAAAGCCCATTAGCCCATCTCAAGATGACGAGATTTTTCTCGAGAGTTAAATCCAACCGGTGAACATGGCTTCGATTTGGACAAGTCGGGGAATTAGGGTTTCAACGGAGACTCACTACTCGACTCTCCGATCCCTTCTCTCCCCGCCAAAATCCGTCGAAATTTCTCTTCTTTATCACTATTTTGCCTCGTCTCAGCTCAATTCTCTTCTCTTTTCGTCTTTTTAGTTTCCACATCACCTCTTCGTTTAGGTTCGAATTTTTGCTTACTCTGTCGAGTTTTCTTGATCTCTTATTTCAATTTCAGTTCAATTTTTTCTTCTCGATAGAGTTTTCCGTTGGGTGGTATTGAATTTTGAACATGAATTGTTATTCTGTTTTTTGAAGGATTTTGAAAACGCAGCCCACTTATTGCTCACTTCGTACAAAACTTAGTGTGATCGTTGCAACAAATGATCAGGAATTATTCTCTCTTAGCATCTTAAATTTTAGAAGAGAAGAAGTAATCTTGAATAGAGAATTAGTAAATTGAGATGGCAATATGCTGTACTTGAAATTTTTGTAATTTTAATAACGTGTTCTTGCAAATTCTAGACTCGCAATGTTGGTTTCCCATTTCTGAATCCGATCTTTTAGCAAATTTCTTTATCGATGCTTCAATTTTTTTTTAAAAAACCTTTCTTTCTTGGTATTGGCCAGGAGTTACGTTTCAGTACCCTGGTAGTGGGAGAGATGAATCACGGCCAACAATCCGGCGAGGCAAAGCATGAAGATGATGCTGCTCTGACAGAGTTTCTCGCTTCTCTGATGGATTATACTCCTACTGTATACTTCCCTCTTTGTTAATTTTAGAACTTTTCTTTGCAGTGCCATAATTGCACCCTCTGGTTATTAATTAGTTCTGGATTCTTCCTTTTCCTTCAGATTCCTGATGATCTAGTGGAGCACTACTTGGCAAAGAGTGGGTTTCAGTGCCCTGATGTACGATTGTAGGTATTTCCGTCCAGTTTAAATGTGTACACTTAGTCACGTACTATGATCGGTATCATTGTTGGGTTCTAGAATAGTTAACAGCACTTAAATTAGATGTCATTGGTTTAAATCAGCTGTTATAGTATTAACTTCAGGGATATTTCTCTCCCATGTTGCATTTAGGTTTGCCTTATTTACATTTCTGTAAATTGGTATGATAAAGAACTTCACTTTTGAGTAGCACTGAAAATGATTGGCACTTTATATGTCAATGCTACTTGTCAGTTTGTGCTGAAATTTTGTCTACTGGTTTGTCAGAATAAGGCTAGTTGCTGTGGCTACTCAAAAGTTTGTTGCAGATGTTGCCAGTGATGCCCTTCAGTAAGTCTTCATATTTGACGAAGAGATGTGTTATCTAGTTTTCCAGTTAACTAAAGTATTGATAGAAGCTTCTAAGTAATTCTAATTCTGATCTATATACAGGCACTGCAAGGCTAGACCAGCACCAGTTGTGAAAGACAAAAAACAGCAAAAGGTGGTTTCTTTGGCTCAGTTTAACTTTTGGCCTTTGCTTTCTGTTGGCACTTTCTTTTTCTTCTTCTTTTCCTAGATTCTCATTAAATATTGATTTTGTTGAAACAGGATAAGCGTTTGATACTAACAATGGAAGACCTCTCAAAAGCTTTGCGTGAGGTAAATACTTCATCTTCTCCGAGTCCATGTTTTCCATGGTAGCTGTTCAGATTCATGAGAAAAACTTGTAGATGTTTTTGTTTTCAACTAAGCTGCAAATGAAGCATTTGACCATTATGAAGCAATTTCAGTATCACAGAAAAAAAAGTTAAATAGCATGCCTAAGTTTTCCTAGGACTGTGGATTACAGTAGTTATAGGTATATAGGTAGGGATTTTTAGTGTTTATCTTAACTAGTAAAGGAATGCTAATGAACGAATAAACTTGGTTTGGCAGTATGGTGTGAACGTTAAGCATCCAGAATATTTTGCTGATAGCCCTTCGACCGGAGTGGATCCTGCGACAAGGGATGAATAGAGAGCTGGAAGTGTTCATCTTTGCCTACTAAAGACGGACGGTCATGTGTGATCCCTAATTTTCTGTTGTTTCTATCAGTTAAAACAAAAATCAATATTTCTTTTTAGTCATATGTAAATCTTTTTGTTGTTTATTTTCTTGACTTGTGTGTGTTTTCTACACCACTTACTTTTTATTCTTGTAAGTCTTTCAAGTCTGCTATAATAAGATAAGTTTCTTTTTTGAGTTCTGATTAACTAATTAGGCAATTTTTGACTGAGCAGTCAAAAATCTGGCAGCGTTTTGAAGTTTGATTCCAACTACACATTACAGGAAAGGATGTGCCTCTTTTTACGCTTTTACTTCTCGGATTATTTTTTGGTCCTTGCATCTTCTTCTTCACCTAAAAGACAAAAGAAAACGCCAGGAATCTTACAGCTTTTTGTCATGACCAAGACTTAAAGCTGAGTAAAAACTACTGTATAAAGTTCAGCTTTGAACAAAAATATGTGCTTTTAAAAGGCCAGAGCAAAAACAACAGAATCAATCTTTCTTCTTGCCTATAGAAAATAAAGTTCGAAGTGTTTTTGTGTTTTTCTTCTTCAGGTCATCAGGGGTTTGAAATGGCGAATCTACTACTGCAGTCTCTGACCAATCCACATTTCTTCAAGCCACTTCTTCCCGGTTTCGACGCTCATCTCGTACCTTCCACTCTCTCTGTGCCTCTGTTTTGATCCTTGTTTCAGATTCTCTCGTGTTTTAAATGCTGCTTTATGTTGGTTGCAGGATATACCTGTTGCATTCTTCACAAGCTACATGAAAGGAGGAAACGAGCATAAAACAGCGAAACTGAGATCAAAAACTTCAAATAAAACTTGGGAAGTAAAAATGGAAGGCCTGAGACTCACCGAAGGCTGGAAAGAGTTTGCCACAGCACATGATCTTCGAATTGGCGACATTATTATTTTTTCCAAACAGGAAGATATGGTGTTTAATGTCACACCTTTCGGTCCTAGTTGCTGTGAGATCCAGTACCCAAATTCTAACATCAAAGAAGAGGAGGACTATGATGTTAATAACGATGAACACGACAACATTCAGAATCAGCACAATATTAGTTAGTTTTAGTTTCTGTCTTATTATTGAGTGCTTAAATTCAAGATTGTTTTGATATAAAGAAAATAAACTGTTTCTGTGAACAGGTTTGAGTAAGAAGAATCAAAAGGCCAAAACAAAGCCAGAGTCATCTTTGTCATTCGATTACTGCTTTATAGCAAGCGTCACTGCTTCAAATCTACGTTTGGACGCACTAGTGAGTAGTTACTTACGCCATTCTTATTTACACATATATAAATTATGTTCCTCATGTATCTGTGGATTGATATTGCAGCATCTTCCAAAGGAAGCTGTGAGCTCGAAAGCTCTGAACAAAAGATGTCAGAAGATAATAGTAGTGAACCAAGAGGGAAATTCATGGGCTCTAAATCTGAGATTTAGAGAACGAGACGGACGTTATTACATGAGAGGAGGTTGGAGAAAATTCTGCTATGAAAACAAACAAAAGAAAGGAGATTTAATCACGTTCAACTTGGTTGGAGACGGGAAATCTACTCCAATGCTCTGTATCTGTCCTGAAGAAGACTGTTTTGAACTAATGAACAAAGAGAGAGTGAACAAAACGACGGAGAAACGTCGCAAATGGGTAGCTTCGTCGTCTTCAAGACAAAACAGATTTGTCACAATCCCTCTCACAGCTTACAACATCAAAAACTCCAAACGTGTAAGTTTATGTATAAACAAGGTCTTGTAGGGTTTCTGATTATGTTTTTTATATATCTTGGTTATTGACATAAAATCTTGTGCAGAGCCTTCCGGTATCATTTTACAAAGGCCAATGGCTTTAACAACAAGCACAAGAGTATAATTCTAATGGATAAATATGGTGTCAAGCGGTTAATTAATTTGGTACACGATGGATCAAACTGTGGAAGAAGAGGATTGGGAAAAGGGTGGAAACTTTTCTGTGAAGCTAATGACGTAAAGATAGGCGAGGCTTTTAAGTTGGAGCTGATTTGGGAAGATTCAATTCCTGTACTTAGGTTTTGTTCCAAGGTCAAGGAGGAAATAATTTGTGTCTGAAGATTATTACCATTAGTCAAAGTCTTCTGCTTTTGTTCTCTGAAGAACAGAGTAGTTTAATAATGTCTTTAAATGTGATAATTAGTGTTTAAATGTGGTTTTAAGTTGTATTGTTGAGTCAGTTTTCAGTGATGTGTAGTAATGTAGAGTTAATCATGAAGGTGCATTGGCCGAGGTCTATGAAGTTTTATCTTTTCTAAAATGTACTCTCTCCTCGAGATTCATCAGAGAAAGTCTTCAAATATCACTGAATCTGACAAAGATTAACCATTTTGCTGAGTTAGGGTTTTGTTTCTCACCAAAGGGTAAAAATCTTGTTAAATTTTCTCTCGAGATATTTTCAGTGATTATACTTGACAATGGCGGATCCAGTTCTTCGAGCTTCGAAAACCCCACATTTCTTTAAGCCTCTTCTTCCTGGCTTCGAATCCCACCTGGTACTGTGTCTTTGTCTCTCTTCTATGAGTTTAGCTTAATGAGAGAAAAGGTTTCGTTTTTAGAACTCTTTTGCATGTTGTTGCAGAACATTCCAGTTGCCTTTTCCTCAGAGTATGTGAAAGGAAGAAACGATTATAAGACTGCGAAATTGAGATCGGACATTTCTGGTGTAGCTTGGGAAGTGAAAATTGAAGCTGGCCGGAGACTCACCCGAGGCTGGAAAGAGTTCACCACAGCTCATGATTTTCGTATTGGTGATATCATTATTTTTAGACACGAAGGAGACTTGGTTTTCCATGTCACTCCTTTGGGACCCAATTGCTGTGAGATCGATTATACATCATCTCACAACATTGACGATGATAGTGGTGATCAAAAGGAAAACATAGGTAAAGTTTTGTCTTTTTCTGTGATATGTCTTCAAAATCTGGATGAAGTAGCAGATTTGGAATTTTTTGTTTTGTTTTTGTTTCAGAAATCAGATCAAGGGACAAGAGAGCGAAGAAGAATCCAAGGAGAGAAGAAGATTCTTCATTAGACAATTCTTGTTTTGTAGCAAATGTCACATTTGCTAACCTTTCGAATGATAAACTGGTAAAATTCTATAAGCAAAAATCTTACACTAATAGTTTGAATGTGTTAGCAGTTAGCCTGAGAGATAATTTTGAACTAATCCAAGTTTGTCAACTTGTGACCACTTTGCAGTATGTTCCAATTAGTTTTGTGAGGTCAAATGGTTTGAGCAAATACGGTAAGATTGTTCTTCTTAATGAAATGGGAAGATCATGGAAGTTAAGTTTGGGTCACGGCAAATCTGGCAAAAATACCTATCTCAGAAACGGCTGGAGAAGCTTCTGCAATGCCAATGGGATGAGAGGAGGTCGCTATACTTTCAAACTTGGACAAAATTCAGGAACGCCTGTACTTCGTTTGTGCCAAACCGGATATAGACCAGATGCAGAATCTTCGTCAGATCCTTCTTATTTTGTGGGATCTCTCACGCCTGCTACCTTACGTTATGATATGCTGGTTAGTACAAACTTCGATAGCGAATGATTTGATTGAATTTTTAGTCTGACCTGTGCTCAATCTGATTTTGCAGTATCTTCCATTGGGATTTGTGAGGTCAACTGGTCTGAAGGAAGTATGCTGTGATGAGATAGTTGTGAAGAATGAATATGGTGGAACATGGAATTTAGTGTTGAAACACCATAAGTCAAATAACAGAACCGTTATCTCACGAGGCTGGAGAAGTTTCTGCCAAGCAAACGGGTTAAAAGCTGGAGATACCTTCAGGTTTAAACTGGTTAGAACGGGGCCAAAACCTGTTCTCTATTTTTGTCCTGCAGAATCCAGCCGGGGTGACGATGTAAATTCCCTCTCCACAGATCCGAGCAGTGGAGAAGAGAGTATGGAAACCGAGGAAAGTGAAGAGGAGAACATTAAAGATAAGGGCAGAGACAACATCATTATTAAGGAAGAGGAGAGCATAAAAGACAAAAGCAGCTTCAGAAAATGTTCAAATATAAAGAAATTGAAATGTTGCTCAAGACCAGGAGCTTCATCTTCGTCAAGTCAAAACCGATTTGTGACATTAACTGTTACACCGTACTCTTTAAGAACAAGTAGACTGGTAAGTTTCAGGATTGTCTAATACTTCATAGATCTTTTGAGATGTGATTTGGTCAATCAAACTGCCTCCATCAAATATTTTGTGCAGAGACTACCACGCGGATTCACACGGGTCAATGGCATCAACAAGCCAGGGAAGATAACTCTGCTGGGTCAAGACGGGTTAAAATGGATGGTGAGTCTTCTGGTAGACGACAAAAAGGGAACAATGAGACTAGGAAAAGACTGGAGAGGATTCTGTAAAGTCCATGGTGTAAGAATAGGAGAGTCCTTTGTGTTGGAACTCATTCGGAAGAAAGATGCAGGTCCTGTACTCAAGTTCTGCACCAAATCAAACTCTGTTTAAGACTGATGTTTTAACTAGTAAGCTTGGTTCACTGCACGCTTTTGGTGTTTGCTCTGATTCCCTTTTTTGTACTATTTGAAAACTCTTTGGGAAAGGACACTGCGGCTGGTAATTTTGTTATAAATCTGATTATCTAAGCTATATTACAAACTTAAATGAAAAACAAACAACTAATACAACACTACAGTATTACAAACAACAGAAAAACACTTACTTCATCATATATTCCTCCAATAAACTGAATTATTGCTTATCTTTAGTGATCTCTGAATCTATTTGTGCAACTCAATAACAGAATATGCATACGCAACACCAACGATTTCACATTTAAGAAAACCAGAAGCAGAGGCTAAAGCTTCAAACTGAGTAAAAGACCTCTCTTTACCACCAGAACATTGTGTCAACATTAACATGTCCATACCGAAGGTAATCTTAGAGAAAAGGTCATCAGTCTTTGGTTCTGTTGGTGTAACCATCTCAACTATTATCACTTTTCCCTTTTCCGGAAGACTCTTCCAACAGTTCTTCAGAATATTTACACAATCTTCATCGTTCCAATCATGTAATATCCACTGCCAACAATACATTCATCTTCATTCGTTAATCATAGCTTCAATCATGAATTTATACATTTTGTTGAAGACAGAAAATAACTTTTCTATTCATATAGATATATAACTTACTTTCATGAAGATTGCATCTCCCTGTGGAACTTCTATAAACATATCTCCTGATACATGCTCTACTCCTATAATCGATTTTAGTAAGATTAAATACCATAAAACAATATTATTTAGAGAGCTGACAAAAATAAACACTTCAATATGCAACTTTGCAAATTGATCAGTTAAAGTTGTACCTGGATAATAAGGAGCTTTAGCTAGAACTGCAGCCAAGTCGAAATTGATACCCTTAATATGAGGATACTTGGAAGTCACAAGATATAGTGTGACGCCAATTCCTCCTCCAATATCTACCAATGTATTTACATCTTTGAATCCTTTGTAAACTTCTAAAATCTTCTTCATGATCATGGTGGAAGATTTTAACATGGCCTGGTTAAAGATACCACCGAATTGTTCGTCCAAACAGATGTATTCGAAGACTTTTATGCAATGAGCAGAGCTGTGTGCATCTTTTCCTTCTTGTATCATATCTTTCAGATGTGTCCTGTGTTAAAAAGAGCAGTTTTATTGCATATTGGTTTAATTTAAAGGTTAATTATTAACCGATTTGATATAAATAATGAAGTACATACCAAGTTTTGAAAGCGACTTGGCTTTGCTGCAACATAAATAGTAATATGAGAGAACCCGAGTCGTCACCACGGTTTATGAAAAACTTGCAGACTGGTTCAGCTGCATATACCAATTGGGTCTTTCCGGTTTGATCATTTTCTCCCGCTTCAGCTATACGACACCTTAAGATAGAGTGACTGACAAGTAAGTGTAACATCCAGTCTAGCAATATTGTCGCCTCCGGGTGGATGGGCTTGGTAGGGAGAGCAAAAGCTATCTCGGAAGATGAGAGCCAAGCACCTTTACCCGCTGCAGTAATCATGTCGAGGACTCTAAGCTCCAAGGCAGCTTTGAAAACCATCGGGAAAGCCAATGAGTTTGTGATATTCAACGCTTGCAAGCTCACCATTTCTTCGTCAATTTTTTCCTCTTCTTTTGTTAAACTACGTTTAGGGTGAGTGGTTAAGGGCTCTTGAGGAAGGTTTGTCATTGTTGTTATTTCGTTGGGAGACTGAAGAAGATAAGATCAATCACAATGGTGAGATACGAAGAACTGCTTTAAAATTAGTGTCATTTTAAAGGGAGAAATCTCAAATCAAGCGTTCCAACAAGTGCTAATTTGATACGACTCATTTAATATGGTGTGACCCACATGACTCCATATTTTGCCTAAAATTTATTATCTGCATCAGTCTAAAACTTACCTTTCGTTTTTCCCCACCTATGAGCTAATATGAAGATACGTATCTGCAAGGTGAATTTAGAATTAGGGCGTGTATTTATATCCATAATTTCCTCAACTAACAACAGCTGATATATTTGTTGAGTATTAAGACCAGTTAATAAGTTTATGTTAATGACTTTTTGTTTCAGTTACGTGTTGTCTTTTGATTTCCTCTTTGTAAAGGCATTATATTGCCTGCAATTTCTACTGAATAATACACTTTTCAAGTTCTTATTCATATCAAAGTACTAACATATACAACATGTTACATTCAAAGAAACCTTTACTCTGCTATATATAAAATATACTATAATTTAAGTGTTAACAGAATTTATGTTTAAAATCGTAAAGCTTTTCATTTTAACTTCATAACGACATTAGTGACAAGGAGCTTATGGTCAAGTGGTAGGAAGCGGGCCAAGACTTTAAAGAGTTCGTATGTTCGATTCCCCTGCTATTTGAAAGTAAAACATATTTTCCTAGTCACCCTTACACGGATATGGACTCATGTTTTCGGCCTATTTGAATATCCGGAGAACGGATCTATCTGTGGGATGTACCCGAGAATAGTCTAGACTCCTCCCGGTCTGGAAACTCGGAAGTTATAAAACAAAAACGACATTAGTGGCCATTTGTAGATTGCATCATTTTTTTATTCTTGAATATATATTCGTTTTGGTCTATGGATTTTAGTTTAAGAGATTGTGGTCTATGGATGTAGCTATTGAGCTTGAAATCTGTTGATGCAGAACAGAGTAATTTAATAATGTCAATAAATGTGATAATTTAGTGTTTAATTGTGGTTTAAGTTTGCTTGTTGAGTCAGTTTTTAACGATGATGTGTAGAGTTAATTATGAAGTTGCGTTAGACGAGGATTATTGAGGTTTACGAAGTTATCTTTTTTTCTTTTCTTGTCTAAAATGTAAAATCTCCTCGAGATTCATGAGAGAAAACTCTTCATATTCTTCAAAAACTCTTTAAATACTCCAACCAGAAAACTCTTCGAGTATGACTTATCTGACTTAACTATTTTGCTAAGTTAGGGTTTTGTTTCCCACCAGTTTCGCTGAGGAAACAAAAAAGTAAAAATCTTGTTAAATTTTATGCTCAGAGATCTTTTCAGTGTTTATAGTACTTCACAATGGCGGATCCAGTTCTTCGAGCTTCAAAAACTCCATATTTCTTTCAGCCTCTTCTTCCTGGCTTCGAATCCCACCTGGTACAGTGTCTTATTTCCCTCTTCTATGAGTATATCTTAATGATAGAAAAGGTTTCGTTTTTAAAACTCTTTTGCATGTTGTTGCAGAACATTCCTATTGCCTTTTCCTCAGAGTATTTGAAAGGAAGAAACGAACATAAGACCGGAATATTGAGATCAGACGCTTCTGATAAACCTTGGGCGGTGACAATTGAAGCTGGCCGGAGACTCACCTGAGGCTGGAAAGAGTTCACCACAGCTCATGATTTTCGTGTTGGTGATATCATTATTTTCAGACGTGAAGGAGACTTAGTGTTTCATGTCACTCCATTGTGACCCAGTTGCTGTGAGATCGATTATACATCATCTCACAACATTGACGATGATAGTGATGATCATCAGGAAAACATTGGTAAAGTTTTGTCTTTTTCTATGATATGTCTGCAAAGTCTGGATAAAGTAGCAAATTTGGAAGTTTTTGTTTCAGAAATCAGATTAGTGGAAAAGAGAGCTAAGCAAAATCCAAGGAGAGATAGAAGGTTCTTCATCAGACAATTCTTGTTTTGTAGCAAATGTCTCATCCTCTAACCTTTACAACGATAAAGTGGTAAAATTCTCTAGGAAAAAATCTGAAACTAATAGTTTGAATGTGTTAGCCTGAGAGATAAATTTAAAGTAACTCATGTTTGTCAATTTATGACAACTTTGCAGTATGTTCCACTTAGTTTTGTGAGGTCAAATGGTTTGAGCAAAACTTACGGTAAGATTGTACTTCTTAATGAATGGAAAGATCATGGAAGTTAACTTTGGATCACGACAAATCCGGCGAAAAAACTTATCTCAGACACGGCTGGAGAAGCTTCTGCAATGCCAATGGAATGAACCAAGGTGGCTATACTTTCAAACTTGTCAAAAATTCAGGAACGCCTGTACTCCGTTTGTGCCAAGCAGGATATAAACCAGCTGCAGAATCTTGTTTTGTAGGATCTCTCACGCCTTCAAGCATACGTAATGATGCGCTGGTGAGTAGAAACTTTGATTGCTGGATGATTTGATTGAACTTTTCTCGTTAGTATGACTTGTGTTTAATAATCTGATGTTGCAGTATCTTCCACTGGGGTTTGTGAGGTCAAATGGTCTGAAGCAAACATGTTGTGATGAGATTGTTCTGAAGAATGAACATGGTGGAACATGGAATTTAGCATTGAGACACTATAAGTCAAATGACAAAACCGTTGTCACACAAGGCTGGAGAAGTTTCTGCCAAGCAAACGGAACACTAAAGATAAGGGCAGAGACAACATCATCGTTAAGGAAGAGGTGAACATAAAAGACAAAAGCAGCTTAAGAAAGTGTTCAAATATAAAGAAATGGAAATCTTGCTCAAAACCAGGAGCTTCATCTTCGTCAATTCAAAACAGATTTGTGACATTAACTATTACACCTTACTCTTTTAGAAGCAAGAAAATGGTAAGTTTCTAGACTGTCTAATACTTCTTCATAGATATTTTGAGATGAAACTGCCTCAATAATTTTTTTTGTGCAGAGACTACCACGGCATTTCACACGGGTGAATGGCATCAATAAGCCAGGGAAGATAACTCTGTTGGGTCAAGACGGATTAAAATGGATGGTGAATCTTTTGGAAGACGACAAAAGTGGAACAATGAGACTAGGAAAAAGACTGGAGAGGATTCTGTAAAGTCCATGGTGTAAGAATAGGAGAGTCCTTTGTGTTGGAACTCATTCGGAAGAAAGATGCAGGTCCTGTACTTAAGTTCTGCACCAGATCTGATTATCTAAACTATATTACAAACTTGAATGAGAAACAAACAACTAACACATCAGACAATATTTCAAACAACAGAAACCATTTAAGAACTCTTAATTCATCATGTTTTCCTCCCATGAACTGAATTATTGGTTATCTTTCGTACTCTCTTTAATCTATTTGTGGAATTCAATAACAGAATATGAATACGCATCACCAACGATTTCACAGTTAAGAAAACCAGAAGCAGAGGCTAAAGCTTCAAACTGAGAAAAAGACCTCTCTTTACCACCAGAACATTGAGTTAACATCAACATGTCCATACCGAAGGTAATCTTAGAGAATAGGTCATCACTCTTTGGTTCTGTTGGTGTAACCATCTCAACTAGTATCACTTTTCCCTTTTCAGGAAGACTCTTCCAATAGTTCTTTAGAATCTTTACACAATCTTCGTCGTTCCAATCATGTAATATCCACTGCCAACAATATATTCAGCTTAATTTGTCTATGATAGTTTTCATCATGAAGACATAACTTTTTAATTCAAATTGTAGAAATATAACTTACTTTCATGAAGATAGCATCTCCTTGTGGAACTTCTATAAGCATATCTCCGGATACATGATCCACTCCTATAACCAATTTCATTTAGAGAGTTGTCTAAACACAAACACTTCAATATATACAACTTGATCAGCTAGTGTTGTACCTGGATAAAAAGGAGCATTGGCTAAAACTGCAGCTAAGTCGAAATTGATACCCTTGATGTGAGGATACTTGGAAGTCACAAGATTAAGTATGGTGCCAAGTCCTCGTCCAATATCCACCAAAGTATTTACATCTTTGAATCCTTTGTAGTCTTTTAAAATCTTCTTCATGATCATGGTAGAAGATTGTGACATTGCCTGGTTAAACAAACCAGCGAATTGTTCATTCAAACAGATGTAGTCGAAGAGTCTCATGCCATGAGCAGAACTAAATGCATCTTTTCCTTCTTCTATCACATCCTTGAGATGTGTCCTGTGAAAACCAAATCTTCAATTTTTTCAGTCAAAGTAAACAGAGCAATTTTATAACATATTGGTTTAATTAGAAGGTTATTTTCCGGTTTGATATGATTGAAGATCAATTGGCTCAGTTACAAATAGTTAGGCTCGTACCAAGTTTTGAAAATGGCGTGGCTGTGAAGCAACATGAATAAGGGGGACATGAGAGAACCAGAGTCTTCACTACGGTTTAAGAAAAACTTACAAACCAGTTCAGCTGCATATACCAATTTGGTCTTTCCGGTTAGATCATTTTTTCTGGTTTCAACTATACGACACATTAAGATGGAGTGACTGACAAGTAACTGTAACATCCGGTCTAGCAACATTGGCGCTTCCGATGGGCTTGGTAGGGAGAGCTAAAACTATCTCGGAAGACGAGAGCCACAAACCTTCCCCTGCTGCAGCAATCGTGTCGAGGACGCCAAGCTCCAAGGCAGATTTAAAAACCATTGGGAAAGCTAGTGAGTTCGTGATATTCAACGCTTGCAAGCTCACCGTTTCTTCATCAACTTGTTGTTTTTCTTTTGTTTGGCCCGGTTTAGGGTAAGTGGTTAAGAGCTCTTGAGTGTGCTTTGTCATTGTTGTTATTTGATTGGGAAGTTGAAGAAGATAGATCAATCACAAAGGCAGAGATTAGAAGAATTTTACAATCACAAAGGTATAGATGGTTTCAACAATTAGAATTAGTGTCATTTTAGAAAAAGAAGTGTTAATTTTGATATGATTATTTAATATGGTGACCCATTTTACTCATTTAATTTGGTGACCCACAATTTATTATCTGCATCAGTCTAAAACTTACCTTTACGTCTTTATTTTTCAATGCTAAGATCTTTGAATATTGTCTATTGAAGTCGATAGACAAAGCCTGTCGTTTTTCTCCATAAATTCCTCAACTAACAACAGCTGATATGGTTGTTTAATTTTATCTATCTATCTATCTTATTCACAACAAAGCTGTTGGAAATTGTGCACGACAAGTGGGTAATTTTGTTGTAATTTTGTTAAAATTTTTAAATTGACCTCTATAAAATTAAAGTTTAGATATATGTAAAGATCAATAAGTGTTTTGATCCCGATAAAACTGGTTACGAGATCAAATCTAATAAGTTTGAGCGTAGCAATCATTTGTTTGGCTTTAATGGACAAATTTTATTTTTATAGACATCAGCTAAATTTTCATAGACAAACTTTGATCCTAATATATAAATTTTCTAGTTCCGCCAATGAATGGTTATATCAATAGCAACAAATCAAAACCAAGTCGTAGACTCTGTGTAAATATGATTTGAGACAAGACATAAATGTGTTGGTCAGGAATTTGTTCTAGTCTCGAACTAAATTGCTGTTAAATATAAAACCATGATGTTTAAGTCTCATTATAAAAATGAATCAGAATAATCATCTGTGTTTTTATGATTCCCAAACCATGATTTTTTTTTATCAACGAGTAACCATTAAATTGACAAGGTCCGATTCATAACTTACATTCTCTAATTGAAGCTAGGTGAGATTCGAACTTACGACATAGTGTCTAACTAAATTAGAGCAAACCAACTGAATCACTTGTTTCTTACACATATGTATATTTGTTACTAAGTTAATCTTATGAGGGTTACACTTAGACGAATTTCAGGGAAATCAAGACATCTCTACAGTATGTATAAATTTAATTTCTGTGTGTGTATAAGATATTTAGAAACAAAATTATTGTTTACTTTATGTAGAAATGAATAATAAATCTCACAAATTTGACAAAAAAGGAAATATTGCGAGATATAGACCAGAAAAACGTCGATGGGCCACAATGGCCCGTATGTGGAGAAAAGCAGTCCATAAAAATTAACCTTATCCCTCATATAAATTTATAGATTTTGCTAGTTCAGAAACCCTACCGTGGATTTAGGAAGCTGTTCTTCTCTCGACCTCAGAAGATGAAGGTACGTTAACGACGAACAGAGACTCGATTTTCGCTTGCTTATCTTCTTTTTTGGTGATTAAAAACAGAATAGAACTTTATAGAGATAATCGAATGAATAAAAAAAGTCGGCGAACATATGTTTTATATAATAAAAGAGAAACCCTAATAAGATAAAGAAGAAATCTAACAAAGTCTTAACAAGCACGTAATCATCTCTTCTTGTTATGCTTATTCTCCCGCTCATGCCATTCACGTGATTGATAATCCTATATCATTTTTCACGTTTTTGTGTTTCAGTTTAACATCGCTAATCCAACTGTTTCTTGCCAGAAGGAGCTCGAGATCTACTATGATCAGAAACTGTAAGACCTTGTTTGTCTAATTCATTTTCATTCTTTTTTTTTATTATTCGTGTAGATATTGTGATAGGTTTTTGGAACTGTTGATTGATTTGTCGATATCACAATGAACATTGTAGGTCTAGTTAACAGAAAATTTGCCAATTTCATAAATTTTCGTATATATACTCTTCTTATAAGCTTATAACGTCTCTGATACTTCTATTTTGTTCAATACTAAGATTTGTATTCAGCACAAAAACCTGTTATTGGAATTAGTACAAGTTTGATGTTCTTTGGATATAGTAATTGAGCTTTATTTGTTGATG
Source organism: Lepidium didymum (assembly GCA_963920545.1). Lineage (NCBI taxonomy): Eukaryota > Viridiplantae > Streptophyta > Magnoliopsida > Brassicales > Brassicaceae > Lepidium > Lepidium didymum. The sequence goes on from OY986980.1 coordinate 3,134,415, forward strand.
CATGCAGCCGTGCGTTTTTCGATAAGAGACTTGCCCAAGGAGCCAATTTGGATGCTGGCCGAGGTACACTTTCATCTATATGCATTCTATATCTCATAAACAATTACCAATGATTAAATTATAATGATGAAATGTTATTGCAGGAGTTCAAGGGATATGTTTCCAAGATCGTGGGTGATTGCGACAAACAAGTTGATGAAGTTGCCTTTGTGAAGCCAAAGCCGAAGAATAGGAGATTCGGTAAGAGAGTCACCCAAGAAGATCTCAATGGAGATGCTTTGAGCGAGGTGCAATTTTCATCTATATGCATTCTCTATATAGATATCTTATAATTCTGAGATTTTGTTTTTGGAAAACAAATGATTAAATTGTGATGATGAAATGTTATTGTAGGAGGTCAAGTGTGATAAGCCTAGTGGTTCAGCTTATCCTGGGATTAAGAAAGAGATGAGAAGAATCAGAGAACAGATGAGAATCGCAAGACAGAAGAAGTAGACAAGAGTAGAAGAAGAGATCGTTGATGTTTTGATCAATTTCTTAAATACAAGTTTATTAGTCTAAAATGACACAACATGATTAAAGCACGTGTATTGCATATATGTTTAATTAATCTAAAGGTTATTAACCGGTTTATTCTATATTGGTTTAAGTCAAAGGTTATTAACCTGTTTGATACAATTGAGGAACAACTATATGTAGTAATTTGCAAATAATGAAGGACATACCAAGTTTTGAAAAAGAATTGGCTTTGGTGCATCAGGGTTTAAGAATTGTGCAAACCGGTTTGGCTGCATACCAATTGAGTCTTTCCGATTTGATCATTTTCTCTGGTTACAACTATAGTACACCTTAAGATAGAGTGACTGACAAGTAACTTCCGGTCTAGCAACATTGGATCCCAAATAATAAAATTATAGATTCAATCCAGAACATATTGTTTAATTTAAAGGTTATTAAGCGGTTTGATATAAATGAGGAACAACTACTAATTTGAAGTACATATCGCGTTTTGAAAAAGACTTGGCTTTGGTGCAACATAAATAGTGACTTGAGCGAACCAGAGTCTTCACCACGGTTCAAGAAAAATGAGCAAACCGATTCGGCTTCATATACCAATTGGGTCTTTCCGGTTTGATCACTTTTTCCGGTTTCAACTATAAGACACCTTAAAATAGAGTGACTGACAAGTAATTGTAACATCCGGTCTAGCAACATTGGTGCCTCCGGGTTAATGGGCCTGGTAGGGAGAGCAAAAGCTATCTCAGAAGAGGAGAGCGACGCGCCCTCGCCTGCTGCAGCAATGGTGTCGAGGACTCCAAGCTCCAAGGCAGCTTTGAAATTCATCGGGAAAGCCAGTGAATTAGTGATCCTTGTAAGAGATACAAGCCCAACAATGAGACAATCAAACCCATAATACTAACACATACAATTAAGTTTTCTAGTAAGGAGGTTCACATATATATATATATATGTAATGAAATATCAATTTATGAATTATCAAAAGAGGTTGCTGAAAGTGCAATCTCCATTTTCTCTTCTCAGTTTCATGAAATCTATTTAATTTTGGTTTCTCCATCTTGAGTTTTCGTTTTTCCTTTACTGGCATAATAGGGCTTCATTGAGTTATTTCAATTTTTATCTTATATCTATCTTCATAGGTTTGATTCTTCCTTGTTTTAGAATTGCTCACAATCCTAAACGCTTGCAAGCTCAACAATTCTTCGTCAACTTGCTCCTCTTCTTTAGTTAGACGCAAAGGCTCTCGAGGATGCTTTGTCATTGTTGTTATTTGGTTGGAAAATTGAAGAAGACGGATCAGTCACAAATATAGAGATGTGAAGGAAGCATCAAGCATGATTTCAACACTTAGAATAAGTGTCATTTTATAGGGAGAAATCTCAAACCTGATGTTGGAGTTGCTTTATCAAAAAGAAATCTCAAACCAAGTGGTCTGACAGGACAACTTACTTATCGACAAAGACATAATAACCAATCATATTTGAGGAAATTTAAATAGACAAATATGATTGGCTATTAAAAGAGCATTATGCTCAATAAAAAATTTTACCAATCAAAACCCATAGTGGAAGCTATTAAAGCAAACCTAATTGCAGAAACCGGTTAGTGTTAGGTATTAAGCTTCTTGGTTTGGTTTGTGTAAATGTCAGGTAAACGAAAACCAAAGATGATAATACCGTAAATTAATTGAGACGTAGCCCGAACATTATCTTTCTAAATGGGCCATTAGCCCATAAGTGGAGAAATACGGCCCATTAAAGTAAACCTTATATCTCTTATAAATTTGTTGATTTTCCAAGCTCAGAAACCCTAGCGTCGGAAAGCCGTTCTTTCGAAGATGAAGGTACGTTAACGGCCAGTAGAGTGTAGATTTGTGTTTTTTTTTTTCGCTGGCTTATCTTTTTTCACGTTTCTGTGTTTCAGTTTAACATCGCCAATCCAACTACTGGCTGCCAGAAGAAGCTCGAGATCGATGATGATCAGAAACTGTAAGACTTGTTTGTCTGATTCATTTTCATTCATTTTTTTCTTCGTGTAAATTGGTGATAGGGTTTAGAAACTGTTGATTGCTGTTTGTCGATATCACAATGAACATTGTAGGTCTAGTGAACAGAATATTTGCCAATTTCATAAATTTTCGTATACTCTTCTTATAAGCTTACCAAGTCTCGGAATCTTGTATTCTATTCAATACAAAATTAAATTCGTATTCTGCACAAAAACATGTGTTAGTATAAGTTTGATGTATAATAGATATAGAAATTAAACTTGATTTGTTGATGCAGTCGTGCCTTTTTCGATAAGAGGCTCTCTCAAGAAGTCAGCGGAGATGCTTTGGGCGAGGTGAAATTTCATCTATACTCATTCTACATCTCATAATTTTGAGATTTTGTTTCCCAAAACAAATGATTAAATTGTGATGATGAAATGTTATTGCAGGAGTTCAAGGGATACGTTTTCAAGATCATGGGTGGGTGTGACAAACAAGGTTTCCCAATGAAGCAGGGAGTTTTGACTCCAGGCCGTGTTCGCCTATTGCTTCACAGAGGTAATTTTAGCAACTTGCCTCTTACACATTTGCATCTATATTGTCTGTTTCATGTGGACTTACATGGTCTTGTAATGACTGAGCAGGTACTCCTTGCTTCAGAGGACATGGAAGGAGGACTGGAGAGAGGAGAAGAAAGTCTGTTCGTGGTTGCATTGTGAGCCCTGATCTCTCTGTTCTTAACCTTGTCATTGTGAAGAAGGGTGAAAACGATCTTCCCGGGCTTACCGATACTGAGAAGCCAAGGATGAGAGGACCAAAGAGAGCTTCAAAGATCCGTAAATTGTTTAACCTTAATAAGGAAGATGATGTGCGGACCTACGTCAACACTTACCGCCGCAAGTTCACAAACAAGAAGGGTAAAAGAAAATCAAAATCAGTCACAAATATACTTAAAATATAATGCTTTCTGAAACTTATTTCTTCTTTTTCTGGTTTTGAACAGGCAAGGAAGTAAGCAAAGCCCCTAAGATCCAGAGGCTTGTGACTCCATTGACTCTTCAGAGGAAGAGAGCTAGAATTGCTGACAAGAAGAAGAGAATCGCCAAGGCTAACTCTGATGCAGCTGAGTACCAGAAGCTTCTTGCCTCAAGGTTGAAGGAACAACGTGACAGGAGAAGTGAGAGTTTGGCAAAGAAGAGGTCTAGACTCTCTTCAGCTGCTGCCAAGCCCGCCGTTACTGCTTAAAAACCTCTTGAGAATCAAATATGTCACACCTCTAGCTTTTCTACTTATTTCTCATTTAAAAGTTAGTTCGATTTCATGTTTCTGTTTTTGTTCAATGACACCAATTGAGACTTGTGTTTCTTGAACTATGCTATTAAATTAAAAGCCTCAAATTTTTGTTTCCCTTTTTCCCGTGTATGTGATCAGGTCTCACTTATAGTTTTCCAGTTGCTGTTTTCTATCTCTCAGGTTCTACAAGTTTATCCAGACTAAGGTATAATTCACTCTTCATGTGTGTATTTGTGTCGATAACATTTGTCAAGTATGTATTATTATACTCTTTTAATAAAGTAGTTGACCATCAATGGGGTGGTGGCGCAGTTGGCTAGCGCGTAGGTCTTATAGCTATTGGGTGATCCTGAAAGAAAATTACTACGTGGCGCACCTTTTGATGCTGGTTTATACTTCGTTTGAAAGAGTGTTCTTGTGGCGAACACGGAACAACGTTTTTGTAATATGATTTTTGACAAAAAAATTCAACAGTTTAAATAAAAGTACAACATTGAAACCATAAATATATTAAGAGTATTAAAAATATTAACCTTTTCTTGATTCACGTGAAAGAATGTCACAGTGAAGTAACATATTTGACAGAAAGTTTTAAGTCTTTTTTATCAACACATTAATTGTGGAAAAGAATAATAAGTTGAATTTATTAATGAATTACAAAACGTTCTAAAGAATATTGAAGGTTAGGAACTTAAACAGACGACCAATATCTTCCTATTTTGCTAAGAGTAGATAGCCGTGAAACTCAAGAAGTGACGAGAATGGTGAATCCTTCAACGTTCTCTCCGAAAAATCCACATTTCTTTCAACCTCTTCTTCCCAATTTCCAGAGACACCTGGTACATAATCTTTTTGTTTACTCTCTCTCTCTCTTAATCTCCATGAGTGTGTAGTCTCTCATAGCTTTGTTTTTCTGTTGCTAGAAAATTCCTGTAAAGTTCTTTTCCGAACAGATAAAGGGAAAACACGAAGGCAAGACTGTATCTTTGAGATCAGATGCGTCGAAGAGAACATGGGAAGTGAAGATGGAAGACAATAGACTCACAAAAGGTTGGAAGGACTTTGTGGAAGCACATGCTCTTCGAGTTGGTGATATCCTCATTTTCAGACACAATGGAGACATGAAGTTCCATGTCTCTGCTTTTGGTCCTAGTGGCTGTGAGATCGAATATGAACAGTTTGGTAACCATGAAGAAGATGAAGAGACTAATGACACTGGTAGGATTAAATCATCATTCAGTGAGCATTACGTTTATTGAGACTTTCTATGCTTAAAAGTTCTCATTTTCTGAAACAGAAATATCTTTTGAATCTGAGAACGAAGTTGAGAATGATGTAGAACCAGAATCTGACCAATCTTCACCTGATCTCAGTTGTTTTAGTCTATCTGTGACTGCTTCAAACCTGCAAAGAGATAAAGTGGTTAGTGTACTTTTGAGGCTTCTTCATTGTTAAAATACTTGATTTATAGGTTAAGTATGTGTAAGTGTTACATAATCCCAATGTAATTTGATGATTGATGCAGGCAGTGCCCATAGATTTCGCAAGACGAAATGGTTTAGTGAAAGGAAGACAAGAGACAGTTTTGATGAACGAAGAAGGAAAGTCATGGGCTGCAGAAATAACAAGCTTGAGGTCTTGTCGGGTTTCCTTAGTTCATGGTTGGACTACGTTTTGCACTGCAAATAAACTAGTAGTTGGAGATTCTTGTACATTTAAACTGTTGCAGAGCACGGAAAAGCCTATGTTTGAGCTTTGTAGCCGTGCAAAGGAAGAGGGGAAGAAGATAATTTGGTCTGCAGAAGATCGGTTTGTGAAGTTAACTCCTACAATACGCAGCCTTGAAATCGGTAAACAGGTGAGTTTTCGAAATCTTTAACTTGGTTTTGTTCAAACGAATTGCTTCTTTAGTTAGAATCATTTTGCAGCATCTACCGATAAGTTTTATGAGAGCGAATGGACTCATCAATCCCGGGATGATAACTCTGGTGGACAAAAACAGAGCTGAATGGTCGATGAAGCTTAAGATAGATTGTACAAAAGGAAGTATGTATATGACTGGAAATGATTGGAAAAGTTTCTGTGCCTCAAATGAAGTAGGTGCAGAGGAGTCTTTTACTTTAAAGTTGATCCGAGGAGGGACAAGTCCTGTGCTCAAGTTCTACTCCAAGGTAAGTAAGAATGTCAAATAGCTAGCAGTCCACCTTGTAGGTTTTGGTAAGTTGAAGTTTATGAAACAACGACTTGTTTTCAGATGGAGCAACCACCATTCGAAGCAGAGGCTCACTCAGATAAGAGAGCTCGAGTCGAACAATTCACCCGGGAGAATAAACGGGAGGTTGAGATAAGAGAGAAGACAGTTGCAGAAGGAGAACCTTCTCATTTCACTCAAACATCTAACAAATCCAGTGCTAATGAAGGAAACTTGCAGCACAAGCGACCTAGATGTGTCTCAGATCAGGTGGCTAAAGTGAAACAGAGAGTCATAGATACTTTGAATAATATCAGACTGTTTCAAGCAGAGCTCGAGACAATGAAACTGAAACTTGAAGATTCATTGCAGGAAGTCAACAACTTAGGTATCTGTTTACAATCTGATTAATATGCAATTGTTCTGCAATTTTAGCTTTTGGCTCTTACTCAATTTTCAAACATTTTCATGTTGGCACAGAGAAAGAAGAAGACAATGGGAATTAAATAACGTCTCAAAGTAATCATCAAGTTTGAATGTGGAAAGACTTCTGTATTCCCCTCTGTTTTATTTTGTGACTTTGTTTTAAGAATGAGTTTCATTAATCTTAATATTGTTAGACGAATTCCAGAACATATTTATGACTTTGTGAACTTGTTTTCCTCCAGGACATATTTCCTTCTTCTTCTTTTAGAAGTTAGTTCGATTTCATGTTTCTGTTTTCCTTCAATGTCACCAATTGAGACTTGGTTTCTTAAACTATGCTCTTTTAATTAAAACCCTCAAATTTTTGTTTCCCTTTTTCCATTGTCTGATTATGCCAAATCATTTTAATCTATGTCGAAAATAGAGTAGCAAAACTATCATTGCATTAGCTGCTGATGTCGAATCCATGTTGTTGTATGAATGGATGAAAGAGGTTCATGAGTTGTCTTGAAAGAAGTATGTTTTTGTTCATGCTTATTTGGTCAGATGTAACAAATATATAGTTGTTGAAATGTCATTTTAATGGAGTATTAATATGCTCTCTCAAGATATGCCTATCAATGATTCCTAAGAGATTGGCATGCACTATGGTTGGACCAAAGTCATGAAAAAGTATGGACAATCGAAGTAGAGGTAATCACACGATCATTTTTTGTTAGTCCCCTTTTACTCATAAATTGATTTAACACTTGCTTGACTATGGTCTCGAAGTCTTTAAACCATATATATATCAAACATATTAAAACCAACAACACATAGAAGAACATAAAATAATCAACAATGAACTCAAACTAGAGATTTAAAATGAGTTAGACTGAATTTGGAGAACTCGCTTTGGTTTCGTTGATATAATATCATCATTGTTTGTTCTAGAGAAAACAATCTCTTCATGTCCTATCAATAACTTTGGTGGCTAAAATATTGTTATAATAATCTAATAGAGAGAGATAATTTATGTGGTGGTGCAGTTGGCCAGTCTGGTAAGTCTCGTAGCTATTTATCAGAGTAGTCTCATTGATGGGATTTTATTTTTTCACCCAAATTAAAAAACAATATTAAAATTATATTTATATTCTTAATAATTATGGATAATGATTGGCTAAATATCATATAAATAATTTATATAATTTTGATCGGAGGTTAAACTAATAAATTTTTGTTTTAAAGTTATATTGAAACTATAAAATAGGTGTAAAAATAATTATTTGAAATTTGAACTAAATACCGAGAACATGTGGCCCAGTAGTAGTGGTTATTTTATAAATCTTCATGCAGCAGAGTTCGATTTTTTCCGATGCAAGGGGAAGGAAAAAAAAAAGATTTTAGGATATAAGTTTTGACTATAGATCGGACCTTATCGATCCAAATATAAGAATAAGATTAGAAAAAAAATTGAACTAAATTAAGTAACAATCTATGAGTTTCTCAATATTATCACTAAAACAATTTTTTTGTTAGGTCATTTCCAACGCAAGAATTAACATTTATTCTTCTCAAATGGAAATTTAAATAAAATATTTCCTCCATTTTTTATAGTTGTTATTTTAGTTTTTTCACGCAAATTAAAAGAATATTAATTTTTTTTCTAAATAAAATATATTTTATTATAAATTCCAAAATAATTCAACCAATCGTAAATTATTCTGCAGAATTTAAATAATCAAAAACATAATAAATTTTGCATAAAAATTTTAAAACATCAACTAAAATAAAATAATTTTTTAAAAAACATCAACTAAATGAAAACAGAAGAAGTATTATTTTTCTCCTACTATATTTAAATAAAATATGATTAATAATTACTTATGAGTCTTTTGCGTAAGTAACGACGCTAGTGTAATTTTGTCATTAAAATAGTGTAATGGTTGTAGATGTTCTTACACAAAGGTACTCCATCTTTTTCAAATTTAAAATTCCAATTAGCTTTTTGAAAAACTTAAATCATAGAATTTGAAAAATCAATAATAATTATATGAATAGATTAAGGATAAAAAATAATTTTAAAATAGTTTTTTAATTTCTGTAAAAATTTGTTAGATAGACACTTTTTTGATAAATGGAAAAACATTAATTGTGAAATAAATAAATAAATAGAAAGTGTTGGAATATAAAGCTTAGAAAGTAAAAAGACAAACAATATTTCTTTATATGTTCTTAAGAATAGCTGTGAAAATTTTGAAGTAATGGAAATGATGAATGCATATCCCTCTCTCCCAAAACATGGAATATTCTACCAGCTTCTTCCACCTAATTTTCAAAGCCAACTGGTTTGTAATATCTGTGTTTATGATTTTTTCTTTCTATGAACATATATGTCTCATAACTTTGTTTGTGGTATGTTGCTAGAAAATTCCTGTGAAGTTCTTTTTCGAACACATCAGAGGAAAATATGAGGGTAAAACTATATATCTGAAATCAGATGCGTTGGATATAACATGGGAAGTGAAGATAGAAGACAATAGACTCACAGAAGGTTGGAAAGAGTTTGTGGTGACACATGATTTTGGAATCGGTGACTTCCTCATTTTCTGACACGAAGGAGACATGTTGTTCCATGTCACTGTTTTTGATCCTAGGTTATGTGAGATCCGATATGAACCCTCTGCCAAAGAGACTGGTATGATTGAATCATCATTCAGTGAGCATTTTTCATTTATTGAGACTCTTTCTCTTCATGAAACGTTTCATTTTCTGAAACAGAAACATCTTCAAGATCTGACAAGGAAGCTGGAAGTAATGTAAACCCAGAATCTAATCAATCTTCACATGATCTCAATTGTTTCAGTCTCCCTGTGACAGCTTCAAACCTAATATGTGATACAGTGGTTAGTGTACTTTAGCGGTTTCTTCGTTGTTAAAATGTTTGATGTATAGATTAAGTATGTGTAAGTGTTACATAATCCCCAATGTAATTTGTTGGCTGATGCAGACATTGCCCCTGCGTTTCGCAAAGCTAAATAATTTAATGCAAAAGAGGCAAGAAACAGTTTTGATGAACGAAGAGGGAAAGTCATGGGCTGCAGAACTAAAACCCTGGAGGTCTTGTCGGGTTTCCATAGTTCATGGTTAGACTGGTTTTTGCACTGAAAATAAACTAGTAGCTGAAAGTTGTTGTACATTTAGACTGCTGCAGAACACGGAAAAGCCTGTGTTTCAGCTTTGTAACCGTGCAAAGGACGAGGGAAAGAAGAAGATTTCGTCCGCAGAAGATTATAACCAATACCGAGAAAATCGGTTCGTGAAGTTAACTCCTACAGTAAGCAGCCTTAAAATCGGTAAACAGGTGAGTTTTCGAAATCTTTATCTTGGGTTTCTTCAAATGAATTGCCTCTTTATTTAGAAACATTTTGCAGCACCTACCGATGAATTTCGTGAGAGCGAATGAACTCATAAAGTCTGGTATGATAACTCTGGTGGAAAAAAACAGAGTTGAATGGTCGATGAAACTTAACGTAGATTGTAGAAATGGAATGTCTATGACTGGAAATGATTGGAAAAGTTTCTGTGCCGCAAATGAAGTTGGCGCTGGGAAGTCTTTTACTTTGATGTTTATCCGAGGAGGGACAAGTCCTGTGCTCAAGTTCTGCTCTATGGTAAGTAAAAATGTCAATTAGCTTGAAGTTTATGAAATAAAGACTTGTTTTCAGATGGAGCAACCACCATTGGAAGCAGAAACTCACGCACACAAGAGAGCTCGAGTCGAAAAATGCATCCAGAAAAAGAAACAGAAACTTGAGATAAGAGAGAAGACAATTGTTTGACAAAAAAAAAAAAAAAAGAGAGAGAAGACAATTGCTGAAGATGAACCTTCTCGGTGCACTCAGACATCTAACAAATCTAAGGCTAATGAAAGAAACGTGCAGCGCACGCGACCTTCCTGTGGCTCAGATCAGGTGGCTAAGGTGAAACAGATAATTATAGATACTTTTAATAGTATCAAACTGTTTCAAGCAGAGCTCGAGACAATGGAACACAAACTTGAAGATTCATTGCAGGAACTCAACAAGTTGGGTATGTGTTTACAGTCTGATTAATGTAATTATTCTTTAGTTTGGACTTTTGAATTCAACTCAAATTTCTAACATTTTCATGTTGGCACAGAGAAAGGAAAAGGCAATGGGAACAACACAACGTCTTAAAGTTATAATCAAAGTTTGAATGTGGAAACTGAAAGACTTTTGTAGCCTCCTCTGTTTTATCTTTTGACTTTGTTTATCTAATGACTCTGTTTCAAGAATATGTTAAATTAATCTTAATATTGTTAGACGAATTCCAGAATATTACTTGTCTGTACTACAAAACATCTTTTATCTGGTTAATTTTGTGAACTTGTTTTCTTACGAACCCAAAAACAAAAAAAACGTAAAAATCCAAACTTCAAACTGAAATTGAAGTTAAAGGCCCAAACCCACACAGAACACAGTCTGTCTTCTTCACGAAGTAACAAATTAACGAAGCAAGCGGTAATTCACAAGAAAAGAGAATAGAAGTGAATTCCTGAAATATAAAAGAAACAGAAGAAACGAGAAGGAAGAAGAAATTGATGATTTCGAGAAGCGAATTAGATGCATGAAGTTGGATTTCCGTTGGATCTCTCTGTCTTCACTCGCCTCATAGCGACTCTATTCTTTCTCTCCGTCGGTATCTTATACTTTGTTAAGAACACTGCCGCTAAGTACTTCGACATCGGAACCGCCGCCGTTGGAGGTTTCGACAGGACTTTCATGGCGGTCGATACTGAGGATTGCTCTGTCTGTGGAAAATTCTCCACCAAGAAATGCTCTCGCTGCAAATCCGTTCGATACTGGTATGCCCCCAAATTCAATCTCTTCAATGGGAGTTTCTTGAGTTTAGAATTATTGAAAGGTTGCTTTCGTATGAGAAATTTCTCTCTTTGATTTGAGCTTGGGATGTATAATTCTTTCAAAGTCTCAAGCTTTTCGATAGAAGAGTTTTGGGTTTGGAAGTTTTTACATGAATTCTGATAATTTATATTATCTTGGATCAGCTTGTATTCTTATAAGTTGGTTTTGTGTCTAAATTGAGTTCCTTGGTCTCGATGGTGTTTGCTATTAGCTCAGCAGAGTGCCAAAAGTCGGATTGGAGTTCGGGTCATCAAAGGAAGTGCAAGGATTTCGGGATGATTACCTTAACACCATCTGAAAATAAAGGCGTGAGGTTTAGAGATTCTCCGTTTGGAGTTAGATCCACTTCTAAGATTGCGCTAGTTCCTGATCGAAGCCAAAATAAGCGTTGCCTAAAGCCAAGAGAAGTAATATGTCTTTCTTTATTCTCAACTCCTGTTGACACTTTCTTGATAGAGTCATTTTGTTAATGTTATTTGTACTTTTGTTTTGCACTTTCTGCAGATTCTTTTCCCATATGAAGAATTTCTTAAATATTTTTACTGGGACAGTCCAGAATTGGCTCCCTGTGGGCTCATGAATTGTGGAAATAGGTTTGTCTTCATCTGGTTTCTAGTGCAGCTTAAATGCATCAACTGAATGAGTTCATTACTTAACTTTTTTCCCGTCAATATGAATTACACTTTCAGTTGTTTTGCAAATGTGATACTACAATGCCTTTCTTGGACTCGTCCTCTTGTAGCATACCTGCTAGAGAAAGGCCACAGGAGAGAATGTAAGGTTCTGTTTTTTTTGTTAATTATTAATATCTCTCATACACTATTATCGTTTGGTTTTTCTTTATGCACTTTAGCCTAGAGATTATGTTTTGTTTGACAGGTATGCGTAACGATTGGTGCTTCTTCTGTGAATTTCAAGCCCATGTTGAGAGAGCAAGCCAAAGTCGGTTCCCTTTCTCACCAATTAACATTATTTCACGGTTAACTAATATTGGTGGAACTTTGGGGTATGGAAGACAAGAGGATGCTCATGAGTTCATGAGGTCAGTATCTCCTACTCATAGAATAGCTAATTTCTAGTGTTGTAGCCTGCGAATCCTCCAATTGATGGATTTACAATTCACATATGATGCAGATATGCTATTGATATGATGCAGTCTGTTTGCCTTGACGAATTTGGTGGAGAAAAAATGGTGCCTCCTCAATCTCAAGAAACAACACTTATTCAGTATATATTTGGCGGTCTCCTCCAATCACAGGTGATATTTCTTGATCTGAATATCAAATTTTGATCTATACTTGTGAATTAACATAATGCTTATGAACACGCTACTTCTTTTGTCTTAGCTAGCTGTCTACTTTGAGGATATATGATTTTTCCTGTGATGAACTTACGTTAATGTCTAATATTCCGCTCTCTTGTTTGCTGCATTTTCGACATTCCAGGTTCAGTGTACTGTTTGCAATCATGTTTCAGACCAGTATGAAAATATGCTGGACTTAAGTGTTGAGATTCATGGGGATGCGGTGTCTTTGGAGGAATGTCTTGATCAGTTTACAGCCGAAGAGTGGCTTCAGGGAGATAACATGTACAAGTGTGATAGGTAAGCCTTGGTGTTAGTTGAGTAATTGACAAATTTGACTTTGTTTTCTAAAACAAATAATGAATTTTCGTATACAGGTGTAGTGACTATGTAGAAGCATGTAAGCGTCTTACAATCCGGCGTGCTCCAAATATTCTTACGATTGCGTTAAAAAGATACCAGGTATTTGTTGCATTCCCTCCCTTTTGGTATATTTTTTGGGTTTAGCTGTCAATAATACATTTGTGAAATTATGTGCAGGGAGGAAGATACGGAAAACTGAACAAAAGAATAAGTTTTCCTGAGACATTGGATCTTAGCCCTTATGTTAGCGAAGGTGGAGAAGGATCAGATGTATATAAACTCTATGCAGTGATTGTCCATTTAGATATGCTGAATGCATCATTCTTCGGCCATTATATATGCTACATCAAGGATTTTTGTGGAAACTGGTATAGAATAGATGATTCCGAGGTAACAATCAATTATGTTTTGCTCTTCTTGTTGATATAGCGGCTTGAAAATATGATGAATCTATAACATTTGAAGGATCTTCTAATCCTAATTGAATATGCTTACAGATAGAAAGTGTTGAATTAGAAGATGTCCATTCTCAAAGAGCTTATATGCTCCTCTACAGCAGGTAAGCATTTCTCCATTGCTAGTTTTGTTGTTAAGCTCTCATGTAGGTAAATTGTATAACCCAAGATTGAGGCTGTTTATTTAACTATTTAAGGTTGAGTAAATTGATTGTATTAGATGAAAATGTGAAGTTTTTGAGCTTGTGAGTTTCATATGCTGTTGTGATATCATGCAGGCTTCATGCTAGGTCGACATCATCATGTCTTAGGTCAGAAGTTCAAGACGGAAAGATAACAGACACATTGAGCACAAAACTATGCCAAAAAGAGTTAGTTGAGAGTTCAATGATAGGAGCTATTGACAGCAGAAGCAGCAGCCATGTGACCATGGAAGACACTGAATGCGAACAAGAATCATCATGTCCTAGGTCAGAAGTTCAAGACGAAAGGATAACAGACGCATTGAAAAAAAAATTATGCCAAAATGAGTTAGATGAGAGTTCAGTGATAGGAGCTATTGACAGCAGAAGCAGCAGCCATGTGACCATCGAAGACACTGAATGCGAACAAGAATCATTATCGCCATCATCATTATCATCTGTAGTGACTTCTGAAGTGTTGTAATGAGGTCGAAAGGGTTGGCGCATTGGCTTCCAACTCAAGTCCTTCAATCAATGAGTCTGCAATAGATCATCAAAATGATGCAGAAAAGGGGAACAGAGATCCAGAGGTAAAACATCAGGCTTTAGATTCTTGTTCGGACGCTACAACTTCAAGTGTATTGGTTTGTACAAAATCCGAACCTCCAGTGAGAGATATGGACACTGAGATGATCGACGCTGAGTGATTTGGAATGTTACATTTGAAGATCAACATAATTTTTAGCTTACAATAGTAATACACAGATGATGTTACACAACGACTTGTGGTACTACAGGGTGATTATATATAGAATTTTCTTACTGTTCAACTCCCAAATTGTCTGCCATTCATATCACAGAATCATCAAGATCCTTAAGCAGAAAATTCGACACACTGATTCTTAACCTTAAATAGTTCATAACAGATTCATACCACATTGTTATAAGTACACTAAAACAGGTCATGCTTGTGAACAATTTGGATGCAAATTAGAGTCAGATCTTGATCTTGGAGCAGAATTTAAGCACAGGAAGAGTTGTTCTGTCTTCCCAAACCAACTCCATGATAAAAGATTTGTACCCTTTAACACCAACAGCGTTGAAGAAATCATTGATACCATCACCCAAAAACATCCTTCCATTTTGCTTGTATATCAGTAGATTTACTGGCCACTCTACTTTGTGTTTGTCCAGCAGAATTATCGTATTCCCGGCTGCCTTTGCCATCTTGTTACCCCTAGTGAACCGCTGCGGAAGATCCTGTTCACAAAAAAGGAAACAATAAGCTTGCTCTCTGCATTTCACAATACCCTCAAAGATCAAAACTAAGATTGTTTTATCGTACAAGTCTATGATATTTGAGACTTGCTGGTGTGACGTTTAGTTTAACAAATCGGTTTTCTTTTAGTGAAGATGATGATTTGGTTTCCGAAAAACGCTTTGATTCTGCAGCGGAAAACTGGAGAACAGGTGCAATCCTGTTGCTGCCATCTAGCCTAAAGATAATGGATCCTCCAGGTTTAAGTCCATTCTCATGGCAGAAACTTCTCCATCCGACGCTCATGTAAAACGTGTTATAGGAATCCTTATAATTGAGTTTAAGCGTCCATGTTCTTCCTCCTTCATTCGTTAGAATGATCTTGTCGCTTCCTTTCTTCAGACCATCGGACCTAATAAACTTCGCCGGAAGAAGCTGCACAGTTAAAGACACAAGAAACATGAGTAACAATGGCTCAAAAAGGTGGAAACTGGAATCATTAGTTAGATCTAAAGTACTAACCCGTTTGTCCTCTTTTAAGTTTGAGTCTCTGATTTCTGCTATGAAACAAGATTTGTCTGATGAAAACTCTGCTTCTTTTTTCAGATTCTGCTCCATGGACAAGTTTTCTGAATCAAAATGAGTTAAAACGCTTTGAATATTGTGATCTACAAAGACAATATATATATTCATGAGAAGAAAACAGAACACAACTTACTCATGTTGTCCTGTGCATATTGAAGCTCACAGCAAGTGGGTCCAAAACCTGTGACATGGAACATCAAATCTCCTTCGTATCTGAAAAAGATGATATCATTGGTTCAGAAATCATGAGCAGCAGCAAACTCTTTCCAGCCGACGGTGAGTCTCCGACCATCCGTCTTAACTTTCCAAGTTTTCTCAGACGAGTCGGACGTTAGCTCCACTGTCTGTCCTTCTATCTCTTCTCTGTGTAAAGAGAAGAACTTCTTTGGAATGCTCTGCAACAAAGGTACACACCAAAAAAATAAGAAGAACAAGAAGTTATACAGACAGAGAAAGAGAGGAAGAAAGGGAGGCTACGTACGAGATGCGAGTGGAAACCGATGAGAACAGGCTGGAAGAAATGTGGGTTTTTCGGAGCCAGGAGAACTGGATCCGCCATTGTTGAAGTTGTATAAAAAAAAGATCTCCCACAAAACCAGAGTAATAATCACTCAAATGTAAGTATGTTAATGGTCAAGCTAGTCTCTTTCATGGCTCCTTCAATTTATGACTTCTGAGAGCTCCAGCTACTTCCGTACAATAGAGCCAGCTTTTCTTCAACCCATCGGTCCATAACTATTGTTTTATAATAATTTATACTCTGTTCCTCGTATTCTGTAGTAATTTGTCGTGCAACTATTCAAGAGCCTGAATACCAACAAGAATTATCATCATCATTATTATCACTATCACATGTAGATGAGTGACCTTTGAATGCTGGAGGGAGCTCAAAAAAGTCAGACACAATGAATTAATATGTAGAAATTTATTATATAGTTCTGCAGAAGAACCTTAAATTCTATCTTCCCATAGTACTGCAGGTCAGATTATATAACTGATTTTACATTTTATGGTACTAAAGGCTGATTATACATAGAACTTACATAGGTTCTTACATGATTTCAAGACCATTAAAGTCGCCAAGATCTGTTTTTGACCTTAAACACAGACACACAATTAACTCACCTAAGAGATTGGATTCATACTACATAGCTTATAAGTTCACCACAACAGGTCATGCTTACTGATAACTTAGGTGCAAATTCGAGTTAAGTGTTTGTCTTGGAGCAGAACTTAAACATATGAAGAGTTGTTTTCTCTTCCCAAACCAACTCCAACACAAAAGATTGGTATACTTTAATATCATTAGCTTCGATGAATCTTTTCACCCCTGAACCCAAACGAATCCTTTTATTTACCTTTCCCATCACTAGATTCACTGGCCACTCTAATCCATGCTTGTCCAACATAGTTATGTTCTTCCCTACTGCGTTTCCCATTCCGTTACCCCTAATGTAGTACCTGGGAACACCCTGCAGAATAAGGAGACAATAAGCTTACACTCTGTGCAGTGTGCACTACATAAAACATTGATAAACAAAACAAGGGGACAAAACTCTCTAGAGAGTTGTTTTAACTTACGAGTCTACAATCTTTGAGACTGGCTGGTGTGACAGTTAGTGTCAAAAATCGGTTTTCATGTAGTGAAGATGATGATGATGATGACACTCTTTCAATTTTCACACCAGTTTTCAGCTGTTTCTTCCCCTTGCTTCTATCTTCTGTGAAAACATCCACTGATTTTGCAGAGCAGAAACGTAAAAGAGGCTTTTTACTGTTGTAGCTCTCTAGTTTAAACCTAACAACATCTCCAGGTTTTAACCCATTCTCATTGCAGAAACTTCTCCAACCAGCCCTCATGTAAAACGATTTACTTGATTCCCTAAACCTCAGTCTAAGCGTCCATATCCTTGCTCTTTCATTCACAAGAACAATCTTGTTGGTTCCTTTACTCAGACGATCGAACTGAACAAGCTTTCTAGTTTCTAGGTAGAAATTTCAAAATGAAAGATAAAACATGAGTAAGCATTCCCATGGCATTCACAAAAAGGAAACAACGGTTGATCTGAAGTACCTACTACTGTATCAGTATGTAAGTTCGACTCTATTACATGAGCAACGAAACAAGACTGGTATGCTGAATAAGACTTCGCTTCTGCGTCTGCGTCTTCATCTTCTTCTGCTTTGATAAAAGTTCACAAGTTAGACCTCGTAGATGTTTTTCGTAAATCAACAAATAATGACGCACCTTTATGAACTGATGTACCCATGTTTTCCTGATCATTGTCAAGATCAGAGTCCTCTTTGTTGCAGGACAGTGGATATTGAATCTCGCAAAAACTAAGTCCAAACCCGTGACGTGAAACACCAGAGCTCCATCATGTCTGAAAATGATAACATCTCCAATTCGAAAATCATGTGCTGTGGCAAACTCTTTCCAGCCGATGGTTAGTCTCCGACCTTCGATCTTGACTTTCCTTAGACACGTCGGATCTTAGCTCCACACTCTGTCCTTCGTTTCTTCTTTTTAAGTACACCGAGAAAAACTTCACAGGAATTTTCTGCAACAAAATGCAAAAGAGTTTCAAAACAAAACCATCTCACGCATTAAGCTATACTTATAGTCAGTACAAGAGGGAGACAGAGACAAAGACAGAGTACAATGAAGTTCTCGAAGCCAGGAAGAAGAGGCTAAAAGAAATGTGGGTTTCTTGGAGATTGAAGAATTGGATCCGCCATTGTTAAGAAAAAAGAGAACTAAAAAGTCAGAACCTGGTAAATATAAGTATAATCTTTAAGTCCAAAAACAGAAAAAATCTTATGTGTCTTTTCGTAATCTTTTTAGCTCCAGATACCTGATTTAACGAGACTCTATTATTTCATGACATAATCGAATAAGTTTATGAAAATACAATTTCTTGTTTCTATCACCAAAGAATAGAACGAAGTAATTAAGCTGGTTAAATAAAGAAATTATGTTAAATTGACATTTTTCTTCTGACTAGTTTCAGTCCTATACCCTATAAAGCACCAATCAAATCAGTCAAAAAAATCCTTAAAACGATGCCGTTTCATTGGTTCCGAAAAGAAACTGGCGTTTCCGAGAATATATTATCATTAATTTATTTAGTTAATGCACTATGAACAACGGAGCTCTGATCATAACGCCAACGAAGAAGAATTCGAATAAGCAAATTTCAGAAAGAAAAAATTCATTAAAATTGTTCATCAATGGCGGATCCAGTGATATCTCCCTCAACCAACAGAGCTGCTTTCGTTGCAGATCTGTCTGAATTAACCTCCAATCCTGTATCTTCTCTTACTCTCGATCTATCTCTCTACCCTTCTTTGTTACACTGTATCAATTAGTTTACTCTTTGTTGTTACATGCAGACGATTCCTGATTGGTTTATTTCGAAATACTTAACGAATGAAACTCAGTTAACGAAACTGAAACTGAGTTCAGACGCTTCAGACAGAACCTGGGAAGTGGAATTGGATAATGGGAGATTCGCTGATGGATGGAACGATTTCTCTATCTATCACTCTGTTCGAAACGATGACGTTTTGAGTTTCAGACACGAAGGAGATATGGTCTTCTATGTCAGACCAATCGGACGCAGTTTCTCTCATATACAGTCCCTCTCTTCTACCTCTGACGCTGAAATTGACGATGATGATGACGATGATGATTACTTTGATGAACACAATAATGTTGATGATGATGAAGAAGACAATGCTGATATTGCAGACGATAAAAATTGGACATCGGAAGAGAATTTACATTCAAAGAAAATCTCGTCGAAGAAGAGAGCAAGAACAGAAACAACATCGTGTGATAAATCTTATCTTGTTGTACACGCCACACCTTCAAGCCTAGAAAGAGATACTATGGTTACTACTTTCACTTGACTCTTTGATACAATTCTGATTCCATTACTTTATATTAAGCTGTGATTTTGCAGTATGTGTTAAACAAATTTGCGAGGTCAAATGGTCTGGACAAGAAACAGTGTGAGATTGATCTAATGAATGAACATGGAAAAGCTTGGACTTTGCTTCTTAGACACAGCAAACAAAGTGGTCAGGTTTTCATACGAGGAGGTTGGAGAAGTTTCTGTCGTAACAATGGAATCAAAGTTGGATCTTACTGTAGATTTATACTTTTCCAAAGCGGAACAAAACCTGTCCTAAAGTTGTGTTCCAATACCGAAGGAGCCACTTCCAAAGCAAACAAAAACCAGAATGTTTCTGATAATGAAGGTGATGAGGCTAGTCCAGACACTGCTGCAATGAATCAGAACAGAATTCTGACATTAGACATTAAACCTTATGTGTTCAGGTCAAGTCAA
The DNA here is from genome assembly GCA_963920545.1 of Lepidium didymum. Lineage (NCBI taxonomy): Eukaryota > Viridiplantae > Streptophyta > Magnoliopsida > Brassicales > Brassicaceae > Lepidium > Lepidium didymum. The sequence continues at coordinate 3,154,257 of OY986980.1, forward strand.
CTAGTAAGTTCCAAAGCCTTTGTTTCAAGTCTGATTTGGTGTTAATTGCTGAAATAAGTTGTAACTTGTACAGCGTTTTCCTGCATCATTCACGAGAGAGAACGGGATTATGGAAGAAGGAGAGATAACTCTAGTTAACAAAGATGGTGTAGAGTGGAAGTCGCATCTAGTTAAGATCAAGGCACGAGGACAGTTTTACATTAGAGGTGTTAAAGAGTACTTTATAGCCAATGGCATGAAGAACGTTGGTGATTCCTTCACAATGGAGGTTATTCGAGGAGGAAAATCTCCAGTTCTCAAGATCTGCTCCAAGGTTAACACTAAATCAATTACATTCCAAGTTCTTAGCTTTTGCTGGTGTGTTAAAACTTGAAACTAAATGTCTTTAGGTGAAGCAAGTATCATTAGATGGTTATAAGACTCCAGAGAGGAAACCTCGAGTCATGGTTCAAGCATTACAGGCTGAAGAAAAAACAGAGAACCGGGTCCAAAAGATAGCTCGAGTTTCTGCTGAAGCAGGACCATCTAGCCGCACTAGGGGATCTAACAAATCAAGTGCTGATCCAGGAACCTTGCAGCACAAGCAACCGGCTCAATCTTGGTCAATCTTTGATCATGTGAAAAAAGTGAAACAGAGTATTGTGGTTACTTTAACCGATGTAAGACGGTTCCGGTCAGAGCTCAAGATAAAGGAAAAGAATCTAAAAGCTTCGCTGCTGGAAATTGATGCACTAGGTATCCAATGAACACTAGTTTTTTCTCTGTGTCTATGTGTATGCTTTTGGTTCTAGGGTTTTTGATAACGTGATGTTGAAAAAACAGGGGAAAAGATTACAGGAGTCAGCAAAATCTTGAATCTTAATTAACAATAAAGCGGAAATGGAGATCAGAAAATGGACCAGAAACTTCTGTCAGGACGGAGCAAAGTTTTCACCAGAGAACATTTCCTTCTTTTAAGTTTCTAATTTGTTTCGATTTTGGAATAGCATTACCTCATTCAAAACGAACTTAAAAAGTAACCAATAGTTCTCTCTATGGCCCTCTTACCGAAGTCAAAACTTGCACCATCTCCTCCGACGCCGGCGAAGCCGGAACCACCGTTTCTCGCCGGCGTCGGACCTGCAACAGCCCCGGCGAAGTTTCTTCTTCTTCCTGTCTCCTATCAGCTCTTCTCTCCTCGCTTGGGATCAATGGCTGACTCTGGAATTCGAAGCTCTGGTTATGGAGGACATAACTATCTTCTTCTCCTCCTCCGCCGTCTATCTCCGACGAAGACGAAGAGTCTGTTTCTCCCTCCGCCTCAACTCTCTCTGCTGGCTTCATATGCCTTTGTTTTTGTGTTTCAGTTTCTTCCGGTGGCTAATGGCCACCGAGATCGCTTCTTCCATCTTCCACCATCACCGGCGACCTCTCTCACGAAGACTCTAACTCCCTCGAGAGGCGGAGCTCCGACGAGTTGCAACGCTCCATCTCCCACCAACCGCACAGCTGCCCCCGCCGCCTCTAATGCTCGTTGGTCTTCACGGCAAGAGTTTGGCGTCCTTGTTGACCAAAGTAAATCCGGCGATGACGTCACCTCCGACGGCGGCGCCACGTCAGCCTCTCAAAGAGGTATATGGATTAGGGTTTCAGTTTGGTGTGATGGCCTAGTATTGGACTAGGTCTATGGGCTTTAATTGCAATTAATTCCTTCCTTAGGTTATGTCTTTTAAGTCCATTGGGTTTTACTTATGAGGACAAGTGGATCCATTTAGGCTTAAGACATAATGAATTTGAAGGTTATAGGATTTTTAGATCTACTAGTTTAAGTTCCCCTAGACAAAATTTAGACTACTCTTATTCGTCCCTTTGGGATAGAACCTTGTCTAGTACCTCCGATATGGAGATTTTCGAAAGCTCTATGGCAAAAATAGCTTATTTGGTAGTTCAACGACTTTTCAGGACGACAGAACTAGGATTAGTCTTCGACTCTCAGTATCGAGACTTTCTATCCAAACTTTATCCACGACTTCCAGAGCGTCAGAGTCTCCTCCGCCTGGTTTTATCTATTACATGGATTAGTTTCTTATCGCTTTTATTGTATTCTATGATTGTAAGTTGGAATTGTAATTCTGATTTTTAATTAATAGAAGAAGTTGTTTGACAAAAAAAAAAAAACGAACTTAAAAGCTTTTCACTCAAAATAATGAATGAGTTTTTAGAAAAAAAATTGTGAATAAAATACTTTGCTAGGTATTACTTAAAAAATTCGATGATCTATAAAATTAATTTACCAACGAAGAAAGTGAGTTATTTATAAAGATTCCAACTTGAAGGTAGAGAGAAAAGTAGACTGATGGTTGTTCTATAAAAAATAAATTACCAAATAGACAATGTTGTTTCCTGAGTTTTGGTTAGTCCCTTTTTGGCACGATTTTTATGGAAATTAAAACAGACTTATGTTTTAAAAGCACATAAGATTTTTCTGAGTTTTAAAGGCACATAAGAATAAACAACAAGTCTGATGAGAAATTGACCGATTGAGATATGGAAGACTACGATTATGAGGAGACCAGTTTTGTAGATAATTTCTCCGAGAATAAGGCTTCATTATCGTCTCCTATATTCACAAGCGGAAGATGCAATTGGTAATCGAGAACACTCAGATCTTCATGTTTCTTAAATTTCAACGAATACATGTTCTCCATATGATCTGATCTTTGTATTTTGCTTTCTCATGTGTATTAAACTTTATCCCAAAAAAGGTTTGGTTTTTACTACAAATTTAAGGATTAGCATCAGATTTGAAAGATATTAATTTCTAATCCACTTATACAAAGAGAACAGAAGAAAGAGAGGGTAATTTGTTGGTTGAAGAACTTTTGTTATGTGCAAATTCTAGCCATAGTATCTAGGTTTTAGTTGTCGTAATCTTACTTCATCTAATTGTTTTAGTTACAATATGATTACAACTCAATAATAATTAGATGATAATAATTTGTTTCCCTGTTTATAGGTCATTGTTGGTAATTTTTAAAAATATTAATATATACTTACTTGGAATGTTTCCACTTGTGGAGAAGAATAGGAAGAAGTGAAGAAGATATTAATGGTGTTACTCGTAATCGGTTCTAGTTGTGATATAGGTTTAAAATCTTGAGAAGCTAATGATTTTTGGATTGGTCTATGAGTCGTGGGATCAATCCCTCTTTTGTCGAATAGAATGGAAGAGTATGAGAGTTTGCCGAAATTGCTAATACAACATAAAAACGAAAGTAACAAACCCTTAAAGTTGCAAACTTTCTAGCAGTGAGTAGTCTTTAGAACATTCAAGTCTCAGTTACTGCTCGTTCCTTTTTTCAGCCATCTTCAGTCTAACTTCAGACCAGATTAGTGTTGAGGATTTTGCTGATTCCCAGGATCTTCTTCCCTGTTTCATCATCAAAGCATTAAAACCAATGTCCAACAAAACCGTTTTCTAGAAGCACAACTTAAACTTGATTCAAGAACGTACCCAAGTCATCAATTGCCTGCAAAGAAGCATTCAGATTCTGTTCACTTATCTCAAGCTCTGTTCGAAAGTGTCTCACAGTGTTCAGAGTGTCTACAATGTCCTGTTTCACACTAGCTACTTGATCCGAGACTGAGCATGATCCTGGTTGCAAACGCTGTAATTTTCTTGGGTTATTGTTGGTTCTGTTTAAGTTCCAAGCGCGTCCTCTCTGATTTGCCCGTTCTTCAACTTCCTCTCCTGGAGTCTCTTTCATATTCTTTGGCTTTGGAGCTGTCTCACAAGCTCTCTTTTTACGAGTTCTTCCGTTTACTTGGTCATTGTTGTCATGGTTTTCAATCTGAAAACAGGAACTCAAGAGACAATTTAGCTTTCTTTAACACAAATGTTTTAGCTCTAATTCTAAGCAACAAAAAAGGTTATATTGGTGGTTTACCTTATAGGAGAACTTAAACACAGGATTTTCATCTTCCCATATAAGTTCCATCACAAACGAATCATTTACCTTCACTCCATTCGCTTCACACATCTCTCTCCAACCTCTTCTTAAATAATACAATTGAGTTCTGCCTCGTCCTGAAATCTTCAAGTAAGATGACCATCTTCTTCCGTTTTCGTCTAGCAGAATCACCTCTCGAGACTGCATAATGCCATTTTCCTTCGGGAAACCCGATCGCAGAGACTGAACAACAAGATTATAATAAGTAACAAACCCTCAAAGTTCATGAAACAAAGTTGTTGTACTTACTAGTTGCCCTGAGTCCAAACGGCTAGGCGTTAACTTAAATTTCAGAGATGGTGAACAAGTCTCCTTCTTCTTTTCCTTTGGAACTTCATTCAATGCTCTGGTCTCTTTGTGGCCATTGCTAGGTTCCTGTTGAAACAACCAAAGCACAGGCCTTTCCTCATTTTGGGCAAGTTTAAACTTACATACATCTCCTTGACTTAAGCCATTAGCAGAGCAAATGTTTTCCCAGCCTCGTCGGATGTAAAACACACCAGTTGAGTTGTTTTTTGCAAGTTTCAATGTCCATGTTCTCCCTTTCTCATTGACTACATCGATTTCACCAGGATTTTCGTGCTCACCAAGCAACACCGTAAAGTGTTTAGGAAGATCCTGCAAAACATTGATCAACAAGTCATTCACTCAACAAGATTATACTCTTGAATGTTACAACAAAGCTAAAATAGAGTTGGATAGTCACCAAACGATCTTTAAGGAGGCTATAACGAGTGACACATGCTGTTATGAAATGTGTGTTTCCTGATAAAGACTCTCCTTCTGCTTTCTTATTCTTCTTCTCCAGAGATTTCCCTGAATCACAACAATTTTCACTTACACAGTCACGATCAATCTTACTAACCCAAATATTAAATACATAATTTAATTTTACACTCACCTAGTTGATCCTCAACCCCATCAACATCTTCGTCTTCTTCATCGTCATCTCCATCTTCATCTTCATCTTCTCCAACATCATCTTCATCTTCCCAGTCATCATCAGAATCAACATCAACATAACTATCTTCATCATCTACGTAACAATCTTCGGTCTCAATGTCAGAATTTGATGGGGAGGCCAAAGACACATGAAAGATCTCGTCTCCATAGTGTTTAAACACTAAAACTTCGCCGTCTTTGAAATTATGGTTGCCGGCAAACTCTTCCCAACCATCGGCGAGCCTACCTCCGTTCAGTTTCACTTTCCAAAGTCTGCCCGATGAGTCCGATCGTAGCAACACTTTTGTGCGATTATTTAAAAACTCAGCATCAAGCTTCTACACCAAAAAGAAAAACCAGTCGTTGACAATTACAAAGACAGTAACTTAACCAAAGCCAAATTTAAAGAAAGAAAGAGATCAAACATTTACCAGAAGTGGTTTGTCTCCTGTAAAATATCTATGTTGAAACAGAGGAAAATCTGGTGAATTCACCATTGTTCTTAGCAAATCTCAGAGAGATATCTGTTCTGTTACTATTTATCTCGCCTTTGCAGTTTTCTTCTTATTAATGATGACGTTACAAAAGGTAATTCAAATCTAAAAAGATTTGTAAATAAATGATATATGTAAATCTAATAAGTGATATAAGTGATATATGTATCAGTCTATCAGACACTACCATCACTTTTTTTCTTACAAGATAATAAGACCCATCACCTATTACAAAGGACTAGACTTTATAAAGACTAGGCTTTGATAAAAGTGACATCTTGTACTGTTCTTCTATAAAGATGACCTTTTCAATTAGATCAGACAAACAAAAGCCCATCTTTAATATTTAAAACCCAAAAGAAAACAAAAGCCCAACTCAAAGAGCCCATAGCTAAAAAGAATGGTGGATTGATCTACCAGAAGGTTATTGACTTTTGAGTGTCATTGACTTACTCCAGATTTCACTTTAATTCGTTCGTCCAGTTTAATCTGCTGCTTCACTCGATCCTCAATCCAAGGAAATAAAGAAAAGAGATTTTAAAAACTGTGAATTGAAATGAGAAGATGATAAACTAAATATATTTAATCGCAATTTCTTCTCGAAATGCGTCTTGAATCACGTTGATTCTGCCGTGAAACTCTACGCGATTTTTCTTCCAAGTTTTCACAGAATTCTTAATTTTTTTGTTCTTCGAATTCTGTGCATGCCTGTACTCAATTTTCCGTAGATCTATATCTCGAATTACTCTTCTTTCCATGGAGATTCAAGCTGAAATGGAGCCTAGCTCTTCCATTAGGTACTCTCTTTTTCAATTCGATTAGGGAAGTTTCTAGGATTATATTTGATCGATTTAAAGGTTTAACGGAGTTGAGTGCTTCTTTTAAGTTATGAATTTGGAAATTTTGATTGTGATCTTCATCTGGGTAGATCTGGATCTCCAGATTTACAGTTAATCAATAATTATTATAGAGTGCATTTAGGTTTACATTCAAGTAAGCTTAATTTCTGGGGCTTATCTTTATTCGACTATGCAGTTTAATCGCAGCTGTTTCATATGGCATTGCTTCAATGGCAATGGTTTTTATCAACAAAGCTGTGATTATGCAATATCCACATTCAATGACTGTTCTTACATTGCAGGTACTGGGATCCAACTATGAAAATTTTACGTTAATTCTTCAGTGTTTGATATGTAGCTAGGTTTATAATCAGAGATTACCCACTTGAGTTAAAATGTTAATTATGAATTGATCCTGTTTGCTTTTCTTTGGTTTGTATTAGCAACTGGCTACTTCTTTGCTTATACACTTTGGCAGACGAATGGGATATACAAGAGCCAGAGGACTTGAATTTTCCACTGCAAAAAAGCTTCTCCCGGTTTCGATTTTCTACAATGCTAATGTTGCATTTGCTCTTGCAAGCTTGAAAGGAGTAAACATTCCAATGTATATTGCCATTAAGAGACTCACTCCACTCGCTGTTTTGATTGCTGGGGTTCTGTTTGGTAAAGGCAAACCAACAACTCAGGTATATACCATTATATTATTTTTGAATAGGGTTCATCTTTTTATCTGTAGGTTTCATAATGTTTCAAGCTCTGAATCTCTTTTCAGGTTGCTCTATCTGTACTACTGACAGCTGCAGGCTGTGTAATTGCAGCTCTTGGAGATTTTTCTTTTGATCTTTTCGGATATGGTTTAGCTTTAACATCTGTCTTTTTCCAGGTTGGTTTCATTGTTCTTCTCCTTCTCTTATGTTAATCTCTCAGTACCTAGACGATTGAAAGGAATATTGTTTCCTCTTTATCTGTCGCTGCAGACAATGTACCTTGTGCTAGTAGAGAAATCTGGTGCAGAAGACGGACTCTCTTCGATCGAAATCATGTTCTATAACAGCTTCCTCTCTCTCCCATTTTTGACCTTCCTCATCATAGTTACCGGCGAATTCCCAAACTCTCTATCGCTATTACTTGCAAAGGTAAGAAACTTTCATCATTCCAAGCTTACAGCAATTCTCTGAAATCAATTTCTTAAAAAGCCAAACCATCTTTTTCTCTTCGACAGTGTTCTTATCTGCCGTTCTTGGTGATTCTCATTCTATCACTGGTTATGGGCATTGTCCTCAACTTCACCATGTTTCTTTGCACCATTGTGAACTCTGCTCTAACAACAACCATAGTTGGTGTCCTCAAAGGCGTTGGTTCCACGGTAAGTAGATACCCTTATTTGGCTCTGTTTCAAAAGAAAAGTCTCTTCATTTTCATGTCCATAGGCTATCAGTTTTCTCAGTCTTACTCATCCTCGTTACCCTTTTCTAATCTCCTAGACGCTCGGTTTTGTCCTCTTGGGTGGTGTTGAAGTACATGCTTTGAACGTCTCCGGTTTAGTGGTCAACACAGCTGGTGGTGTGTGGTACTCTTATGCCAAGTACAAGCAAAAAAGGCCTAAACCGGCTAAGCTAGTGCCTGATTTGGAAGCTCACAAAAAATGAGAATTTTATCCTGATCTGTATCCAAAAATTGAGAAGCTTTCAACAATCACCATTGCTTTAGATTTTTACTTCTTGGTTGAATCCTAAAGTGAGTTTTGAGGAGCCCTTATCAATTATAATATGAAGGTTCATGATCTCATGTAAAACTTAGAAGAAGAAAAATCAAATATGTATTAATAAATGTAGATACAAGTGGTCAAATTCTAAAGATTTGGTTGTAACATAACACGATTATATAAACACTAGACATGTGTTGATATCAAGTCTCAAAGGAGAAAAAAACACATGAAATGTTCGTTCTAGTAATTAATGGTGAGAAAGTGATTAACGGGTCTACTACTAATTAATACTTTAGATTAAGACATTTTGTGACAGAAATGACAGAACATGAGTCATTACCGACTTCTCTGTTTACATATATTACAAGACGACCCGTTACCAGAAATGTTACTTTCCAACCGTTGAGAAACTTCAAAAAAAAAAGGAAATAAATAAGAAATTTTATGTATTATTGAATGATTGTATCCACTAATTACAATTATTAAAATAAATATTGATAAAGTATAGAGTGTAAAGCACTAGATGTGAAATAAAATGATAGCATAGTTCAAAGAATATCATAATTCAAAAGTGATAGTTATAACTAATAATCATTCACCTATACATAATCGATTCATCTTTATATATACATGATTAATCTTGATTCATTTATAAAACACACTTAATACAATATATCATGTTCAATAATTTGTGAATTATTATTTGCATTAGAATTCTCATAGCTATATTACTAGGTTCTTATATTAAAAAGTAATACTAATTCTGCATTTTACATAACGAATTTTCAATTACTGGCCACTGGTTTGAGAAAGGACTTTAGATGTATAAAAGGTATTACAAACAAATACTATAATTACCATAAAATATTATAAAACTTTCACTTTTTCGCTTTTTGCTTTAAATTTTTCATAGTTTTAAAATGATACTTTCGCTAAACGTTAGGTATCGTATAGTAAAAAAACCTTAAAAATGCCAAAAGAATATCCTTAGCTTCTGTCTTAATATCACCACCGACAAGTAACTCGCGTAACCTTGTAGTTGGCTTAAACTTTTGCAAATTTCCAAATTGAAAAACAAAACATTGTGATTATCATTCTTTAGAATCTTTTAAATTGTTTTTTTGTCAACCAGATTTCTTTGTCAAAGACCACTAAATTACTTTTCGTTTTACAAAATGACCAAATTAGCGGCAAATTTTTTAAAGTTTCTTGCAATTATTATTCAACACTTGACCATTAATTTTGATTGTAAATACTTTGTCAATTAATCGTCCCAATGAAATAAAAACAACAAATTTGAATATCCTTCGATGATCCTAATTCTACAATCTATTACATTAGATTAAGCGTTTATATGAAATCAAATTTTGGTGGAAAAAACTAAAACGAACATCAATCATTTGGCTAAATTCACGTTAAAACTGATATTTTGATTGTAAGTACTTTGTGAATTAATCAAGGAAATAAAAAACAACGAATTTGAATATATTTTTGTAAAATTAAAAAATTTGATGACAATGGATACGAAAATAAATAATAATGATCAACATGGAAAGTGACATGGGGAGCATGTAGGAGAAGCGGTGAAAGCATTAGAATGATGATTCACTTGAAACCGATTTAGTATCATATAAACTTGTTCCAATTGAACTATTTTGCTCACAAATTTTGATTTTGTTTTCACCTCAGATTGCCAAATAACTCTGTGGTCCATTCATCAATGGATTTTTCTGTAATTTTTGTTTTTCAAAATATAAATTTTTAATTTTGTAATGAAGATCAATGAGTCATGGATAAGAAGTGTGAAAATGGGTCAAATCTAATGAAATGACAAGTGCCAGTGAAAAATTACAAAAGGGGATGAATTTGCATGCCGAAGCCATCAAAGAAGTAGCTCAAGAGGTTACACACACATGAAAGTGTAAGAGAGACATCTTTCATCTTCTCACTCATACCTTCTTCCTTCTCTCTCCTCTCCTTTACCCATTCTCTCTCTCTCTCTTCCTCCTCCTCCTCCTCCTCCTCTCTCTCTCACTAACTCAAGTCTCTCACCAACTCGTTCTTCTCTCTGTCATTCTCTAAAAAAGGTCCACTATAAATGAGCCTTGAGCTGTGGATGCTTCTTTGTCTGGTTTATTAAGAAATAAAAAAATGGGTCTCTAGATTTCAGATTTCTGGGATCTGGGTGTTTATATTTCTGCTAGTATTAGTAGAAAGCTTAAAGCTTGCTCCTCTCTTGAGATTTACTCACTCAAAGTAGCTTCCTTTTTGTTTTCCTAAAAATGGGTTTTGCTTAAATCTTCTACTTTGAGATTTGGCTGTTTTGTTTTTGTTTTTGGGATCCTTACCACATTAAGAAATTCAACTACTTTCTGCTCTTTGTCTTTTCGATTTCTCTACTTCAACTACTAACTCAAATTCAAAAGATGGCTCCTAGGTTGGATTTTTCAGATTGGTGGGCGAAGGATACGAGGAAAGGTACACCAGTTGTGGTGAAAATGGAGAATCCAAATTACTCAGTAGTTGAAATCGATGGACCAGATTCAGCGTTTAGACCAGTTGAGAAGAATAGAGGCAAGAATGCAAAGCAAGTGACTTGGGTTTTGCTTCTCAAAGCTCATAGAGCCGTTGGATGTCTCACTTGGCTCGCCACTGTCTTCTGGTCTCTCCTTGGTGCAATCAAAAAACGGCTTAGTTTCACTCACCGACTCGGTTCCGAGAAATTGGGCAGAGACAGATGGCTTTTCTCGGCCATTAAGATCTTCTTAGCTGTTTCCTTAGTGACTCTCGGGTTTGAGATTGTTGCTTATTTTAGAGGATGGCATTACTTCGAAAACCCTAATCTTCACATCCCCACAAGCACACTTGAGATCCAAAGCCTGTTTCATCTTGTGTATGTGGGTTGGTTAAGCCTAAGAGCTGATTATATTGCTCCTCCGATTAAAGCTCTCTCCAAGTTTTGTATTGTGCTGTTCCTTATACAGTCCGTAGATCGTTTGATACTTTGCTTGGGTTGTTTTTGGATCAAGTATAAGAAAATTGAGCCGAGATTTGATGAAGAAGCGTTCCCTAAAGATGATGCTGAAGGATCTGGATCTGAGTATCCAATGGTTCTTGTTCAGATTCCAATGTGCAATGAGAGAGAGGTATGCTCATTGAAAAAAGTCAACAACTTTAGACTTTGGTATATCGAAAGCATCGATCTTTCTCCCGCTTTATAGCATAAATTTTATATCTCAACGAATAATCTCTGTTTGGTCTTCTTCTTGTTCAGGTGTATGAACAATCTATATCTGCTGTGTGTCAACTTGACTGGCCAAAAGATAGAATGCTGGTTCAGGTTCTCGATGATTCGGATGATGTAAGCATCCAGCAGTTAATTGAAACTGAGGTTGACAAATGGAGCCAAAAGGGAGTCAACATAATCTACAGGCATCGCTTGGTTAGAACTGGATATAAAGCTGGAAACCTCAAATCCGCTATGAGCTGTGATTACGTAGAAGCATACGAGTTTGTCGCAATATTTGACGCTGATTTCCAACCAACTCCGGACTTCCTTAAACTAACAGTTCCACATTTCAAGGTTGGTTTCAATTTTTCTATATTACTGACAAGTGAAGAGATTCTAACTACTTTTAAATCCGGAAAAAAATCTTCAGGCTAATCCAGAGTTAGGTCTGGTTCAAGCTCGATGGACATTTGTGAACAAAGACGAGAACTTGTTGACCCGTCTTCAGAACATCAATCTGTGTTTTCATTTTGAGGTTGAGCAGCAAGTGAACGGTGTGTTCTTGAACTTCTTTGGATTCAATGGAACAGCTGGAGTTTGGAGAATTAAAGCCCTAGAGGAATCTGGTGGTTGGCTTGAAAGGACAACTGTCGAGGATATGGACATAGCAGTCCGTGCACATCTCCATGGATGGAAGTTCATCTATCTTAACGATGTCAAGGTACTACCATTTATGGATTGTTTTTTAAATAGCCTTATTAGTGTAACCAATTAATTAATCTAGACTGAAAAAAAACTTTTAGGTCCTTTGTGAAGTCCCCGAGTCCTATGAAGCTTATAAGAAGCAGCAACACCGTTGGCATTCGGGACCCATGCAGCTTTTCCGCTTGTGTCTTGGTGCAATCCTGACCTCTAAGGTATAATGTAAAGAAGTTTTCTTCTTCTAAGTACAATTATTTTCACTCATCATGTAACTGACTTCTTCTGTTTCTCATTTGTTCTTATGGCAGATAGCAGTATGGAAGAAGGCTAATCTGATACTTCTCTTCTTTCTTCTTAGGAAGCTCATACTTCCTTTCTACTCATTCACATTGTTCTGCATAATCCTTCCACTCACCATGTTTGTTCCTGAAGCTGAGCTCCCTGTTTGGGTCATCTGCTACATACCAGTCTTCATGTCTTTCCTCAACCTCCTTCCATCTCCAAAATCTTTCCCTTTCATCGTCCCTTACCTCTTGTTCGAGAACACAATGTCGGTCACCAAGTTTAACGCAATGGTGTCCGGATTATTCCAATTGGGTAGCTCTTACGAGTGGATTGTCACAAAAAAAGCTGGAAGATCATCAGAGTCAGATCTTTTGTCTATCACCGAGAAAGAAGCTCCAAACAAGAAAAGCCAACTGCTTAGGGGAGTTTCTGACAGTGAGCTTTTGGAGATGAGCCAACTTGAACAGCAGAAACAAGCGGTTTCAAAGAAACCAGTAAAGAAAATCAACAAAATATACCACAAAGAGCTCGCATTAGCCTTTCTTTTGCTCACTGCAGCGCTTAGGAGTCTCTTGGCAGCTCAAGGAGTACATTTCTACTTCCTGTTATTCCAAGGAGTCACCTTTCTTCTTGTGGGTCTCGACCTCATAGGAGAGCAGATGAGCTAAAGTAAAATCAAAGAAGCTACATAGAATAAATCAGTGAGTTTGATTCTCCATTTTCTCAATGTTGGGTGGTGTCCTTTGTAATGAGATTATTGGAACCATAGTGGTAGGCATTAATTGATTTTCCAGTTTGTTCAGTCTCTTTGTTATGTTTGTTTGGTTTCCACCATTGTCAGGGATAGAGTGTGAGCCAGAGATTCATACATGTATACAATATCTGTAAAGTTGGAACATGTTGTTGGCATTTAAGAAAGCTTATGTCTTGTAACTAGTTCAATATCCATGTCATATCAACCTCAGAGAATTTTTGCATCCTTTTAATGGTAACTGTAAATACCAGTCTCTGACTGAACTCAACGAGATAGAACATTTATTACTTTCTCATCTTAGTGTCGGTGTAAAGTGAAGAAACGTGGAGCAAAAAAAGTGTCGGCAGAGGAAGTGGAATGAGAACAAGCATAAAGTGTAACAATCAATTCAATGATGTGCAAGTGTTAGAGTGGAACCAAACAGGTTTTTAATTTGATGGGTTTGTTGATGATTCTGGGACCAAACTAAGGATCATGATCTTGTCTCGTTTGCTTTTCAACCTTTTATTGCAGTCATGCCAAATTCATGTCTTTCGTGTCTGCTTTGTTATTATTTTCCATTATTTAACTTTTTAAAATAATTTGGGATTGTAAGTTGCGGAAATTGACTCCATCATAACTTTAATAAAAGCACATCCATTACGTATAATTCAGCTTCGGCAATTACACTTGCTTCCACTTTATAAGACGGAACAGTTTCAAAACTCATCAGTGAAATTACCACAAGCATCAAATATTAGCAACAGATATCAACCAAAACATCACAAACTACCTAGAGGCTAAATCAAAACTGCACAACATTCAGAAATGTGGTGCTTCTTAGGTGAAGCTAAAAACCTGCCAAGTGATCTTAGAGGCAAACATCAAAGCTGATGAAGGTTTCAAGCATTATATAGCATATATAGAGACGAAGATGAAGCATATGCAGAACCAAAAGCAAACCATGTAGGGATCCACAATCGTGGTTTAACTTTTCCCATAGCAATCCGAGCAAGTAAATGAAGATGCTTCAAAACAGAAGAGTAGAGAAGCAAGCAGATAAGCAATGAAGAAGGCCGAGCAACTAAGTAAGATGCTTCACAGCAGAAGAGTAGAGAAGCAAGCAGATAAACAATGAAGAAGGCCGAGCAACTAAGGAAGATACTTCATACGAGAAGAGTAGAGAAGCAAGCAGAAAAGCAATGAAGCAGTGTAGTAGAGTAGTAGTAGTAGTAGAAGATCCGTAGAGACCTCGACACGGTGGAAAAGACAAGAAACGCATAGGTATTTAGCAAATTCCAAACGAAAAATGTCTTTAAGAAACTAGGTTACGACAAATTTAGTGCTTTTGTTTTACCTATTCGCAGATACACAATAACGTAGGCTTCAAATCCAAATGCAAAAGTAGTAAGCTTTATCCAATCCAGCCCACCTAAATTATGTTCTCATACTGAAATTCATAGATGATAGTAATGTCCCTCTGGCCTTTTCTTCATCCTTCCAAAGCGATCATCCTTATCTAGCAAAAACACTCAGCTTCTGCTTCTGCGTCTATCTTTCAGTCCATTTCTGCACAGACAATAATAGATGTAGAATTAGCCATAACAACTAATGGGAAAACTACGCAAGTACAAAGATGCATGTGAAGAAACCGTCAATTTCTCTCTTTAAGAACAATGACCAAAACTTAAGAATTCGATTTCCATGTCAAGCTTCAACTCAAAGCCATCTATCCATTGAGAGACAAACACTAATTATGAGACAGAAACTGGGAAAAAGAGCTTTACCCATTAGCATATGGCACTTCCTCACGCGCTCTGTATGGAGGTGGTGATCTACTGTAGCTGCGACCACGGGGAGGAAGAGGAGAAGGACTGCGGCGCCTTGGAGGAGGTGGAGATCTTGCACGAGGACTGTAACTCCTGAAGCCAGAGAAAATAAAAAACAAACTTAATTCATCCGTACAATCTGGACATGTTTGATGTCACATGCAAATAACATAACAAAATTTCAGCACAACTAACCTTCGTCCATAGCTTGGGCTCCTTCTGTATCTTGGACTGCGACTCCGACTCCTGCTGCGACGCCTCCCGGCACCACCACCACCACCACGGTTACGGCATTCACGTGCAAAGTGACCTGGCTCACCGCACTCATAGCACTTCATATCAGAACCACCACGACCACCACGGCCACCACCACGATCCCCACCGCGACCGCCACCTCCGCGGTCACCTCGGTTGTGAGACTGTTCAACCCTCCAGCCATTCTTGCCTATACATTTTCATTTTTCATAACATACATGCCAACATAAGTTATAAGGAAAGCCAAAGAATCCCCTTTTAAAGATCACACCAAACTTACTTCCAATCTAAGAATATAACAACGCAAAAGTGAAAGATTGTGAATGCATTACCATCTAAATCACGGATGGCATCACGAGCATCTCTAGAATCTTCGAAATCCAGAAAAGCGTAGCCAGGTGGTCTACGGGCAACCCAAACACTGCACATTAAAAGAATTGAGTTTTAGGACAAGATTCAATATAGATACTTTAACATCAAAAATTCAGATATTGGTAATACGAACTGATCGATTGGATTGATTCTTACCTTCTGATAACACCATAGACACGGAACTCATCCTCGAGTTCACGCTCAGTAACTCGCGGGTCCAAATTTCCCACGTATACACGTGACATTTCTTCGACAAACCTGTCACTGGTACATAAAAAAACAAGAGTCAAAAATGCAAAACTTTAAATCTTTTCTGACAGATCATTAAATGCTGAAACCAAAACAATTCTGAAGATATAAAGAAAAGCACAGAAGATCTATCAATCACGGAATATACATTCTCCAGATCCACGAGAGGGACCATTCAAATTCAACAGATCGTACAAATAATCCCAAGAAAAAAAAAGGCAAATTAAGAGCGAGAAGAGAGGAAAAAGCTTGACATTAAAAACCTTGTGAGACGAGACGAAAACACCCGAGTGGCTCTGACACAGGAGAGAAAAGAGAAAGACTTTTTTTTTTGTGTTTTGCTTAGAGTGAAGAAACTTATTAGGGTTTCTGAATCTGAAATTGAAGAAATACTGTCTAGGGGTTTGTAAGCGCGTCAACTTCCCGAAACTCAATAAAATATACAACTTGGCCTAAATTTGATCCTGTTATTCATCCTTTGGGCCAAAAGTTGGGCCCAAAACTTTCTTTTTACTTTTCCTTTCACGACGTCGTAATCTTTCTTTTATTTTTACTTTTTTTAATCAAATGTAAGATCATGGCGGCGCCGACTACAGGTGGTCCAGTCGTAATGGTCACTTTACAAATTTTCAGGTACCAGAGTTCGATTTTCCCCTAATGCAAAGGAAAGAAAAAAAAAAATTTAATATATGGGATTTAGCTATGTATCGGACTTTGTCGATCCAATTATAAGAATAAGGTTGACAAAAAAAGAAGTAAGATCATGATATTTTCATTAAGGTGTTACGGAGCAGATATCCGGCCTAATTTGGCCGATCTGTATCCGGCGGATAGTAAGATTCGTGATTCGTATCTGTATCCGAAAGGGTCGGATATCCGGCTCATTATTTCATCCGATCTGTATCCGTATCCGCCGGATATTTAAATTTTTGATATGTATCTGTATCCGCCGGATATTTAAATTTTTGATCCGTATCCGTTTTCGTTTGGTCTGGATATCCATGTTACAAATCAAAATTCAGATATAAATACGGATATTCAGCGGATAACGGATAATGATTAACAGTCTAATTTTCATCCATTCTGCCTTGAATTTTGAAAATGATCAAAAATGGAAAAAAAAAGAATATTATAACTTCTAGTTTCTCTAATCTTGTTACTACACAATCTTTCTTTCTTATTCGTTTGTGAAGCCAAGCATTTTGTGATTTAGATCACTAAAAATAACGAAACCACAGTTTGCTTGGTTAATAAAAGCTAAACAAATGAATAAAAAGACAAAACAAAGAACCATGTAATGAAAACAACACACTGCTTTGAGCCCAAGCCGTCACGAGAAACCATCTGCGAAGATATAACGAAAACAGTTATTAGAGCTTAGAAAAATGGAAACCGAGTCATTGGCTATTGATTAAGAAATGTGTCAGTAATGAGTTTACGTAATTGAAAGATTGGTTAGACCACGTAGGTAGCCAAAAGAGCATGTAATATCGCCCAGTAAATCATTATCCCTAACCGTAAAACAGGTTGTCTCATAAGCGTCCGGTCACAAGAGACCCTGAAAAGAAGAATAAAAGAGCGAATGTTTTTATTAGATCATGATTTAGAATTAATAAATCGAATGATATCAATGGCTAGAAAGAGGCTGACCATAAACCATCGACCATGTTAGTGATGGGTCTTGTGAATCTAGGAATGATTCTCGATGTAGAGAGTTTTCTGAAACCATGAGCTAGAAACACAAAAAGCAAAACAAAACAGAAACCGGAGCGTTATAAAGGAATGTGTTGGTCATTTGCTAGAGTACTAAACATTCAGGGAAGATGTTAGTTACCTTTATCATCATCGTCTTCTAAGTTGCTGCTATGATCAGCTTGATCTGTATCTATACTAATGGCGACTTGATCATTATTTCCCTTACGTAAACTCCGGACTTGAGATTGGATCGATGACATTCCACTCGTTGTCCTCTTATTTATCTGCAATACCAAAATAAATAAATAAACCCAATCTGAAATGTTATTGTTTGAGGTATCTGGTATGGTGAAACTATTCAACAAGCTCTACGCTTACCAGAGGTTCGACTTCAACGATCTCTGAAGTCGAGCTTGTTGACATGTTTGATTGGGATTCCTTCTCATGTAAGATTTTCTCAAGAGTTGCTTCTTTCTGCCTGAGCTCAGCCACTCTACTCCTCTCAGCTTCAAGCAATGCATCCTTGCTTTGTCTGATCAACCGTAGTTCGCCCATATCAGATAGTATAGACGCAATCCTTTTCTCAAGTGTCTCCATATAGCGGTTTATGTGACTGTGAGCATCAGTGGAAGGTAAATCTTCCAAACCAAGTAGCAAAGCTATTGTGTCGAACCAAGACCGTACAGTTTGGATCTCTTCTGAATCTCTCTTAGTGCCCATCTGTGAAGCAGCAAGAGCCTCATTGGTGCACCTAGTGACTTCTTGTCTTAAGAAAGAAACCTCGGTATCTCGATCTTGCACTTGCTGTTGAAGTTTCTCAATTTCAGCTAGAAGATTTTCAGAGAGATGATGGAGCTCATCAAATTTATCCACAGTAATTGATAGTTTTTTGGAAATTTTCCCCCGAGAAACTTCAGCTTTCTGCAAATCTAGGTTCTTTTGTTGCACTTCCTGTTCTAATTCTGTAACCCTGTGTCTCAGATCCTCCATCTGAGACTCTTCCTCATCAAGCGCTTGCATTAATGCCTCAATTTCTGCACCAAGCAATTACGTATTAGCTATATATGTATCGATGAAAAAACATAAGGTTCAAATAGGAAAACCGACCTTGGTCTTTTGCAGGTAGTAGATCACTAAGCGCTGTGACTTTCTCCTGTAATTCTGAGTGTGAGACCTGCTCAGCTTGCAGCTCTTTTACTCTCTCCTTCATAGAATCCCGTTCCCGCACTAGAATGCCCAACTGATCTTGCATATCACGCATTCGGGCACTTGCAGATTGAAGATCTTCTGCAAAGCTTTTCGCACCAGCCTGGGCTTCCTTAACTTGACCCACAAGTTCATTGCACATCCTATCATTTTGGATGTCCTTTTCATGCAACTCCCTCTGCAAATTGGCGATGATTACCTTCATCTCTTTTTCACTTCTCTCCACAGTCTCAGCATTTGCTACAACAAGCTCCTTAACAGCTGACGTTATCCTATTAACGGCGGACCTGACTGATTCCATGGACGAAAACTCCTCATCTACCTGATGGAGACTCATATTGAAATTGTCATTTCCAACAAGTTCAGCCTTACGGCTTTCTATTTCCACCAACACGCTAGAATATGCTCCTTGAAGCAAGGCGAGTCTTTCACTCAGAGCGGCAACTTCAGAGCCTGTTTCTGCTCCGATTGACTTGAAAAAGGTGTTAACACTGTTGGATACAATAGTGATCTGGTCATGCCATGATGCCAAGTGCTTGCTAACATTCTCTTCGAGATGGCTAACATCAGCCACAAATTGATCAAGATTTTGTGAGAGGAAACCACAAATCTCGGTAATGTTTCCACCACTTGAAATCTCATGTAGGTTGTCGCTAGACCACGCATCACTCAAACAGGAAAAGATTTCCTAAGCAGAGAGGGGAGAATAATATTCAGGAACATTCAGTGACAGAAAAACCTTGAAACGATACCATAATAAGCTGATGAAAGGATCTATATTACCTTATCTACAAAATTCTTAGTACTGAATTGAGGCCAGCCAGACACATTAGAACCAGTTTGCTTCGCACATAATTCCATATTAGCCTTCAGATGATACATAAACTTTATATCCATGGTGAAAATATCAGCTAGACAACTGTTGGTTCCTGCGAGTATTTTCTTTAGAGAGATCACACTAGTTCCAAAGGACAGAAGTTGAGCATGTAGCTTCTTCTTTTCTTCACTATTGACTGCAGATAAATTTTCAAAGTGTGATATGGCTTCAACTTTTGCAGCCTCCGCTGCATCTTTCTGTCTGGAAATTTGCTGGATTTCAAATGTAAATTTTGATAATTCCTCTTGCAGACTATCGTTTCTCTCCTGAACCTCGTTTAACTCAGCAAGTAGCAACTCCGTTGCTCTTCTAGATTTTCTCGACTCCTGCTCAGCAGAAGACAAGGATGTACTCATATTTTGAAACATTTGTGTGATCCGTTGAAGCTTCAGAACTGGATCATTTCTGTCACCTTCGTCACCAATATCAATGCTATTTAATGCATTCAACGTCATGCTCAACGTACCACTTCTTTCCTGCAAAATATATTCTGTTTCTTGCAACTGAATTTTCAACAGTTGGCACTCAGACTCTAGGGCTTCTACCCTCACAGTGTGAGATTCCAACTCCTTCAATTTATTTTCATTTTCCAAGAGCCTTTCATCGCGGTTGATGATCTCCGATTTCAGGTGACCAAGCTCAGCGTTCGTCTCTTCAATAGTTTGCTTGAGGCTATCTCTTTGTTGGACCAAAGCTTTGCCTTTCCTAACAGCAACATTTAATTTCTCTCTTGCAGAAGCTGACTTCTGTTCTTCTTGTTTAAGAAGCTCCTGCAATTCTAATATCTTCTTATCAAGTGCTTCCTTTTCAGCAACCAAGGATTGTTGTTTTTCCATGTACAAATCTCTTTCTTCCCATGTCAGCTTTTGAACATGCAGTGCCTCATCCAAATCTTTGGTTAGAGAAGCTACATCAGGTGTCTCTACGACTGCTATGTCTCTTGTTGCTTCAACTATATTAGAATCAGTCCATTCAGAATGGCCCCCATGAGAAGTTGCTACAAGTGTACCCAATGACTCTCCACTTCTGAGATCAGTACCTGATGGACGAGTTTCACAGAAATTGTTATCTCTTTCACGTGGCAAGCTAGCTTTCACCAAATTCTTATAATAGTCTATCAGATTTCTCAACAGTCCATCCAAGTTCTCAGAATTATTTGTTAAAGCCAAATCCTGCAATCCATCCTCCTGCATAACATCATTTATCATGGACCTCAAACTCAATAGGTCTCCTTCGATAGTCTGAAGATGTTCTTCATTCCCAAGTTTCTCAGCTAACTTTCCATGCAGATCTTTCACTTGATTCTGCAGTACCTGATTCTCAACGTCAAGGTGAATGACCCTCCCAGAAAGAATCTCAGCATCACCATTCAGATTTTCCAGTCTTTCAGAAAGATTCATCCTCTCATTAACACAGGATTGAAGATTTGCCTCGATTTCATATACTTGGCTTTGTGAGACTTCTAAATCAGCACTTAGTGATTGACAATAGACTTCAAGGTTATCAATCTTCTGTTGGAGAGTATCCTTTTCCTGTGTAGCCTCTGATATCGTACTAGCAAGCCACTCGATCTTGTTTTCCACTTCCATGGACAGTAGATGTGGAGGCATGTTAATATTTTCTAGGAGTTTTTCCCATCTCTGAACCGAAGTGTTCCTTTCCATCAAGGACTGCTCCAGCATTTCATTCTGTTCAGCCAATCCGTAAAACTTCCCTTTGAGCTCCTCAAACTTGATCCTTAAGTCATCCTCTGAATTTGTGCCAGTTTGTGCATCCTCCCTCCAGGCCTCCGAGAGAACATATCCCACACCTCCATCAGGACATTTCTGATCCCATTCAGAGGGACGTAAAGAGTTACCATTGGCTGATCTTGCTAACCATTCCACCTTTTCCAGTATATCTCGAGCATGAAAATGCTCTGGGAGATCCAAATCTTCCAAAATTTCTTCAATTCTGTGAAGCAGAGAGTCTTTGAGAAGAAAAGATTCTCGCAGTGCAGTAGCTGAGTTTCGGATGTAAGAAAGCTCCGATTCTAATGCTTCCACACGTTCACCACGTTCACCTGCCTCCATATAGGTCTTAAGTTTTGCTTCTACTTCCACAAGCTTTGAATCCTTCAGATTCAATTCCTCAGAGCACCTCTGCAGTTTAGCAGAGGTTTCGGCCAACGACTGCTTAATATTGTCACGCTGAACAATTAAACCTTTTCCTTTAGTAACCGCTATGCTAAGCTTCTCTCTAGTCGATAATAACCTCTGCTCTGATTGTTCAAGTTCATTAGATTTCTCTTGTAACTCAGATCGTACAGCCACAAGGGACTCTTCTGCCTGAGTTAAATTCTCCCTTAAGCCACCCATTTCAGTTGAATGATGCAGTAAATTCTCCTGGGTCTTTATCAACTCATTCTCCTTGGCCTCTAACTGATTTCGGATGAGGTTAGTCAATTCTTCAGACTCAATAAATTTCTGAACAAGTTGAGAAACCAAAAACTTCACATGTAAACTAGGAGATTCAAAACTAATTCCACTTTCAAGTTCCAGAACACCCTCAATCTTCTCAACTAACTCTCGAAGTGAAGTGGAATCCAGGCTTTGCTGCGTCAATTCCTCCATATCGTTTGATTTACTCGACAAGTCCAACTGCAGCTTATCAATCACAGACTGAAGTTCAAGCCTCTCAGAAAGAATATTTCGCACAGCCTCCTTCAAACTCTCGCACCTACCATCCTTGAAAGGATCAGACACTGCTCCACTTTGAACTTCAGGGTTAGCAATCTCAGCAGACCCACATGATACAGTTATCATCTTCATCAAATCAGCATAGAGCTTCTGCATTGTAGCAGCTGCAAATTCATTCTTCTCAAACAGAGTGTTGAAACTCTGTTTCAACTCCTCATATTTGTTTGAGGTGGACTCATGCTTTGCATAAGCAACTTCCACTTTTTCCTGCAGGTCGTCAATCAGCTTCACAGCCACATCAACAGAACTAGATATTGACTTAGTCATATCTAGGCCAACAGGAGCTCCAGAAGTGCCAGATCTGAGTAGACAATCCTCAAGCATTACAACTGCTTCACCAAATTCAGACATCGATGATGTCAATTCATGTTCTAGCATCATTGCCCTCTCAGATTCAGCCTGCAAGGCCACTAACTGTTCTTCCATTGAGGAAGACATGCTACTTAAATCCTTCTGTAAGCTTTCTAGCTGGATATCAAGCTCATCAATTCTCGACAAACAAGAATTCAACTTCTTGTTGAGCTCCGTATTTTCTACACCGATACTATCATTTCTCAGCTTGAATGATTCAGTGAGAAGTTCAAGTTCACGGTTTTTCTGCTGCAGCTCATAAGAATAATGCTTCAGAGCTTCACACGAAATCTTATTCTCAATGCTATCTGCCTCTAAAAGATTGATGTGGTCCTGGTGAGATGCAAACTCCACATTCAACTCCTCAAGTCTTTGATGTGTTGCTGTTCTGTCATCATTTAACTGATTGAATTCTATCCCAGCTTTCCTAACATCAAACAGTAACTGATCAAGCAAGCCTCTCAAATTTCCAATCAGCACACTCACAGAAACAAATTGATCTACTTCTGATGGATCACCAATCAACACTGCTTTCTCAGATTCCTGTTCATTTGATTTCCCCTTTGACTCAAAAGCTTGAATCAATTTTGATACCTCTGGTGTGGCAGCTTTATTGCTAGATTTATTCACTAAAGAATCGGTCAGAATCTGCTTAATTGCCTCCTCGAGGTCCTGAACCATTTTCTCCCCCTTCTCGAGATTCTTCTTCAAGGCAGAAAACTCAGAAGTATCTTCCATTACCTCTTCCAAAAAGGATACACTCGGTTTATCAACCACGACTTCTGAACTTCTACCAAGATTTTCAGACATTGACTGATAAATCAATCCTGAAGCATCCTTGCTACCAATGTCTACCATTTTAGTTTTTTGTACTGCGATGCTGCTAGTTAGAGATGTATTTTCTTCACCCAATTTTTCAAGGCGCGCAATTGCTTCTCCTAACTCAACTTCAAGGTGAGTCCGCTCTTCTTGTATAGTTGACATTCGCTCTTGAAGAGCACGAATTTCATGTGTAAGTTTATCGTTGTCCGCAACCAAATGTTCCTTCTCCCCTTGAAACTTCAAGAGTTTGTTATTCAGCAAAGAATACCCTTCCTTTAGATTGGAATACTCGGACAGCAAATAAGTCTCCGAGATCAGGTGTGCACTCAGTTCTAGATGCACTTTTTCATTTCCTTCTCTGAGATGTAGGTTATCCTCTTCAAGCTTAGTCTGCTGGCCTCTCAGTAAAGTAATTGTCTCCCTTACGTTTGAATTTTCCGCCTCTTGCAGGGTGACCAAAGTCTTACAAGTTGCCAATTCTTCCAGTAACTTCTCTGCCTCGCCCAATAAATTATACTTTTCCTTGGCAAGATTTATCTTCTCATCTGTCAATGGACCAATAGTTTTTTCCAATTGCTCAACTTCTGCCTTTAGTATTGCCACCAAGTTCTTCAAATCGCCTAACTCAAATGAAAGATGCTTAATCTCATAGTTCTTGGATTCGTTTTCTTCAAGAAGTTCGCTTTTCTCATCATTCACGGAAGAGATAATTGCAACCAACGTATCATTCTCAACTTGAAGATTGATGAACTTTTCTTCCGCCTCAGATAGATGAAACAGGGACTTTTCTAGGCTTAATTGCAACTCATTCATCTTAGCAGTGAAATCCTCTACTTGTGCTTCTTTAGCAAGAAGCTGATTCTCCAGTTTCTCATTTGTGCTTGTAGCTGCACAGAGTTTAGACTGGCATTCTGATAGTTCCATCACAAGAGAATCATTTCTCTCTGTCACCACACTATATGATGCACGAAGCTGTGTTATTTCAGCTACCAATTGGTTATGTTGATGATCAAACTCGTTTTGTAGATTGGACTGTTCTGTAAGTTGCGCATGGAGTACATGTTCCATGGAACTCGAAATAAACAGTTCTTCTCTTAATCGTTCCAACGAAGTTGTTCCTGGCTCAACATGCTGTTCCTCATGGCTCAATAATCCAATTATACTCACATTCTCAGGCAATTGACTAGCCACATCTGCAACAGAGCTTTCCTCAGTTTCAGCTGAAAGCACGTGATCTCTGTTATTACGAAATCCAATAGATGTTTCTGGTTTCTCTTCATAAAGGTCTGCAACTTCACTACTCTGTTGGGTTCTACTTTTATAACTTATTCCTTCTCGTTCAACTGAATTAAATGTAACTGTGGATCCCTCTGAAACGTGAGATGCAGAAGCAGATGAATCTGCAACAGCTGGATAGCTTGTTTCCCTTTCTTCTGTTCCAATACTATCCATATTTTCCTTTGCAGGTGATTCAGATGATTCCTTGACCTGTGAACCATCGTCTTCCTGCATTTCCCCTATCCACAAACAAATGAGAATTGAATTATACATCAAAAGGCCGCATGCAATTGACCAAGCTTCTTCCTATCAAAGAAAAAGCAATAAAGAAAATGATGGAAGAGAGAAGCATGAAGAGAAGGAGAGAACAACCTACATCAGTTACCTGATCTCCCCTTGCACGAATCAAGGAAACATCAGGATCAAGTTCATGCAGTGAGGGTGGCTGATGCAGCTTTTCCACACTCCCAGACTCACTTTCAACTACAACTCCTTCCCTCTCAGCTATGTTTCCAGTTGTAAAGATTCCATCAGCATTAACAGATGCAACGTCATGTGTAACTCCCTTTTCAGACTCTGCAGGGTCAGATGTCAAAGAATCTACTATGCCAGGCGTTCCACTGTTGATACTCTTCATATTCTCATCTTCAGTGGATAATGATATACTGATGTCATTTTCAGAATTCACTACTTTTCCTAGTTCAGCTCCAGTACCAGAAGTTGCTGTGGTGTTTCCTGGCTGGGGCGTCTCAAGTACTGATGATGAACCATGGACTGAAACATATTTGTGAACTTCTGTATTTGCAGAAGTTTGTGGAGAATCAACAACCTCCTCACCAAAATTCACATGAGATGTAGCTCCTCCTGCAGACACATGGGACGGAACTTCCGCCTCGTCACTGACTGCACTTGTGTCAGGTTTACGTTCATGCTTCTCAGATTTACCAGATTTTTTGGAGGATTTTCCTTGGCTTGTACTGCCTTTGGAGTCCTTTTTCTGATCAGTACCTCTGTCAGCCTTTTTTTGACGAAACTGTTGAAGCTGAAATGAAGTCACGAAGCTAAGCAATTAAAAGAAAATTCATCCGGTGTTTCTTTGTCTGTATAAATTAAGGCAGGACAAGTAATCAAGTATAAAAGTGGAGACAAGCTGGGTAATGTTATCACATTAGTTTCAACTAGATTTTTTACTGAAAAGAAGAAGAGCACATTATTAAGAAACCAGACAATCAAATACTCCACCTAAACTATAAACTCAGACGATAAGCACACAACAGAATCCTTTTCCGCTTGACATGTAGTTTTCAAGAAGGATGTCAAACAATATAACTCTCTCTCTTCTCACAGACATTTTGTGATAAATACAGCATATTAACCCAAATACTAAAGAAGTTTGTTTAAGTACAACGAAGCTAACCTTCTGGCGTCCAGCAGCGAGCGGATCGGTACGATTCTTTTTCTTGTCCATTCGATTCACTCTGTTCTTGTTCCTACAATGACTCTTCGTAGATCACCACCAAGTTTGGATCACCATGATTTGTACCTCCTGATGGCGCAGAATCCAACAACAATAACAAAAAGAAAAACTGAGCTAAATTTACAGAACTTATATGAGATCACACAGCACCAATACAATATAGTGGTTTAGAATCATAAACAACACAAATTAAAACCCAATTTCTTATTAAAAGTAACAAAACAAACCTAGATTGTGCGGCAACTAAACGGAAATAAATCTCCAGATACAATAGAAAAAACAAACCCATCAGAAACAACTACGAATACAGAGAAGCTCAATTCAATACTAAGTATTCAGAAGACGCAATTAGAGATCAAATTTCACATAACCAATTCGATAATCCCGAAACGGAGCTAAACCATACCCTTCGATCCGTCTAACAGAAAACTCCAAAGCAGAGTGAAACCAAATTTGCTCGTCGCGTTATTAATCTCTTCCCCGTAGATAATTTTAAGCAAAACCGATATAGGTCGCTCTCTCGTTAGATCTAACGCAAAGGCTCTTTAGCTGGTGTGTCCCGTTCGTTTGAAATGGAAAGAACAAAAAAAAAAACATTAACTGCTAGAAACGCGACGCGATTCAACCTCACACAGACGTCGATTTGAAGCGAAGAGAAACATTCCCAAACACACTACTTCAAAAGTTAAAAGACTCCTAAAATGGGCCTTAAAAGCCCAATATAGATTGACGAAAAAAAGCCCAATTTAGAATTTTTCCAAAACCCTTGTACATCTTTCAAAACTACAAATTTACCGCAGAAGAAAGCTTGGCGACAACATGGGACATAAGTCATACTTATAAACGGTAATGAGAAATTTGATTTTCATCATTTTTTTTTAACAACGCGTATGTCAATCAAGTAAAGTAACTACAACTATAAAGGCTACAAGCTTACATAGTTACATGTTTAAAACAAAACACCACATATTACAAGAAGCCTATGAGTGTGTAATATGAACTTCAAACTTCACGTTTAGGCCGGTTACGAGTTCGTTGAAGCACAGGTTCTTGAATCAAATCATCTAGTGAGATTTCACCATCACCATTTTCTCCATCTTCTGCTGCCTTTATTGCTTGATTCAAAGCAATCTGCAGAGACAAAAGATGACATGGTAGTGGTATGAACTGTTAGTTTTACAGACCATATTAATAGATCCATGAATATATCAGGCTCTATACTACAAGAACCCTGTTTTGTATCACTTCAGGGATCAATAAGAGCTCCTTACTTAAATATTAACACTCTCTAAATTTAGACAGAACAAGAAAACACAAAGCCTTCTCGTTGTATGTGATTTGTCACAGAGCTAACTCCATGATGCAAATGCAAGAACATTGATCAAATATAAACTAAATTCCACTCAACAATTGCATTAATCATTGTTTCCTCTAAATTCGCCATTAAATTTTCGTTTTTCTGGTTCCAGAAACAAGCATCACTCTTTGTTTAACCAGACGAACAAAATCCTAAACCTAAAGCCAGACCAGAAATCGAATGTGAATTTCGATACGACAAAGAGGAAAATTTTTAGTATTTGAAACGGCGATCTTACATCCTCAAGGAAATCTTCATCGAGCTTATCAGCGATTTTGATTGAAGTGAAGACTGTGGCAGCAATAAGAGTAGCAGGAATGGCTAAGGCAAGCAAGTAGCTACTCGTACTAGGTCCTGCTTTAACCACTACGGAACAATCTCTGATTCTTCGGGAAAGACTTAACCCAGCGACTCCTCCTACTCCACCGCCGCATCTATCGATGAAATTATTTACCGGCGGCTGAGAAGAAGAGGCGGAGAAGCTCAATTGCATGGGTTGCATTGGGATAGAGACGAGTCTCGCCATGGTTTTTTCTATTTTGTCTCTGTTGATTTGGAAATAAATGATTGGCAAGGCAAGCGCCAAGCAACAGGATAATCATTCTGGGTCGGGTAAAATCAACTCGACCCGACCCGAATATCCTTAAATTAAATTGATCCAATGGTCTGATCTTTTACCAGGCCCATTAACAAATATCCACCAAACTAGTCCATAATTTTGGACTGTTGTGGATAATTCTTGATTAAAAGAAGAAAAATAAAATAAATATATGATAGATAGGTTCAAGGGAGATCATTTCAAATCATGATTTAAACTATATGGAATATATAAGATTTTGGCAGATGAGACTGTGTAATTTGTAAGAAAAAACAAACAATATGTTGTGTAAAATATGTCATACATTGCAACTATTTAACTTGGTAACTTTCGAGAAAATATATTTAAGCAAATGGTTAAATGTTCATATCTACTACATTATCTCTTAGTACAATATATTTTTTATTCCAAATAGTTATGTAATTCTGTGTAATCAGTTCAGGTTATAAATCAGATTTTAGAAAATAAAACAATTGTAGTTGTCAAAGGAACTAAGAAAAGACACAAATTTGTTCCTTTGTCACAATAAGGTTCATATGCTATGAAACCAAAAGTTTGAGTGAAAGAAAATGCCAAATAGGATGAAGAATAAGACCTCTTAAAAATAATTCAACTATGGCATATTCTTCATCGTTTATTATATTGAAGATATGATAGCATATGGAGCTTATGTCATATTATCATATATATAATTTATCGACAAGAATCAAATCTTTTACAATTGTCTACTTGATACGACTATTGATTCGAATATTTATTTCCCAAGTTTCTCTTTATGTTACACAAAGTCAACTATTATAAACTTTTAAAATTCTCTTTAATATGCTAATGATATTTGCGTTTTAATTTAAGGGTTAAATAATTCAATTTCATGTTAGCTAGAATTCGAATCTTCTAATGTGATTATAATTAGTTATATTTAGTCATTATGAGCTGTTGTTTTATATATATAAATAAGGCTAAATAAGCTAAATGGCAAAAATATGATGATATAAAAACATAAATTATATAGCTCATATTTCAAGACCAGCATGTGCTTGCTTCTTGTTTAAACGTTAAAGTGAACCAAAGCTACGACAACTAACGTTACAACCAAATATACGTTAAGAAAAACATAAAACATAACATAACATATAGTTGAAGTCCACATTGGATTCCACTTTTATTTAACCTTTTCTTTTACATATTCTTCCTTGCAGCTTTCTTTCAATGTTAAAATTACAATTAAAATAATTATACCATAACCATTTTGATAAGTAAACTACAAGTCTACAACATGCATAAATTCCAGTATACAAAGATCATGCATGTATTCAATGTAATTCATATGTGATTTGGAATTTTTTTCCTCCATCACGCAACTTTTTTGAAGTCAAATTTCTAAAAATATTTAACCATTTGACTATAATTTATTCAAGTGATGTAGACTTATAAAACAAAATTAGTAGACTATAATTTAAGAAAATATTTTGTTCAAATAGGTAATATCTATTTTTATTGCTTTTTCTACCAAATTTTGATTTCCCTCTAGTTATTCTGTTTGATAAAATATGAAATATAGACAAAAAATTTGTGATCGAATGGTATGAGACGGTTATGTAACTTTAAAGAATTCGTACGTTCAATTTTTCTACTACGTGAAACTAAAACACAGTTTCCTACTTACTCCTACACATATATGGATTTATGTTTTCGGTCTAATTAAATATTCGGAAATAAATATCTATATGTGAGTTTTACCACCCAAAAAATAGTTCAAATCCTTTTTATAAGATTTGGAACTCTTGAATTACTAAAAAGAAGTTTGAAATATGAATTTAGTAGAGAAAACTACAATTTGTGGGTTTTGTATACAGTAATTTTTTGTTTATTATTTCATGTTATATAAATAACCTTTTAACTTGTCACTAAACCAATGGTGATTATAAAACGCTATCTACATCTTAGAATCACACCATCGATTCTTTAGATAGAAGAGAGAACGTCTCTTGTGTGTGTTCTAGAAAAAATATATGTATAAAACTAAGAGATTGGCTTAGTGGTATATATATTCGTTTTAGTGCGCGATTATTGAAAGTATCATTATATAAAAAGATTTGTTCCCCCCCACACTCTCTCGAAACTCTATAGGTTCAGATAAAGAGCCATTTATTTGTTGTTTCAAATGCGTGTTAAATCCGCGTGATGCTTACGTATAAATGGTCAATGTTAAGTAGAATAGATTCATGTTTTTGTTATCTTTGCGTTGACTTCTTCCCAAAGTTAAAACATTTGGGAACTAACCTGTTTGCTTATACAATTAATGGGTTCCACTGGAATTGTAATCATAATTGTTATATTATAAGAGTAAGTTAGGTGTTTGACAATAGTTGAGAAATAAAGTAAACAAAAACTAATTCAACGAGAGATAAAATCAATATTTTGTTATTTGATTTTACTATTACGTTAAGTGTAGGTAATTTTATCTGCAATATTTTTTGTGTGCAATATTATAAATACTCAATTGTTAATACAATAATGGGAAAATTAAATCACTATCATAAATACATAAACTAATTAAGTAACTAACATAATATTCTTAATATTCTTGTATTTAAGAAAATAACAATGGACCAGAATCATGTATATACATATTTAATTATGAAAAAGTAAAGAATTATAATAAAACAATGACTCACTTGCTTGTTTGGGAGACAAAACATTAAATATGGGGTCCGAGTATTTAATGTTTTGTCTCCAGATTTATTAACCGTTATCACATAAATTACCTGCTAATATATTCATTATATGATAAACTAATGTTAGTAGTTAAGTATATCTACCATATAATAAAATGTTTAAAGATTAAAAACCGTAATACATATAAAATTACTTGTTGAGAGTTAAAAAAAAATTTATATTATCAGATATAATAATAGTTAACTTTTAAACAATTTTAACAAATATAACAACTCGGATTTAATGGGTCCATCACACCCTAATCTTCGCATGACGAACTCAAATAATGGTGATAACTATTTTGGGGGCTTAAATTAGTAGTTAACGAATATGTTAACTGATAACTAGATAATTATCAGATAAAATAATAGTTATCAATTTAATATTTCTATATTACCTGATAAATAAATTGTTAGATATTAAAAAATTATAATACATATACTAATTTGGTATCACAGCTACACATCATACTTTCAATCTTAAAAAGATATCAAATATATTATATGATATCCATATCTGATAATCCTATATTTGATTAACGGATATGTTATGCGTTAATACATATAAGTTAACTGATAACTAGATAATTATCAGATAAAATATTAGTTATCGGTTAATTTTTTCTGTATTACCTAATAGTTATTTGATAAAATAATAGTTATCGGTTTATTATCAGAAAATTTATCAAATCATGTTCATCTTCTTCGTGAGAGCTTAAACTGACCTGCAACAATGACGGTTATACGCAATTTTTTTGATTTTAAATATATATTTCACATGTACATAGATTTATCAATAAATAAATGAATTTGTGAAGAAAATGATTTTAAAAAAAGATTTTTTCCATTTTATGATTTATTGATGCGTACACCAAAATCGTGAAAAATCATGTTTTATTGTTATTATTAAAGTTGCTTATTCGTATTAGAGAAAATGAATGATAGAAATCGAAAAAATAAAAAAATGAGAAAGTGAGATAAATGAAAGAATCATGAAAGTGAAAGAGAAGAGAATTAAAAAAATGTGTAGAGATAAAAACATTAAAGCTTTTTTCTAAAATAATAGGCTACTTATCATAGTGTTTTTTCACTCACTTAAATAACAAAACTTTTTATGTTAGTTATTACATAGGAATAGTTGTATGTATCGTATAATAATTGAGAAGTGACAATATTACGTAACATGTTAGATAGATACACCCTGCGATTTACCGAACACGTTTCTCTTACCAGCTCTTTTGAAAAGAAAATGAATTAAATTGTAGAAGAAATTATTTTATTAAGGTATCATAAAACCACTTGCTCTATTTTTCTTCGTATATTTTTTGCACCGAATACTTTTCCCGTATATAAATATAGTATACATGTTTTTGTTTTGGTTTTACCGTATATAATATAGTTTCGTATTTTTCCTGAAAAACTCATTCCAAAATCACATTTAACACATTGGTGTTTTTTCTTCTTTTACAAAAGAGCAAATGACAAACGTATCATAAATTCATAACAAATTTAATTATTTATTTAAAAACATAAACAAAAAAAAAGTGATGATTAATTGAGATATTTCTTGCTATTTAACTAAAAGAATAATAGACGTGCACGACAATAATAATAGAGCTCAGTCGGGTCAACTAACCCCTTCTTATAATTTAATCGTTGACAAATTGTAAGTCTTACAAAAATATAACTATACACGTTCTATTTTTGTACTATATAATTATTTACAAAATTTCCCCACAAATTATATAGTTTTCATTAATATTATTTCTCTTATGGTTATTGTTTTTTCAATCTTTTATACATGTTGTATCTCTTTTTGTATGAGACATGCAAAAGTCGACACGTGACAAGAACCTAGTAGCTGGCTATAGATTTTTATAGGCTCATAAAAATCATCAAAAATAGTCAACACTTGTATTCACATATCCAATGGTTCATATAAAATGGGACCACCCAGTTACCGAGGTAGTCAATAGTTCTGTGTTTAAAGAAACAAATCATAATCATTTCTTTTTTAGTCACTTACTTTAATTTTGTTCATTACTCTGCTTTTTCCCCCAATATTTTTGTCTTATTCATTAATCGCTCTTCTAGTGGACTTTTAATATCATTAGTCAAACCACTATTGCTACTTAATGGAGTACTTATTAATTATTTCACATTATTTTGGCGTTCTTTTTTTCAATCTATAACCAAATCCAAACAAGGATAATACAATTTTTTCAAGTCGAATTCAAATCAGAAATACTTGCAAAAATAACATTTTATCATTTAATTAAAAATATTTTCTATTTCCTTAATTTATGTAGGTTAATAGAGGGCTAGCTTGACTGTTTCTAGAATACTATGACAAATTTTTGTGTTTTTGGTGATTATAAACTATATTTTTCTTAAAAAAAGGTAAAAGTTTTGTACCAAATTTTATACAGGCAACTTGTTGAACTATAAGTAATTGTGAATTTAAGTTGACAAATATATAAAAAAAGTCATTTAGAAGATTCAAGTTGGAACAAACATATAATATAATTAAAAGTTAAAAAAGTCAAATGTATCAATTATTATAATTTAATCAATCATCTCTGTCTCGTTGACAACTCTTCCTTCTTTTCCTCTCAACCATTTTCCAGCTGGCCCTCTTTCTCCATTGTGTGAATTGAATTATTGACAAATATTTATAATTAAATTCATTTTACTTTCTTCATCGAAACTTCTCAATACACCTTTCATTAAGTTAAAGTTTTCTACTTTAATATTTTTAGTCAACACATCAACCAATCAAATCGATCAATAACCTAAACTTATATGTGATCAATACGATTTTAAAGGTTAAACTCAATTTACACTATGGATATAAAAATTTAACTACTCTAAATTAAATATGTCATTTTTTTATTTTTCAAATTAATTAAATACACCATAAGCACAATTTTGTTTTCTTTTTTTTTGGTTCAAAGTGTTTAGTAATTAATTTGTTCCTCCATTATTTTTTGTCAATAATATATTTATTTATATTTAATGTGAAAAGATAAGAAACTGATAAAATTCGGATGCGAGGTGGGACCGAATGACCTCGAACTTGAGGAGACCAAACTTTGATTTCCGTGGAAATCCTCGACGCAATCATAGCCGTTAGATCAAAACCATCCCGGTTTGACTAAATCGCAATTAAAAAAACTGACCCGGTCACCTCTTTCATTTCCCCATATATCACGCCATCTTCCTCTCTCTTCTCCATCCCACCATTTCTCTCTCTCACACATCTTCATCTTCAACGATTCTCTCTTCTCTGTTTTCTTTTTCTTCAGACCAGCAATAAACAGTTTGGATAAAAGAAGAGAAGAACATCATGGCCGTCGATTTAATGCGCTTCCCTAAGATTGATGATCAAACGGCTATCCAAGAAGCTGCATCACAAGGATTACAAAGTATGGAACATCTGATTCGTGTACTCTCTAACCGTTCTGAACAACACAACGTTGATTGCTCTGAGATAACCGATTTCACCGTTAATAAATTCAAAAAGGTTATTTCTCTTCTTAACCGAACTGGTCATGCCCGGTTTAGACGTGGACCAGCTCACTCCCCTCCTTCTTCCACTTCCTTCGCTCCATCTCCTCAAATCGTTAAAATTCCGCCACCGGAAGCTCCGATTGTTTCTCAACCACCAAGACCAACCTCGAATCTCCCTCGATCCATTCCTCAACCGCCGAGCTTCGTTCATTCGAATCAGCCGAGCGTAACACTCGATTTCTCTAAACCTAGCATCTTCGGTACCAAATCTAAGATATCTGAGCTGGAATTCTCCAAGGAAAATTTCAGCGTTTCGTTAAACTCTTCTTACATGTCGTCGGCGATAACTGGCGACGGCAGCGTCTCCAACGGGAAACTATTCGCTCCGTCGCTTCCGTCGCAGCCTGTGACCTCCTCTGGAAAACCACCGTTAGCTAGTCATCCTAATAGAAAACGATGCCTCGAGCACGAACACTCTGAGAGTTTCTCCGGCAAAGTCTCCGGCTCCAGTTGCCATTGCAAAAGAAGGTATTATTACGTCACCCACCTGTCGCTTTAACAACTACTCAAGTACTCAGACACTTCGATATAATTAATTTCATATTTTCAACACCTCGTTGACTAATACCGTAGTAGTAATAATTTAATTAGGTGAATTTATTTCAGGTTGAGTAGTACTTTCCCGGTTTAATACTAATCTCATAATTCGTTAAATAATGATTTAATTTTGTTTGAATTAATGTAGCAAAAGAAATCGAATGAAGAAAACCATGAGGGTACCGGCGATAAGTTCAAAGATCGCCGATATTCCACCGGACGAATATTCATGGAGGAAGTACGGACAAAAACCGATCAAGGGCTCACCACACCCACGGTAACTATCCTACACCCGTGTATCATCCACCGTTGATATTTCTAAGTTTTCGTGATCTAAGATCTAACGGTGTTAATTTTTTTGATCCAGTGGTTACTACAAGTGCAGTACATTCAGAGGATGTCCAGCGAGGAAACACGTGGAACGAGCGTTAGATGATCCAACGATGCTTATCGTAACGTACGAAGGAGAGCACCGTCACAACCAATCCGCGATGCAGGAGAATATTACTTCTTCAAGCGTTAATGATTTGGTTTTTGCCTCAGCTTGACTTTTGTAATTTGTTTTTTGATTTTCTTGTTGTTGAGTACTTAGATGATTTGATTTGTAAATTTTTTCAAACAAAAATATATTTTAATTAGAGAAAATTAATCATGGTTTATGTTAAAATATTGTTAGTAGATAATCATCAAATATGGATATTAGGTAGAGCCGTAGAGGTTATAAAATTAATTGCGTACCAAATGAAATAGACTTCTGTTAGTCAATTTCTTTACATTAATTCATTAATTCATTAATTAGCTCTTTCTATTTTTAAGTTAATATACATGAGTTGTTAGCCGTTGGATTGATATCGATAGTAAAGTTGACTACAAGATTAATGGGTTTAAAAGTCAATGAGTTCTTAATGAGTTAGTTGAGTTTCGGGTGTGTGGTAATGAATTTAAGTTTTATAAAAATGAATGCGAAATCCGAAAGACAAGTTAAGGGTCAACTACATTAATTTATGCCGTCTTAAATTGGACAAAGTTTGACAATTCTTTCGTTTTTTTTTTCTTTTTAATGTAATAGCACATTGACAATTATTATCTAGATTATCTTGTGACAAATTGTCATTTGATATTGCCGACTTATGATTTAAAATTAAGATCATTGTTTGAGCAAAGTTTATGTTTAATATTTCTCAACATCAATCCATACGACGAACACTTGTGCACGATGTATACAAATTTATAGATGGCCATATTTTTTTGATTGATAACGAATTGATAAATGTCGATCTATAATCCGAATTTGTAACCATATTTTCGAAAACATTTATTAAAGTGTACAAGTCTTGGGTATGTTTTAGTGAACAAATAAACTCTTATTATTATTATGTAGATTTATAGTGGAAGAAAATTTATGTTTATAGTTGGAGAGAAGAAAATTCTTCCAAAACCATAATTATTAGTTCAACTAACAAAAATAGGAAATACAATCATGTAACATGCATATAAAGACGACCACACCAAATCACGTGGTACAGAACTCACTTAAGATTCTCAAAGAGCTTGTAAGACAATTTTGTTGCCATAAATGTTCTTCTGTCTTTTTCTCCACGAACTCGTTCAAAACCAAAGACTTTGAACAACTTTATTAGTATAAAGAATAAATAATCATATAGTCGAGAGTTGCATCTTTTTACCAACGTTGGTTTGAATTTTGTCTCGGATTCATATCTATCTTTTGCATAAAATTGAATTCTTTTGAGAACATTACATCATTAGTTATGAAATATAAGAATTTGGTCTATGCATGCCAGCACTATTTAATGGTACTACTGAAATTCGAGAACATAGTAATGTGTTATTCTGGATTCGAGTGTCTTTGCAAACAAAATTATATTCATACGACATCAAGAATATTAACGTGGATTCCACTAGCCCATGTTTAGTCAGATCTTATAGCATATTAATTGATTCGTTGAATTGATTTAGGAGAAAATTTATTGATGGTATGGAGTTGATGATGTTCATAGTATTTCCATTAAACAGGTTTGGTAGACAAATCTTTGGTTCAAATAGAGTTCATAGTACTTCTGTTGAAACTGATTAGTGAGTTACAAAAAAGTATAAGTTTGACGGAAGACAAAAAAAATTATGTTTATTTAGAAGCTCGTCAACAAATGAAAATGTAATGTAGTTCTGGCCACTGCAAGATTTTACCTGAGGGACTAGCAGCTTTCCAGAACCGGATTACTACGCCATAGGATAATGGTGATACGTTACCGATGACACCTATAGGACAATGTCGTATGCTACCTATGTCCCCTAAAGGATGTCGCTGACTAGTCTGGATCCATTTTAGTAGAGACCAGGATACCCGGGTTAAAAAAAAATGTAATGTACTATATGTTGGCCAACCAATAGAATGGCCAAGGCTTTAGACGATGTCTCCCTTCTTCCTTGCAATAGCATAACACTGCTCGGAACTCTCGTCCCAAGCCGTACGTTGACGAGAAGTAACAAAGTAAATAGTCAACTTGGAAACAAAATACATACGTCTTGAACGACGACTTTGAGCTGTTGACTACTCAACTCTATACGACAAAGAGTTCATCGACCCATTTCATTACACGGACGAAGACTTCAAGCTGCTAAAATACGCACGGAGACAAGTCATGTTCAAAGCTTAGGCAAAGGGACGACTTTGGACCTCATATTTATGGTCAAAATGACTCAAATGAACTAAGTGCTTCTAGTCAAATGGTTAAGTTTTATTTTTACTATTTTCTCACCAGAATTAGATTTAAGAGATTTGTTAAGTTTGACTCAGATTTAATTATTGAAGATAAGAAGACACAAACATTGGACCGAACGTAGCCCAAAAGAAGCCCATTACTGTTTAGGAAGTGAAATTGATTAAAAATTGCATCTTAAAGATCAACAGACAACGAAAAAGGTAATAATCCACGTGATTTGAAATTGTTACAAGCAGATATGGCGAATATGATAATGAAGTGCACATGGAACTCATGATTCATGGAGCTAGTCTATAATAGCCTTAAGTACAAGAACATATCTGCCTAGTTAATCCCAAGGAGAACAAGAAAAACATGGAAAATGGTAGAATCGGGTCTGTTTTGGTCATGTCCGGTCCAATCCAATTCAGGTCCTGGTTTTGGTTTTATATTAAAGGTTGCTCTACGAAGTCAAACATTACAGATGAATCAACTACTCTATGATCTATCTAATGCTAGTCATACATAACACATTATTTAACCAAGTCTAACACCTCTCTTTGAATCTAAAACAAAGTAGGATATATAATTATATATCTTATACATTTTTGCCGGTGACTTAATTTAGGCCTAACTCTTACGTTACCAGAAAGTTGACTATGGAAACAGATGATTAAAAGCAGACGATCACAAGTCTTATGAAACTTATTCAGAGAATCTTTTGGGAAAATAAAGTGAAATAAGATTCCAAAAATCTGAACACATCAAAAAGAAAAAGAAATTGGAAAGTAGAGCATAATTTCGTTGACAGAAAAAAGCAAAGATTCAAAATAAACGAAAAAGTTGTATAATTAAGAGTTGATTAAGTTTGTGTACTATTAAGTTTGTGTGCTCGACTGTCATGCACTTTGGCAGTTTTCGTCGGGCTTCGCGAGATAATTTTTTAAAAAAAACTGTCGAAAGACGAAAAAAGTTTCTCATTTTCGGTTTTCTCTTTTCCGATTTAATTTCATTTTGTTCTGTGTTAATCGTTTTTCTTTTGCTGGGTTTCTCTCTCTGAAGAAATTCTCAAACCGTTTCGATTCTTCCGCCAAACTCTTTATTCGCCGCCGGATCGATTTTACGGTGACCCAATACAGTTGAAGACCTAATATCTACTTTATTTGTTTTGATTGAGAGTCTCAGTTATAAAGTGACTTCCTTTCTGGGAAATTTTCAGTGGTTGTTTGGCAGCTGTGGAAATTCTGAGTTTGGGATTTGTTTGTTTCTGTTTGTGAGTTTTTGTTGCTAAGTAGTTTCTTGGGTTTAGTTTGATTTGTTGAAAGTTGGCTGGAGAGGAAAAGGAAGAGTGATAATAGAAGAGAGGAATAAAAAAAGGAAAGTGTTTGATGCAGAAATGTTTTTGCATCTGATTCTGAATCGATTATCTTGAAAGTCATCATTTTT
The DNA here is from genome assembly GCA_963920545.1 of Lepidium didymum. Lineage (NCBI taxonomy): Eukaryota > Viridiplantae > Streptophyta > Magnoliopsida > Brassicales > Brassicaceae > Lepidium > Lepidium didymum. The sequence continues at coordinate 3,193,275 of OY986980.1, forward strand.
ATTAGGAATAAAGTTTGGAAGATTGAAAATTGCTATTATTGGAGTGAGATTATCTGGGTTTTCTTGGGTTTTTATACTGATTGAATTTAATAATGGCGGAGTCTGTTGAGATGGAACGAGGGATTCAGAGCTTAATAGCTGCAAGGAAGTCTTTAAAATTGAGTCTTGAGAAATCAAAAGCCATTGGGTTAGCTTTGGGAAAAACTGGTCCTAGGTTTGAGGAGATTGAGGAGAGATTGCCGTCGCTTGAAGCTGCGGTGAGGCCGATACGAGCTGATAGAGAAGCTCTTGTGGCTGTTGGTGGGCATATTAACCGAGCTGTTGGTCCTGCTGCAGCTGTGCTTAAGGTGTTTGATGCTGTTCATGGACTTGAGAAGTCTTTGTTGTCAGATCCTAAGAATGATCTCTCGGGTTATTTAGCTGTATTAAAGAGGTTAGAGGAAGCACTAAAGTTTTTAGGGGAGAATTGCGGGTTAGCTATACAGTGGTTGGAAGATATAGTTGAGTATCTTGAAGATCACAATGTTGCTGATGAGAAGTATCTTTCTAATTTGAAGAAATCTCTGAAAGGGCTTAGGGAATTTCATAATGACAGTGAAGGAGGAGAGAAACAGAGAACTCAATCACGTCTGGATGGTGGGCTTAGGGAGGCTGCTTTAGACAAGCTGGAAAACGAGTTCCGAAGGCTCTTGAAAGATAACAGTGTTCCACTTCCCATGGCGTCTCCATCATCGCTCGGCGATCAGGCTTGCATTGCACCGTCTCAGTTGCCTGTTACTGTAATTCATAAACTGCAAGCCATTCTTGGCAGACTCAGAGCTAATAACAGACTTGACAAATGCATTTCGATATACGTAGAAGTGAGGAGCTTGAATGTTAGAGCTAGTCTTCAAGCACTTGACTTAGATTATCTAGATATCTCCGTTTCTGAGTTTAACGATGTGCAGAGCATAGAAGGATATATAGCTCAATGGGGAAATCATTTAGAGTTTGCCGTTAAGCATCTGTTTGAAGCAGAGTTCAAGCTTTGCAATGATGTCTTTGAGAGACTTGGTGTGAATGTTTGGATGGATTGCTTTTCCAAAATTGCTGCTCAGGCTGGTATGCTCTCGTTTCTTGAGTTTGGGAAAACTGTGACTAATAGCAAGAAAGATCCAATCAAACTTCTGAAGCTGTTAGATATTTTTACTTCGTTGAATAAACTGAGAGCAGATTTCAATCGTCTCTTTGGTGGAGCAGCTTGTATCGAGATCCAAAACTTCACAAGGGATCTCATCAAAAGGATAATAGATGGTGCGGCAGAAATCTTCTGGGAGCTTCTGGTTCAGGTTGAGATTCAAAAACAAACACCCCCTCCTAATGACGGTGGTGTTCCTAGATTAGTCACTTTTGTAACTGATTACTGCAATAAACTTATAGGAGATAAGTACAAGTCAACACTATCTCAGGTTCTGCTCATACATAAGAGTTGGAGATCAGAAAGGTTCCAAGATAATCAGCTTATGGTTGAGGTTCTAAGAATAGTTAAAGCCATTGAGCAGAATCTGGACGTATGGATGAAAGTATATCCTGATCAAACGCTGGCTCATTTTTTCGGTATGAATAATCACTGGCATTTATACAAGAACTTGAAGGGTACGAAAATAGGAGATCATTTAGGAGATTCATGGCTGAAAGAACATGAACAGTACAAAGAGTATTATGCTACTGTCTTCCTTAGAGACAGCTGGGGTAAGCTTCCAAGCCATTTGAGTCGAGAAGGACTTATACTTTTCTCGGGTGGACATGCCACGGCTCGTGATCTTGTCAAGAAGAGATTAAAGGCATTCAATGATGCGTTTGATGAGATGTATAAGAAGCAATCTACATGGATCGTGCCAGAAAAAGATTTGAGGGATAAAGTTTGCCAGCAGATAGTTCAGGCTATTGTGCCGGTTTACAGAAGCTATATGCAAAACTACGGACCATTGGTTGAGAAAGACGCGAGTTCAAGCAAGTATGTGAGATACACTGTTGTAGCTTTGGAGAAGCTACTCAGTTCTCTTTACATGCCTAAACCCATAAGATATGGAAGCTTCAAAGGAACACCACCAAGTGAGAAGTTCAGGAACGAGGTTGACCTTAGGCGTACTACTTCCTCGGTTGTTTGATTGAAGCCATGTTCAGTTTACACCGCGAATTTTGTCGTAATATGTATCCACATTGGTCTGATCTCCCATCTCCTGGAAGAAGAGGTATTGTTATACGTATATAGATACTGTCAATCAGGTATAGCTTTTAGTCATTGGTCAAGTTCCTGTACTTCATTAATCTCATAAGACTTCATGTTAGGGACCAAGCGGGTTTAGATTATTCTATTTAATGTGTTAATGAGAAGAACATGACCATAAAAAAGGGAATATTATAATGTTGAAAGAAGAATGTCCCTTTGAATCTTCTTGTTCTTAGTATTGTGCTTCATTCGTGAGTTTTATGGATTTTAAGACAATAAAGGAAAATGCAGCCAGTTTCTCTGTTCTTTCTTTAACCTCTATATTAATAGGTGTATTACTTGAGTTGCTATTTGATATCCGGATTGAGATTGGATTAAAATGGCTAGGAAGGATCTATTCTGCAACCTATTCTCTGGGTTGGATTAATAATAATAGAAACGACTGTGTATTATTACAGGAAGTGTGAAGGACCAAAAGAAAAGTATATGTATACGCCATTTGACCATATATGTACTGTCTCGCCTTAAAATCTGTACAAATTTCCCAGAGTCCTCTTTTATCATTTGGATTCTGCAAGTTTAAACAACTCTTGCCATTTCTGTGGATCGCTTCCTGGACCATCCCCCTGAAACCACATTAGTCAAACATATTAAAAAGAAAAACAGTCTTTGAAACATTTTCAACTATCTACTAAAGCTTTGAGCTTCAGACCGCACTATCAAGGAAACTGTTTGCAATACCTTAACTGAATTGATTTCATAAGCTTTGCCTTGTGTGAAATCAATATCAAGTGCCTGTATGCAAGCTTCAGCCACTACAAGTCTACTTACCTCTCCAACAAGTTTGTCTCCTGTTGAAAGGAGCCATTATGTAAAGCAAGAAATCTTAAAGTTTTCAGTGATACAAGGCCATCAAAGAATTTCAAATTTACCTTGACCAATAACAACTGCACGCCGTTCACCGGCTGTAGCTTTGAGCAAAGTATTCAGATCATAAGATGTGTATGGTCCATCAGTCAATCTACCGGGTCTGGTAAGGAAACATCATAATAGACTAAATCAGTGTTGCCTGCTTTTTGGTATATCATCTGATGATTGAGCAACTCTTTTAGTCCAAACCTGATAATGGTGAATGGAAGACCAGAGTTCTGAAGAAAATCTTCTCCCATCTTCTTATACTTGAGAACCCCAAACAGGTTCATGATGCTGCCAAACAAAACGTACATTAAACAGAAAAGTACACAAAGAGACAACCGGATTAGGAATCTCAGAAGACTTTTTGTTAAATGTACTCAATTTCTCATGCTTATTTGGATTGCCAAGCGTAACGAAATCAATTAGCAGAGATACTCTATTCTCACCTCCAAGGAAGCTCATTAGACTTGGTTACACCAACTGATGAAACCAGAACAACTCTCTTCACTGATGAGGGCAATGCTGAAGTGAGATTCTTCACACCTTCCCAATCTTTTGAACACAAAACAACCAGAAATCACATGTAAGAGATCCTTGGTATCATTTCATTGATTACAGAACAAGATCATAAAGACTATTGGAAATGATCTTTCGTTCTTACTTGGAAAGAAATGTTCTCACCTACTTTGTCAGGTGTGTTTTCTCCGCTCCACCTTTTGGAAGGAAAAGCTGTAGTTCCAGTGCAACAAATCACATGTGTCACACCCTACACAACAAATCAGCTCAAATCTTAAGCATCAGAAAAATACAAAGTTAAGTGAATAATGAAGCAATTAAAACAACGAACCTCAAACATAGACGGATCAAGATCCTCTGCATTCCTTGTATCCCCTTTTACTAACTATAGACAAGGTTTAACATGTTTATGAGGTTGACAAGAAGAAGTAGTGAGCCCTAAATGTTGATAAAGTCCGAACCTGTAAGGAATTTTCATCTTGTTTACCAAATAACCTTGTTGCTTTCTCAAGATCACGCAGTAATAACCTTGATCTAATATTCCTCTTAAGCAATGAAGCTACCACAAGTTGCCCTGATACCAAAAAGGAGAAAACTTCAAACAATTAATCGGTTTTTGAGGAGAATTCACCATCATTCAGTACCACCCAACTGAGAAATTTAATAAAATTCATGATCCTAAATCTCAAAATTGAACACCGAAGTAATGAAATTGATAATTCGTACCTACACCACCAGTGCCGCCGACGACAAGTACAAGCTTTGAAGAAGAAGAGGCCAAATCCGAAGTATCGATGGCTTCTTCTGTAAGAGCTTGGATCGGCGTCGATGACAAAGACAAATATGCTTCCTTTCTAACCAGAAAGAACGAATTAAGGGAAGAAGAAGATGAAGAAGTAGAAGACGAAGAAGGGAGTGGCGGGGACGTAAATAGAGGGATTCTAAGAGTGGGTTTAGGGTATTTTGTAGTGCCGGGAAGAGGGAAATAAGAGGGAGAGGCGAAGCTGAGAATTGTGGTAGCCATGAATGATCGACAGTCAGCGCAAGCTAAGGACCGAGAGAGAAGAAACTAACAATGTTGAATACAAGTGAACAAGTTAAAATGTTGAAGACAAGTGAATTCAGTTGTAAGAAAACCTTAAAACTAAAAAAGAAACTAACAACGTAATTCAGTTCAAGTACAAATACAATTGTCAATCAGTTTAAGTCTTATCTGGTTTCACTGATACAAATCCATTAATGAGAATTGGATAAGGTTGAAAATTTTCTGGTGTTATAACGACCACCGAACTTTCGGTACATCGCCAGCATCAGATTTAACGGAGACAGAAACCCATAAAACGTCTAGCTAAGGTCTAAATCGCAACCAATCGGTAAAGCCACGTCATTAATAACTTCTTAACGTCAAAGTAGCCGTTACCGTCCTTCCTTCGAATACTATATTTAGTACATGTGCGTGTATATACAGAGAGACTCAAAATACTGATCACTCATACGTGTATATATACGTATTTATACATAGTTATATATGTATTCGTATGTTACGATTTTTTAATCTTTATCTTTGTTTCATCTTCTCCGATCGGTGGAGTCTTGTCTATGCTTCTCTCTCTCTCTTTCTCAACAGATTGTTTCTTAATCTACGCTTATTGAAGCTCTTAACCGGAGCGGAATCACACCGATTGATGAAAACTGAGCTCGTTTTGTGGATAAACAGGAAGGATCAAGGTCGAGCAAGCGAAGGCTAGAGCCTAGAAGGATAGGTAGGTTCAGAGCAGCGTCGCGGTACAGGATCAAGGTGTAACGACGGGTCTGTTTTCTAAAGAGGATTCTAGTCGGATCGGGTTACGTAGATGTGGTAGATCTCCACCGGAGGAGTTATCTGAGAGTTCATCGTCTGTTGGAGAAAGCAGTGGAAACGAGGAAGAAGAAAACGACGACGTTTCGCCACAAGGAAGATCGGTTGGTTCGTTCATTTCCTCTCTGGAAGATTCTCTTCCGGTTAAGTACGTTCCTTTAAGAGAATCAATTTTTAAAAAATTTATTTACTCCTGAATATGTTCGATTTAGATTCCCCAGTAAAGAAAAAAGAAAAAGATTATACCTTTATTATCTACCTGAGGAAAAAGTGAATCTCTAATACTCTGCTTCATCATTTCGTCTTAGAATCTTTGTTTTCACTGTATGATTTTGAGATGTTGTTTCTTGTTTATCGTAATCATACAGCTTTCATGCTGTTGCAACCAATTTGAATGTTATAACGTGATGAGAGTTGATTCTGATGGTTAAAAGTTTGGTTTTTGTAAAGGAGAGGATTATCAAACCATTACATAGGGAAATCGAAATCGTTTGGGAATTTAATGGAAGCGAGCAACGCCAAGGATTTGGAGAAAGTGGAGAGTCCATTGAATAAGAGAAGGAGATTGCTCATTTCTTATAAGCTAAGGAGAAGATCATCTTTCAGTATCTACTCTTAAGATTAACCCTAATTCTATGCCATTACTTGCGTTGCAAGAATCCGACGAAAATGATAACAAATATGATGATGATGATGATGATAATGACTCTAGTGATGATCAAACTAGTAAGCTGCAGGAAAAAAGAATGAAGATGAATAGTAGAGATTATATGGCTCAGACTCAAAGTTGTTTTAGCTTAACTAGATTTCAAGCTGATGATGATCCATAATCAGTTTGTTTCTCTTCTTCTTTGTCTATAAAAGTAGAGGAAGGTGATAAATATGTCAGAAACCAATTTAAGTCTAATTGTAATAACTAATTTGTAGATTTTATTTAATAAATTATCAACTAATTATACATTTCCATGGTATTTGTTGTGTGTCTTAGGTCTTGACTTAAATTTGTAATAGAGTGAATATAATGCCAACCAACAATTTTTATTTGATTTTTTTGAATATAACGTCAAGAATTCTAAATTTATTGATTCATGATAAAATATCTTTGATTATGTGGTAGAGTACAACCTCTACTATTTTTTCCATCTCTACTAGAATTTATCTCAAGATAATCGTATTTGTCCTACATAATATTATTAAGGTTTGGAGGATTGATTATAAATTGTGTCATATCGATCCAATTAAAAAAATATTTTGTTCATAAAAACTCTATTAAGTGGGATTACTCTATAAATTTATTAGTGGAGGTTACATATCTACATAGAATTGAATTCTAGTAGAGTATGCAATAAATAAAAACAAAATCACTTTTTTTTTGTCAACCTTATTTTTATAATTGGATTGACAAGACCCGATCCATAGCCAAACTTCATATCTTAAAATCTCTTTTTTTCCTTCCCCATGCATTAGGGAGGAATCGAACCATAGTGTCGGAAGATTTGTAAATTGACCATTACCACTAGGTTACCTGTCCTCGAAAAAAAAAACAAAAAACAAAATCACTTAACAAACCATTTTATACCCATTTGAAGCAAATTTTCACTATGAAATATCTTGAGTTGATGGATTTAAATTCTTTTGTTCAATTATTTATTTATTTATTTTAATTTTGATATTAATCAAAATAAAAAGAAAGAAATCAATCACACATAAAGTAAAAGTTTGATATATATAGAGTGCCGGTCGCATTAGTTGTCTCCTTCGAAACCGATTGTAAGATGTGTAAGCCCATAAGGCCGATGAGATTGGTCTTACAAAGATACGAGTCGTGTACATGAACCAAACGGTATATTGTGACGGCCTTTGACTTTCAAACGTGGCTGCGTAAGCAACTTCGGAACGTCCTGTTTATTGTCGTTTCCGAAATCCAATTTTTCTGTATTCTATTGACTTTTTTTTGTACAATACATCTTAGATCTGAATCAACGATGTTGAATGAGTCAATTAGGCCCACTGTCAAATTACCATTGGACTACAGTTTTCTTTTCAAAAAATTACGCAATAATTAACCGGTTCCGGAAACAATGAGATTTGATCTTTAAATATGCAAATACGCTTACTTTTAATAAACTTACCACATGCCACTAGAGTTTGGATAAATATACAATTCTTACAGGTATAACATATGAGAAAATGATTGTTTTGTGGTTTTGTTTATAAGTTCAATCATATATATACCAAGTCCAAAAAATCAATAATCATTTACTTAGAGTTGCTATAAATTTGTTTTCTTAATGACCACGATTCCACAAGCGTGTCATATCTTAATACTATTTATTTAGTATGATTAATGGAATAATAATTTACATTCCAAGTCTTTCAGAATTATTGACTTAGAATTAACTTATTTATTTCTTTTTTTTTTTTGTCAATTTTTTTTTTGTTTAATTCCAACTTCCAAGAGCCAATTTCACCTACTAACATCACGTTTTAAAGACAAGGCAAAATTCCGTCACCTGTCAGAAAAAAAAAAACTAATATAAAACAACCAACCAAACCAATAAACTATGTAACCTTACTATATAAAACCACAAGCATGACTTAGCATTAGTAGCAACTATCAGAACAAGATCTCAAACACAAACACAAAATATGGATCTGTTCTTAGTTATAGCTGGTTTGGTTGCAGTAGCAGCTTTCTTCTTCCTCAGAAGCACTACTAAGAAGTCTCTGCGACTACCTCCAGGTCCAAAAGGTCTTCCAATCATTGGAAACCTTCATCAGATGGAGAAATTCAATCCACAACACTTTCTCTTCCGTCTCTCTAAGCTCTATGGTCCGATCTTTTCAATGAAGATTGGAGGTCGTCGTCTTGTGGTGATCTCATCTGCAGAGTTAGCTAAGGAGCTACTAAAGTCCCAAGATCTTAACTTCACTGCTCGTCCTCTGTTGAAGGGTCAACAAACGATGTCGTATCAAGGTCGTGACCTTGGTTTTGGTCAGTACACTACGTATTACCGTGATATGAGGAAGATGTGTATGGTGAATCTCTTCAGTCCAAACCGTGTTGCAAGTTTTAGACCTGTTAGAGAAGAAGAGTGTCAACGAATGATGGACAAGATCTATAAAGCTGCTGATCAATCAGGCACCGTTGACCTTAGTGAGCTTGGTTTGTCTTTCACTAATTGTGTTGTTTGTAGACAAGCTTTTGGGAAACGTTACAATGAGTATGGTACAGAGATGAAGAGATTCATTGACATCTTGTATGAGACTCAAGCACTTTTGGGTACTCTGTTTATCTCTGACCTTTTCCCTTATTTTGGATTCATTGACAACTTCACTGGTCTGAATTCGCGTCTGAAGAAAGCTTTCAAGGAGCTTGACACTTACCTTCAAGAGCTTCTTGATGAGGCTCAGAATCCTAACCGTCCTAAACCTGAGACAGAGAGTTTCATTGATCTTCTTATGCAGATCTACAAAGACCAACCTTTCTCTGTTAAATTCACTCTTGAGAATGTCAAGGCCATGATATTGGTTAGTAACTTTAACTCAACCTTATTTGCAGTATTCTAAATCATTCAAATTCAATCTTATTAACTTGGTTTGTTTGTGATTTCATCAGGATATTGTTGTACCTGGAACTGACACAGCAGCTGCAGTTGTTGTATGGGCCATGACTTACCTTATTAAGTACCCTGAAGCAATGAAGAAAGTTCAAGAGGAAGTGAGGAATGTTGTAGGAGACAAAGGATATGTCTCTGAAGAAGACATACCTAATCTTCCTTACCTCAAAGCAGTCATCAAGGAGTCTCTTAGGCTCGAACCAGTCATTCCAATTCTTCTACACAGAGAAACTATGGCAGATGCAAAGATCGGTGGCTATGATATCCCAGCCAAGACCATCATTCAGGTGAACGCGTGGGCGGTTTCTCGTGACACATCAGCTTGGGGAGAGAACCCAAGTGAGTTCATTCCAGAGAGATTCATGAATGAGCACAAAGGAGTGGACTTTAAGGGCCAAGATTTTGAGCTTTTACCTTTCGGTTCAGGTCGCAGAATGTGTCCTGCAATGCATCTTGGTGTTGCAATGGTAGAGATACCTTTTGCTAACCTTCTGTACAAATTTGATTGGAGTCTACCCAAAGGTATGAAACCAGAGGATATAAAGATGGATGTCATGACTGGACTCGCTATGCACAAGAAAGATCATCTTATCCTTGAACCAACCAAATACATCTGATCAGATTTATGTCAATAGGACAATTCTGCTGGTAAATATGGTGCGGTTCATGGTTGTTTTTCAGTGTTTTGATTTGATGAGTCATGGCTCTGTTTTTGACTCTGTTTTCATTTCTTAACCAATAAAAATGTATCGATGATCTTGTTTTTTTTGGTCTAAAAAACAAAGTACTCCAATGTTTAATATTCAGTTTGTTATATAAAATTTTCTTGCTTAGCATTTTTGTTTTTCAATTTTCCCTACTCTTATGATCAGTTTGAATGTTGTAAACATGTTGAGATTGTAATGTTCAGACTAAGAATCATTGATCAATTCCTCTTTTTGTTTTTCTTTCGTCAAGCAAGAGAAGAAGAAGTCTCCTTGACAATCCAAAAAACAACGTTTCGTTGACAATAAGTGGTTGACATAAAAAATGACTCCAAAATGGAACAAATTCATATAACATTAACCATCAATATAGCATATAAATAAAATCACGGTTTAATCTCATCGACAAAGACATTTTATAAAAGAAAAACTAAAGAAGTGGACTTCACCGAGAGCTTGTATTTTGTAAATTCAAAGTGCTCTTCTTCTTTTTAGGGATGATTTTGATAATCAGCAAAGGGGCAGCTTGTCTCGAAGCAGAGTGCCAAGAAGAACATACACATTTAGCTCGTTTATTTTCAGCATATCTCAGACGTTTGAAAACCAAAATCAAGAGATCTTGAGGAAGCTCCGACCAGGAATTAGGGTTATTCTGGTTTCTCTCCATCGCAATGTTAAGAGAGATAGGAGAAGGAAGATCTTATAAACCTAACGGAGTATATATGTATTACCACAAGAGAAAACCTAAACGGCACCGTTTTGATTTTTTAAATTGTTTTCGTTTTAAATCGGCCCAACTTAGAAAATTACGTATCGCTCGGCCCAAAACCATTTTCCGTGTTTTCTACAATTATTTTATTTTTGCTAATAGAAAACTCTTTAATTGTCGTTGGTCCTTCTAGCGATATGTACAATCCCTACAAATAAAAAATGGTTGACAATCCATTTATTATTTTCTATTTAATAATTATTAACTGCGAAATCGGATCGAAACTCTAAGATTTGGAGACAGCTGTTAGATATTTATGTTGAAAATATTCCTATTTTTCCTTTTTTTGCTTAGAAAATTACGTATCGCTGGGCCCAAAACCATTTTTTTTCATATTTTCTAATTTCTACAATTATTTTGTTTTTGCCAATAGAAAAATCTTTACTTGTTCCTTCTAGTAATTTGATCTATTGGTGGAAGAAATAAATATTACCAACCATTAACTTCCCCGTCTCTCTTTTAAAATGCGAAGATGGAAAAATATGATATGAACTGAGCATAATGAAAATGAAAATTCATAAGGAAAGAAGAACCATGAAGCAATGAATAAGTACGTGTGATTTTGTAAGTATAATGATAATTATTTCATATTTTTTTGTTAATTAAATATATCAATTACTTTTATCAAAATTTTACCACTTTTTACATACAATTATAAATAAAAGTCATGTCAATTTTTTTTTTTCAACATTACTCATTCGGTTTGAATCAACAACGCTTGATCTATAGTCTAAATGTTCTAACTAGAGCTGATAGAATTCGAACCACTCACCTGGAGCCTAGTTAGATCAGGGGCAAACCAACTGAGCCACCTGATTCTTGGCATGTTAATTATTATTTTAATTGACACAAATTAATTTATACGTATCAGTTTTATTAAAATAATTGATGCTAAAAGTTTGGATTAGATATATCATTTGTTCAAATGATGTAAATTTATATTTTACATCGATTATTTTTAAGTGATGTAAATCAATTTTAAATTGTATCAATTTTATTTAATTGATGTAAAAGATGCAATAATAATATCGTTTATTCTAAATGATGTTAAATCATATATAATGTGTCATTTGTTATCAAGTGACTATGTATTATTTATTTATATGATATATTATTAGTGGTGCTATATACATGGTTTATTGTAGTGTAGTAAATTAATACACCATATAAATATATATGTAACTAAATTATTGACGTTCTGTATTTTTGAAAAAATAATATGATAAATTTGTAGTTATTTATATTTATTAATAATCTTTATATGTTATATTATTAATTATATATATCATATATGTATACTGGAATTTAGATTAATTTTATTTACTTGTTATGTAATTATATATTATATATGTACAATATGATTGAGTGGTTAGGTAAGACGGAAGAACATGGTGTATTGGTTGTCACTTCATATTCATGGCTCTTATCGGATTCTACTTTCGTCGTAGATTGGGTAGATATAGGTCTCTTTAAGACGTGGTTTTTGGATCCCATGAGGTTTGAATGCATCGTAGGTTCTCTAGCAAATTTAACCTCAGCCATCTATAATGGCCTTTTGCTGAGTGGGATAGCTATTGTTTAGTCTGAATACGGTAAATATAAATTACACTATATCTAAAATGTTGTTTTCTTTTCTCTTTTTTTCTCTAACTTACTAATTTTTCCATTTAACAGTGGGTCGTCCTCAAACAGCTGATATGGCAATAGGGGAGCATGTGATGGAATGGTTGAATGAGACAAATCTTTCTAGTGTACTGGTTGTCATTTCATCAGACAGTGACACGAAACTCCCTTACACTTATAGGTATTCATGGCTCTTATGGCATTATGATGCAACAATGTTTGCTTTATCATGCAGAGATAGCTATTCAATGGGACGAATTTATTCGTGGCTTCCTAAACTTTATGTAGAACTCTTCTGTACAGATATTGATGAAGAGTTTAGAGAAAAAAAAATTACTTTTAGTAATTTTAGTTCAATTTTTGAAAGACTATTACATTTCTAAATTTCAATTGCATAAGTCTTAGTGTTGTATTTTGCAATATATTCATGATTTTTTTCACTTATTCCTACCAATCCGAAAAATATTAATCTGAGAAAAAACTCACCCAAAACGTTTCAATAACAATATATAATTATATTATATATTAGTTATATTTTAAAAAAAAATTCACGGAAGAGTGGTAAATTTCTATTAAGAAACTATTAAATCAAGGAAAACTTTAGACGTGATTATTGTTTTAAGTTATCTTTCTTGCTGAAGCTGAAGCTGTAGCGCAATGTAAGTGGGAAAATTGATTCGTCATCTCTCTCCATAACATTTGTAAAAATCCTTCACAAAATGTAACAAACAAAACTGTTATGTATGTTTAAAAAATTGGTATTCCTGCTTACTTATTCTTCATTTCAACAATGAGAAAGGTCATAGTAAATTGATATATTTTCTAATTAAAAAGGGGAAAAATGTGGAGGCTTTAGATATGGCTATGGTTGATCTTACCTTTCTCAATGATGACGGATTATTAAAAACATGAAAGTTGTAATGTTTAGTCCGTGAATTATGATCTTTTACTAACTTTTTTTTTTCTCTCCATTGGTCCCTTCGTTTGGATTAGTCATCGGCATATGGTTCTTCGATGCAGTTAGATTTGATTCTTTCAGTTTTTGGTCTTTTCGGTTCTTAAAATATAGGAACCAATAAGTACTTACTAAAATTCGGTTATACTCGATTCCAGTTCTAAATGGATACTTGAAATTGGAACCGAATAAATAGTTCTCAATCGGTTTTGGTTCCAAATGGTTATTTTTAACCAAAACAACCAAAAATACTTAAAATAACCATTTTGTTACAAAATAGAGTATACAAAACATAATAAATATCTAACAGAGATACAAAGTTTTGTTAGGAACCTATAATGATTGAACAAACATAAAAGCAAAGAGCTCTCATTGGCTAGCTATAACATAAGATTGTCGACGTCATGCACTTTCACAAAAAGAACAATCCACTAAGCATCTATTACAAATTGCAATAAAAAAAGAATTAGAATAGGCCAAGTTACAATACACAAGTCACATGAAACATATTAGTATATTTGAATACATGATCCTTCAAAGTTACAAATCTTGCTTAATTATCTTCAACAGATCATTTGTTAAACTCTAAAGTCATGAGAACATAAAGTTAAAGAGACAACATTTAATAAACGAAAACTTTAAAGCACAATCAGAAATAATATAAAATAATTTACCTTTCTCAAATTGATCTTGTAGTACAATTTCATCAAGGATTTGTTGAGTTGTTATTTCTCCCCTTATTTCTCTTAAATTAATACCACTTTTCAACCACTGCTCAGTGCACATTAGAACTTCAATCGTGTAATGAGTTAGACAACTCCTATAAGGATCCAGCACACGACCACTTGTGCTAAAGGCCGATTTTGATGCAACTGAAGATACTTGCATAGCAAATACATCTTTCGCTATCTCAGATAGAATATGATACTTTGAAGCATTTAGCCGCCACCATGACAGAACATCAAACTCTGTTCCAAATACTACTTCTGGGTTTTATACATTTTAGTTCAAATACAGCTCCAACTCATTGTTGAATTGTTGAATTCCTTTCTCTCTAACCAACCTCTTGTAGACCAAGCTAATTCTCATATCTACCTTTACCATCTGCCAAATCATTTATGTCTACTTCACCACTATGATTTGATGTTGTTGTGGACTGACTCTGAGTCTGAGAATGAGATTGTGATAATTCAATACTCTTTGGTTTACCAAAAACAGTACTATATTCTGCAAAAAAATTATTCATAACTTGCATAACTGCCAGCTCCAAGTCTTTAGATTCCCAACTATTTTTTTCGTAAAGCTCTCAAAGCATATAGTAGCAAAACACATCTTGTTTGTTGGGTCTAATATACTAGCAACTATCAGCAGCTTGTTTATCTTCTTCAACCCATCCCAATACTTGTCAAATTTTTCTTTCATAACAAAAGCTTTATCTCTCATGGCTTCATCTTGAACTTGGGAAAATGTCATAAGATTTTTCTCAATAGTGACAATCTCATAATAACACTTGTGAGAGTTAATAGTTTCAGAAGCTGAAACCATTAACGTTGAGACGTAAAAAATTCTGAGAAATTCTACTAACCTTTCAACTGCTTCCCAATCATCTTTTGTTGGTGGTCCAAATCTTTTCACTCCATTCACTATCTCACTAAACCAATTAGTATAGACCTTGTCTTTTGCTTTCATCTTATCAAAAGCTAATTTGAACTTTGAAGCTCTAAACATTAGATAAGTGGAGTTCCAAGGTGTCTTGATATCTAAAGGGAGACTACCTCTACTCATCTTCTCATGGTCAACTCGTAAATCAAAAGAGTTTAGTCTCTCTGTAGATGATCTCACATAGCTGATTCCATTACGAATGGCTACAATAGTTGAATCAACATCTTTTAATCCATCCTTAACTATTAAGTTTATAATATGAGCAACACACCTCATGTGTAAAAACTGACCACCTAATACCATAGAATCATCACCTAAGAAATAAGAAAAACAAAGCAACAAATAAGTAAATTGTTGTTGAAAACTTTAAAGTGTTAAGACAAATAAAATATAAAGTGAATCAGCTCAAATCAACCTATAGTTTTAAATTCCTCCTTAAACTTTCCAAGAGCTAGTGTGTTGGCTGTTGCATTGTCTACTGTGATGTGAAGACTTTTTTTTTATTTTCCAATCAGCTAGATAGCCAATAAGAACTGATGTGATAGTTTTTTCCTTTATGATCTGCGATATTCTTAAACCCAATTATGAGTTTCTTTAGGCACCAAGAAGCATCAATCCAATGTGCTGTAATCACCATGTAGCTTGCACCAGTTGATGGAGCAACCCATACATTGTGGTAAGTGAAACCCTTTGCTTTCCAATCTGCTTCATCATCTTCTCTTTCTTCTTCACAATCTCTCTAGTTGCAGTTCTTCGAGAATGTGGCTTGTAAAGCTTTACTCTATTGCAAAAATGCCTCCACGCCAAGCTCTCAATAAAAGATAATGGAAGTTTTGCCAATACAAGTAGCTCATTACATGTCTCCTTAAATATATATTCAGATACTCTTCCAAATTTAACAGAACCATCACTTGCTGAACGGTCTATCTTACTTTGATTTTTAGATTGAATACAAACCTGGTATTTCTTGCATGTAGTCAAATGCTTCCTTAAGTTAGAGGTACCAGAAGTTGTAAGACATGCCATTTCTTTTCCACAGTAGTGACAATTGCATTTATATGGATTATCCTTCAGCCTTGTATAATGACCCCAAACCCATAACCTTTGTACTTTGACTCCTTTAGCTTTAGATTTTCTTTTTCTTTCTTTGGTATTTCCAGTCTCAGGTTCACACTGAGAGTCTTATTCTTGTATATCTTGTTCATCTTCATCCATGTTGTTGTGATAATTAAACAAACACATATGGAAGCTATAGATGTGATAATCAATCAAACAATTTTCAAAACCCGCTTAGCAATTATAAATATCGAAAGGAAAAAAGGGAGACAATGAAATTTAAGGGCAACAAATTAAAACAAAACAACTAGAAGTAAGATTGTTGTACCTAATAAAGCAAGTGTGTGAGACCCGTCCATTTAGGCCCAATTAGAAAATAGATTGATTCAGCCTGTTAGACCCAATAAGTAAATAAAACCCTAGACATATGTGTATATATATATATACACATATAAAGCTGCAAGAGATCCTTGAAAGCCCTAAAGAAAAGAAATCCTAGCCACCATCTATTTGAGCACGTAAAAGAGAAAAAAGAGGCGGAGGAGAAATACGTTTCAGAATCGTCTCATATTTTGTGACCATGTTCTTAATCCTTCTATCTACGTGTAGCCAAAAGTGGAATCGAATTGGGAGTCGTGGTTAAAAAGTTATGGTGGTTTCTACAAGACTAAAATTTGGAGATCGAATCCGTGATCACCTATGTTGAGAAGCAGTTTCCCAACGAACCATAAGGATCTAGAAAACTAACAAACCTATTCTTGGAAAGCCCCGAGAGTCTACTTTCCAGACTAGGTGTCCGATCGGGATTTGAAGTTGAAACAAATTGGAGAATTGACTTTCAGTCTAGCGCAACATTTCTCATCCATTTTTAACATTAAGTCAAGGTGAGGATGTGATCTGCGAGTCCTTAGCTTTCCTTAATTTATACAATTGTTAATCTTATTTTGTTTAGAAATATTATTATGTATATATCTACGTTTATATAATATTATACTATGGTGTTCGGTGAATGGGGAAGATAAGATTAAATGATGTGATTATTTCTAATGTGTGATTATGGTACATCTCTAGATGTATTATTGGTTGTTGTGTTTAGTTAAAGAGATTAATTAAAGTAAAATATCTTAATAGGTTGACATGGAATATATCGAGTTATGAGTTGTTTAGTTAAAGAGACCGTTGAAATGGAATAAATCGAGCTACGGGCTGTCGCTTCCATAAAATATTGTTGATATGGAATGAATCGAGTTACGGGCTGTCGCTTCCATGAAAGACTGTTGAAATGGAATGAATCGAGCTACGGGCTGTCGCTTCCATGAATATATTTTTGTCATGGAATGTATCAAGGTAGGGGCTGTCGCTTCCATGGCAAATAAAATGATAGACTGTTGTGGCTCTGAAGCCATCTAAAAGATGGTAGAGCCGATGTGTGTAGTGTTGGTTGCAACGGCAGTCCGACATGTTTGGTACAACTTATTGAAAAACTTCTTGAAAAACACTAGTTGTACATGTTTGCTTTCTTTGCATAAGATAAACTTTGTGTGAATTACGTTAGAGCTTTTTGATTCACTGGGCATAAGTGATCTTCTCACTAAGTATTTATATTCACCCCTCATTTTCTCCCTTTTTCATGATTTTTATATAAGATTTTAATCGTGGGTGGATTTTTAAAAGAGTTGTTTTTTTGACAAGATCAAAGAATAACATATTGTCTTTCAGGATCAGGAGAGGGATGTCACAAAGTGTCGAGAATATTTGACATTGATGATCTTCTGGATATTGGAGATTTCAGTTTTAATAACTATGTTGCTACAAATACTTAGGAGATTCTGTAGACTACTATAGATTATCATGTGCCAAGATAATATTGAAAAGCAATAAATAAATCTAAAATTGTTATAAGTTTTTGACTTTATCCCTATTTGTATCACATAAAAAATGACTCAAAAATGGAGCAAACCCATATAACATGAATCGTGCCATCAATCAATATACCCTTTTGTTTGAGGGTGATTTTGTCTCCAAGACTTAGAGCAATCCCTTGAGTCTTGCTTCTTTTCCTTATGTAGCCACTTAGTGTTCCATCGGTTTGCTTCTCTATACTTACATTCACAAGAGCATCCTCACCGAATACACTTTTTGCATATAAGTTTGCTGCTAGGAATCCACATTCTCCTTCTATTGCGGATCTGTAAATTAAAAGAATCACTAAATCAGTATGAAGAGTTTTCAGTTTGGATGGGAAGAAAAAAGAGCCTGAAGACACTTCATGTTTGTGGATTTGATAGTGTGGTCAAGGAATTCTCTTTCGTTTTGAATCGTGGTGTTCACAGCAACCTGCCATGAAGGTTACAACAAAAAATGGTTATACCAAACTCGAGCAAACCGCGAAAAGAAGAAGGTAAGAGTGTAAGAGGTTTACCTTGTTGGAGAAAATAATAATGATGATCAAACTAGTAAGTAGCAGGAGAAGAGAATGAAGATAGCGAACAGCGGAGATTGTATTGTTCAGACTAAGAGCTATTTTTTGCTTTGAATAGTTTTTAAGATGGTGAATCGATGATCAATAATCCTTCTGTTTGTTTTTCTTTTGTCAAGCAAGAGTGGAAATTGTAGGTATTGCTTACTTACATGGAAGTGATCAACAGAAGAAGCCTACAATTGTTCACCGAAACATCTCTGTGGAAAAAATTATACTCGATGAGCAACTTAACCCGTTAATCGCTGATTCAGGTCTTCACAACCTTCTAGCAGACGATTTGGTCTTCTCAGCACTCCAAACAAGTGCAGCAATGGAAATTTTTGGCTCCAGATACTATCTGGCAAGCTCATGCTTTCAAGTTCACTAAGAATTGCAGCTGAAAATGGAGAACATAGTAGGTTCATCGATGAATATCTACGTGAAAGTTCGATAAAGCAGAGGCAATTGCAATGGCAAAGATTGGGGTAAGCTGTACACAGAAAATTCCAAACAACAGGCCTGGTATAGAGACATTTCTTATAGAGATAAATGGAGTGAGGACTGAGGAGTGAATGAATGAGTCTGCTTTTTAGTGAGTAACTTTGTTTGGAGAAAAGGTTTCAACTTTGTTCCAGTATATGATTCTCCAATTCAGCAGTATCCAATCAATTGTTTTTTTTTTTGCTCCAGCAAGAACCGGTTATGAATATTGGGGCGACTTGTTCGTGTTTGAAGAGAAGGATGCCAAGATTGTTGGGTTCCATGGCAAGTTTATGTCTACTTTTTAGCAAACTATTGGGTTCATAGTGTACTAACAACAATCAATAGGAGAACCTTATTTGGTTATAAAAGCAACTAATTAAGAAGAACCAAATGTAGCAAAAGATGCATAAACCATAATACCATATTAAAGCATAAGAACATCAATCATATTTGATCCAACAACAAGAGAATAAAAGATCGTATGAGGAACAAAAGAAAAAAGAAGAAGCATTCATTACAAATGAAACGTAATGTAAAAAACACAGCCGTATGAGGAACAATCCATCGGTACCAAACCGGAAAATATACCAATTAAGGAAGAATGATAACAAATAACTCTTTACATTAAGAAAACTTCTTAAAACGCCTCTCCCTCCATATACAGTAAACAGATTCAACCAACAAAAAATTGCTTAAGAGAGAAACGTACCGTAGTCTAAACCTGTTAACCTTACTCACCATCGTCCAAAGCCTGTGAGAATCTATCCCGGTTATGGAGTAACGAATGGAAAATTAAGAAAACGTTTTGCAAGGATAAAATAAAGTTAGCTAACCTTAGCTACTACCCTTTTGTTTGAGGGTGATTTTGTCTCCAAGACTTAGAGCAATTCCTTGTGTCTTGCTTCTTATCCTTATGTAGCCATTTAATGCTCCATCGGTTTGCTTCTCTATACTTACATTCACAAGAGCATCCTCACCGAATACACTTTGTGCATATAAGTTTGCTGCAAGGAAACCGCATTCACCTTCTATTGCGGAACTGTAAATTAAAAGAAGAATCACTAAATTAATATGAAGAGTTATAGTTTCTAAGAGAAGAAACGAAGAATCTGAAAACTTACGGGCCCGTGAGACACTTCATGTTTGTGGATTTGATAATGTGGTCGAGGAATTCTCTTTCGTTTTGAATCGTGGTGTTCACAGCAACCTGCCATGAAGGTTACAACAAGAAATGGTTATACTAAACTCGAGCAAACCGAGAAAAGAAGAAGGTAAGAATGTAATAGGTTTATGTGAATTACCTTGTTTTCCCATTCAAACTCTGCCCACATGGTTCTGAAAGCAACCTCTGAGCAAATAGCTGGAGAGATATAGTCCATGATATCAATGTGTATGTCATTAAGAACCACGACGTTTCGCTCCATTACATTTGATGTCTCATACACAATATTCCCGAATATGACTCCGGTCTCTGTGGACGATACCTTGATGTTTGCTTTTATCTGCATGCTTGTTTCAGGGGCCAAGCTATAGTTCTGGGGACGCTCAACAAGTTTGAGATCACCCATGGTTGCTAACTCCAAGCACAGATTCTGAAGGGTTTCCTTTGTACGGTTGATAACGGAAACTTCGAGGGCAATGTCATAATGGTGTACTGTCACATATGCTTCAGCATAGACTGGATCACTGAATCCAGTGAGCTGAAGAATGCGGTTGAGTTTGTTAGCATCGTTCTCATCCTTGGTGAATTCTCCAGTTGCACGCTTTAGGTCATCGTGTACCTGGTCTTCCAACTCAAGCTGGCTCATTCCCTAAAAAAGTCGTATCATCAGTAATTTCATCTACTAGCGGAAATAATTTAATATAACCAGCTATTAACTCTCTTGTCTATCTTTGAAAATGCGAAGATGGAGAAAAATCAGATATGAACCGAGCATATTGCAAAAGAAAATTCATAAGGAAAGATGAACAATGAAGCGAGGAATATTTACAAAGTGATATTACCTTCCGGCTCTTCAGATGGAAGAAGTCAATGAGATCATCAGGTTGAGCATGAGTTGTTTGGGTTTTTGCCTTAATTTCCTCCATCTCTCTAAGCTGATTCTCGGAAATCATCTTGACAAAACTCTGGCGGCAGGATTCCAACCATATCTTTTTCATCTCATCATTCCTATGGCAAAGCAATTTTATGCACAATACAATCCTCTCATATGAATCATTATCAATAGGGTGTGGAGAAACAGGAGATTGGCCGAGTTGTAACATAGAAACCATGATCAGCAAAGCCTGTGTGACTGACTTGTTCACTTCAGTCTTAGATGACTGAACCTCTTCCAACCTAATAACAAGTTTAGTCAATGTGCAAGCAACCACTGCTCCGAGGAAAAAGTCACCAGTTAGAAGTAGTGCTCTCAAATTTCCAGAAGTTAATGATCCTTGAACAACTGTAGGTGCGGAAAATGTGGTTTCAGAGGCTGCACTTTGGGTTGCATAAGTTCCATCAGCAAGAATCACTGGTTTTCTAGAGGACACCATGGCAGAAGAGGTAGGATGAATCTTCTTTGATGTCTCCGTTGGCTCAGACTCCTCAGAAATAGAGTAAAAGGGTAATTCGCCAAGGCATTGTTTAATGGTTGAAATGCCACTCTCAACTTCGGAAAGTGAGAGGCAATACTCCCCAATTATCCAAAGTGCACAAGGGCAGACCTTTCCTGCGCGGATCTGATAGAATGTATCTAGCAACCTGGTAATGATTGAAACTCTTAACTTGGGATTTGTTTCTATTATCTCTCTAACAAAAACAGCTACATCAAGAGCAGAAGCCACATTGCTATCTCCCAAGAAATCCATTAGAAGATGGACCACTGTGCTTGCAACTTCGGGGAACTTAACTGCACAAGCATGGATTGCTTGAATAAGCATTTGTCTATACTCTCCATTCTTCTCAAGCTCTCCACTCTGTGTCTTCACTACTTCTTTCTTCAGCATCTGAACGACCTCATTAATATTATGATGGGTAATCAAATCAAGGGCAATGTCAAGTGTCTTCCTGCGGATATCAAGGTTTGGGCTTGAGAGTGCTCTGAGCACATCTATTATCAACTCAACCATTATATCTCTGTGCAATGACTTCAGCTCACTCAACCGATCAAGCAAAATAAGCTTCACATTGTTGTCACTCTGAGAAAGGAGAAGTTGGCAGTAGGTGTTGGCAGCAGCTCTAATAGCAGTAGGGGCAGATGAGAGAGAAACAAGTGTCCCAGCACATTCATAGATAACTGCAGAAGAAGTGGCACTTAACAGAGAAATGATAATTTTAATATATTTTCCCTTCTCTGTTGGTTTAGTCTTACACACACTTCGAATCAACTCCAGCACCACCATCTGAAGTGATTCATTCCAGTCGGAAACCTTGTCAATATTGCTCAGAAGATAATTCACTGCTCGTTCTTCCGCACAGGTAAAGAGCATTAAAAATGCATTTCTCTTGGCAGACGGATCTTGTTCTGTTAATAGAACTTTCTCGATCATCTCAGGTGCATCTACAAAGAGGTGATCGCCTTGTGGAAGCTTATATATCGACATGATGGCCAGAATTGCATTCCTACGAACAAATGGATGGCGATGTTCCAGATTCTGTAACACTGATGGAGTCAAAGGCTCCACTATTTCAGTCTCCTTCAATCGACAGAGAAACCTCAGAGTCACTCCACGAATGTACTCATTTGGATGCTGAAGGTTATTCCGAAGATTCTGGCATATCAAGATCATTTCAGGCAGCACCTTCCCCCTAGAATCAGTCTTTTCAATCATTTCCAGGTACAACAACAGAAGCTTTTGGATCGTGTGGTCTTCAGAAGGCAGAACATATCTTATAATAGTTATGAAAAGCTGAGGAATAGTTTCACCATTCAGCAAAAGCATAATCGCCTTCTTCATGGCATCAACTTTTGCCTCAACATCATTTCCTTCGAGAGCTTCTTTAATTTCATTGGCAACTGCTGGAGTCCCTTTGTCATAGTGTATAAGCAAGGTACTAGATTTGTCCATCTTTTCCGGTGCTGCACAAAAAATTGGAAAGAGAAACCGAAGTGAAAATGAAATCATGACAAGTATCACTGTAACAGAAGAAAGAACGAAACTAAATAGAGAGAATAGGAACCCAAAATCAGACTTAAGTATCTTTACCATTTATTGAAGACATAATGAGCTACAAATCACATAATTACAAACAAGATATGCAAAATGTTAATATTCGTGGGGTTTCACGTTTGAATAATACTGACTACAAGAGCCTTCTCATCACTGGTCACGCAAACTATGTACAAGAAGTCTAAGGTTATCCTCATAACTACTTAGCAATAATCTAGACCTCTCTCCTTAAATTTTTATACAATGAGAGAAGCATGTCGTTCTGTTCAAAGTTCAGCTGGGTAGGAGCAAACAACATAATTGCAGAAGAAAATTCGGTAATGTTCAATAAGGGACCCAAAGATTCAAAATATTGACAAATCTAAATCCTCCGATCAAGCAATACACATCACTTTACTACAACTACAACCAAAAACATTAACACATATCATTACTTGAAAACTGACATAGCTTTGGATAAGCTAAAACTCAAAAAAAAAGAAATGCCATCTCAATGGTTTAACTCTTCAGATTTGAATAGGAACAGTCAAATCTTCATAGTTCACAGTCACTCAGCTACAAAAACATGAAAACCAATTTGCTAACGAAATCGGATCAATCTTCAATGAGATCAAACAAAGAACGCCCGAGAATATCAAACATTGGCAAAAGGGAGATCGATCTCAATGAAATCTTAGTCGTTTGTCGAAGTTGAACAGAAAGACGAACCTCAAGGCGCGAGATCCAGATAGAGAAGGAGATCAACGGAGTTACAAAGCTTTGGATCCAACCGACGATATGGATCTCGGAAAACAAACACTCGCACAAAGTGAGAGATAAATGTACTTAATGGTCGCTTCGTCTTGTGAATTTGATTACTCGTCGAAATCCGATTTTTCTTTTTCGTTTTTTTTTTGGAATACGAAGAACGGAAACAGTGGGCCTACCTTAAAGGCCCAAATATTACCTTAAAGGCCAGTCCAATAGAAGTTGAAATATGTAGTGCCCTATATTTTAAAAAAGTTTCCAAAACAACCCCAATTTTTTAACCTGGTCAATACGAGACCATCACCAATTTGATACTTTTATATAATCTATGCTTTGTTTGAAAAGAATAATTCCTACAAATAATCAATGTTCCACCGAAATGATTAGCAGTTGTCATTGCACATTATTAACACACCATGTGTTTATATTCTTTGGAATGTTATATACTTACATATATGAGAATTATAAACAATGATGTGTGAGTATATAATATATATATGGAGTACTAGATCTAGAGGGTCACAAACAAATCTAGCTAATCTTCAAAATGGAACTCAAAACTTTGGTATTCATCATCATCATTATAGCTATCACCACTCCATTACCTTCCCTGTCTTCACAAATCCCATCCAAAAAAGCACTAGCTTCTTCTCAATACAAAACCTTAATCCGCAACAACATTCAACAGCAGTTTCTTCAACCACATAACAGCTTAAGACGCAAGTTTCATCTCCCTCCACTGAAATGGAGCAACAGTCTAAGCCGGTACGCGAGTGGGTGGGCTCGAACCCGTCGTGGAGATTGCAACCTTATCCATTCCGGAGGACCTTACGGTGAGAATCTGTTTTGGGGAAGTGGGAAAGGTTGGACCCCAAAAGACGCTGTGGTTGCTTGGGCCTCGGAGATGAAGTATTATGATCGGAGGACTTATCAGTGTAAGGCTAATGAAGATTGTTTGCATTACACGCAACTTGTTTGGAAGAAGAGTTCTAGGATTGGTTGTGCTATTGGTTATTGCAAAACTGGTGATACATTTATCATTTGTAATTATTATCCTCCTGGTAATATTGTCGGACAACCACCCTTCTAAGTATTACGCAGGCAGGCTTTTAATCTAGTGGCTGACGGTAAGTCCACTAAGATATGCGCACTTGCACAATCAGGGATTGAGTCTCATTGCCTACATTATGTAAGAATTTGGCTAATAGGCTGACCAGTTGTGATCTAATATTGACAAAAAAAAAAGTATTACACAGAATTTGGTGACAAAATCCGGTAAATAAAATCGCAAAAATGAGAAATTTAATCACTTTGACCAAAACCATTTTATCAAAGTTATTGTTTATGTCCACTTTATCTTTCTTTATGTGTAATAATATTTTGATTCATTGAGTTATTTTCTCCTGCTTATATTGTATGTAAAGTGTTAAATTTGTGGAAATCAAACTCAAAATTCGAGACTTTCAATTGAAATTGATTCGGTTCAGTCTATGTTAGCTCTTGATTTTGAGTTGATATTTGGATTGACAAATTAAAACCGGTTTAAACCAAACCGTAAATTAGGGGAGAATAAAATTTGGGCTTATGAGCCGACGAAACAAAAAAGAAGGCCCAATGCTTCAAAGCTCAGAAACTGAACCCTAAGAGGTTTAGATCGCTACAACGTCGCCGGTTCTATCGCCGGCCGAAACTTCGACTCGTGGTCTTCGTCAATTTCATTTCTGCGTCTTCTCTCTTCGTGGTTTGGTTCACTCCACCTTCAGCTTCTCTTCGATTTTTTCTTTGATTTGATCTTATCTAAGTGGAGTCTTCTGATTCGAGCAACGAAGCAATAAGGCGAATTAGCATACCGGATTTAATTCGCCATCTATCCTTTTCTCCGGTTTAGATTGTTGTTGAACCGATTTGTTCTACATCTTCAGGTACAGAGAAAAGCATTGGCCGATCGATAGATAGATTTGGAGAAGAATAGGTTTATGAGATCTGTGATATTGGGAAGGAGAAACGAAAATGGCGTTTAGAGGGAAGGAGATGATGAAGAAGCTGGTGAAGAGAGTGGGAGCGGAGAATATAACGCCGGAGCTCAAGGAGAAGCTCAAGGCTTGTGTTCCCGATACCAAAGTCGTCATGGGAAGAGCCAAACGCGGTCTCTACGCCGGTCGTCATATTCAGTACGGCAATCGCGTCAGCGAAGATGGTGGAAACAAGTTTGTCTCTTTCTCTCTCTATGCCTGCCAAAATTGTTTATATGTGTATACTTGCTTGAAAGTAGTTGAGTTTAGAGCTTGTAATTGTTTTGCTCTAAAATCAAGTATTGAAGGAGCTCATTGTAGGTTTAGAGGAATGCTTTCTGGATTTAAGTTACAGTTTGTTGAATGATATCTGAATTCTTGCTTCTGAAACTATTCAATATCCCCGCGAAATCGTAGCTGGTTAGAGATTCTTTAGTGCCTAATTTTGTTTTGGGCTCTCATTTGTTGCCTGAAGATAGCATTGGTGCTTTGTTTCTGTATCATACTTTTATATATATTCTTAATTTTGTGAAGAATGGTGTGGTGAATTTATCCTCATTCTGGAGAAATGTAGGACTCATGTAAACATGTGTCTTAATCTGATGTCTTTGTAAGTAGATGTAGCTATTGTTTAGTTCATATCTGCTTCTGTATGGTTTGGTAGCTTTTTTGTCAATCTCAAAGTTGTAACTTTCTGGTGTGATTTGAAAACAGGTCAAGAAGATGTTGGAAACCAAATGTCCAGGAGAAGCGATTGTTCAGCTACATATTCGACCGTCACATTAAAGTCAAAGTGACAACACACGCTCTTCGCTGCGTCGACAAAGCAGGAGGTTTAGATGAATACCTGCTTAAAACACCATACCAAAAGATGGACACAGAGATGGGTCTTTTCTGGAAAACCAAAGTAGAGCAACGATATGCAGAGCTAGGTCAGATGGAAGTAGCTTTCTTTACTCCAGAGGATGAAGCCAAGTTCGAACAAGGATTCAAAGACTTGAATATAGCTAAGAAAGATGCTCGTAGGGAAGCTAGAAGAAAGATGTATGGAACTAAAATCGGAGAAGAGAAGGGTGAGGAACAAGCTTCTATTGAAGGTGGAGGGTCCGAGTCACACCAAGATGATGATCATGGGTGGTTAGAAGCTAAAGCTTAGTGCTTCTCTCTTTTCTTTTGCTGAGCTTTGTTACCATTTTGGAAGATGTGAGTGTTAAATGATGTAGGTTATATAGGTTTAGTTCCTCCCTACAAATCTGAGAACTCAAGGTTTTGTTTTTGATCAATGTCGAAAAAGTCTTGTAATAATCGGTTTACTCTGATGAAGAAGTCTTGCAATAGAAACCATTTGTTTTTGGAAAAAGCTTTTACCAAAATCAATAATAAAAGTACAAAATCAAGGATAAAGGCTAGAGGTTTTGTTGCTATAATAGAGGACATTTAATTAAACTATGTTATCCTTCGTTGTGACATCGTCACCAAATACATAAAGGAGGGGCCTTTGAATTCTCATGATGTTGTTTTCTTCTGTTATTTCCTGACCAAACAAAAGATTTCATCTTTTTTTTCTTCTTTATTAGCTTTAGTTCTCTACCACTAACTAGAGCGTCGTAATCTCTACCAACCGTCAGATATTCCGGACCCATTATGGACGGCGAGGATCTCAGCGTCTTCGTCGTCTCGGATTCTTTCCCGATAATTAATAATCGTCAATTTAATGACATTCTGCTTTAAGGTCATTATGGAATAAAAGTAAATATTTGTTTTTTCTTTTTCTTTTTCTGTAATTAATTTTAGAAAGATAGATTACTTAATAAACTGGGAAAACTGAAGAAAAAATCTCGCCAACAAGAACAAACCCAGTTTTTATTTTCTTATTTATGTTCCAATTTTCAGGAAGAAAATAGGACGAAGTCGAAAGGTAATCATCGAGCAGGTATAGAGCTTTTTTTCCTTGGTAAAATCTTATTTCTCTCTGAAAAATATGGAAATTGTGTTGTTTTTTTATGTTGTTCGGACAAATTGACTTTTGTGTTTCTAATGTTTTGGAAATGAATGATTACTGTGTTCTTGATTCTGAATCGCTTGTGTAAATTTTCTCTTGCTTTAGACCAGGAAAAAAAAAACATTTTCTGTTCTGTTTCTCCTCAATCACTTATGAAATGACAAAACATGGAATTTAGTTCAGAATTTTTTCTCTTCATGTTTAGTACAATTTCATAGGAATTTGAAATTAGCTACTTTTCTAATTGATATCAATTTGAGAAGTAATAATCAACGTCATTTGGATCATCTTATGAAAGGTTTCAATTTTATTTGCTTTTCCCAAGAAAACTTCTCAGATGATAAGCTTTTGTGATGGAAGAAGCTCTTTAGATTTGGCTGTTGATATTTAAGATACTTATTAAAAGAGTTTATTTTCTATTCTAATGATGCTTTATTATTTGGTGGAAATACATTGAGCTGCAGGTTTGAACTGAGCACCATGTATTGATCTTTACTCGTTTTCTTCTTTCAATCTTTTGTCTCTTCTTTCAGTTTTTGGGCAACTTTTAAGTCCAAATGAATAGTCTTTCTTCAAGAGTTTGCCCTTTATCCGAGAAAACCGGACTGATAGAAGTTCTGATAAACTAAGATAAGAGTATATTTGTTGCAGGTATTGCATCCATTTAAAAGTTCATGGATAGGTGGTCAGGTAAAAGAGCCATTGAAGGGAAACATGATTCTAAGAAGGGATTTGGTGTTGTTTTGAGAGACAGATTTAATAGCAATACATGCAAGGTTCCTATTTGCAGTGATGATAAAAAATCTATGAAGTTTACCAGGTTTGTTGGCTCTTCAGACAAGAAAGAGAAATCAGTGTTGTCTTCATATCGCTCTTTGCCAAACGGGAAGGAAGTGGTTGGAACTTCTTGTAAAGGTTGTGGTTCTAGCTCTTCTTCTGTGAAAAGTGAGAAGCAACCATTGTGTCATATAGCCGAGAGTTCATCAGAGAGCTGCAGAGGTAGCCAGGATGAGACTGAGACAGAAATCTTGGAACTTTCCCATGGAAGAAATAAAAGAAGGGTTAACACTAAACTTCTTCAAGGAAAATTTAAAGCACCCGAAGCAGAATCCTCAAACTTGTCATCAAGCTCAAGAATCAAGAGAGGTTTTAGGCAGAGGTTTGGGCTTCATCCTGGTCCCTCGGGTCAGTCTACACCTGCAAACCAAGAATGCAGCCCTTTGTTATCTGGTGTCATCCCAAGAGGTTTTGGATTGGAAAAAAGATTAAGTCAGAAAGTGGATACAATTAATAAGAGAAAAGCTTATGGAGAAAGCAGTTCTAGCTCCTCAACTAAGGGGAAGAATGTAACAGAACCACCAGCTGAAGTGAGACATCGTGGCTTTAGTCAGAGAGGTTCTGTATCCGATAGTAGACGGGCTAGACATTGCATTTTGAATGATGACAACGATGTTGGTTCACTTGAGAGTCAGAGATCCTTAAATAGAAGTAATACTCGCATTAGATTCTCAAACCAAGGGGGTGGTAGAAACGGTTTATCTTCTATTACGACGACAGAGATGTCTCAGACGGAAACATCAAACGATCTCAATTCTCCCGTCTCTTTGGAGCTGTTTTCTGGTTTTCCAGATTTTGGCCTCCCTGGTTCCTTATCGAGTCAAGACAGTTTTCACAGTTACGATTTAGATGGGATTTCCGAGGTACCTAATGCATGTTACTCAACAACATGACTATTTTTCTAAGTATCATCAAATCGTGCAGTCACGACAATACGCTTAACACCGTTTAATTATTTGGTGTTTGAATTGCTTGAATGCTTTTGCAGATTTTGCCAGAACTTGACAGGATCGAACAAGATATTGAGCTTCATTACGAGGTTACATTTCACACATGTGAGTTTCAGATATTGTGATACGGGTTGTTACTCATATTTTTTCTCTTTTTAGCAGGAATTGCTTATCATGGAGACAGGTTTACTTCTCGGTGGACTAAGCTTCCATGACCAACACCGAGACATGAGGCTAGACATCGATAACATGTCATATGAGGTTTGTCTTTTACATTTCTCAACCCGCCTTATGTTTTGGGAGTAGTATCTGTACCGTTTGTCTATTCTTTTGAATTAATGTAGGAACTATTAGCTCTAGAAGAGAGGATTGGTACAGTAAGCACCGCTCTTACAGAAGAAGGGATATCAAAGTGCCTGAAAACAAGTATTTATCAGATGAAACCTTTAAGTTATGGGTCTATCACCAAAAGTCCTTGCGATCGCAAGGAAGATGCCAAATGCAGCATCTGCCAGGTCTGTCTCTTTTGTCATGTTTTGTTAGTCGTCATCAAGTCTTTTGCTTTGATGAAATTTCGAGTGGAAAACACCAAAATTTGCCTATTGTTTGAATAAACTGTAGTGGGTGTTGTTACATAGAACTGATATGGATATGATAGATTAGAGATTTTCTTTCCTTTTTCCTTAGATTTCTTCGTACTCTGATGATCTTTGTGGTTCTCAGGAAGAGTATAATGTAGGAGATGAAGTTGGGAGGCTACATTGTGAGCACGCATACCATGTGAAATGTGTGCAAGAATGGTTGCGGATGAAGAATTGGTGCCCAATCTGTAAAGCTACTGCAGAAACTTCCTCCTCTAAATAACTGTCTTCGTCTACTGTTTGCATTATTACGTTCATCTAGAGCCTGTGTACAACAATGGAACCCGCCTAAAAAGGGCTTCACCATTTCCTTTGTGTACATATCAATTCACACTGGCTCTATCTATCGCCATTATATAATGGGAGTGTTGCCCTGTGTTTCTCTTCATCTTCTCGCTATATATTTTCTGTTTATTTCTGTGATATAAAGCAGAATCATCAAGGGATCTAAAATCTGAATTTCATGAATCTCTAATGTGAGAAAGCATAACATCTTCCCCTTTGTAATTCAGCTCAAGTATTACTTGGCAGGATCATCTGAAACGGTTCCTAATTTATGTCATTACCTTATAACGGAACCCAAAAGCAAAAATAAGGCAATGAAGTAACTCGAAAATTACTTTTTCATTGGAATGAGGAAACAAAAATGTTAAGTGATGTCAATGTGTCCTCAAGATATGAATTCTAAAACAATTCTAAAGACTGCGTTACATACAGAGTAATACTGCAGCTATTACATGATTATTTGTACTTTGTACCTTGCTCCCGCTTAAAATCCACAGTATCTCAGCCAAAACTTTCTCTTGATTCCCTTATTAGCCTGCGTATTACACACAAAGCTTGAAACTCGCTGGGATGGGAAAAACTACTTTTGATCTTACAACAACGCGTACTCATTTATATTCAAATACGGTTCTTCGGGTTTAGCTGCATATCAACTAACCTGCCCTGAGTCTGCGGCTACAAGGCACAGTCCTGTCTCTCAGCCATCAGGTCTATCATGGTATGCAGAGCTTTTTGATACCAATCAGTGGCCAGTTTTTTGATCAGAGAGCTTACTCAGACAATATGAAGCATCCAACATGCCAAAATATTTTCTTTCACACCTCTTCTCGTTCCTTGAATGAACATATTGAAATTATCTCCCGTTGCAGTGGCCAGTCTTCACCAAGTTGATGGGGATTTAGCTCCATTGCAACTCTAAAATCAAGCACAGACACTGAATGTTGATCTTCCGTTATGTCAGATGGTTTGAGGCTAGTTTGTATGTGCAAACCATTACTTGGCCGCACCCCATTTACAATCTTGTCTCGGCTCTGCTGTATGTCTAAAATTTGTTTTTGGGGCATTCCATTCATGGACTGAGCTCCGGCCAAATCAATGCATGATTTCATCAGTTTCTTCAGGTAGACGTCCAACATGCTATTTAATATACTAGAACACTCCGCTGAAACCCCTTCAAGACCTTGTGCTACTGCAATATTCTCCATCCTCTTTTTCAACATCTCTGTGTCTGATAATTCACCACTGTCATAGCATCTGATAATGTCTGGGCTGATTGAAATTGGAACGGTTCTACGGGATCCACCCACACTGGCTGAGCAAAATGGTACCCCTAGAGGCGCAATTACAGGACCCCACGCCTCTTGAGCTTCTTCGTATCTGCTAATTGGAGCTGCAACCTGACCTTTATCCAGTACCCCCATTTTTTCAGCTGGACAAAGAAATGCATCGTCTCTTTCATCAGTGTAGCGACCTGATCTTTGATAAGAAAAATGACCCAAATCCCTCTTCTCACTGTTTCTATTACTGCTTTTGTCTTCTCTACAAAGTGGCTGATGCAACAGACTTTCAACCTTTCCGTTTGGCCACAGCGAACAAGGCTTACCTCCCATTGCCCTTTCACAATTCCCAGACCGAATCTTGGGTAACCCCCTATTTGACCAAACAGGATCATTCCTATTGTGGTCAGGGATTAGAGATCCGCTTTGTGCAGGTCCATCTTCTTTATCAAGCACCAAAGATTTGTCAGGATGACTTGTTTGGTGAACTGGTGTTGGGGATGTAGCCAAAGATGCATTTCTCAAGATCGAGCGAATCAACTTGTTGTGTAGAGCGAGATTCTCTCTCCCCAAAAGACGGTAACATGACTTATCAAACACACTCTTGGTAAGCTTCTGACTCAGAAACCTGCCCAAGTAGTAAAAATACCTTCTAGACCTTTCAACCCCAACCTTCTTCACTATATGCACTTTCAGCTCAGATAGATCAATCCTGGGATCTTTAAGAGGTTGCATACTTGTTTCTGCTTCTTCTCCTAAACCAAAACCAGATGAAACAGTCAGAGGAGTGCACAAAATGCACCCTCTCAGCTTCTAATTATCCTTCACACCAACTAATCCAACTCATCTACGTATTGATTCTCAAACTCAATATCCAGAAGCATTTCAAGAACTTTGCTGCAACTTTTAGTAAAGACCACTCGAACTGCATCCGGATTAAAACTCTTTCATTTTCCTCAAACGACCCAGAACTCGTAAATCTAGAAGACATTCAACTCCAAGCAAACTCTCATCTCCCCAAAAACCAAAACCTTAGAGATCATTATCTACCAATAACCTTAAAATTCAACCTCTCGACTGATTCAGTATCAGAATATATTACAAAATCCGAGCTTGGAGTTACTAAATTAGTCCCTTGGAAGGAAGATTCACCAACTTCACGAGCGGGTAAGAACTTCAGAAACTGAATCAGAGCAGAAAAAACCCAGCTTCTTTTCACGCCCAATTCGAAAGCTAAGAACTTGAGAATACCCGGAAATTCAGTTAGAGCAAATCGAGAATTCGAGATCAGTGGAGTTGGAAAATGATTCAAGCTTTGAGAACAGAGCAACAAAAATTCGAATTGCCTAAAAAAGATGAAATTCGAATTGAAGATGAAGGAAGCGGGGAATGAGAAGCGGGACCCAAGCTTGAAAGCAGAAAAACAAGTATTGGAAGATTGATTGACCAGAATTCAGACAAAACAAAAATGGAACAAAACAAGTAACTTCCGACCAACCCAATGATTTCTCTCGGGTCCTTAATTATACTCTTCTGCTTCGCTTCGATTCAATCTTCTTAGCTTGCTTCGTATTGTTTTCAGATTTGTATGTCTGAGCTTTCGCTCTTCTGTGCTTATTAGCTTCGATCGCTGTTTATTGGGTTTTGTTCGTTTTCTTCTTCCTTTTATTTTCCTTGTCTTTATTCTCTCCGTCTCGATAAAAATTTGCTTCTTTGTTTTTTTTTGCCCATTGTTGCTTTTGTACTTTGGATTAAATCAAAGTTGATATACGAAATTTGTAACACTAGATGCAATATTCTGATCGAGTGACCTCATCTAGTACTGAAAATAGATTATATATCGGATCATGTCAGAATTTGTACATTTGACACAAGTCACAATTTACAATATGAAGATGAGTGTTTGTAAAATATAGTTCAATTTGGAAACTGCAAATTACAAAGTTTTGTCAGTGGACCGAAACCAAACTTAAAACTTACAACATAGACCTTGAAGATTCAGACAAAAGGAAAAGAAAAAAACAGAAATGCAATATGACAAATCGAGAAGACAAATCCTCCTAACTCAAATACTACTGGAAACCTAAGATGATAATGAACTGACAAGGAAAAGACACAGTCGGATTATAATCTAAAAGCGATGTCACATAATCCTACCTCATAATACTCTCCTACTGCATTGGGTTTGTACTTTGTAGTGTACAGCTCATCTTACTGAGTTGATTTGGCCCGTCCTTTGCCTCGAACTCCTCGGCCTCTTCCTCTACCACGGCCTCTTCCTCTTCTGCTGTATGCCAGGACCTTGGTAGTACCCGGACTGCTACTTGCTGAGTTTGAGTTTGGTAGAGATTGGTCTCCAGGGAGCCACTCTTCTTCATGTGTGCTTGAACTGTTATGTGAGGCGCTAGAGTTGCTGTCATCGTTTTCATTATTGATCGCACCATCTGACCCATTCCCTACTGCCATATCATCACCAGGAACTTCAGCCATAGGCTGATAAGACTTGATTTCACCTGGTGGTTTGGATTTTGGTTGACCTTCCATATCTACGGGTAAACTGAAACAGAAAGGCTTTGCTAAGTAGGAAGTATTATCATCTTATGTCAAATCAGTCATACAAAAGACCTGTTATTTAAAAAGAGCTGTTCCTCACCTAGTTGATGAAGATGGGAGACCGTTAGAAGTAAGACGTTTTGATGTCTCAAACACATCTTTTGGGATGCAAATGTTCCCAGTTGGATCCAAAGTTGCCCCAAGAGCCAAGACAGCTGCATTAAGAGGGCGCAAGTAAATAAAGAGATCCCAACTAAACATCTCCAAAACCAAAGGAATTCAGAAATCCAACGTGTTACCATTTGGGGTACCTCCAATAGTCGAGCTAGGTTGGATAAACTCACCATCTTGACCATTGAAGTCACTTACAGCAGTTCCACTGTAGAATACAGTTGAGAATCTTAAGAATTTTTTTTTTCCAAAATAGGAATCCGTCAGGAAAAATATAGGCAGAATCTGTGTTGGCGGGATAGGCACAGTAAAAAGAACCTTTGAGGAGCAGTATTCATATCTTCAGATGGTTTGACTCTTTGCATGGAGATGAATGTCTCGCCCAAACCACCTTCACCTAAGCAGAAAACATTAAATCCACTACAGACTATAAATCAAAAGATGAGCGTGAGAAAGTGAATACAAAGAAAGGATTAAAGAAGATGCTAACGAGATCTAGTGTGTAAAAATCCTGTTTCTTCGGTGGCTGGATTAACTTCAGTAGTCTGCACTCAAGTAAAAACACACAAGAGGAAAAAAACAAATTGGACTTGCAAATTTTTTGTACGTATACAGACACATAGGTGTGAGGGTTGCTTCATACCTCATTGTGTTCAGAGGTAGGTATGACTGAATTTGGTAAAACTCCGCTTTGTTCATTCCTTACTGCTGAAAGACCAGAAAAAAATGAGTTACTCATGTAACCAAGACGGAAAATACTTTCAGCTTCAACTCATGTCTATAACTGAAAAACTTCTTTCACGTGTGAATAAAGAAAATAAAATACCTTGAACACTTCCATCAACATTCAAAGATGTAACATTTGCTTCCACCATATCAGTCGCCAAAGCATAGGGACTGTTTTTGGCTTCCAAAGAGACTACACTACTGGGACTTTTAAGCATTTCCTCTGTTGCCTTAGCTCTGACTTTGCGTATTTCATCATGAATATTCCATGACTGGTTAGAACCGGATTTTCTTTTCAGCTGCATTTTGGTATCAAATGTCAGAATATATAAAAAAAAATTTGTGAAATCCATTACACGTACATAAATGGTATGCAACTTTTTTTTTGCAAAAGCTGAAAATAGTGTCCCACAAATGCCTTGTGCTTAACTTATGAACAATATAAGTTAAACAGAAAAGTATGCACTGTACTCATTGGAAAACTTAAAGTTCTAACCTTGGACAAGGAAATGTTTCCACCACTATAAGGAAAGGGTGACCCTTCTTTAATGAGTTGCATTCCTGCTGATGATGGTGATCGAAACTCTAAATTACTCATAGCCGGAGATCCCCATGGCAGACGAGCTCGCATATATGACTTGGCCACGTCCACGGGCGATCCAGCACCATCTTCAGTTGCCTATCATGTAAAGCACAATGAAAACGAAACTAAAAATGGCAGAATACAGTGTAAAAGAACTATCGAATGATGAACAAATTCTTGAGCAAATGTTCTTCATCCTCTCAAAAGGAAAGAGTAACAATATGGATCCATTGAGAAAAAGGTATTTCCCAATCAGGACATTTCAGGATATATGTCACCAAGTGGTTTACACACAAAATACTTAACAACCTACTTTTGTAAGAGAGTTCTACATTTCAGAATCAGATGGAACACCGTAGAACAATCAAATTACAAATCGGATTACACAAACAAAAGATTTCTCCTTGTATAATAAGATACCAATGGCTCAAAGCAAAGATATGAGATATCACATAAAAAGGCATACCTGCCAGCAGTATAGACCGTTAAAGAAACAAGTTTCAGAACTTACTTTATACTTTGAGCTTGAATCCGATTTCTTCTCCTCTAACCATTTTTGTGCTTCCATGACAACTTTATTGGACATTTCACCTACATTTACGTCTAGAAATAAAAGACATTAGATGTTATGACATAGACTAATCACTGCTTGCATAGTTTAACATCAGTAACATACCACTTGTCAATTCATTGTCTTTACGATTCCCCTCAACAGCAGCAGAGAAAGTGGGATGATCTACAACCCTAGCATTGATGATTTCTATTAATCTATCACCCTCTTCCCTGAAAAGAACTTACACACCAATGGCTTAGCACGATACAATACAGATTAGATTTGGTAACTAAACAAATCCAAACACCGATAGATACCTTGCGAATGTCTCTTGCATGAGAAGCTGCTCAATTACTCGCTTAGAACTGAGTCGTTGGATGGTTCGTTGCTGGTCATTCACAAAGTCCTATTTACACAAGCACACATCAAATAAACTGAAATCATGCTTTCATCAACATAATATGCTAGCTTTAAGAACTTCTACAAAATCAGAATCATAAAAATACTATAAAGGCGAAAAACTAGACTCAGTACAAAACCAACAAAAATCATAATGAAATCTTTAACAACATCAAAATCCACCGTGGCAATAAAGCAGAATCAATCATGTGAACAATAAATCAAAGTAATACCATAGGACTACAGTGGCATAGCAATCACCAAAACAGATAAGGTGCTGGGTACCTTTTCAGTAAGATCGGTAGTGTTATTATTAACATCCTCATCACCTTCAATATCTGCAAACAAGAACGAGAACATAAAAAACCTACTTTGGAAGAACAAGACACAAAGCTTTCTGTATCCTCAATCCCAGAACTACATTAACTGCAAACCAAGAAGGCGAATGGGTTGAACCTAATTGAATCCATTTAAGGGAAAAAAAATTATAGATTCAAAGTCTATAACTTCAGAAGTGACCTAAATAAATGGAGCAGTAGTACTTCACCAATGCTTAACTGCTAAATTAAGTCCCACATATTAATGGAAAAGAAAAATAGAAAACTTTAAATTAACTTCACATTTCAAATGAAACGGTAGGATTCAAATTCGACAAAACAATAAACCAAAAGTTCAAAGTTTTCAAACCCGATAAACTAATCCCATCTAAAACCAAATTAATTCCACATACCTGAAGATGAATCCTCATCCTCAGAAGACGACGAAGAAGATTCCGAGAACACAACGGAAGAAATGAATTTTCCGGCACCGGAAGCAATTAGGCTTGCAGGTTTGTAAACAAGCCTAGATATCCAACTAGGGTTTTGCTGTGGAGGATCTCTGGATCTCGGAGCGGGGCGTTCATACGGCGTCCTGACGACGGCAGTGCGCCGTGGTCGAACAATTTTGCCACCGGATCGAAGCTGTCCTGATCCGGCGTAACCGGAGACGGAATCCATGGTGAAAGAAGGAAGAAGTTCGTTGAAGGAAAAAAACGAAGTATTGAGGGAAATAGGTATTCTCGTTATTTGTCGTCTTCTTGTTTTTATTTTTTGTTTCCTCAATGTTTTTAATTTTTAATTTTTTGGGGGTAAAGTTTTAGTTTCCTAAATTACCGGGCAGCGGTTGAAATTTTTAAAACTATTTATATAATAAGTAATTATTTTTAGTGTATTTATTTAGACCGAACTGTATTATTTAATCAAATAACAAGCTTAAGAAATGGGCCAATCAAGTCCCTTCGGGACATCCGATTAAAAAAACGTAATGAGCCAATCAAATTTGTAATGGGCCAATCGAATTTGAAATGGGCTGGTATTTATATCGGGTCAGGAATTGACCCATCGGATCTAAAATCGGAGCTTTTCTTTTTCTCGTGTTTATGGCAATCAATCGACGCTTTTAAGAAAAACACAATCGCCGATCAAGCTACGAGCAGTCGGTTTTACGAATAACAGCCTCTACCCTTCGAGCTCAGATTTTTCTGATTTCCCATTTTCCATTACTTGAATCGATCGAGATTGACGGAAAGATGCCGGGTTTAACATGTAACGTTTGTAACATGGAGTTCAAGGACGAAGAAGAAAGAAACCATCATTACAAGTCCGATTGGCACAGCTACAATCTTAAGCGTAAGGTGATTCTGGTGTTTTTCTCAAATGAATTGCTAGTCTGGTTATTTGTATCCGAAGAGATGAAAGTATCTGTTAATGATTCATTTTCAGGTGTTTTTGCTTTAGCTTCTTTTGTAGGGGATAAGAGTCTCTAGAGCTGATATGATATTGAACTCTTAGATTTTTTTCTTTGGTTGTACAATATTGAAGCTAATCTACTAATGAACATGGATTTTAATCTTTGATAGATTTGGTTACTTCTTCGTATTTGAAGCTTTGAGTTTATGAAACTTAAGTTTTGTATATATTAAATTTGTTAGGTGGCTGGAGTTCCTGGAGTTACTGAAGCGTTATTTGAGGCTAGACAATCTGCTCATGATCAGGAGAGAAATAAGTCAAATGAAGCACCATTGCTTTATAGTTGCGGAATCTGTGGTAAGGGTTACAGGAGTTCTAAGGCTCATGAGCAGCATCTTCAGTCGCGGAGCCATATTTTGCGGGTTTCACAAGGGACAACAAGCAATGGAGAGGAGGATAAAGCGATAATTAGGCCACTTTCTCGACGTGTTCAACACAGGGGTTCAATAGGTGATGAAAGTGAAGATGAATGGGAGGAGGTTGATTCAGATGAGGAATAAGCTGCTGCAGCCTCAAATTCTTTGTCTAAATTGAATGTAAATGAGTCAGGATCTGCTGAAGATATGGACGATGATGATGATGCAGAGAAGTATGAGATTGATCCAACCTGCTGTTTGATATGTGACAAAAAACATAAGACCTTAGAGAGCTGTATGGGCCACATGCATAAGCACCATGGTTTCTTCATTCCCGATATTGAGTATCTGAAAGATCCTGAAGGGCTTCTTACGTACCTTGGTCTTAAGGTTTGCACTTATCAATTTACCATTCAGTTTTGTAAAGCTAAAAGCTATGAATTCTTTGCTTCAATTTACGTATACATGTCTCATCATTCAGGTCAAGAGAGACTTCATCTGTCTCTACTGCAATGAGCACTGCAGACCTTTCAGCAGCTTAGAAGCTGTAAGAAAGCATATGGAAGCAAAGAGTCATTGCAAAATGCATTATGGTGATGGTGATGATGATGAAGATGCTGAACTCGAAGAGTTCTATGACTATAGCAGCAGGTTTCAACTC
Source organism: Lepidium didymum (assembly GCA_963920545.1). Taxonomy (NCBI): domain Eukaryota; kingdom Viridiplantae; phylum Streptophyta; class Magnoliopsida; order Brassicales; family Brassicaceae; genus Lepidium; species Lepidium didymum. The sequence goes on from OY986980.1 coordinate 3,232,804, forward strand.
TCTTCTTATCTCTGTGATTACTCTTAGTCTCACCGTCATTCCTCTTTCTAAGCCAAATCTTAATGCACTTTCCTTTGGTATATATAAACCGAGCAGCCATGTTGATGAAACTGGAAAGCAGATTGTTATATCTGGTGAAACAGACAATACTGTTGAACTCGTTGGTGGTTCTGAGCTTGTTATCACCGATAGATCCGAGAACACAACAACGTGTAGGACTCTTGGGTCCCGGGAATTCATGCGTTACTACAGACAGAAGCCGCGCCCCAACTTCTCAAAACAGCAACCACATTGTTGCCTCTCTATCTTCAAGGTTTGTCTCGGATCAATTAATCACCCAACCCTATTAAACTAGAGAATCATCAAGTTAATGTTAACTAAAGGCTATTCCCATAAATGGTAAATGAAGGTACAAGAGCATGGGTCTGAGGACGGTGCCGTCGAAAGAGGACACGGTGAAGATGAAAGTGCTCAAGGAGATGAGCAAGAAAAGCGAGACAATGCGTACCAAGATCGGAGTGAAGAGTAATGTCATAAGATTGTATAACAATTAGTTTCTTCGTTTGTGCCACTTAATCTCAAGCGTTGGATTGTATAACAATTACATGTACTTTAACCGAGATTTGTTGGCATTTAGCATTTGGTAATGAGAGTAAGCTTAAAACATAATCTTTCGGTTACATGTCCATTGAAATAGTAAACTATGTACGAACGTTGACTTGTGATTAACGTTTCCCAATGTATACATTGTTTAAAGATGTATGTAAAATTAAGCCACAATGAGGAAGGGGACTATAATATCCAAAACAAAAGTTTTTCTTTTTGATTTGTTTTTGTTTTTGTACAAAGGCTGCGACTGCGAGTTATGTCACAAGACAAACCTAAAATAGAATTTATGTATAGAAAAAAAAAAAGATCCAAAACCAAGAACACTGGCTACGAATAAGCTGATCTGCTTCATCTGCTTCACTTTATCTTCTAGGTGAGTGGATACAACAAGAGAATCAAAGAAAAGAAGGATAAGAGACCGAGAAGAAGATGAAACCGAAACTATAGAAACAGAGAGTTAATACCTAATTTTCATAGAAACGGGTTCGACGCCTTCTTGAACTGTAAATCAGAGAGCATATGGTATCAAACAATGTCTCTTAAGTAACCATAGCACAAGAAAGCTACTAATTCAGGTTAAGACTATGCCATAGATATCAGAAAAGTGGGACCTGATAAGCCAATTCATAATTCAATTCATAAGGTGCCTATTAACCTGGCTCATCGGTAAGTCTCTAATATCAATCCAAATAATCACAAACTATGAAAGTAAGAATGTATATCTCTGCAGACCGCAACAATACCAAATTAGTGGTGAAAAGAAATAGATGATTCTGACCTTTGGTGCATTGAGCTACTTCTGTTAGCTCCACTTGTGCTGATGAACTCATCATCGATCTCATCTACTCTATACTCGGGAAACTCTATCGATGCTACTGAGCTGTCATCAGAGTTGGAGTTATCATAACTAGAGCGGTGACTCCCTCTCCTGCTCTCACTCATTCTTGATCTTCTTCGATTCCTGGCACTCCTTATATTGTCAAACATCTGATACAGAATACAAGAGGTCCACCAGTTTCCTTCGTTGTTGGGAACATCGTCAAACTCATCTCCTGTGTCATCATCTCCATATTCGATCACATAGTCCCCTAAAACCACTCCTCTTGGAACTTCTGAGTGTATTGTGCTCAACACGTCGATTATTTCAGACGACTGCTGGAAATTTTCCCAATCAAGCTTTCGTGCTGGATCAATTTCTGAAGGACGAGAATCTGGATGCTCAGACTGAGCATGTTTGCGAAGCTCTGTGTAAGTACCCATAAATCTGCATCTTTCTTCCTCACAGCAACGTTTTTTCTCATCAAGACGGACACGAGCTTCTTCTACAACCATCCATCCAGTAACTTCTCCTCTACATAGTGGACACACCGGTTTGCAATTCTCTTCTAAAACCTTTGACCGAGGTTCATCAGGAGCAGGAGGTGATTCTGTACCACAGGCACTAATAAAACGATCCAAACAGTTAGAGTGAAGGTGATCTGTATTGCAGACAAACGCACGGCATCCATTTTCGTAAGACGAACACTGGAGAAGCACACCATTGTGAGGGAAATCCAAACAAATGGGACAACTCAAGTCATCCCAATTGATCGTCAGCTGAAACTCTTTGCTACAAAATGTCTTTGCTTGAAGCCGTTTTTCACAAACATGTTCTAGAGCCATAAAGTGCCAAACTTTTCTCTACGATCCACAAACGAAACAGGTGCTATTCCGACTTTTCAGGAACTCAGTATCTATAATCAGAAACCCTTGTGCGGCATTACCAGATACAACAGATCATTTTCCTTGGATAAGTTCTTTGGTGTTGCTGCACAAATGCATGTAAAACGAGACTACTAAGCATTCTAAATCTCAAGACGTTTAAAACGATCAAAATTAAAACACAAGACAGATTTCCATAAAATCTAAATCAAATAAATATGGTCCGAAACGATTCAGTTACAGGTAGAAGACGGAACAAAAAAGAGAGTAATAAAATTGAGAATCGGATACAAAATCAAACAATGATTCAGAAAAACAATCGCATAATCCAAAACCTATGAGCAGAACCCTAACGAAAATAGAAAAGGATCCAAATCAACAGACACAAACCAAATCTGGTAATCAATCAGTAAGCAAAAACGAAACGAGATGGGATCAAATCGAAAATCGAGGAAGAAGAAGAAGCCAACCTGAGATTGAAAGTAACAAGGAAGTGGAAGAAGAGAGATGGGGTTTGCTTGTGGGTATAGTGTCTCGCAGTTGGTAGGGGAAAAAGCCTCCTTTTTCTCTCTCCTTTCAGTCTCGCATAACCATTTACCTTTTCAATACATTATTGTGTGTGTGTTTTTTTTAATATTAATTTTTTTTGTCAACTACTACAAATTAATTTTTGGGATCGACGACTTTAACTCTCTTTTTAACGAGTTAAAGGTAATATATTGATATTTATAACATGGTAAGTTCCCAAATTGCAGAGGAATAAGATTAAAAATATATATTGAATTTTAAATTTTTTTAATATGAATAACGGCATGGTTAAATTTTTAAGATTATTTAAGGTCAAACGAAGATTGAACAAGGAAGCAGAAAAAGAGGTCAACAAAAAATTATGTAGCTATTTTTGTTTGTAATGGATCAGCCAATATTCACCAATTTTGAGTATCACTTGGTTGAGCTTTGTATACTAAGAATGAAGAAGTTCCAAAATAACAAGATCCAAAAGATCTTCCTATGGAACTTGGTTGTGAAAATGCTAACTGAGATTTCTCCAACATGCAGCCATTGTTGCAGAAGCTTTCCCTGTGTTTCATACAAGAAAACAAATGTTACAATAATGTATGAATGTTAACCATGACAATGTTGTTGGAGTTTTTTACCTTGTGGTATCAAGTAACCATGTGGCTATGCCTTTTCTTCTGTTAGAAGGTGAGACCCAAACAGCTCTGATTCCACAAAGTGCAGGTTTAGCTTCTTCTTCACATACATTTGCATCATTATCTACTATATCATCTGATTGTTTACATCTTTTCGATACTTCTCTTTGTAACACAATGTTTCCAAACTGAATGGAAGGCGATGAGGAGCTCTCTTTCTTTAACTGTCTGTCATCATTTGGAGGAGTTATGAGCTTAAATGCTTCCTTAATTGGTTCTGCAACTAGACATCCGGATATCCTCTGAGAGGAGACAAATATATAAACCTACACATAACAAAAGTAGTTCTTGAGATAGCTGAAATAGTAATTAGAGGTTATATCATCTTGTGAATTTACTGAATGTGGTCATCTATATAAAATAAAGAAACTCTTTTATTAGCACAAATAAATTCCTTGTTTGAATTTAGGGCTAGTCATAGACAAAGAAAGAATTACACAAAGTAAAAGACTTCCTGTTTTGTATTTAACCAGAGTAGATCAGGTATTCACCATGCTTCAGAACAAGTTGTATCAGAATCAAAAACTAATTGGCTTAATATAGTAGACATCAAATACTAGAAATCACTCACGAACTATGGAATTCATCTGAAAATGCCAGTGAAGATGTAGACACAGACTCATACCTTACAATGTTGGTTAAGGATCCAACCTTCACCTAGCTCAACCTCCATCATTTTCACAACCTCTTGCACCTGCAATTAAAAAAATGTTACCTCATTTAGATCCTCTAAAGTAATAACCGGTACCATAAACAGCACAAGTTGAATATTGAACAAAAGAGAACCTTGTTTCTGTGTGCAGGAGGATCATTTTCCAACACCATGACGATGCGGTTCTTGTTAAACGAAGGCTTTGCAAACGCTCTCTCATTCTGCCAACCCTGAGACCACCAATTTAAAATATTAAAAAACAACACTTTTATCAAATACTCTCTACAACAAACAAAGAAACATGAATCTAAAGCATAAAGTCACGGAAATCTTAACCTTAAAAGGGATTCCATTCATAAAAATCTTGTGCAAACCTTGATGATTCTTCTCATCTGACTCATCTCCAGGAGCATACTTAACTCCACACACTGTGCAATGTCTGAGAAGAAAATCAGGTTGACCCAATTCTAAGTGAAATTGGGCATACTTACGCTTCTTGTTCAGATTTTTAGATACAGAAGAAGACCCTTTATTCAACGGCTTCTCGATACATCCTTGGACCACTCTACTTCTGAATACCCAAAAGTAAGAAAAACAATTAAACAGAAACACGATGGCAAAAATGAAATCCAAATTTACCCAAAGAATCTCATAGGAATTACTTCAGAAACACACAAAAATACGAAGAACCTAAAGGGAAGCAAATTCCCCAAATTTAATCGATATACCTGTCGGGTATCGCAAATCGACGCTCATAAGTAGTGACGATACGGCTTTGAGTATTCTCCCAGATAGCTAAATCATCTTCTGGATCTGATGTTGCTGAGTTAGCAATAGAAGAAGAAGATGAAGAAGAGGGCTTGAAGAAAGAACTGATTTTGGCTTGCATAGTTTGGAGAGAGCTGAAAAAATTCTTCTTTGATTTGTTTTTGCCCTTTTCTTTGTGTAATCCCTTTCTCGTCTTTTACGATTTTGGCGCCAATCGAATTTTCGTCAAATAAAATGTTAACCTAAACACCTAAACCGAAGTGACATCATCGGATCATACCAGAATGATTTTGACCGAGTCAAAACCAACCGGTATATTGATTTTCTAATTATGTTCGTAAAATTTATCATCTGTAATTTATACGACTTTCCAGAGAATTGAATCGGATAATTCAGGGGCCAAAGGAGTTAAGAGTGAAAAAGTACAGCAATTCTTTGGAGTACACACAGATTCTTTGATGACGTCGATAAATGTTTGTGTGTGGTTTTTATATAATTACATGTATATGGTGTATTCTTTTAGCTCTTCAAATTTTAGGAGGGGAGTTCGCGACAGACTGTGCAGATGTAGTGAAGAATATGATGCATCCCGATGAATGACCAGCTTTTCAACCATACCAAGAGAACTATGCTAGGTTAAGTTCTGTTTTTTGCTCTATATCACTCCATGTAATCCCTATAACATTGAATCATAAAGTTGATGTTCTCGCTTGTAATATTAGAGAGTCAACTAAATGTTGTAAAACGCTTGTTTCTTGCTTCTTTTCCTATAATATTGAGATGACAAAAAAAAAAACTTAGTATAATAACATTAACATGTGTGTGCATCGAAGATTAAACTGTCTTAATCTAAGCTTTTCTCCAATCTACTCCCCTAGTAATTACCTCTATTCTCTTCAAAAGAGCCAAAAAAGTAAGTTAGAAGCCTACCATCCATTATCTGTCGGATAAAACCGAGTTGCTCCATGACAACACGAAATCTCGGAAAACATTCGGTAAATCTGCATTCAAAACATAAAAGAGTGAGATTTTCAGAATCATTCAACATTACTTCTTAAGATGCTAAATCAATGCCCCCAAGAAGTCTCATGATTACAGGATCATAAGAAAGTTAATGGTCAGTAATCGATTCACACTTCAGCTACTGAAGAGTTCTTCTAATAGGTCCGGTTACTACCCATAAACAGTCAAAAAATATCTAAAGCCTCTCTCAAGTGAATGCTTTCATGTCTTGTAATGTTAAGAAAGCATAGACAATAGTCTTATCTCTCCATTGGGTTTTATGGTGCAAAAGCTTCAGTATTTGAACGATATAAAAAGAGAAAGAAATGAAAGGCAACATGATTTTTTTCTCTTCTTTTTATTACCTCGCACCACTTCCATGGCGAGTGTAGGAATATCTACTTCGTCTTCAACCAATTTGTATACGTCCGCAAGCTGAAAGAACAAAAGTAAATTTACAGCTTTAGAGTGCTAATGGGGACGATAAGTGCTAAATATATAACTTTGGTGATGTTTGATTTATGAAACCTCTTCTACGTGAAGCTTCGAGTCCTCTGTAAGTGCAAGAATTAGTTTCCTGCGGATGCCTTTGTCAAGGAGGAAAAGACGAGCACCATCCTTAATGGTATCTGTCAAGTCAAGCTTACTCTCTCTGAAAGTTTTCAGAGCAAAACACTGGATTTAGAATTCAAGCTACATGGAATGCTCAAGTGAAGTTTGGGAGCAATGCTTATATAAAAAACTGTTACTTACACACGCTTTACTCGTAGAGCAGGGTTGTTACTCATTTTTGCAACATTTTCCTTGGCAAGTGATAAGAGATTTTCCAGCCTTTTCCATTGGAAAACACCATCTTTAAATAGAACCTGACTCAGCGGTGGGAACAAGAGCTATGGTTTCAGCTGATGCAAATGGCAATTCGACATTGCATATATGAAATTAAATCAGAATTATCAAGTAACCTGTATCAAGCGTTCCCGAAGTGCAGGATTTGGATCCGTTAGGAGCCTTTTTGCTACATATGGATAAGCGACCTAGAAAAAATGTTTAACTTTTAGTGTGGAGGGATATACAAGTGAACATATAGCTAGCTGGTATCTGTTCACTTTCGGATTTATATGTCAGCTAATCCTTGATATGGTAAGAAAAAACAAGAAAAATAAACGTGACTTCACCTCTAGAAATTTAAAATCAGGCTTCAGCGTGAAACATATACCCTCCTGTGTAAGCAGAGACCGAATAACAAGAGAGAACCGCTCTGGGATACGGATGGGAAAGTCGTACACTAGCTTGTTGAATTGGCCTAAAACAAAAACGCGACACCATCTCTTCAAATCCGCAAGGGATTCTCAGTAAACAAAACAAACTTCCTTGATGATAACAATTTATCAAGTACCTGTAACACTTCGGAAATTGAAATCTGCAAGTCCTTTCCCAGCAGAATTCTGCCAGATGGCTTCTAAAGCTGGAACAATAGGAGCAACATCAGTGCCCTTGGCCAAGAATCCGAGCCTAGTGAAATCATTTGCCATCTCCCCATAGTCCTCGTTAACCGCATGAACAACAGCATCAATCAAAATTTGCTTGTTTTGCTGAGAAGAAAACAGAATTTAGTTAGACCACAAATGAAAAAGTCTATATACAGATGCGAGGATCACTATAGTCTAGTTACTAGGGTTACTAGGTACCTTCGAACCATTAAGCTCAAATTACCTGACTCAGTACAGCAACATTGCCAAAGTCCACATAAGCAATACGCCCATCTTGCATTGCAAAGATATTTCCAGGATGCGGATCTCCATGGAACAATCCAAATTCTAACAGCTGCCTTAGGGCAGCACTCACGCCAACAGTCAAAAATCCATTTAAATCAATACCAGCATCCTTGATGGCCTGAGGACAATTAGAAAGTTTTAGTCCTCAGAATGCACTTTATATTTGACTTTTTAAACGGGAAAAAAGGAAACTTATATTGGGTTGGTCCCTAATTGCAAGTCAAACCTGTGGGTCAGTGCACCGAATACCATCAATCCACTCCATTACTAAAACCCGCGGACCACAAAGATTCTTATACACTCCAGGAATTTTGACAGTGGGGTCATCTTTGAAATTCTCCAGAAAGTCTTCAATGTTTCTGGCTTCCTGTAGGCAAGACCTTAGTGTTAACCAGGAATTCTAGAAAGACTCATTGTTTCAGCTCCTCGAAACAAAAGAACACATCGGGTCAAATTGAGAATTATATGAGATACCAAGGTGTAGTCAAGCTCCTCCAAAAGCTTTTCTCCAAATTCATCAACTATTAGCTCTGCGTTGCAACCCAGTTTCTGTAGACTGAAGCCATTTAAGAACGAGGCGAGTGTTCGGAAAAGAAAAAGATCCCGGTATATTATGGGCTCTATTTGTGGTCTCTGCACCTGTAGATACATGAAAATAAATGTCAAACCCAAACATTAATACACTTTCAGTTCGGTAAGCCTATATAAGTTATCACAATTTTTCGAAGAAAATAAAGAGGCACAGTAAAAGTTTCTATTTAGAAGAACCTTGATAGCAACATCCTCTCCAGTGGAGCGTAGAGTAGCTCGATAAACTTGGCCCAGGCTTGCAGCTGCTATTGTTTCTGAAGAAATCTTGCTAAACAGAGCCTCGAGTGGTTGGCCTAACTCTTCCTCAATGATATTGAAAGCAACCTACAAGTTCTCCACCGCTTAGCTTCACCACCCGATGGCACATGATAATCAAAAAATAACATCTTGCTTTTTGCAAAATTTCCAAAAAGATCTGATTTATACCTCGTTAGGGAATGGAGGAACATCATCTTGAAGTATGCAAAGCTCGTTCATGTAGTCTTCACGGATGATATCAGGCCTATTTGCCAAAACCTGTCCCCCATGTTAAGGATATTAGAGAAGATTCAAGACCCCAGTTAATGCCATTGTTTAACAAATTCCTAACAGTAAGATGGATCCACATACTTGTCCAGCTTTGATAAATGAAGGTCCCAAGTTGCACAACAGGTTCCTAAGCTGCCGAGCACGGAAAGGGACGACTTCCTCGTCCCTTCCAACCATAAAATCATACATTAAGGTAGACCAATACAACCCAAGAGTCCAAACAATCTCCACACCCCTTGAAAGAAGAGAGACGACTGCTCCGTTTGATTCCAGCACTTTATTCCTCACCTGTTCACCAAACACCATTAAATTCCAATTCAATCAATGGACAAGAAAAATGTCAAAATTAACACAAAAGGGAAAAGATTCTACAATAGATTCAGACCTGCATACAAACACATTGATTACACCTAAGACACTAACAAGCAAATCCAAAGCACACGAGAAAGTCTAACTAGCTCAATAAGTAAATCAACAAAAGCAACAGAGATAAACAAATGAAACTGAAATGAAGCTAATCGAACTAGAAACGAAAATAAAATTACAGAGGCAATCATACAGTCTCTGGAGAATACTTTCTGAAAGGCACGCAAACGCCTCGCTCAATATCAAGCTGTTCCATCGCGGTGCTCGATTTCCCAACTTGCACACCTCTCTCCACCCCGTTCATAGCCGTCGTCATTACCGAAGAGTCGGTCGAATTACGACCACCAACATCCGTCGCTGCCGCTGTAACAGAAATTTCAGACTTCCGTACAGCCGAGAAAGTCCTGCCCCGCCGCATCTCCACGGCGTTGAGAAAGACTGAACTTCGCAAAAGAGCATCTCTCCGATCAAGAACAGTGCGAGTAATTCTCCGACGACGCTGATTTACGGAGAAATTAGGGTTTACCAAACTATAGCAGTGGATTGACTCCATGGATCAGCTGCAACATACGGTTCCTTGAACGATCAGAAGAAAGAATAGTTGATACGTTTCCGTTGGACAAAAACTAAATTAAAATTGTAACCAAAAATGGAATAAATCGACTGCCAACCACAAAAGATAATTATTTCCTTTTTCCCGGAAACTAGAACTTTATCACCTTACGTTTCAAAAAAGACCCACAATAAATGTAATAAGTAGCAAATCGACCCCAAAACTTCTTCCTTTTTCCCACAGGTTTTTTGTGGCCATGAAAACTGCAACGTTTTGGCAACTAACGATACATATTCGTATGGTACGAAATGAATGAGAGGTCTTAAAAGTTGACAGATAAATAACAAGATTCATATCTATGTATTGGTTTAATATAAATTAAACTATTGAAAACATATTTAGTAAGCTAGTAAGTTAATATGACTTTAGAATCTATTTTTCTAGAAAAGTGTTTTTCTTTTGTTATATATTTAAATGTTATAGTTTTTTTATTAGAATTTAATTTTAAAAAATTATATAAGATTCTGTGCTCACATTTGGGATTTGGTAATTTGAGTTATGAATCGAATTGATTTCATTAAAAACAAAATTGTAGTTTATGAAAGTGATCGTAGTTTATGTGGGTATGGTCCAACAGTAATATTAGAATTTGGAAAAATAATAATATATTATCTCGAATTCGAGTTGTTTTTAAAAACAAAATTACATTCGTGTATTGTATCAAATACATTTACATTATTTTTTTGATTTTGTAATTAGTCGGATTGATTTGTAGATTTGTTGAACCCACATCGAAGATAAAATTCAAGCTAGAACTCCAAGTATTTCGGTTGAGTAGGATTAGAGGATTTTTGAGAAAGTAGTTGTATGTATTTGGATGCACAGATTTATCCAAAACATATCCAGTGGGAAATTAAACGAGGTCCAGCATCTTTAAGGCCCATAATGTGAATTGTTGACCAAAATGATTTGCAATAATAGAAGAGGTTGGGAATATAAAGGGTTCGAATACTACTGAATGCAAACAAAAAAAAATAATGCAAACAGAAAAAAACAGATTTATATAAATCATATACAGATCACGCATATCATGTAAATTATACAAATCATACAAAAAAAATATATATAATAAAATATTTTGATCATAAATTTATTAAAAATGAAATATGCTTAATAAATATCAAAACTTACACAAAATTGTTCTAAATATTCTTCCAATTAACTGTTTCTTATTATACTATTAAATTTGATAAAATTTAAAATAATGAAAGTAAATTACATCTTGATTTTGTAACTTAAATAATTTAATGTTTATCTAAACTAAAAATTTAATAAACTTTTTAATCGTTTAATGTCTAATACGTTTATATTATGCTTTCAGAAATATTCTTCTGTATTTAAATTTAATATTTGTTTGATTTTAATTATGTAATTTTAGTAGTGTATATGTGTGGTTAAAATATTATATTGTTGCAATTACAATTCGAGTTACGTGTATTAAGTGAAACTGTGTAAGTGTTTTCTTGGATTGATTTGGCAAGATAGTATATAGAATAAGTCTAATTATAATGTAAATTAAAATGTCTTCTAATTTAATAATGAATAAATCAGTTAATTATTAGGTTATTTTATGAGCTTCTGTTGGTTTCTACGTAGAAGTGGGGTAATATTTTGTTTTTTCATTTTAGAAAAGGAAAAAAAAAGAATAAATATGCAGATAGAGGCATCCACTAAAAAAGATTACATGTCCTTTAATTTGCAGATTTTTCCTTTTTATCTGTTTTGCAGATCAACAATATTTTATTAATATTTTCTTTATACAAATAAAGTTTATGATTGACAATTAAAATTGCAGATTAGCCCATTGAATTTAATCAGGGCTGCCAAACATTCAAGACCAAAAAGCGTGTGGAGAAGAAAAGGATATGTCCGACATGGATACGGAAGTGACTATTATAAGTGGGGAATGGGTAATGGGGAATCGACACGTGCCATATTCCAAGCAAAGGCTAGGTATCACGTGCGCCCCATCATATTACACTGTGATATAATGGCCAAATGGGCAATGGGGAATCAACACGTGTCAAAGTTAAGTACAAAAGTAGAATAGGTCACGTGCGCCCATCATTTTATCCGTTGTGCTCCAAACCTTTGGGGGCCCTTCTCTAATTGGATACCTTTAAACTTTCCTTCTTTAGATTTTGGTCGTACTTGAGTTTATTATTGTACGAGTATCTCTATCTAATCTCTATATATATATTTTGATATGAAAAAATGTCAATTTAACATTCAACTTTTCAAAAATTATTAATTAAACATTGAAATTTAGATATAATTATTAAACCTTCAATTTTTTGTTAATGTTTTAAAAGATTCTTAATTTTGTGTTAACTCGACAAATTGAACTTATCGTTTATCCCAAATCAAAATTTTCACTAAATTCGAAAGCTAAATCGATTTTAGAAGTTTGATTCACTTTTTATCTTCCTTCTGAAAAACCTCTAAGTTTGATTTTTTTTTTAAGAATGAGTTCAAATACATCGGTTTGATTTGGTTTTCAAATTTAGAGAAAATTTCGATTTGGGATAAACGACATGTTCAATTTGCCGAGTCAACACAAAGTTGAAGATTTCTTCAAAAGTAAATTAAAAATGGAAAATTTAATCAACTACATCCAAAATTCAATGTTTAATCAACTATTTTCGGAAAGTTCAATGTTAAATTGACATTTTTTCCTATTTAGATTTTTAAAACTATATTATAAAACAAAATTTAAATAATTAAAAGATCTCATGATCACTTCAAGCTTTCTAAAATATTAAATAATTAGACATTTATACTGTTGTTAGAAAAAAAATTAGTAATCGAATATATTGATTTTTCTTTTTATTAAAACTGTAGTTAAACTATGGGTGTGATTAAACAAAAACACTTATTATGGGTTTCTAATAAGAATTTAAAGAAACAACAAAACATAATACCTTTAAATTAGGGACGGTAAATGATTTTAGGAAATTTGAGTTTCCAATATCTTTTGACTAATAATTCTTTACACTTAACTTGTATCTTGCTGATTATCAAAAAAAAAAAAAAATCTTGTATCTTGTTTCCAATATGTTTTCATGGAAAAGGACTTTATCCCTTATATACATGTGCAGTTGTAGTTTTGATTTATTTTTATTTTTAAAACACTAATTAAGCTATGTATGGATATTAATCTTACATAAAAATTCATATTTACATCCATGGGTATATTTGATTTATTTCCCTGCATCATATTATTAAAATGTTAATCATGGACTTAATTTTTTTAAAAATACATCAAATAACATTTAAAATTGTCTTGACTAAGTTGAACGTCACATCCGTTGCATTCTCCACTCGAATTATAGGGACTCGCGTTTGTATGATATTGTTAGGAGTTTTGAGAAATTTAGTTATGGATTGAGTTTTATCGATGGAATTATTAATACAAAAAGAAACATTTAACTTTGATATCCTCATCTCGTAAAAATACAAAACTTGATAAATTCTTTCATTCCATCTTAAGAGAACTTAAAAATAAGATACAAGTTATTAAAATGGGTCTAGCTTGAACCCACCTCAACCGACCAACACAAACACACATTAAATGCATACAAAGTAAAAACCAAAACAACCCCAAACAACAAATTAGAACAAACCAAAGACCTCCATATATATATACATGGTAGATATATCAGCGACGAATATGATTGGACAATCAAATTATTGAACCGGTTTTTGTCTGATGGTTTACATGTCTCGGACATGAAAGACGTTAGGGTTCTTGACGACGATATCATACATATGAATAGAGTTAAACTTAGAGAAATCGCGAGGAAGAGAGATAAGATCAATCGATGTTCTCTTGTGAAACTGAATCAAAGGATCAATGTTGTCTCCATCATAATACCTCTCCCAACCAAGATTCTTCAAAATCCTTTCAAGTGATCCATACGAAGTAACAACTTCGTTTGTCGGAAGATGGACAAGAATCTTCCTCCTCATCCTCTGTTGTTGGCTACTTGAAGATGAAGATTCCGACGAATCTCCGGCATAAGGATTCTCCACAAGCCTCATGACTCCGTTTTTGTTGAATACCCAAACACCAGACATGGTCTATGTTAGCAAGCTAGGGTTTTTTTTTGGTGTTGGTGTGTGAGATTTGTTAGTTTTAGATGAGGAGAAGGAAACTATGAAGAGGGTTGTATTTATATATGTTAGTAAAGGTGTGTATAGATACCGACAAGTATATTATGATTATATTATTTGGTATATATTTATTAAATATTAAATGCAAAAATTCGAGAATTCTCGAAAAGGAAGAATCTTATCTATCAATCTTCCACCAAATTATTTTTCATATTTGGACAGAAAAGAATAACTGAAATTCCATAAATTCAAAAGCTATTGTTCTGATCAAAACTTTTTTTTATATATAGCTGTAATATTTTAAATAATATCGTCATATTTGTGACGTAAAATTGGTACATTTTATATATAAAATAGTTGAAGAAAATGTTATATTAATTCCGATATGGAAGAAGATAAATAAATTAGTATGGGAAGATTATTTTGTTTGAGTGTCAGAATATTAAAATTTGATGGGTCCATACTAGTTTTCATTTTGGAATCTTTTTTTTTTTCATTATTTATTGGTTAATTTATTTATCTTTTCTTTATATTTTAAGAAGAATCTTTGGTAAGATTTCACAAAATTAAGAATCTTGTCGACATATAATATATATATATATATATATATATATGTAAATTCAATTACGGCAAGACTTCATCTAGTTTGGATGAGATAAACGTGAAGTAGCTTCGATTAGTTGCAATCTCATTGTAATGGAATTACAATATTAATTTATTACAATCCAACTTATTATTAATGTGTAATCACTCAATTAATGGTGGAACTACAATATTTGTTACAATTTCATTTTAAATTTGTTAAAAATGATTATCATAAATAGTAAATATTATTAGTTATAGTTTTGAAAGTTACAAAATAAATAGTTATTTTTGACGTCAAAATGAAAAAATCATTCGAAAATTTCTAGCTTTAATTAGAATAAAGTAAAATTTTAGTATTATATATTTAGAAGGATATATTTGTTATATATATATATATGTGGCAGCTAAATACGTTCGAATGTTTCATTTTAAATGGTACATTTTATATATGTGTTATATATATCACCATGCACACATCAAATCAATGTATCTCTTATACAAAAAACAATTCATACGTGACAAAATATTTTTTATTATATTTTCAAGTTTGATTCAATTGCTTTTAAGTTTTGAAAAAAAAATGTCTGTCTTAAAAAATTATTTGAGTTATATTATAAATTTCTTATATATATTATTCATGTCTTTATAGTTATATTCTGTCGACATATATAAGCATAAGGCGTAAGGGTCACGTGGCGTCACGTGGATATTAATACATAATGGTCCTTTACTCTGCTTTAGTTCGAGACAATTAATTAAGACCATATCTTGAAAAATTCCTTTTTCTCCTTTTTAACTTATGTTGTATAGTCACTATTTTTATTTTTGTTGAAATTTAAAATTTATTAATAAAAAATAAAAAATTTATATACATGCAAAATAAAAGACTATAAAAAGAATAAAAGAATCAGTTCAATGAAAAGCAAGCCAACGATTAAAAAGACCCTCAAACTTATGTGAGAAAAAATAGTGGAGAGAGTTGATCCTATTTCTAACTACTATATCAATCAATTTGAAAGTAGAGCAAACATCTTTATAGCCACCACTATGAATCTGAATTTTTTTCTCCTGCTAAATGTAGTAAACCGAAATTTGAAAAGCCAATATGAGCAAAATAGAATCCCGAAGACATCTAGGAGCAAGGAGGAATACAATGGACTCCGAAGAATCAGGAGAAATAGTCTCACCAAAGAGATTGTCGCAAAGATCAAACCAGATGATGAAACTGTAAGGACATGGGAAGAAGAGATGGTTGTACTAGTAGGTTAACAAAAAGAATATGAACTCCGAGTAGCCAATTCGAATAATGGTAGAAAGCTCTTACTTTTAAATATTCGTGTATATATTATTATATGTGAATTTGTGTGCGTCAAAGACCATCAATTAGGAAAACGTGTTAATAGAATGTTAGATAGAAACGTTAACATTTTCGGATGATAATAATTGATACCTAAGTAGCAAATTATAAAGGGTAGCTTGCAAGAACAACACACATTTCATAATCATTATATAATATATAGTCTATATGACAACACCAACGTTATCTTTTATGCTAACAACGTCATGTATATGTTAACATTTACGAATAACTTATTGAATTTTGATTATGATTACAATTTATTCCACTTAATTTCCATTTATCAGACCAAGATCTCCTAAATATAAGTGACGCATTAATACAATCAAATAACTATAAAATAAATAATCAATTACTGAAATATAATAATAAGGAACCAATATAAAGAATGATTATGCGCACTTGCACAACCAGGGATCGAGTCCCACCGCCTACATTATATCGGAATTTGGCTAATGGGCCGGCCTATTGTGGCCCAATGTTGACAAAAAAAAAATGATTACTCAAATATAATAATACATTCAAATAATTATAAAATAATTGTAGGTGACATTTACTCTAGTGGCAAGTAGTAAATTTACTAAAACTAGATGCACTTGCATATCCAGAAATCAAGTCTCACTGTCTATATTATGTAGGAGCTTAGTTAATAGGGTCAACCAGTTATGGTCCATTTGAAAAAAAAATTATAAAATAATTACAAAATAATTATAAAATTATAAAATAACTCTAATACCTCTGGTCTTCTTGTTCTGCTCAACTCATGCCACCTCCTTTGGTTCTTTCTTGGCTTTGTAACACCGAGTAGCATCATGAATCCAACGATAACATAATGAGCAGTAATCCTCCCGGTTTTCATACTCAATCATAACATGGGATTCTTGACCCACAATACATTCCAGTGATGTCAAAAAAATCAAAGGCTTAGTGCAGGGAAAAGCAAGCCTCATACAATCTCTCTCCACATTAATGGAGATAACCTCCCCCAATGACTCTCCAATCAAATGGTAGATGTCTTCTGCCCTGAACTCAAAAAGTATCCCAGTCATTCGTGTTGAGAAAACTATCTTACATGGATAATCAGCATCTCCTAGAAGTTGCCACTTAGCATAGGTCACCATCCATTGATCAAAACACGTGGAACCATATCGAAGAACTTCCGCTCTGTCCTTCTCAGATTTGAACTCAAATTAGAAACGCCCGTTCCTGAGATTGAGTCCAGTCATATGTCCCTCCATATGCCAAAAGCATGGCATCATTTAAAGAAAGGAATCAACATCTTGTGCTAATGGGTTTAGGCACCTACCAAGTAAAACACGAGCACCACATGCTACCAAAGCTGAATTGTCAATACGAGGAGCTTTTAGCTTCAATCTCCTTGGTGGATAGCAAGAATCAGCAACCACCTTGCCAACATTGATTTATGACATTCTTTGTGACAAAAGAACCTCGTAAGGAACAAAAGAGAAGAGTATTATTATATGAAACAGAGGCAAGGTCTCCGAGTTAGAAACCAGATGCTCAGTGAAAAGAAATGGCAAAACATAGCGATGATTTATAAAGGATTCACACAAGAACATCTTGAGAATCAATCTCATTAAAAGAATCTGCAGATTCAATGAAAAGATACTGAAATTTAAAATCAAAATCAGAATACTTGAATCATTTTGGGTATAATCATAAATCAGATTTGGGTACGATACACTGTTAGTATTAAAATAACTAAAGTTCATAAAGAGCCATATAAACTAGATACATAAACGATCCACCGAATCATAGAAAACATTAAACTCAACATGATTTTGCCAAATCATTGAAAACATAATGAAAAATCACTTATGAGATCAAACATGGCCAAGTCTTATTCCTTTAGCTCCTGCTCCATCTCCCATGGATGATTCAATGGTTCCGGCTCCATCTCCAATCAATGATGAAACAGCTCCTGGACCAGCTGATGAAAACAATCCCTCAGATACTCCTTTCCCACAAACGCCACCTGCACCAGAAACACCTGAGGCCGATTCTCCAGCTCCTGTTCCGAGTGCTGATAATGAGAAGATAGAAGCTGCTGACAAGGCTGGATCAACTTCTTCTGCTTGTAAGGCTTGTTTGAGCTTTGATTTTATTTTCTTGCTAGCATTTTTTGCTAGCTTTGGTTGGTTCTAAGATGGATTTAGTTTGTGGGTTGAACACAATAATGGTAGGTGAGATTCAAAACAATTTTTCTGTCGATTTTTAAAGACTCTTCTCAGTTAAAACCTAAATGTAATGAACTTTCTACTCTTCTCAGCCATCCTGAATGCAAATGTTTTGTCCTAATGATTTGTAAGACAATGCTGTGTGTATATGACATAAATTCAATCAGTGCAAAGAATGCTAAAACCATGCCAGATACCAACAACAAGATGAATCAAACTAGCCTTTAATTCGAAACCATTCCAAAAACTACATTGATCCTTTACTATCAACCAAGCCAATCAGGCATTGCAAAACGACAAGACTGCACTACAGTGCTCATACCAAACAATAAAAGTGAGCCTATTCTAGAAAGTCTTCTATGAATTCTTAATTGATCAAATTGAAGCCGAGGTAAAAACAAACAAAAGATTCGGCGCAAGGAGAGCCTATTTGCAGTCTGTAGCTGTCTCTCTCACTTAATCTTCTTTATGATGTCCTCGATGACTTCTTCCATGTCAAGAGCCTTCATTGGTCCAAATGGACGTTTCATTTCCTACATAATGAGATCAATATAATCTTCATTGTATTTTCTAAATATAGACTCACAATAACATTGAAATTCAATTAGCAAATGTTTTACCATAAAAGACTGCATTGACATATTTTCTTATTATTTAATTAGCATTCAAAATGCCCTAAACAATACAAAGCCAACTTCTGATGTTCACAAATGTCATTGTTAAGCAAATAGTGTTATGAGAATTAGTGTTAACAATAAACCTTGCTCAAACAGAACAAACTAGAAGCAGATACGAGACAGGTAGAGATTTTTGTATATGAGAATCGAAATTTTACCAAAAGACTGATGAATGTTTCGCCGCCTTCCTCCCGAATCTCAAAGCAACCTCGCCTTGGCTATTCAAGCACATCAAAAGAAAGGATTAGCTATGGAGAAGAAAATCTTATCCAGAATAATGTGACAAATATGCTCTAAAACAATCGTCGATAACGAGCATTCATGACATATACTCATCTGCAGTACAAGCATTACCTTTTCAGGATTCAGAGTCACTGTGACGCCGGGAACAGCTGCCTCAAGACCTTCCTTCACCTGAATAGCCCTTGTCTTGAAAGCATTGCATTGTTTACTTCAAAAACACAAAACAAAGAAACCTCAGCAAGAAAACAAGACATAAGTACCGTAAGCAACTCTTATATGAAGACATTGCAATTCAGCTTAAGCAAGACGAGAAGAGAACAGAAAGCAGATAGTGTAGCACCCTTCAAAAAAGGTGAAAGACACAATGCGAGCAAAGGATAAATGTGCGAGTCAATTTCATTTGCCCCAACATAAATTCCGAAACCACTAATTACTAAAACAACGCAGAATGAATCAAGAAGAAGCCCTAACAATAAGAACGTTGGAAGTTAGAAACCCTAACTGCTACACCAACTAAAATATCTCAACAGATTGTTCAATAACACTAAAAGTTTTAGGCTTTAAGCTTCAGTTTCGAGGAGAATACCTAAAGTTTCACTTTTTCGAGTCTCTCTACTTCCTAAGGAAATCTAAATCTACACGAAAAGACGAAATATATTTACCAGTGCTCTAAAACGATCTTGGCTTTCGTTGAGACCTCAACCTGATCCTCTTCCTTTTCAACTTCCTCAACTGCTTCGTCTTCCTTCTTTCCCTTCTTCGCTTTCCCAGTATCAATCGCTGGCTTCTTCCTCTTCGCTTTCTTCGGCGACGCAAGCTTCACCTCTTTGGTGGCGGATCCAGACGGCTTTGCACCGTTTTGTTGAGTCTCACTTCGAGTTCGACGACCCATGCTCCGAGTCATTCTAGACGAAACCGTCGTCGTCTTCGAAGGTTGCGCCTTTTCTTCTCCATCAGCTTTACGCTTCCCAGGTGCCATTGCACAGAACACAAACCAAAGAAACAGGGTATCGTCGAAACAAATCTTCTTCTCAGTTTAGAAAGAACATTGGTCTGTTTGTCTGTCTTACCGCTTGCTCTTACTGATTTAAACAGACGGTTGAGATTAAGTCTTGGAAAAGTAATACAAATGAACGGTAAAGATTAAGTCTAACTGTGAGATTAAGTCTAACTGTGAGATTAAGGCCGGCAATATTTCTTAAGCTAACGTTTTATATGTATCAAACTCATCTTCTTTAACATCTCACTCTTCAAAATCCCTGAACAGAAGTAAAAAGAAATGCAATTATTAAGAGTTCATAAGCAATTCATTATAAACAGATTGTCTCAAGAGATAGAATCACAGTGAACAATGTGAAAAATTACAACTTAAATCTACTTTCAATTAGTCAAACAGAACATCAAAAAATGAAAGAAAAAAAAATATCCATAGTTTGCCCATAGAAGGTAGTATCGAAACGATATTCGGCCTTGTTCTTATCTCTCTGATACAGAGTAATTCCGGTTATGTTATCTGGTTTTATCATAAAAAATCTATTTCGGTTCATAAAGTTGGTTTAGTGGCTGAGATAATGCCTTAATCAGATTTGCGAAATTCTACTTTACTCTTTCTGTTTCTCTCATCACCATTATCATCACCTTCATACATCATCGATTTCTAGTTCCAGTTCCTCCATTGCATTCATCAAAGACTTTAGAATGCATTTCGACATAAACGACATGCAGAACAGCGTTGGCTAAGTTGATAGTCCTGCCCTTGCTGCAACATAAACCCATCGCTCATTGTAGCCTGTCGAACAAGAGATCAAATAAACATCTTTTGGTTTGGCACTCGCTTGTCTGTAACAATATACATAGGCCATGAATGGAGAAGTAGTTTTTGTTTTTAGTTTCTAGATTCTGGTTTTTAGTTTTATTTTCATTCCTAGCGATATAGTACGGCAGGTGGAAGAAGATGTGAGGCATGGTCCTGGGCACAATTTTGTATAATTCAATTGTCTGGAGATCATTCTCGGAGGGATGAGGTAGTTTTTAGGCCTTAAATAAAATCAAAGACACCAAAGCCGTTCTTGCTCTTATCTGTGTCAGGCTCAAACCCAACTATGAATCACGGCAATATGAAAAGTCTGATATTTCTCACAAGGCGGATTCTTTGTTAAGAGCTTAACAAAAACCAAAATCGAACAATAGAGAATCCAAGAAGGCTTTCAAACCAGCGAGGTGTAGTTAGGGAAGAGGTACATCAATCGGTTTAGAGTATCAGGATTAAACTTCCGAGCAAACAGATAACATGGACGTTGCTTTCCTTTCCATAGACACGGTTTTACTGTCGTCACTTTCTGTATTGAGAATGGCCATGGATGATCAGTAACAGAAAATTCAAAGATAATGGCAAGGAGAAGAAAAGGAGCCAGGGTTTTTTAGCCTTTGCATCGCTTGTGACATGGTAAGAAAGTTGGATGGACTGCATATCAGATAAAAACCGCAAATTTAGATGGCATAAAAGAAAAAGCTACCCGAGCATCGAGAAAGAGAAGGACAAGAGGAACCTTGATTTTTCTCATGAGGTGAGGAGTGATGTCTCTTGTCTTGTATGTTTTCGGATGCCATTTGCCCTCTGACCAATCCACATGTGTAACCGACCAGTTTGCTATTCCATCTCGATCAATCATCTGAAAGAAAGAGATCGTTTGCAAAGAGATGATGATCAGCGCAAAAGGGAAGAATGACTAGTTCAAGAGTTAAGAGTAATAAGAAAGAAGATCCAAACAAACAGTCCACAGACATTGAAAAGAGTTGGGAAATAATGCTCATCCGCATAGCAGTTGCGTCCTTCCATATTCAGCTGTGACAAAACAAAAGCCATTAGTAAAATTGCAGCCTGATAACAGGAATGCTTATTGATAAGACACCAATAGTGAAATCCCATGACATCTAATTGATCTTCAAATTTCTTAGTATCCACCATATCAATTCGACGATGTAAAGAGAGGAAAACAAATGGCTTTTGTCCTGAACGTCACTCAGCATGACCAATATGCCAATAAGCTACACTCTCAACCGGCAGTTCACTGTCTTCCTAGACTAGATGACTAAGTTTGATCACTAAATATGCAGAACGCATAAATTTTGAGAGATTTGGAAAGAAAATTGTCATTAGATAGAATATTAAGACATACTACAAGATAAGATACAAAATGGCTGGTCATTATCGACTAACATGTTAATACGTAAACGCATGAATACGAAGGCTTGCTTACCCTACAAAAGTGCTTGAATTTCGAATAGTAAAGGCTGTCTGCCATGACAACTATAGCATGTCTCCTCTTCATTGAAAACCACTACAAAAGATGATTATAAAGAAGCCCAATAGAAATCAAGTTTAAATAGAACTAGTGAATCATTAATGCAACCAGCATTATCAGGAATGAGAAGCAAACACGTTAATGACAAGAATAACCATGGAGAGGCAAAAAGATTGCATTATGACTACAATAAAAACAAGACCATTTCCTGGTCTTATTTGTAAAATCCTTCTTATAAACATCTAATATAGACATTTTGCAGGATGGAAAATGACGATCGCAGCAGATAGCACATTAACGCATACCTGTGAGCCCTTTCGAAAATCCTTCTTTTCAACCTCAGGCAGCATATGTTGTGAATAACGACCACTTCCATGTGGTCCAGGATCTTCAAAACTGAAAAAACATGCAAGATGAAAATACTTCACACCAGGGAAGACTGGACTACAACAAAACATAAAAGAGATTCAGCCACATGAGTAAACTCTAGGCACAATAACACTACTTACCAATCAATGAAGCTAAGATTCGCAGAGATCAATTGATTATAGACATAGTTAAAGTTGAACAGCGGGACACAACTGCACAGACAAAAACAAAGAAGATGGTATAGGTAGGATTAGTAAAGCATGGCATCAAGACCTTAGGATACTTAAAAGTAAAGGAACAATGATTCAATCACCTATCTGAAAGCAACACAAAGTGTTGATTATCAGGATCAACGAGAGCATGAGCTAATAGCCTTCTTTCTGCATCCACCATCGATATTTGGCCCCAATCAACCTACACAAAGTTATCATATTAAAGCTACCTAGAGGAATATCACTAATTATTGCATAAAACTGACTGAATGGGTGCTCAGTCTCATATACCTTGTGACTGTGAATATCTCGACCAGCAAAATAGGTGCTTGCATGTGCAGGAATTTTCTTTGAAGCATGCACATAAATTGAATATTTGTTCTCATGACCCTGAATGAATAGAAAAGGAACACCACCATCTCTTCAAGTAGGAAAAAAAATACATTTGAAAGAAACTCCAACCAATCAAAGGGTATTTTATTATGAGGAAACTTCCGAAATTCTTACACGGAAAAACATTTCCCATAGAGGCTCAAAAGGCAGGGTCCCTGGAGTTAAGAACATGAAGGCAATCTTCTGATGTGCACGCTTAGGTTGAGGTAGGTTCATGATTTCATTCCTCACAACTTGAGCTGCAGCTTCACTGTCTGTCAACTCCCTCGTAGGTACAAACAAATACTGTTGGTATAATGGACATCCAGGACCAGAAAACATATAACATGCCACAGAATTCCGTGGAGGATATATGAGGGCCGTGATAACAACAACTGTAACCAGAATAACCAAAGTGATAATCCATCTCGGGCCCTTAAAAGGAGGCCTTTGCCGAGACTCCGACATTACCGGCAATATCTCTTAAGTTAACGTTTTATGTATCAAATTCATCTTCTAGTCTTCTTTAACATCTCACTCTTCAAAATCCTTGAACAGAAGTAAAAAGAAATGTAATCATTGAGAGCTCACAAGCAATTTATTGTCTCAAGAGATAGAATTACAGTGAACATTGTGAAAAATTACAACATAATCTAGAATCAGAACATCAAACAAAAACCAATAATTTAAAAGGCATTGAGAGATTCAATAACATAACCACCAAATGTCATTTTACCACATCAAAGATTCAGTTCCTCTAATCGGAAAGCATCAAACCAGAAAAAAAAAATTCATTAGATGTGCGTGGCAAAGATCACCACTTTCGTCGTCAAAATTACCGTAGACAAGCTACAAACTGGCAAAATCCGATGTAATCATATTCGCAGCTATCTGAAAAAAGATTCTTATACCAAAAAAACAAAGGGAAGAACACAAAAATAGTGGCTTTAGAGCGAAAGAGAGAAAACCAACATCAAAAGATCGAACCATAAATCACCGGTGGCGCAAAGCCGCTGCAACAGCTGCCAGGGCTCTCGGCGGGATTAGTGGAGGATACGAACAAGTGCAGGTGAGCGATAAAGAATACCTCGATGAGAATCTGAAGATCGTAGAAAGATTCAGTGAGTGAGAGGGGTAAAGCCAAAATTATCGGTCCTTAATCTTCCACAGAAGCAAAGCGCTTTCTTTCTCTCACTCAATAGGCCCTAGAAACGGTCACTGTAGCTCCAAATGAGGAACGAACGGCCTTTCTCTTAATTTTCCATGAAGTATTTTTTAACTCATCATCCATATTATCATTTTTGTTCTTTTCTTAATGCGGTATTATTTGTTGGAAACCAAAAACAACCATATAAATTTATTGACCAAAAAAATACATATTTAGGAAAAATAAAGAGAAAATTAATAAGAAAACTATCACAATTTTATCAATCTAATTGTTGTTGATAAAAAAATTAACAAGTCTTATACCATTTTCATAGATTGGAAACAAGAGCTACAAATTAGATTGTTGTGTAAATTCATATCCAGTCTATATATAGGACCACGTTTTTAGTTTCTTTCCTTCTTTCCGACAATTATGCAGAGTCAAAATATACAAACTCTGAGAAAACGACGTCGTATCTAAAAGTATGCACAGAGCTAAACGGCAAGACGTTTGGAGACGAAGTCGATATGAACCAAAACTGTTGGGAAAGACCAACATCTATAAAGTTTGATTTTATGGACATTCTTGTAAAGCATGATCACTGAGTAATCAAAGTAACTGATTACTGCCTTTCAGACATCTAATATATAAAATCTGTTGAGACAGTTAAATCATTTGATAATATGAGGAAGAGAAGTTAATCATGATAGTTTAAAGGACTCGTATGATAATAAGATAAGTAAACAGATATATTGAAGAGAAAGAAAAAGATATCCACGTGTAATGGACAAATACACTAAAATACACCACATTTAGCTAGATTTTCTCTAGTAATGTCTAATCTTTCTGTGTAAAAATACTGAAAAAATTGTCCAAAGCAATACAAAATAATGAAGTAAATGAAGTCAAACACTTTTGCACAAAGAGCAGAGCCTCTAAGAAACTCATCAGACACCAACTTGAGGCTTTTCCTTCATTCAACAAGCAACCAGCCCAGTGAGCTCATGACCTTACAAGAGTCTGCCACAAAGGCGTTTAAACTTCATGTCCTGGAGCGATTAACAAGCAATGGATTTAGAAAAAAGAACATGGATGCAACATAATCATAATCACATAATGTTATGTCACACGGATCTATATAGATGGTTTAGATACTCAAAACCACATTCCATCCAGCGAAGCTACAATCAACCATTACAATTTATTTCTTTTACTAACACTGCATATTTGTTCATCTTCACAATAACTAGACAACATTAATTCCTCTGAAGCTAAAAGCTATAAAACTCATATCTACAATACTTCTAAGAGAGAGGGAGGGTGTTCCTCGTATTGCTCACTCAGTGTGGCATGCCTCAAGCGGAAAATATATATTTAAAGGTTCATTCTGAGTATACCTCAACTATTTTGAGTGCGTGGAACTATAAATTTCACTTGTCAGTGTGATGACTTCTTTTGGCCTTACGACGACCATGGTGATGAGGGTGTTTAACAGGTGTGTTTGGCTTTGTGCTGCAACAAACAATTATATGAGATATTTTATGATTTAGAGATCAGTTTTGTACAAAACGACTGACTGGATTAATATGGAGACTTACCAGAAGAGAGAACAGAACATTCTGTAAGCAATGAAGATGGGTAATGCTAATAATGCGGAGGCCTACATTGGATGGAGTTCAGATTTGAA
This sequence comes from Lepidium didymum, assembly GCA_963920545.1. Classification (NCBI taxonomy): domain Eukaryota; kingdom Viridiplantae; phylum Streptophyta; class Magnoliopsida; order Brassicales; family Brassicaceae; genus Lepidium; species Lepidium didymum. Next base: position 3,258,888 of record OY986980.1, read on the forward strand.
GTTAGAGAGAAAACAAACAAAAGCATAAAGTTTCAGAATACGTTCTCGAAGAAGGTATGGAAATTACCGCAAACCAAACAAACTCATTGGTAGCAAAAGCCTCCGTCAACTCATGGCTCTTCAGTTTTTGTTCCACATGTGCTTGGACCTTCGCAGATAAGATGTAAATCTTAGTTTAGAGAACCAAAATACTCATTGGCAGTAGCTTAGTTCATATGTTCAATATCAATAAGCATGGTTCTGTGATCTCACCTGATGGTGATAGCTCGTTGCAGATTCAAGGAACTCTGTATAGATGATGATCACCTTTGTTGTGTAAGGTTTCAGGGCAACTTTCATCTTATCAACATGTGGTTTTGTGGTCGTGGCCACTTGATCAACATATGGCTTGCTAAACTTTTTGGCCTCCTGGAGGTGTAACACGAGTTAAGTTTCCATCTGTCAGATATTAGCTGAAAATGTGTACCAGAATTATAGGTGTAATGATGAATTGATACCTGATAATAGGGGTCTACAAGTTCTTGAACCGTGACAATATGAGGGGAAACAGCACTCTTGGATGCATGGTAAGCCTCTTTAGCTTTGATGGATAGTGTTCGGACGTGTGGCTCAACATGTGTAGTAACAGTTTCCTTGATTGCTGGAATATATTTCTGCAAAAAGTGTCATAAAACATGATATATGTGAGCCACGTATAACTCTAGAGATTGGTGCATCATTGAAGATACAGGCATTCAACTGATACCAGAGATAATTATTACAAGATAATTGCCAATATGATTCTTACAGTTTTAATGTTTTTCACATGTGGTTCAGCCCACTTATCAGCTTGAGCCTTTACTTCAGTCACCTAATTAACAAGTAAACTTCACCAGTCAGACGCTTATCTGCTGTTTAGGGAAATAAATTATAGTAGACTCGAAATTTAAAACGGCACCTTTAGAATTACTGTCTCCAAAGCTGGTTTCCCGTGGGCCTCCCAATGTGTCTCGGTATATGTCTATGGTTACATGAGATGCTTTGAGTTAATTGGAGAATAACTTCTGTGTTACAAAACGGTATAAAGGCCAGCATAAACCTTACCTGAAATTTAAACCAGTGAACAGCAAGCCAAGGTGGAAGCCACGAACCATGAGCCTAAACAACAAAAAACAATTAACATTAGCTTTCTTCTGATATCTGGCTTCCAGACTTTGCTAATTTCCCATAAGATGATTTATATAATAATATAATAGTTTCAGAGACAACAAAATGGAAAACTGTTTCAAGCTATTACCTCCAGCAGTTCCTTAGCCTTTGCGGTTGCTTCAAGCTTTGTCCGCAACATTTCTTCCTGAAATTTGAATTTTGGAGAATGTAAAACGTGAGGCAGAAACCAAAAGCGTAGGAAATCTGATTATCAAGAAGGGTGCTATACCTCAGCAATCTTAATAGCACGTTCAAGTTTTCCTATCTTATTCTTCTGCTCTTCATTTGTCTTCTGAAGCTGCAACACATCAGATACTATGTTTAAACATCTTCAGAACTTTAGTAAAAAAGTCTGCTCAAACCAAAAGTTTAGATCCATACAAGTACAGTTGATAGTACGATCAGAACCAGCAATGGTATAGTCATATTGCATCACGTAACCTTCTCTAAGGAATTTCCATATTCCAGTCCAAATTTCGATCAATACAAGTAACAAAACATGCAAGTAGCTGTTCTATAGGGATCTAATATTGCTGAGGATGGAAACCAAATGAGATCTAGTCCATGAAGATATTTTGAAATTGTAAAAAGAGTCTAGCTACAGCTGAATTAAAGAGAACTTAAATAAGCATTCACCATGTCACGTTGCACTACCTGCTAAGCAAATCAGAGAGTTCCAAATGAAACTGTATAAAGAGAAATTGAAACAAATAGAGAAACATACTTTGCCAAGGCTTGAGTTCAGTTCACTTAGTTTTTTCTCAGCTTCAGTAGTGCGAGCTTGTGTGGATTCTTTCTCCTTGTTTTTTTGCTCCAGGAAATTCTTGAGTACCTCAACCTGAATGGCAGAAATAACAGCACAAAAATCAGATTGCCGTTTACATATTATAGCCATATATAAGCGGATAAAGCTCGCGAACTTAAAGTCTCACCTGCTTCTCTAATTCAGCAGCTCGTGCTTTAGCCTTTCCCAACTGTTTTGCAGAATCTGATGATCCTTTTTTCTGAAGAGGAGATGAAAACATACAGCTCAGGTGTAAGCCAAACATGTCAAAAGATGAAAACAATTTACGACACATGCCAAACAAGTCAATGAAACTGAAACCATATTAGATCCATACTTGTAGTGATGAGACTTCAGTCTGCAAGGAAGCAATCTTCTCTTCCCTTTCTTTGAGAAGTTTCTCCTTCTCTGCTACTAACTCGTCTTTGTCGTTAACTTCACGAATTTTCTCATCGATTTGGGATTCTTGACAACAAAAAAGAATGAAAATGTAAGGCTCATAAACAGATATCTACATTCACCAAATAAACAAAGCTATGAAAAGCTCGAAGCTGAACGAATTTGAGATATCACAAAAGCCACAAAACCAAAGAAAGCAATTCGACACTGGAGGATGATTCAAATCTGAAATCAATCCAAATGCTACCAATTAAAGTCAATGCTATAAGAGATAAAGACATCAAGTAGCTGAAACAGTAATTCTAACCCACTTTCAAATAAGAATTCAAGTCAAATTAAAATCAAAACTTTTCAACTTTCAATCGAAATGAAGAATCAGAACAATGCAACTAGCTAAAAAAACCTAGGGCACGGATCTTGGCATTAAGCTGATCCAGTTGGATCTTGGGGGTGCCATCGGATCCGGCAGCTTCACCAATTTCCGGGTCAGCACTGCCAATTCCAGCATCGGCGAAGACGCTAGTGGTGAAAACCAAGGCAAGAAGTAACAAAGCCACGAGCTTCGCAGCTGCCATGTCTAGATTTACCACCAAACCTCTCGATCAAGGAAGAGAGACGGAGATTCCAACAAACAAGACAAATGTAACTTGTCGCTCTCACGATCTCCTCGTTCTCTCTCTCTCTTATATATTAATGAAGGTCGTTTTTTTTTTTTTGACCATGGACCGTAGAAATTTCTTCACCTTCTTGTAAAACAGCGTGCAAGAAAAGGAAGAAAAAAGACGAGAGAGAGAGTAAAGAAAGGTAGAAAGGTTTGTTTTTTGTTGTTTGTAATTAACGACGTGAAGTTCTGGGCTTCGTGGAGATGTCGTGACTGACGACACGTGACGTCCATCGAATCTACTTCTGCAGTTTCACATTGATGACGTGACACAAATCCAATGGTTTACCCTTTTTTTTGTTTTTTTTTGGACAAACACCAGTTTTTAGTTTATTATTCGGTATTAACATACTAAGATGTGAAAAATGAAGGTTGTAGTCACCATTCACGAATCAAGATGACTTACTCTATACTAATATTTGATTAAGATCACATATATAATTGACCACACAATATTCATAATCAGATCATGGTTATGTATAACCAGTCGTTACAATCGAAACTATGTTGGTTTTAAATGTTGTTACCAAGTACATGACCAAGAACAGAGAGAAGGCTTAGCTATGGTCTCTTCTCTTCCAAATTTCATAAACAAAGTTCTTAATCAAGCCACATCTTGGAAACAAGACAAACATTTTGTCTAGTTAGGATGAATGTATCAGTTTAAATAAAGATGAAATATTCTCTGATGCCATTGTCAAGACATTACCCGAGACTGTCTCTTCTGCTTCCTTAATTGCTTTTTGAGGTCTTTTATCATCTTATCCTGTTCTTTGAGCTTCTGCTTCAGTTCTTCTATTTCCTTTATCATAGCATCTTCACGTAGCTTCTCTGTTTTCTCCTCAGTTTTTTCTTCTTTGCACTGGCTGACATATACTTCTCTAGTTCCCTCGGAATCATAATCTCGCTTCTGTTTCTTACAACTCACCTTCGCATCCTCTGGACAACTTCTCTTTGTTGCAGAGACATCCTCAACAGAATCATCTTAAGCATTTTACGAACATATACTGTAGGTCGTGAGGGTGAACTTGGATTTAGAAAAACCTGTTTTTGCGGCAGACCTGCTAAATCCTGTAAGAAAAAAAACACACACACACACATGGAAACTCGTTATTTATCACTCATCTGTTTCAGATCCTGAAAATGATTAGATATATGATGCTTAGCTACCTTTCCCAACACTCCAGCAATGTTTTCAAAGGCTTGATTTGCTTCTGCTGGACTATTAAAAAAACAATCGCTTTGTAGTAGCAATCTCCTTTTCTTTTCAATGGCTTCCCAAACACAGAAACAACAAATTGTCGTCACAAAAAAATGAAAATAAAGATTAGGATTTTGAAATATGTACATGTTAGGAGGATGCATACCATAATCTTGAGTGTTACATCCCTGGAAATAACTTCAATTACTTCTTCAGATGGAACATTATGAGGGATTCTATGAAGCATGAGTCTTGACTTCTCTTTTTCCAAAATCTATGTTGGTTTGCAGACAAAAGCATTTGTTTTTAAGAGCATACAGGTACGAGTTTAATCGGTCTTGTTCAGAAGGTGAGAGCATACCTCTTTAGTTGCTGGAATAGAAGTTTCTACTCCTTTCTCTACTATAGCAAGTACGAGTTTCATAGCAGCTGCTGCATCATCAACACAATTACGGGGAACACCATCCTCCTGCACTGCATATCCTAATACATACTTGAAAGAAACAAACAATCGCAACATATAAGTCATTTTATATTGTAGATTTGACTTCACATCAAGAGCAGAGAGATTAAGCTTTCATAGGCTTACTTTGCACAAATTATTCAAAGAAGGTTTACGGCTACGAGGCTTGCTTGCACCGGGATACTTATACTTATATACTAGTGATGTATCAATTACTCTCGCATGATCTATCTTTAATACTGAGAACAATCAAAGTAAATCGTAAGAAAACTGGTTAAGAGAAAAACAGGATCAAAAGAGATTAGGACCATTTGGGCCATTTTTTAGTTTCCTTTCATATCATGGTTCAAACTTTGACCTATCAAAATAGTATCCTCACAAAGAAACATCTGCAATTTTTTCTGCAAAACTCATTCATTTAGATGGCCTCAGAGCAATGTGTTGAAACAGCAAGATATATCATATATACACGCAATGTACCTGTATATCTACCACAGATAGAGTAGTGGCATTTTCAAGATCTTCAGCAGTAATTCCAGTAATAGTGGTCCTATAGTCAACAACTGGTTTATTCGGTCTCACAAATTCGTCGAGAATCACCTGATTCATGCATTATCATATTAACATAAGAACATGGTTTTGTCTTAATGTTCACTGAAAAATCAGAGTAAGATACCTTCAAATGACGATCAACTGCAGTAACTTTCACAACAGCGTCACTCCCATCTTCGCAAAGAACCATCTCACAATCAATAGCAACCATATTGAGTTTGGTTGATCTCATAGCTTCCAACTTATTCTTTCCAACTCCTGTTACCAACCAGTCCTGTTTTTGCAATTGAAAAAGCTTAATTAACATTTATTACTAGATAAGTCTCCGTTCCCCATAAAAAGGATAAGCTCATCAAACCTCAGCATCAGAAGGGAACAAATAGTCGAAAGGGTACTCATCATGAGTAACAGTCAGTCGAACTAGCCTCTGCAATGCCAATAAAAATTATGATTTTGAAGGAATTACACATCAAACACTCATGTTTCTAACCACAAATGCTCAGTCTTACCTGCTCAGCAGTCTCATCTGAAGATTCCTCAGCCGAATAAGGGTTGGGTTTCAGAACCCTAGCCAAATGCTGCAAGTAAAAACCCATTTAAACAAATATCTAAAGGATATTAAAATAATCAATCAATTGTGTGTTCTTTGACCAAACAAAACAAGAATAATAAATTAATAATAGTCAGACAATAGTGTGTTTGTCTGTTTATAACCTGCAAATCCTTCCGATTGAGGGTCTTAAGAAAAGCGAGCAAGGCATCTTTGGACCGTCTCGAAGGATCACTCAAGCTCGATCCGGCTTGTTTATCGTAAATATTTAGAAACTCTTTCCACACTCCGTTTTCGCCTTTCACACATTGCTTCTGCGCTAGTTTCACCAGATTTACCAGTACCTAAGCCACATTATATTTACCAAATTACAAAACCCGAAACTTTAACGAAAATTCGCCCTAAGAATCGAGAACTTGTAAAGGAAAAAGACATACTTTTATCTCAGTCGTGGCTAGAGTGTGCTCCATAGCCAATTCTGGCCCTAGAAAGGAGCTTTTAACGGTGGCTCTGTGACTTTCAGATGGCTCTGTGACTTTCAGAGACAGCGAGAGTACGAGGAAGACCGATAAAGAAGTTAGGGTTTTTCCGCGTATTTGAGAATTTGATATTGACTTTTTTGTCAGATTCTATATGACATAATTAGATAGTACAAGTATAATTTCCTTAATTCAATGGTACTGCTATTTCGGTATATATATGTGACAACAAAAAATGGCATTATATATTAACTAAGGCACTAATATTATTAATAGGTGGCTAGTGAACATGTGTTAAGTTTACTATAAGTGTATTTGCCCATCAAGATATCAAATTTTATTGTCTATATTATGTAAAAATTTGGTTAAATAATGGCCAATTATAGTTTAGTTTGATTAAAAAACGCATCTCCCAAAAGTAAAAAAAATCCATACATACCCAAATTATAGTTTTTTTCCCAACAATTATAGTGTTTTATAAATTCTATTTTTGTTTTGTTTTTGATTTTCCTTTATACATAACATAATTAACAAGTAACTAAGAGAGATACATATGTACAAAATAAATGTGAATATTGACATGATATTTGTGGCCCATATCTTTGTCGGATGTACAAAAACCCAAACAGAAAATAAACGTACTTACTTAAAAACCTGTTATACATCTGCTGATGATACGTTATAAAGTCACTCACATGGAAGTACCATTTATGACGCCCCACATCTCAAGGCGTCACATTTCACCACACATTACAAAACCAAACCAAAACGTTACATCCACACGAATCAAACACTTACTCCAATATAATAACTCTCAAAGTTTTCATTTACAACAAAACCCTAATCATTACATGATAATTGTATTATATACTAAATAAGATATAATTATTTTTATTTTTAAACTAACTCCACCAAACTCCATCACACAATAAAATACATTTACCAAACTCTACTAACTATAACTACCTCTTCCAAAGTCTACCACTCTATAACCTAACTCGACCAAACTTTACTAAATTCGGCCAAACAATAAAATACAAAATGCAAAACCTAAAATCTGCTAAGTTGCAAACAAATTCGGCCAACTAGTAAACAAAGTACACCTAAATCTACCAAACTACTATCAAACCATCCGAAATAGACAAAAAGAAGAACAAGAAGACAATCTCGTAAACTCTACCAATCTCTACCACATTACCAGCTAAGAATCGAGAGAAACTCAGAAAATCCACCAAAATCTACCAACTTACAAACTAAGAATTGAGACAAAACCCCAAATTTTTAAACCTTAAAACTTCTCATACAACATTTACTGTAAAATCCACCAAAATCAATGCCTTGAATCGTTAAATTTGTAAGTTTAGGGTTCAAAATCTCTCAAACCTTAGGAAACAAAATCAACACCAATATGCTATAAACCCTACGATTTAGAGTTCGAAATCACAGAAAAACTACTACATTACCTTCGATTTGAAAGAAAACGATTGTAGACGAAGACGAAGAAGCCGAGACGAAGACGAAGAAGAAGAAACTGAGAATCTAACTTGTGGAGTCTTTTTTTAAAGAGAATCTAACTTGCGAAGTCTTTTGTTAAATTTGAAGAAGAAGAAGAAGAAGACAAAGACGAAGAAGAAGAAGTCGAGACGGAGACGAAGAAGAAGAAACAGAGAAGACGAAGAAGAAAAAGAAAAAGTCAAAACGAAGAAGAAAAAAAAAGTCGAGACGAATTTTTTTTATGACAGTTTTGTAATAAAATAGATAATTCATATTATTTGTGATTTTTTTCACTTTTTTTCAAAATTTTAGAGGATTATTCTAGCCATTACCCATATATTATGGAATATTCTAGTCATTATTTCTTTATTTAATGGAAAGTTCTAAACTCATACGTTGAGTAGTCCTGGTCTCAGACCAACATGGCGATAATATCACTCGACTTCGACTAATTAACAACAACTTGAAACAGATCCCAAACTAGATTTCTTCTCGATTTTTCTTCTTTCTCTACCGAAGAAAAAGAAATCGAGATTATAGAGAAGAGGAACCATCACGGCCGAACATAAAAACACAAGTACCGGTCCAAATATCCATAACATCAAAGGCAAAGCAGCATAAAACAACCGACTCCCAACTGTATTCAAAACAAACCCTCTCTCTAAAAGCTCAGCCACATACTCTTCCGACGTCATCATCATCTCATCTTCTAAATCATCCGGTGGAAAAGGAGTGTTGATAAGGATATTGACTTGGTTAATGAATCGAATCGAGAGAGAATGAGAGAAGAAAGAGCAGAGGAAGATTGTGAGAATCGTGACGTATTTTAAAGCTACCATGAACTCTCCATGAGCTCCATAAATAGCGTCGTTTAGAGGCTTTTTCACTGCATAAGTACTGCTTATAACTGCAGCTAAACCAGCACAGAGAAGAATTGATGTTGTTGCCATTAAAGTTGATCCCATTATACAGTTTCTTAGTGTTTGAACTGCTAAGATATTCTTCTTCTCGTTGTCCTAATTGATTAAAAAAACACATATATAAGTCACAAGCGCAAAAAAATCAACAAATAACCACGAAAATTCATTTAAAAAACCACGACTAGCCACGATTTTTTTAGTTAAGATTGTATAGCTATGGCAGTAACCACGGATATATGTGTATATAAGTGGTTGAATGTTACCTTGATGATGGAAGCGACCCAGAAACGACGAGCTCTAGAGTTAGTACCGATGACGGTGGAGAGAGGCTGAGTACGTAACGTGTGCCACAAGTAAACATGGTAAGATGCATATGCCATTAGCCCTAATGGAACTAAGATCACATCTAAGTAACATTCTCTCCATTCCATTTCTTCTTTAAAATTTATTGTAGTAGGTGGATTCTTTGTTGTGTGTTTGTGTTATAACGCTGATTTGGAGAAGAAAAAGACCCTATTTATAAGAGAAATGATAATGAATTGCTAACCGAAATTATTATAAAATGAATAAAAAATAATGGCACGTGGAGTGGAAGGAGAGGGATGACGTGGCAGAGTTTGTCCTTATGTTCGCCATTGTTAGTTTCCAAAGTGATATGTCTCTCTGTTTTTCTTATCGTTATCGATTCACAAGTGATCTTTACTTGGTGTCCGATTCACCTTTCTTCTTCGATTAGTTTTAATGCTAAAGTTAATAATAAACACAAAATTTTACCCAAAAACAAAGATATAATCAGAGTCAAATGTTTGTATATTCAATGATCATTTCTATACCTCTTTATTTCTTTTTTATATTCGGAGTGTATTCTCGAATATCTTCTTTCTTTCGTATTTTCTTCAGATTGCGTGAAATTTTATTGGGGCTTTATGTTTTGCATTCTTGTTCAGATTCTTAGGTCGTATTTCTTTATCTCCTTTGTCAATCAACTGTTCAAAGGTATGTTTTGCTAGATTTAGGTTTCCGGGCATATTCGATTATGGGTTTTGAGAGGACCACAATTAACATTAATGATAATATAATATAAAGAACAATAATAAATAAGATTAGCCATCAGTACTACTTAAATAAACGTGCAAGCTTGTTATTTAGGGATTTAATGGACTATATATGTGTTAGGTTTATAAATTTGTTGAAATACTAGTAAATTTTGAAAAAATACAACACCGTACCTTACAAATTATAAATACAGCACGGAAGAAGGAACAATGAAAGAGATGTCACTAAAAATGAGTGAAATCTGACGAGGACCATATTCAGATATTAAGATTGTTAATAATTAGTCAATTTGATTATGGAGATCAGACTTTGACATGAAAATTAACTAATTTGAGATAAGACAAGACATAATGAACTTCTTTTGTGTGTGTGTGTTTTATTCACTTATCTTCCGACACATTGGAATCCTAGCTATTATTTCCAAAACCTTCTATCTATTTACTTAATTAATTACTTTTATTTTTTTAACATTAGATCACAATTGACATACTTATTAGCCAAATTTTTACATAATGTATGCAGTGAGACTTGATACCTGAATATGCAAGTGTGTCTGTTTTTAGTGGACTTACAATATACCACTAGACTAAAGACCACTTGCAATTAATTACTTATGTTTTATTGAACTTTTTCGATTACTTTCAATGTACTACAATTACTTAATCATCATAGTATCAATTTTCAAAAAGACGATAAACCAATAATATGCACTTGGCTAAACTTTGGGTTTGTTGTATTAATGCGTTTTGGTTACAATTCGAATTCTGTTCTTAAGAATTTATGCTGTAAAAGGATCTACTGATGAATTATTGAATCTTTGGTTGCTATATTTGACGAGAATTTTTTTTTTTAAAAAGTTATACAATAATTGTTTAAGAGTGTCTAAAGTTTGATTTGGTCATTACGTTCTTAGACGGGAATTGCGACTTGGTTCGTAATACGAGTCCTTTGTAATTCAAACGTTATAGTGCTCCTTCTTTATATCCTCATCAGTTAAAAGTTAAAAGCTATATCAATGATCGAGTAATATATTGAGTTATTTAATGATTTTAAGTTGTCCGTTGTTAGTTATGTATTGGACGTAGTTATTAAAAGTGTTACTTGTTATACATATACGATTTAAGTTAGGAGTAGAATCATATATATACACATAACAAGAGGGAAAACCAATATCATATAAATTTATATATTATAGCAAATTATACATAATTTTACATTTATATTGTTAGAGATATTCACATATGTAGAACAAAAGATTATAGCACATGTCTATAATTTATAGCATCAAAACCCTATATATCCTCTTTTTTAATGCAGAATAAATCGTGAATGAATAAATCTGAAGATTTGACAAATAAAAGATACTTAATAAAAACATTTGTCCCTCACTAGACAAATTCTTATGCTGCCTCATAAGCAATGCAAAAAATGCAATATGCTCTTACCAACAAATTAAGTCATCGGTTTGTGCATCGTTCGGTACCTTTCTAGTCTGATAAGATTGTCTGTACACTTTTTTTTCTTTCTAACATTCCGATCCATAGTCCAAATCTATTCTTAAAATTATGAACAATATCACGTAAAAATACGCGACTATATGTGATCAAACTCTAATGTACTTTAACCACTTCACAAATATACTTCCCCCATAAGCTTTTTTATTTTTATGAGTTTGCGTATCTTAAATATCACAAATTATAACAGAAGAACATCATTATTAGCTAGAAGAGTTGCTAAATTCATTTTGTATGTAGCCCTAATATTCAATCTTAACCATTCCATGGCACAACTTTAGAAAACACGACCTAATTTTAAATTTTCATGTGAATCACTTTGATAACTAGTCAGTGTTCTTTAGCTTAGTCATTCACCACAGATCCGGTGCGATGTTTATGTTCGAATCCTGTTTCCCATTAAGGAATTATATGCCCTCATCTATGGAATCCAACTGTAAAATTTATTGCTTTTAAATAAGTAACAAACTTTTTGGACCATTTTCTTTGTGTTGAAATATGTGTGTATAGCATAGAGCCATAGACAAATAAAAACACCTAAAACAAATCGTTCTTGATATCTTAAATCACAAGACATCAAAACCAAAGATGATTCGATGTAACAGTGATAATAGATTAGTGGCTTCCTTAGTACCGAAAATCCAAAAAGTTTTAAATTTAAATTCATTCTTTGAAAAATATATATTCACATGGTCTGATGTGTCGATCTTTGGTGTCGGAGATTCCAATCTCCACTGATTAGAATCGGCAGTCACCTATAAATCAGAACTTCTCAATTTACCAAAAGAAATAAAAATGATATGATTTCAGTAGTATACAAATATGATTAAAAACTTAGGTCATATGAAAAGACAAAAACGACACGGTAAGAAATGTGAGAAAGGAAAACTTGAAGATAGACCTCACTATAAAAAGGTAATTCGGTTATGGTCTTAATTAAGGTCATTGATCTATTTTGCTTGGTCCATATGTTTGGTGTAATCATCATAATGACGTATTTTATAGTTTCTCTTGGAGACTTGACACACGTCTATATAACTTATAGTTGAAGACTAGTCTATTTGGGCTTGTGTGCTGCAAAATTAAGCTTATGTGGGTTTTCAATATCCATTGAAATATGCTTCTTTTAACCTTCAAGACCTATTTTCTTTTTTTCCTTTTTCCAACATAACTCATATTAAACCAAATAATCAAGTCAATGTTGATTTACATAATCAATAATCAATAAATGTCTACTTCTTAAGTGAGATGATATTAACCTTTTTTATCTTACAATTAGATCAACAAAGGTCTATACATAATCCAAATTTATTCATAATACCTCATATCTTTTAATTTCCATATACAACAAAATAGAATCGGATTCTACATATCTGATCTAGTAGCTAAGATATATAACCACCAAAATAAGAAAAACTCGATATACTATTAATTATTAAAGACATGTTATGATAAAGCTAAAACTTTTTAGCAATAAAATCAGTGGATAATTTGTATTTTAATCTATGGACGAGAAAATCCATTTGGTTATGAATGAGACTTAGTCCAAAATATTCTATCAATTTACATATGAGCTAGTGGCCAACTTAAGTAGCATATGCTATAACGACACTATATGGTTATGAGATGTTATTATAGATCCACTATTTCCTTTTTAATTTGATACCTTATCATTTATCCATTTTTGTAAAACAGCAAATCAAATCTCGTTATACATTGGAAATCAGATCAATCAAAGCCAAATGGATCGATCTGCAGGTTAAATAATAAAAACGGAAATTGGAAAGTGTATAATATAATAAAGATTTTATACATATTTTCAAATAATCATCACAAACCAATAACAATCATGAAAATTCATTATTGATTTGTGGCACGTAGAAAGATCAGAGAATAAAAAGCCAGCTAGTTGTTCCAAATTTAATTATGGTACATTTTCTCAATAATTCATACCGGTTCAATCATTTATACTAATTTGTTTCTTTATGGTGGTGGTTAGTACCACTTTAATTACAACATTAAACTCAAAATTTTCATTAAATTGATTTTTCTTTGTACGGAATTATAAACCTACTACTCCCTCCCAAAAATAGAATTGTGGTTGTTTGTAATAAATGATTAGAATTAATTAAGAGCAACTAAACTCTAGCAAAAAGTAAATTAATTAACAAATGCGTACAAAAAAAAGAAGAACGTGCAATTGTGATAGAGGGCAAGTTGTACGGGCCACTACTGCGAATTAATGACTAAGAGATGAATAGTTAAATAATTGAATATGGTGGATTGGTGGATTATAATGGTCTCGTGGATAGCAGTTACGCCGAGCTAAATATTGGTACACATAAACGGTGGACGTTTCTTTCTTCTAGCAGTTGACCCACTCGTTCATTGAGTTCTATAATATATTATAAGGGTTCATACTGCGAATGAATTTATCTAGTGGTTACTGTTCAATATCTTTCACCAGAATTCAATTCTAGATAGACATATAATCCCACAAAATAATGTTTAAAACTTGATTATAGATTAAATATTATTAATCTAACAAAAAAAATAAAAAAGTTCACACATTTAATAGTATTACTAGTAATTAGTATTGTAGTTAGTAATATTCAGTGTGGTAGACCCAATACCGTGTCAAGATAATTAGAAGCCTAAAGCGAAATTTAGGAAATTTTTTTTATAATAATATAAGTGTGTATAAAAGTTTGGGCTAAGTCACAATTTCAGCATTAATCTTTTTTCTTAATTTTTTCTTGTTTAATTTAGAGTTTTATCATAACCTACTATTGTTTGTTAAAAAAATGTGGTTTTAATTTTTTCAAATTGGCAAAAATGTGGCTTTAATTTTGCAAAAAAAAATTGGAGGTCTAAGACAATTACCTCATTTGTCATAGGGTAGGCACGACTCTGGATAGACCCATAAAATATTTTCATCAAGATCAAAAAAAAAAATTACTAAAATAAATTATTTCATAAAAATATAATTAAAGCCTGTAAATTTTATTTAATAGGATGTCAAAAATATAAAATATGCTAAATTAACTTTCAAGAACCCATAATTCTATATAATTTTTTTAATTATTATTAGGTGTGTCTTTTCCACCCCGTAATCTTCAAATAAGTCCGCTACTGGTAATACTATTAAAAAAACATAAATTTTCTCATTTAAATAAATTGTTTGCAGTTAGGAAAACTCGAAATCTGCTATAAAAAAAAAAGGGTAAATCAGCTTAAACCATTTCGTTGTAAGTGAATGGATTCAAATTCTGCCAAAGAAAAATAATCAGCCATATTCTGACAAAATAATAAATATTGTTGTCTAGTTATATAATCCAATAAAAACCGAATTTACACTTCTGATATAATCTAGCATAGATTAAATTCATTAGTATATTTTTCTTCTGTAGATTAAATTCATTAGTATATATATTATATTAGTTGGGAACCCGGCATTCGGACGGGATTTGGGTCATTGCGAATTAACTTAATAACGTATGACTAAATTAATGTGATGTGATAGATATGTAGGTAATAAATATTCGTTTTGAGAAAAAATTTGAGTTTAACAGTACGTAATATAGGAGAAATTTTTTATAATATGTTCAAAATTTTGAGTATATATTTATTGTATCAAATAATAATATGCATATAATAATAAATGATTTGTGATATTAAATTTATTGATTATTAAAGGTAATTTCTAATATTCATAAGTGTTTTATATGTAGGTTTAAAAACAAAATTGTCAATAATAGTTATATGTTAAAAATGATTAATTATATAAATAAGTTGTTGTTGCAGTGGATAAATATGAAAGTTAGATTATTTTGAGTAGTTGTGACTTGTGATTGGGTGCAATTTGTTTGGCAAATTGATTTTAGTAGCAATTAGAAGGGTACATATTAGTAAGATTAGTAAATAAAAACATTTACCAATATAAAATTGTTAGGTAAAAAATAATGTGAGACATGTCGTTTAACAAAAAAGAAAAGAATAAGGTGATTTAAAGAATAATTATCAGTGATATACATTACATCGTCTAAAGTTGTGAGGTCAGTGAAGCGAATTGATATGTTAGAATCACATAGTTTGACCTTTAAATTAATTCGGATGATGTCAATGCCACTAATGGAGTAATTCCTCCTTTTTTCAAAAGATCATTGAATACATGTAGGTGATGAACATGAATATAACTTTGCATGACTATTGATTATAAACATGGGGTAATATTTAGAAATGCATGTATGTATGTAAGTAGTTCATTATAAGTTAATCGTGGAAGTCATTATACATTTTCATCGAGCAACATGTCGACTCCAATGAGCTCTCCACCTTTTTTAATATTTCGGGCTTCCTAGTAGTGCAAAACCTTGCAATGACATGTTGTGAACTCCGACCAGCTTTCAAATTCTTAAAAAGTGAGGTGGGGAAGTTTCCATCTTGTTTAATTTGGGTGTGAATTTAGAAGAAATAATTTGTAATAAGTGACAATGATCTTTTAGAATTATCAAATAATCTATTTATAAAAAAAGAGAAGATTGTGAAGAATTAAGATAATATAGTAGATTTGTCATAACTTTTGGTAATTCCATTTTGTACTCCAATATATATGAATTTATTATTTTAATTGGCTACACGAAGAGTCAAAAATTATGACAAAATCATTAGTACATCACCATAGTATGATCAAAACCTTATATAGGACTTGAAAATGTATTGGACCAACCCTCTTTTCAATATCCCTTCACCACGACATTTTAGAAAATGTCTATGTTTTCTGGATATTTTCATTTATAAAGTTTAATAAAATAAATTGGAATAAAGATTTCAAAAAGAAAAATATATTCATTTTTTTCGATATCAAATTATATATCCTTCGGTTTAAGGACAAACAAATTTAATAAAACAAAATAATTTAATTAAGACTACATGATTTTTCATATATATATATATATATATATATATATTATTACAATGTTAGTTATTTTGATAACTTTATTATGTTAGGCCCAGTAATCCTAAGTTATTAATTTCTTTGTAATCAATTAATAATATTTTTAAACTAAAATGTAGATTAATTTTGTATTTGTGGTTTTTAATTTAAGATAGTAATTAAAATGATGTAATGAAGTGACATCATGAGAAAAGAGCAAGATTTAACTATATATATATAGACTAGATGACTCTCTCGCATATGTGTGCGAGTGTAAAACCTTTTAATTTAATTAGTTTAAAATTTTATTTTTATATTTAAATAATTAAATTTTAAGAATATATATAAAGCATCAAAAATAATATCAACCGTGTGTGAATTTGGTAGAGATATCAAATAAAATTACATAAATTTTATAAAAATAATATATTATATAATCATTTTTACTAAGTTCACATTTGACAAATCATAATACATATATTATTAAAAAAATCTATTTCTTGAAAAACAATTCACATAATCTTTTAACAATCGATAATAAACACTTCATATAAATAGTATTTTTTCAAAAATGTGAATTGAAATGTTTAAAAACACAAAAAAAAACAATTCAGAATTTTCCAATTGATTTTTTTCATGAACATTGTGGAAGTATAAACAAATATTTCATTATTTTGTATATTTGTCTGAATTTTTTTAAAAAAGATATATATATTTGGGTTCTATTTATAACATGAAAATTTGTTTTTCATGTAAAAACTTGATATATAATAACATTAAGTAGTATAATACTTAAAACAACTAACACCAAATTTTATGATAAACAAAATACTTCTAAAAAACTGCAAATTTTAAAGAATGTTTGTGGTGAACGAGATTTTTATGACGTATTGAATATTAATTATGTTTGCTTTGTATTAAAAAAGAGAGGATATAATGCACAAAAGAATATGATTCATTAAAGATGATGATAAGTATGAAAGATTTATATTTATTTTTATCTCATAAAATTTTAAAATAATATTAAATTAAACAAATATTTTCTTAACTAATTTTTAAATAATTTTAAATTTGAAAAGATTATTATATTTTCTTAAAAAGAAAATTAAGTCAAAATAATAAAAAATAAATAATTACAAGTTTATATTATATAAATGTAAAATTCTAATTTTGTATGTATTTTATGTAATTATCTATATTATAAAAATCAAAAAATTATTTAAATATAAAAGTAAACTACATTTTATTATTAAGAGTAATTTTGTAATAATTTAATGTGGTGTTGACACGTAAGTTTTTTTATATAAAATCACTCTAATAATATATTCTAATAATATATAAGATATGTAGAAGCCAATATTCTGACAAAATAATGTTATTAAAAAATGGAATGCTTTGTGCGTAATCTATTGTGATATATTCATTGCTTCTCCGCTAGTTCATCACCAGCACATGCAACCATCGCCAGTCTGAAAACTTCAATGCTAACTATAATATTGAATACTGAATTTTAACCACACAAAAAAAGTTATAATATTGAATAACGTATTTAAAATAAGTTTCTTAATTTGCATCAAATCGGCGTCAACCTTTTGTTATGCATTTCATGTTGATTTATATCATAGAAATGATTCAAAGCACATGATTAAGTCGTTGTAACCAATCATTATTTTGCATATATATTTTCAAACATATACGTTCTTTGGTATTTCTGTTGATTTAATTATAAAGCTATCTTGAGCCTCTAATTTTTAATTATATCTTCTTATAATCACTGATTTATGAAGCCATTCCCAAATTTACACCTCATAGACACATTTCTAGATATTTTAATTAAAAATTCAGACAGATTAATTTAACTCTAACTATATATTCATTTACAAATATTTGCTCACAATAATAATATTATTCATGAAATTTCAAACTAATACATGCTATTTTTTTTTAACTAATGAATGTTAGATAAAAACTTGTAACATTTAAACTGTAAGAACAAAACCACATGCCAACTTATAATAATATAATTTCATCTCGATGGATGAATTAAAGGTATTTTAAATTGGAAAAATAAAAATGATATTTATCAAAAAAAAAAATGATCGGATCTAGAATAATATAAATGTCACTTCTATAAATAAAAATAAAAATACAAAAAAGCTAAAGGGTTCACAATCACATGGGGTGGTTCAATGAAAAACCGAAACCGCACGAACAATGACGTGTAGACACAAGGCTTTTACCGGCACTGTCCTCCATGTTCATTGGCACTTCTTAGATTCGTCGGTAAACGTTAACTCTTTTTTGTCGTTTAGGCCTAATTTTAAACCCTAAATTTACGTAGAAATATTTATTATTGGGAAAAGTGAAAAAGTAGAAGGAGACCCAATGCCTTAGATTCGTGTGAACTGTTTAAACTGTGAAGTAGTTTGCTTTGGAAACTGAAGCCTTCCCCATGTTTCTTGTTTCCTTCTCTTTCTCTTACCACAACACTTCCACTTCACTTTCTTTCTTACTTTCCAAGTTATTTCTTTTTGCCACATATTCATACACTTTGTATCTATGATCTCCCAACAATTGTATAAAACTACTATTTCTTTTTCACAATCATCAGTAAGGGATTACCCTTTTCAAGATTTTATTTGACGGTGTAAATTGAAGTCTAATAGGTCAACAAACGAAGATGGACCAGTAACTTCAAGTTTGATACCACATGTCCAATAGATTACAAGTTTGATTTACTTCGGAGAGAAATTCACGTAAATTTTTACGAAAAAATGTATTGTGAAAAAGATAATGTCTCGAAGATTCCAATCTTTTATTAAAAATGATGTAGGATTTCGACGGGTCGGAGTCAGCGATTTCTTAAAAATCGAAATCTCTCTATCATCCGAAAAGAAGATTGAATAGACCATTTGTTTCATATTACTGTTTGTTTTAGCCTAAAATCTCTTTATAATCTACTTCTTATAATGAAAAAAATCGAATTGTAAAAATTATTAGCTAGATCATTTTAAATAATATAACATCACAAATAAAATAAACATGATTTTAATCGAATTGTTATCCACAATCGAATTTTATTAAACATGGTTTTTAAGTTGAATTCTTGTTTTAAAACTGCATAAGTGAATATATTTTTTGTGAAGAGGAAATGACAGAAGGATGAGTAAACAAACTCTAAATTTAATTTTTTTGTAAATAATTTGAAACGCAATAGTGTCAATTATAATAGTGATTATTAATTGCGGATTTCAAAAGCAATCCCAAAAGCATAAACAAACATGGCCTTAATAAGGAATTATTAAGTTAAGAAGGTCAAACAAGAAGTAGTACCCCAACTAAAGGTTTCCAAGTTGGTAATTAAGAAACCCAAAAGCATATGATTAGTCCAATATTTTAATCATTTCATATCAAGTACTAATCTAATAAATAATTAAAACAAGATTCCCAAATGTCACCCACACCTCTATTTATCTCCCTAATCTCCAAAACCCACCATGTCTCCATCATTACACAACACAACACAGAGAGAAATAGACAGACAGAACACAGAGAACAGAGAGCCATTTCTTCTTCTTCAATCATGGAAGCCAAGAAGTCAAACAAAATCAGAGACATTGTTAAGCTTCAACAGATCCTCAGGAAATGGCGAAAAGTCGCACACGCATCAAAACAAGCCAAGGTTGATAACGTAGAAGACAACAACAACAACAGCAGCAGCAACATCAACATTAACAACAATGGAAGTGGAAGTGGAAGCAAGAGCATCAAGTTTCTGAAGAGGACATTATCTTTCACAGACACAACAGCTGTTCCTAAAGGTTATTTAGCTGTCTCTGTAGGGAAAGAAGAGAAGAGATACAAGATACCAACAGAGTACCTTAGCCATCAAGCATTCCATGTGCTGTTGCGTGAAGCAGAAGAAGAGTTTGGGTTTCAACAAGCTGGTATCTTGAGGATTCCTTGTGAAGTTGCTGTGTTCGAGAGCATTTTGAAGATAATGGAAGGCAACAAGACTGATGCGTATTTGACAACTCAGGAGTGCAGGTTCAATGCAACGAGTGAGGAAGTGATGAGTTATCGTCATCCTTCAGATATCCCTAGGACTCCATCTCATCAACCTCACAGTCCAATGTGCAGATAGTTTTTGTTTTTGTAATTTGCTTGTTGCTTTGTAACCATTCTTCCTCTTCCCCCATGTTCCCACTTTTTCCCTTGGGGATTTGAACTTGTGTACTCTGCAACTTCAATGAGAAAAAGAGTGAGAGATAAGAGAGATTTTTGAATAATGGAATGTACAAACGGATCATTGAAACAGACAATATCAATGAAAAGCTCTCTTTTTTTATATTTTCTAATATGAATCAGAAATAGATTCAAACTGATTGTTTATCAGAAGATCCGTCATTCATTGTAACCAAATCCTCTTTAGTTGAAATGTAAGAATGTAAGAAATCAAATTCACCATACAATCTCTTCATTTCATCATCTCTATCCCATTATGAACCATTCCAATACCAAATCTATGGTATATTAAAATGTCTCAAAAGTTAAATCCTTAACACCGTACAAATGAACAAGGAGAAGATGTGTCAGTTTCAGAAGAATTGGATAGAGACATCTTAACAAAAGCAATTATTTGCAGAGTTTAGCCTATGTTTTCAGTCTCTGCATCAGTCGTAGAAATCAAACCCACATCAGTCCAAAATGCCATGTCAATTGAAAGATTGAACCAAGTAACGGTGGCTCAATGGTTAACTGACACTTTGACCACTATCTTATTCATATGACAGTTAACGACCTTATTACAAAACAAGCAAAAGGTTCATGTTTTCTATCAATGAGTCACACAGAACGTTATTTCCGGAACTACCCATGTGGTATAATATGCCAAGTAATCAGAGATTTACATAAACTAAGTAGAGTTCTTGTCATTGGTTAAAAGTAGTGTAAAAAAGATAAGAGTACCTTACGGAAATGTACTTATCAATCATCAAGTGGAAACTCTGATTGTTAACTATATAGATTAACAACGTACAGTAGTATCCTATGCTTTTTTGAACCCAAGCTACTGCTACTGTAAGTATCTTAATTAGTGAATATAATAACAGAGTCACAGAATTACAGGCACATTTTTCTCTAACATTTTTCTCTAAACTAAGTAGCCCTAATTATTGAACTCACATGCTATTAACGAATAATCCATAACGGAGTACGGCAAAATCAAAAGGCATGATCTTGGAATCCTCCCAAAACCAATTAAGATTCATTACAGAGAGAGAGAGAAAGGAGTTATTCTCTCACTTTTTTTTTTTTTGGTTTTCTTCTCTCTCACTTATGGTCAACGTTCAAAGCTTAATTCAGCAATGAGATCTGATAAAACGGAAAGGCCACATGATCTCTGCACCCTGAGACTTACCAACATTCAAGCAATCACTCAATAATATAAACATGTGTAAATCATCTCTTGAACCTGATCTTGAAGATGACTAGAATACTCATTACTTTGAGCAACTTGAAGAAAGTGCAGGTTCTGTAATAGACAGCAAGATCCAGCAATAGATTTATTACCATAGGCCTTGGAAATTTTTAAAAACATTGTGACTGTTCTGTACGTCCATAAGTGATCGTTTACTGCTCTGAGAAGATTGGTATTTAAAGTTATGGAGCTATAAGAAGACAGTTAGAGAAACATGGAAAATGCTTATTTATAAGAAACTTAAAAGACAATTTGAGATGTAAGTTTCTTGCCATCGACACAATCCAATTCTGTGAGGAAAATATTTGACTAATCTAAAATTGTATTGATCTACCATTCATGTTACCATTCATTGGAAGAGGAGAATCAGGAGCTGGTGAACAAAAAGCGGTATGGTATTTGGGCCTATATTGGGCTGAACATGGACTAAATTGGACCCATAATCACCAATAACCTGTCCCAACCAAAGCAAATCATACCAAAGCTTCAGAACTGAGTGCACAAGTTGCTGAATCTGTTGTCTTGATTATCTGCAAGTAACTAGTTAAGATGATCACAAAACAAAACCAAGGGCTAACATTAGCCGTAGGAAGAATCTTTTGTAAGCCCTTTAGAGTAAGCATAGAAAAGTCACTCTTCAATGATAACATTGCAAACCAACTCATGTCTTTCTAGTAGTTTCACAAGATTCATGAACATTCATGTTCTGTTTCTTCTAAGTTATAACTTGCCAAGAAGCATCGTTCAACAGTATTATTCAAAGCAATGGCCTTGTGAGTACCAATGTCAATACAGCTAGATCAGAGAGAGCATCAAGAATCCAGAGGTCTCCCATTTTCAATATCCTGCTGAAAGAATGTTTTGAATGTGTCCATCCTCGTCTTTGCTTCTGGTAGTCTCCTCTCTTCCAGAAATTTCTTGGTCGCTGTTACAAACTCTTCCTTATCCTGTCGTTTCCATTCCTGACATAGTTTACAAATATTACAAAGACTGAAGCCTTCACATTCTAAAAGCAACAAGGAAAGTTATAAGAAAAGATTTCAAACCTCGAAATCCCATTCTCCATAAAGATCCGGATCATCTTTCTTCTTCCATACATATGTTTCGACTTGAAACTTCTCTGAAGTATCCTGCATATGAAAAAGCATCAAGAGTTTCATATCAGAATCTAACCTAACAACGACGTAACCTTGGAGTTGTTCCGATCAAAAGGCAATTACCGTCAAGACCACTTCAACAGCCTTTCTGTCATACTCAACATCCTCAAACTCATCTAACATCTTCAGTTCATCATCTGTTATGCCCTTTAGCAACTACACAAGAATAACAGAGTTTTCAAATCCTGAGAAACCTCAAACAAACATTATAAACAAAATATGGAGAGAAGCAAAATCGTCTCCACGCTATAACTGAACATAGAATTCCCACAAAGAACAATGGTCTTAACGTATTCTTTAGAATTCAAGCTCTGGTCCTAGTTTTCCCATCATTAATTAATTGGAGAATGTGGAAAAGGGAATCAGTGATAATTAATGAACCTTTCCAGTGACTTCCCTGGTACCGTCCGGTAAAATTGTTGGATAGACACGACCTTTGAGTCTAAACCTGTGACTGAAAAATTCCCGAGTCGCCGTTAATCAATCTCCTAAATGGGGATCCAAACACAAATGACACAGAGAGAGAGACTCACAAGCCGGAGAGTACGGCGGAGACATTGTCAGGGACGCGATTAAGAAGCACGTAAACAACTTGGGGTTCCTGGAGAGTGCCATAGACAAAGATATTGTGACCATCTTTCCCAGACAACATACTCATCCTTCTCTGTTTCTCGGACTCTGTCCAGTTCCTCGACTGAATCATCAATCATCAACATAGCATTCAAGTGTCCACTGTCCGTCTACGTGTAAAGCATATACGAGGTAGAAGATACTATATTGACAAAATTTGGTTTCACTCGCCGTAAATATATAGGAGTATATTTTTCTTGTGTTAAAGAACCTGCTGATTGACTCGAAAGGTAGTTTCTGCTAAATCAATTTCGAGAACAGAGGAACTAAAACCGTAATTAAAACAAACAAGATATCCATTTTAGAAGATCGGGTCAACCCAAAAGAACCTCGAATTGAGTATTTAGAGTACGACATTTGAAAAGGTAATGACAGTATCTAAGATATTTGTCCAACAGGAGTAAGATGATGATCGTTGTTTTGCACAGATCACATGGCCATTGGTTCAGGGCCAGCAGCATTCAAGATGTCTAGGAGTGAGTTTTGGGGCTCCAACTCCTCGTGCCAAAGCTGCAACTTATCACCAGGGTAAAAGTTTCTTTTGACTCCCTCTGAGTTGATCTGTTCAAAAACATCAAAAGCAGTTTGTTAATTAAGTTCCACTAAAGAGATTATAATAAATCTCGCTTAAGAGTATATATTGGCTAGAGATATCTTACTATGACAGTCCGTACAACACCTCCACTAGCTCCATCACGGGCAATGGCTAGTGAAACTGCCTTCACAACAAGTTCCTGCAAAATACACAAGCTTAAATACAATTTCAAGAATCAATTACAACAAAAAAGGGTTGTGGAGTTATTGCATATGCAGAGATATCATGATCTGAACCGCCTTACCTCAGCCTCTTCTTTGGTCATGTTTTCTTTCCATGCCTGATCGAAAAATCCATACAGATAACTAGAACCAGAGCCTACACAAACACACAGAAATTTATTAGTTGTTCAGGTAAAGAATAGCAAATATCATTTAATCGAATAATGATATGTTATCACCCAAACGATCATAAGAGCAAAACAATATGGTTTTTTACCTCCAATGGCAAACGGTTGCTCCACTACAGTTCCACCAAGTGGGATCCCGTAGATCTTCCCACCTTCATATTTATCCCATCCTCCAACAATTAAACCAGTTTGGAGCATGTTCTGCTCAAGAAAGACATAGAATGTTTCAGTTGACAATCTATCCAATCATAACAAGGAATCAACGTACAATAAGACATTGGATATGCATCTCTATTAAACAACATATATAGACTATGATTTAGAGACAGAAAACTGAGATTGTAGCATACATATACAATAGAATACAACTTCTTGAGCACTGCATACAGTAGCATTATAACAGAAACTTTATAAGTTCCATAGAAATCTTCTTTCTTCAGACTTGAGAACAACCATTAACAACGCTATGAACAACAAGAGATAAAAATATACGAGCATGCTAGGTTTGACATGTAACATCAATCTCATAGCCCCAAAATTTCCAGCTTCAGTCATAAAGCAATTAAATATAAGCAAGTTTTCATGTATCCAAGGGTCAGACTCCTGAATTAACATTATCAGTGACTGTACAGAGCATGTTTTCTCTAAAAGAAAGGATCCTAGTGCAAAATAAAACAACATCCCCACTACTCTGAGTCTAAATTGCTGGTAAAACAACCAAACTAAACTGCAAGCTTTGTAGAAACTTTTACCTTGTTATTATATGCGAGCATCCTAATAAGGTTGGCAGAAACCTTAACAGTTGCAGGCTGCCCCAGCTGAATTCTGCAGACCATCAGCAAACAATTGTTTTATCTTCACATATACAACATCACATAAGTATAAAGTCATCAACTTTCTTCTAATTGAGGGAAGAATGAACACTCACGTATGCTGGTGAAGGAAGTAGCGAACATAATCAGAGACAACCTGAGAATCAGCAGCCTGCAAATTGAACAAGAGGTGAGCTCGTGGTAATCAGTAAAATGGATCACCAATAACCCATTACCAAGTTAATCATGATTCATGAACAACAAACATACGAGTAAGAAGTCTAGCGAGCAGAAAAGTTTCCACAGAATAGGTCAAACAAAACAAAACCAAAAAATTCCTAAGAAAGATCCAACAAATGAGAGATTATTACCGATCCAGAGCGGCAGACATAGACATTGTCTGTGAGTTGTGTGATTTTGTCTGAAGCTCGGTTCGCTACGTACATCCCTGCGCGAGTAAATAATAAAAGATCTCAATTTCTCCAGCTTTCTCAAAATTTTCCCAATCGATCAATCGAATTCACTTATTATCCGTTCCGATTGAGACGTAAACAAAGCTCACATACAACCCAAAGAACAAAAAAAGAAACCCTAGAAGAGTAGAGAAAGGGAAAAATCTCACCGGTGCTAGTACGTGAGTCGGCTCCAAGGACGACACCTCCATTGTAAGTAACGCCGATTATGGTTGTCCCCATGGAGTGCGGCGCATCGAGATTGAGATCCATGGCTGAAGAATTGGAAACTTCTCTAGAAAGAAATGAATCGCGGAGTTGAGAGTTTTGCGAGTAATAATACTCCGATTACGGTGATGACTGATGAAAAAGAAGAACTGGCTTCGACCCCAAGTCGGCTTTTCCTTTCTTCTTCTTTTTTTCTTTTTTTTCCTCTAAAGCAAAAATAAATTAAGTAAAAGCCCAATTTTCGTTATGGACCTTCCAAATACAACCCCAGTTTTCGTTATGGGCCTTCCAAATACAAGCCCAACCATTACCTAATAGCCCTCACTGTTTTTGAAGAAACTATTTTGTTAAGAACTTTGAGTTCTCTCATAGTTTTACTATGCATATAAGGAGTATAAGAATTCTTTTGCGGTCAAGATCAAGTTTTACATAGAGAAAGCTTTTCTTATAACTATGCTAAACGAGTAACTATTGAAAATGTTCCTCATTTTTGAGATATTTTATATCTAAATTTTCTTGTAATAAGTTTTATTTTCTTCAAACACAACTAGCACTCGTTAGGACAACACACAAGCAAACAGAGTTTCAAACACACAAAAATAACACTTCCCTACTCAGAAACAAACTTACTTTGTTAAAAAACAAAAGAAAGAACGAACAATCCGCTTTTTCACTCGTCTCTGAAGACAGTAAGAAAACTACAAGAGTTATAAGGTAGTGGCAACAGCTTCTGGATGAAGAGGAAGTATCTGATGAGCCGTAGGTACATTACTCCTGGACTTGTTAGCCATATGGCTCGTTCTTGTTTCCTTCACTGGTGACACTTTCTTTGTCGAGGACTCGGCCAGAACTTTCCTCACCTCGTTTGCTAGCTCTATAACATAATCCTCTTCATGTCCTGTGTGAAACAACAACAAAAAAAGATCAATGTCTATAGATTATAAAACCTTCAAGGTCAGAACTTTTGACTACAAAGTTGAGCAGATGTTGTTCTTGAAGAGTGATCATCAATGTTCAATCCCGAATTTATAATTCTTAATATCATGTTGAAGAGAAAGGGAGCTTGGACGAACCAATGTCGTGCATGGCCTTCTCTAGCAGGAAGAGATAATCTCTGTTGTTACCACATGGTCCATTGGCTGTCGCAATTTGTCTTCAAATACACAAAACAACAAGCTATTGTAAGGACAAGAATCTGGCATATAGATTGAAAGAACAGACGAGGTTGGTCTGGAGATTATTACAAGAGTTTACCTTGCCATGTCTTCTAGTGGCGCAGGTCCGAGGTAATACTTATTGGAGACTTTGTCTGGAGTAGAAGTGAATCTGAAGATTGAAAGAAATTTATCACAACTGTAAGACTTGTAGAAGAGAAGCAGAAGATTTATAGCCTTATCGATGTGAAAACAGCCTCAAAGGACATGTGTCATAGAAAACAACTTACACTATCACTCCGGTTACAGCTGGATTCAGGGGATCATTTTCCTGTGAACATTAAAAAGGAAACTTTTGAGGTCATTTTTAAGGAGCATTAGAGAATAAACTTGACCAATACAACCAGGCATGCCGTGACTCACCTTGAAGAAGTCTACACATGTCTTTAGATCATATTCGCATTCTCTACGTTCCAAGTACTGTGCACAAATAGAATGATCAACACATGGACATTAACATGGCACATCAAGCGATCTCGTCTTTCAAGGACATACCTCCATAGCCAAACTTTCTGTTTCTGGTCCTCCACGGACACAGAATGCAGCACCCCACTGTCAAGTAAGCATAGTATAGTTAGCAAGAAAAGAAGAATCTATGAGTACCTAAGCTCCTTGTAGCATATAGACAAGTAAGAATATCTACTAACGCATATGGCTTCTTCATCTTTCTCAAGGGTGCAAGTTCTTGCAGGGTGTTCTGGTGTGCCTCTATGATCAATGCAAGCTACAAGTAAAATTAAAGCACAAAAGAATCAAACTATTGATTGAGAAGACTATGAACCAATCAAATAAGTAAAGGAACAAACTTGTTTTCGTTGGGCTTACCAAGATCAAAAACACGTTTATATCCCTTAATGAAACCTAACACTTTCTCATCGTAGTTAAATCCAGGGTTCCACACAAGAGAGCCATAGCCAAAGACCCACATCACCATTGTTTGCACTTAATTGCTGTAAAATACCCAAAAACGGAAAAGGCAACATCTTAGATAAATACAAAATTCATATCTTAGCGGACGGTGAGAAAAAAGGTTCAACATGCAAAGACAAATAAAGCTTTAAAAACACATGTGCAACATACAATTAAGACAAATCAGATGAACCAGCTTTCCAATTGTTAATTCCTCTGTAAATATCAATAGATAAGCTCAACTTTTGGGTTCTCTTCAGGACAGCTCAGAAATACCTAATAAGGACCCAGCTCTTCTTTATTTGTAAAATTTTCTAAATATTTCAATTCAAAAAGGATTTACTTTTTTCTTCAGATTTGATGGTATGATCATAGATTGATAACCATTGTATTACAAATGTACAATAAACATAAAGCTTCACCAAACAGAATAATCGCTGAGAAGATGCAACAGAGGCTAACAAAACCAAAATGCAGAAAGAAAGAACAAACACATAAAAATCAAAACTTTACCGTCGGGCACGATCTTCGTGAAAAGAAAAACCAATCCAACGGTGAGACAAGGTCTTCTCTCTTAATTAAACAAGCCGAAAATTTCGTGAGAGGAGAGATTACAGAGAAAAAGGTTGAGGGAACGACGACGTTTAGGTTCGAATGGAGCAGGTAATGGTAATGAGACCACTCAGCTCCTTTCTCTCCCTCCTAGTCTCTCTCTCTCTGAATCTCTCGGCTTTACGGCTGTTGAATTAAGAAAGAAAATGGAAGGAGGAGGCGATGTGTGGGAAGAAGTGCATTTATAGAGAAAGAGAGAGATGGAGACAGAACCGTGTGTGTTAATGCCACGCATGTTGTTTCGAGTTCCGTTATATTTTGTCAGTTTCGTTTTCCATTGGTCACGTGACGGACCGATGAAGACGGTAGTTTCTGCCCCCGTTTCGTAAAAATAATATCTTTGGTCTCAAACTAAGGAATTTATTATATTCTTTTCAGAAATTAAATTACTTTTTTTTTTTTATGGAAACCAATTTATCCAAAACCTTTTTTTTGGTGTGAATATAATCAGTGACATGCCCAGAGAGACCTTAGACGAGTTTAATATAAAGGACCTTATAACAATATTTTGTCTTATAACGTTAAATAGTATATAGTTAAAAAAAATAGTATATTGTTATGAGTTAAGTTGAAAAAAAAAATAGTATATTAATAACATAAAACAAACTTTTAAAAAATGACTAAGAATTTCTTCGGATTGTTTCAATAATCTCTATGATATATAAACCATTCAATTCTAATTCAATTTTATTTTTTCCAATTCTCTATGTGAACACCTAAAAATTTGATATATTATCTAGCTTCCCATTGTCTAACTCTCCATTTATCTTTTTGATTTTCGATTTTTTCAAAACCTAAATACAATTCCTTTTTATTTATTTTTGGTAAGTTTTAAAAATAATTTTACATAACTTTCAATGGAGTTATATGTTCTCATCAGTTCAGTTTCATTGGGTACCAAGACAGCTAATTTGTCTGCTGATTTTTTAGCAAAATATACCATCTGTAGTCACACACATAAGAGCTGGCTTATGTATTGTAAACAAGGATAATTAATATCAATAAAGTTTGGTTGGCCAAAAAAAGAATTTTTTTTTTTAATTCCCTGATTGGAATCTTGCATCTCTAGTTTAGAGTATCTTACTATTTTGCTATAATAGATTTTCAAGTTTGGGACCCTAAAAATATATATATTTTTGGAGTCCAAGGCAAAAATCTTTATTTTAGTGAAGAGGCACGCCTCTGAATATAATAAAATGTTCAATTTTGGCTTGTAAAAAATTTAAATTATTAAATAGTTTATCAATTCTGACGAAAGGTTTTTTTTATTTTATCAAAAAAGGTTTAAAAAAAAAGTTCTTTAGTTAATTATAGAAGCATGATCTTTGAGGTTAACAAAGATCAAAAGTCAAAGCATGATTAAAAAAAGATCAAAAGTCAAAACACTAGAGTCAGAATGTATTTGTTACACAAACACAAATACATACATTATTAATTACCAACGTCATAGATACATAGGTGATTAGGTGTATAAATTAATAGTTGTTGGACTTAGCTTTAGGTTTTTTTTTTTTGTTCAACATATTGCTTCTTCACAAATTACGCCATAACAGACTTCGAGAAGGTTAACGGCAGATTTCTTTCACACGAATTATCTTCTCAAATAATCGAAGTTCTGAACCAATGAATAAATTAGAGTTAAAATCTAGTTTTAAAAAAACATATTTTTAATTTTGCCAAAGGAAATAACTTTTAAAAATTATATTTCTCTTAAATCCAATTTATAAAATTAGTTTGGATCACATAATCGAAAAAAAAAAGTTTGGACCCAAGTAAGAAAACAGTTGGGCCTGTGGACAGATACATCATGATATGGGCTTCGGCTGCACTAAGATCTCCACTCGCTTTCATCGTCTTCTATTTGGCGTCGACGTGTTGTTTCCCAGATGTAGCTTCTGAATATCTGGTAATGTCCATCCTTATCTCAATTGAATTTTTTGATGCTCAAACCCGTTAGGAATTCTTTTGATTCTTGTTTTAATTTCGTGTTGCGTGGTACCGAGTTATACCTGAATGTTGAAACCTAGCTGCATTTTGGGGATTTTGTCTGTATTCAGTTAATAGAATCCTTACTTTTTTTGTTTTTGAAGTTCTCAATTCTCAGACTCGTGGAAAAATATGGATCGAAAAAGCTCAAAATTTATGAATCTCATTTGTATTTTGTCTGGTTTTCTGGTAGGCATATACATGCAGATGAAAACTCGTTACAATTTCTTTTCCATTTTTCAATTGACAATATTGTTGAATGTTTCGGTTCACAGTTATGTTGTAACGTGATGATGAATTGATATTCATAAACCAAAATGCAGTGAATTGATTAGATGGAGGAAGGCACTTCGGGTTCAAGGAGAACGCGGTCCCAAGTTGCTCCAGAATGGACAATCAATGACTGTCTAATTCTCGTTAATGAGATAGCTGCGGTTGAAGCTGATTGTTCTAATGCTTTATCTAGCTTCCAAAAATGGACAATGATCTCAGAGAACTGTAAGGCTTTGGATGTACACAGAACTCTAAACCAATACAGGAGGAAATGGGATTCACTTGTGTCTGATTACAAACAGATCAAACAGTGGGAGTCTCAGGGCCGAGGCAGTGGCCGTTCGTATTTGTCCTTGAGTACTGAGAAGAGGAAGAAACTGAATCTTCCTGGGAATATAGATAACGAACTTCTCGAAGCCATCAATGCTGTTGTGATGATCCAAGAGGACAAAGCTGGGACTGAGCCTGATAATGACCCGGAAGCACAAGATGTTGTTGATGCCACTGCTGAATTAGGTACACAATTCTTCTTCAGTCTCTTACCAACAAGTAACACTTGGCCCTTTAGGAATCTTAGGAAAGACTTATTCCATACTTAGAGATTCAAA
Organism: Lepidium didymum; assembly: GCA_963920545.1. NCBI lineage: Eukaryota > Viridiplantae > Streptophyta > Magnoliopsida > Brassicales > Brassicaceae > Lepidium > Lepidium didymum. Next base: position 3,290,389 of record OY986980.1, read on the forward strand.
ATAATGCAAAATTTCGGTATAGTTTCGTTAGGCATAGTTGAAACTTCTGTCTGATACTGTGCTTCTCTTGTTTGTCGTGCAACCATTAGGCTAAATAGTGAGCTACGATATGGTGCTCTTTTCATTGTCACCATCCTTACTTAGGTAGAGATGCATTATTGTGAGCTGAATCACTGACACTCTTATGCTAACCTCTCGAATCACTTGGGTTGTCAAACTCAGCTCTTGCAGGATCGAAAAGATCAAGACAACGAACAATGGTGATGAAGCCGAATGTGCCACAAAATACAAGGAAAGGAGAAGTGCCACGGACAAACCAAATTTACGAAACCATTCAAGAGAAGCGTGTAAAAGTGACTCATAGTCATAAAACTAGAGAAGAGAAGAAGACAGTGGAAGAAATCTCCACGGATGAAGAAGAGGAGGTAGAAGAGATGGAAGTGAAGCTAAGTTATAAAATTGACTTGATACATGCCATAGTGGGGAGGAATCTAGCTCAGGATAATGAAACAGAGGATGGTGTTAGTATTGACAAAAAATTGAAGTTTGTGGGACAGCAAGCAGACGAGCTAAACGCTTGTCTTAGTGAAATTGTTAGTATCCTTAATAGGCTTCAAGGAGTTCCACAAGAATTCAAGTGATTTCCAATCTGACAAACTTTTAGCTCTGGATGTTTTAGGCATTTGCTTCTTTGGAAGTTGTTTAATGGAACAATAGTGATGTCAGGTGTGACTGAAGATGACGCGGTAAAATTAAGCAGAAATTACAGGAGTGAAAAAAAAATATCGACTTCACTGGGGATCGAACCCAGAATCTCTGGTTTCGTAGACCAGCGCCTTATCCATTGGGCCATGAAGTCTTTTGTTGTGAAGAATTAGAATTACTTATTTAGTCTTTCGAATTCGAACTAATACAAAATTAACGAATTCTAAAGGCATACATATATATATATCAAATGTTTATAAATTATGTATGAGTGTATCTTAAAGACAATCCATCAAAGTACACTATTTTTGGATTGAGTATATATATGTTTTAGATATATTAAAAAAGAAATCAAGTACAAGTAGTGATATTAGGTCAATGAAAATAAATAATGTGGAATGCAATATATTTGAAAATCTCAATCATACATTCATATTATAAAAAAACAACAACTTAAATCTGTACAGTTCATATGTTTTGACAAACACTAGCTAATTTGAATCTGGATTAATTAGACTAATAATCTAGTAGATTAATACAAATATAAACATAAAAACTCCACACGTAATCAAGGTTATAGAATACAAAATTATGAGTAAGCAACATCGAAAGCTTATAGAGTACTTGGTTCCACGTTGTTGACGAAAAGGATATTGTGCTTGACATTTGCTGTCATTTCACCACCAGCTCGCAAAATCTCATCTCATTATTGATTAATCAACACAAACCCTTCTCAAAAAATGTCTTCGGACGCATAAATCTATCTTCTTCCTCTCAGATTTTAAAGTTTCATTCGAAATGACCTGTGATGACAAATTTCCGATCGTATACTCTCTGTTATTGATCGTTTTCTGTCTAAACGGTTCAATCTCCGGTGATGGTGGTGGTGGTGATGCGGAAGCTCTTTTGAAGTTCAAGTCATCTCTTGTTAACGTCACAGCTCTCACAGGATGGGACTCTAACGATCCTCCTTGCTTTGGGAAAAAAGGAAGCGACTCGAAATGGAAAGGAATTATGTGTTCAAACGGCGTCGTTTTTGCTCTTCGTCTCGAGAACATGAGCCTTTCCGGTGCGCTTGATGTTCAAGCACTTGTGTCAATGCGTGGTCTTAAAAGTGTTAGCTTTATGCGTAACAGTTTCGAAGGGTCAATGCCACGTGGACTTAACGGACTTGTCTCGCTTGTGCATCTTTATATCGCGCATAACCGGTTTTCCGGTAAGATTGAGGAAGACTTTTTTGATAGATTGAAGGATTTGGTGAAAATTCATCTTGAAGGGAATCAATTTAGTGGTGAGATTCCGGAGTCGTTGACGAAATTGCCGAAGCTGATTGAACTTAATCTTGAGGATAATATGTTTACCGGGAAATTACCGAAGTTTAAACAGAAGAATTTGGTTACTGTTAATGTTGCTAATAATCAATTAGAAGGTCGAATTCCGTTAAGTCTTGCTCCCATGAACTCAAAATTCTTTTCAGGTAATCATCATCGTTGGAGATTTCCTCGATAAAATTCTATCCATAATTCAAAATCGCTAGATACGATTAGTAATACTATCATAACTATAATTAGTAGTCTATATATATTTTTGTAACATATAACAAACATTTTTCTATTTTATTTTTTATCCATCTTGTCTTTGAATATTAAGCTTAATCTGATTGTCCATGCGGAAACTTGAATGTATTGGTCGTGGACTCTTTTGTGAGTAGTAAGCACGTTAGGGACATTTATAAGTGTTTTCCATGCAACTAGGGTGAGATTGCAAGTTACAACTACTTAATGGGCTTATAATTCTTTTATTTTAACAATTCTTAGTGGGCTTATAGATAAATGAGTCGGGCCTTATAAGATGTTAATTTAATTTTGGGTCAAAAATAGGTAACAAGGGGCTATGTGGAGCGCCTTTGCTTCCGTGCAGAGACATTCGTCCGCCGTTCTTCACCGTGTTTCTTCTTGCTCTCACCGTCCTCGCCGTGATAATACTCATTACCGTCTCCTGCTCTGTTTGCATTCTCAGTCGCCGTCAAGTCAGAGATCAAGGCCAAAGTCATGGTCATGTTCATGGCCAAGTTTATGGACAAAATGAGCAACAACATAGTGAGAAGAGTTCGCAGGATTCGAAGGTTTACAAGAAGCTAGCTAACGAAAGTGTGCAGCGAGATGCAGCAATAGCATTAGCTGAGGGATCTCAGTCTCGAGAAGAAGATAAGTGGAAGTTGCATTTTGTTAGGAATGATCAGGAGAGGTTCACGCTCCAGGATATGCTCCGCGCATCGGCGGAGGTTCTGGGGAGCGGCGGCTTTGGATCGTCGTACAAGGCCGCTTTATCGAGTGGTCGTGCAGTGGTGGTGAAACGGTTTAGGTTTATGAGCAATATCGGGAGAGAAGAGTTTTATGATCACATGAAGAAGATTGGACGATTGTCTCACCCTAATCTCCTTCCATTGGTCGCTTTCTATTACAGAAAAGAAGAGAAGCTTCTCGTCACCAATTACATTTCCAGTGGCAGTCTCGCGAATCTTCTCCATGGTAAGATTAAAACTCAACCAAGTGTTTGTTCATCTTCATCTGATGATTTTTTTTTTCCAATGAATCTAATGAAATTTGTTTGATTAATTGTTGCAGCAAACCGAACACCAGGTCAAGTGGTTTTGGATTGGCCGATTCGATTGAAGATAGTAAAAGGAGTTACAAGAGGTTTAGCTTATCTCTACAGAGTATTTCCAGATCTGAATCTTTCTCATGGTCATCTCAAATCTTCCAATGTGTTGCTTGACAACAACTTCGAGCCGCTTCTAACAGACTACGCTCTTGTCCCGGTGGTGAACAGGGATCAATCGCAGCAGTTCATGGTGGCTTACAAGGCACCAGAGTTCACTCAGCAAGACAGGACTTCGAGAAAGTCTGATGTTTGGAGCCTGGGAATATTAATCCTCGAGATTCTGACAGGAAAGTTTCCGGCAAATTATCTCCGGCAAGGGAAAGGAGCTGATGACGAGCTAGCTGCTTGGGTTGAGTCTGTAGCGAGAACTGAGTGGACTGCTGATGTCTTTGATAAGGAGATGAAAGCTGGGAAAGAACACGAAGCACAAATGTTGAAACTGCTCAAAATTGGGTTGAGATGTTGTGATTGGGATGTGGAGAAGAGAATTGAGCTTCACGAGGCTGTTGATCGAATAGAAGAGGTTGATAGAGACGGAGGTGGAGGTCAAGAGAGTGTTCGATCTTCATATGTAACAGCTAGTGAAGGTGATCATCGTTCTTCAAGAGCTATGACTGAAGAGTTCTCGCTCATGTAATAGCTTCCATTGAAAAGGCCTGTCTTCTCCACTAGTCTTCTTCTTTATCTTGTTTCATTGATATTTGTTGATCAAGCAAGCTTCTTGTCTCTGTTTGTAGGTAAAGACGATTACTTATGTGTTTTTTTTCTTAATTGCCAGGGTTATTCGTATTCAATTCTTAGTTTTAACAGATATGGTTGATGAGTAGAAAAGCTTCACGCTTTTGTTCTTTTGTTGGTTATTTTCCTGTTTTGGTATCATCTAGACGCAAAAGAATGTCTGTTATGTCCATTTCTACTTCAACTTGTCCACTTTGTGATGCAGTGTTGAGATAAACAAGAATATTTATTTATGGTTTTCACAAGCTTGTTGCTTTAGCTATTGGGTAAAGTTGCAGCCTTGCAGCTGGTATATTCCTTGAGGATATATCTGATTCACTTTTACTTGTTCGTTTGATAGTGACTTCAATAAAAGTTTAGATATTTTTCTATATATATTTTCTTGTCCCCATGTGAGTTTCCTTTATCCCTTTTTCTTGGAATTTACAAGCATATTCAACCGAGAAGAAATTCAATCAGAATTAAAAGTGTTTGTAAATATTGTTGCAATCTACTCTGTATTGAAATCATTTTCTGTGTAAAATCCTCGTATAAAGCTTTTACCATCATCTCTCTGGTATCAGGTAGGTTGAGTTTCTATCCTAAACAGTTATTCTTTCTGATACAGTTCATCGTTTTTAGAACCTGTAATAAATGGTCTGTGTTTCAGTTTTTTTTTTCAGTTGTATATATATGTATCTTTAAGTTTTGTTCTCGGTTTCTGATGTTTTGAAGCTTATTTTAGTTTTTCTGTATGTTTGATCATCTCATATATTCATGAAGTTGGACCTTAGGGTTTCTTAATCACAAGAAAGAACAAAAACAGCCACAGGTTTCAGCTGTAGAGACTGGATTGAAAGTTTCAGTCTTCATAGGTTTTATATAAAAACACAGCTCGTGTGTTTCTTTTCTTTTGAAGCCTTTCGAGTTGGAATTTGATTTAACCGTTTCGGATAACATGTGATAGCATGTACTCCTACAATAAGGCTAAGGCACGTGTTCTTGATGAAGCATGTTCTTTTACATTGGTTTAGGTTTTTTGAGGAGAAGAAGCATAAACAGCATAGTACTGTTGCAGTTTAGATGGCTGTATCAGCAGTTTACCAAATTCAGTTACCTGAAAGTGGTGATCTTTACTCTTTACTAGCTGCTGAAGGGATAGAGTTCCTATTGTCGCATAGCGGAGAGGTACCAATTACTTACACTATTCATTGTTTTGCAATGTGTTTTGATATATTCGTCTAGTCTCTTTTACCTTAACTATAAGCTCACTTCAATCAGGTGCCGTTGGATTACATTCACGGGAAGACGGTTTGTCTCTTCTTTTCTGCAAACTGGTGCAGGCCTTGCAAGGACTTCACTCCAGAGCTGGTAAAACTCTATGAAAATCTCCAGAGCCGAGGAGAAGAACTCGAAATCATCTTTGTCTCATTTGATCATGATATGACTTCTTTCTATGAACACTTCTGGTGCATGCCATGGCTTGCACTTCCCTTCAATTTAAGCCTACTGAACAAATTAAGGGACAAGTACAAAATTTCACGAATCCCATCACTGGTTCCTCTATATTCAGATGACATCCCCATCGCTGAAGATGTAATTGGCCTAATAGAAGACTATGGTCCCGAAGCATTTCCTTTTACTAGAAAGAGAAAAGAAGAACTCAAAGCCATAGATGACTCCAAACGCATTGGAGGACAGTTGGAGAAACTCCTTACACATGAATCCCGGAATTACGTTGTTTCCAGAACTGGAAGTAAGGTAAAAACAATTACTGACTTGCAGACTGAATGTATGGTTAGATCAAATGGTCCTGATGTAGTTATCTTGAACATATGCAGGTGCTAATTTCTCAACTTGTGGGCAAGACCATAGGTTTATACTTTGGTGCACATTGGTGTCCGCCTTTTCGATCTTTCACTTCTCAGCTCATAGATGTGTACAATCAGCTTGCGACGACAGAAAAAGGCTCCTTCGAAATCATCTTAGTTTCTACAGACAGAGACTCAAGAGAGTTTAACATCAACATGACCAACATGCCTTGGCTGGCAATCCCTTATGAGGACAGAACAAGACAAGATCTTTGTAGAATCTTCAACATCAAACTCATACCGGCATTGGTCATCAAAGGACCCGAAGAGAAAACGGTTACCACAAACGCAAGAGAGATGGTATCATTGTATGGATCGAGAAGTTTCCCGTTCACTGAATCAAGGATCGTTGAGTTAAAAGCTTGTTTGAAGAAAGAAGGGGATTCATTTCCAAGGAAAGTGAAGGATAAGAAGCATGAACATGAGCTGAAGCTGGATATGGCGAAAGCTTATGTGTGTGATTTCTGTAAGAAGCAAGGTAGGTTTTGGGCGTTTTCTTGCGATTCTTGCGATTATGATCTTCATCCTACATGTGTGGAAGAACAAGAAGCATCGTTGGTTTAAGTCTTTGTGATTTGTGTGAAAGATTTTGTTAAACTAGTTGTTAACAAATAAGATTTGTTATGTTCTGAAAAGGAGAACAAGACTGGATGTCCTTGTACTCTTCTTTTTCTTCCGTTTTGTTTTGTCAAGTAAAACTCAAAACACAGTTAGGTATGTTCTCTCTGTGTTATAAACATTCTGAGTTTTCTATTGACAAAAATATATCTTATTTTAAGATTATATTTTTCATTTTGCATGTAATGTATTTTTCTTCATGATAACATCTTCTAGATTTGTTGCGTGCAAAAAAAAAAAGCCGTTTTTTGGTAAAATCTGTAACATACGATTGATAAGGAAATGTCAGTAAAGAGGCGGGAAAGAAGGAGAGACGTTCAAAAGAGAGAGAAAGAGAGAAGCAGAGTCAATGGATTTTTATAGAAACCTCTTTGTTCCTGTGTTCTACATTCCCTTTTCCTCGTCCTAAAATACAACAGACGAAGAACAATCAAAGGGATCTTGGAAAGGAGACAAACCCAGAAACTTACTTATCAAGGAAGACAAAACCAATTTTCTGCCCATTGGAGCTCAAAACATCTCTCTGTGGAGTACACTTAGATTTGAATGGCGAAGAACGGCGGAGGAAGTAGGAGGGACAGAGACGGAGGAGGATTTGGGCCGGATGGGTTGGTCGCTGTGGCAATAGATAGAGAAAAAAACAGCCAAGCTGCTCTGAAATGGGCTGTTGATAATTTGTTGCTGAGAGGCCAAACCGTCCTCCTCGTCCATGTCAAGCCTCGGGCTTCCTCCTCTTTATCATCAAACCCTTCTTTTAACTCAAGCTCTTCTAGTATGAACCTTTTTTCTACTTCTTCTGTTTCCAGTTCCTTGTGCTTCTTTTATGTGTCTTCTTTCTTTCTTGGTAACTGATGGATTTGTCTCTTTCAGGGACGAGCCAAACAAGTGATTCTTCATTGGTATGTGGGGACCCAGAAGGCTCTTATAAACAGGTGTTCCTTCCCTTTCGTTGTCTCTGTTCACGCAAAGATGTGAGTCTCTCTGATCTTATGTATTGTAATAAAGCTAGAAGCAATTATACCTCTGCTCTGTCTCTTCCTGTACTTATTATGTGCTTTCTTGAAATGGAACTTCATTCAGATACAATGCAAAGATGTGTTATTGGAGGAGTCAGATGTGGGGAAAGCTTTGGTCGAATATGCAAATCAGGTCATCATTGAGGTGTTGGTGGTTGGTTCATCCTCGAAAGGTGGCTTTCTCAGGTGTGTTTTATCAGTCTCTTTCTGGTTTTGCTGTGAATCTATTAACCGCAGATGGTGAATCAGAAGTCAACATCAGGTGTTAAAATTCTGCAGGTTCAACAAACCTATGGATATTCCAGGAACCATCACCAAGAACGCACCTGATTTCTGCACGGTTTATGTCGTCACCAAAGGAAAGCTATCAACAAAGAAAGCAGCATCTCGTGCTGCGCCTTCTGCTTCTCCATTGCGCAACCAGCTTCAACAGACTAGCTTGAAGCCGCATCCACGCCTGCCTTCTCCTTCTACCAGTAACACAAGAGGTTAAATGAAAACAGATATGGTTATTCTTACTGCTTCTTCACATGTCAATCTCCAGCAAAATACTTAACCTTTTTTTCTTTTTTCTTTTTTTTTCTGGTAGCTGAGAGACAGTCATTTGAGTCTCAGCATCGCAGGTCCCTAGACGATCAATCAGATGGCTTCAGGTACATCACTCTTGTTTAACATTTGAAACGCTTAGGGAATCATGATCATAGGCTTTAGACGATGAAACAAAACTTCTTGGTTGGGACAGGTCCCCTTTCACTAGAAGAGGCTTGAATGGGAGGTCTTATGGAGATCTATCATTCGCGGATTCAGACATATCCTTTATCAGCTCTGGAAGACCAAGCTCTGAGCGTAACTATACTTCCTTATATGACAATGCTGATCCAAACCGGACTCCTCCAAGACTATCAAATTTCTCAGACATTGACTATGGTAGCTTCGAATCAATGACCTATGGACGGAGGTCAATGGATATAAGCTCACCAACTGCTTTCTCAACAGGCTCTTTTGAGAATGAAAGGTTTTCATCTGCGTCCCAAGGAGTGGTAAATTTGATCTGTAAATCCTTTTTCAGGTTGTTATACTTTGATTTGCTACATGCAAAGAAGTTTTATGGCTGAAAATTGTAAAACCAGGATGATGTAGAGGCTGAGATGCGGAGGCTTAAATTGGAGCTGAAACAAACAATGGAAATGTACAGTACAGCTTGTAAGGAAGCTCTCACAGCAAAACATAAGGTATAATATCCGCAAAAACGAGTACCACGACTTCAATTCTGTTTCCCGGTTGCTACAATACGAATTCAAAATCCAATTGCTGAACCTGCAGGCAACAGAGCTTCAACGCTGGAAGATAGAAGAAGAGCGGAGATTGGAAGAGGCTAAGAATGCAGAGGAAGCTGCGTTAGCTATTGCGGAGAAGGAGAAAGCAAAATCCAAAGCAGCACTGGAAGCAGCTGAAGCAGCCCAAAGGACTGCTGAAATCGAGTCCAAAAAGAGACTTGATGCGGAAATGAAAGCTAAGAAAGAATATGAAGAGAAAACAAAAGCTGTGAATGCATTAGTACACTCAGATATTAGATACAGGAAGTATACCATTGAGGAGATTGAGGATGCAACAGAGTTCTTTGATGAGAAATACAAGATTGGAGAAGGCGGTTATGGACCTGTCTACAAGTGTTATCTGGATCACACACCTGTGGCTGTGAAAGCTTTGCGCCCAGATGCAGCTCAAGGCAAGTCCCAGTTTCAGAAAGAGGTGAAGTCTCGTCCTAACAAACTCTCTGAAAAGCTTTAAATCCCTCAGGCTCTTTTTTGGCATCTGACTTTAGTTAAGTGCAATTTATTAATTTAACACAGGTAGAAGTGTTGAGCAGCATAAGACACCCTAACATGGTTCTTCTGCTTGGAGCATGCCCAGAATGTGGATGCTTAGTGTATGAGTTCATGGCTAATGGGAGCTTAGAAGACTGTCTTTTCAGGAAAGGAGACATCCCGCCCCTCTCTTGGCAAACAAGATTCAGAATTGCTGCAGAGATCGGCACTGTACTGTCGTTCCTCCACCAGACTAAACCAGAACCACTGGTTCATCGTGATCTCAAACCAGCAAATATCTTACTAGACAACAACTTTGTCAGCAAAGTTGCTGATGTTGGCTTGGCTAGGCTGGTTCCTCCATCCGTTGCAGACACCGTGACACAATACCACATGACATCAACTGCTGGCACGCTTTGCTACATTGACCCAGAGTATCAGCAGACAGGCATGCTGGGTGTGAAATCTGACATTTATTCACTCGGCATTATGTTTCTTCAGTTAATAACAGCAAAACCACCTATGCACATAACTCATTATGTTGAAAAAGCCCTCGAGAAGGGGAATTTGAAAGATCTCCTTGACCCTGCTGTGTCTGAATGGCCTGTTGAAGCCACTGCAGAGTTTGCTAAGTTGGCTCTCAAGTGTGCACGGATAAGGCGAAAAGACAGACCTGACCTTTCCAAAGTTACCTTGCCAGTGCTCAACAGATTAAGAGTACTTGCTGAACAATCAACTCAGTCTGCAGTAGTCATTAACAGCCCCGGACCAACCCCATGCGAAAGTCAAACTTCCTCCCCAAAGTTGTGAGAACTGACAAATCAATACCAAGATATGCATTTCAAGCTCAGAACCATTAACTCAACTCATGTTTTCTTCTCTAATAACCCTTTGTTGCACATAAGAAGAGACAAAGAGGATTCAAAGGCAATCCATATCCCACCGGAAGTTACACTTAACATGAAAAGGTATATACGCTCATGAAACGAGCAACCAAATATGCGTGCTCAATGTATAATGGTGTAGAGTGTCCTACCCTTGTAGAAATTGTACAGATGATTATAGTTAGCTTCCCATCTAGCTCAAGATGAAGGAAAATCAAAGATGAAACCTTTCTGTCCTGCAACTTATGTAACATAAAAGCAAATTTTAAAGATGATTGCAGTCCCTCAGAACAGAGAACACCACACCTCCGTAAACCATAAAACTAATGGATATTATATCATTAACAAATGTGGTGTCATCTTACAACAGTACCTATAATCTTTTCTGTTACGATTATTACTCTAATTACCAAAAAGAATATTCAAATAGTCTCCATTAAAGGCAATGCTCTTCTTCATCCAAGTAAGCTCAGAAACCATTTGTGGATTTGCCCAATTGTGGCCGTTTGTGGATAAGATTACATCGCTTCCGCAACTTCTTCATCTCCTTCCTCTTCTTCATCTACTATTGGCTGGATCCTCTTAGGTCTGCCAGAAAACCTCACATTTTTTCCAGACAAGAACTTCATTGCTTTCTCTAAAGTAACCTCACCTGGTTCTATGTTCTGCCAAAGTACCAATTACCCACCATGAAAACGATGATGTTTTGAACTCATTTCATCATATAGAAAACAATAGATCCTAGCATACTATGTATCCAGATCCACAGCTCATTCCCACATGAAACTAAGAACCAACATCTCCAAAATAAACTCCTGTTACTCTACCAAAATCACACTCTAGGCCTTGATTGGTAAGACTTTTTGTTGAGCATAATGCCCATTCAATAGCCCAATCATATTTGTCCATAAATTCTCTCAAATATGATTGGCTATTAAAAGAGCATTATGCTCAACAAAAAGCCTTACCAATCAAAGCCTAAGGAGGCATCATATTTAATTAGGTAACTATACCTTTGGAACAGTAGCCATAGTGCGGCGATGTTTAACAGTAAATCCAGATTTACTAAGTTTCAAGAGCACAGGCTGTCCATCATCAGGGTGAGTTCCCTGGTCAGAAATCAGTATAACAAGTCGTCAGAGTTCCAAAATCTTGAAACAGCCCAGCCAGGCATGCAATAACTTTAACCTTAATATCAGTCTTACCAATGTCAAAGGATAGCGTAATAGTTCGAGAGCACCTTCAAGCGTAAGAGAGTTCACATCCTTTATCTGAAAAACAAGGTTGCAAGAAATTTCTTGGTAAGAAAAGGCAAGCAATATATCACCAAGACATTACTGGCAAACATATGAACACTGAACGTTTATTCAGTATGCCTCCATTTAAGAAAGAAAAGAAATATAGAGATATTTTTTTAATATGTAAACTCCAACATACATGGGATGCATTTGCTCGTTTTGGTAAGTGCCCTTTTTTATCCTCACCGAGCTGTACATAATGCCCATAAGGGCCACACTTTAAAATAACCTGAACAAGGAAATGAGTTCAGCAAATTAAAGTTTTAAAAAGAAATTGTCAACAGAAAAGGGTCAGAACAGCGAGACCTTCTCACTGGTATTGGGATGAAGACCCAGCAATTTGGGCTCTTCTACACAGGTATTCTTTGGAGGGTCATCTTCATCTTCATCCTCTCCATAAAGTGTTTTAGCAATGAACCTGTATATGAAGCACATAGCTCAAATTATTGCCGTGATCATGGTACTAACACAGACAGATTAAGAATTCAAAAAAAAAAAATTAATAGGTTAAATATTGATGGAGAGAATACATAAGTATCTCATGTGTAAAAAGTTAAAGACTCAATAGCCCGCAACTTACTTGCATGAAGGGTACTGATCACAACCAATGAAATATCCCGTACCAAACCTACTTACTTTGAAACTTAAGGTGCCTTCCATACAACTGAAACATGGAGAGAAACCCAATTAAGGGGTCAACATACACTCATTTAATATATAAAGAAACATTTTATTCTTGCCTTTGTGTTTCACTGTACAATTTGATATTTCACAAATTATGTACCAATAGTAAACGTGAAAATATATATATATATGAAAGCAAGGATTTCTTCAGATATTAAGTCAGATGCTTTATCTCGAAATTGATGCCAATTTCTAATTTTGATTTAGTAGGAGGTAAGATGGTAGGCAGACCTCGGGCACGTCCTACTAGGATCAGGAAGGGAAGAAAACAGATAGCCCTCATATTTTTTTTCCAACATTTTCTCCACCTGTAAAGTATAATAATGTAAGAAATTAATACAAGAAACTTTGGAAAGAAAATAGACTTCCAGTATTCATTCTTGAAAGAAGGTACCTGTGGGCGTTGGACATTTTCAACACGTTTACAATACGCACTGAATCGTGTCCAGTAGTCTCTTAGGAGACCTTTCCATTCAGTTACACCACCCGAAACATTATCAAGCTGAAAGGAAGATCAGTCTGAATATCTTATCTTGTAATATCGAAAATTTATGCTATGATGGACTAAATATCCACCTCAGATTCCATATCAGCAGTAAAACTATAGTCTGTGACCTCAGTGAAGTAGTTGGTAAGAAAAGCGGAAACCTGTAAAGATAGTACAGTGGTTAGAAAGATATGTTGCGATGATCGGTTTATTAAATCATCAATTAAGGAGCTCAATAGAAAAGGAAAATACCATTCTCCCACGGAATTCTGGATACAGGACTCGACTCTTTATTGTTATGTACTTTCTGTCCTGCAAAAAAAATACATGGTGTCAAAATGCTTCCAGTTTAGGCTCACATAAAAGGAGGGGTATTGCTAATTTCAGAGGAGGGTAGAGCCTCTTAACCTTCAGCAAGGAACAGAAGCACTAGAAAAATGCCAACAGTTTCCTAGTACGAGAACATACCTGTAAAACCCTAAATATAGATGCATATGTTGAGGGTCTACCTATCCCCAGCTCCTCGAGCTTTTTAATCTGAAACACATTAAAACATGGTTAACAAATTATGTAGTTTGAAACCTTGCTGCAGTAGAAGCACTCATGTCTAATGTCTGCACAACCATCAGATTTCAGCACTCTAACAAAAAGAAACTCCTTATCATTTCATGCTTAGCTACCATCTTACTGAAACTGAAATGAATTACTGTAGATGAGAAAAGTTTATGATTAATGCTTAACTTCAAGAATTATGAAAGCAATATGTGGAAGCTATAAAGTGAAAGTATCTTCTAGCTGAGCGGGAACCAAAATGAGCTAATGGAGGCTAACATGTGATTTGTCAGATTTCACTACACATCTGACGTATTCAGTCTACTAATTAATTGGGTCTTGGAGTTCAGAGAGGAATGTTAGATTTCAAAAGGAATCAAGAAGGCCAAAGAACGGATCATATTGTGAAACAAAATTGTGTCAGTATCCTCTTCTCATCTTTCTAATCACATTTCTTCTTCTTCACCTATAAAATACTAACTCACCGGGACTGCTAATTCCAGAAAAATCCTAAACTGATGATTAACATATTGCGGAACTGGATCTTAGACACTTTTGACACAAAGGAAATACGAGTGCTATACCAGTGACCCCTCGGAATAGCGAGGTGGGTGCTGAGTATGGTGCTGCTTGAGCTCCACTTCACCAATATTTAGCAGATCCCCATCCTGAAAAGAGGAGCAACTAATAAAGGTCCAGTATTTCTCATGAAAGAAAAATTTGAAGATAGAAAGAAATGAAACCATGATATACAAAGCATGGCTGAAGAAAGCACTTGTGATATTAGAAATAGTACCTTCAACAGACAGAGAGTTTCAAAAGTTACCCCCCGCTCACTACTTTGATCATTGTCTTTATTTTTGATTGCCTTAGCTTCAGAATCCTACAGTATCACCACGAGAAACAACAAGTCTGCCTTAGAACATGTCCAAAGAGAAGAAGGATCACGGATTAACTGATAACAAACAAAATATAATTCCACAATACACAAGACGTCAAAATAATCACAGCGAAGAGAAAAAAAATGACAAAGTATTGCTCCTAAAGCCAAATATAGGGAATCATCAGCAGACGAGGCACTAAAAACCTCACCTACTGATATAACTGCCAGGTAATCAACGATAATATGAAATAGTTTGTACCTCGTAAACTGCCTGGTATCCAAGGAATTCAACTTTTGAGCATGATGATCTGAAGATAATGGATTCAGAGGCATTTGCAATATCAAGTTGTATCTGAGATAGAAAAGATTCACAAAAAAATTGGAGAGATATGTAGGGTTTCAAATATTAAATCTTGAACCATTCAATAACGGTCGATGTGAAAATTCAGCTACATATACTCTTTTATTTCTCTCTCTCTCTCTGATAAATAAGACCCTACTTTACACTATATGCAAGATTAATAGAGAAAAATAGTTCACATAATACCTGCGCAATGGAAGCAGGTTCCATCTGACATGCCATAGCTCGTGACCATATCAAGGTATATAATTTTAGAGAATCCACATCAAGCAGGCTAGCAAGTGTTGCTGAAAATACATGCAAAAGATGTCGAGAGTTAAGACAATAAATCATAAAGTTATTGATAATGACAAAATGAAATCCACTAGACTTGTGGAAGCAAGGTAAATTTATTACTTACACGGTAATCTACATATATCGGTAGGTCTAATAGCTTCGTGCGCCTCCTGAGCGTTCTTAACCTTTTTAAAATATTTACGAGGACTACCTGATGCAAAATTCTTCCCATACCTGTAGATAATAAGTAAATAGCTTCTATAGTCTCTCGAGTCAATGGACTAACGTAAAATAACTTGACAGATGCATTTATATGTCTTACCTTCTTGCCACCAAGGACTGTATATTTTTGATGGCTTCATCAGCTATCTGATATGAACAGAAACAGACGAAAAGGTAAACAAATGAATCAAGGAAAATTAAAGTACAATTGTAACAAAAGGAAAAAGAATTAGTCAGACAGTAATGTTTCGAGAAAAAAGGAAAAAAAAGCCACCCACATGTAAACCATCTGTCCGCATGTATGTTATAAGACCAGCTGATTTACCATCGGAAAGTTGGACGCCCTCATATAGTTTTTGAGCAAGCTGCAAAGTAATTATTTTCTGAGGAATGCACTCTATGAAAAGTGAATTGAAAAGGAACATATTTCAGTTTCTCAACCTTCATGGTGTATGCTGTTGAAAAATGCAATTTGTTAGCAGCATCCTGCTGGAGGGTTGATGTTATGTATGGAGTTGGTGGATTTTTCTGTGTAGTGCTTTTTTTAGTGCCCTTCACTAGAAAACCGTCTGATCTGATCCTTTGCTCAATGTCCTGTGCCTTTGCTTCAGAGCTGATAGAAAGCTGATTTAACCTTTTTGAATTTAAACTGGTCAAGTGAGCTGAAAAAGGGGCTGAATTATCTTTCCCCTGCACTTTGATTCCTACAGTCCAGTACTCTTGAGGCTTAAATCCGTCAATTTCACTTTCTCTATCACATACAAGAGCCAAAGCAGCAGACTGGACTCGCCCAGCTGATGGACAACCCGGAAGTTTCCTCCAAAGTAGTGGTGAAATATTAAATCCAATTAGATAATCAAGAGCACGACGTGCAAGATAAGCATGTACCAAGTCCCCGTCAATTTCTCGTGGGGCTTGAAGTGCACTTTTTATGGCTGACTCAGTTATCTCATGGAAAACAACCCTTGCCACAGTCATACTTTCATGTAAGGCACCCTGCTGCTGCAACATCTCTATGATGTGCCAGGCAATCGCCTCTCCTTCACGATCTGGATCCGACGCAAGAATCAAATTTTCAGCTCTGAGGAATAAGGTAAACAAAATGAGAGAGAAAAGCACAATAAGAAAAACCATAGGAAAGAAGTAACTCATATCATATGACGCTTGAAGCAGTGATATATCTTAATAGCTAGACAGCACAATGACACACCCGAAAATTATTCTAAAACTAAGGACCAGATGAGGCAACAGTAACAGTGATTTTACACTTAGTTAAACAGGTAAAGAACTGTACCCATTCAATGCCACTTTTATGCTCTTAATATGAGTCCAGGCGGAAGATGGAACCTCCCAAACCATGCTAAAGTCGTCATCTGGCCTCACTGAACCAGACCTTGAGGCCAGGTCCCTGATATGACCATGACTTGGCAAAACCTCATACATGTCACCAAGATAACCCTGAATGATCTTTGCTTTTGTAATTGACTCAACGACAATAACAGATTTTCCACTAGGTGGATAAAGCGGTTTAGATGCATTTTGGCCTCGATGCTCTATGCTGTTTTTCATGGGTTGAGGAACCTGCCTCTGTTTTGGTGCATTGCTTGCTTTTGTTGACTTCAAATGTTCAGACTTAGCATTTGATGTAGCAGAACTTTTGGGCTCCTCCACACTGAGATTTTTTGTCACCTACATTTGAGAACAGTACCATTAGGTAAAATAAGCATGGGAGAGAGTATTATATTCCTAAGATTTTATGATTTTATAAATTTAATACCTTAGCAAATGAAGACTTCCGATTTCTAGAACCAGAATGTTTTGGCTGGGTAACGCTTATAGAACTCTCTTCTACAGAAACTGCCTCTAAAACTGGTTCCACTGAAGAAGATGTATCTCCAGCTTTTTTGCTCTTTCGCCGCTGTTTTCTTTTGACAGCAGTGGCTTGCTCACCATTGCAAGCAGGTGAAGATGCAGTTGATAGTTCCACCTTAATGCCGCCGCTAACATCTCCAATAACTGGATCAGTAGAGGTCACCACTTCAGCTTCTGAGGAAGCTAAGACCTTATGCTTCTTCCGGATCTTCTTAACTTTCTTGAGACCTGATTTATTTCCACCAGTCATTTCATCACCACCAATGTTATCCTTATTTTCAGTGTTAGGGACTTGAGAAGAATATTTCCCAGCCTGCTCCTGTTCTGGTACATTTATTGCTTCTGTTGACTTACAATGCTGTTGTTCCGACTTGGAAGTTGATGGAGTAGGACTTCCGGGCCCCTCCCCCGAGGGAATTTTTGCCACCTCCTTCTGACAACTGTAATGTTAGGGGAAAGAACCAAGGGTATGACTATTATGTTTCCCAAAAAATTACAAATTAATACCTCTGCAGATACATAGTTCCAATTTTCGGAACCAGAGTGACCTGGCTTGCGACTGGTTATTGAGCTCTCTTGTAGAGAGGCAGTCTCTAAAACTGACACCAATGAAGAAGATTTATCTTCGAGTTTCCTGCTCTTAGGCCGACGTTTTGTTTTGACAGTAGAGGCTTGGTTAGCATTGCTAGCAGGTGAAGTGGCAGTTGATAGTTCTACCTTGATGCCACTGCTAACATCTCCAATAATTGGTTCAGTAGAAGCCACCACTTCAGCTTTTGTGGAAGCCATAACCTTTTGCTTCTTCCACTTTTTATTAAATTTCTTGAAACCTATTTTATTCCCACCAGTTTTTTCATCACCACCAACAATGCTTGCCTTATTTCCAGTATTAAGGATTTGAGAAAAACATCTCCTCGTTAACGGTCTCACACTATTTCCAAAGGACCTTGAAGTCGAACTGCTCCAATGTGCTGCATAACTAACGGAACCGAGAAGCTTTAGATGCGAAGGAAGTGAGCAAGCTAACTTAAAAATACTTGCATTTTCTCTTTTAAACTGAAGCTGGCAGACATTTTTATATAATTTATCGACCCGAACTACTGAAGAGGAAGAGGAGGCCGGGAAATTCTGAATCGCCTTGCATTGCAACTGGATCGATAAAAACAAGTAATCGCCAGAATCTCCATGAGTTACTGAAGAATTTTCACACGCTTATACATAACATAGACCAAAAACTGAAGCTTAACAAAACGAATTTGACTCATTTCAAAAGTAGAACGACGACAGTATAAAGATTTAGCCATAAAGATATAAAATTTGAAATCGGAAATCTAGCAATTCAGTATCTCCAGATGAAAAGTCGAAACACAAACCTTAGCCATAATAGGACGAAGAGATAGAACTGAAGTCGAAGAAGAAGAAGACTTAGCAGCCGCAAGTGAGATGGTTCTTTGCATTGGAAATATTCTGCTTGATTCAGAAAAGCATAATCAGTGATTTTATATATCCATCCAGCAGAAAAAGAAAGATTTTGTTGATGGCGGATATGTCTGGTGAAGATATTCTTTGACGACGCTTTAAGGGTTTACAAATTACAAGTCTCGGGGGTTTATCTGCAGTGCCTTATATATAACTCGGGTCGGGTCGGATATAGATCAGGATTAATCAGAAGCGGCCCAATACCCGGTCAATTATCTGTACTGGCCCAAATAAATCATCCGTACTGGCCCAAATAAATCATCTGGATCCTAGCAGCGAAGTTCTGTCTCTCTCGGTACTTGCTTCTTCTTCAGATGAGTTTAGCTTCTGCTTCATTGGCTTGGACTTTGTTCCCAGCTCTTCTTTGTTTCTAGGTGATATAATTAGGTATTGTGTCTCGCTCTCTACAATTTTGACTTGCATTTTTTCGAAGTTTCTTTCTGTTAGGTTCATGATTTCAGCTGTTGTCAGATTCTTTATCGATGCCTCGCTTCGCTGTTAGACTCTTCAAATGACTTTGTTACAATGGAATCTCTGTGTATAGTTCGATGTTTTTCATTGCGTAGATATTTGATTCGCTAATGATAATTACTTCTTTCGTTTTGAATGTACGAGAGAACTTACTTTGATTCATATGACCCAATTTCGAGAGCTTCTTTTTTTTTACTCAGGAACACTTGCTGAATCTATATAGCATATAACTGTTTCAGGGTTTATAAATGGATAGAAGGCAGCACGATTATGCTGCGTCTTCTGGGTTGCCTTATGCTCAGCAACAGCAGCAACAAGGGCCCAATTTTCAACAGCATCAACAGCCATTCGGATTCCATCCGCAACATCCACAGTATCCATCACCAATGAACGCTCCTGGTTTCATGCCTCCTCATCCTTCTACGCAGCAATTCGCTTACCAGCATCCTATGCATCAGCAGCAGCAACCACAGGTTCTTCCTCATCCTCCTCACCCACAGATGTTTGGTCAACAGCAACCTCAGCCTTTCCTTCCTCATTTACCACCACATCACCTTCCTCCGCCATTCCCTGGTTCTTATGATTCAGCTCCTCCTCCTCCCCCTCCTCCTCCAGCTGATCCAGAGCTGCAGAAGCGAATTGATAAGCTTGTTGAGTATTCGGTTAAGAATGGTCCAGAGTTTGAGGCTATGATGCGTGATAGACAAAAGGATAATCCTGATTATGCTTTTCTGTTTGGGGGAGAAGGGCATGGTTATTACCGCTATAAGCAATTTCTCTCTATGCATCCCCCTGGAGGACCCTTTGATCCTCCATTTCCGTCATCTTCTATGGCTATGATGCATCATCCGCCAAATCCCCTGATAAGTCCAGTAAACAATGTGCCCAGTGCATTGGCAGTTCCACCAATACGCCAACTTCCTTTCCCACCGTTCCATGACCACCACCAACTGCCACAGCATCTTCCGCAACCTCATCATTTTGCTCCTCATAATCGTCCTGAGTCTGATCAATCAACTCATGCATTCAGAGGTCTATCTGGTCCACTCCCTGCTGATGTTGCAATGGAACTAAATAGTGTCTTGGGCAACCTTAATGGCACAAAAGAGTCTATCAAAAGTGCGAAGATTTGGTTTATGCAGAGATCTCCTTTTGCACCAGCTTTAGCAGAGGCACTTAGAGACAGGGTCTTTGCAATGGATGATTATGATAGACAGATGCACATAGTTTATCTGGTTAATGACATTCTGTTCGACAGGTATCTAAACTTAATCCCAGATAACTGTTTACATAGTTCGAGATGTCTTCTGCGTAGACTTAGTTTTTCGTTTATTTTATCTTATTAGAAATCTCTGTTTTCAAATTCTGGTTAATGTGATAAATTGGGTTGCAAATTAGGATACTTCTACCCAAATATTTTCTTGTGTTTTCTACTAACCTGCTTCTTCAAATACAGTTTGCAAAGGAGGACAAACTTGCACGAGTTGGACAATGAAACTCTTGCTTTCAGACCTATTTTGGGTTCTATGCTGGGGAGGATTTACCACTTCCCACAGAACAAGGAAGAAAACCAATCACGTCTGGAGAAAATTTTGCAGTTCTGGGCTTCAAAGGAGGTTTTTGATCAAGACACCATCTCCTCCCTTGAGAAAGAGATGAAAAGTGGACCACCTGCAAATACCTTTTCTCATCCGCCTGTTATAGCAGCAAACTCCTTGCAACGTCCAGGTACTCCTGCTCTTTTGTGAGAGAGACAACAATTATAACTTTACCTATGTATTTGACGAATATGATTTAGATGTGACCATAAACCAACAAATTTTTATCTTTATATGCATTTGCAGGAATGCTGCAACAGCCACCAAACAGTAATGTCCCTGGCACAATGAATTTGGAGCATCCGGTTGCGACCCAACAGTTTATCCCAAATGTGATGCCTCCTGGTTCCTTTCCCGGTTCCGTACCACTTAACCCTTCTATACCACCACCAACCCAACCACCTACTGGTGAGAAGCCACCTCCATATCCTCTCTTTCCTCCAGGTCTGATCCCTGGGATGGTCAGAAAGATGCAGATCGGTAGTGGTGTGCCTTACTCTCCATTGAGCCCTCTTGATATCCCAACTGTCATACCACCATCTGATGTACCTCAATCTCAAGTACTCGAGAGAGTATCTAAGTTCTTTAAAGAGATAGGTGAGGTCAACCCAAGTGAAGGTCCCATGGGATCTGAATCACAAGATGACTATGAGAATTACGAGCGGGATAGTCCACAGCGTAAAGGAGGTGCCTGCATTCCTCCACCTCCCAATCTACAGGTGGACCCCGAGACAGGAACATATGCGGATGGAAGCACTGACAAAAAGAGTGGATCAGGGAGATTGGGACTTGGGGCTCTGGCGGATCCTAACGAACCAACTCAGTACGATGATGTTTACACATCTTACAGGAAACACAGAAGTACGAATTATCACACATCCATGAGTGCAAGATCCACAACAACTAGATGAGATTCAGTTTCCGAATTCTTGTCTTCTAATGGCTAGTTCAGTAACAAAAAGTTGAGTCTGCTTCCGTCCTAGTTGTTACTGTGACAAATGTGATACTCTCAACTTTGAAATAGACCAAAGCTCATGCAAGTTTTGTTTATGGTAATGTGAAGCCTTGATAAATGACAGATATTAAATAGAACAGCATATTATGTTGACCAAAAAAAGACCAACATATTATTGTGTTAAGGCCATATACTTAAAGTCATTAGAAAATCAATTTTCAACTAAAATATTGGGAGAAAGAGGTTTATAGCTTACTCACTAATGTGAAACAAACATAAACATTAAACTAAATCAAGAATTCACTTGCACATAAGAGAAGAGTCAAGCAAAGGCAATAAAATCCCTCAACATTCAAAAATCTTCATGAAATATATCAGCGTTTGAGCTTTGAGTTGAAAATCTATTAGGGAGCGAGCCTTTGAGGGTCACGCGGGAAGAGCGATGTTTTGCGGATGTTATTGAGGGCACAAAAGAGCATTACCACTCGTTCCAGTCCCACTCCAAATCCACCGTGAGGAGGTGCACCGTACCTATAAACAATTTTATTTGTACAAGAACCGTCAGCTATTATAACCAACAGAAGGAACCAAGCTGGTTCGGTTCAGTTTGTGATTAACCTGAATGAGTCGATGTACGTGGATATTGTCTTGACATCAATGCCACATTCCCCTGCACGTTTTTCCAAGACTTCTGGGATATGGACACGTTGAGCTCCTGATATGATCTCCTCACCTAGGAAAGAGAACCCCTAAAAACTTAGTATTGAAAGTATGGAGTAACATAATTAAAGAGAATACATACAAGGTAAAACGAATGACTCAAAGATGTACCTCTGATGAAGACATCAAAGGAGTTACTGTAAAGAGGATTATCTGCACAAGGCATAGTGTAGAAAGGCCTAACTGCCCTAGGATAGCGATTCAATATATAAAACTCTGTGTTATACCTGTTTTCATTATCAAAAGCAACAAAGCGATGGTGTTACAACTTTGTCACAGCGAGATACAAAACTATAGCATTTTGAGAACGAAAATGATCTCAAATAGGGTGTAAAAAGGTAATGTATTACTTTTCCAAGACAAGCTGGCCAAGTTTTCTCTCAGATTCAGTGTTTAGATCACCAAGAGGATCAACCTCAACACCAGCTTCCTGTCAACAACATCAAAATTACACTTATGATTTGATAGTACATTTGAAAAACTCAGGTAAAATGCAAAATATACAAGTCATACCTTAAGCATTTGAACCCCTTCTTCAAACGTTAATCTCAACGTTTTTGGAAGAAACTGCATTTTAAGGCTAATCATCACAATTTAATAAGATACAAAAACTTGGTAGCTAACGTTCCTTTCTCATACTGCATATGGTTACCTTCAACGGTTCAAATGGGTACTGCTTTCCAACAGCTTCAAGTTCCTTTTTGCACTTCTCATTCAAGCTAGTGAATATAAATACAAATAACTCGTCCACAAGGTCCATTATCTGCACAAACAAGAGATATTAGCACCACTGGCTGAACAGAATTACTTGAGATAAATTTATATTTCTAACAGCAAACTCTTACCTCAGAATAGTGTTCTCGAATCTCCATCTCCACATCAAGACCAACAAATTCACACAGATGTCTATGAGTGAAAGAGTCTTCCGCCCTGAAAACAGGACCTATCTCAAAGACACGTCGAAAGTCACCACATATTGCCATCTGCTTATGAAGTTGAGGAGACTGAGCCAGACAAGCAGGCTGCCCTTTGTAATCGAATCTAAATACAGCAGAACCTCCCTCGCTACTACCAGCCATCAGTTTTGGTGTGTGGATTTCAACAAAGCCCTTGGATAGTAAGAACTCTCTGAACGCCTACATAATTGTTAGCTTATTCAGCAAAACAACGTACAAAACAACCAAACCATGAAAGAATATACTATTACTAATACATATCTCTAATGATTATTTTATCCGTGATGCATATACAAGTGACACAAGTGATACAGCCTAATCCTTTTGAACACCAATGCCTTACAATTGCGACTTGGCACTGAATGCGGAAGATGGCTTGATTAGCCGGTGTTCTGATGTCAAGCACCCTATTATTCAAACGTGTATCCTGATTCACGCGAACAGCTGGCGTTCCAGTCTGCAACAATCATGAAAACAACCAGCTCTTATGAAGACATTGACCACCAGAAGAACACAAGTAATCAGAAATAATAGCACAATTGTACCACCTCCAACGAAATCTCGAAATCTTGAAATCAACATACTATACCTGAAGAGATTTTTCTATTTCTGCTTCACTTCGGGCAGCATCCTCCACAATAAGTGGTAATACTGTCAAGGCTTTGTTGACGCAGTAGAGTTTTCTGACTTGAATTTCAACCTGCAATAACATTATCGATCCACACACAAACACAAACATGAGTTCGGGTCACCATTTAGACCAGACGAAATGGGAAGATAAGAAAAGCAAGCAACCTGCTGCTGTGTAGTTGACGTCACAGGATCCTTGGGGACAACGACGACACCAATGACATCGACAAAAGATTCGTTACTCAGCTGCCTAAGAAATTTAATCATATTGACGCCTACTTTGGTCTCCTCTGATTGCTTGGCCACGCACTGCACCGTGGATCCACTTTCCCTCAAAACCAGAAACACTTTGTTAGAGAATGGGCGAATCGTGTGCACTCGGCCTCGGATCAGAACCTCTGATCCCGCCATATCTTCCACTAAGTCACTCACATCGGTCCACTTTTTTCCTCCAACAGCTTCTTTCCACTTTCCAGCTTTCGGATCCTCAGTCGATTGCAGCTCGTTAAGAGTCACGTCACCGTAGTGACTGGAAAACTTGTCATCTTCGAGAGAAAGAGAAGCTGTCTTACTAGCAGCTTCTTCTTGTTCCTTACGACGACGCATCTTTTCAAGCTTCGCAGCTTCCTTCTTTGCAGCTTTCTTGCTAATCTTCTCTCCAGATTCCTCCTCCGCGGCGGTTGATGACAACGGCGGGATTTCAGGCTCCGACGACATGATGACTTCTTCAATGGTTTCGATAAGTTGAATTCAGTTGCCCACTGAAAACGAAAACCCTATACGTTATATATCTACCTACAGTCGGTACTGGTTATAAAATAAGTCGGCCAGTTAAGAAGTTTAGTGGGCTGATCTGGGAATACGGCCCAACTTGTAATGAGCCCAAAGAATCTATCTAAGGTAGGTACTGGACCAACTGGTTATGAAATAGATGAGCCAGTTAAGAATTTTAGTGGGCCCAGATGGGAATAATCGGCCCAACTAGTAATGAGCCCAAATAATCTATCTAAGCTGGGTACTGGACCTACTGGTTATGAAATAGATGAGCCAGTTAAGAATTTTAGTGAGCCGAACGGGAATAATCGGTCAAACTAGTAATGAACCCAAAGAATCTATCTAAGGTGGGTACTGGTTATGAAATAAATGGGCTAGTTAAGACTTTTAGTGGGCTGGTCTGGGAATAATCGGCCCAACTAGTAATAAACAAAGAAATCAATATCCATACCAATTTTACTGGATAATTCTGTCCGGTTGGTTCAAAGACAACAGAAACTAACATCTGTATCATAATCATGTGTTGGCAAAAACTGGAAAATGTAACGAAATTAAAAAATTTATATAATAATCTGAGATTTTTTTAATAATAAAGAGGAATTCACATTCAAAACTTATAGTATATGTTGGAGAATGATGATATAATACCTGCAAAGAACAGAACCGCAAGAACTCAAGTTGTAGAGACAAAGAACAAGTTTTCTGAACTTGAGAGATTTAGTCACCAAATTCTCTGTGAAAATATTTCAATGGTGATATTTTTTAGAATCTCCTTTGCCTTTAACATCTTTTTCACGGAAGATAAGAGGTGAGATGCTCAACGACTGAAATAGCAGACACAAGAAAAAAGAAGATTTTGTGAAGAATTGAAGAGAAGAAAGCTCAATCTATGTAACACAATCAATTCATCTGAGAATGATGAATTGATATGTCTATATTCTTTTCTATCTCATCGCTTCTGAATCTCTCTATATCATCTTTTATGTTTTTTTTTAACTTTTCATTGTATAATCTTATATTGATAAGATTACTTAATTTTAACAGAGATAAACGTTGGTTTAATGTTATGGGCTTTCTTAATGGATTCATCTTTTGTCAATTTATCCAATACAATCAGGCCCATATTTTTGAAACAATTCAAACATTCCTCCTCTTGTTTCACAAATTTGGAGCAAACAATCTGATGTCCTAAAGACTTGAATCAGACTTGTTGAGCATCTCGCAACATGTGTATATATACACCTAAATTTGATCGATTTATAAAATGTAACACATTTTATAAGCTCATGTTTTCACTACTGGTTTATCATACTTTTACAATCAGTTTAGTATAACCAAAGCAGAACATTTCTAAACAAGTGTTGAACTCAATTACAGAGTATCATCAAGCACTACAATGACTATACAAGTACCTTAATGTTTCCATTTCACATGTTGTTATTACATCAGCTATAAGCCTATAATTCGTTTAGACTTAAACATATTTCAGTGATATATCTCTTATCACTTTATGTTTCCAGCTAATGTGTCTCTTTTCTCATTACTTATTCACTAATCCGAATAAGACTCTTTGTTCATTTATCCAAAGACTCAACCAATCAGTTGCATCTTATGATTGACCTTTGAACTAATGATTGTTACCAACATTTCCATCATTTATGAACACATTCACTATCAAAATGAGCTTATAATTTTACAGAAACTACTAGTCTCACACCTCATTTTACATGATTTCTCAAGTTTAGTAATATTCCTTCGTTTGACCTTTTGAACTAAGGATTTAGCTAAGTAAATTCTCTTGGTAAGGAGCCCAGAAACTACAAACTAAAATAACTACAAACCCATTGAGATGTTGTGTCCAAGACCGTACGTCTACACAATGCTCTCGTTAATGGGTCTGCCATATTCTTTTCCATGCTAAAGTTCCTCCTCAACTTAAATCAACTACTGAGAGCTTTGCAAATTCTATCAATATCGTATTTCAACGTTAACTAGTGTATAAAGTAGTCTTCTTCTTGACTATCTTCTACTTTACCAAACGTATCAAAGAGTTCTTCTTCTTGACTCTCTTATGTTTTATATGTGTTTCCAAGAGGTCATCTTCTTGACTCTCTTACACTTAAATATTTCAGTCTAATCTCCCTATAACTATGTTCAGGACCATTCATCCACATAGCTTTTGGTCAAAGGATTCATAAAATCCTTTCCAAACCTATCACACTTCAGGGAGATCACACAAGTTTCTGTCAAAGCCACTAATGACGTAACGTCTCATCCTTATCAATAACAATATGCCTCAGACACGCAACACAACTGTAGGATTCGGTTTCATTGTTTTTCTTAAATGAAAGACATAAAATAAATCTCAACGTTTCATGATAACTTCTCTAGATATCACGTTATCAGCTTACAAAGAGACAAGTTTAAAGGTTAAGATTGACCACCATCAAACCAATAAACACATCATCTCATGAGGCATAGAAAGCACACACAAATCCATAGTTTGAACCTAATATTTTTGAAATTAGTGAACCACTAAAATGCTCATCGTTTATGCTTTCTTTTCAATATATTGCATTTAGTGACATTCATTTGTTTCACTAGAAGAGTTAAGGACAAACTCATCAGTCAAACGAATTAGACCCAAAACTAGTCTTATCCATTCTAAGTTCTTTTATTAGTTTCTTGGTTCTGCATCAAACCTTTTCAAACTACAACAAGATGATGACTTACTTGATTCTGCAGGATCAACTTTATCTTTGAGAAGAAAGGTACTTCAACAATTTGTATCACGTGCCTCCATGACATACCGTAATGTCTTTGTGCTTGAAACAAATGTTAAGCAACAATATGTTATCGTATTACTTGCTGCATATCCTACAAATCTCCTTCATTAGATGATTATTGACACATCTTTAAGACATGCAGTTTTATTCTTAAAAAAAACTGCAGTTTAATCTTTCCAAAAATAATTATTAATCTGTTTCAAACTTAGTAAGAATTATGCCTTGAAATTCATGAAAAAACTCACAAGATTCATCTTTAGAGGACAATAGATAAACTCTAGTAAATCTAGAGTAATCATCAACAAAAGTCACATAAAACTTTTACCTCCTCTGCTCATTGAATTCGTTAAATCGCCAACTATTCCCGAATAAGATCTTTGGCATCTTCCATTTCTTTGAAAAGAAAGCAATTCCTCAGACCATCTGATGAAACCAATTTTTGTCTCTTAAGTATTCTTGTCTTTCAAAACCATTTCCAAGAAGCATCTTCTCTGTTTCTCTTCTTCAATGAGTACAATCATTGGCTAAGAACAAAATTAATTCTTTCTGCCATCGGGATCAACATCAGTGGAACCCAACTGATTTTGAGCCACCGACGAGTTCGAATCCAAAGACCCATCTTCTGAATCTTCTACGTTCTTTTGATCCTTAGGATTTTCTTATTTGTCAACAATATTCTTTCTTTCTTTTGAATCTTAATAAACCTGCAAAGATCAAAAACTTCTTTTCCTAATCGATGTTTTACTACATCACGCTCCATGAGATCATTGTCCTCTTTGTTAGATCTGGAACAATCAAGTTCTTTGTCTTTTTCACCAGTCAAGCCGGATAAATCTCTCAAGATTGTTGGAGAATGATGATATAATAAATGCAAAGAACAGAAACCGCAAGAACTAAAGTTGCAAAGGCGAAGAACAAGTCTTTTGAACTTGCGAGATTTAGCCGCCAAATTTTTGGTGAAGATGTTTCAATGGTGGTATTTTTTAGAGTCTCCTCTGCACTTAAATCTTTCTCACGGAAGATAAGAGGTGAGATACTCAACGATTGAAATAATAGACACAAGAAAGAAGAAGATTCTGTGAAGAATTGAAGAGAAGAAAGTTTAATCTGTGTAACACACAATCATATCATCTGAGAATTATGAACTGATATTTCTATCTCATAGCTTATGAATTTCTCTATCGCATAATCTTATAT
The DNA here is from genome assembly GCA_963920545.1 of Lepidium didymum. Taxonomy (NCBI): domain Eukaryota; kingdom Viridiplantae; phylum Streptophyta; class Magnoliopsida; order Brassicales; family Brassicaceae; genus Lepidium; species Lepidium didymum. Next base: position 3,318,873 of record OY986980.1, read on the forward strand.
TGATAAGATTAGTTTGTTTTAACAGAGAAAACATTGGTTTAATGTTATGGTTTTCTTAATAGATTATTTTTTGTGGATTTATCCAATAGGCCTATATTTTTGAAACAATTCCACCAGTATATACTTATGAAGCGAATAAAGTAATGTTACAGAAGACAAGCGTGAAGAAGAAAAGACTGTTGCTCGTAGCTTTAAAGCTACAACGCGCAGCCTAATACGAAGACCAATCATCCATTGTAGAAAATGACACGTGTAAAGCGCGTGTAATACACTTCTATTGAGAGAGTATGTCTTGGAAGCTGTCCCGATTAATAAAAAAACGAATTTGCCAGCAAAGGACGGACCAAAAATTAAATAACAATCCAAAAAAAAAAAAAAGGAAAGGAGAAAATCGGAGTCTGGAAAAGTAAATGGAAAGCGACGACTGACTCTTCTTCCCTCACCTCTTCTTTAAGTTTTCTGGCTTCTTAGCTCTGAAATTTGATCGGAAGTAAGCTTTTGGATTGCGATCTGATTACTTTGAGGTTTTATTTTTTCGATCGGATTCAGACGTTTTCTCTTTTTGATCCTTTAACTTATCCAGTAGTTGAAGGCAAAGGTTTCGTGTTTTTTTCAACTGATTATGGAGCCTATGAAGCTTTTAGGTAATCTTTGATTTCTTGTCTTAGCTTATCTCATCATGGAATCATCGGATCTGTGTCTACTTTTTGGGTTTTCCTGAAAATGAGGATTTTTTTCCATCAACGAGTTTTTTTCACATTTTTCCTCGACTTTTGTTTTTATTTTCTTTGAAATTTCTGAATTCAACAGTGAAGATACTGTTTTTACCTAGTTGAAGCTGAGCTGAGTATCAAATGATCTAATTTCAGCTTAATTCACGATTTTTTTCATGCTTTCAGTAACATGTATGTTTCTATTTTTAGGGTGTTGATGCTGTAGAGGTATCACGATTATTGATTAAGGTTGGGGACTCCAGAAACATAAATTTCCATTTCTTCTAGCTTCTTGAGTTGCTCCTGAAGGTGAGGCTTTTTGTTGTATTTACTTCAATGAAAGAATAGTTCATTATGATGATAGAGATTGCTTGATCTGTGCTGTACCTGAATGCACGGATTAGCTGTTTTTTTTAGTTACCAATACCGAAATATAATTTTGTGTCTCATATCTTCTTTTTTTTCTGTCTCCTTGACTATTGTCTATCTTTGCTTTAGGTGCATGTTGAAGTGATTGAAAGAGTGCATGCGACTTGCTGTTTGGTTAAATAACACGTACAACAATATTGGAAACGATGCTTGAGAATCCAAAGTTCGATATGCATGCTGTTGGCAATCACAACAACGATAACAATTACTATGCCTTCACCCAAGACTTTTACCAAAAGCTAGGTGAAGAAGGTACAAACATGTCCGTCGACAGTATGCAGACAAGTAATGCTGGAGGGTCTGTGTCAATGTCTGTGGACAACAGTAGTGTTGGTTCTAGTGATGCTCTTATCGGACATCCCGGTTTGAAGCCTATGCGCCATCCCTACTCTCTCTCTGTTGGGCAAAGTGTATTTCGCCCAGGAAGAGTTACTCATGCACTTAACGATGATGCCCTAGCACAAGCGCTGATGGATAGTAGGTATCCAACCGAGGGACTGGCAAACTATGAAGAGTGGACAATAGATCTGAGGAAACTTAACATGGGTCCTGCTTTTGCTCAAGGGGCTTTTGGAAAGTTATACAGAGGGACTTATAACGGAGAGGATGTAGCGATTAAGCTACTCGAGAGGCCAGAGAGCAGCCCTGAAAAAGCACAAGCCCTCGAACAGCAGTTTCAGCAGGAAGTTTCTATGCTTGCATTTCTGAAGCATCCCAACATCGTTAGGTTTATTGGCGCGTGTATTAAACCAATGGTGTGGTGCATCGTGACTGAATATGCAAAAGGAGGTTCGGTCAGACAGTTTTTAACTAAGAGACAAAACCGAGCTGTGCCTCTGAAGTTAGCTGTTATGCAAGCATTGGATGTTGCCAGGGGTATGGCTTACGTCCACGAGCGCAACTTCATACACCGGGATCTAAAGTCAGATAACCTCCTCATATCAGCTGATCGGTCCATCAAGATAGCTGATTTTGGCGTTGCAAGGATTGAAGTTCAAACCGAAGGGATGACACCAGAGACTGGAACTTACAGATGGATGGCCCCGTAAGTTAAATTGTTTCTTTTCTTTTCCATCCTTGCCTTGTCATTCATAACCTTATATCTCTGCAAGTTAAATATGGAAACTATATTCCCATCTGTTGATCGATGCAGAGAGATGATCCAGCACAGACCCTACACTCAAAAAGTGGACGTGTATAGTTTTGGAATTGTGCTGTGGGAGTTGATCACGGGGCTCTTACCGTTCCAGAACATGACGGCGGTTCAGGCTGCATTTGCAGTGGTGAACCGTGGAGTCCGTCCAACGGTCCCAGCGGATTGTCTTCCCGTGCTTTGCGAGATCATGACACGCTGCTGGGATGCAGACCCTGAAGTCCGTCCATGTTTTGCAGAGATTGTCACTCTTCTCGAGGCGGCTGAAACTGAAATACTGACAACTGTGAGAAAAGCCCGTTTCAGATGTTGCATGACGCAACCAATGACAATCGATTAAACTGGTGTGAAGAGGAGAATGCAGGAAAACAAAAAAGAGAACATAAAAGAGGAAAAAAAAACAAGGTAAAAGCCAAGGAGAAAACAGTGAAAAGAGAGTAAGAAAGAAGCGCTTTAGATATATGTAAGTTTGTGTGTGTATCTATTATATATTATCCGATTGCATCTCTTTTCCCAATAGGAGAAGTAACCCAACCATTTTAGACTACTGATTTTCTAGATTTTTTGTATTACGAAAAAAAAATAGATGTACGTGAGATAGTACTGTCTGAAGTGTTTGGTTTAGTTTTCCTTGAAACGATTGTTTGTTTCTTCCTTTGGTAGAGGAGCATTTGATGTGTGATGTTGATACATGCCTTCTTCTCTTCTCTTCTTATATCGTCTATCAATGGATTCTCTTCTGTACGAGCGAAAAAAGAAACGAATGAATCCGTTTCCCTTATAATTACTGATTATGTATGCAACTAAAAAGAAAAAAATACAAGTACTTATCATCAAAACTTTGGAGAGATCAACAGAGCTCAAAAGGAAATATAAGTTGGAAACCTTATAAGAAAGAATGAATGTTGTCTACATAATCTTCTTCACCACTGCTCATAGAATCATTCATATCACTGCCATCATCATCGTCTTCATCCTCACCATCAGTCAAAATTTCTATAAAGTCAGCACCAGTTCCAAGGACTTCATCATCCAAATCACTCGGACCATCTCCATCGTCATCGCTACTAATGTCATCATCTCCACTATCGCTATCGTCTCCACCTAGTCCCAGAATCCGGTCCAGGTCATCTTCATCATCTTCATCATCTTCATCTTCATCCTCTGTCTCATCATCATCGGGATCAGAGTCATCATCTGTTGGTCTCCGCCTACCAATTTCATACATCCTGGCTGAAGAAAACATATCTTCTTGATCTTCCATTGTGATCAGCCCAAGGAACGAATCTGTTGGTTCTGTGCCAAAGTCAAGAAGACATCGGTCCACAGGTATAGTGGCTATGTCTGAGTAGTTGATCGCATCAAGCGTGCGGAAAGCAGCAAACAAGGGATGTTTCACACGACGTGTGTGAACAGCAGACATAACGTCCTCGATGTTTCTCCTCAACATTGCGTATATAACATCTCCCCTGGAGTTAAACGTAATAGCTGTCTGGTCCAATGATGGTACACTTCGTAGAAGCCTTATATTCCTCATGTCCCAGACCTCCGAGTTTATGATTACCTGTAATATCAACCATTTTGATAAGCCAAAAAAATAAAGTTTACTTGACGAAGTTCAGCTGCTCAAACTTTTGACTATATTATAGCCAAGTAACTAATGTAGACCATTTGAGCTGTTTTGGGTAGGGGTAGAAGAGCAGTTAGTAAGGGATGGGTTTTATCAAGCTCTCTTGGCAGATTCTTTAGGATGAGGATTGTTCTAGGGTTTGGTTAAGCATTTGGGTCATAGCTCCGGTATTATCACATATAATTCAGATTAAAGAGTAAATATGATTTATACATTACCTCGCTCCTAGAAGGATGAAAACCACCACCGCCATAATCAGTAAACTGATCAAACCGACTGATAAGCTTTGGGACACGGCGATCCCAGAGAACACCATTCCACAATATCAGTGTATCACAAGGGCTGAAGTGTACAAGAGAATAAGGATTACTCCGAGAGGATGTGACTGTGTCAGTGAGTTTACCACAAGGACTGCAGGTCTGCACGTCATACAATAGGACATCTTTCGTTGATGATTCAGAAGAGAGCGCTGCAAAAAGTGTCCCAGAGTTGCTGAATTTTGCAGCCTTGCATCCATCAAAGGAGTGTCTAGGCCCACCAATTATAGAAGAACCATCCCACAACAGCACATCACTGGAGCTCGAAGAAAGCAACAACTGACTAACTCCAGAGACATATGGCTGAACAAGTGTAACCGGAGACTGGTGTCCTAAGGAACTCTCAAGCAAGCTACCGTTGCTAGCTTCAAATAGTTTGATTTCTCCAGCATGACTACCAACTGCTAAATGATTAGTACCTCCAAGAAGTGCAATGCATGTAAGGAGCGCAGTCTCATCCCGGCAAGATCTCCAAGATTTGAATCTGCTGAAAACAAATTGACGGTCCCTGCGATTCCCATGGACGCCACTGTAGAAACTTTGAAGCTCACGGGTGCCAAGACGGCCTGTGATATTTAGTGGAGCTTCAAGTAACCGTTTAGGTTCAGGGCAGACATGCGGATGTAGGAGAGACACTGGGGGAAGAGTTGTGATTGGAGCCAGGCACTGCCTGTGTTGGTGCTTCAAATACTGAACCACAAGGGAGTCTAATGATAACCGTTCTTGATTTGAAGGCTGGAAATCGCATGGAAGCCTTAGCTGAGAAGCAGGTGTCATCTGGCCTAGTCTGGAGCTCCCAGATTGGTTAGCATCTAATGCTGAAGCTGGTGTTTGGAAACCTAAACCATCCGCTATGGTTGAATTCCTACGTATGGAAGCCGTAGAAGGACAAGCTGGAGATCGTGGTCCTAACTCGCCCAAAATGATTCTTTTACCGGAAACTGACAACTCTGGGTCTCTAAGCTCGGACAATTTCCGTTTTCTCGGAAAGGAAATTGGAGTCTTAAACTGAGCTTCAGCATCAACATCGTTCCTACAAACTAACTCTGCAGTCGTTTCTGATGTATCTGCACAAGCAGGATCTAAATTTGAACTAGTGTTTATTCTCTGCGTAGACTGAGGCTGAGTGTCAAGGGAAAAAGATTGCTTTCGTGACTGCAAACTAAAGCTGGGTGAGAAAGTCAACTGTTTCTTCTTTGTGGATGTTGTTGCATTACTTTTCGAACTGAGGTCTTCATCATACACATTGACTTTGGGTTTGCTGGGGCAAAAGCCACCGTTTGAACGGCCAGAGGGCCATTGTTGTTGAACTACAGGCGTGGACGTCTCCTGTGTCGAGGAAGCCAAGTGCTTCTTGACAGATAGAGTCACATTACATCTAGAATTATGATCTTCGTCAGGTGCACAGACTTTGGGTTTGCTGGTGAAAAATCCACTGTTAGCACGGCCAGACGGCCACTGTTCCTGAGCTAGCGGCGTAGACATTTCCTGTGTAGAGGAATATGCAATGGAAGAAGGGGGAGCCAACGAAGGGAGAGGAGATAACTGAGCCTCTTTTAACATAACTGAAGCAGTTTCACCAAGACCTGATGCCTGGAGGTGCTCATGGATAAGGAGCAAAAGCTCCTTAGAATCATAAGTTATAGGCGTTGCAGCTGCAATGGCAGCTCTTTCAATGCGCCGCAATGTTGGAGTAGCAGCATCACTGGCTGTTAGTGGATTTGCATGTCCTGAATTTGTCACTATCTGCAAACACGTATAAAAGCACAATGGAACATGTGGGCAAAACTAAATAAGAAACAAGGAATGAAATATATACTAATTACTTATGGAGCACACCCAAAAATCCCATAGAGACGCAATAAACAAGAATAATAAAGCAATGTAGATGATTACCCCTATTAGCTCAAGTGCCACCTGAGCAAGTTCAGCCTGCCATCTTGCTTGATCTGTTCCACTTGATTGACCACCTGAATCCCGAATTAGTTCGGATAAACTCTTACCAACCTAGAAACAATGCTCGAAAATCAATATCCATCCCTACGATGCCTGCTCAACTTCATCGGATGTTTCTCACAATAAAAAAGGTAAGAAGATAACTGGTAAAAGAAAGTTGCTATTCTACCTCGAGTTTAGTCAGAATTTGTGCAATTGTTTCATCTCTAGCCAGACCAAGAAGTACCCTGCAAGCCAACGCTCGTAGACAATCTGGGCTAGCAGGAGGATTCACGTATATTCTGGGCTGAAGAAGTTTTAGAAGGATTTTTATACCATCATTCTGACGAACACCTTCACGTGCTTGACGATAAACCTGCTCCAACTTAGCAGCCAGTCCAGCAGAACCAGTTCCAGCTCCCAAGAAAATTCTTCGATCCCCAACCAAACCTGAAGAAGCCGGTGCAGTAGGAGTTTGCAGAGTATTACCCGTGGAGTGAGTACCTGCAGCATTATCGGTAGAAGGACGGGCAGTAGCTTGGCCAGGAACAGGCTGATGATTTGGTGCAAGAGATGGTTTATTGCTTAATGATGGTGGTGGGCACACCAGATTAATCAGGACATTTAGTGCAGGCTGTATGATCTTCAATACCAAAGAAAACATCAAGAAGGGAAGTATCAGTAAGAAATAAATGAAGAAATACCAAACAATATGAATACTGGATAGAAGCACACTGCTGACCTCAGGGTCCACAATGCTGTTGGAAATATTTGCTGCATCCAGAATGACAGCAATACCAGCACGATTGTTGCTGAGTGTGGCATTCGCAATTGCTTTCCGGCCATCAGGTATTGATGTAACTATGTGAAGAACACCAAACGCATACTGAAGTAGATCATGCAGATAACGGTCTACTGGCGGAGTCTGCACGCACATGTACCATAATGTAATTACATGGTAAACAAAACGGAAATGTGAAGAGTAAAATGCGACATTACCTGACATAGTTCCAACATGGTAACATGTCCAGAGGAGTTCAAAAAGTTATTGACAGCAGGCCACTGAGTTCTCACAAAGGTAGGACCCAACTTCCTATCCTTCTGTAACTGAAGGAAGACAGCATCTACAGCTTCATTGCTGATGTCAAGGGGCTTATAGGCTGCCCTTATACTGGGAACATTCCGCACACCACCACGACTACCTCTGCTGGGACGGATGGAATCTACGAGCAAAAGAAGATGAGCTCTAAAATATTGCCGCAAAGCAAAGCAGGTGTGAAAAGCCATCTGTTTCTCTGAGGACGTCATGACTTCAGGAGCTGATCTGTCAGAATTAGCACCAGTTCTAACTGAGGCTGCATCTTTAAGAATTGCAAGAAGTTTCTGCAAACTATCATTAGCATCAAATGCATCTAAAATAGCTCTGAAGACGAAAGCAGCAGCAAAGAATAAGGCTGAATTTTTTCTGGCTTGATCCTGGGAACACTCGAGTAGTTCGATAGCTAATTTAACCACTTGATGTATGAGATCTGATGGAAGTGCACAGACACGCTCCATTATACCCTAAGATCAATGTTGACGGTGAGAAGAATCCACATTGCAAGATTTGAATATTTCCAACAAAACTCAGAATATTAATCAACGAAATAACAGGAGAATAAAAAGTGCATTAAAGTCTTACAACGTTGTTGTTAGATATACCTGAAGAGAGCCGATGGTGTATAAGCAAGATGAAAGTCCATAAAAGGTCTCAGTGTCCCTTGGAACAGCAAGTAATTTTTGTATGCCACCCCGGTCGACAAACATTGCAGCAAACTTTCGGTGCGCAGCCAAAGCACAAATTAACTTCATGACATCAGGTAACAGAGGAGACAGTGTAGAATTATCATCATATTGAGATGTACGTTCCAGCAGCATAATGCATACATCAACACCTTTTTCATGGAGTACAGGCCCAAGAACCTCAACATATTCTCCCAGTATCTCAAGGCACTGGATACAATATTTTTCTTGTAACTGGGCCAACAATTCAACATCTGGTAGTGAAACCTCTCCAACATCTTCAATAGCGTCTGTTTCCACACTATTCATATCTTTAGTCTGATCAGATGTGACACTGGTGGGATTTCTGCCACGGATTAAAAAGCAGAGTTAAAGCCTTAAACAATCTTATATAAAACACAAACTACCATAATTGATATGCAGCAAAGATATTATCCATGACGTCAAAACATGACTGACCTTGAAACCTCAGTAGCATTAGCGGCATCTATGACTGTAGTAGCTGCTCGAGTAGCAGCACACACAGCAGCTTCTTCACTGCCAGAAGACTTAAATTCCTGGATAATTTTAAGGAAAGATAATCAATATCAGGAAACCAGTACCAGAGGTTCATCAAGGATAGGAAATAACTAACAACTAATCAAAATAAAAACATGCCTCCAAAGCGGCAGTTTTAACGAGCTCTGCTGCAGCATCGCCAGCAGCCTTAGTGGCCTCAGCAGGAGCATGGGCAGCTCTAGCTTCGGCTTCAGCAGCTCCAACGGCTCTCTTTACTAATTCAGTTATGTTTTTGGTTCCTATTATGCAACCTTGAAAGCACTCATCATTCACCTCCCTCTCTATCTCCATAACACCAGACTTTATTTTCCCCAGACATACTGTCACATCTTCTGCATTTCTGACATCTGTAAATTTTGATAGATCCCTATCTCTGACAACCTGACGACCTGATCTAGGAGATGCCAAGCCAACTTCAGTATCAGGTGCAACTTCATTAACTCTTCCTCTCGCCCTAGATTTTGGCCGGTTCAGTCTGTGTCTTGAATGCTCATCTCTTCCACTATTCTCATCTCCAGGTTTCACTTTACAGTCAACAACACCTACAACATTACATTTTTCTACTTCCGATTCACCTTCAGAACATACATCACATTGTCCCATCTCTTTGAGGGAGTCCATCTCTATAACCTGATCATCTTCAACTGTATCCACAACTTTCCGCACCTTACTCCGACCTTCTTCTTTTGTTTTTAAGGCCGCATGCTTGGCCTCAGTTGTGTGAAGGACCTCTCTACGGCTTGTGCTTTGCTCTCCAATAACTCTTACTCGAAGATAATGCATAAGCTTAGCAGATAATTTTGATGTCAAGACATCTTCAACTAATTGCCCACGACTTACATGAGTCACACAAAAAGAAAATATTTTTATTTCAGTTGTGGGCGCCAAACAAAATTGAGAAAAAAAAGAAGAGACAACAAGTTGAGAATGTATAATCAATACCTCACCAGAGACAGAGCAAGAAGTCCTGTAGAATAAGTCTTTAACATTTCGGAATCTGAGGCTTCCTTCCTGCCAGAGTCTTCACCAGGAAACTTGACTGCCTCTTCCATGACCCAATTTTTAAAGTTGTCCGTAACAGCATCGTCGAAAACATGAGGATACTGAAAAACAGAATTGCGTCATGAATCAGTCAAGGAGCAAACCACGACGGAAATGAGTAACAAGGTCAGAAAATTCTTACCATCCAAGTAAGCGAACAGTTCATTAGCAACCTTGCAGAGGCAGCCTTTACCGCAGTTGAGTAAGCATTCTCAGATAAATAAGTTGAGGATATCAATTCAAAGAACTCATCATTTTCCTGCCACATAACCAAATAAGAAGAAAGAACCCTACCAATAAAAAAAATAGAGCATTCTTTAGAAACACTTACTCGAATGAGATTACACAGCTTGCCACTATTATGACTGCCGCGAGCATTGGAGAAATACCCATTTTCCTTTAAGAACCTGCGAATACAAGTAAGCATCAAGCTAAAAAGGCAACTACGAATGAACAAATCAAGAGCGAGTGAAAGATGAGCGAGAAAGCGACATACAGAGACTCCTGAGACTCAAGGAGATGGCTAAGAGCGTGAAGAATATTAGGATTAGGGTTATTAGCAACGGAGGTGATCTTTTCCATAAGCTTCTGCGCCTTCTCTATAAGTTCGTCATCCTCGCTCCGTGTTTCTCCTTCCTGTTGTCCTCCTTCTACAGGGTTAGCTCCGCCGGTTAAATTGGATAACTCTGCAATCGCCTCCGCCGCAGCCGATTGGTCATCCTCAGCCGTCGGAAAACGGACCTCGGCGTGCTCTTGCCCGTCCATAAATACCTCTCTTTCCAAGGAAAAAACAAGATACAGGGATCAATTTACACGTTGGGATGGTGAAAATTAGTAGTTCACCGGAAAATAAAGAAAAAATCGAAGCTTAAACGAAAAGCTTATAGTTGTTATAAGAAAAGGTAGCACAAGGAGGTGCTAGATGGAGACGCCAAAGCGGTGTCGGAAAAAAAATGGAGATGACAAAGCAGAACTGACTAATACTAAATTATAACCCGACCCGTTTTTCACAAAACAAACCCTAACCCATACCTTTAAAAAATTGGGCCTAATGAAGGCCCATTATTTCTACTGTTACCGACTTATCATTTTACGACGTCGTTTTGTTGATCCGATTTGGAGTCGGAGTTCCATCCGATTGTATCTTCGTCACCGGGAAACTGAAATTTTCTGGAAATGGATAGAGAAAGAGCTTCAGGCGAGTCTTCGTCGGGGAATGAGCTCGAGAACTGGACACAGTAGGTGTTGCGTTGACTTTTAATTTGCTTTGGAAATCAGATCGATTACATATTTGTTTAATTCTTTCAGAGAGCAGCATCGGCTGAAGAAGAAACTGATCACGTACGATGATTTCTCATGGAAATTATCGTCATCAATGGACTCGCCTCAGGGAGCGGAGACTCTTAAGTACGTTGGAGGTGTGGACATGAGTTTTTCCAAGGAAGATTCCTCCGTCGCTTGCGCTTGTCTCGTCGTTCTCGAGCTACCTTCTCTGTGTGTAGTCCACCATGACTTATCTCTACTCCGCCTCCATGTTCCTTATGTCCCTGGATTTCTTGCCTTTCGTGAGGTTTCCGTCTCCTTCTTCGGATCCTCGAGCAATGCTTTGCTGTTTTCATTTGCTTTACTAAGTATCTCAGATCCCAAAATGGATTCTTTTTCGTGTTACAGGCTCCGGTTCTCTTGCAGATTCTGCAAAAAATGAGGGATGATCAGCATCCTTTCTACCCTCAGGTTTTGGCTTTTTCTTTTTCTTTCTGCAAATTTTCAACTCAAAAGGAATCGGATCGCCGACGATCCTCGTTGTCATGTCTCCTTGTCTTTCTGTTCCTCTAGCTAGGCTAGAGACCCAGCTGGCTGATCAATCTCAGAGATCTTATCGGCCGGCAAACCATACTTTTGCGTTTTGCTTTTTCTGAAAGTCTCTTGCTTTGCTCTTACAAAGGTACTGAAGGTAGATGGAAATGGAATCCTTCATCCACAAGGTTTTTTTTTGTTTTCCTTAGTTGTTTTTGTTGCATCTCAAGCTCTGTAATTATGGTGTTGGATCTAAATTTGTGTTCTAGGATGTGGCTTGGCGTGTCACTTAGGTGTTCTTGCTCACCTCCCTACCATTGGGGTTGGAAAGAATGTACGATCTTGTTAGAATCTCAAGCTCTGTAATTTGTCATGATTCTTTTCTTGCCTACATGTCCATATCATCGTTAATATGGAAGGTATGGCTTTGTAACGTTTCAGCTGCATCACGTGGATGGTCTGAATCAATCTGAGGTTAGACGGTTGCTTCAGCTGAAAGAAAACGAGCATGAGGAAGCTATCACTTTGGTAGGGGACTCTGGATTTACGTGGGGAGTAGTAAGTGACTTTGCTTTATCATATGCTGTAGATAAGCTGTTGTATCTCTTTAGTAATACCGCGTTTTATTGATTAATTATTCTTGATTAAGAAATTTCTCCATTGTGTGGAATTGATGATCTTGAGATCTTCTATAAGAAAGTGAATCTAACAGTCAAGTTTCAACATTTTCTTTCTACAGGGATTTAGGCCAACTATGAGTTCTCTAAAGCCCATCTACGTTTCTGTTGGCCACCGCGTCTCACTTGACTCTGCCGTTAAAATTGTCAAGATGACCTGCAAGTACCGTGTTCCGGAACCTATTAGACAGGTAACTAGTTATCCTATAGATTTTTGAAAAGTGGAAAGTAAGAGTCATTTAGTATACAGTTACTATGTGCAGGCAGATATGAGATCAAGAGCTCATCTCCTAAAGCATCAAACTGACTCATTTGAGAGAACCGGAACTGTGACAACCGGATCAAGTAACTTCTGATGTTTCATTCGCCGTTCTTAACCCTTACAGATTATTAAGTATTGATAAGTGTTTCACATGTCCCTTAGCTTCTTTTTTGTCTACCAGACTGAACCTTAATCTCTCGAACAACCTAAGAAGACAGTGAACACTACATATTATATAGAACTCCCCAAAGTTTTTACAAAGATTATTTAGTAGACAAATTCACAGCACTGACTATCCGCTCCAATTTTCTCCATTTACCTCATTGACGCGAAGATTGCAAGGTAAACCATGATGATGAAACAACTAAGGAATTATGCTGTATACGATACATTGGAATGTGCTTTACATACTGTAAACGTAGTGTAAGTAGAAGAGTAGGAAAGTGGTCTAGGGTCTTGATATTTTGGTTGTTTGGGAATATTAGAAGAGTTTGAGAGTCTCCTCAAGAATCCCGTTGGTTCTTTGGTTTGGTATTTTTCTTCATTCGGCGTCTGTAACTCGTTTTTCATTCAATAATAAAGCAGAATCCTTTCTCAATCTTAAGAGACTGGTAAAGGTGGACAGATTCACAGCAGTGAAGCCTTTTGGGTCCTCATTTTCAGCAAAAACTGCTTGACTAATAGGCTGTGGTGTTTGTACATATCTGAAACTTGAACGGCTGATTAACATAGTAAAAGAAGAGATTTTTGGTCATTAACAACTCTGATTATGTACAGTTTGGCACTTCGTGTCCAAAATTTCATTAATGATATTAACCCGTTTTACAAAAAAAAAAAAAACAACTCTGATTACTTAGTAACAAGAGAGACCGTGTACATCAAACTGCTGGCAAGAAATAAGAGATCAAACAAGTAATACATAAATCTCACTGTATCTTTCTGTTTATGTATAAACACCCAAGGTTTGCAAAAGAAAATGAAGAAAGAAATAATCAAACCAATCTAATGTTCATCAGTATACACATCCAGAAGAATAGCAGCACTGCCATTGATCCTGTTAAAGGTATCATGGCACTTGCTTCACTAGAATCAGAATCTTTGATCATTATCTTGAATTTGCAACTCCCAACAGAAGGATCCCTGTTAGTGATTACAGAGAGACCTGGGAACTTACACGCAGTGTCGAGCTGATTACTTACCTGGAAATAGCTATTTAACGCATATGAAACATTCTGTGCTAAGTTTAGGTTACCACAAGAAGAGCCATACCCAAGACAGGTGCAATCGGCATGATCACAAGCGTAGCTCACACTTGGTCCCAATTGAGGATCCTGAAATTAGCATTTGGCGCAAGTATACACCATTTCTTTGCCATATAATGCACACCCTTAGCCGGGACCAGTCCGTTACTGTTGCCAAGACTAAGCTGATACTTAGGCTGTCCATCAATGTAAAAAATACCCCAGTGTCGTTCAAAGTTTCCAGGTTCAATGCTTTTGGCATCTTCATCAATGAGACCAAACAAGTAAGCATCCATTGCCCCAGGTCTCATAGGTGTTCCTCTATTAGCCTTTTGACGGTTCATAAACCCTTGATTGTACCGCCTCGCATACTGTATATTTGCGTTTCTATCTCCATCCGTTGGCCACCCAACTTCCCAAATAACAATACTCATATTGCCGAACCCATTTTTCTGCAACGACCACACGAGTGTATCGTAGTTTGCATCAAGAACATTGTTGTAGATTCTTCCATTGTCATTCGTAGGTGTACCTATTCCATCAAAGAAGGCAAACTCCACAGGGAAATTTAGATCATTGATGAAAGGATAAATATTGATAGTGAATGGTGTTTGGTTATCAGTCAGAAACTTAACGATGTCTAACATGACAGCTTTGATTTCAGGCCTGAAATCTCCTTCCGATGGGAGATTAGATTCACTTTGGTACACATCCGCGTTAAGCGGCACTGTAACTTTCACCTGAGTCGCTAAACCGGCTTTGATGAGAGCTGATTGTATATTCTGAAGAGCAGGAAGAGTTATACTCTCAAATGTCCCGTTGAATGCCTTTAGGAAAGGCTCATTCCCAACAGCCACATACCTAAACATAAACACATACTGTAACTTCAATCTATTTGCATAGGATCACGAATTCAAGATTATCATCAATCTATTTGCCCACCTCTTTTATGTTTCACTATTTTTCTCACCATAAAGAAATTAAAAAAAAAACATTTTATTAATTCAACTTTAATTACAATAGCATCACGTAACACTGCTCCTCATTCTGTCAAATAGATTTTGTTTGTATTAGAGATTATGTAATGTGAAATAAAATTGTTTGATATGAGGCAGGGGCATGTGGGTGAGGTCAAGAGGAGGTGTAAGCCAGAAAAAAAAAAGAGAATAATAAAGGAGGAATCTTTGACAGAATGAGGAGCAGTGTTACGTGATGCTATTGTAATTAAAGTTGAATTAATAAAATGTTTTTTTTTTAATTTCTTTATGGTGAGAAAAATAGTGAAACATAAAAGAGGTGGGCAGGTAAGGTTGGTGAAGCAACATTATATTCTCTTTCTAACGGCTCTTGTTCTTAAGCCCATTTTCGGCCCATTTATATATAACAAACAATATTATTAATTCCATTGGATTATTGAATTTAATGACCTATTTATTTCCTGATTTTTAGGTCCATTTATATGTAAACCTTCCAGCTAAAATATAATAAAAAATTTGAAACATTAAATTTAAATTTTTACATAATAAAAATTGACAAAAATAAAACAAATAGTTATTTTTTAAAAATAATATATTTGGAGAAATATCTAAAGTCAAATAGTCAAGAGTTGCTTCTCTGTCTATTTTATCCGAGTTCAATTCTAAAAATCATGTTTTTTTTACATAATATTATTAAAAATTTATAAGATAAAAAATGAAAAATAATATATTTTTATATAATATGGAATCGAACATAGTCCCGGTAAAATCTCTAGTTTTAGAAATAACTCGAATTTCCTTAAACCTTAAAACTTTATCACAATTATTCAATGACTTTTCCAGTTTTATTTCTATATTGCAAGGTACACAATTTTTTGAGCTGTTATAAAATTGCAAGATATTGAAGCACTAAACAACACAAATCCTAAATGACTTGGACATCCACTCAGTTTCTAAAAGCTTGAGTTTCATGAAGGAAAATAACACTTTTCCACGTGTTTAACCAGAACTTTGCAATGTCTTTACCCTAAGATTGTCCAATGGTGGACAGATATTCACCAGATTCTCCAATGGCTTTCTTCATTCTCAACAACATTATCAGTTTCTACCCAACAAAACTTTATTACCAAGTAGTGTTTTCAATCCTTGCACGTGGATGATACCAAGCCAAACAAAAAAGAACCCATAAGTCAAACCAAATTAAGATTATCTGATTAAGCCAAAACCATCACTATAGTCATTAACTTGTAATTTATGAAGAAAGTAGAAGACCTGTCATCCTTTATGACAGACAACAATTGTCCCTTTCTTAATGATACTAGATATATATAATGATAAGATTGAAAAAGAGAAAGTGATAGGTTGGTTTGATTGGATTTATTTGTTGGATTCACGATTGTTCACTAACCGGATAACCCATCAAGCGACCCTGATTTAATTTTTCTTGATATTATATAGAAAAAACAAAAAAATGTTACTAATATATAACATACAATGTAATTATATGCATCACAGAAAATTAAAATATGTACTAATCAAAGTAATTCCAATACGATGAGTTTTTAAATTAATTGAAAAAGATAAATATCAAATTTTTTTGGAGTCTTTGTAGATAATTGATAAGGTAACAGAATCTTAAATGATCCCATAACAATATCCGTGAATACGGCGACTTTTAAGGGCTCATAGGAATTCTCAAGTTGCAACTGGGGTGCCAACTTAAAAACAAATATCTCCGTTATCTGATTCCACAGGTGAGTGTTTATTTTACGCGATTGCCTGTTCGTTGACTCGATTTTCCTTATGTTTGGTGAAATTGAATCTCTGTGATTGGATTTAGGGTTTACGGAGAAGAGAAAATATGGCGGTTAGTATGAAACAGATGTCCTTGATCGTCTCTGCGTTTGGCGTTGTGTCGTTTCTCTTGGGTGTGATCGCAGAAAACAAGAAGGTATAAAAGTCAACAATTTTTTTTTTCTTTTTCTGTTGGGTATCGTCTAGTCTTCGTGAGAAAACATTCAATTTCGTATTATTATTATTATTGTTACTTTTTAGTTTCCTGTGTGTTTAGGATGATTTCGGTTGGTATTTGTGTTTTATCGTTTGCTCATGTTGATGAATGAAGTTAGATTTGTTCTTATCACAGGACAATCACCATGATTGTGTTGTATATATCAAACAGTGATCTTCTGGATGACCTTTGTTACTGTTTTCTTATTATATATGTAACAATGGAAAAACCAATTGTTTGAAATTTGTGTTCACAGCTTCTTGACTGCCTCTTTGTTTTTGGTTCTTATTCCACGTTGCTAAATTGGGGATGTTAGATTTGTTTAGTCAGAGGACAACCACTTCTTAATTCTTGGCGTTGTATGAAACAGTGATCTTGCGCTCCACTCCTTGCACAGTTTCATTAACTCTATGGGGAAACCGATTCTTTGATCTCAACCTTGTACTGAAACTATTACTATTCTGGCTCTTTTCTTTCTAACAATAGTTTGACCTCATCAGTAACTAGATTGTCACTAATATCCAGGAGGTTGTATGTAAAGTGCTTTTCATATGGTCACTAGTGTGTAAACCAATCTGACTTTTCTTATCCATATGTCTTATACGTTGTGTGATTCGTTTTTGCTCTTTCTGTGTTTCACCATAGCCCGCATCTGGGACTCCAATAAGTGGAAAGGGAGTCGTTATCTGCAAATATCCATCTGATCCAACTGTTGTCTTGGGATACCTTTCTGCTGCCTTTCTCATTGCCTGCACTGTAGCAGGATACAAATCCTTGTTCATGTCTTACAAGGGAAAGTCTGTTCCTAACTCTGTCTTATTCAGAAGCACCAGCTTCTCTGTGTTTTTCAACATTGCCTTGTAAGCATTTCCTCTCCGTTTCAATCTTATTTTTTGTTTTACCGGTTGTAATACCTAAAAATCCTCTCATTTATGCCCCAATGGTTGTTTTGTTGTAGGATAACATCTGGACTGGCATTGTCTCTGTTATTATGGCCAACCATTACAGAACAACTTCACTTGACCCGTAATGTTCACCAGAACATGGAGACTGCTTGCCCCACAGCTAAAACCGGTCTGCTTGGTGGAGGTGCCTTTGTTTCATTGGACTCTTGCCTTTTCTGGTTGGTTGCTCTAATGCTCGCTGATAATGCCCGTGAAGACCATTTTGATGAAGTTGAAGGCAGAAACGTCGATGGGAACTCTTCTTCCAGGGATGTTAATCTCAAGATTGATGCTTGAGAGAATGATATTAGTACTGTTATTGGGTATACTAACTTTTAAGTTTATTATTTCGCTTGTTTGATTAGGAAACAATCATTCGTTTCTTCCAGTTTTTTACTCCTTTTTTTCCTTTTTCCTGATTTGTCAAATTGTAATTAGCTTTATCGTTTCAGATTTGGTGCATCGCGATTCTTAAATTGATTATAATTTACCAAGATTTTCGGTAAGAAAATCTTGTGGCTTGCTATCTTTACGGTTATGAGTAATTTTTATTACTGTAGAACGAATATTTCACTTCAGATCTTCTTTAGTCGGCTTCAAAGCCATGGTTAAAGCCCAAAACGTTATTAATGGGCTTTCAGATTTACGAATCCGAAAGCCCATAAAGAAAAGCCCAATATAAACGGTACATTTAGTAAAATTAAACCCTGTCAAAACCCTTTCATCTTCGTCGTCGGCTCAAGGAAAAGTTCATTTCCATTTTCAATTTCTTCACTCCTTTTTGAGCTCGATACAGAGAGGAAATAGAAGAGATGCCGCTCGGCGAGAGAGGAGGATGGGAGAGGAGTGAGTCCAGGTACTGCGGCGTGGAGACTGATTTCTCTGACGATGTTCCTACTCTTCTTAACTTCCACATTTCTACCGGCGGTTTCGACTATGTCCTCGCTCCTCTGGTTTGTGTTATTCTTTATCCTTGAGTCTAAACGTCCTAGTATGTTATTACTATAGACATGGGGATTCAAGATTTTATTATCTTCAATGAAATTTACTTTTTGCTCTTACTGCAGATGAACCCTTCGTATAGGCCGAGCTTGTTGGACGGCAATGGTGCACATGCTCAGGTTCTTCCTGTCTCTGGCTCCGACTTAGTCTTGGCACCTTCTCAATGGAGTAGTCATGTAGTTGGTATGATTCTGTTTGAATACCTTGTGTGTGCTTTTGTGTTGGTTATGGATTATGGGTTTTGATTAGTTGTAAATGTTCATTTTTCTAGGAAAAATTAGTCCGTGGATAGATTTGGATTCTGAAGATGAGGTCTTGCGGATGGATTCAGAAACCACATTGAAGCAAGAAATAGCTTGGGCTACACATCTATCCTTACAGGTGCTTGTGAATCCATGGATTGAAGTCACAACTGTCTGTCTTTTTGTTTTATTGGGTGTAAAGAGATGTCTGCTCACAGGTCTTAATGTTTGTTATATGTTGCAGGCATGCCTTCTTCCTACTCCTAAAGGGAAATCGTGTGCCAATTATGCCAGATGTGTGAACCAGATCTTACAAGGGCTGACTACCTTGCAGGTGATCTACGAGTTTCTTGCTCCTGGCCTAGTTCTATTTAAGATGAGTATCTCCAATCACTCTCTAGCAATATGTTCCTTATTCTTTCTTTTGTTTTGTTTAAATCTCATTCTGGCTGAAGTTATGGCTGAGGGTTCCACTGGTGAAGTCTGAAGGTGATTCAATGGATGCTACCTCAGAAGGATTGGTAAGATTTAGGATGGAGTTGATGCAAACTTAAAATTGTTCTTACTTTTTGAGTCTTCAGACTTTTGAAAGACTCTCTAGTGTGGAGATTATTAGATGTTGCCTGTGTTTATTGGCCTTTTAAACCTATAAATGTAATGGGTGTCCCAATCTGCTCACACTTTTTTGTAGGCTATATGCATAATGGCTTTAATATATACTCTCTTATCTGCAGAATGATTCCTGGGAGCTGTGGAATTCGTTTCGTCTTCTTTGTGAGCATGACAGTAAGCTGTCTGTTGCTCTTGATGTTCTGTGAGTTGAGAGAAATTCATGATTAATATTTGGAAAAGTGGACCCAAAGTCTTTTTTTCTTCTGCAAATATAACATCGTTTTTATATTTAGGAGTACGCTACCCTCTGAAGCTTCACTAGGACGCTGGATAGGAGAGTCTGTGAGAGCAGCCATACTAAGGACTGATGTAAGTGCCTCACGTTTTGCCACATTGTTAAAACTCGACTTTGAATTCTTGTGATTCATAGAGTGCTTCTGATTTGGGTTTGCAGTCTTTCTTAACAAATGCTCGAGGTTATCCGTGCTTGTCAAAACGCCACCAAAAGTTAATAACAGGATTTTTTGATCGTGCTGCTCAGGTAATAACCATCCCATTCTTTGTGATATAAAACACTTTATACAAATTCCCTTTTGATTCGGAAAATAGATCTATGTCACTCACACCTGTGGTCATTATTATCAATCCTGTCGATGCAGGTTGTAATTTCTGGAAAGCCTGTTCATAGTATTCCAAAGGCTTCTAACACGGAGGGTGCATTTTCTATATCTTCTTTTGTCCTCTGACAATTAGCTACTATTTTCTGGGCTTGTTTTCCGTTGTGCAATTTCTTTTGGGCTTGTTTGTACGCATAGTCAATTCCAAGTACTGAGCGAAGTAGTTTGCATATAACGTGGTCTATGTTTTGGTTATCAGGTACACCGAAGCATCCTCTGCGGTCATGTTTGGATTATGTTGGTTATCTGTTTCAAAAGATGGAACCACTTCCTGAACAGGAACGCATTGAGGTCAGTTTGCTGGATCCTTTTGTCTCAGATCTTATTTTTCTATCATTAGATGCAATCAGGAAGAAACAAACTCAATTCTTACCATAATCTTACTCTTTTTACAGCTGGGCTACAGGGATTTTTTGCAGGCACCCCTGCAGGTTAGTCTCTCTTCATAAGTAATACTGATCTCTGTTTGTTTATCATAATACCCTGTCATGATTACAACATTCTTACTTTATAGAGGTCCTATTTATTTTTAATTTATTTTATTATACAGCCTCTGATGGATAACCTCGAAGCCCAAACATATGAGACATTTGAGAGAGACTCTGTTAAATACATCCAAGTATGTTGTGTGCATTAGTTAATTCCTTTACATTATAAATTTGAACACCTCTGTTTTCTGGATACCCCCTCTTCTATTTCTGTTTTGGTTAGTTGAGGGGAGCAGACTGATGGATAAATCATGTTGACCAATCCAATATCATACCAATTTTTGGCGTGGTTGGTTTTTGTAATTATGCCTTACTTTAGTCTATTTTTGTGTGCTAGTATCAAAGGGCAGTTGCCAAAGCCTTGGTGGACAGGGTCCCTGATGAAAAAGCATCCGAGTTAACTACTGTATGTCAAATATCAACTTTTTTGCTTTCACAGCTCACGAAGTGGCAATTTCATTCATATATTTTATTTCTGGTATCTTATGAAATACTTCAAAAGGACTAAACTTTTAGTTTGTAGGTCTTGATGGTTGTTGGGGCAGGAAGAGGGCCTCTTGTGAGGGCATCGTTACAGGTAAAGTTCTGATGCAATTTCATGCTGATTACAAGAAACTTTGAAATTCATTCTTTTCTGAATCTATCATGTTCATTGATTTCCCAGGCAGCTGAAGAAACTGATCGGAAGTTGAAAGTTTATGCCGTGGAAAAGAATCCTAATGCTGTTGTGACACTTCATGTGAGTTGTCAGCAACCGAGTCACTTAAAACATGGCTAGGTTTATAGTGATTTCATTCAGACGTACGGCATAGCTTTTCATTAACTCATAGAGAATTGTTATCCTTTCCAACAGAATATGGTTAAGATGGAAGGATGGGAAGGCATTGTTACGATAATATCCTGTGACATGCGTTTTTGGACTGCTCCTGAGAAAGCTGATATATTGGTCAGTATGTACAGTTTTGGTAGCTGTGACTCATACTGACATTGTACAGTTCATCTGATTCTCATTTGCCTCTGCTATTCAGGTTAGCGAACTGCTCGGTTCTTTTGGAGACAACGAACTCTCTCCCGAGTGTCTTGATGGAGCCCAAAGGTTTCTGAAGCCAGATGGAATTTCAATACCATCCTCGTATGTATACTACTTCACTTTGTTGAATTTCCATAAAATAACTCTTCCGATGTGTTTGTCTAACTGACCGATCGTATCATCATAACTTTTTTAGGTATACAAGCTTCATACAGCCTGTGACAGCGTCGAAGCTTTACAACGACGTAAGTTCTAGCAGTATTTACTGTGTGTTTTTTTCTCCTCAAGGTTTAAATTTTTTTTTAAATATATTTGGCAGATTAAGGCTCACAAAGATCTTGCGCATTTTGAAACTGCTTATGTTGTCAAACTGCACAGCGTAGCCAAACTTGCTCCCTCTCAATCTGTGAGTCTCCCTCTTTCTTCAGGATTTTTTGATAGTTAAAAGTGTTAGCTTTGAATACATTAATGCAAGTCTTGTCGATTGCTCAATCTCAAAATTTTTAATTTGGTCTTAACTAGGTTTTCACATTTACTCATCCAAACTTGTCAACAAAAGCTAACAACCAACGCTACAAAAGGCTTCAATTCAGTCTACCAAGTGATGCTGGCTCAGCCCTAGTGCATGGTACTCTCTTTTCTATTCTTCTATCTGTTATAATGGGATTTGTTATCTATTTTTCCTGATATAAAACTGAATGTACTGCCATTATTCATAACTCAATGAAAACAGGATTCGCTGGCTATTTCGATTCCGTTCTTTATAAAGATGTCCATCTTGGGATCGAGCCAACAACAGCAACACCAAACATGTTCAGCTGGTAATGGCTTATTAGTTATATATGGCTCTAGCCAGTTGAATGGCTCTCTCATATAGGACCTCATACTTACGAAAAACTGATACTTTATCATGTTCCTTTTGGCAGGTTCCCGATCTTTTTTCCTTTGAGGAAGCCTGTGGAGGTTCACCCTGATACTCCATTAGAAGTACACTTTTGGAGGTGTTCTGGTTCCTCAAAGGTAAAAAGAGTTTTAAATCACAATGGTTATACACAACTCTCTTTGTTTAGAGAACAATAATTGATCCGCTGGTGTTCTGATTCAGGTTTGGTATGAATGGACGGTGTCTTCGCCTACTCCATCTCCAATGCACAACACCAATGGCCGTTCCTATTGGGTTGGCCTTTAGGATTAGAGGATACAGAGAAGAGAGATTTCGGCTGATGTAGAAGATGTTATGTAATCTCATTGTGCTGTATTTTTGTGTTGACATTAAGACCATAGTTTACAAGTGAATCAAATTTCTTTTGACCTTATGAAAGTTTGTACTTCAGCAGTAATGTCATTACCTATTACAGAGGTGTCTACATTTGTGTCGTCTCAGATGGCCAAAACAAAACAACAAATACCGTTTGACAAAACAACGGTAATAGATTAAGCAGTGCTTATAAGGTGTCTTGTTGTTGTTTTTGAATCCAGTCGTCGTAATCTTCAAGTAATTGCTGAAGTAGACGAGGTACGAGTGTATCTACCAGTGTCTGCATCACTCTGTCATCATCATGTCAATTACAAACATTGCTTCAACATTCCGAGCCAGGAATCAGCAGAGAGGTGAAGTGAACAATAAATGTCTACTTACAGATTTCCAGGTACTTCAACAGCTGATACTGGAAGCATTATGAATGGCTGCGTTGAGATCTGCCATGAACAAAGGAGGTTGTTATGAACAGCAGAATTAGAGCTATGAAAGTCATAAGTTGGTATGACTTATACACACAAATACAATGATGGGTTGCAGAAGACACATCATTGTGCAGTATATGATTCTCTGGCTACAGAGGACTGAACAAGAATGAGGTTACGAATGAACGAAAAGAAACTGAACTGCAAAATAGACCTCTAGAGTGACATCCAATCTCACGTCAACCTCCAAAAATGGCTCTGGAATTTCCGTATTCCAAGTCATGCAATTTGTCATAATAGCTGCGAACCATAAAGGAAAAAACATTTGTATCAGCTTTATAAACCATGGAATGCAAGTGCTTTGCTAACCAGAAAAAGGTTACCTGAAAACATTTCACTTTGGTTCTCCAATATCTCTGACCCCTCCAACTGCAAGACAGCAGTTCAAAACATTCATCAGTATAATGAAAACCACAGAAAAGTTTGATTAACGGAACATGGGTCTTCGTCATTGAACCTTGCAGGAAAGCAGTTCGACTGTACACTCTTCCTGTGTGGGAGTGACCCTCAAAACCAGTACTGGAAAAACTTCAAAGCTCATTAACTGAACTTTTGGCAATGTACATCTGCACTGTATGACAAAAATTTACTATCTCCCTTTCCAGATAAAAGCATATTTCCAAATAAGTTTTGTTAACAGATTAGAGAACATCTGACACAGAGCAGTTCAGAGACATCAAATTATCCGCAGCCACCGGGCAGCGTTAGAGGCTACATATAATAATCAAAGCGATAAAGACCCTCTTTATGCCAGACAAGTCTGAAAATTGATACTAGAGGATTTAAAGAAAGAACCTGTAAGTATTATCACTATCCTCAACTAATTGATAACTCTGCAAAGCCTTAGCGTTGATTACAGCCTCCATCCCAGATGGGTGTTTCAGGAACTCACTGAAAGTGAGATTCTTTTCTCCATTCATCTGTAGCTTAATTCTCTGCTTCCTCGAAGCAGAGAGATTTGCTTTCTTTGAACTAGAGATGACCATTACTCTTTTGCCACTATAAAGATTATGCACATGGATTCTCTTCCTGAAACAGAACTCTTGATCTATCAAATCAATGAACCAAAGAAAACAGATGAACTAAGAAAGTTTATGACCTGAGGATCGTGTTAGGGTAGAATCTAGGCAAACCCAGGAAAAATCCAGAGCTTTCTGAAGTTCTCCAACCATTAGTAATTCCAATATCCATTTCTCGATGAATATTACTCTTGGAGAATTAAGGAACCAAAAGGGTCAGTAAATGAAGAAACTTTAATCCTTAAAAATTGATTCTTTATACAACAACAGTCTTATCGCTTCGCTCTTGCACGTTCATCGTCATCGACGGAAGGATTAGTGACGAGGTGAGTTCTCTCCGTCAGTGACTCATAAATCTCTCTATCCGCCATTGATGGATGTGCTCCGAAGTAGACATAGCGTTGATTCTCTTCCACGTGTGTGTTTCCTCTACTCAGTTAATTTTGTTGCCATCACAGTTAATTTACAAAAAAACAAATGTGAACATAAATAACTACAAAAACCTGTTCCAAAGTACAACTCAAGACTTACAATACAACATATAATTACAACAATTTATTAGAAGAAAAACTTGTAATTACAAAATTTATATTCGAATTACTACATCCTCTCATATCCGTTTTGCTTTCCGTACTACAAATTTCGTTCTCAATATAGGACAAAACGCTGCTCGAGCAGCCCGTTTTTACGAGAATAATTGCTCGCACTTATTCTTGCAAGTCATATTCTTTCATATCATGAACTAGTAAAATACAAAAACAAAAAACAATGAAAACGCACAATTGGGTCACAAATAGCGTCCACGATTATGTATTCAAATTTGTTGAAAGTAAAACTGTAAGCTCGTAGCATTAATATGGAAAGTGATCCAAATACAAGAGGGAATACAATAACAAAAACAGAGACGAGCTGTAACGGTAAAAAGAAAAAGATTTAAACCCCCAAAACGTATAACAATCATCTTTTAAGACATTAGAAACATCGCATATTTACCCATCAAAACCCTATTGTCTTGCATAGGAACAAGACAAAAATCAAAATTGTAAGCAGCTTCACATAATATCAATTCATATCATAAAATTACCTGAAGGAGAACTCGCATCCACAAACACTCACACACACAATCTCACTCTCTCTCTCCGTAGCCACAACAAAAGAAAGCCTTCTTCTTTATCTCAGTGGATCTTCCTCAGCTTGGTGTCTCGGTCTCAGTAGTTGTAGCTTCCTCTTTTGTATCTGGAATGGGGCTATTTCCGCGTTCACTGCTCGAGCTGCTGCTATTAATCACTTCGCTGGTTTCCATCAAAGTCATAGAGTCTGTGACAGGTAAGGCAGGAACAGAAGGAGTAAGTGTATTCTCTTCTGAATGCTTAGGTTTGTTCAGAGCCTGACAGTGAGGGCAATAGTATGTAATGTATGCAAAATCCTCTTTCCGAGCAAGTCCTGCGCAATGATGACACATTGCAAGATTATGTTAGGACCAGCATATCGTACAAGATACAGATAAAGGATGATTCCTAGAGATCCATTCACCGTTATGCATATGACAGTTTCCACAAATGAGCGCATATGATTGTGTGGGATCTTCACCCACTAGGAGAGCTGCAATACGTGAAATCCAACTGCCATCATGAGCAGCATATCCCTGAGGACTGTAATGCTCAGCAATTATCTGCTGGTTTTGCTCAGTGGTGCCTGGAAATCTCTCGGTTATTCCAGAATGTTGAGACTCGTCATCAGAATGATGTGCAGGTGTGCCCCCAGAACTGTGAGGTCTGGTATTTGGTTGTCTTCGATTCCTCAACCCTCGTGATTGGCTAACCTCCATGTCATTGCTCTTTCCTGAGGATGGATCAGGTTGGGATTCATCTCCTAAAAATACTTTCAAGCCTGAATCAGCACCCAATTTGGATGCCAGAACAGTTGCAGCTGCTGCTTTTGCAGCTGGGTCGGGGTCATATCTCTGCATCAAAAGGCTTAGTTAGCACCAGCTCTACTTGCAGTATTTAAACCCTCAAGTCAGAGTGACAAACTTAAATTCATTTCTTTCTGAGTTATTGAATATATTGCACAGTTATGCCACACGTATAAAAGTACAAAACAGCTTGCTTATGTCGTTTCTTGCTATATTCAGCATGGACACACATCACCATGGCAATACATACAATGAATTCTCAATGCCACACTAAGATTCCAACTTCCTTTTGATAAACGTCATTGCACCATAAAATGGAGAAGAATCTTTAAAGCAAATTACTATCCAGTAACCATGATAATTCTTGACAGCATCATTAGTTAAGTACTTGATCAAAGTAATAAGAGACAGTAAAAACCCGCAGCATACATTGGAACACAAGTCGGTAATAAACAGCAGAAACCTAATAGAATCCAAAATACTGTCGTGTGAAACAGCTGCACCTACAAAAATTTCTTTGTTGAAAACTACGATGTCACCTGAATAAGTTGTTGTGTGGTGTAATAATTGGTTCTTTCCTTAAGCTCATTGATTTTAGCCAGCCTTTCTGCTCTAAGCTTTTCCAAGGTCTTTTGATCTCTGCGGTCAACTATAGAACCATTTTCACACAGAGACACAATTAGAAACACTGAATCCACGAGAATACACTAACATATTACCATAAAATGAGCATATAAAAGAAAGAGAACCACATGACTCACACATCTTAGAGAAGTTGACAATTGACGAATAAGCAAGACCAGACAAAGCAGGTAAGATAAACATCGGCAAGATCCGGAAACTCCTCATTTGCCAATCCAAATCTTCCGTTCTGGTTGACAATATTGCATAACCCACGGCAATGATCTGAAAGGAGGCATATTTATCACATCATCGCAATCTATCCACCATACACTAACTAAAATGTTCAAATTCACAATCCACTGGAACATAATTGCTGACCTCGAATAGTACGGAGGACACGATTAGATTTCTCGTGAGTTTCCTCCATGTAATCGATCTGCGCTTCATCCTGGATAAAACAGTCGCTTCTTCCCTTGAGATATATTGAAGTCTCTTCTCAAAATCGTCGCCTCTAACTCTAAATAGTCCATTCCATAAACGAGAAAAGAATCCCTTTTCCTTCTTCTTCACGTTATCGTCGGCTGCGTTTTCGGCCACGGCAGCGACGGCGGGATCATTCGGCTCACCTTTCTCAACCACCGCTCCTTCCTGCTCCTGCGCCATATTCAATAACCTTCCCAATACCACCACAATAACAGAGCAAAACTATCGAAACCACTGCAAAATCCAGACAATCTATCATCAAAACCTGAAGACTTGAAAGTAACCAGAATTTGTTTACTCGAGATCCTAGAATTGAAGACCTGCCAGATTCTCTTGATCGGGAATTCTCTAAAGACGGAGGAATTGAATATCTCGAAGACCAGACAACTGGCGATGATGATTGGCTTCTCCTTTCCCTCTCTCTATCTCCGACAGTTTTTTTCGCTTTCGAGAAAGCCAAAGGGAGAAGAAATTCGAGATCCACCGGTAACCAGCCACCTCGACGTCAACGCACGTGATCCCCACGTGCCTCAGTGTCTTAAAAAGCAAAATCTCGGCCCATTTCTAGCCCACCATCTCTCAACTCTATTGGGCTTCGAATTGACTTTAAAGGAAAAAAAAATGATCAATTGGCCAGAAAAAAGAAGTACACCATCGCTTGATTAGAAGTCAAGCGTCTTATCCATTAGGCCATGGGTGCTTGTTGTTGACTGAAATGAACGTAAAAGTTATTTAATCGGTTAACAAAATAACGGTTCGTTTTTTTTGGATTTTAATGTTTGGTTAGAATAAAATTTCGATATTTGGTAGATCTGTTATCCTTATAATGTCAAGATCTTTCTCTTCCCGCCTAAACTTGGAACTCGGCAATAAGCTAAAGAAATTGGTATCGGAACAACTCCACGATGAAGCATTGAGACTATACAAGCAAAAGATTTATCCTTTGGACACTTATGGCTTCACAGCGATTCTTTCTTCGGTCGTCAAAGCTTGCTCTTTTCACCAAGACTCTTTCTTACTTGGCCAACAACTTCATTGTCTTTGTCTCAAATCAGGCGCTGATCGTGATACAGTTGTTTCCAATTCTCTCATCTCCATGTATACAAAGTTCTCGAGCACATACTCAGCACGCAAGTTGTTCGATGATATGCTTCACAGAGATACCGTTAGCTATTGCTCCATCGTCAATTGTTATTGTCAGGATGGGTTGTTGTATGAAGCGCTAAAGTTGCTCAAGGTTATGTATTTTGATGGTCTTGTTCCAAAGTCCGAGCTGGTTGCATCCTTATTGGCTCACTGCACTCGCATGGGATGCAACATTAAGGTAACAAGAATGCTTCATGCTCTTGTTCTTGTTGATGAGAGGATGCAGGAATCAGTTTTCTTATCAACGGCATTGGTTGATATGTACTTAAAGTTTGATGATCCGGCAGCGGCTTTCCATATATTTGATCAAATGGAAATGAAGAATGAGGTCTCATGGACTGCTATGATCTGTGGTTGTGTTGCAAATCATCAATATGAAATGAGCATTAGTTTGTTTCTAGGTATGCAGAGAGAAAACTTGAGGCCAAATCGTGTCACACTGTTGTCTATTCTACCTGCATGTGTAGAATTTGATTCTGGGTTAGGGATGGTGAAGGAGATTCATGGATTTTCTTTTCGTCGTGGAGTCCATTCTGACGAAGGCTTGAGAGCTGCTCTTGTGACCGCGTATTGTAGATGTGGTAATGTAAGTCTCTCTAGGTTAGTTTTCGAAACATCAAAAGCGAAAGATGTTGTAATGTGGAGTTCAATGATTAGCGGCTATGCTGAGATTGGAGATTTCTCTGAAGCTATGATTCTGTTTAGTCAAATGAGAAAAGAAGAAAGTGAACCCAACTCGATTACTCTGTTGGCTGTTGTCTCAGCTTGCACCCATTTGGCATCGTTGAAGTTTGCATCTACAATCCATTCTCACATCCTGAAATGTGGCTTCATGTCACATATCTTATTGGGAAACGCCATCATAGATATGTATGCAAAGTGTGGCAGTCTTCTTGCAGCACGTAAAGTATTTTATGAACTTAATAAGAACGATCTTGTGTCATGGAGCTCAATGATTAATGCATGCGGTCTTCATGGACATGGTTCAGAAGCTTTAGAGATCTTTCAAGGTATGATAAAGGGTGGACAGGAAGTAGATGCAATGGCATTTCTTGCAGTTTTATCGGCTTGCAACCATGCTGGCCTGGTAGAAGAAGCTCAAAGCATATTTACACAAGCTAGGAAATCATACCACATGCCAGTAACATTGGAGCATTATGCTTGCTATATAAATCTCCTTGGTAGGTTTGGGAAGATTGACGAAGCCTTTGAAGTCGTAAGAAATATGCCCATGAAACCAAGTGCAAGAATATGGAGTTCTCTGCTATCTGCTTGCGAGATTCATGGCAGGCTTGACATTGCACAAAAGATTAGCGCAAAAGAGCTAATCAAATATGAACCTGATAATCCAGCCAATCATGTATTGCTGAGCAAAATTCACACAAAATCTGGTAATTGCCATGCTGCAGAAGAAGTCAGGAGGGTTATGCAAAGACGGCAACTGAAAAAATACTGCGGATTTAGTATAATTGAAATCTGAATTACATATTGTACATTACCAAGGAAAATTGCAGCCTCTTATATGAAGATTCTATCAAAGCACTGTTCACTTTCTGCAATGCAAAAGCAACATCACTGATGCGAAATATTCCAACAACTGAAGTAAGGAAGTTCATAAATATTCGCTGAATTTTGATTTAAAAGTCGTCAGTTTAACATGGCCACAAATTCTATTCCATGCTTTTTTATAGCTCGGACCTATCTCTGAGGGATGGCAGTATGACCGTTTTACAAATTTATGATGTGCACTGCTATGCTAAGTCTTCATTTCTCAAACAAGATCTGAGCTTTTGCTAAGTGATGTTATGTTGATGTGATACTACGCTTAGTATAGATATGAAAGAGATACCATGTATGAAGCCTGCAATTTCTGAAGCCTGAAGATAATGTAAGGTCTTTTTGTGGTTTCATCATAACCTTGAGGCCATCACTGCTGTTTATCACTTTTTGCAGGGTGACTAGCACACAATACTATGCTATATTTTTCTTACTTATAACCACTCAGTATTGGTGATTATGAGACTTGAGCAACTTAAA
The DNA here is from genome assembly GCA_963920545.1 of Lepidium didymum. Classification (NCBI taxonomy): domain Eukaryota; kingdom Viridiplantae; phylum Streptophyta; class Magnoliopsida; order Brassicales; family Brassicaceae; genus Lepidium; species Lepidium didymum. The sequence continues at coordinate 3,349,358 of OY986980.1, forward strand.
AAGAACACCACAAGCATTACAAAACCGGAGACCAAACATCTTACAGAGGCTTTACTGGGAACTGCTCTATTAGATGTTTTTGAAGTTTGCTAGTTTACGTGGGTTTAGTGGCCTGATAATAGACCTTTCAAGAGAAGCCGGAAAGAAAATTTATGAGGTATTTGTCAGCTTTCTTTGAGAACTTGTGCAAGTACAGGTGCATAACTTAGTAGATATCATACTAATTCATTGAGCCTGGGGTAAATAAAAGATGTATTTGTGGCCATAAGAAAACAAACGGTGAAGCCTAGCACAAGTATATGCTGACATAAAATTGCATCATATCCACAAGTGGATTTCGTGTCCGACCTAATTATGTATGGTTTATGCATATATTGGTAACTGAAGTACAGAAAAGGAGGCAGATAATATAGGAATGGTAATTTGAAAACAATGCCTCAAACATGCAACAGAAGATCTAGGTTAGATAGACGCCAACTCTTAATTATTTCATTCATTTCCAACATATCATGAAGTCCAGCAGAGAGAAAAAAGAAAAAGAAAAGAAAAGAGTATACACATGCCAAACAAGAACAACAAACTAAGTTCAAAGACAAGGATGCAAGTATACCCTTACAAGAGGCAGCTAAAAAGACACAGGTAACTGATAATTAAACAATATTAAAGGTAAGAGTAACAGCAACTGGCGCTACACGTCAGACTAGATTGTTTATCCAATCAATGTCCATCATGAGGAAATTGTCCAGCTCTAAGTCTTCTACTGAAAACAATGATTCTGCAGTTGCGTTGGTTGGGAGATAATATTCATCGACCAGCTCTGTTATCTCAGTAGAAGCAGATACATCAGGGGAACCATGAACTTCAGAAGGGGCCTCGTCTGTTATTGGGAGTGTGGTGGCATGCGAAGGTACATGCACAACTGATGAAGCATAAGTAGTTGCTATTGACTGTATGTCGTGCTTGGACAGAGGCCGAATAGAACCTTCTGGAAGCAGCGGCTTTTTATCAGTGGGAAAATTGAAAACTCCCTTCTCTCCCCTAATGCAGAACAAAGCAGCATCATAGGCTCGAGCTGCCTTCTCTGGAGCATCGTATGAACCTAGCCATATCCGTCTTCCAGTCTTTGGAACTCTGATTTCAGACACCCATTTGCCCCACGCCCTCTTTCGCACACCTCTGTAGCATTTAAATCTTCTATCTTCATGGGCTTCTTCAAGTGAAGAGCTAAGAAAAGGTGTTTTATGTGTAGAGGGTGGCATTTTAACCATCACAGAAGCAAAACTTTCGGCTTCGTGTTTAACAGTTTTATGAACAAAAGTATAGGGACTGAGGAAACTGAAAATTAAGGGTATTGAAGGCATATTGTACTGTGGAGCAGGTGGAGATGAAATGGAGAGGCACGCAATGTATATCAACAGCACGTGGCAATGGAGAATCCGCGATTGTGCCAGCGAAGTAAAATCCTCGAGAGATCCATCCACAGAATCGACTGACAAGGTAAAAGCCAATTTAATTGTCAAGCATACGTTTCTTAAGGGAGAGATACCGCATAAAGAAAGTAAAAAGGATAGGAAGAACCTGCAGTTTATTGCAAGTCAAACGTCCGTTTTGTTTTCCTAGTTGAGACACGCGTAAGAAGTTCCACGGTTTCTGAAGATATCATTCGATCAATCCAAAGCTAGCTAAACTTCCAGTTGTTTAATAAGTTTTAGCCAGAAAAGCAGTGAAAACTTAAAGTTAGATTGACATCCCTTGATGGAAACATTTGATTGAATTCCTGTGAGCAACAATGCATCTCTTGGAACCAGAGCTACTTGTTGTATTCCTGTGATCCAAGGAACCAAGCTTAAAGACATTGAAATGGAACGAACCAGGGTGGAGAAAAGGTAAGATGGACTGCAGATCTTTTGATGTAAGAAACATTAGCTAGGATCATATAATCTCAATTACGGAATTATATACTTAACTGCACAAGGCACTAAAGCATAATCATGTATATCAGTTGGAATATCTTCTACTGTCACCTAAAAGGATAGGAAAGGGATCATTGCTGATTTTCAAACATAGCACATGGATTTCCATCAGCAAACTGGTAACCTGTGGAAACTGCAAAGATAAGTACATATAGGAGTAAAATATCAGGTACTTAAGGAAATTTTCTCTACTGAGCAAATGCATTTAATTCAAAAATATACAGACTTGAATTCATCATTAAACTACTGTAATTGCTAACTGTCTCACTTCAAGGCATTGGCTTGGCTTTTACAGCATATGACTAAATGCAGACACGCAAAAAAATGCTTATTAAAAAAATTTCAGACATGAAACTGATGGAATTTTATGCGAGTAACCATTTAGGTTAGCAGCTATAATGACTCTTCACTACCAAAAAAATCCAAAAGTGGGAAGAATGTGTTGAGAATCTATTAATGTCTTAAACCATTCTTTCAAAAATTCCTGGTTTTTTAGGTTGGCTATTTGACTTTCCTTTTGTAAATTTGATTTCTGAGTTTCTATTCAAGCATTTTATCACGCTTTTGTGAGAAGTTTCCCTACCTTGGGTTTCATGCATCCTCCAGTGAAACACTTCTCTTCAAGCTGTCTCACAGATTTTTACAGTGCAAAAGAGAAGAATGGAGACCAATCTCATACAAACATCTGTAGATCTTTACAGACAATGTCACAGATCTGATCAAACCTTTTTTCGTATAAAAGATCTTTACGGTCAAGAATTTACAAGAATGTTATAGAGATTGCAAGGATTTTGTTCAATCAATAACACCTTCCTTTTAGCACGTCGGTTAACTAATAAAATCACACTGAGCCTACATTATAATGTTGAGATTTGAGACACTGACCCAAACACCAGTTAAACCGTCAACACTGGAAGCTTTGATGGAGAAATTTGAGGAAAGCACACATATGAGTACCTCACAAGCATCCTGTGATACCAATGAAGATCCATCTCGTGATTTCAAAGAATGATCATAGGTTACATAACTAGCTATATTTCCAAACATTCAATTATGAGATTGAAGAACTCAAAAGAAATTTCAATGCATTGTTGGGATTATTACCCGACCAGGGCCATGGTAAGTGAGTGCACCACCACGTTTAGTTTGATAGACATCAAAAGGAACATTCTTTATGTCGAAGTTCAGATGATCCTCTATACTGCCAGTTCCCATTGTGCAAACAGGATAGTGTTGCAATAAATCCACTGTATTTGGGCACTCTTAGTTTCTATCTATCAATGTTTTTTTTCCCTTGACGATGCTTTTCTGCCATGACTAAGCTTTTCTCTATGGAACCAATTGATCGTAGAGATCAAAACTTTGGCACCTGCAAATTAATGATGGTCCCGCGAAAGGTGTTCGTTAAAATGTCTGAAAAAAGAAGAAGCAAAACCGGGTGAGTAGCGAAACTTTACCTTCTGGGATTTTTCATTTCCCCAAATTTAAGGTCTTCACTGATCTGGATACTCTGTTTTTGTTAGCGTTCTTGCAATGGTGATGATGAATTCCCGAAATTGGAGTTTCTACTCCATACATGGGTCTTCAGAAGTAATTTATCAAAATGTACAATAAGTCAATTTTAGCGAATCAAAATTGAGTAAAAGAGCTATTTTGACCTTTTTATTTGTTTATTTATATATTTAAGAAACCAAAAAGCAATCTTATGGATAACAGATATTTACATGTTTAATTTGAAGAAGAGAACAAAAAAAGAGTGTGGCTTCAACTATCATTTGGTGCATCATCATCCGCTTCCTCTCGCAAACTGGTAGGGTCTGCTTCTCTTTCTCTCTCGGTAACTTTCGGGGCAGAACCCTAATACTTATCCATTCGGAGCTTCTGGATTCTGTGTTTAGGGCTTGTAAAGTTGTTGAATTTACAAAGAAAAATATGCTGGTTTGTATGGGTTTCGTTGAAGAATCTGTTTTGTTGCCTTAGAATTACAGTCCAAACAATGTTGGGTTTGATTCATGTCCTTGATGAGCTCGTCAATGATCTTATGTCACTGCTTATCATTCAGTAGCCAGAACCCATCTCCTGGATCGTTATCATCTTCTCTACGTTATAAACCCTGTTATTCGATTTCGTTGCGGGGTAAAAGAAGAAAGAAGCTTTGGAGATTTGTTCCCAGTGCGGAGAAGAATAACAGTCATACGGGTAATAAGAGGAAAATAAGTTGGTGGCAAAGGTTTTTCTTTGATGATGATGGGAATTGGCTTGGTTTGAGGGACGACGAAATTGTCGATGAAACGTCAGAGCTTGCAAAGGATGATGAGATGTCTGATGAAGAGAAATTTGAGACTTGGAAGAGACGAGCAGAGGCGATTGTGGAACTACGGGAAAGTCAGGAGGAGATTGGGGGTAATGAAAATGATGACGATGTGAGAAAAAAATGGGAAGATTGGATTGTGGATTCAGATGATAGTTTAGTTGAGTCTTGGAGCCGAGACTCAGCTGGGAATGAGGGAAGTGACGACAAATCAGTGCTGGATGAATTGACGATTCCAGAGAGAGGGTTGGTTAAAATGGTGAGGGATATGGTTCTAGGAGCAGAAGAGGATGATATTCTATACGAAGACCGTGTGTTTCGTTATGCATCTTTAAAATCAGTAAGTTGTTCGAAAGTTGCACTATGCTTCATAGCTCTTTCCATTGATCTTATTCCTTTATTGATAAGTATGAGTCTTAGTTCATGTGATATTAATTATAATGTTTTCCAGATGACTGATCACTGCTCAGTTGCTTATTCATATGTACCTCTTTACAGGCAAAGTTTTTGGCGGTATTAATCCTCATTCCCTGGGCGTTAGATTTTTTGGCTCATGATTACTTACTTATGCCCTTCTTAGACAGGTAATTTCTTCATTTTTGCTGTTGATTCCCGCAAAGTATGTCTCTATTTATGTCCACTGTTTGATTACTTAGTCTGTGCTTTACTTACAGATATGTGAAGACTGTACCACTTGCTGCCCAGACGCTTGATGTGAGACGAAATCAGAAGCTAGAAATGGTAAAGGAACTGAATAGAGAAAAAGCTAGGTACCGTCTTGAAGTCGAGATTGGCAAATCTCCACCTCTTTCTGACGATGAGTTATGGTGGGAGATGCGGGGTAAAGCGTAAGACTCAATTCCACAAGATTAGTTTTCTTTATGTCAGGGTTGAAACCAATCTTGATATTATACCAGACAATTCATTTCCACAGATAGCCTCACTGTGTTCTTTTGTTTCTCCACTCGGTTTATTCAACAGTTTGGAGCTGCGAGATGAGTGGAGATTAGAGAACCGGAAAGCATTTGCCAACATATGGTCTGATATGGTGTTTGGGATCTCATTGTTTCTTCTTTTGTATGCCAATCAGGGAAAAGTAAGTTTCTCTGTCCAACCAGAAATTAACGACCTTAAATGTCATATTAAGTTTCTTGTTAAGCTACTAGCTCTAACATGCTTCATATTTGGTTACTTACTTCATGAACTTTTTTCAGGTAGCCTTGTTGAAATTTACGGGATACAAAATCATAAACAACATTTCAGACACGGGAAAGGCATTTCTCATTATCCTAATCACCGACATCTTCTTGGGGTATCTGTCCAAATCTTTGCTTTCACTATGAACAAACATCAGAAATAAAGCTGATAACAAATGTTACATACAAAGTTGTTACAGTCCCAATACTCTGATATTAGCCATAGGTTGGCTCTATTGATAGCCCATTGTGCAACACAGGTAAATATAACTTAATGCTTCTCTTTTTAGGTACCACTCTGAATCTGGTTGGGAGACATTGTTAGAGATAATAATGGAGCATTATGGTCTTGAAGTTGAGCAATCTACTATTACCATTTTTATCTGCTTAGTTCCTGTTATTATCGACGCTTGTGTTAAGCTCTGGGTATCTTCTTATCTCCTTTTAAAGCCTCTTTTTAGTTCTGTGTCTCTTCTTTGTTTCTTCCTCTTTACTCATTATCTCTTATGCAATTTCCAATGTTTTCCTCTTATGCAGCTCTTTAAGTTCCTTCCAAGACTGTCTCCAAGAGTTTCCAACATTTTCCAGGAGATGAAACGTCACTGAGTAGTATCTATCCACCATTGAAACCCTCCACCTGAGTTCATTGTTTCAATCACAAACCATTCGTCAGCTTTAATTAGTTTCATATAGATACATAAGAGAAACATAGGCTATTTTTTTGTCTGTCCTCATATTTATTCTTTTTGGTGAATCTCTTGGCTCTCTCAACATTACTATGTCATCTACACAATAAACAAACCTACGAACCCAATAATTTTGGGTTTAAGTTCAAATGTGAAATTGTAATTTTCAATATCTTTTTCTTTATAGGGTTGATTTGATGATTAAGATATAAGAGCCGTATTTCCACACAAACTATCATGCCTTTGTTGACTCGAGATACTTTTCTCTTTTTGGACCAACCTCAAAAGCTTAAAGCTGACCATGCAAAATTACAAATGATGCAATATGAGCATATTTACTCTAATTAGATATCTCATCAAAATATAGTTACCAACCAAACAACACATTTACACCATTTAAGACCAAACCATATGTATATAGTTTTTATCAATAGCTAATTCGACAAGATCCATATACAATTAAACTTCCGATATACAATTAAACTTTAAATTTAAACTTGATTGATCTAATATACCATTAAACTTTAAAATTCAAACTTAAATTCTATCACATCAGATTGTGATTATGAAAACTAGTTAAAGTCGAACTTTAATAAAAATGTAAAAAACCTAAAAATTTAATCAACTAACCAACAAAAATTAATATTATATAAAAAATTTGTCGTTGTTGTAGTATAAATCATCAATGCATATGCAAAGATAAATAGATGTAACTATATTAGCATATTACCATGTAGTAGATCTCTTTAGGCAGATCAATTAGATTCCATTGTAGAAAAAGTTATCTAGAACCGACGGTGTTCAATAATATTTATAAATGTCTGTAATTGCTCCATTCCATATGGCGGATTTCACGGACCATTGCCCACACAAATAATAATCACTTTTATAAGCAAAACCAATAAATTAATTGAATTTAGAATCCATTAGTTAACACCATTTGCTAATAACTTTGGTCAAAATCTGAAGCTGACGAAGTCCAAAGCACACAGAATCGTGTCAGATTTTGAAAGCATACTTGTCCAAACAGAAAATGTCTCTTTTGTCTTTTTATCGTACTTTAAAACAAAAATTGTAAAGTGAAAAACGTGACCAAAAGGAAAAATATAAGAAGGATTCAAGAGAAAAATAGAAATATAAATAGAGGAATGTCTGACTCTCTGACAATACTTCCATTAAAAGCCATCAATTGCAGCCTTTGACCAAATTCTAGCCCTCCATTCTTATGTCCAACTCAATTTCAAGACAAAGCTATATATATTCACACTTGTATATATATATACACATAATAAACACTTGTAAAACATTTTAATATATCTAAATTTGCTTATAATGAAGACTTTGCTTAACTAAATCTTTAATACAAAAGGGTTACTAACTGTTAGTGGTGGGCTCAAACGAGCTCAAGACCTAAAATCAAATCCATTCCAAAGGTTCAAGTATATATAGTAGAGCGAACTCGCTCGAATTGTAAAAGAAAATATAATTCGAAAATCTAAAATGAAATAGTAAACCATGATTTATATATTAAATCCGGCGAGATTCACGAAAGAGAACAAAGCACAAAAGATTTGGGGACATTAAACTTTACATGATTTACATTAAGCCATGATTTACATTCAACTTTCACCTAAAGATGAACATATGTTTCAAAAAAGATGTGACGCTTGTTGCCAGTAACAGAGGATCCAACTTGATGCACCTGCAACTTCTACCCGAAATCAAAAGATCACTTGTTTCTTTTCTGTGACTATAGTTCACAAATTTGGCATCAGCTACAAACAAGGTTAGGTTGCTCTCACTTCCACTTCACCGATTGAAAACACCTATTGGATTGAATGAGTAAAAGCGCCTCAAGAAGATACAACACTCTTAGACATCTCGCTGTCCATGCAACTATCTATAATATATGGAGAGAAAAAAATCTTAGGCTCCATACTAGATGTGTAAGACCAGTGTCGGAAGTTTTCCGAGTCATCGACACAAAAATAAAGGACAAGGCTCTTGCGATTTTACAGAGAAAGAGCTGCTCCAATCTTTTTTCATTGTGGTTCTCATTTGAATGACCAAGCTTTTATTTGTTTATGTTTTTTAAACAGCTATGTAAGCATTAAGAGGTGCTAATTACACCAACTGTTTCCAACTAGTTCGGTTCATGTAATAAAACAGTCTTTTTAATCTATATATTTACATTTTATCCAAAAAAAATGTGACGCAATATTTGAGTTTACTTTTTTTGACTACATCTTTTGTTTTCTTTTCTTACGCCATTAGTATCAATAAACTATATGCACGAGGTTCAAATATTATGTGTCATTACAAATTCGATCTATTTTGGACATTCTACTCTAGCTTTATATTATTTTCTTCATAGATTAAGAATCTAAGATTAAAGAATATAATTATAAAAACTCTGAAAGAGAAACAACAAGTATAGACGTTCGTTTTAGGAAACAGCTCAGCTTCTTCCTTCCTCCTTCTTCTCTCCTCCTCCACATTCTATCCATTTTCTTCCCTCCAATTTACCTCTCAACAAGTTAACACAAACCCAAACTCAAAACCAATATTTTTGGTTCTTTTCTTAGACAGAGAGATTTTGGGTTTGTGTTTTCTCCTTCTCTTCGTTGAAAGTTGTCTTCTTTTTTCAATATTCCTTGTGGGATTTTGTTTAGATGGGTAATGTCACGTCGAATGTGGCGGCTAAGTTCGCCTTCTTCCCGCCGGAGCCTGCAACATACTGTGTAACGAAAGATGAAGAGACAGAGAAGCTTGTATTCTCCGGAGTATCTCCCGATAAGAACATGGAAGTTCATCAGCTTAGCACCAAGTCCGGTAACAAAGTTGTTGCCACGTTCTGGAGACATCCTTTTGCAAGGTTCACGCTTTTATATTCTCATGGTAATGCTGCTGATCTTGGCCAAATGGTCGACCTTTTCATCGAGCTTCGTGCTCATCTCAGGGTCAATATCATGAGGTACATATCTGGTTAACACATAAAAACCACAAATGGGTTTATGTTAGGTTCTTACATGTTCTTTTTCTGATGTCATTTGAAACAGTTATGATTATTCTGGCTATGGAGGTTCAACAGGAAAGGTAACAAAGAGAAAGCATTCAAATTTTAAACCTTTATATAATTGTCATTTGTTTAATTTTCTGACTTTTTTTGTTTTTCTGGTTCTTTTGGTATTAGCCGTCTGAATTGAACACATATTATGACATAGAAGCAGTGTACAAGTGCTTGAGGACCGTGTATGAGGTCAAGAAAGAAGAGCTGATTCTGTACGGACAGTCTGTAGGAAGCGGACCAACGTTGCACATGGCTTCTCGGTTGAAGAGGCTGAGAGGAGTTGTTCTTCACAGCGCCATTCTTTCTGGTATCAGGGTCTTGTATCCTGTCAAAATGACACTCTGGTTTGACATATTCAAAGTAAGTAAAACACACAAAAGATTTTCTCTTTCTCAAGGTACAAACTTGGGTCCTGTCTCATCTCTTTGTTTTGAATGTCTTACTGCAGAACATAGACAAGATTCGCCATGTCAACTCCCTCGTACTTGTCATACATGTATGTAAAAATCTTTACATCTTTGTGGATTTGTCTGTTGATTCGTACTGATCGAATTGTGATGAGCTGCAGGGCACAAATGATGACATTGTGGATATGTCTCATGGGAAGCGATTGTGGGAGTTGGCAAAGGAGAAGTATGATCCGTTATGGGTGAAGGGAGGAGGACATTGCAACCTCGAGACTTACCCTGAGTACATCAAGCACCTTAAGAAGTTTATAAACGCCTTGGAGAAATTCTCTCTAACAAATCCCCCATCTAAACGACTAACTAGTGAGCCCAGTATCACCGAGACTAAGCACAATCGGTGCTTGAGATTCGGGAAAAAAAAGTAGTAGCAGAATGAGAAGACAAGTGGTAAATTCGTTCCATCGCATCGCATGTGCGTTCAATTCAGAACCCTTGGAAGCTTGTGCAGAATCATCTCAACATGATCAAAACCAATGCTAATCACAGGGTCACAGACAACGGTGGCACAAAGATAATTTAGGGAGGTATTCAGTGTAAAATGTTGCCCTGTTCTTAAGTATTTGCTCGATGTTTAAATCTCCTGTTAAAAATGTAGCACCAAGTTTGGAAGGGTTTTTGTACACATCATTACTTGCGGGAAAAGCAACAGAGAAAAGATGTAATCAGCACTTTCTTCGAGCTATCCAGTGCGAGACAAATTAGTTTAGTACGTAAGCTACTTGGGTTAACTTTATCATAAAGGATAAAGAGTACAAAATTACCACAAAATTTACTCCTCATATAACTATACAAGCGGGATCAAGAGTACTTAATCCTCCTAGGTTCTAGTTGTCTTGTCCGGAGAACATTACGCCCCTCTACTCTTAACTTGAATCGATATCAGAGTCTATGAATGAATCATGATAATCATCCTTGGGTGGCTTATAATCTTTATCTCTCCAAATCACTACCTGCTCCTTGTCAAATGTCACCAGGATGCAAGGGACCAAATCCTTCACACAAACTTAAACGTTAGTGTTTGTTTATATATAGATATCTAAAGGGGCAAAGTGGTCTCCAAGGTTTGACTAGAAGATGAAGTTGAACAGAAACAAAGTGAAAGAGACAGGAAGGAACAACTCACCCTAAGCTTTGCTCCAATTTTCTTGTAATCCTTTTTCTCTAGCCCTAAGCAATCAATCCGTACCAATTCACTTACAAGGAAAGCATCTCTCACCATTGGAACAAGACTACCGTAATAGCCATTTTTAGCTACAATAAAAGTTTTCATGCAACAGTAATTAAGGATATATACCACCAGCATTTAAAAACAAGAAGGCAACGAAAAGGTATGAACCTAGATTTGTCAGGGCAGGAACCGCCATCCCTTTCTTCCTCATTGCTTTGGTCTCCTCGATACTTAGACCATCGATTGTTGTTTTAATCAGTCTAGGGTACACCGGTTCATGAGGTTTCCACAACATCAAGGGGATCTTGGGCCTTTTCTTGGGATCATAGTTTCGCCCTCTATATAACACAAGGCTTCCACAGTGTTTAGAGACGACCTGGCCATACGTTTTATCCTGTAACAATAAGCAATACGGTTCTAGGAGTCATTCTATAGATTCCCCAAATAGCTAGACTAATATACATGGATCAAAAGAAAAACAACACAACATAATTCATAGTACTTAAAGGAGAATTCAGATTCATAAAAGATGATACCTCAAGATGGAAGATAACATTCTTCATATCAAGAGTTGGGACTCCAAGAAATTTAACTCGAACAGCTTCAGCGTGTTTCCAGTGATTATAGATATCATTCAGCATATTGTGAGTCAAACCATCTCGTCCTACATATATCCCCAAGCAAACACTCAGCATAGAAATAGCAGTATACAAATTAGACAAAGAATCAATTCTTTATCAGTGACCAAGATGGTGACGCTTATAACAAGAAGTATCCTTCTCCTGACAAGAATAAACCTTTCATATCCCCCATCTTTAATTGCATCTATCAATAAGAGTAAGGTAACTAAATGCATATCATTAGAGGTGAAGAAACATATACCAGGATTGATTTGCCTTTTAGTTGTGTTCCTTTGACACAATTCTACCAGAAATTTCCTTTCAGCTTCAGTAAGCGATGCGCCTTGTATCTTCTCCCTTACTTTCCTTCTTTTCTCTTCCAGCTTCGGATCCTCCACTCCATCCACTGACTGTACCTTTGGATCAACCGCAGGCGCACAGACACCCGTCCATTCTCGGTCCAACCGTTCAGGACCGAATGGTGAGTACTTGGGTTCTCTTAAGCCAATCGGCCTGACATTTGAACTACTCTCTGTGTAACTGAACCGAAAATCGAACGGAAGATCAGAGTGCACCTTCTTCACACCTTCCAGCGACGAAGGTGGACGGTACTGCGGCTTCGGCTTCCTCTTCTTCTGATTAGAGTCATGAGTTTCTGAGGCTGACGACAAATGCGGTGGTGGTTGAAAATTGTAATGGTCTCGGAGTCGTGACGAGGAAGTGGCAGAAACTGTTTGGTCGGAAGAACCGTGAAGGCGGCGCGTTAGGAGTGTAACAAAGGATCGATTTTGGCGTGAGATACGATTCAAAGACATTTAACTTCTTCGAAGTCGAACCTAGCCGTGCAAATTCACAATACAAAGCAAAGACACAATCACTAATAGGAAAAAAATGGTCGCATCTCGAAATTCACAGGAAACAATAACATAGATCATCCGACGCAAACCTGGAGCAAAATCGAAAGGGACGTAAAGTAGAGGACTTTGTTAGTAATCTTTAAATCTCCCAAACTCGGAGAATTAAGGTTGAGGCTTAGAAAGACTGAGGAAATCCGAAGAGGCAGATATTCATTCACAGTTTTAGTTACTGGGAAACCAAATAGACTCGGACCCAATAAGTCGGTCTTTGTCGTCGCACCGGAGTGAGCTATGGCACTGGCAACTGAGAAAGAAGACACCTTTTTCTCTGACGATTCCTCCTCCTGCTGCTTTCGAATCCGTTTTTTCTTCAATTCTGCCAAATGAAACTCCAAATGGGCTAAAGCTTCAACTTTAAATGGGCCTACGTTTAGACCCATCAGTGAAGTTGAACTTATATCAGCCATTCTTTGACTATAGAAGCTTCAAAGCACCAGACGAGATGATTGAATTCTTTTGGTAAGACGCTAGAAATTAAATTCAAAGCCTCAAAGCATATAGTATTACAGTTCAAAGCCGGAAAAAGATACATTATATCAAATTCTTTTTCTTTCTTCCTTGCTCATCCAGAAGATGAATTCTTGACTTAATAGTAATTTGCTAAACCGGGAGAAGTATTAGGTTCAAGGTATACACAAAATGCTCTCTGAATCTTCTTATAATTTGTTAGTCGATCTCTACAGTTTGAGGCTTCCTTTCTGCAGCTTTCTTGCGTATAAAGATACCCCATCTCAATGCAGCTTTAAGCTTAAGCCACCCCACTACAGCTTTCCCTGAACCTCTACTTCGTTCTCTACCATAGCCCTTATCGACCTGAGCTTCATACTGATCATTGAAACCATAACAGGACTCATCGATATGGCCAAACCCACCTGATATCCCAAATGTCTTCAGCAATCTCTGCATATCATCAGTCTCGAGCATCTCTGAACTCCTCACCCTGATTTCCTCTGTGAAGATATCTTCAAGGCCTCCATTGTATGAGCCTGAGACCGACGAACTTCCCATTGATGTGTAGTCTCGTAACTGATTGCAACTTTGTTGCACAATAGGATACTCTACTGGATGCTGCGGGACCGATGAGTAGCTATCAGTCTGTTGATATTGCAGAGTCGTCTCTAGCTTTTGATGGTTCTGGATCTTTTTTGGCTCCGGCAAGGTTTTTATTTCCTTTTTAGCTACTGGTAAGCAATTCAACAGCTTTCCGTTATACTCAACCGTTTTATGCCAGTTTTCGTAAGCCGTTTTCACCAAAATGTCTGCAGATATCTGTTGAATTGCAAAAAAGTTTCATATGTTTTTTTTTTGATAATTTTTTTTTTAAAGTTTCATATGTTCACATAATCACATCATGTTTTGATTATGATCTTAAGAGACTGTATTTACTAGATGGAAGAAACGAGAAACTTGCTTTACAGAGAAATGACTTACCTTTTGGTCATTATCAAGAGATTCCAGAGATAAGAAGTGGCCTTTGGTAATTAGGCCTCGGAACTCATATATATGATTAAAGACAACGCCTGTCGCATGAGTTTGCTCTGTGTAATAGACGTAAAGCTTCCCACCTAATACACAGGTCTTTGCATGCTCAACCGTGTTATCCCACATTTTATTTGACATTCCACTCCCAAGTAACTGTTAAACACACATCAAAAACATGAGCAAGGAACAATCATTTTTGTGTGTAGATGTTCTATAGAGTAAAGATGCACATACGCTTCTTAGTTTCTGCGGTTCCTTCACGAGTATCCTAAGGAAGTCTTCAACAGTCCTGATGTTAGAATTTAGTAGCTTCTTGTGGAGCGCTCCATCTTTCGCTATTTTATCCAATCTCCAGACTTCATCATGTAAAGTCGGTGGATAATGTTTCTTGTATACTGCAACAAAACATCGTCAATACATAATCCAAGATTCAGATTCTCAGTCAAAGAAACTCTCTTCCTCTCTGTTTATCAAGTTAGTCCAAAGTTATAAGATACTCACATTCTCCTCTGTGATCTTTAACAGCAAATGGCTCTGTTTTAGCTTCACGGATGTGAAAACCCGATGCAGCCTTAACACCAAGCCTAAACTTTCTGCTCCTAATCCAGCTCGAATTATCAGTGAAAGTAAGCTGTCCAAGAGTTCCTACACCTTCTTTAAGTACGACATGTCTGTCACCAGTCAAGATGGGACGTTTTCCAAATCTAGCTTTTACTTCAAAGCTCTCAAAATGTTCCCTCGTCCAATCTTCGTCGTCTTTATCATTGAAGTCTCCATCTAACACCACAATATTCAGCTTTGCCATTGATTCTTCTCCCGTTTGAATTACATTTCCAGTGTTTGCATCTATAAGAACCACGTGAATGGCTGAGCCTTGCTCTCCCTCAACTTTCCCACCTGTGAATAGATGAGGAGGCATTCGTGTTCTGAAGCGAATTTGCAGGTTCCGTCCATCGAGGCCTTGAATCTTCTTCAGTTCAGGAGATCTGAAAACTCAAATTTCAGTAAAGATCATGGGACCAGTCCAGCCAAGGATTTAGTATATAACTAGAGCACTACCTTACAGTAGTTTTCGAGCTCTCCAACCTGGTTAAAGCACGTTCCACCTCTTCACTGACCTGTCCATTAAACAACACATTACCAAGTTTACACCTCCCACAGGCCTCTCATAATTTCTTCTGTGAGAGAATTAAACTTCGAAATATGATATCATACTCACAATTTTTCGAAATAACGGCTCCAAAGATGAGCATAACCTCTGAAGACTATCTACCTTGACAGCTTCCACGATGACACTGTGAAATTGTTTTTGCTTTTATATAACAGATGTCTGAGAAAATTTGAGACCTTGCAAGGCTCAGCAAGACTATCAAAAAATCTAAAAAGCAAGATATTTCCACAGTAAAATGCTTTTTGGGCAGCGTAACTAATCAACATCTTGAACAAAGCTATGCTTTAATCCAAAAGAAGTTCAGAATCATAGCCAAAACAATCGAAGTTACGAGACGATAACACATGTTAATTATATTTTACCTTGCCAACGCAGGAAGCTTCTGTCTCTTTGATTCAGGCAAGTTAGCTGACTCTTGATTCTGACCATGTCCTCTCTTGTTCATAGAATTTTCCATTTAAAGTAAATTACTTATTAATCTCTGTGCCTAAAGAGAGAAGAATTTAATGCACTTTCCTAGTTTGGAGAAAAGAACACAAGTCCTACACTGTGGAAGCTTCAGAGAAGAACACAAGAAATAGAAACAAAGATTAGTTGAATCTATAACCAAAGTCTTAAAGCTACTTTTTTCTTTATGGATCTTTTTGATCAAACCACATGGAGTGGACGGTTTGCAGAAGTCACTGAACCGAGACCTGTTTCTTTTAATGATAGATCTAAAGCTTTTATGGATTCTGTCCCTCTGAATATTAGAATAATGCAGAATACTTTAATAGCTGAGGCTAGAAAAAAGAAATAGAATTAAATACAGCTGTTTTTGTGAAAGAAAGAATATTGAAAATTGAAACCGCGTGATACCTGGTGCGAGCATAATTATGTCAACCTACGTGCGCTTGACTTGTCCCTTTTTATCTCTTCTCAGCCCTTCTCTCTGTTCACAAACTTTTGATGTTTCTTGACGTCTGAAGAAGTCTTTATTAGTCTTCTAAGTAAAACAGAGTTCAAGTGACTACTGATCCACTTTTCCCTTGCTTAAGCCATGATATATCACAAACAGGCATCAAATCTAGCTGTAATGCAATCGAATCAATTCACAACTATTTCTGAATTTAGGAAGCTCGGATTTGTCAGGCTCACTCTTTGCACTGGCTCCTGGCTACTGAGAATGTGATGGTTTGGGTTGCCGATGAACATAAACGATTATACAGAATCGAGTTCTTATCTAAGGAGAGATGCTAGTTAAACTTAGCTATAGTGAATGAACAATTATATATAAGAAAAAGCCAGTACAAGGCGAAGCCTTTCTTTAGCTACATTCCGATCAAAAGGTAAACAGAAAGACTAAATATATTGAGAAATGTAAAAGGCCTTTGCCTTGACAATCAAACAATTTCTCTTTTCTTGAGATAAGTTGTGAAAATTCAATTTCTCGGAGAGAAATTCTTCAGGGTAGACTGAGAAGTGTAATCAATTTACTCACCTTCCCAGCCTGATTGCCGAGCTCTCTTCTCCCACAAAGAGGTGATCTTCCTCTCCTTGATCAACAAAGCTTCAGCTCTCTCTCTAGCTGATTCACAAATCTCAGTGGCGGCGTTGCACTTCTCAGCCTCCTTTTGGTACTGAGATGCAACCCTTTTAGCTTCTGCAAGGGTAACATTCATATGACGGCTATGCTCATCCGCAACTACTTCTTGCAGCTTTAGTTCCTCGGTCAGAAGGTCTACAAACTGTTTCTCCATCTCCTGTTTGAGCTCTGGATCATCGCTTCCACAATCTGTTGACAACACAAGTCAGAATTCATATTCTGACGTCAAACACCAAAGTAACTCTTGACAGGAGAATACAAGAGAAACCAAGTGTTACTTATCAGAAAAGAAATGCATCATGATGCAGAAAGGGCATGGTAAATTGTTTGAGTCTGATCACAGATACCAATCAGAGTAACATAAGTGTTTGAAAATTATTATTGATCATCATACTTTTGGTTCTTCAAATAAACTTGCAAGATCCTAGAATAAGAAAATACCATAAGGATAAGAAGAATTTGGAAAGCAGTAGGAAACTAATACGACCACGCTAAGCATAAAAAAAAAACAGTCTTCCAAATTACTCTAGATAGCACAAAAACTATCCCAACTATATTTGTAAGTTGACAAGAAAAAATCAGTAAAGGAAACAACACAGGCATAGCTGCTAAAAAAAGGAGATCAAAATCGAGATCTAACCTGTAATAGAGAGATTTGCAAGCCCTGCAACAGAAAAAGGAAAAAAAATGCAACTTGTCAAACAATATACAAGTCGAGATCGTTCTTACTGTATTAGACAACAAAAGATTAAACCTGAAAAAGACAGTTTGATTGAAAGATCCAATATTTTTAAAACCAGACGAAATCAGATGCTTCAGAGCAAGATCCAAATAAACTTGAACAAATCGAAATTCAGGGAAAAGGGTACCTCTGATCATAAGTTAAAAGCAACTAAATTTCACAAGACATTATGAACACAAACTTGTCACCACAAATCTAGTCACAAAACGATGAACATCTAGATCCAATCAGAAAATGAAACGGTAGCTGTACCAGGAGCAATCTGGAGGAGAGACAAAGGAGGTGGACAATCACAAGCGCAAGGAGGACAAAGAGAGTTCCTACGAGCGGATCCAACAAAACCCTTGTTGAATTTCCAATAAAGAGCAGGCCCACACACAACTAAAGCTGATACAACCGCGAAAACCACCAGACATCTCATGCAATCACCAGACCGACGAGCCATCGTCGCGGAAATAAAAATGCTGAATCGAACGAGTCAGAGTCGAAGTATAGCAACAATGGCGATTAGTGGAAGAAAGACTGTCAGCGAGAAAACAAAGGAAGAATTAGAAACTCAGGTAAAGTGTTGATTTGCCAAACGCGGAGAAAACTACCAAAACAGGACGACGACGTTTTCAATATCTAGATGTCGGTGGTGCTTTTTCTCCCGCTACATCACACTGTAACAGTAAAATTAATAATTACGGTTTGAACCTTTTGATTTCCATAATATGAAAAGGCGCTAAACTTTCATACGTTACACTTTCACACCCTTATTTTAACTAACTTAAAGATGACCCTTTGAATTCCGTAATCTTACCCAAATGACACTGTAATTTTCATCAGATTCAGCAACTACCCCACAATATTAATGACACTATTGTATGTTTTTTATCATATTGATTTTTTTCGACCATCATGACCACGACCGGCCTTTGTTAAAACTTCACCTAATTTGTTCAAACATCCATAATTGATTCTTCATCTTTCCCTTACTTGGTTTAAGATCTGAAATGTCTGAGCACAAATGGCAACAGTTACAAAACCAATGGATGTCTAGAATAGGTTTGTCTTCAGTCTTATATTCTTCGTCCTTCTCTACATAATTTAACATAACTGTTGGTGGCACAGAAGAAACAAATAGATTATTCTTTACTCTAGTACGATTTCATCATCACAGGCACATGAAAAACAGACAATGTTCTAATGGTGTTTGGTCTCTTTACTTGTCCTGTCGCAGATCACTGTAATACTCTCTGATCCATTTCTCTATCTCAGCAACTTCTTGCCTCCTCTGTTCTTTCAGCCATTCAGGATCATCTCTTGTAGCAGCTCTGAGATCCGTATGGTGAGCTCCTGCATTAAACAAACAATGTTCAGTTTCCTCGTCCATAACAATGGTGTGTGTATTCATTCACTCTTAGATCTCACAAACGTTAACCTTTCTTGGTCACAAGCGCAATGATGCTACTCGATATGTTCTTCAGAACCCTGAAAACTTTCAGTAAAATCAAGTCTGTGATCTATAGAGAATGAATATTGACATGGACTCAAGAATGAGGAATGAATCACTTACCCTGGTCTGCTCCATGGATCCTGCATTCCATTGGAGAAGATAATATTGCTACCAAATCTCTTCAAAACCATCTCTACTCTCTTCAATAAACAGATTCTGATCAAAACCTGAGCTTTAGGTCTCTTATCTGGAAAAAAAACAGAGAATAAAAATTGAAACAAACCTGTCCCCCAAATTCAGTGGTGATCCAGTGTGGTCTTGGCTTGACACCGTATACCTTCAAACAGAATTCTTGATCTCCTTTGTCATCGTTTTCAAATGGTGGAAACATGCTCTGACTTGAAGAACTTATTGGCATCACCATCTCTGTGCACGCCTTTTCATTCGCAACCGTAGTCACATTAATTCATTATTAAATTGAATAACAGATTTTGTTCCTTAATGTGAACTGTTCAGTTAATATATAAAAAAAGGATACAAATAGACTCATGAATACCTGCCACTGCCAACCATCGAGTTCATGAGGTTTAATTTGGTTTTCTAAATCAAAGCAATTTTCTGAACCTGAATAGTTGTAGTAGAAGCTTGCAGCTGCAAACGCACGATCAAGATTGCTGGCTTCTAGAGGAAGCTCGTCAATGATCTTGCACATCTGGTATAAGAAGATTTCTTTGTGAATAAACCGGTATAAGAAAGAAGTCACTTTTTACTATCTTATGTGATTTACCTCCTCCACTGGATAAGCAGGCAATGGAGCCATGAAATTTGCTGGAGTAGGGTAATTAACCATTGCTGTATTTGTAAAGGCTGACTCTAGCCACCATGAGGCTGAAGCAACATAGTGCAGATCCCTGTGATTGTTAGAGATGAGACAATAGATCATTGCAAGATAAAGAACTCGAAAATTAGCTTTGTCAACAATGAGGGAAAGCAGATTTTTACTTGCAAGTCTTGAACTTCTTGCAGAGTTCTTGTAAGCCATCTTTTATAGCGGAAAAAGCATCCAGTTATCCCCAGCTTCTCTTGATGACTTCAAAACAGTTAACACTCGCATCCTGCTCTTAGCAAGAGGCATGAGACGCTTATCATCGAATATAACTTTTGCACCAACTGTGTTAGAGATATACAGACCTTAAAATCCTGAGAAACAGTGTCATAGAAGCTTGACGACGGAGTAATCTTATCAAACTGAAAAATTGGAGCAGAGGATGCCAATGCGCCAATTGCAATATGTGGATACTTTAGTCTGAACCACGCTGCAAGCACAGTCTCAGGAAATAGTATACAACAGAAGAGAGTTTAATAAAACCGATGTGTTATAACTTATAAGAAGTGAACAATCACTATTTTGTGAGCTTACTTCCACCATAAGAGCCACCAAAAAGACTACGACAGGAGATGCTTCTGACGATAGATTCGGTTTCAAGCTTCTTATCAAGATTGCATAATCAGCTAAAGCTTGCTGTGAGTTCAGGTATCCCATTGTCTTGGCCAAATTGTGTGGCTTCGACTCTCCATAGAATCTATGCTGCAAGAACACACATAATAACCAGAACAACGCACAGTATAGTCAGTAAGATTAGCACCTTAAATATACTTTAAACAAGAGAAGTATACGAGTTTGAAAAAGCTTTTACTTCGATGAAGACAAGAAGAGCCTGAAACTTTGGAGCAATGTCCAACATGAAGCCGGTGTTAGAAGCAAACCATTCAATGTCACCTTCATTGCCTGTGTAGACAAAGATGGGGCCACCTTTGCGCCAGAAATGGCTGCTAATAAGGTACTTCTGGTAGAAGATTCTGTAGCTCTCTGGCTGGAAACTAAAGTGGTCAAGATTCTGAGGGAAGTAACGTGTCTGAAAGTGAAAGGGCAACTTTGGCTTGGACTTTGAAGCTATAATGTTTTGTCTCAAAGATGAAAGATGGTAAGAACCTCCACGAAGATACTCTGCTTCTGTAACGACAGTTAAGAAGAGGAACACGACATATACAGATACAGACATTCTCTCCATCTCTCCTCTGTCTCTAAGGTGAAGAACAACTCAAACACAGAAATAATATATACGAAGATGTGTCTTTAGTCTCGTGTCTACGTCAGCTTTTGGTTTACAAGGTAAACTCTTTTGGAGCTTGTCGAGGGAAAAGGAGAAATATATAAGGAAACGTTGTGACATTTATTCCATAAGTTTTCATAATACTACCACAAAAAAGAGTAACAATCACTTGAGACCTCATCCAAGTAGCTGTCTGATCCAAACAGCGAATTTCCCATGTCCACATACACCTGCTTACACAATAATCTGACAAAATTAATTTTTTTTCTTTCTAAAATTCAGTGATTTTATATTCAATAAGAAACTATATTGCCAAATTTAATAGATCTTTATCCTTTTCTGTAGAGTACTCTAAAACAAGAGTAATAATCTTATGGCTAAGTTTTCAGCCGGCAACAAGTACTGTCCACAGATTACACAATTGGTAATAGATATAAGTATACAACTCTTTACCTTATACTGGTAAATTTAAATGAATCATTTCCCACAAAATCAGATTCTTGATAATTCAGAACAGATTTCCAATTACATCAATGCGTTGAGCTATCACATATTTGTAGCTGCATTAGACACCACACTTCCAAAATTAAGGTTCTTCCATTTGTTGTTTCAGACAATTTAGGCCACAATAGACGTTTTAAGCTACCAATACTGCTGTGAAAGCTTTCACAGTTGTAATTTAACTAGAAGTAGCAATAAAGATGATGAAGTCCCTCTTCCCTTTCTTATAATCTTTTTTTTAATTGTACATTGATTAGTTTTTGAATCTTAAATTCTTTCTTGGCTACACTCGTCTGAAAGATAATCATGTGCCCATTGCTAACATCCATGTGGACCTTATGATAGACATAGAAGAACATTATTGAGAACAATAGTTGAATATGATCTTTTAAAGGAAAAATCCCCAATTTTTATAAGCTTTGCATGCAGAGGAGAGTGACTCAGATTCGCCTTTTCTCAGACACAGTAGAGTACAAACTCTTCTCCCAATGGCTGCTAACAAAGAAAAAAAGATGGCCTTTTTTTCTTATAGCCTCGCCACAGAAGAGAGTTTTAACCCACAAGGTCTGGTCTATTGACTTCTTATGAATCATCATTGTCTCCCGAGACGGAGAAGAAGAAGACGAAGAAGAGTTTAACCAAGAAAAAGATCCATCTTATAAATATATATATATAAAAAGAGAGGAAGATTCAGAGGAAGATAGGTGGTGGTGGTGGTGGAGAATATTAATTGATTCATCACCATTTGGAAAGTAAATAGTTCATCAAGAAGAATTTGAAATCATCGGCTCCGCTTCCATCGGAAAAAGAACTCTCTCCGAGAGCAGAACCTCATACTTAAACTAATGAAATGAAGTAAAACCCTAAATGGTGAGGGTAATTTATAGTGCACAAATTCCAATTTTACCCTCCCGACGATTCAACTATGCGACGGGTCAGTACAAGGGTACTTCCGTCATGAATGAAGAATACAAAATATTTGTGCTTTACAATGAATAGAGCTTAGATGCTCGCTTTGCCAATCTGCTTAACTACATTTGTTTTAATGACTTGTCCTGATGAGTTGATTGTATAAGTAACCTGTTTATGATACACAAAAAGACATTATTACTTCACTTTCGGTTATACTGTTACTTATGCAAGTAGTGGAAGAAACTACTTACAAACTCAGAGAAGCTAACTCTGTGGAGAAGAAACCCATCTTCAATTTCTCTGACATAACAAGATGCATTTCTCTCAGACAATGAGATTGAGCTTTCAAAGTTTATGATGAAAAACACTGTCATGAGAGATTGTGTTACCTCTTACTATCATTTGTTGAACTCCGGTTTTCTGATTGATGAGGAACCGTAATGCAAGTCAAGCTCTTGTTGCTGCCTCCACTGGTGCAGCCTTTCTCACTTATATATAAGTTCTTGTATCATCAAAGTTTGTTCTCTCAGATAAATTATATACTTGATTGGTTTCATCAAATTTCTTGGCAATGGGATGAGAATGTTTTAGTGTCTTACCACTCCGTATTTGTTCATGATATGATGAAATGTCCTTGTGACTTCCTTGGCTTCCTCTGGTTCCTTAGTTAAATTATGGACGAGTGACGGATCTGATCCAACCACAATACGCCTGTATTAAGAACGACTATTCATTTTTTAATCCATGGGACTGATTATATAAGACGGCATTTTTGAAGAGTAGAGAGCAAATTGAGACACCAAATAATGACAGAACTTGAATAGCCAAATTACCAGTCTGCATCTGCTGTTTTTAGAATTCTTGTCAGCCCTTTCAGTTGACTGATCACAGAGCCATTCAATGCTCCACCCAGAACTTCCTATGGTTTCAATTGATCAGATTGGAAGAAAAGCCTGATAATATATCAATAAAGTTTACTGAAACAAACTGATTCTACATGCTGTAATGAGCCAGTATGTAGGAAAACAACATCCAAGGATCCACCAAAAGGCATTTTGATGTGTTCTGTGAAATATCCAGACCCTTTCTTTGTAGTGTACCTAAAACGCATCATATTGATGAGTCTTCTTGTTTACATCAACAGAACTTAAGCTAACTAAAAGGATCTCTTAATTCCACAGGAACAAGTTACCATGGAAGTTTCAGTGGAGAGGACACTCGACTAGCCTGTAAAAAGATCAATACACGCATTAGTCAGACAAACTTTCTGAAGAAAAAGATCTAGTACAATTCAAGAAGACATAACAAGTCAACCCAAAATAGAAAATTTATCTCAAGGACTGACATTTTGTACGAATGGATCTTCTTCTCCGTGCTCATTAGTGCTCACCACAAATTTTGCTTTGTAAGTTTCTGCAATTTTCTCCATCTTCATGGATCAAACAGTAACAAAATAAGAACGGTAACTATTTATCTATCAAGGAAAAATATAATCTTTTGTCCTTTTAAACTGCATAGTCGATCTAGGAACGCTAGGAATTGTATAAAGAAGCAAACTTTTTTCATCCAGAAATCAACCAGTAAATTCAGTAACCAGAAAAAAAATTCAGAGATGAAAAAACGGAAGAAATGAAAAAGAGACCAATCGGAGAAGATGAATTTGGCGGTTAAGAGGCCTGAAACCTCCAGAGACAGAGATGAAATGAAGATCTAGAGGTGTGGCATTGTCACCGTCATTACCAGAGGAGACAAATGGGTGAGTCAAATGCAGAGACACAAAAACGATGAGACAGAGAGATAACTGGATAAAGACTGTGCATCCCCATGATGATTGCTTCATGCCTTTTTTGTTTTTTTTTCTTTTGGAAAAGTTTTGTATTCTGAAAACTCTCCGAGAAAGAGAGAGATTTCTTGTGAAGATGTTACAGCAGTTGGATGTGGAGAGAGAGGTTAATTATGCGTAGTTTGTGGTAGCAAGAGACAAGTAAAAATTGAGCATGATTAATGAACATGTCTTGTCAGACTCGAATTGTCACTGACTCATTCAACCCAAATAATAGTTTTTTTATATTTGGTACGAATAATAAAGAAAAATGAGATCACATCGGACACGAAATCTACGGTGATTAACATGATAATTAACTTCCATAATTACTTTGCTTTTGTTTCTAATTATACCATGAAACAATTCATAGTCAGCAGCACAACCCACAATTTAAATTGTTGGATCATAAAGGACTAATTAGTCCTTTGCACATTGATGAAAAGTGTTATAAATCTCATTTGAACGCAAGTATTCAGATTAATATGGATCAATTAAGCTTGGCAAAATTTCAATATTCTAATTAAACATGGGCTCAAAAAGTGATTATCTAAGATATTCTATAAGCCTTAACAAAATTACACAAATGGGAAGGGTTTCAAGAGCGAGCCCATCTAGACAATTTCATGCTCGTTATTCTTCTTTTCTTGTTAGCTTTATTCTTTGAAGCTAACCTCAGTTTCCTCTTGGCGTTTCTCTCTGGATTAACCACTGCCATTAGCTTCTCCTCTCGCTTTCTCTTGTCCCGTTTCGTTCTCATGCTTTTTCTTATTTCACTGTAAACTTCTACAAACATTTGGTTGCCTAAAGTCTTGTCCCTTATACTGTCTCGTACCTCTTCTGCTAGCTGTTTCAACTCATCTGATAAAACCATAACGTTTTGTTACATTTGTGACACAGAAACTGAGTATGCAGAAGGAAACACAGAAAAACTTATAGTACCTGTGATGATTTTGCCAGTATATCCTTCGCAGACTTTGTACAATGGGAGCAGAATTTTGTAGGCATATAAGCGACATTCATCTTTATTCAATTGTGAGGTAAAAGCTTTATAGACGTTGAATACAACTCGCATCTGCATATCACAAGCAAACATAAGAAAGAAAAAGTTTAGTTACTAGAGCCTCCAGAAGATATGTTTAGATCAGAAAAGGGAATGGAGAAAAACCTGAACAGACTCCATATCAAGAGCAATGTTCCCCATGCTTTTGAGCAAATTTCCGATCAATGCATTTCTTACATTATTAGCAACATCTTCACTATCCTCAGCACGTTTTCCTGAGGTAAGAGCCAGAAAAGTAGACCTTCCTTTCCCTGTTAAAAGCAATTCAAAGGCTTCAAGAAACTCCACTTGCTCATCCTCGCCAAGACTGGACCAGAACCCAATATGGGTTGCTTGATCAGATTGTCCAATCAAAGAATGAAGACTAGAGACTGCAAAAACAATGTTTTCTGTGAGATCCACATCAACGTTTCCTATGGTGGGTTGCTCTTTTAACTGGAGGCAAAGAGATACGGCCACCATGAACAGGCTACTTGGCTTCTGTAGAAGAGAATCCGCAACTAATGTATGAGATTCTGCTCTTTTCCTCCCAACTAATGCTTTAAAATAATGATTCAGGAGCCTGCAGGATTTACTTCGCAACCATGCGTGTGGGTACAACAAGAACTTAAACACCATTTTCCATATATCCTGAAAAACACATCAGAAACAAATGAGGTCCAATAAGAATACATTTATGTCAACATCTAATCATCACAGAAGGGAAAACAAATAAGAGGCTCAGGAAAAAAAATGTCCCAACTGAGTCCAAGGTGGTGACTGAAGCTGATAAGCTAGCACAGTACTTTCTTTTAAGATTCAACAACAAACCAAGATCAATTGTCCTATATTTTTGACAACAGAACTAAAGCTAATATGTATCAGAGCATTAAGATGCAACGATTAAAGAGACAAGTACTTCTCAGAATTCTACTACAATACAACATTTAGAATTAGACGAGTGAGTGCATACCTCAAAATCTTTTCCGAAACCTAAATCAGGAAATTGCTCGAGCATCTTCTCTATCATAACCAGTGAGTAGTATGCTTCCTTCCAGAAAGGTAAACTGACTTCCTCAACAGTATCTTGCAACTGTGAGCTGGAAGCACTAACAGCAGACTCCAAAATCATTTTAGCATCCTGCACTGTATTGTAGATATGCTTCCGAAATGTTTTCTTCATGGCGTCAATAAAAAAACCCAACACCTGCACAGCATCCAATAAATGAATTGAGATAAAATTCCGTAAGAAGCAATGAAGATACAATAAAAGGTGCATACATGCAATATGACAGAAGGTTTTATAAAGATGTTACAAGCCATAGATTCAACAGAAAAAACCTTCATGTAAAACCAATTCTTACTCTAAACTTTTCCATATTTAGAAGTATAAATTATGGTTTCCTACAGTCTGGCATCTAACTATTGCCACGAGACTAGTCAATAAGAACATATACCCTCAGCATTTACCTGCGCCGCAGCAGCCTGTAAATCCTGCTGCTTATACCAACACAAACAGTACAAGAGACTGGAATCAACTTGATCTTTACTCATTTTGCCTATCAGAAGTTCTATCACAGCACCAATCTTGGACCGCACGTCCTTATCAATATCATTGGCCAAACAAAGAGCAAGTTGAATGAACAATGTTTTTGAATGCTGGTCAAGAACCCACTGCTTGCCGAGATTAGATTTTGAGAATTTCTTGATTAGGGCTTTAAGCATGCCAAGAACTGCTTTTCTTCCAGTTGGATGTTCATACCTGAAGGAAAAATTCAATTACTACAAGAAAAATAAGAGCCAAATTGAATTCATAGCTAGTGCACATGCATATGCTGCCCCCAAAAAAATTAGAGCACATACATACCTCAGATTTTCCAGCAGAAAGTTCACATGTTGCTCTATACGTTTTTCAGAAAGTGGATAGTAGACCATGAACTGCAACAGTATCTGTTTACATCCCTGTTGGATACTTTCCAACTGACTTTTCACCATCAACGCTGAAACCTGAATTGCGATATCATATATCTCTGGAACTACAAGCTTCCGTTTCACGATGGCATTGAGTAGTTTAAGAGCATTAAAGGATGGATCAGACTCCAGATCAACAAACATGGGGAACTGAACCAACATTTTCAATTGCTCAGATGACAAAGTTATATTTTCATTGCGGAGAAGCTTTGTTAACAGCTTAAGGCATGCCTCCACAAGAGGACTGCTGGAACTTATAGCAGACTGAGCAATGGTTAACAGTACTGTTTTCACTTGATCTTCTTCAGCTATGAGGGAAGGCAATGGAAAGCTTATTAATGAAGTAAAACATCTGAGAGATGAGGATACAATATCCTCATACTTAGAACTCAAGCATCCAGCAAGTAGTGTGACAAAAGGATCTAACTTCGACAGCAGCTCTTCATCACTGTCGTCAAGTTTCAATTTTTGCAGTCGGTTATACAATAAATCCAGAGCAAACACAGTGATAAGATGTGGACACGAATTACAACCAGAAATCAACTCAGCAGTCTCTTTCAGGTCTCTTGATTTCAATCTCTGTTTGGATGGTGAAGAAGACATGTGATCTCCAAAACCACTCTTGTTGTTAATACCATCATCAACACAGCCATATATAAAAAGAAAAAGATCTCCTTGGTCAACAGATGGATTGCCTTCAATACCAGCTGCAATTTTTTTTAACATCTTCTCTAAATTTGTTTTGATCTTTGGAGTTAGACGCCGCTGCAACTGAGCAGTGACAGGAGAGAGTAACTTCAATCCATGGCTTCTGAACGTTACATTTTCAGCAATCAGTTTCAGAGTCTCAAGTGACTTCCGTTGTCTTGTTTCTTTCATTTTGGATGCGAATTTCTCCACCTCTTTCTGTTCAGCAACCTCTCCTAGGATATCGATTTCCACTACCGCAAGGAGGTCAACCAAACAATGATCTAACTTCCCACGCATTGGATTGGTGAGACTCTTCGATAAGATGAAATTGAGAGTGAAACCCAGCACATGCACCTGAGATCCTCGTTTCAAGATAGCACGTAAAGTGTCGACAACAACTTTTAAATACTCCAATCCAAGTTCTTTTAGGCAAGCAGCCAGAGCCAATCTGGCTTCATCACGTATACTCTCCAACCGATGCTTCAAAAAACTGGCAATTTTATGAACTATAGAGGGTAGGTTTGAGTCCATTACATCTTCAGGGAGTAGTTTTAAAACCTTCAGTGCAGCCACACTGCTGTTTACATTAACGTTATCAGGATCAGAATTCATAAGCTTTTGCAATTTCGGGAACACAACTTTCTGTAGGCAAGTCCTAATTTCCTCAGCCTCCTGAGGGTAACCATCTTTTGCAAAATGAAATTTATCTAAAATCAAGCAGATAAGTCGCAGCAGAAGTTTTCCCTTTTTGGGTTTGTTCATCTCACGGAAACACCGATTTAACAGAGTATAGTACGACTTCCAACTCATATGTGCCGATACGGATGCAAGGGCTTCTATGCATGCATTACGGACATTATTATCTTTTCCATCTTGCCCATCGAGCAACATGTTGAAAAAGACTGACACCAAAAGTTTTCTCACTACTCCCTGCACACCAACATTTGGCCATAAGTCTATCCCAGTACAGCAATAGCATTTAAATTGTAAGAAAGTCAAGGGATTACCTCAGGCAGATTGCTATCTTTGACCACATATGAGAAACGTAATATTGCCCTTGCTCTACGGTGTGCCTGCAAAACATTAAAAACAATCATCGTAAGGTTTCTAGCATCTGCATGAGCTATATGCTGCTTCATCCTCTATCTGTATAATAAGGTCTCCATAAAACTATTGAATTGTGTTAGAGGGAAAAAAGAAGAAGAACAACACAAAATAAGTAGTGGTATTGGTTCCTGTGTGGCTATCATTCAGACTTTGAATATCACCACAGCTTAAATACAAATGTTGTACGCAAGGAATAATATGAACAAATTACTTACCTGAATGTGAACAATAGCTTTAAAAAAATCTACATTTTCGTCTTCGGAGCATAAAGGTCTGAATGCAGAAAGATTTCCAGCATCTGGAAGTTTGGTCACCATTTCGCGTACCAAAAAAATCCACTCCTGAGGCAGATTAAGTCGTTTCAGAAATTTGTGAGAGCAAAAAAGAGAACCAGAAGTATCCATCTTACAGTACGAAGTATTATACAATATCAAGAAGTACTATATCCTGGTCAAGAGACTTATCTATAGAGCAGAAGCATGGCAATACACCAAGTATAAGCAACATCACAAATTTATTTAAGTTACTAAACCTGCCCCACAGCTAGTTTCCAATGATATTCATTTTCGTTTTTTATGGGCATTTCTTTATGCTTGATTTAGAAGGGTTACTGTACCTTTATTATACTGCCTCCTCTGTTTATTGCATCTCCAATATGTTTTAAGACGAAGTTTCTCAAAATGCTCAGTATACGATCTCCTGTCCAGCTAACATCAGCTAGTACCTCTTTGCCAAATTCAGAGTGAGCTGAATCCTCTTGGCGAAGTACTGAGGCTGAAAAATCAATGAAAGAAGACAAAAGCTTCTGTGCGCTACCCCTTAACATAATGGATTCTGATGATAGGTTGTACATACTCTGAGAGAGTATGATCATTGTATGCTGCTCTGAGGATATGTTAAAGAAATCTGTATTAATCTCCACATAAGCGTCAACTATCTTCTCATAGTCAAGGTCATCAACTTCCATGGCTGAGATGGCATTCATATCGCGGACGCGCTTTGCCTGTAGGTTGGGAACCAATAGTTTATGATAATCGCAAAGTTGAAAACAAGAGACGGAAATGACTCAGCTTCAAAAAGAGACATGATACATACCACATCATCCAGAGAAAAGTCGACTTTTGCAAGAGATTCAAGTAAATCACAAATGCATAATCTAACATCAAGTTCAGCGTCAACAAGTAGGGGAGAGACCATCTTTAAAACTTTGCTGGTACTCTCAATCCCAAGCAAAGGTACGATGTCCTGAATGGCTAGCAAAGCCTCATGCCTAATATCTGTAGAAGGAATAACACAATGAAATACAAGAGACATGATAATGCCAGTTTTACCAATAAAAGTAATGATAGTAACATACCAGCATCTTTCACACTTTTATCCAAAAAAGACAGCAAGACATCTAAATACTTCATAACATGTGAACGATCTCGTATGCGCTTTGACAATAATTTAAGAATTTTAATCTCTCTTTCTCCATGATACTTGACTGATTTCCTGGACATAAAAAACACTTTATGAAAACATAGAAAGAAGAGGAAATATCATGAGTCCATCAATTTACAAGAGTCCTGACCTTTTCAAAATATCCCCAATGAAAAGAGAATGCAAGTTGTTGATCAGTGCCTCCATATATGGATCTACGAGTCCACTGATCATATTGTCATCCTCACCCAACTCATTGTCAAGACAAAGCAGATTCTCTATAAACTTCAAGGCAGAAGACTTTATAGCTTCTGAAGCTGTCGTGACTGTTAGAATTGAAAAAATGTCTGGAACAAGAGATTCTTCCCGACATAAGAGGGTCACTAGGTTACGGCTATTGCTCATAGACAAGAAGCATGAGAACAAAGAACTTGGTTTCTCACTACTAGAACCCTCCTGCTTGAAACCCTTAATTAGCGAACTCACTGCCAAAAAGAAGAGGTCCCAGAACTCGGAGCCAAGATCACAATCCTTGTATTTATCAAGAACACTAGCAATAATTTTCAGACATAATGATCTCAACTCTTTATACGCCTTCAAAGCGATGCCAGTCTACACAAAAACCAGAGAAAACATAAGACAAGACAAGAATTCGAATGAAGAAGATGAGAGAACAATAATGTTTGTTTATATGGGACAATTAACGCAAGACTTTAGGGAAAGGGCCCACAACACCAATAATTGTTTTACCTGGTCATGATTTATCGAAGAATTTTCTTGACCATCCAAAGTTGATGGGACAGCAGTGGCATTTCTTAGTACCAATGGATCAACGTCCCTTTCTTCATCAAAATTTGAAGCATAATTTACCAACAGCCTGACAACACATCCCATCAAAAAGCCTAGAAAAGGTCGGACAGTGACTTCATCAAAGACTTCAAGGATATGTTGGATGACATGAAGAAACCCTGATTTCTGATTTCTGGATAACGTTGAAATAATATCACCAGTGAAATGTTTCAGAAAATTGGAATTTTGGAAATAGTCTAGAGAGCTTTTTCCTGAACTCCAAAACGAGTCCATTGTTTCCTCTGGTATGATGTTCAAAGGCTTTATCAACAACGCAAAGAACAGGGCAAGTTCGTTAACATCTAGATGTAGCTGGGATATAAAGCAAAGAACGGCGTTCCGGTGACGGATACTTGTGTGCTGAGAATAAAAACAAAGAGAACTCGTTGGGACCCAAATGAAACTTGTATTGGCAAAGTGAAGGAAACTAAAAATAAGTAATCCGCACCTTCCGTGAAGCTGAATTCTTAAGTGTCCTAACTTTTGGCATAAGGATACGAACTACGAAAGAAAAAATATGAGATCTGTGAGGTTCACCAATGTCTTTGGACAAATCCCAGGTTGTGACTTCTTCTCTCAGTTCTTTTGGTTTGATCAAATTCAACAAATGCTGGCGGTGAGGGAGTAAGAACTCATTCGACAACAGAAGGCACTCTAGAACATTCGTTTGTATCTCAGCATCATTATCGTCCAGGAACCTGGTAAAATATAGAAAACAACACAAACAACATGCAAAGGTGACTGAAAATATTTAATTTTGTATCAGCAATGAAAGTTCTTACTCCAAGTGATTCAAAAGAACAGTGGATTATCGAATTAAGCAGTTTTGCCAACCTATTTAGCAGAACGTAGTTTAAAAATTGACTATGACGGAATGAGCTAGGATTCTTCATCAATTTCAGCAATGTCAACCATTGTATAAGAACTCTCTTCCAATCCTCTCCTTTACAAACTCGACCATTAAATGATCCGATACTGCAATGTAAAGAAAAAAATGATGATAACAGTTGATTAAAATTACGCTTATGATTCTAAAAATAACATTAAGGATACATGATTACCGCACAGGATTCTCGCTGTTGTACCCCAGAAATTTCAATAACAAAGGGAGAATATCAGAAGCCCGAGACTGAGCAACACTGGAAACCTTTTGCATGGTCAGGAGCAACTGCGATACCACAGTTGCAGTAGGCGTGCTATCAGACGGTGGAAAGAGAAACGAATTAAAACGGCCAATCAGATCTGTAGATTGAAAGAATAACATATATGCATCAGATTATAAGGACGAGAAGATGATTAGATGACGAATAAGATAGAGATGTGGTTACAAACGTATATTGCGTCTAAACATAAAAAACAGGAGCTAAAAATTAGGAACAGATATTTGAAATTTACGCAAAGAACCAAGTAACTCATTGTATACGTGGATGATATAGATATCTACTTAAATGGTAAGAACCTACCCGTATGCCTCTCTGACATGCTGTGGTTCGCATTCTCACTACGACTGTGGAGTGTTTCTAATTTTAGTTGGCAATGGTCCACATAGCAAACAAAATCACTCCACACTACTCCTACGTGATTCCTCACAAGAACCGCAAGACAGTCAGATGCTGGACCCCAT
Source organism: Lepidium didymum (assembly GCA_963920545.1). Lineage (NCBI taxonomy): Eukaryota > Viridiplantae > Streptophyta > Magnoliopsida > Brassicales > Brassicaceae > Lepidium > Lepidium didymum. The sequence goes on from OY986980.1 coordinate 3,382,238, forward strand.
AATTCAGAATATCTATTATGGAATAGTCCCAACACCCCATTCAATACAAGCTTCACATATACCGCATGTATCCTGCCAGCAGAGAGATCCTCTTGTATTCTAGAGATCAAACTCTTCAACATCCGGCCAGTATCCACTGTGAGAGCAGTCTCTTCAACTGAGCGTAATAACTGAAGAACCTGGTTTTTTATAGGAAAACTTTAGGAAAGTAGTGATAAAAAGTTCAAGCACAGATATAACAAATTATATAGTCGCCATGCTAGAAAGAAATCTGCTTGAGAACAAGAAGCTTCAGGAATACAAAACAAAGGATGTCTACTCACATTCCCTTTAGGATGAAAATTTGTAAGCTCTTCAGTTTTCATTTTCTTCTTAGGGGGATGCTCCTCATAAGAAGGGTCAGACAACAAAGTTTCAAAATGGCACAATATTCTCAACGTCATAAGACGGATGTCTTTGTTTGGGTTACGCAAATTTTCCGAAAATACGTTAAACGCATCTCCAGCATTCTTTGCATGAAGTTCTGGATATGCCTTAAACCTATCACCGTGAGCTAATGCAGGCCTACGATTTAATATATAGGATAACGGATCAGCTTACCATCCAGATTCATAATGGAGAAATAGCTGACTAACCACCAAAACAGACAAACTCACCGGTGCACAAAATCCAAAAAATCAGCCACGGGGGACAACACTTGTACACATGACTTGTAATCTTTAGCAAAAGATAAAGCTTCCTGTAGATCAATGTGCTTGATTCTTCCTGGCAGTTTGTAACACGACCTCAAAGTAGTACCAAGTAAGCTCTGCCACATCAATTCTGTAGCACTAAAAGTGTCTGCCGAAAAAAAAGTCCCTTTATATAAGAAGTTATGATAAACTCCAGGACATGAAATCAATTTAAGAACAACTCACTTTCCACCGAACATCAGTTTAATGAGAAAAAGTTTCACAGCAAAGACACTGAAATGTTGTATATGACAATTATTTAGAATTTTGTATAGTTGAAGTCCTGAAGACCCAAAACCATGAACCTCTCTGTGATTGACCAATTTGATGGCATGATCAAGCACATAATTTGAGTGGCATCTCAGAAGAAAAGACAGAAGTAATATAATCAAAGAAACATGCAAAAAACAAGTGAATTATGGAGTGAAACTTACCATCCGACACTGGCAAACGTTGTCTGAGACTTTTTTTAAAGCAAATCAGTAACGATGAATCGACTTTAAAATAAGGATAACAGCTGACAACTCCCCATATTGCAGCCAACTCAGCCTCATCAATTTGAGCTAATCCAGTATTCTCGATATTCTGTTGAACCTTTTTAATGTTCTCTTCCAAGAATTCATGAATCCTCTCATATCTACTCTCAAATGTTTGATTTATAGTGTTCACCATGTCGTGACTTGTTTCTTGTCTCTCACACAGGGTTAGTAACAGGGGAATAACTTCCTCAGAAGACTCCCAAATCATGTTGTTAATTGCACTGCAAAATAGAATGAGTTGCTAAGACACAGAGATAGCATATCAAAGACGAGTTAACAAAAAAACCTATGATGTGAGTCTTGCCTTAATATATTATTTGTAAAGGCTTTCACTACTGATTGATCCTTCTGTAGGAACTCCCGCAAAAAAGTAAGCAAACTGAAAACAAACATTATCAGTGTCAAGAAAAAAAGACAAGGTTGACAAAAGTAAACAGATAGATATACCTTGAAATCTTCAAAGCAAAAATGGGAGCCCATTGCAAAGCAACAGTTTCTAACTCATTGATTTTGTTGATCGTGCATAATACCAGTTGCAGAACTTCATCAACGACAGCAGATAAGTTTTCCCCTTCTACAACGGCCTCAGAAGAAGCCATGATAGTTGACATAATGAGGTTCATGAGTCCAAACAACGATGGGTAATCTGTTAACAAAATGAAGTAACTTAAATCGGCAAATACAGATATGAATATGTGTTGCCATGTGTGCTAAAAGAGAGTACAATAGGACGAAGGCGAGAAAGAAAAGCAAATCGGCAGTTGAATCAGTCATTTCACTCACCATGAACCTTGCGACCTTTGTCAACCCTAACAACTGCGGTAAGAACTTTCAACAGTCGACTTGAATGAACAATTTTTTTGTTTAGGACTGTTTCTTCTATTTCTTTATACAAGTATTTCCACAAAACAATTAATTTTTCTGCTTCCAAATCCTCGCATATTCTCTGCAAAGCAGAACTCACAACTTCCACGACTGTATTAGGGCCTGCAACACGATACAAAATCCAACAATGATAAGAAGGAAATTAGATTCTAAATCGTTAAAAGCAGGTTCAAGGTACATATAAATGCGTAATGAAGTAGAAGAATTGATCACTTCCAGCAAGAAAATAAAAGCAGTAACAAAGATTCTCACCTCCCACTAATAAATAAGCATCAATTTTTCTAGATAAATTAAAGAAGTTAATAATCGTAGGCTATAACCATTCATTCCTAAATTCATCACGGAAGACCTTAAATATAAATCGATACGCAAAAATAAAATAAAAACTATAGGATACTATTTCTCGTTCTCTAAATTTTACCTCTCTCCACTAAGAATTAAAACCACAATGAAAATAAATCAACCACGCTAGCCTTCAAAAGACGATACCCTTCTACATGAATTACTATTAACATTTCTTTAGAAAGAGAACTTGCCTTGAGGAAAATTATCACAAAAAGATAATGTTGAATCTCTCAACAAGAACTTCAAAAATCCCTCAGCTTTTGAATGGAGACTTCCATAGCTACCTCTCATAATATAATATAGTAAACTAACTCCTCCAGTTTTTTGGGGTGAATGTGCAACTTCAGAAAGGATTATCTTCATCCCTGTAAAGTTTAGGAGAAGATCCAATTGGACTGTGAATCAACTCGACTGTCCATAACATTGACATGGAAAAGGAAATGACAAGTAATTTCTCACCTTTTTCAAATAGCTCACCCGATGCATTCCTAAACAAATGTGACATGGAGTCTGACATAAATTCACTGATATAGTCTTTGGGATAATGCCTCAGTTCCAATGTATCCCTTCACATAGCAAATAAGTTAAATCAAAAATAAAGTCTATAAGATGAAGAAACCCCCTAATAATTAGATTTTACAACTTTTTATAGCATACGATAGCTATGTACTGTCTTTTACAGATGACAACAACAATTTATTCAACTGTATTGCTGCCTACCTTGATCCAGTAAGTAAAAAATAGACCACGTGCAATCATCAGATCATATCACTGCTAACAGACATTTTAAAAGAAACTAAAATTATTTACTTTACTAACCTGAGAATGCCTTTGATGTCGCATATGAGATAATTCTGCAAGTCCTTTATTATGTGATACCACGTTACGAATATCTGCACGAAAAAAATAAAGGTCGAAAATTCAGCAAAACGAACATAAAAAGTTATGTGTCGTCCTAGGTGTGATATACATTATAGAACACCAACAACCTGCTCAATGATGTCTGGCTCTTTATCAGCACCATTTTTTAGGAGAGTCACAAAGGAGTTCACAACTCGTGGAAGGAAACTAGCCAAGAAAAATTACAAATCAAATTGGTTGGAAAAATTTAATAACCTAGACAAGCTTTTATTAAAAACCCAAGTGAAGCCCGAACAGTCGACCCCTTAGAAGTAAGTCACACAATCTGCCAAATACCGTTCGAGGGGAAAAACTATTTCCTAGTGGTCTAGCACTGTCATGTATAACGTCCGACGACAGTAATCAAAAGGTGAGTTAGCAACTGTTTCTTCCAACTTATGCAACGAAAGAAAGGAAAGATCGTGTCAACATGTTATAAGCTATTCCGTACGGAAAAAACGAAATCAATTCTCATACGAAAATGAAACGGATTTACACTACAGAGTTCCACGACATGAAGAGTCCTCTGGAGGCATCCTATCAGTTTTTGCAAACAATTAACTTCCAGTAAGCCTTATAAAGGATTACTATGTTTTCAGAGTATATTACGCACAAGAAAAAGGTTCAAAAGCACTCACGGAAGAAAATCTTCTAAGAGATCTCTTGATAAAGCAGCAATCAACCTGCCAGAAAAAAAGAAAAAAAAAAACACTTTATACTCCTATACAGAAGAATATTACATAAGTGCATGCTCAAAGAAATGTGGAAAAAATTTCGACCAATATCTGTTAGCTCGTCAGACAACATTGTTTCCTATCAAAAATGTCCGAATAACATGGAAATAGAAGGTGATTTCAAAGTGTTATGGTTAGCTACACTAACTGAAAGTGAAGATTTGATTGCATACACATAAAATTGACAGCTGATGTGGTAAGTCCGTAAAAGTATAAAATCTGTTCCACTGGCAGATGGTTCCAGACAAAAAGAATGAGCAGAAAAGCAAACCTGAGAATGGGTTCCAGAGACAATCTTGCTTTCATTTGTAATCGAGAGACAAGTTTTGAGAAGATTAATTCTTTTTGCAAAATAACCAACGGCAAAGTCTGAACAAATGGTAACATTTCTTCATAAAATAAAATGAAATCTGCTGCGGTATTCAGTTCCTGCATTCAACCAGCCAAATGAACCAAATTTATCTCACTGAATCGTCTGTATAATTGTGATCAAGCATCAAGAAGACTTAGATATATAAAAAGCAAAAGCAACAATAACCCCACTAGTTTATCATATGCTTTACAGCTTCTCTGTCCGACATGGACAATATATAGAGAAATAATGCTTCTCTGGTAAACCTTATAAGCCTAGAGAACAAACTAATGAGCAGAGTACCAACATTGGTAGTATTGCAGAAGTGAACCAGTGATAAAATCCATGAGGTTTAACTTTGAAGTTAATACGATCACTAATATTGCCATTAGTTTTTTTTTCCAACCATCTTAACTTCTAGGCTTCTACCCCGGAAATAAATCAAAATTAAAACTAAGCACGCCCTACTAAAATCTACAATTGATTTCCTTAAGAATCTTAAGCTTAAGGATACAACAATCAGGACTAGAAGAAAAATATCGAAACTTTAGAAACAGCTCTAAGGCAACAAATTCAAGCATACCCTCCATTCTACAAGACAATCTCTGAAAAATGTGGATCCCTTTGAAGGCTCAGCCTTCTCCTTATCTAAGCTCCTAAACACGTTGATGTCAATGTCATTGATTCTTTGAGAGAAAGTCTTGAACTGCATCCAGAAATAATAAATCACAGACGACCATATTAGAGAGCTTACTAATGCGATAAAACAGCGGAGACTATGACAGGTAATCGAAAACAATATTAACAAGACAGTTGTAGAGGAAATATTTAGAAAGGAAAGGAAAAGACATGTGCTAACATATAAGCCCAAGGATTAGCACGAATACCCAATTTGAAGAACCCAAGCACAAGACCAAAAGAAATTATCTATTCCACAATACATTGAGATTTAACAAGTCCTTCTTCCTCCCCACAAAGTAACACTAAGCTACAACAGATGTTCAGTTCTGTGGAGCCACAACCATGATTTTCTGACTGTATCAACTCATTTATAACACGTTTTTTCGAATTTTAGCTCAATTTCTTCAACAACTCTCAGACAATATATTTGAAACTGATGCAGTCAATACATAGAAACAGAAGATAACGTACCACAAATCTCTTACGCCCTTCGGAATTGTTGAGCGACTTTACTGCCCGAGCATCATCCGGATTCGCCATGATTCAGAGAGTGTCTCCAATGTTCCACGGTAGAACACAAGACTGGTTCTTAAGAGAAAGAATCGAAAAGGCTTTGATTGAGTTTGTATAAATTTGAGAACGCGGCTGAGGAACAAGGGTTTAAGCTTCGTTTTTTTCTCTCAATTAGAGGAGGTTGGGTTTATGGAGGCGGTTAGGTTTATTCTGGTTTATATCTTCTTTCCTCTCTTTCAACTTTATAGTGTTATAAGAAAAACATGTGATGAATGAATATCAATTAATAATCAAATGTAACTATACAAATATCAAATGTTTATATGATAATTATTTTAATCTCTTTTTCTTTTTTATATAATTTTTGAATAATTTTTAAATAATTTTTTTTGCTTTTTTAAAAAACTCATGATCTGTGTTCACTTATAACTAATATAAGCTCATAAAAATATACATATGCACTAAAACTTATATTTTTTTTGGAACTATATCTAAGTTTAAGAAAATATATATATGCACTAAAACTTATATTTTCATCTAGATATTTTTACCGTATTACTATCTGTATATACAAACTATATCTAAGTTTATAGTAAAAATATGAGCATAATAAATAAATAAAAATATTGTTATGATATTCTTTTTTGCCTAATTTATTTATTTTCATAAATATTTTATTTATAATATGTGCTTGTTTAGGTTTTATATATGCTTATAAAGTAAATGTATAAAGTAAATGTATATCTCATAACGTGTCGTATATATTATGTAACATGAGGTTTTTTATTATATATTTGGTCTTTTATAACTTCGTATTGTTATTTCTGTCTATTACGATAACTATATTTATATTATAATATGAACATATTCTATATACATAATTTTTTTATGTAAAGTAATATATGTCCGTTTTCGAAAATGCAAAACATAACATTTGTAGAAAAAATAATTTTAAACTTTTCATAAATTTTTATGATGTAGTTTTAAATTTATTTTATAAAAAAAATATGATAAAATAGAGTATGAGTGGAAATAATTACTAAAAATATATCAAATTTTCTATTAGAGATGAGTGGTTATTAAACTTTGTATCTTCTATGGGTTAAAAAGTAAACTTATTAACTTTTCGATCTAGTCATAATTAATTTTTATACAAAGAGTTTAGAAATAAATTTAAAAAAAAAAAAAATCAAAGTCGTAATCCTAAAAAAATTCCTTTTTAATAGTATAGATTTTATGCTAAAGTGCCCAACTAATGAGAATATAATTTAAATTTTATCCTAAATATGTTCTAATAAACTATTTTAGTGGTCCAAATTTCAAAACGGTAATTTAAATATTATAGTTTTTAAGAGATTTATGTAACAATACTAAAAGTTTTTTATATACATAATCATTATGGATAATAATTTCTAAGATTCTATATCATTAATTTTGATTAGACGTTAAAATTATAGTTATTTGTAAAATATTTATTGAAAACCTAAAATAATATTCTTTATATAACTATTTTTTGTTGCTATAATGATATTCTTATAAAAACAGAGGAGTAATTATTAAGAACAAACAAAATAATAATTGCATTAATGGATGTACATTTTTTTGGTAATCTATTAATACATGAGATGATAGATCTCTCTGTGTTCTGTAGCACATCAATGCTTACCAACATTTGCAATTAATAATTGACAACTCTATTAAAGCCGATCTCTACTTCTTGTGAGTTTGTGCAAAACTCAGAATGTCCCATGTGCTTAATCATGCATTTTGCATCATTCTAAATTATTTTACTTAGCTTTGACAATTCAATAATTAAATTTGTATGTAACAAATTAAAGTATTACAGAAAATGCTTATAGTCACACTTTTGTAAATCGTTGAATGACTTTCATGTCCATAACTATTATCCTCTATCTAATAATATCCTCTATCGAATAATATGAACATTATGGGATTAGTAACTAAAATTTTTGAAAGTTTAAACTCTATCATACAGAGTCGTAGTTATCTAATTCTAAATCCGAACTCCGATAAAAAAAAATTAAAAAATAAGTATTTAACCACTTAATCAAAAGAAAAATTCTGAAAATTTTATACCGAAAAATAAATAATTCAATTATGACATGGTGATTTTGTTATATTCTTGGTCAAGAGGATTTCAATCTCTTAAAGTTAATAAGATCTATTGGAAACAACAGCTTCTATTCTGAAGATAAAGTATCATATTGATCTCGAAAAAACAAAAAAAGAAGTATATTTATAAAGAAGTGATGATCTTTTGTGGATACTTATTCTAAAACACGAGTATCGTCTAGAGTGATAGTATGTTTGTAATCGTGGGGACAAATTGTAAACAGTAACAGTGTCATGAACCATTGATCGATGAAACAACCAAAATGAATAGAATTGTATAGTTTTATGCATTTATATCGCATGTCTCAATATTATATGTTTTAATAGTTGTCACTTGCAAAAAGTGTTGTGGACTATTGTACTTTTGGACTAACTAATACAAAGGGTTACTCAAAATTTAGCAATAACAAAAGGAAAAAAAAAAAACAAGATTTCAGTAAAAACTATTATAAACTCTCAAATATATTATTCTTGTAAAACCCTCAATTGAATAAAAGATTTTGATGCAAAAAATCCTTCAAATTTCAACTGATCCACATATTAAACCTTCAACTAATATTCTGTTTGTATTTTGTCAATTTTGGATTATTTTTTTTGAGAAACCATTTTATTTTAAAAGAAAATATTTTAAATATTTTACATTTTTCAATCGATTGCATAATGTCTTCACGATTGTTTTAAAACAAAAAGTGTGTTCTCTTGTTTATAAAACAATAAACGGTAAAAAAATGTATTTAGTCAAGTGGTTAAGTGTCATATCTATTATATTTACCAAGTTTATATTCAAAAGTGTCATATCGTGATATGGTAAAAAATAGTGGTGGATCTAGAGTTAAATATGATATGAGACATTTTTTACTAAAAATTTGATAAAATTCTAGGTAAAAATAAAAATATAAGAAACTTAACCAAAATAAAAAAATTATGTGTGGGGCACATGCCACACCTTATCTATACGTGCCCCCGGCACTAATAAAATATTTTACTATGAATTGAGTTTTATCAATTTTGACAAATAAAAATAAACGGTCAATTTTATACAAAGTAAAATGCAGATAATGTGAAGAAATGAGAAAGAAAAAAAAGACCACCAAAGATTTATGCAAGGACAATAATGGTTAACAAATAAATAAATAAATAGCTAAAGGTAAATAACTTTTCGAACCCTACAACTTTTATATATTATCATCTTCACTCCTTAAAACTCTCCATAAAACCTCAAACCAAGTCAACAACATTCATTCTCACTCTTAAAAACAAAAAGCAAAAGCCATGAACTCATCTCTTTTAACTCCTTCATCTTCTTCTTCCACACATCTCCAATCTCCAACAACATTCGACCACGATGACTTCCTTCACCACATCTTCTCCTCTACTCCTTGGCCTTCCTCAATCCTCGACGACACTCCTCCTCCAACTTCCGATTGCACCGCCGTGACTGGATTCACCGATTCTCGAAACCAAATCACGACGATGATGCCTTTATCATCTCATCAACATCCTAATGAAGCTCTCTTTAATGGCTTCTCTGCTGGATCTCTTCCTTTTCACCTCCCTCAGGTATTCTTCATCATAATCCTCTTTATCTCCCATTTCTGAATACTACAAAAAATGTAATTGTTTACTGTCAGGAATCGGGAGGTCAAACGCAAACGCAGTCGCAAGCAACGGCGTCAACCACCACTACAACGGCGCCGACTCAAACTAAGCCTAAAGTTCGAGCTAGGAGAGGTCAAGCCACTGATCCTCACAGTATCGCCGAAAGGGTTCGGATTTTCTTTTTTTTAATTTATTTATCATAGTTACTGGCTTTCAGTTACCGATAAAATCGTTTATATATATTTTTGAGTTAATAAGTGTGAATTATTGAAATTAATGGGACAGTTACGAAGAGAAAGAATAGCGGAGAGAATGAAATCACTTCAAGAACTTGTCCCTAATGGCAATAAGGTAATTTTAATTATCATTTTAATCGTAATATGAATTTTAATAAAATTTCAATTTCTATAATTAATGTGTTGATTATATGAATTATACACTGATGTGTTTTAGTCTTGGAGTTCATAAAGTTGGACCACAATTTTGGTACTAGTTTAGTAGGTGATCTAGAGCTTTGGACTTTTATACTATCAAATGATTAAACACTGATTAGCTATAATTAATTCACAGATTTAAATATAGTACAGTGATAGACTAATAAGAATCGTTAACAAGATTTTTATATTGTGAAATAATTAACAGACAGACAAAGCATCAATGCTCGATGAGATTATCGATTATGTCAAGTTCTTACAGCTCCAAGTCAAGGTGAATCTCTTTCTTTTTTTATTCTTTTATATTTATTTTTGTTATATTAATGGAACCTTCTTTACTATTGAGTTGACATTACAATATGTTTTTTTTGACATGGGCCTCTGCAACTAAAATTCCTTATGCTCCCTCTCATTTTTATCTTCTTGTTTGATTAAAGTTAAAACATATAATCACCAGAGATAAATGCATATATTGAGTTAAAACAATTAATAATGAACCGACAAACTTTTTACTTTTAAATTATGTGTGCAGGTTCTAAGCATGAGTAGACTAGGAGGTGCAGCTTCTCAAATCTCTGAGGTAAACTTTAACTATCTTTCTTCCGTTTTTTCCTTCTCAAAGCTAAAGATTAGGGGAATGAGATTTATTGCTAACAATAACAACGAGAGATTTACATTAAAGAAAAAGTTTAAATGTCAGACTTCTTCTGTTTTCATGACTTCACACTACGACTTCACAAAATTGCGTTTATTTTATGCGATATTGTTAAAAAATTTAAAATTGAGTTATTATTCGGTCTAGTAGATTTAATTGTTTTTGTTAGGTTAGGTAATGAAAGAAGACAAATCAAAAGTAGTTTTTGTTTCATCTTTCTAATACAAAAAAAAACTTTCTAATACAATTAAAAGTTTCCCAAAAAGAGTCAAAAACAAAAAATAAAGCAAGGCACGCGTGCCACTTTTTTCTCCTTGAAATACCAAAACCTTACAAATTTTGACATGTTAGGGTTTAGGTTCTTCTTTTCTTAGATATTTTCTGCTTTTTTATCACATTTTTAGGATGCTGGTGGGTCCCACGAGAACACATCCTCCACCGGAGAAGATCAAACGGCGACGGCGAAGATGACGGAGCACCAAGTAGCAAAGCTAATGGAAGAAGACATGGGATCAGCCATGCAATATCTACAAGGCAAAGGTCTTTGTCTAATGCCAATCTCTTTAGCCACAACTATCTCTACTGCCACGTGTGCTTCTCGTAACCCTTTTGTTAAAGAGACTGGTGTTCCTTTGTCTCCTAACCTCTCCACTGCCAACGGTAACGGTTCTTCGTTGGTCACCGTTAAAGACGCACCTACCGTTTCTAAGCCGTGATAACGGCCGTTTCGTTTTTGGTGGAAAGAAAAAAGAAGTTGAGAAAACACAGACTAGTGGGGTTGGTGGTTTTTGGTTAAAAGTCTAGAGATGAATACGACACCGTATTTGCGAATACTTTGGTTTTTCTGTCTTTCACCTACTACAAACCACCCAATGACACATACACTCATGTTTTTTTTTTTTTGTATTAATCTCATATGCAAATGTTTTCAAGTTTAACTTTGTATGGACATTTCTATCGTATAATCAGTCTGGTCTAAACAAACATCAATGACGATGGTCATTTAATTAGGCCAAAGAGTTCGAGTACATATTCATATTGTGATCGGACCACAATTTTGGAAAAGTAGCTATTATAGTGTCCATAAATCTACAAATGCAATTTTTTTAAATCAAATTTGGATGAAAAAAATAGCATAGATGATACTCAATTTAACCACTTCTCCAAATACTTGTTACATTAATGGATATTACTAAGCAGGTTTAAATTTGATCGTCTATATAATTAACAATATTGAGGTTTTTAAATAATAATGGTCACCACCACGCCATGCAGCTTAGAACATACAATTTTCACACTAAATTGGTAAAGATTTAATATATAACTAAGGTAGAGTCCAGACTCACTTTTAATATTGTTTTAGTTTAAAGGTTAAGAGTTTTGACTTCAAGTTCTTAATAGAATACTTGAGCCAAAGCCATTAATGGGAAAAGAAATCACGGCGAAGTTTGGAAGTATTAGGCTTACAAAGGCAAAAAAAAATTGTGTGGGACACAAATACAGTTTGTTTGAACGAGTGGGTGGCTACTAACTTCACACCACATCCATTCATTTTTGTATTTTCTATTTGTTTTGTCTGTATTAGTATACGATCCTATGATTGTAACCATAGCTTGCTTCAACATTAAACTACTTGGCTCTCGGTGAGATTTCAATCCATGTTCTCAAGACCTTAAATTATTACAGAATTTGTAAAATCTTCATTATACAATTTAACTGGCCAACTACCCAAATTGCTCAACTAGTTCACACAATACATACCCGATTAACATCTATTTTGCTGACAATTTGTTCATTTTAGTACCGTATCTCCTACTAAATTTGTTGAGTAAGAGCAATCCATGATTTCATAAGAGCAACTTTCACACAAATAAAAAGGAGCAAAAGTTTTCAACTCTAGGTGAAACGAACAAAATATATAAGGCTAATTAAACATTGGTTCAGAACTTATGTTGAAAAAGCTTCTCCAGATTCCTTCTTCCTTCTTCTCTCTATCCATATGATCACCTCCACCTAATACATAGACAACATCAACATATATGATCTGAGCAGCTGAAGACACTCCCGTGATAGATTTTGCAGAATTATCTCTAAGCTAAGACTTAAGAGGCATATACATCTCTCTTGTTTAAATAAAAGATGATCAATCCCATATGATTAATATGCAAAATTAGTTCACGCAAGAACATATTTAAGATAACAAACCACAATGGCTTAGCTTTGGGGACATAGGGCAAAAGGGAATAGCAATGAAACTTCTATGTTAAGAAGAAGAATCCACTTTACCTCAATCCTGTATAAGTCCAGTCAAATGACAAATTCAAATATAACAAATAGCAATACAAGAACTAGTATATGATAGCTACTCTATGCTTTACAACTATAGGCTACTCACCATAAAACTAAGTTCTGGTTAGAGAGTTATAATGCAAAGAGTCCATATAGTTAATTCTAGATAGTAGCATACAATATATGTAGATTATTCCTCATTTGCTAACATGTTTGTGCGGCAAAATGGGAGAAATGTCAATTAAAGAACTCACACACACATGCTGATTGACACCAACAACATGAAATAGAGAAGAAATCGAATAATACCTCAGAAAGACTCTCTATTCATATGCTATGCAGAGACACTATGAAGGACAGCTGATGAAGCTACTGCATCTGCGATCACACAATAGATTAACCAACAAGTGACTTTTACAGTTTTTCGTTTCAAGTCAACAAGTCCACTGTATATCAACTAACCACCATAAGATCTTAATTGCAAAAACAATAGTTAAAATGGAAGTAAACAGTGATAAACCACGATCTTCCAGCTAGAAATCTCTTTAAATTAGCAAGTACATCCTAATGCTTACATAATTCATACCAGATTGCTTCACTTCCAACCTTGAAATATTTATCCGTTGATTTCATCCTACTACAAAGGCAAGAAAACACAAAATCACGTTGTTTATCATTGCTTTATGAGGCTGTTCTCGTGCATTGGCCTTGATATCAAGTCCAACAAACAGGGTCTTGTTCGACTATAATGGACTCACTTGCACCAGAAAGATTGTACAAGACACTAAACAACACTTTTTCTAACAAGGTATTGTCTCTAACATCAGTTACCTTACACATGCCCTTACATTTGTTTCCCTAAAAACAAACTGTTTATGAAGTTTATCTCTCTCTTACCAAATCTGAGGTTTAATGCTGATTTATGTTAAGAACAATTACTATTTCGAAGAACATTATAAGAGTAACTTAGACAACAAAGCAAGAGATCAAACCAACAAAAATAACATCAGTTGAGATATCATCAATCAGGCAACTTAAGATCAACTATTTCAGTAGGAAAAACAACATTCTTAGCATTTATCTACCGAATGAATAATAACGCCAATTCCAAACCATTATTAGATCTATCATTTCAGTAACAGATCTAATCTCCCTTTCGCAGTAATGGTTTCAGTAAAAGAAACTAGCAGTTTCAGCTAAAACTCCTTTGGCACCATATAAAACTACACCACAATAGTAAGAAAACAACATATTAAACTACCTTTGGCAGAAGATACCCAAAACAAAGCAACAAAATCTACTTCCTAGCAAAATTCAATAGCAACATATATGGTTGAAATTTGGCAAGGAAAAAGGATATAGAAAGATTAGGTATAGTGTTCATTTTTTTCTCATTTGGATCACACATACAAGTTGCTAGCCTTCTACCTACCATCGGAACACATTAATTACAACAACAGTACAAACTTAAAACAAAAAGGGAAATTGTAGATCAGAGAACTTTCTAAGAACAAACAGCTTAGTAAATTTTCTACCTATCTCCGGCTCACATTAATTCCAATTTCACAATGAGGGTGTACATGAACTACAACCAAACAACACAAATTTCATCATTGTGGCTTCTGGTAATCAAACATGAAATCCACTTCTAGTTTCTGAAAAGAGTGATATAAGAAACAAGAAAAAAGATAACTCTGAAGTTCACTTGCATGTTGTTGTTAAGATCATCAGAGAATTTTGAACATCTGAAGAAAGTTTATAAGTAAAAAATTCAGATTACATCCAAATTAAAAAGAAAAGAGACAAAGAATAGTTGATGAATCTAAGAAGAATGTGTACCGGTTGGGGTTCATGATCATCAAAAGTCGCGCTCACAAGAAGAGAAATCTAACAATATACAGCACACTTAACAACAGAAAACTAATACTTTATAAACCCAAACACAAAAATCTAAACTTTTCTTCACCAAATGACTACAAAGAAAGCCTTAATAAAACAATCATTCTTGTGTGTATGCGTAAGCAAGCACCCACAAATATAGACAAATTAAACACAAAAGTAGCGATTATCCACATCACAAGCCTAGTGAGCTTAGAACAAAAGAGATCATGATAATGAAGAAGGTAACTTGTCTAGAGGAGACAGAGAGAGACGAGAGAAGGAAAGAAGAGGTGGGCAAACTGACAGAAAGAGAGGTGAGCACGCACACGCAAAGTTACAGACAAATAACAGTGTCTGCATGTGCTCACTCTCTTCTGTCAGTTTTCTCGGTTGCATTTCCTCATTACTCTCTTTTCTCTATCTTCTCGCCAACACCAGTAAACCTATCACAGATCCCTCTAAACCCTAATTAATACACGAGAACCCTCAACAAATCTGAGTATTGCTTTCGTCTTCTTTGCATAGACTGTAATGGCGAAACAATCGGTGTATATATATATAAGTAGAGAGAGATGGAGAGAGCGAAAGAGAAAGGTCACGAGATAGGGTTCAAAGACTGCGGAGATTGTGGTTTTTCTTTTGATTTCTTTAATTTTGTTCTTTTTCCAGAATGGAGACATGATCTATGTTAACAAGATTTCCGCCACGTGTCGTATAGATAGTGGATGAAATAGCACACCTGGTGGGTCAAATCTAGAACACAAATTAACTAATTACACTAACTTTGGGTTCCAAAGAGTGTCGCCTGTGCAAAGATAGCCGACGACAAATTGTCATGTGTGACGACAGACGACTATGTCCAATGAATTCAAACCTACTTTTCTTTCCACTTAATTTGAGTTAAAACATTCATTCGTATAATAATCAAAATGGTTTCATGGGTTGCCCCCAAAAACTAAAATATAATAAGCGGAAGAGTTTAAGATGTTTACTTCCCATCTCGATCTTCTAATTAAGTAATTAAGATAATTTAGTTAATATTATATAGTGTAGATTAAAAAATAAATTAAGGTATGATTTTAGACTTATCGATCAAACTGTTAATATAATCCAAAATATATATATGACTTTTTCTAAATAACCCAATATTTATTCGATTTACTTTGTAGATGCTTTTCTTTGTGTGGGAGGTGGATTCCAAAAGAATATCTTAGAGTAGATATTATAACTGTTGTTTTTTCTTAATCGGGGTTAGGTTTCTAATTTCCATCTTTAGAAACTAATTATGATAGAGACTTTTTTGTTGGATCGATGTTAGTACATTTCTTCATCTTAATAAATTAATTATGTCAGATAAATTAAAGCTAGTGAAAAGTGAAAAACACTTCCACTAACTAACTCAAAAGAATATTTTATTGTTCTGAAATCATAGATTGGATTAGTACATTGTACAATACATAGTACACCTCCACTAATTACTATGAGTTTTCAATCTTATCTAATCTTTGTCTTCGTCCTTATCAGGTTTAGATTTCCATTTTTACATCTTCCTTTGTCGATTTAAAACTATATGATATTAACTAGGAATGCTTCTATGGGAGAAGTTTTTATTCCCGGAAGATTCATATATTAATAACTGATGGTAGAATACATTGTTCAATTACAAAAATTATAAAAAGATAAACTTTTTAATATAAGTAAAAAGAAAAAATTATGATTCAGAGACGGATATCCAAAAAACTGCTGCTCTAAAACTGAAGATCAAGTCAAAATCATGCAACATGAATCTATGAATTTTTATATGGTGAATAAGAGAACTCCGACACAACTCCAAAAATAGCAAAGTTGAAATCTTATTAGCTATAATTAATACACATATATCAAGAATAGGATATGTTCCAAACTTCAAAAAAATATAAATAAGAAACAAAAATATGGCAAATCAGAGAAAATGAGCGATGTGATTGGAAAGAAAAATTATTAGATAATCAACGCTTGTGGTCTAGCGGTAAATTTCTCAAGTGAAAGTGTAGAGTTTAAGGGTTAGCCACCACACTTGGCCAAAAGACCATAGAAATGGACAGGTAGACTCATGGGAATTATGGGGCAAAAGTCTGAACTTTCTATTTCAAAATAAAATAAAAACTAGATAAGGACGTGTCGAGAGAGTTGAAAAACCTAGAAAAACTCAAAAGCTGTTTCACTTATTTGTAGTAGAGTTTTAGAGTGGACAGTTATCTACATTTCATTTGTCCACGTTTTATTTCCCTTTTCTTCCTTCTTTCACTAACAACTGTTTCTTCCACTTCTGTATCTCACATCACATGTCTCATCATGACATTTTTGTTTTGCACAAAGCCACTATATGTTCTATGGACCCAAATCAATCATACCCGACGAGCAAGAAACCCTGTTTCGGTTTGATTTTTCTTAAATCGTATCCGTTTTTTCTAAAACCGGTAATGACCAGTAACCAATAACTAAATCATGTGTCGTTTTATCGGTAATCAAAACGAGTTAAAAGTTCCATCCACAAGTAATGTTACACTGACATAAGTTATTAAGTGAGTGTCTCGATCTTTTGTTGTGGCCTTATTGCTTATTGGTGATGTGATCAAATATCAAACCCATGGGCAATCGAATTAAAATTCTGAGGTTGCCTCAACTTGGCTCCATTACATTCTAGCCCAATATAGGCCCAAATATGGGACACAAATATGGATATGTCAATAGTCAACATAGGCCTAGTCACCACTCTCTTAAGTCCTTTGTGCTAGGTTTAGTTGGATTTGGCCTTTTCTTTTGACCTTTTTTTTTCCTCTTCCAAACAATTACAATGTTACACATTTCTATAACTATTTTTTTCTAACAATTATATTATTTTTTTTAAAATCTACTATATATATAGTATATATAGTAGAGAGATCAAACTGTCATAGTCATTAATTGGATCATATAATCGTCAAAAGTTGGTATACACATTCTATTATTAAAATCAAACTTTTTGGAATTTGATAATTGATAGAGGATAAAGTAAGATATGATCAAATCGTATTAAAAAAGAGAGGCTCATACTTTATAGTTGTATTTGACAACCCAAAATTTCTTCAAAGAATTATAACTTTTTGGATTCATCATATATGTACATTGATTGTTCTTGTATTTTGTGAATTGTTATCTGTAAACTTTGCCCAGAACAAATGTTAATCATTAAATTAAATCATATCAGTAGCAAGTTTATGTGACGTAGCTTAGTCCCACTAACTACAAATTCCACATGCACATGTTTAACAGTCCAACCAATGTAATTATGATTATAAAATTAAAGAGATTCGACCATTAATCAACTAGTACAATACCTCCTTGTTTATAATGATATCTTCAAAAAAGATATTTGTTAAATCTTTAATAAATTGTCAAGTTGTGAATGTGTTACACACCAAAGCTTAATGACAGAGCAGAGATCACCATATGTTTTGTTTTTTTAATCTCTATTACAAGATCTGATCTAACTCTTAAGTCTTTGTTTTCTACCATTAGTCTTCTTTACCAACAAGCAACTTAAACTGTGTCAATTATCCAATAGCTAACAATATATTAACAGATCAACATGTGATACATATCAGGTTAATGACTAATTTCACCTTGTTATCACCATTCAATATTTGTTCTATCTACCATTTTGTTCCATCTAAATTCACTCATTCTCCACTTCTTAAAACTTTTGTTCTGCACCCATTGATTTCATTTGTTGAATTGTCATAATCTCAAAATCTATGGATGGTCTTGATTCCCTAAAAGATTGGATAAGAAACCACATGGGATCCAAAAACGTTTCAATGGTTCTCACACGTCGTCGCAGCTTTTCCAGATTTGTGGACACAACTAAAACCAATGTCTTGGTGATTGCAGATTCATTATCGTTACAAATAACTCAAAAGTATAAAACATATAATTAAAACGCATGTGAATGTATATACCAATCTATTAATTATACTTTTACTAATTTTATGTAACATATTATGGGTTGGTTTGCATGTCCGTTATAAATCACATGTTTGATATGAGTATGATATTTTATTATGTAACGTATAGAGACATTCCATCTCAATCACGTAACTTCCACTTTTGCTTTGTTTTATCTTTTTCATATATATCTGAATCCATTTTCTTTTTATACTCCACAAATTTCAACACTTATCACATAATCATTTTTTATGAGGGAAAATAAATCTTAACACTAGTCATACAATTGTCACCACTTTTCAGCAAATCAATCCTTTTACGATTTGGTTTAGTAGTTAAATATCCATAAATTTATCAAAATTCGTGATTACTAAATTACTCCACAAGCTCTCTCTAATTACTAACGTTATGTGATTTAATTAATTTGATGGTTTACTTACAATGTGTTGTCAATTATTGAGAGTTCAATAAAGTTAAAACATAGAAGAGAATGAAAGGTTTCAAGTCAATACACATCAATAATTCTAAGTTTCTAACATTCACATGAATCCCAAAGAGTGAATATGAATCACCACGATCCACCAACAAAAGTTGGACCTACAAAAGATAGAGATAGAAAAGATGATGTCATTATCATTCCAATGTAAGAGACGTGCAAAAGAAAAGTAAAAACATTAGCTAATGCAGAAATAATTGACTCTTGAACATTCTTCTTAAAAAGTCTTCATAATTATCATTTATTGATGATTCCATCATCTTTAAACAACAACACTCTGCGTCGCGACGCAACATATCAGCCACAAACTCAATACATGCAGATTCTTACAGAGACTTTTCTCCATGATTCAAACGATACCTCACATTAAGAATCACGAACAATAATCAAACTAGAATCCAACAAACAATATATATATAATTCACAACAATTGTAAAAACACATCAATTCAGATTCAAGCAGGTGTTGAAGTCCAGAAAATGTCTTTAAGAGCTGGTCTAAGTGAAGTACTGCAAAAGTTGTTGTATTCAAGAGTATCTCCATGATCTTTCTTCACTTCCACAACGATGAAGGAAGGCGCCAATGCGAATATCTCTGCTTCCACTGCTAATTTTCCTTTCCGGCCATTTTGTTTTCCTTCAATCCTCACTCTACTTTCACTCTTCCTCACATCAAACTTGTTCCCAACTCGAGCTGCTTCTTCTAAACTCGAAATCACACTACTTGCAGGACGAGAAGTAGCGAATCTCATCTCTCTCTTTTCTTCTTTCTTCTTCTCTTCAAACAATGGTGACAAATCAAACCCTTCTGATAACGCTATTATATGAAACGCGTTTAGCGTTTCAGTTTCTTCCTTTGATTTACGCACTGAGACATCAAGTTGTTCGTCTATGGTGACGACTGGTTCGTTTCTTGACTTTGTTGGTTGTTTTTTGAACCAAGACGAATCCATAACCTTCTCAGTAGTGATCCGAGTACTCGGATTTGGATCTAGAAGCTTTGTCACAAGTCGTCTCGCATCAGAAGAAATCCAACCAGGACATTTGAAATCTCCTCTGTAAATCTTCCGATACATATTCACAAGATTATCATCTTGAAATGGTAAATAACCAGCGAGAAGCACAAAGAGTATAACACCACAAGACCAAAGATCAGCTTTTGCTCCATCATATCCTTTCTTCAATATGACCTCCGGAGCAACATAAGCAGGAGTTCCACAAGTTGTATGAAGAAGTCCATCTTGTTTCAAATGCTCAGTGAAAGCGGAGAGACCAAAGTCAGTCACTTTCAAATTCCCTTCTTCATCTAACAGCAAATTCTCCGGCTTTAGATCTCTGTGATAAACTCCACGGCTATGGCAGAAATCAACAGCTGAGATCAATTGCTGGAAATACACACGCGCTACGTCTTCTCTTAGTCTTCCTTTAGAGACCTTAGCGAATAATTCACCGCCTCGTACAAGCTCCATAGCGAAATAGATCTTGGATTTACTCGCCATAACTTCATGAAGCTCAACGATGTTTGGATGTTTCACCATCCTCATCACTGAGATCTCTCGCTTAATTTGATCCACCATCCCAACTTTCACCACTTTCTCTTTCCCAACAACCTTCATCGCTACACTTTTCCCAGTCTGCACGTTACGAGCGTGGTACACCTTCGCGAATGTTCCATGACCTAAAAGACGACCTAGCTCGTAACGACCGTGAAGTAGCCCCGTGCCACTACCACCACCATCAGATCCGTTCTCCACCATTTTCACCGGTTTTTCTCCGACCATAACTTTACACAACGACGATTCAACAATTTTGAAAATAACAAAACGAAAAAAGAAGTTTCACGGTGCTTGTTCTTAGGAAAATTCGAGAATTTAGATTAGAACACCCGTCTTCGACGTGTTTCCGGTGGCAATTCCTGCCGCCGACAGATCGGTTAAACCGATCACACAACTTAGTCTTCAACGGCGAAACTCCGACCATCTTTCTGCATTCCCTTCAAAGGATTTTGTATCTCCGTTATTCACTTCAAAAATTCAGACAGAGAGAATTTTTTTTAACAAAAACAAATTTTGAGTATCAAAACGAAACTTTTTTTCCAAAATCTAATTTTTCTTTTTCCGTCGGATGAGAAGTAGAAAAGAGTAGTGATTTATATAGATCTTAACGCCTTTAAATTACATAAATACCCTTATTAAGGACTGTGTAACACCGTTTAACCTCCTTCCACTGACTGACAGGTGTCGAGATAAGTCACTGTAGCGGTTTCAAGTTTCTCAATTATTGTACAGTAATGATGACACGTGTCCTTAAATGATCTACAAATTTACTATCATACCCCTTAGTTTTGGCTGGAGAGTTATTTCGTGGAAATTAACACTCAAATTTGACGGGCTACTTACCATAATGCATACGATAATTGATGGAAATAAATCATAATTAATATTCAATGAATATGCTTTCTGTATCTACAAAAATGAACATTTTTCTTTTAAGAATTATAATTTGGTATCTTAATGCGGGACCTTATAAGTTTTTGGTCGACATTTTTATAAGAAAAATAATGGTATCTTAATGTAGGACCTGATATTTTTCCAATTAGATTCCTTCAATTTTTTTAAAATATAATAATTTCATTTGACGTGGTTCTTGTGGACCATTACAAGTTGATTCTAGGGTTTACCAATTTATCTCTCTTTTTTTGTCTTTTGTACACGAAGTTAATTGTAGATAAAATTTGACGTTCTTAAGATACTTTTACCTCGTGGCTAGTTTTTTTAAACATGTGCTATAACAAAATTGTATTTCTATTGTTTAAACAAAAATATGTTAAATATGATTATAGTTAAAGCATTTAAAGCTAAACACATCAAATAGAAGAAGTTTATTTGAGAAGAAAGAGCAAAAAATATCAACATCAGTAGTTGTAAATTTGTAATGTGAATAGTATTTAATTTTTACTATTCAAGTTTTGATGCAAATAAAAGGGTGACTCGCGGATGATTTTTTCAGGTTGAAATCATTATTCTATTTTTTTTTTTATGTTATTCTAAAATCTCTGAATCATAAAATTAATGTTTTCGCATGTTATGTTAAAAAGTCGACTTATAATTGAGTGATATAACTCTGTAACCAATTCTTTTGAAATCATTTTATCACTAAATTAGTGATACGTGGTTCTTTATATAAAGTGGTTTTTTTTCTCTTCATGATATTCCAAAATATATATATAAAGGACCACGTATACTTAAAACAACGAAGTCGTTTTTAAGTATAACATTAAAAAACATAAACTTAAAACAACGAAGTCGTCTTCCAACTCTTGTCAACAGAGAGTAGCAAATGGTGGGAAGACACGCGTGCGTATGATTTGTAACAGTTACATAAAACGTACAAAAGTACGTATACATCTAGAAATCTTAGTGGCGACAACACAAAATACGTACATAAGCTGTGTTATACATGTAACTTATACGTACTAATCTCTAATTTTTTCTTATCGTTACTTATCATTTTTTATCATCACACTTTTGGTTTCTTATCGTTCAACCAAACAATGGATTAAAACTAAATAAATTATGATTTGATTTATTTAATTTATCCAGAATAATAATGTCTGAGACAAAACTAAAAAAAAACATGTCTGAGAATAATAATGTCTCAGCCACCAGAAACGTTTGGGCGGCTCTCAGCGCACCCATCCCAACCTTTCATCATGTGGACCATCTTTCTTCTTCTTATTTTCTAAGTTATTTTTAATATATAAAACAAATTAACAAATTAGCTTTTGTGAGCTAATCCTATTATATTTTAACGTTTCTAATTTATGTTTTGGGAAATACCTAAAAAGAAGAATTGTGCTTCTGCTTTATATCATGCTGAAATATGATTCCAATTCAAAAAAGGAGTTGTAGCATGCTGATATAAACGGTTTGAAACAAAGCGTAAATCATTCGGTTTTGAATTAAATTTTCATCGGAAACCAAATAGTTATTGGTTTGGCCTGACAAAAAAATACGAATATGTATTAGTTACGTTTATTATAATTAAACTAATTACGGTGTTGTTAGAGATTAGTTAGGTTTCCATCTAAATACTACCGGTTAACAGAACAACAGCTTAGTGAAATTTTGATGAGTTATATCAATAGCAGTACTTTTTGACGTGAACAATTGTTTGTAAATAATGTTGTTTGTATAAGCGGTCTAGATGTAAACAATGAAACGTGACTCGAACCGCACTTGGGATTCACCAGAAAACTATGTGCAATACAATCAATGTGCTTGTGGATATACATGTTTGCATTCACGAGAGACTCTTTACGTGCCTTCTGTGTTCTGCAGTCTCTGTTGCTTGTCGTTAATAATTCATCTGAGAAACACATATACACTTGCTAGTTACTCTATGAAAGTTATACTATTATTGCTGACATGCATATAGAATAACTATTTTTGATGTTGTTGAATGAACAATTGCGTTTTCGATGTAGCCAATACAGTTAATTTCTTTAATAATCCTATATATTTAGAGTCAAATTATTATTTGATGGGACATGTACAAATATGTATATTCGTTACAATATTAAATCAAAACAACGATTGGACCTTGATAAATTAAAACCCGAATAAAGCAAGCAATTTGAAAAGAAATATCATGATTTTTTTTAGTTCTCCTAAAACGATCGATTTGGCTATGAACTAAGTGAATTTTCATTTTAAATATCTGTGTTGAATAAAACAAAAATACTCAATATCATAATCTCAACATTGCTTGATTGGTTTTTAGACAAACTCGCACCGGCAATGCGCAGTCATAACTGTCTCCTACATAACAGTTGCTATTTTAATTATTCTTAATCTTAAATATCTATTAACACGTACGGGTGATTCCACAATTCAAAATTAACATTAAAAATATAGTTTGTTAGAACGAAAATGTTCAGAAAACAAATTACAGAACGAAATGTGATAAAAGAAACGATCGAGATCAGAAGAGTTAAAGTATGCAACTATGTGTAATTGTAATTGTATTTATGTGAATATATAAACCTATCATCATATCAATTTCAATCCAGCTGGAGTAACCCTAGATAATAATTCGTTGAATAATTGTATATCCTCGTGGTAGTTAAACAGAAAAAGTAATTAGAAAAGCAAAAACAAAAAGAATCACAAAGAAACAAAAATAAAAGAGAAGGCGATTTCTAGTTCAGGTTCTATTACATGATTACGTAAGCATGGGTCTCATTTAGAATATGGTCTCAACACTCTGGTAGGCGGTGTCTTGTCTTAATGTCTCCCCTTGCTAATACTATTCCACTAGTATCAAATTATTTTTCTAAATTATGTTAATCAAGACACGTTTAAGCATTAATCAAACATAATCACCAGTCGTATTTAGCTGCTCAAATGATTGCTGATAATATTTTACATATGTGGTAATTACGATGCGGCTAATTTAAATATAAGCAAACTTTGAAGAATTCCAACTTCTTAAAGACTAAAGAGCATGTATCTAGTGACATTTTTAGCTAATACTTTGTCATCTAGTAACATTTGTAGCTAATACTTTATTATCAAATAATAATAAAATATACTATAAAAGAGAAATAAAAATGCAGGGCTACTAAGTGGGACCAAAATAAATAAAAATGTTCAAGATCTGATTTTTTCACGTGTAACACACAAGGTGAAAGTTTGTTTTTCCCGGCCTTGTCCATATTTTCAGGTTAGTTTTCCAATGTTAAACCAAATAACTTTTACTAAGTTTAATGTTTTTTTCATTTTTGACAAAGGGCTTATTAAGTTTAATGTTCAAATGGTTTTTCTTTAAATGCTAGCAATAATAGAAAATATTGAAATCTCCTATTATGCAATTTGAGATGACGTTCACTACAAAAAAAATATATGGTAATTTACAATCAAAGATTTTTGACCAATTATAAATTATTATTAATTTTTTTAACTAACTTTACATTTTTATTATGGTTAAATTTAATTAATTTGTAGTAGTGGTTTTTCGTATTTTACGAATTGATATATCACATAATTAAGTACTTAACCATTTAACATTATTTGAAAATCAGTCTCTCTCGAAAACACATTCATTCACTTTAATCATCGGATGGTGAATTAATGTGAGACCCACCGGCCAGGAGGATGGTGACTATGGACAATTACACATTCTCGACAATTATATTACTTATAGATATTTGCAAAAAGTAAAATTATTAATCCATATTACTTATCATCAAGGCGTGGGAAATTCAAGTTTTTCGTTGTTTTAAACTCCTAATTTTCTTTTCAGTTTTGATGATTATTATGATTTATCTAATTATTTGATCTCATGAGTTCGATTCATTTCCACTATATTATAGTAGATTAAAAAAGATTTTAAGGATGAATTTTAGGATATGGATCGAACCTTTGTCGATCCAATATTAACAAAAAAAACTCATAATCTTCGACAAAATTTAGAAGATTTGAGTTATAAATTATGTTTTATCGATATGAAAACAATTTCGTTTGCTTAGATAATATTTTTAGCTAATAGTATATCACTTCAACAAAAAAAAGAAGAAGATTATCTAAGCAAATGAAAGAAATACAAATTTATCACAATTATTTTCCAATGAATGTGAATTTATTTTAGCAAAAGAAAATGTTTCACTTACAAAAGAGAGCGTTTCGATATCATATAAACTTTCTTTTGGATTTTATATATCACATTTTTTTGATTCTATTGTATGATGAGATTGTAATCTATTGTACTAGTTAGTATTATTGTAACAGATCATTAATAGTGTTATCATCATTAATGCTTGATCATTCATTAAGAAGAGAAAATCAAATCCTTAGATCGTGGAGAGCCAGCAAAGTGTAAACACGTGCGACATAATGACCTCAATAACATGTACTCTTCATGCAGCTGCAGCGCAGGCTTTACTTAGCTTGAAATACGAATCATACAGTTTCACTGTATAAACCGGCTACCAAATGAGTGAAATGCTCTCAGGCACAAACTTCGAGATTTCAAATTGAGTAGCTTTCTTACTATTCTGAGTAATGACTCTCTTTCAAAGTTTTAACCTAATGGAAGCTTGTGGAAAAAGCACCCTTTTATGGTAAAGAAGTGCCTATCCTCTTCACCTTCAAGCTTGAGCTGCAATTTTTTTCCATCCATGGAGCGTGCATTCACCTCTTTCGTGGTCTTTAACTTGAGCCACCTGCTGTTGAACCTGATGGTCTTCTCATTTCAAAGATCCATCAAATTTTCGAAGTTTTGATGCCGCATCAAACATCCTAAGTCCAGCGCTCTTTTCGTCTTTGTACGAAGGTTAAATCTTGAAATTGGTCACTCACTGTTGGTGTGGTGAACTCCTCTCTCGTCTTCTTTTCTCACCGTTTGTGTGAAGGTTACTCCCGAAAGTCTTTCTTTATTTCACCAAGCCATAACCATCCCTAATGTCTTCCAACCTCTCTACTGCGGTCAAAGGGAAAAGCTTAATGTTCAAGCCTCAACCTCATCGCTCTGAGAGAGTTAAGATCCCTTTACCTGAAAGCTCCCCAGCGCAAGGCCATCAGTCTCTTACTCTTATTGGAAGAGTTACAAACCCCAAAGCTCAACGAATCTGGTCTCTAATACCATTCATGGCCGAGCACTCACCAAGGGAACTCATTCACTCACCTCTAATCGCAGAAGGATGTGCGATGCAAGCAGCTCTCTTCCACGCGACGGAGATAGGCCTTCAAAGCTTAATCGTGCACTCAGATTCATCTCTCCTGATTAACTCGCTCAACGGAAAATCAAGCCAAAAGGAGATCCATAACTTAGTCTTTGAAATCCTAGCTTTTGCAAAAGTTTTTAAATCTGTAGTTTTTCTCTACATTAAACGCTCCAACAACCTCTATGCAGATTTGTTGCCAAAACGGGTTCTCTACCAGACCCACTATGTATTGGACACTTAATCCATTTGAATTCCAATCTAAATGTTTTGCCCAAAAAAAAGAAATACGAATCATTAATAATTTTATACAGAAATAATTTTAACATTTTTTTATTCATTTTCAAAACATTATCAACACCAACCTATCATAATCTTGTCTGTGCTATTATTCCATTTTGTTATTCCTCTCATGACGAACAATGACGTTTCTACTGTCACTAGACAAAGATATATAAACCTGTAGAAACCAATATCAATTTATAAGTTTAGCTTTGAATTAACCGAAAAGACAACATTTTAATTTGTATTAATAAAAAAAAACAATGTACATCATGCATATTTCGATTTTATTTTACTTTAACGATTGAATTGACAAATCTCAATCTATAAACATGTCTACCTAAATCAAATTCCGATAAAAATATTATAGAGATTAAAATTAACTACTTGGCCAAACTTATTTATCTTCGATCACTAACTTTATCATTGAGAAATATATTAAACTAAAGGATCATTTAAAGTTGTTACAAATGTGACATATAGCTGTAATTTTGATTTATGTATCCATTTTATGTGGAAACGGCTCAATGTACGGCCTTTCTAAGGCCGATAATAATATATTTAATTTTTTTTTACTTTTGTATTCATATTTCTTAACAATACTACATATATACAAACTAACCTAGTTTATTTAGTACATAATTTTATTCTTTAAGGTCCCTTAAAATTTGAATGATATATCAACATTATAAACTATATATTCATGATCTAACATATATACTTGTATACAATATACATATATATATATATATATATATATTTGTTAACTTGTATACATATATTTGTATTCATAATTTTTTTTTAAATATAGGCATTTATAGGAGAAATTAAAAAAAAAAGTGTGAAATGTCGTCAACTTGAAGACTCTCTAAAGTTAAAGAAAAAAAGGAAACAGTATTTTAAGTTAAATGTCTTTAGAAAAAGCATACGCGCATGCAATTTGGGTTCGTCCCAAAAGATTCGCACATTACACTTCCCTCAAGTCGTGAAACTTAAGTTAAACCCTACATCTTCTATATCTTATCCATCAATCATCTCCACTTTTTCAATTGATCATATCGAGTTATTATTCATATTTACTTAATATATATACCTTTCTTTTGGTTGACTATTGATCTTAATTGTCTTATGAATACGTTTGGCCAATATGCTCTAAGTACAACAACCCTTACAGTTCAATATATATGGATTGGATTGAGATTGGTGTTTTGTGTATGTGTAGTGTTCATCATATTTATTTTTGAACAAAAAACAACAAATATAATTGCAAATAGCATACCTAATAAATGAGTATTAGTACTAATTTTTATCTAGTAAATATTGTCATTGTTTCAATAACTAAAGCAAAAAAGTAATGTTACAAAAACATATTTTACAATAATGAAATAATATTACATAATATATATAATAGCGTGTAATAAAACATTATTCAGTAACAAATATGTAATGCTATTATAGGGTAAAATATAATAGCATCCGAAAAAACACTATAATATATAATAGCGTTTATCATGAATTAAGAATATACATATTTCTGGTTTGTTATATATATATATATATATATGCATATATTAACATGTTTTACAAACCATTAATATAATTATAAATTCAACACATTGACTTCTAATGAATGTATAGGTATACTTAATACGTGATTATTTAATTAGTAACAAAAAAAAAGACTACCAAATTATCAATAAAACTATAAACTATTACATAAAAAACGGTGGTCTAGCCAATTATATTTAAATTTAAGTAAAATACATGTGGAAGTCGCATCAACGTATATATGAATTATGCATGACGTCATTCCATTTTCACACTAAATGAGACCTAAAACAAACTTAAAATATTGTGATTGTTTATGTGATAAAAAAAATAAAAATAATAATAAATATATCTAAACACAAATAATATAGTTAATAAATATGTGTTTGTGACCTTATTTTATTATATATTAAACTAAAAATATTAAGAGTTTAGAAAATTTTGTACATATATGGGTTTTAATTACACAAAAATGCAATCATATTTATGAAAATAATGATATACATAATTAATCTTACTTAAAAAAATGTAGCCTTTCAAAACTCTCAAAATTTGATGGCTTTGCACAATTGTTTTTTTTTACAACATAAGGCACGGCTCTCCGTCATTCATTCAATTATATTTACCATGGAAAACAATTGCAAATTGGTAGATGAAGAAGTTTGTGTCTTGTGGTATAACGTGTCAAAGTAAAATAAATTTATAAATTTTGGTGGACGAATTGAATTGGTAGAGAATTGATTGATTGCAATGGCAATAACATCGAAAACTAGCGGACAAGAGACTTTCACATGGAAGCTCTCTGTATATTATCAATAATAGTGTGTTGGTTCCAACTTGTAGAGTACTATTTTTTTGTAGATTATTGATTGCGAAAACACATATTTTTAACGAACTTAACTAACAATACTGAAACAGTTAAAATTTTAGTTCATGTAATAAGAATATCCTTATCATTTTTATAACTTAAACGCTTATAAATAATATCATTTTACATGAAATAATAACTATATTTTCTTAATTTTATCTCATAACATGGTTACAAAGCCCTACAAACAAATTTAAAATCTGACAAAATTCTCGACATATTATCGTACTATCGGTAAAAAAAAATTGATTCTCGATAAATTTGTGATTCATCTAGTTGAAAAATAATTCAGAGCTTTTTACCTCGTAAACTTAAATTCAACAGATTATCCATGATAAATCCATACAATTTTTGGGGTTTTTATCATCCAAATGCATGATTACTTAGAAATTCACATGGGTTTGTAGGATTTGGAAAATGACATTTCTCTTATATTATTGTCTCCGAATGATTGAAAATGAAACTCTAGATGTAACAAAATGTTGACAATATCTATCTAATAGAAGTCGTTTTGCTTTGAAAACAAAACAAAAAAGACCTAGTAAATGTTGTTTTGTTCGACTCTGCACGAAACTAACCTATCAAATCATGATTTCCAGACATGAAACGACTTCATGTGAAGTTAATTTCCTAAAAATTTGGATCACATATCTTATGGTCTTGTCGTGCGTTGTAGTGATTCATGTGGATCGCTCAGCTTCACATGTGTCGCAACTCCCAGCTAACTATTCTGGATTTAGTTGGGCTCAGCCCATTTAGAATACCCATTCTTCAATTTGGGGAACAGAAAATTGTTAAGCTAATGTCCTATCAATCTGGCTTACACTTAATGGGCCTTTCGATATTAATAAAGTTATTTGTTGTATTTTTTTTGGTTTCAAACAAGTAATTTGTTGTATAATTTTTATTTTGTGAACAAGAGTTTGTTGTATACATCTATGTGCATGTACCACTCGTTACGCATGATTCCTGTAAAACTCAAAATAATTAGTGATCAAAAAACACTTCAATTTGATGACAGCAAAAAGCCACACGTCACTTGTAACCTTTATTCTTCTTTTTTCTTTTATTTGGACAAGCTTAGAAGTTATGGACTACACTTACATTATTGTATTAGTGAGCAAATTAAATTTGTTAGATTCACATAAATCCATTATTGATTTTTATCTAAATTTCTAAGTGAACACAATTATCTTCTAAACCGTATATTTATTTGTTTATTTTATCCTATAGTATTAACATTACGACAAAATTCAGTTTTTACCTCCACTTGTCAGTTGCCAACTTGAAATTCAAATTTTATGAGAATAACATTTTTCCGTTGTAATTTTATTTGGAATTATCGTTTCAATTTGATAATTATCTTTTTTTTCTGGTTGTAAAACAATATATATATATATTATAATTTTTGTTTGGGTGTATAATAAACTATATCATATTTCCGAATTAAATGAGAAATAATCTAAAACCCCACTTAAATTGTGGAAGTCCATCTTTCTCAAGAACTTGAAGAGGTGAGGGCTCTTCACAGCCATTCAATCTCATAAAGAGAAACTAAGGTCGCGTCTTCTCCAATTTGTGCGTCTATGGCTTCCAGAATCACTGATTCTCTCTTCGCCTTCACGGTATTCTTTTTAAAAAAATTTCTTTGCAAAAAAGGCTTTATTTTTTGCAGTTTTATCTCTTGCCCATCTTTTCCAATTGAGTTTCCCATGATGAATTTGTTTCTTTGCTATTGGTTTCCCAGGGCCCGCAACAATGTCTTCCTAGGGTTCCTAAGATTGCTTCTGCTCGTGGAATTTCTCCTGGTATTCATTTTCTTTGCAAAACCCCTTTTTCTTCTAATATTTCTATAGGAAATGGACATTGGAGCTTTGAGCTAGCTTGTGTACAGTTATGGAGTAGAGTTTTAATGAAAATAATCGATAATGCATCATATATAAACGTAAAGTGAATTTTGGGGTTTTATGTGTATTTTGCTCTGTAAATTTCGTGTCTTTTCTATAGGGGTTCACTTGTGTTCTTCGGATTGCTACTAGGATGGATGTTGTTACTTCTTGTGGACTTTTCTAATATGAATGTAGAGGACTTACTGTAGTGAATTAATCATCTATTTGTGATGGTGATTGCATACAGGTTTGTATGCTGTGAGGCCGATTGATCTTTTGTTAAAAGGAAGTACTCATCGAAGAAGAAGATGCGTAGTTCCTGCGAAGAGGGGGATTGGATGTATAAATGCGGTGGCTGTTCCCGTTGCACGACCTTCAGCTGACAATGCAGAAGGCAGGGAACAATTAGCCGAAAGCTATGGATTTAAACAAATTGGAGAAGATCTTCCTGATAATGTCACTTTAAAAGATATTATGGATACACTTCCAAAAGAGGTATAGCTTTTCAAGTTAGCGCTGCGTGTGATTGCCAGGGGACTTTTTCCTCTTTGTTTTTACTCATTCTTTGGAATACAACTCTCTTCAGGTGTTTGAGATTGATGATGTGAAAGCTTGGAAGTCTGTGTTAATATCTGTGACTACCTACACTTTGGGGCTCTTCATGATTGCAAAGGCACCGTGGTATCTGCTTCCGCTAGCTTGGGCGTGGACAGGAACTGCAATTACTGGGGTAAGCGTTTCTCCACTGTCTTCTTCTCTGAGTCGGGTTGTTACTGTTTTCTAACTGGATTTTTGTTTCTTAGTTCTTTGTAATAGGCCATGATTGTGCTCATAAATCATTTTCAAAGAACAAATTGGTGGAAGACATTGTGGGTACGCTAGCCTTCTTACCTCTTGTCTACCCGTATGAACCATGGCGGTTTAAGCACGACCGTCATCATGCCAAAACAAACATGTAAGTCTTACTTAAAGTGTTAGAGATATTCACAATAAACGAGAGATGGGAAGTCATGATTCCGATTTGCTCTCTCTATAGGTTAGTTCATGACACTGCTTGGCAGCCAGTTCCGCCAGAGGAGTTTGAATCATCGCCCGTGCTGCGAAAGTTAATTATTTTTGGATATGGTCCAATCAGACCTTGGTTGTCAATAGCTCACTGGTATATATAGAATAACTCTTATATACCTCAATATGTTCCATTTTTTTCCTCTCTATGTACCTGTTTACTCAACAATAATAAGCGATCTAATAGGGTGAACTGGCACTTCAATCTGAAAAAGTTCAGAGCAAGCGAGGTGGATAGGGTGAAGATAAGTTTGGCTTGTGTTTTCGCTTTCATGGCCGTTGGGTGGCCACTGATCATATACAAAGTTGGTATATTGGGATGGGTAAAATTTTGGTTGATGCCGTGGTTGGGCTATCACTTCTGGGTAAATGATCTTTCTTATGGTTTTCTCTATTCACTCTTTTTCGATGTAGCATCAGAAGCCAAAATGGTCACGTTTTGTTTTTTCCCCTATAGATGAGCACGTTCACAATGGTTCATCATACGGCTCCACACATTCCTTTCAAGCCTGCAGATGAGTGGAACGCAGCTCAGGCACAGCTTAATGGAACTGTTCATTGTGATTACCCTAGTTGGTAATGCATCCCACCTGCTCAGATGGTTAAGTTGTCTGAGAGCTCTTGTTTAGTTTCAGATGAACTAATGTTTCTGTGTTTTGACAGGATTGAAATTCTCTGCCATGATATAAATGTTCATATCCCTCATCATATTAGCCCAAGAATACCGAGTTATAATCTCCGTGCAGCTCATAAATCTATACAAGAGAACTGGGGAAAGGTAATAATAGACACTTTCTACTCCGTAAAGTAGTTGTAAAAGTAATATAAGAGCTTCAACAGAGAAAGTGTTTCCTTTGGAAGTTAGTAAGACACTTAATAGATCCCCTTGGCTTCTTCTTGTGGGTGTTGTTGCAGTATACAAACTTAGCTACATGGAACTGGCGCTTGATGAAGACAATATTGACTGTGTGTCATGTCTATGACAAAGAGGAGAACTACATTCCTTTTGACCAGTTAGCCCCTGAAGAATCTCAGCCAATAACCTTCCTCAAGAAAGCAATGCCTAACTACACAGCCTGATTTGCAGCTGCCACCGAATTGGTCTTTTGAAATCTCAATACTCAATATCTTTTTGTAGTCGCCGATTTTATATGTAAGCTTTTCAAGCAACAAGCTTCTGTAGCACTTCACCAATGCCTTACACTGTTAATTTCTTTACTATCTTATCAGAAGAGAGAAACTATTCAAATTTGTCTCAGCAATTGCATTTTTTTCAGTTTCTTAGCTATAAGAATGGAATGGAGATTGAACAGTATAATATAATTTGTAATGTACTGAAATAGAATCCTTGAAGAGGTAAATGTCACCAACTTACTGTGTTAGCATATGTTGTTTTGCCTGCAATATTCCCGAGAAAGTAAAGGAAAAAAGCCAAAGCAAAAAGTAAAGAGAGAAAAGAAAGTTAAAGCAAATTTCTTGGACATCTTTAAGGAAAGTCGAAAGACAAAATCATTCACAGTTCTACAAAAGACAACAGTAGTTGCAAACACTCACATGTCCCAAACCAAGGGAGCAAATTCCAAACCATAGAAATCTGAGACTGTGGTCACAGTTCACACCACCTGTGAAGCAGCTAAAGCTAAGGTCAAAAGAGGATTAATTTCTTACAATGAGAAATGAGTCATGTAAGGACAAAAACAAAACACAATCTGAAACTGGAAACTTGATTTGTATCAATATCAAATCCCAACAAAACTATGATCATGTGCTTCTCTATCTTTATATTCTCTTCACTATTGCTATTTTCGGTATTCTTTCATCCTATAGTTTTCTAACAAACCTAAAACATAATCAAAAGAAGCAAACCAGAAGTAGCAGAGACAGACCAGACAAAAGACAATATTGCAAAATGTGAATCAGATGATGGGAGGAGGCAGAGTCTCCCACACATCAAACACATTCTCCTCACTATGCAACGCAAACAACCGATCACCTCCAATGGAGAAATCACAGATGGAGCCACCGTAGCTTCTTTTTAACCTAGAAGTCAAAACCCAATCTGATCCACAGAACACAGAGATGGAGTCATTCATGGACGAGAAGAGCTGGCCTTCATGCAAAGCGAGTTTAGGGTAACACGGTTCATCAGGCATCTTGCTCTTCATCAACCTGCTCCTAGAACTCCACCTCACACTACTCCCTCCACCACACATCCTCAGATCAATAAATCCTAAATCCTCAAACTCATTCACCACACATATCGAATTGCTCTCTTCCATAGCTATTGCGTCTCTCACCCTCTTCTCATCTACTGTCGCAGGAGACCCAATATCAGACCAAGACCAGACCATGTTTTTGTTCCGGAAATCCAACAAGCTGATGTAACAGTTATCTTTCCTTGGAAACAAAGTTGCTACAAGAAGACAGTTCTTACCATTCAGCCATTGCAGCTTATCAGCATCTCCTAAAGACCAACCAGGGCTCTCGTAGAAGAAATCTGTTTGCTTTCCAGTGATTTGATCCCAAACTCCAATCCCATACTCATTGCTTCTTCCTTTGCAACTAGTGAAGATCTTAGAATCAGGACTAAAACTCAAAGCTCCGGCACTATAACTCTTAATCTGATTATCATGACTAACCTGAAACTTATATCTCAGCTCTCCAGAAGATGAGCTGAACAATCCCATTCCTCCATCTCCTCTTCCTAACCTCTCGCAAGCAGAGAGTACAATGTTTCCTGAATCAATCCAGCCAACGTCGTTCACTCTCTGATAATCGAGATTAATAGTAGGATGCTCCTCAAGCATCCAATCAAACACGTGGACAACGCTCCCGTGAGCAACGCAGCATCCGCCGTCTGGACCAGCTCTTATCGCCGTTCCATCTCCCGGAGCGATGCCTGTGACAGAGCGAGAGAGATGGAGTCTGTTTCCGTCAAAAGGTCCCCACTTGGCGGTTCGTAAGTGGTCAATTAAGCCATAGAACATTGCTTCTTTGTGAAGCAGGCGCTCTGGGATTTTTGCTGGGATGTTGAGGTCCCCTGTTCGGAGGAGATCGAGAAGAACAGCGAAGCAATCTGGATTCCGATCGATGAAGAGATGATCCTCCTTCTCCTCGGATAGCGAAAGATTCCAATTTTCATCGAACAATGCGCCGAAGAAGGAATCGCGACCTGCGTTTGCGAGCGTCGTCGCCGTCGTTTCGAAAATTCTGCCACCAACGTTGAATCTGATCCTATCATTTGATAAACTCATTAATGGGCAAATTGTTGAAAAGTTTTGTCTATTCTTCTGATTTCTGAAACTTAGGTGATATTCAATGATTTGAAACCAAAAGCAGAGAGAATTGATTGGACTTGTTCCCCGTTAAGCTGGAGAATCAGTAAGAATCAATTTTCCGACAGCTTTTCCTGTTAGCAAGACCATGAATGCTCAATACCGATGAAGAAAACTTGGATGGAGAAATTCGATCCAATTCGAGAACAAGAAACTGAAATCTGACAAATGTTGTTGAATCACTTCGTTGCGCTTCATTTAAACAAAACATAAGAAACTTAACTGGGACATAGTGGGACCAGCTTGGAAAGATGCTCATGTCACAGCCCTCGGATGCTAATCTTAATAGATTAATATCTGAAATGTTATGAATATGTCTGGTTTAGCCAGATTTCTAATCGATTCGAAAGATCTTTTTGTAAATGGAGATATTCCGGTTTCTAGGTAACTACTCATTCCGATTAATAGAGATTATGTATCATTCGTTATAAGAGACCGGAGTCTTCCACATTGAAACATCACTAGACTTTAAGTACTAAAGAAATCACTAGCTCATCATCACTTGGTTAATCGATTCAAAAGTTCCTGCATTCAAGATTAGAATCATTACCCAACAGGAGTGTGTGAGAAATTCAAATTGGAATAAAAATACTATTTTTGTCATTTAATACTTTTTTTTTTTGTCAATTATTTTTGTCATTTAATACTTATCTACCACTATATTACATCAGATTTAAGTTCATGCATTGGTTGCCATGTATTTGTATTTACGAGGAAACTCATCAGAATCCAACAAGTCTTTTGTCACATGAAACCAATAGAAAAACATGAACATAAAAATGAAAATGAAAAAGAAAGTTCACATGCAACACAAACCTAAACCCCCTAAGTCACTATATAAACCCTAAGCCCCTAAACAGCTTTCCTTTAACCAAAAACTCAAAGCTACTTCTCTTAAACCAAAAAAGATGATAGCTTCTCGTGTTTTGATTGGTCTAACAATAATCCTTGTGATTTTAGGGACATTGCTTGTTTCAAGTCAAGGAACGTGCCAAGGAGATATTGAAGGTCTGATGAAAGAATGTGCGGTCTACGTGCAGCGTCCAGGCCCAAAGGTTAACCCGTCCGTAGCGTGCTGCACAGTCGTTAAGAGATCAGACATTCCTTGTACGTGTGGTCGTGTCACTGACTCAGTGCAGAAAATGATAGACATGGATAAGGTTGTTCATGTCACTGCCTTTTGTGGCAAGCCTCTTGCTCATGGTACCAAGTGTGGAAGTAAGTCTAATATTCATTAAAAAGTTACATTCTTTTCTGGTTTTGATCTAGTAAAAGTTGAAGGTATCGCTACAGCTTTGTTGCAACTGTTTCTTTGAGGTCGTACATTGTAAAAACGATTGTAGAAACTTGAAAGTGTTTTTTTTCATGTAAGCACAAACTTTTATGACCCTAGTTAATGTGTTGATGTTCCTCATGTGGCAGGTTACGTTGTGCCTTAAGATTTGGGACCAGAACTTGAGAGCTAAGGATTTGTGGATTGAATTGTTTGTGCTTGGAGCTTTACTATTTCCCATTAAAATCTTTTTTTTGTAATCTCTTAAATTTTAAATGATAAATAACATCCATTGTAAGACTTAAACGGATGGAAACTATCAATGGTATCGAGATTCAATGTTGTTTAGCTGGATTACTATGATCTAGAATAATAACCGAATCTTCAAACCAATTTTGACTAATTGATTTGGTTTAACCATAAATAAGAAGATTATGTCATGACAAAAGGTGGTTAAAGTAAAACTTGAATTTTCGAATGATAAGTCTGTAAGGTAATAAGATTTGAACACCCATCTCTCAAGGAATCAAAACAAAACTTTCAGTGTAAACCAGGTACTCTAAAACTATTTATCTATTGAGATTCCCTCATTAATAGTTCTAATAAGAACCAGTGTATAGCAGCATCGTGACTGAAACTTAGAGGGCCAATGATATTTAGTCTCCTTTCTCCGACCATGGAAATTTGATGCCTGTAATACTCTTACACTTGCCTGTAGAAGAGGACATAGGCTTGGTCGTGCAGCACCTGTTTTGTCCCTATGGCGGTCACAGATGCATCATCAAACCTTAGCCATTGACCATTCTTTCGTCGAGCATCTGTCGTGTAGTGCCCTTTTGAGGGATCCCTTCCATGGTGGGTAATAGTGGCCACAAGTTCATATCTTAATCCCTACAAGAAGAAATTTGAGTGGTGGATCAACAGAGGGATATCACACACATATAAATATACACATATAAAGATAGAGAAAGAGAGAAATATAGAGCATAGACATGTCTGTTTCAGCTTTATACCTCATTGGATGTAGAAACAAGAATGTTACGGTGTAAGTTGAGTTCAAGGGGGAACCGAACGCGTTTATGTAGCTTAGTACTCCCTTGGCTTCCATAGCTAAAACGCATTAGGTGCAAAATCATTATCTTTGAGAGTGTCTGTATCTTTATCGACTTTCTAGCGCTCACTACACCAACCTGAAATAAAAGAGCTCAAACAAGCAAATACGGCAGTTATTATAATAAATTCATATGAAACACAAATATCTCACGGTCCTAACATCCCACAGCTTTGACAAAACGAGAAGAAAAATAGCTTGTTACCTTCCCAGTAACTGAGGCTCGATACCCTTCGAGATCTTCAGGGGCAGAAAACAAATGCAATGCATCTTCTATGTCACCTATGGCATCCGGGTGAATATCCAAGTGAAGTAATAGATATGGCTGTAACGTAGCAGAAGCTTTGGTCCCTGTCCCATAAATAACATGTGAGTGCCTGATGAAATAGAAATTCTATTGTGCCTTTTGAAAATAAATTTTAAAAATGATTACAAATGTACCTTTAGCCTTTACTTCGCTTTTTAGCTGCCCGCCAAATATATCACTGAGCTCCGACGCAACAAAGCTTTGTGTCCTTGTCACAGCTGATTTGTTTTTGGGTCCAACAGTTTCCCATTCATCATCATCATCATCATTGCCAGAAGAAATAAAAGATGACTTAGAAGCAGTAATTTTGGGGGATTGTTCCCTGAGTTTCAGCAACTCATCATGCATTTGGTCCATAATAAAACTCAAAAACTCTTGCGCATCTTCTTGCCTATTAATACAAGCACAAATGTTAGACTTGGGGACATATAGATTAACCAATAAAACAGAAGAAACATAAAAAAAATTAACTGTCTAAGAAAGTCACAAACCTTGGCCTACCGGACATGTTGTTGAGTACATCTGGGGTAAATTTTCTAAGAACCCCCTCGAACATGGCAGGTGTAAAAGGTCTACCAGCTTCAACAACGGCAACGCTATTTCTGACGCTTGAACTGCTTGGCACATCTAATTCCGAGATAAACTCGGAAAATGCAGCTAAGGTTGGAGACTCCGCCTGAGAACGCAGAAAATGGCACAACCATAATAAGAAAACGCATATAGGAAATAGCATAAGAATAATAATACAGATACCTTTGAAATATCTTGAAGTTGTATTTCCTGGAGGAGTTGCACAAAAGGAGAACACGAAAGCAACGCTTGAAGAGTTGCATTGAGGAAGCACAAGTTTCCGGCGTTTATCAATCCTCTTGGTGTAAAGTCTTTAACGGGTGGAACAGATACAGTGGGAACCGTCTTTCTTGGTATGCTGCCAGATGAAGAGTCACTTGACACAATTTCACTGTCTAGAGCTTGGAATTTAGAGCTAGAAGCTTTATACAATGATTCACTTTCACCATCTGATACAGACAACGTATTCAAACCATCATGATCTGCTTTCACCGCCACACCATTGTTGAGCGATTTTCTTTCAGAGACCTCTTTTATTCCATTTTCTCCCACATTCTCTTGAACTCCAGAAGAGTACTTTTTAGGGAGCTTTGCATCATTATAATTGATCTTGTCAGAACCGGCAGGTACAGAAGCATCAAGTCCTTTCTGAGAACCAGCGGATTGGAAACTTTTATCTTCCTTATAAGAGCTGGAGGGTCGAAATTTAACTGTACCATCAGCCTGAACTTTCTTCAACTCGCCATTAGTATTCACGGAAGAATTTTCGCCAGCAAGATTCAAGGAGCCGAACTGTATACTTCCCACAGACTTGTCTTTATGATTCTGAAGAACCTTAATGGGTTTCGGTTCAAGGAATGATCTTGTTTCATGTTCTGTAAAGGACCCAAACACAATTACCTGCCACGATCAAAAGATTTACAACAAGTGTCAGTTAGAGGAGAAGATAAACACGCATAAGTATTAAGTACAATATCAACTACTAATGATCCAAGCGAAGATACTAGATTTTCCCCTTTAAAGTAGAGCACTAAAGCAACGACGACAGCACCATTTCCATGAATCAAAATCACCTAATATCTCATTCTCTATATATACATTAGGTGAGCTCCAAGCCAACTCTGCATCGTTCTAGACCATAAGAACCAAACCTTAACGCAACGTTATAGGAAACAACATAAATTAATAAACTTCGAAGCAAACAACAAGCTGGTAGTTACCTTCTTATCACTCATATTTGATACATACAACGCGACGGAGATGAAATTGAAGAGCAGCACAACAGCTCAATAGACGTAATCTGATTCAGAGAGAGATCCGAAACGAAAGAAGCATAAGAAATTTCAAAACCGAAATCAAAATCTAGGGTTTGATACTCCAACAACCCTTGATGAGAGTCGGCGAGTTGAGAAGACATGAGAGGGATAGAGACGAGGAAGAAAAACAGGATTTAGAAAAGGAGACCCCTTCTCGGTTCTTCTCTGCAAATTCGAAATGGGAAATCATCCGAATTTGGAGGAGCCACGTCAGAGAAAGATATACATAGAGAGAGAGACAGACCTTTCGGGATTGAGAAAAAAAAATTAGGGTTAGGTTTCGTTTCAAGCTTCTGTCTTTGTCGGATAGTTTAGGAGAAGTCGAGGACGAAGCTTAGCTCCGTGTTTGGATCTTCGTCTCCTTTGTCGTCAAACGCGTCGTTGCGTCTTTTTCAATTAAACATCTCGGTTCGATTTTGGTTTAATTCGGTTCACAACAAAAATCTCAATTATCGCTCCAATTTTGTCTTTATTGTGAACCAATTATCATAATTCTTCCGGTTTAGTCTGATCTTTAAAAATTCCTTCTTTTTTTTTTTTTTTCACTCTACTGGCTTATGTTTTTGTACAATTATCCGATGTTCTCGGGTTAGAAAAGGACCCAAATTTAAAGCCGCCAACGACTTCACCGTCCGTTTATTGCTCTTCTTCTTCCGTTTCCGATTTTTTCCTTCTTCGTGATGTTACTGATGAAGCTTATGAGAAAAAATATAGAATAATAGGTTTTCAACTGAAAATTAATTAACAATAAGTGGATAGATTTTTATCTTATATATAATATTCAAGTCTCACCTAAATTCCCGATATGAAATATTATCACATTCCTTCGAGACAATGGCTCGTCTAGCTATTAGTTTCGACAATAGAATCAATTTCGGATCAGAATAATCGGGTTTCTTTCGATGGACCGATCAGTTCGGATGGAATAGGTGTGTTCAATACCATGTAGAATTATGAGTTTCTAACTCAAAACCAATTGGCAATGAGTGGTGAGATTCTCATCATATATATAATACTTAGGTCCTATCTAAATTCCCGATATATGATATTGTGTGAAAAAATTTCAATTTTAATTAGGAAAATGGAATTTTGCTCAAGTATATAATCAAAAGCTATGACTTTCCTAGATTTTCCGGCTATTGTCTCCATAGTCTCCATAGTCTTCGCTGTGAATAAGACTCTGAAAGAAGAACGGTTAGTATTTGATTAGCGATGGGGTACCAATATAATAATATTATAATATATGCTATATTGATTGATTTCTTCGATTTTTGGGCTGTATTCACATTCTTAATCTTAAAATTTCTCACTTTTGACTAAATTATTGAAATTCATGT
Organism: Lepidium didymum; assembly: GCA_963920545.1. Taxonomy (NCBI): domain Eukaryota; kingdom Viridiplantae; phylum Streptophyta; class Magnoliopsida; order Brassicales; family Brassicaceae; genus Lepidium; species Lepidium didymum. The sequence continues at coordinate 3,423,991 of OY986980.1, forward strand.
AGGTCACGACGATTAGCTGCTGCTGATGTGAAGACACTCTCCTTTTAATTCGTCTACACAGGAAAAGGAAAAAAAAACGGAGAGAGAAAGAAGAAACAGGAAGAAAGAGACAAAAACGATGAGTGTATCTTTGAGTGTGATGACATTCAATCTTCACGATGATCAACCTGAAGAAAGCCCTAATTCATGGCAGAAAAGGAAAGATTTGTGTCTCACTGTCATCACCAGTTACTCCCCCATCATTCTCTGCACCCAACAAGGTTTATATTCTTTCTACCCCTGGACTCCATTTTAGCCAAAAAAGGATCAATGCTTGTTAGATCTTGTTTCTTTCTTCACATTGGTGACCCAATGCTTGTTAAATCTAGATTCTTTGATGATCTGGGTATGTTTTCATTAGTTTTCTCCAAAGAAGTGTGTGTGTCTTCTTGTCGTCTGATATTGTTCAAGTTTCTTTTTTCTTATTCGAGGAATGCTGGAAAATGATTTGTGATTCTCGTTTTGATCTTCTGTTATCATTGATTAGGTGTGCAGTCGCAGTTGGATTATCTTCAGCAGGGCTTGCCAGGTATATTTACTTCTTATCTCTTTTGATTTCTTGAAGTCACTCGCTTGAATGGTGTTTGAATTAAGTGTTAGCGAACTCTGTTTTATGTCGTGGTGTATCTGATCAGATATATGAGCTGCTTCCTGATATTGATACTAATCATAGACCACTCATCTTGTTCTCAGTTTACAATGTTAATCTATTGATATCTAGATTCAATTCTATTTTTAGGATCTATTGGTATTGCTTAAATCTTTACAGTCAATTTGTCAATCAGTATCCTTCTCTACTCCAAGTTCAAGTTAGTATTGCCTAATATTCTCACGATCACTTGCTCACAGCGATATCTTTGAGATGACTGTGGCATCGGTTATCTGGTTTTTGTTACTGCTTGCTTAACTGCGAATCAAGGAGCTAGCTTCTGGTTCCACTTGCCATGATGGTACTCCAATTTGCATTGTTTACTTCAACTTAAAAGAAATAATAGTTTTCTTTGCTTGAAGCCTATGATCAATTTGGCATATCAAGAAAAGGGGCTGAGGATGCTAATGATGAACACTGCACTATCTTCTACAACAAGGAAAAAGTACTAATCCGGTTGACAAAACAAAAAGAACAACATTTTCTTAATAATGAATTTCTCAGCTTGATACTATACTTTATGCTAATCAAAGGTAGAGCTGCTAGAGGGCGGAACTTTTTGGTTGTCGGACTCTCCCTCGGTCCCTGGAAGCACAGCCTGGGGTTCTGCAGTTCCTTGTATAGCAACATGGGCCATATCCTTTTTATTTGTCGAGTTGATGTTAGCTAAACTGTAATTAGATTAGTATATAGGTTTGTCCTATATATCAGAATTTTGTGTTTTCTTTGACAAACTGCCTACACATTTCAACTGAAAGGAGTGGAGCAGCCAGGTTTTTCGTTTCAGATAGTCAACACAAATTTGGATGAAATCAGCCCTCGTGCTCGTAGGCGAAGTGCTTTACTCACATGGCAACACATAGCATCATTACCCCCAACCTTGCCCGTTGTGTACTGTGGAGGATTCAACACACAAAAGGAATCAACAACAGGGCGATTTCTTCTGGGCAGATCTAGGTAATATTTACCTTCACAAGTTATTGCTTTTTACCAATCTTCTGGAGCTTCCTTTCAGGACTTATGTAAGGAAATGATAGCTTGTCTATTCTACACACACTGATAACTAGTTTCACCTTTAAGCATATTTACTTGACTGATGAAAAATGGGCTTTTGGGCATTCATTCAACTTGCAGAGAACACGGTGTGGTAGGGGACATGAGAGACGCATGGCCAAGTGCACGAGTAAGAAAAAATGTTGCTCTCATAAGAACATATCATAAATTCAAAGGTACACAAACTAAAACATTTTCACCTTCTCATGAGCCATTAGATCATTTGCTTCGGTGCTTCTCTGTCATAACATCTCGGCGTTTGTTCAGGTGACAAGCAGGGAACTGCTGAGTTCTTGAAGCTGGTATTCAGAGCCTTATGCCTTTGTTGGGACCGACAGACACAAGATCTACACACCGATTGGATACTTTACAGAGGTAGATCTGTAGTTCCTGTAATGTGCGAGGTGGTGAATGATAAGATCAACGACTTCTATCCTTCATCTCACTACCCTGTGTTTGCTGAGTTTATGCTTCCTCGTTCTGTAAGAATGCTTGAACCTACTCCTCCTGTATCTACTCCTGCTCAAGAGGAAAACTAGAAAACATGTCTTGTCTTGCTTAAACTTTGAACAATGCTGATTGTTGTGCAGATGAGCTATGTTTTTTCTCATCAGAACCTTATTGGTTTGAGCTATAGAAGGAAAAAAATGTTTTGTTTTGTTCCTATAAGATTTTGTCTATTTGGTAGAGAATTATCATATATCAAGTGAAGCGATTATTATGACCAACACAATATATACATACAGAAGTTCCAAGATTCTTTTTTGGCTCTAATTCCAAGATTATTATTACAGAGTTATACATTGTCCTACCTTATGTCGACTAAACATGATCCATTGTGATTACTTATGTTATTATATCTAAATTTTTCTAACCCATTTTAATTAAGAAAATGTCAACTTAAAATGGATAGTCTATCTGCTTCTTTCTCACATGAACTCGACTTCAAGGAATTACATTTGCCTATGGCCATTAAACCGAACTTCGTCGATCCAAATGTTTAGACCAAAAAAAATGGATAACTAACATTTAGATTTAAGCGTCACAGTCACACAAGCGGGAAAGAATCTTTATTAAACTTTTGAGTTATTTGGTTTTCAGGGACGAGAAAGGAAACTAAGAACATTCATCGATCTTAACAAGTAAATGACTCAGTGCACAATGATCATCCCCAGGTTTCATCTCAAGGAGAAGAATTGCTCTGTACCCATTCAACGAGTGTCGCAACTCCAAACCCAGTCGCAGCTTTCTTCTTCTCGTTCCACACTGGTCCAGCCATATCTATGTGCATCCACTCAACCTTGTCGCTCACAAACTGCATCCATTAACCAAACCCGGTTCTTTAGAGAACAGTTAAGTATTCAAGTGTGTGCTGTTGTTTCCACTCATCAAATTCTTACCTGTTTCAAGAAGAGTGCAGCAGTGATCGATCCACCTGCACGGCCTCCGGTGTTGACCATATCTGCCACACCTGACTTCATCATCTCCCAGTAACTCTCTTCCAGTGGCATTCTCCATAGCTTCTCTCCGCTCCTCTCTGATGCAGCAATCACCTCCTTTGCAAGTGCATCATATTTAATCATTATGAGTGAATGTTATTCTGTTTACTTTTAATACAACTCTATGTACCTGCCATTGATGATCCGAGAGCAACAATACAAGCCCCAGTCAATGTTGCAAGGTCAACAATCTGTAAATATAATTCACAAGTTGAAGGAATAACCAACAGAAAGAATGTTTGCCTCCTCTAACTTTTATGTCCCATTAATAAAGGAAAAATCTTTCAAACAGTACCTTATCAACATTCTGGTTGCAAGCATAAACTAGAGCATCTGCAAGTGTTAGTCGACCTTCAGCATCTGTGTTGTTAACCTGCCCAATCACACTAACAATTAGTTTGCTTTATTAAGATAACAATGGAAACCTCAGACCTTATAAAGCTGAACTCATATGGGAAACATTGTCATGATACCTCAATTGTCTTTCCGTTTGAAGCTGTGATGACATCTCCAGGTCTCATTCCAGTACCACTTATCATATTCTCACAGGCAGCAACAATGAAATGCACCTGATTGGGCAAAGAAGAATTTAGTTAGGTACATTCACTTAACTCAGAAACTAAATCTCCTTGTAATAAACTTACCTCAACACCAGGAGGCTTAATTTGACCAATGGCTTTTGCAGCACCAAGAACAGCAGCTGAACCTCCCATATCGAATTTCATGAGCTCAATTAAACAGCCAGGGCCGGTCTTAATGTTGTAGCCACCACTGTGAAGAGAACCAATATGGTAAATAACCAATCAGTATGCAAATAAACATATGGTCAATACTCAATCAGTATGAAAAGAAAAAGATTAGTGCAGCAAACAGAAAACGACTGTATCTGGTGATTTACCTGTCAAATGTCAATCCTTTTCCAACAAGAGCAAGCTTGGTTTTGACAGGGCCACTAGAAGGTTTGTAGACAAGGTGGATGAAATAAGGTGGATTTGCTGATGCAGCAGCAACAGCGAGATATGAACCCATCTTCAACTCTTTGCATTGCTCCTTGTCCAAGATGTTTGCAGTCATGACATCACTGTACATGGAAGCCAGCTTTGAGGCCTCCTCAGCTAGTACAGCTATAAGACACAACGTTGCAACAGATTAAAGAGATGATGCTCACATTAAAAAGAAGCATAAAAAATCTATAAAAAAACTGATGCTCTAAAAACAATTCATACCAGGGGTGAGAACATTTGCTGGAGAATTAACAAGTTCTTTCCCGAAAATTACACCATAAGAAACATCTTCGGCATACTTCAGCTTCTTCTCTAATTCAGGTCCAGTTCCAAAGCCAATGATATCCACAGATTTGAGAGATGGTTTCTTTGACTCAGACTTGTACCTGCTGTCTTCAAACAAACCAAGCACTGTGCCTGTCACAAGTAAACAACAATTCCACACAAATTTAAAACGGTAATGAAACAAGAATCCTTCTCAAGTTTTTAATAGAAGACATCACAAGAACAACCAAATATAAACACCTGAAGCTATAGCTGAGGCAGAACTGAGCTTGGATTCATTAGAAACACCCTCTGCGGAGGCGAGAACAACTGCGACGCTGCTAGCTTGAGAAGCTTTTGCAGCTGCAGCAACAGCCTCGCCGAGACTTTGAAATGCCGAAAGAGATGGAGCAGATTTTCCAAGACCGATCAAACCTACCCGCTTTGACCCTAGACCCGGAAGTCTAAGAACTGTTGACTGGCCAGGTTTCCCGGAAAAATCTTCCTCGGATGAAACATCAGCTAAAAGTCCACCCAAGTGAGCATCAAGCTTCTTCAATACCGGGTTCTCGAATTTCGAGTTCACGTCCTTAGCCATATCTTTCTCCGTCACTCCAACGGCAAGTATGTCACCTTTCCATTCCGTCACGTCGATCTCCTTCGCGGCGAATGCGATCTGACACAGAAAATTAACGAGTTGAAATCCATTAATACCAAGAAACTCGAACGCAATCGATTACGAAATGTCTAACTATCTACTTGACCACATGGATTACGAAATCTGAATTAACGCTCTCAAGTAGAAGCAAATCCATGGATCATCATGATCGGAAACAGTAAAGCGAAGAATTAACAATCGAGTCAACACAAAATCTACAAACGAGTCACTAGAATCGAGTTTAGACACATAATGGCAAAATGAAATGATGCCATAAGCAAACCTTAGGATGATCGACAGTATTGGCCTGAGTAAAGCCGAGAGTAGCTTGTGCGAGTGTATGAGCCATGGAGGTTCTAGAAGAACAGTAGAGAGGCGTTATGGCGAAAGCGAGCCTAAGGCGAGGCGGCAACTGAAATCGGGCGAAACACGACGAAAATGGTGAAGGAGAAGAGGAGAAGGAGCGTAAATGGAAACGAGAAGATGAAGTAGCAAAGGACGTAACTATAGAGACGGCCATTTGACAAGCTCACTGAGCTTCTTATATTTATAAGGAGAAGAAACCGCCGTGTGCTATATCTCTTGTTGACGAATGACGATGATATTCTTAAAACTTGACTCCTACTTGGTATTATTCGACCCGCCCACCCGTTTCGAGTCCGTATCCGACCCGATTTTAACATGTACGTACTCCTTTTATTTTTTCAACATACGTACCTATACTTGTTGAAGTTTAGACCAATATTTCTGCAACCCAATCTTTATTTCTGATAAAAAAAACAGCAAACAGTTCCAAAAAGCCCGAGACAATTTAAATACAAATGAAGAGCAAAATCAAACAGTAAGGAGAAACAAAATATAGTGAAAGGCTTTCACATTTTCATATATCAGGAGCCTAGTAATTACGACTAAACTACCAACAAGGACTCTTCATTCTGTAAGTGACTTTGGAATCTTTTTCTATGAATAAACTCGAAAAAAGGAAGCCGTAGGCAAAAGAGAAATGCATAAGCATCAACAAAAAATCAAATCTTCTCTCTAAGCAACTAGCTCAGCTTTCCCTTGCTCTGTATCAGCTGCCTTGGAAGGCTTATGGACAATCTTTGGTTCTGGTTTCTCGATTCCTTGTATATCGGTTATTCTCAACTTTGTAAGTTCCTGGATACAAGTGTTGAACAATAAGGAAATGATATCAAAAGAAAGGTATATGACAAAGGTTATAACATTAAAGAGAGTTATGGAGTTTACCTGTCGATGTCCTTTTGTTCTCCTATAATTCTTCCTTCGTTTCTTTTTGAATATGAGCACTTTCTCATCTAATGCCTGTCAGTCATTTGATATTCAATTAGTTAGACGACACAAAGCCAGAATGACAAATGTACTGCATGAGTGAATACTTCCACGTTCTGTACACCATTCAGATGCGGTAAACGATAGATGAACACTAATCTAAAAAGCTTGTTCTTCATAGAAAATTCCACAAGATCTTTAAACCCTTATTAGCAGCTGATTTGAGTTAGTTTATCTCATCCACAATCCAGATTCAGGCATGCATAATCTCTATCACATCACAGCCATAGTTTCTTATGCACAGCTTCACTAGTATATGTAAAACACAATGAAAATGAGAGACTTACATGCTCTTCAACTACAGCATGAACAGTGGCATCTGGCAAGATAGGCCTACCAATAACCGTTTGGCTTGCCGAGCCCAAAAGAAGAACCTTTGTCAATACCAACTGTAAAGGGACAGAAAGAGACAAGCTTATCAATAACTATAAATCCTAAAATCAACAATATAATTTTCATGAAAGAGAGAACAGAAGCTATCATACCTTATCATTGATGTCACAGAATTTCAATTTCTCCGTAAAAATGGAGTCCCCGTTACTTACTTTGAATTGATGCGAACCAATCTACAAGAAAACAATAAACAGTCACCAACATGGAGAGTGTGAATTGAACTCAAAAAGAAGCAGAGACGAAACCTGAACAATGGCAAACACTGGTTCATAGGGTTTAAAGAGTCTTTCCGAAGGTTTGAGAGGACCCATCACTTTGTATCCTATCTCCGCCGCCTCCTCCACTTTCTCCGCTGGTGTATATTCCCTTTCTACTTCTATTTCCGCCGAATCCTCCAAGTCCTCATCATAATTATCATCATCATCATCATCATCCTCTCCTTCACTGCTTTCTTCACCCTTATCAGAATCGCTTGGTTTCGAAGAGAAACGGTGACCTTGGGAGCGATAACAAAGACGGAACCATGGAAAATCCCTAGTGAGAGATTGATTCCGACTTACAGTCTCATGAGTAATGCTGGTCCCGGAAGGCTCGATCCCATGAAATGAAGATATTGAGCGTGTCTGGTTGATAGAGAGAACCGCCGTAGCGCGGCGGCTCAGCTCGCGAAGACATCGAAGGCTCGCCATCGGAGAGCACGAATACACTAGGGTTTACAGAGAGTAGAGAGAAAGGGTTTTTGTTCTCGCCCTTTAGTTCACTTGAAATTCCACAAGACCCTCTAAGCGAACCAGAGGCATATCATTTCAATGGACATTTAGTTATCCGTACTTACATAGCTTAATACAGAAACTGTCTTTATTTAGTAATCGAACATTTCAATTGCTCCGTCGTAAATAGTAACTACTACTAAATACATACCAAATTTTTCTATAATAATGATCATAGATATAGCTATCTTCATGGGGTTTTGTTTTCTTAAATTATTATATAGCAAGAACAAGGAGGGCGAAAATCGAGTCGATGAACTCATTTGTCATAAATACATATACTCAGCATTGCTTGATTTCGAATCCAATGCTCAACAAAGTCCGAGCTGATTCCATCACTTTCTCGCCACCAACATCCAATGCTTCACTAGGCTGCTTATCACTTTCTCTTCCAACCGGGCACTGGCCTGAAGCGGGAACGTTGACCTGATCGTCTGACTTTGTTCTCATTGATGTTGGGGATGCTGCAGCCACAAGCATGGAGCTAGGAGGACCATGGCGCTTCTTAGGCACCGGCATGTCATGGTTGTGTACTCCTTTGTATGTGATTATGACAGCTGTTGTGTTCTCGACTGCTGTCTCAATATGTTTACGGACAGGACATCCCGCAGATGTACATCGGTAATAGTTCCTGAATGTTTGGAACATAACACACATCATTATTCATCATGGGTATTGAAAGATCCCATCTGTGTATAAAGAAATGGGTAATGCGTTTAGATTTCAGACCTTGGATTAGGATTTCCTTTCACCATTTTCTGCCCGTATTTACGCCATCTGTAACCATCACCAGAGATCCCAACATCACCAGCCGCGTGTACCACGAATTTATTTTTCTTTCCAGGTTTGGAGACAGAATCTGAACTTTGTGAACTATCCTTCTTTGGTCTGAAACACAAACCAAAAAAAAAAGGCAAAGTTCATTAATTTCATCTTTCGAAGTAAATGGGTACGCATGGAAATCCCAAGTTCACAAACTTGCCTTCGTTTTGGATCTGGTTCCTCCACAGCTTCGTTCTCAGAAAGTCTCTTCCGTTCAACGATTTTTGGCGATTCACAGATGTTTTCTCTAGTCGAAGCAGATGGCTCTGAACTGCTGGGGACTATTGCTACCTCTTCTGAAACTACTGCATTGTCTTCTGAAACAGGTCGGACAGCTGATACAGCTCTAATCTCTCTCGGGGAGAAGGTATTCTTCCTGGGTGGTTCATGACTATGCAAACCTTTGTTAACAATCTCAACCACGTTGCCTGAATCATCGGAGCATTCGATCTTTTTAGCACAGCACGCAGAATGCGTACACCTATAGTAGCTTCGTGAACCCTTGGGACTCTTAACCTGCTTCTGTCCATATTTTCTCCAATTGTAACCATCACGAGCCGGTGTCCTCGGACCAGGAGACACCGACAATCTGTTAACCACTCGAGAATCAGATCTTTGGTCTTGTTTAGTTGGAAATGAAACCATTGATAGACCTCGTGAAGCCGATAGAGATGGCTTCATCATTGATGAATCAGACGATGCAGTCAGACAAGGAGACGTTTCTGCCTCACGGTTTTCTTCCACTCCATTAACAGGCACAATCGCACTTACTTCCTTGACGCTAGAAGTCACCTGAAAATGTGATACAATAAGCAGTTAAAGGACATGCCTTTGTGACTTTAAAGCTCAAAATCGCCGAAGAAACCAGACACACTTGGGTGTAATAGATCAAACTAATACAGATTATTAAAATTTTACTTGAATACAGATTGAACTTGGCTAAAGATTAAACCATTAGGATAAACTAAACCATTATGATTACTCATCTTCCCACGAAATTGTATAATAACTAAACGAGTGAAGAAATCTGCTCCCTTCTAAACAACGCATAGGCCATAACATTGAACACACTGAACTGAATTTGTGAATTATGTAAACTTCGTTTTTACGATTTCCAGCACAATCTATGTCTAATTTCTTAGCTTTTAATAATCAGCTAAAATTAAAAGGACGAAAATTTTCAGTCCAGTGAAAAGGACAGTCTCCAGCAACTCACGTTCACTTCTCCTACATCTTCACCATTTGGTTCCACATGCGACTTTTCTCGAACATCTGGTAAACACAAACATCAATTCCTCAAAATTAATTACCTGCGAATAAATCATAATTGAATTATCGCAAAATAACCGTTACCTTCAGTCTGATCCTCGGCTAGGGTTTCTCGCACCGCCTCATCATGTAAATCTTCAATATTCGCATCAGTTGTCTCGAGTGATTCCTCGTCTCTCAGTTGACTCACTCCTTGACCCAGCTCCTTCTCCGGTACCACTTTCTCATCACTCTTCTCTGTCTTAGGCGTGCGCTTCTCCGCCGCGTTCAACACAGCTTCTTCGTTCCCCTTATCTTCCATATACGATTCTCTTGACCTTTATCTCTCTGTCGTGGGGTTTGTCGGAGAGACTAAAGAAACGATCAAATTCTGGAAGCAACAAATGTTAGCCGCTTTCCGACCGACTGATCTCCACACAAAAACGATGCGTTTTAACCCTTATGCTTCTGCTTTAAAGCAAAAAAACAAAAACAAAAATCAAAAACAAAACAAAAAAAACCAAAAAAGAAAGAAAGGAGGGATATAAATGTCTTTTAGTCTTTGACTGAAGTTCGAACAAACTCCGTTAATCACCCCTCCTGTCACGTCAAATCATTGACTTATTCCGTTCAGTTACTGATCAAACTGAAAGAAAGAGTAAACTGATGACTTGGGCCTTGGTTAATAACATACCTTATGGGCTTTCGTTATCCTTTGAGCCTAATTAAGCCCAAGTGGTTCTATTGGCCACTTTCTGGAATGAACATACAATCACACAAAAGACTAAACTCTGCAGTCTGGAAGTATACAAAATCCGATTTGGCTCATTAGTGTTGTGTGAGCCCGTAAGAAGATAGAAGTTACAATGATACAAAAGATAACTCCACAAAGATTACCAGAGAACAAACAAACTATTATAACACATTGTTTACAGATTTGTTGCAGCTATCTCGCTGCAGTTTATGGGATAAAGGTCGGTGAAACACTCTTCTGCGTTTTGCTCCCCAAGACACAACCAAACAGTTTGGTTCTTTCCTCTTTGTACCAAGATAACCTTGACAGTTTTCAGACCCACAATTACACTTCACTTCAGGACCAAACTGTACAAATCTGCATTAAAATGAAGATAAGCTAATGTATCAGAATCTCAGATTGGTTGACCTAAGAAATTATGGTCTAGAAATTTACCTGTAGTCATATGTAAGTGGCTCTCCTGCTTCTATTTGACGAGCTGCAAAGACACCTATACGGATCTCACCTTCAACTTGCCTGTTAAAACAACCACACATTTACAAGAATTAAACTGGCTAATTCTCTCTTTTTCGAGCATTATCGACATACTTATATGGAAAAATGTATCTTTTACCACTTTTCCAATACACAGTTTGGGTTGCAACTGTGGTTCAGAAAGCGAGAGGTGTTCCCTTTGAAGGTGGCATCAATCGTGAAGTCTTTTTGAATCTCACACATGTAAAAGTCTTTCAAGCCTTTGTGTTTCATATCCCAAAGCCTTTGCTCACATTGAGCATCACTAATCACTGTGGATAGAGTGAGAACAATACTTAAAACTTTGTTCCTTTCCACTAAAACCATTAGGCTCAGATACAAACTCAATATAAATTACCTTCACCAATGTATTCAACAATAAAGTCCTCTTTGTTGATAGATTCTGCTGCCTCTACCCCCCAACCGCAAAGTTCAGTCTGTGAAAACAATAACCTGACGTGTTAAGACTAAAGAGTATAATGCAGGAATCAGAAAATAGAAACTAACTTTACCTTAACAATTTTAATCTTCTTCTCTTTACGGAATGGTCTGTTTCCACAAGTTTCAGGGCATCCACATCCCTTTGAACAACTTACACATTGGACCCTGAGAGAATTTTGTCAATACAACTCTATTCTAACGAAGCTTAATTTCTTGTTGACAGAGAAGATTGTTGGTTGATAGGCAAGAATACCTGCAAACACAGCTTCTAGAGCAAGTAGGGCGACAGTTTGTGCAGCCAACACCATCATTACAATTATCACGCTTTTTCTTCACCAAGTATATATCTTAACTCAGTCAAGGAAAGACAATTATGTAGTGAGAAATGAGTATAATGTACTAATGGCACTAATATTGAATTACAAAAAGCTGTGTAGAAACTAGAAAGTATGAAGGATACTGCGCCTGATGTGTACATAAGGTGGCAGATCATCTTTCGCAACTGAATCTTTCCATGTCAAGTCAATCTTGAAATCCTCTTCAACATAAGGCAAAGGCAACTGGCAAAAGACCTCCTAAATTTGGAAAAAAAAAGCAAATGAAAGTTACTTGCCTAGCTCTTGAAATTGTGTGAACAAGAAAAAAGAGACAATATTTCAGCTTTCCAAATCTCTTCCCTCTTTTGTTTTCGAGTGACAAGTCTATGTAAGAATTAGTTTCCTTCACTAGACTACCTAATTTCAATCACATTGATACTTCTTTTTCGAGCACGTGACAAAGAAACACTGACCTCCATCTCACTTTGTGCAACTGCATGCTGCTCAACCAACATATATTGTATCAGTCCTGTAAGTCTGTATGACAATATAGATTGTAAGAAATTTCAAATAGGATCTACTAAATGCAAGAAACTGAACAATCGACCTTGCTGTCTAGCCGCCAATCAGTTGGATGCCTCCAACAAACTGCTTTTCCTGGTTGGTCTTTCAAGTGAAGTATTTCTTTTAACCATGGAGCATGCTTATCATGCGCCGCCATTGGGCACTTTACACATCGCCATTGCGTTCTTTGTTTACAGACAAAACACTCCTACATACTCCATTATATCAGATGCAATAGAAAGATACCGCACAATCAAACAAATCCAATTCATTTCCCTACGTAATAACTGGTACATAGCACTAATGGTTAAGTATCTGATTTGATAGCGTATCTTTTCTCTGTGCATTTCTACCCAAGTAACAGCCAGGGAAGTAGCAAAAGGTTGATATCCCTTAACATCTATGATATGCTTTTTTGAATATAAAACAAGCCAAAAAAAGAAGAAGTATTCCTTAGCTTAAACAATTAATGAGGATCTTACATGTTGAGGGCACTTGAATTTGCCTGAATTAATAGAGAAACCGAGGCTCCCTTTGGCACAGAGCGAATGATAAGCACCTTGGCAGCCGCGAACAGAACACAATAATTCTTCTCCCGGATACACCGGTTTATGGCAAACAAGACAATCAACCTGACACCAAATCCCATGTAGTCATTGTGTCAATAAATCTAAAGCTTTACAAGTCACTAACTGAGTTCAAGATTTTCGATTAATGATAACATTAATATAAACTGATAGTCAAACAATATCTAAATGATTCTGGGAGAAGATATAAAATCTTAGGGGAGATGACTAAAGCCAAAAAGCGTATATTCAAATCAGAGACCTAATACTATTCTATTACTTCACACAAACTTCACAACAAAAGATGTATATACTAGAATTCATCGCATAACTCACAATTGATAACCAAATAATTAGAAGTATACCATTTTCTTAGCTCCAACAAGGAAAGGGAGGAAACATTTGGTCTCTGAAACCCCAGAATCCACTCTTCTCTTGACCCAATTCCTCGCATGATCTTCCAGAATCATCCCTTTTTTGACTCGGTCAGACGGATTCTGTTTCTTGCTAATAGCAGTGACTCCATTGACATTCTTAATGTCTCTAACCATTTCTTCCGGTGGAAGCGTCGGTAATTGCTTCCGATTGCTGTCTCCGGATAGTTTCTCCGGGGAATCGATCGATTTGGCTAATTCCGGGCCTGATGCTGCCGGAAGAAAAGCAGGGCAACACGTGAGAGCCATAGATGTCGACATAGACATGTTTCCGAGATCTAGCATCTTAACTTGCGAGTACAATATCAAGAGGAAGTCTGTTACTTTTGTCCGTGTGGGTAGGCGAAAAGCGAAATAGAAAATGAAAAATATGGAGGGAACTTAAGGCGGGAGATTTGTCCTGAATTTGTTTTATCAAAAAGGTCTTGCATTTCCAAAAACTTTCGTAATTGCCCCCAAATATTTTGTTCTCCTTGTTAAATTTATCTACTACCTAAAAACCCCACATCATATCTACCCGTAATAGTACTAGACGCAATAATCAATATTGTTACAACCTAACTAAACAAATTCCTAATAATAATAATCAGGATTTGGAAGTATGTATGATCTAAATTTATATAAAAATTATTTTAATTAACAAACCAAAACAAAGTTATTTAGAAAAAAGTTAAAAAAAAGTTTGGTGATCCTGAAATTAAAGTTCAAACAAATGAGCTTCTGCAATTGTTTGAATTTCAACTTTACTTAATTGTGTAATATAATTTATATTTGAATTATATATTGAATTTTGTCGATTATTGAAAAAAATATCAATTAAACCAATTAACTATTATCATCTAGATAGTAGTAAGAAATACTCAAATCCTACTTATAGCAAAGAAAAACTAATTATCCAACCGTCTAGCACAAAATCTGTGTCACACCATTTGTATGTAAATTGTTTTAATTGACTATATATATTTTTTCCGTCGTTTTAATTGACTATATTTAGCAACAAAATCTAGTAAAGCTTTGTTATTTGTTCTTTTTTTTTATGTTTCCATAATTTACCACGTCATCGCAATACTCATATTTGTTTATACACTGTCCAAAGATAGCCAAACATTAATTTTAAAGAAAAAAAGATGAATGACTAATCGTTAAATAATAACAAAAATGACTCATCCATGTGATAGTTTATTCTTAATCATCGTAGCAAGAAATTATAGCGTCTAAGATTCCATTTTAGATGAAAAACGGACCAACAAAGCAAACTATAACCTGTGTTCACTTCACGACAGCTTGTTATATAATATACACGCAATATTTAATATAATATACAAAATATTGTGCTAATTTTGATACTATTCTGTGTTTGATTCGGCTTGTTTAATAGTATTTAGCTTATTTTAATTGTTTATCGCCGTTCATTGTGGTAATTAGTATGAACATTCGTGATATAAAACATTTTTTAATAATGTTATACATTCATGATAACTATGTAGCAATGTGCTACATGGCAACACCGAATTATAGGCCAACTACATATTTATTAGGTAAGCGAACCATTCTATAAGTTTTCACTTTCAAAATTTACAAATTTGACGCATTATACCAATAATAAATTCATATTCATACAATTAAATATAGAGATGTATGTGGTCTCTTGTCTTATGAATCAATTATTCAATTCATTTTGGATAATCTTATGTCATTAACCAATTAAATCGTTACTTACTCTTTCAATTTACCTCATTGTCATATCGTTTAATTGTTTTGTTTGACACGCTCCATATTATCAAATCATTTAGGAAACGTATAAAAGAAACGAAAATATATGTTTTTGTACTTAATGATTACTTAAACAGCCTAATTGATCATAATATGTTGTTTAGTAGTTTTCTTTCAAATCGACAAAACTATATTCGTAACCAAAAACTCTTAAAATCTCAAATGATATCATGCAAAATTATGCAACTAGATGAAATCAAAATTTGATAGACAAAAAATGTAGAATTGGACTGCATAATAGTTGTTTATGCTGGTGTTACTGTTGTGAATAACTATATAAATTATAAAAAATCTTGGTGAATATTAGGCTTTGGTTAAAGTAAAATGTTTAGAGAAAAATGATTAATATTATATAGAAAACAGAGAGTATATATCTGTAATGATTTCATATTCAGCAATGGTCCGGACGTGAACTAGACATAAGAACTTGAGGGTAAAAATAAACATAAGGTTTTAGAATTAATAATTACGTCACTCCACTTGTGTATAACTTCAAAAATACTATTTTTAAAGAAGCCACAAATTCTGCATTTCTCACCTTCCAACTGTAACTTTGATCTTTGTTTTAAACTGACACGGCGGGTAAAAGTAATCAGCTGTATCAATCCTCACACTTGGATGAAATTAATACACCAATGAAAAGTCAACACGTGTAAAGAAGACCGGTCAAAGCCGCCACGTAGGAAATCTGGGACGAAAGTCACGAAGCTTGCTCGTTTTAAATTCAAAGAGGTTTCTTCTCCGTATAAGTAGGAGATGAATCGTCTAATGAACAACGGAAACAAAGAGAAATCAGATTGTGAAAATTGAAAAAGGGGGAAAAAATTTATAGACGGTGGTTGATTCGCCGGAGTTTAATTTTGATATCTCCTTCTTTTCTTTGAGGAGCTGTGAGAGAGGGAGGGGGAATCATGCAGAAACGAAGAACGGTGAAAGAATCTCCGGTGAAAAATGGTAAGGGTTTGGATTCTGGAGGGAAGAAGAGATCTGAGAAGCGATTGTTGAAGTTTGAGGAGTTACCTAGGTATTTGAAAGATAATGAGTTCATTCACAATCATTATCGATGTGAGTGGTCTATCAAAGAAACTTTCCTCAGCGCTTTCTCTTGGCACAATGAGACTCTCAACATCTGGACGTATGTTAGCGATTTTTGTGAATTTTTTATGGTTTTGTTGTATTTGTGAAATTTGAATTTGGAAATTCTTCTGGGTTTTGGAAAATGACAGACACTTGGGTGGGTTTGTGATTTTTGCTTGGATGATGTTTGTGAGTTCAATGGAGACGACGGAGCTTGGGCTTACCGGATTTGTCAACGTCTTCTCCGGGTAAGAATTCCTCCTGAGGTCAAATTTGTAATTTCTCAGCTCCTTTTCCTTATTTCGTAGGTAAAATTATTATAAACTAAAATTCTTTTTGGCTGTGTGTGGGTCCTAATGACAGAGCAACAATTCGATGGCCATGGCCGTCAATGGCAATGGCAAAAGATGTTTACTTCTCCAGCGATCAAAGTCTGCATCACGTAAGATTCTATTTCTTTCTTTCTTTTTTCTTCTTACATTGTTTATTCTAACATAAGTAGTAGACATGTAAGTCACTTTCCATAACAAATGTCATTTGTCTGTGCTGATATAATATATGAAAATGCTGACTGCAATCTGCAGTAGTCTTAACTGGTAAATTTCACTCACCATGTGATGTTTCTGATCTTCTTTGGATTTTCTATCTTTTTGAATTACCTTTCCAATGAATACTTCAGTTTCTGTAGACGTGCTTTATGCACCACCTACTCTGAAATCACGTGATTTTCTACGGAAATTAAGGAAAAACTTTGTTTCATTGTCGATGGTTTTTAGGCACAAATCATGTAAGGTCATGTAACCTGCCCCAACTATTTTATGTTTCTGATCTTTCTAAGAATTTCTCTCACTTAGTTTTTGTAGACTTTCTCTGTCTGTACTCACCTAACTTTCCAATTCAAATGATTTTTCAACGGATGTATGGAAAAATAATATGTCTTTCTGTCAAATTAAGCTTATGATTCGGTGGTGTGATCTATCGACAGGATTCCAACGTGACACACACTAACTCGCTCCTGCATTCTCAAGGAGATGTTAACTACGAAGTGATTCCCAAATGGCCATGGCTCGTGTTCTTGTCCGGAGCAATGGGCTGCTTAATTTGCAGTTCCATGTCACACCTCTTTGCCTGCCATTCCAGAAGATTCAACCTCTTCTTCTGGCGCCTAGACTACGCCGGAATCTCCCTCATGATCGTCTGCTCCTTCTTCGCACCTATCTACTATGCATTCTCCTGCCACCCTTACTGGCGTCTCTTCTACCTCTCTTCAATTTCAATCCTCGGTCTCCTCGCCATCATCACTCTCCTCTCTCCATCTCTCTCAGCTCCACGTTTCAGATCTTTCAGAGCAGCTGTTTTCCTAACAATGGGATTCTCTGGCGTCATACCAGCCTCACATGTGCTTTACCTTCACAAGGATCACCCGAATGTGATTATCGCTCTCGGCTATGAACTTGCGATGGCAGTGTTGTATGCAACAGGAGCAGCGTTTTATGTTACCCGCATACCTGAAAGATGGAAGCCTGGGGCTTTTGATATTGCAGGACATAGCCATCAGATATTCCATGTGTTTGTAGTCTTAGGAGCTCTAGCTCATAGTGTTGCCAGTCTTCTTATCATGGATTTTCGACGGGCTTCACCTTCTTGTGCCTTTTAGCCCGAGAAAAAACACCATTGTAAAACGTTTTGTGACATTTCATTCAATGTATCAATGTATGTGTTGGCCCCATTGAAGATGCAATCTACTACAACCTTAAATATTCAAAAGTAAACAGGAAGTCACTTTCTCTTGCAAGTAGTGAGAGGTTTAGGCCTTGTACAAGCTTCTAGATTCCATAATCAATGATAACAAGAACCAATCTAGCTGATTCCTCTGGTAAATCAAGCAGAGCCTCTATACTTGTTGAGTATATTTATACAAGAAAAAATAACGAACCTTTAATCAGTTGATTCATCGGAAAATGAAACGGCTAGAAAGATACAGAGAGGAACAACAATAAAAGCAGCTATCTTCAACAGTTCCTCTGTTTCTTTGGTGATCACACCTATTCTTGACCAATCACCACTATACCTAAAGAGATTTCAAGAACACTCTGCTCAGCAATTATATAATCTCTGCAATTTTCTTGCTTTGAGGGATTAAAAATCTTACCCAGCATCGATGAATCCCAAACCCAGAACAGCTATCGCAGATCGAGCAAGAATAGTGTTGGGGACTTTGATTCGCAAGACGGGTTGTTTTACGTTTGGTTTCTCAGAAAAGTCTCTCCTTTTGGACATTATCGTGAAGCCATTAGCAAAACCTCGGAGGTTGTCGTTAAGAGAGAAAGAGATGAAGGTACTGAGTTGTAAGGTCAGCATTTTTCACTTTTCCCGGAATTGAGAGATAGATTCTCAGGTAAATCACTTGCAATTCTGAATAAGGGTAATGTTCGTATTTGTGATAACAGCAAAACATTGAGGGTAAGTAGGTAAATCACTTGCAATTCTGAAGCTACTTCATTTTCCCACCATAGTTCACTTCTTTGATTAGTCCTAAAACCCTAGAAAACTCTGGAGCTAGCTATGGAGATGCAGGATTCGTTCCAGGTCCATAGGATACCACAATCAAAGTATGTAGACGGAGTAAGATGGCTTCCACAAGCTTCCGCTTTGAACCGTTTCTTTGCAACAGCGTTCTATGACCCGGATTGTGACTCTTCATCAATCGAAGTCCAATCCCTCGACCCCAGCCCGAGGGGGAATCCGAACGCTAGCCCCTTAGTTGAGTCATTATCTTCATGGACTTCACCTTCTCGGGTTTCGTCCCTAGAAATCGGCGGTGGCATCGGTTACTTTAAACCTATGGTTTCAGCAGCTACGTCTTCTGGTTCTCTCCACGTTCTGATGGTTGATTTGGTGGAAGGAGCTGCTATTGAAGAGGTTTACGTAGCGGAAGCGGAGGGGTTCCATGTGGGACGCGTGGAAGGTGTGGATTGGAGAGAAGCAGGAGAATGTGTGACCGTTGGGGAAGATGGGAAAGTGAATGTAGTGACGATTGTGAATGGTGAAGATCTAAGATACAGAAAGGTCTTTGATGGTAATGGATTGGTGGCTTACAAAGCTGTGAAATGGGCGTCTCCGTCTGAATTTGTCACTGGAGGTTATGGTTTTGGTTTGCAATTGTGGGATCAGAGGAAGTCTGGTGAAGCAGTCTCACAGCTTAAAGGGAACTGGTGAGTCCCAGTTATGTTTAAAGGACTTTGTGGTTGAATAAATATGCTAGTTCAATCGTCTTTTGAATTCTTCGCATGTTTGCTCTTTCAATGATATGGAACACACTCTTTATCATTTGATTCTCTGAGCTGTTTATTGAGGAAATCGAGAATGTGAAAGGTGAATCCTTTCATACGTATAATGTGTTTCATATAATGAGGTGAATCCTTTCATACGTATAATGTGTTTCATATGATGATAACATTGCAGGTTTCAAGGCAAAACTTCTGCAATTGTCCACTCCATTGACATTCATCCATCTCGAAAGCACACTTGCATTGTAAGCTCTTCATTTTTTTGGCTTATGCGTTTGATGTTTGAACAATCTCTTCACTATGTATGGCCTGAATATGAGAACTTATAGTGTAATTTTCAATCTATGCCAAATACTGAGATGAAAGTGAATCACTTGGTCCTATAATATTCTCAAGAAGATTTTCTTGCATTACTCATATATACCCAACCTAAATTGTAGCTGAATAGTTTATCATATCGAAATTGACTAACCAAGGTTTACTTGAGAACAATATTAGGTATTAATCTCCCTGCACATGATTTAATAACTTTATCTTGATGATGATGTATGTATAGGCGGGAGGTTCTTCAGGTACTGTATTTGCTTGGGATCTTCGGTGGCCACAACAACCCATCGTTCTCTCTGGTGTTGGAACAAGTGAAAGTATAACCAATCCTCTATCTGAAAGTGAAGTATGGGAAGTTCAATATGACTCGTACACAAAATCCAACATCTCGTCCTCAAGGTTTCTCCCCGTTATGACCTGCTCTGAAGATGGAATCCTTGGTATTATCGAACAAGGTACTAAGATTTCTACCATATTATTTCTTCTTTCTTGTATGATTCCCAAACTGATGTTCTTTTTTTTGTCCTGTCTATTTTGTTCCAGGGGAACAACCGATTGAGCTTCTGGCTGAACCTTGTGCCATAAACAGTTTTGACATCGACAGACAAAATCCACAGGTGAAAATATTCTAACTCTCATTTAACCTACTAGTTTACTTTGATCAAGTGTGTGTTCTCAAGCTGGTTACATTGGATACCGCAGGATGTGGTATGTAGCTTAGAGTGGGAATCAATTGCAGTCTTCTCAAGGCCTTAGTAAAGAAAATCAAAACCCCGTGTACTGTACACGGTATGATATCTTTCTGGGTTTCTTCTATGAGTCACAACAATGACTGAGGAAGGTGGTGATTGATGATGAGAGATAACTTCGAAGAAGAAGATGATTGAATCAGAATATGAATGTGTTGATAGTTTCACTATAACAAAAACTTAATTACAATCTGCAGACAGATTTTGTATTCGTTATTCGAGATTTACAATTCTGGCTGAAAGTTTACTACTTAATCATTCTTCTGTCGCTGTATTAGTGTGTCAACGGACGGTGTCAAACCTCAAACCCAACTGTGACACGTGGTAAAAATGAAGTCGGCCGCAGTAGGTCCCACCGGAGCTATTCTTGGCCCTGTAATGAGCCGTTAAAACCTTTAATCTCTCTTTTTGTATTCTTTTCATTTCAATAAAAGATTAGAATTTGGTGGCAAGAACTTTTCAAACAAGAGGTAAAGAAAAGACATGTCCCACGCAAAGCTTTAATCATTTAAGATTATTTCACCAATTCGTTCCAACTCTTTTCTTAAGATATTCCAGAATATCATCATTATTTTAAAGATTTTTTGACTGTTTTTGATGCAGAGTCTTTGTTTTTTGGTCCTTGTACGAGTTTTTTGTTGATGAGAATTTCCCACTTTGAATTCCTTTCATGCTGAAGAAAGTTGAAGAACATAATCCTCTTTATGATCTGAGATGTTTTGCAATCATAATGATTTTGGTCTGGCGTGGCTTTTGTGATTGATTCTGTTCCCCTTTTAGATAATTTTCCCTTTCACTATATACATATTTCATCTCCTCTTTGTGAAGCATTTCCTCTGTTCAAGAGATCAAATCAGTCATCACTCTCATCCTAAAATCTGCAAGTTCATCAATTGAATTCTTCTTCTTCATCTGCAACTTTCTAGGTACAACGAGATTTTTTCCTTTCTTATCAAGATTCTGAGGCATCTATTTGTGAATTTTTTTTCTCTTGTTTTTGTGAAGTAACTATTACAGACCATTTGTGTATTTATAAATTCACTTTCCATGTGTGTTTGTAGAAATATGGTTGAAAGAAGCCATAGCTTTCAAATACCTGGAGCTGAGACAAGTGATCTAAGAATTGCTCTTTATGAACGCAAAGAAGTAGTTGAGAGGCTTCAACAAGAATTGACTGCAGAGAGAGAAGCATCTGCGACGTCAGCAACTGAGGCTATGTCAATGATTCTTAGGCTGCAAGGAGAAAAAGCTGAGCTCGCGATGGAAGCTGGTCAGTACAAGAGAATGGCCGAAGAGCGGATGTCTCACGCTGAGATGTCGTTTGCGCTTTTAGAGGATGTGATTTACCAGAAAGAGATTGAAATGGCTGCTCTTAAGTATCAAGTGGACGCTTATAGAAGCCAGCTTTTGAGCGTGGGGTTTAGTGACTTAAATAGCTTATATATTAAGCTTCAGGAGAATGATGATCAAGATGAATATATGTTGAAGATGAATCACTTGTCAATAAGTGATAGATCTCAAACACCGTCTCTGGAATTAGTTACTGATCTATCGATTCCTGAGGAGAAGGAAGTTATTAAGCAGAGCTTGGATTCACAGAAGAGTTCCTTAGATGTGTATTGGGAGCAAATCAAGAAACTGGATGAGAAAGTGAAAGAGCTTACAGATTTTAGAGATTCGATGCGAGACTACAAGACTTCATTGTCTGAATCTGGATTAAATAAGGGAGAAGAAGATTTTGCAAGCTCATCAAACTTTCAAGAAGAGACACAAAGAAAGGTGGAACCAAAGGGTTTGTGTAAAACTGATGAAACCCTGGTGATGAAGATGTCAAAGCAGACAAAGATGGTAAAGAAATCATCTAAACAGACAAGAGACAGAGGCAGTAAGAAAAACCGTGCAGAGTATCAAGCTGAGTTGCAGCGTTTGAGACAGAGAGTGGAGTTGCTTGAGCAGGGAAGAAGTAACACAGAGCCTGAAACTAGTGGAGTGCTTAAGCAAGAAGAGATTAGTCTACTGAAGGAAACGAAAGAAGAGCTAAGTTCTGTGCAATCATCAGAAGGAAAGAGCTTGAAAACAATGGAGAATTTTCAACCTTGGATCGAGCCAGCAATCGTTTCTGTTCAAGAGGTATGTGTATTCGAACTTCTGACTGATAAAATTTTAGTCAAATTTTAACGAACAGTTGGCATTGTTTTTTTCTTACAATAAAGTTGGCATGTTTATTGGAACAGGCAATGCTTTACTTCTGGCTATGAGACAAAAAAGAAGCTGCAAGAAGATTTTGTTTTGTTCTGAGTGTATGTTATGATGTCCTGTTTTTGTTTGTCTAAAGTCGAAATCTGTAAGTCTTGTATAGAGCTCACAACTTTCCTCTGTAGATTGTTTTTGAGTGACACTTAACCAAAAACTGATTTTTGTGTGTATATAAATATCTGTTGAAGAGACATGCAACAGACTCACAGTTGATCAGACCATTTTCTTGGTCCACAAGTTATCAAGACGAGAACTAGAGATTAATTTTGGAATGCGAGTAACCAGAACTTGCGTTGGGGTGGAATTACCGTCTTCTTATATTCCTTGTAGATATCAGTTTAAACCTCGACCAAAACTGTTCTTTGAAGTACAGAGACTTAGACTCGCAGAATTTTGCAGAAAACTTTTAGCAAATCTACTTTTCAAAAGATTGAGACTTGTATATAAACTTTTGATCACTAATCAGAATGTACATGCATGCCCCATTTGAGTTTTAATCAAAAGAAGCCAGCCATTATTGACAAAAGACAAAAAGAATCAGCATTTTATATACCCATTTGCTTCATCCACAAAGACCATTTAATAGCCTCAAGATATTCGTCGTTCCTACGCAAAGCTGTGACCAAATTGGTGTAAGTTACTTTATCAGGTGTTATGTTTTTTCCTCTCATCTCCTTCACCAACCCAACAGCTTCTTCAACCATTCCACCTAGACCATACGCCTTTATCAGTGTGTTATAGCTACACAAGTCAGGACCAAGTCCAGATTCCTTCAATTCTCTCAGCACATCCGCCACTTCATCAATCCATCCTTGCTCTCCATATATATTGATCATGATGTTATATGTATAATGATCCAATCCACAAGTAGACTCCTTCATTCTCTTCAAGATGCTTCTAAATTTCTCCATCTGTTTAGCTTTCCCATATGCATCCAATATAGAGTTATAAGCTTCAAGTGACACAGAAAACCCATCGAATTGCATGTTCCTAATCACTGATGACATGTTTGTGAAGTCCTTGTTCTGTCCATAGGCAGCTATAACGGTATTGTAAGAAATCACATCCACAACTCCGTGTCTTTTCGCCAACAAGAAAAGCTCATTAACCTTGTTGAAGAGCTTGGCTTTACCATAAACATCAAGGAGGACATTGAATGTGATTGTATTAGGAGTAAACCCAAATCGAATCATCTCCTCAAAAGTTCTTGAGAGCTCATCAAGTGGAAGAGAACGTGCACAACAGTTTATAACACAATTGTACATCTCCTGATCCCAATGGATCCCGCTCTTCCGAATCCTGTAGTACAATTGCTGGAGTTTATCCTGAAGACCACACTTCTGATATATCCGAAGCATATCACGAAACAAGAACACATCTGGTACAATATCTTTCTGCTCATTCATAATTTCGAGGACAGAACAGGCTTCTTCCAAGGATCCGGCTTTCATGTACATCCGCACCACGATGCTGAATCCAATCCTGTCCAGCACAACTCCAGAAGATTTCAACTTTAAATAAAGCTTCTCAGCTTCGCCAAATTCACCCATTACAGTGTAAATGTCAATCATTGTGGATGTAATGTGCAGATTTATCTCTTCACCAGATTCCATTGTATGGTTGTATATTTTCACAGCATCAGTATGTTGACCATATTCTTTGCACGAGCAAATCAACAGATGATACAAGTGGGATTCAAATGCTGGGTCTCTCCACTTTTTTTCTCGCAACAACGCCAAACAATCATCAACCATACCATGTTTGATATAGGCCATCACTATAATGGAGAAAGAAGTCTGGTTTAAACAGATATGGTTATGAAAAGAACCTTTGAGAACATAGGGCACTTCATCAATCTTCCCAACCTTCTCATAAGCCTGCAGAATGGTGCTAAGAATCGAGGAATATTGACATCCGACAATAACCATATCTTCAATTGTCTGAAGAGCACCATCTCTGTCTCCATATTTAGCCTGAAGATTGATTAGAGTAAAAAGATTGGATGAATTGGGTTTATACCCCAACCGCTTCAGCTCTTGATAATAATGTTTTGCCTCCTCGTAATTGTCAGCGCGGCCCCAACCTTCGATCATTGACCTGTAAGTTGTTTCATCTGGTTCCAGCCCAATATCACAGAGGCGGTGGAATAAACTGTACGCAGCTTCCAATTTAGAAACCTTACCATAACCAGTGATTATAGTATTGTATGCAATAATATTCGGAGCAAAACCAGCTGCTTCCATTGAGATCAATACAGATTCAGCTTGTTCCATCTTGCCTTGCTGACTATAAGCATTAAGCATTACTAACCAATTCTCTAGATTCAGCTTCACTCTATCTTGTTTCATCAAGTGTATAATTTCCTCTGCTTTACCATATAATCTCAAACGCGTGTAAATCGTTATCATTGCGGAGTAAGCAGACTCACATACAACCCCGAATTTTCTCATATGAGAAAATGCGAATTCAGCTTCATCAACATTCCAGTTCTTTTGATAAAGAGACATGAGCATACCTATTGTAGCCACATTTGGTCGAACACCAAGCCCCAACATCATCCGAAACCATTTTGAGCCTAACTTCACATTCTCCTTCTTAGCACATGCGTATATAACTGTGTTGAAGACCTGAAAACTCTGATGAAATCCCTGAAATCCACACAACTCTTTGATCAGATCCTCAGCTCGGTCCCATTCTTCTCTCCTTCCTAAAACTCTAAGAATCAAACTGTAAGCACCAAAATTACCTTCCAGTTTTCCTTTACACCTCATCCAATCAAAGAACTTGATGGCATTAGAGTCACTGCAACTCTCAAGCCGTTTCAGTATAGCGTTATAATGCTCTAAACTCAAACCCGGCTTGAGGGCAGAGTAATTAACATCCATTTCCCCATTGTTCACAAACAAACCCTCTAGCTCAAGCTCAAGCTCATTGCTTTTTCTTCGGAAACTGAACTTTCGAGCCACATCTTTCTTTATCTCTCTCTTATTACTGTTCGTGATAGCATTTCTATCTCTCAATTTAGAAGTCAAGCTTCTCTCCACATTAGCTCCACTAACACAATCATTTTCACTAGAAGAATCAATAGCATTCTCGGTCTCCTTTGCTTCAATGTCTAGACGAGATACACGAATTTTCTTAACCCTAATCAGAAACCCAATAGTGAAAGTTCTAGAGGCAGGAACACTACTGGCAACTGAAAAATCAGGAAACCGAAAAGGATTCGCAGAAAAATGAAACCTTTTTGACTCGAATGGGTCCAATGGAATGGACAATTTTAAACACCCCATCAGCACTAGCTACCAACACATCTGCTTACACCAGATGAAATCAGAATTAAGAGGTTCCAGTTTCTCCGAACACTGGTGAAGATTCAAACTTGACGAATAAATGAAACCATTCTATGTTATGAGAGATAATGAGAGGATAGAAGCAGAGCTAGCTCGCTGCAGCAAGATAGATTCTTTAGTTATTTCCAGGATTGCTTGACTATTTTTAGTAAACCGGAGACCAAATCGGATTTATTGTTGAACCACGATTTAAATTTGGTCGGACCAACTTATACTGTATATCGAGACAATAAGAACAGGGAAATTGAGACAGACCATTTTTGGTATAATATAAAAAGTGATGTCAGTAAAATCTGTGTCAAAATTTTATTTGCTTGATGATATCTGTGATTGAATTTTGTCAACTATACAAAATTAAAACTCAATACAAGAGTAACAGAAAATGAATTTTGAGACAATAATGGAAATTTTAATTGCTTCCATTCTCAAAGCCAAAACCAATTCAGACCTAGTCACTTTCTCAAAGGATAAAACTAAAATCTCTGGAGGAATCAAACCCAAATGCTTGCAAATGCTTCTTCCAAAGCCCTCCTCTTACTTATCTCTATAGAAAATCCTCCAGCCCTTGTTGCTCTCTCTGCTTTCAGCCTCATCATTGCTTCGTCTTCCATTGAGTAACGTTGATGCTCTGCTCCTCCTCCTATAGGTACAGGTTGTGGACCCATTCCCGTTGGTCTTGCAGCCTGACCGTATGCGGTCCCAGCCGTAACCCCAAGGTTTGACGACTAAAATGCATATACAAGTGAAAAGGTTTCAGCTTGAATCTTTAGCTTCTTAACGATATGAACATAAAAACTCTATTTACCGTATCGGCATCTGTCTGTGGGGGTTGGGCCTTGCAAGCTGCCAAAGCTGCAGTTAATTCTTCAGCCTGTAGGAACAAGTTGAGAATACACAAAAGAAAGCAAATTGCAGAGTTAGACTAAGATAGTATAATAGAGAACGAAACAACACTTTCCATGTGTACAGCTTTTCTTGAGGTCTGATAAATTCAAAAGTGGCAGAAGGCTTAAATCTGAAATTAAGGTGATACTGTGAAATATGTCTGCTTACATTCTTCTTTTATTTTCCTCTAAGATCATTCAAAAATGATAAGAAATGTAAGGCAATTACCTTGCGGGCTCGATTGACCATTATCTGTTCAGCATTCTCTTGAGAGTATCTCTTTATTTTCTCCTCAATCGCCTCAACATTTATTCCATCAATCAAATCGAATACTGTGGAACGGAAGATATATACACTGTTCTTGTCACAAGCAAATACAGAATAAAATGACAACAAGTGAAACTAACCCATGCACTCCACTTCTTCCAAGTAGTCATTGTAGTCCTTAAGTGATGGAAAATCCTCTTCTCGTTTATTGTATCTGCAGTTCCGGAAAAAAACATTGATATACATGCTAGCTTATGATAACCTATCTCCCATTTATTTTTTCATGTGACTCTACAATATACCAACATTAATGCTAGCAAATACTGGAAAACAATCAACATATTCATGGATCTGATCACTCGTGCCACAAGTGAATTGCTTTATCAAGTGCTCTAATCAAAAAAATATTTATATGTACTGCCTAATGATAGCAGTCCGTACTGATCAAAGCAAAAAAAAAAAAGCATCCGAGGGTTCTGTATCACCATATATGAACAGACAAGCATGATCTGCGAAAAGAGAAAAAAAAATTGAGGTGAAGCATACATCTCAGCAATTCTCCGTCTAACATTTATCTCCTTGTGGTGATGGCTAGAATTAGACACCATCACCATGATTGCTGCTGTTTCGGCTTCTTGTCTTGACTCCTAGTTAAGAATTTCAAACATGGATTCAGAAAACTTGTTGCTTAGCTGAAAGGCGTAAAGAGCTGTTAACAGAACCGAAAGTTTCAAATTGCCTTTTTCACAAAAACTTGTTAACACCTATTCTTGACAAATAAAAGTCTGCAGCAAATGTGACATGTTTAAACACAACAGTGAAGAAAAACTAGATTGCTCCAGATTTTTTTTTTACTTTTTCACGAAATTAGTGCCTGAAAACAGATACCCGTTTGACGATAATCACCAATAAACTGTAAAATGGAGAAGCAACCCAAGGAGCAAACAAATCCAGATAATGGAGAAGACGATTAGTGGGTTTATTACAGTAAATAAGAAACCGTGTCAGAGCTAATGGATCGTTGAGGAACTCAGAAGCAAGCATTATTACAGCACCAACTGTTGTTTTGTAGTCCACAATGTTATCCAGATTGATGTGTTAATATGAAATTGATGCCAAGAGTGAATGATACACAGAACCACAGCATTTATCCAAATTAATCCGAAAACGAGAGAGCCTAAAGCTGAAACTACCAGCCTAAATTACAGTCTAGGAAACTGAGATCATATCGATTAGACTTATACGCGTAATATAATCAATCTTCGAAGTATCTTTAAAACAGGACAAGTACGACTGTACGACTCACCACCGGAAAAGGCAACGAGACGGTGGCAAAGGAAGCGAAGAGTGAAGGTTTCGAAATTTCAATTATAAATCTCAATTTGCAACAAAATCTGAGCGACCCAAAAGTTCAAAATCTCGTTTAAAAGTCGTAAATCGGAAAAAAAAAATCTAGTTAAGAAAAAATGAGAAATTTACCTTAAAAGTTACTGCTTCCGATCATATCATACAATGCTGCAGCAATAGCGAACAGAATATATGAATAACATGAAGATATATATGCAACTTGGACCGTGAAATTCAGTTCCACAGAGAGACTGATTTCTTCAATTCGAACTTTCAAAGGGAGTATAAGATACAAGGAGGAGAAAAACGCACCGCATGAAATTTCATTTTCTTCAAAAAACCCTTAATTCTTTTAATTTTGGGCTTAGGGATCATGGCCCAATGGTTTAATTTCATTTCATATAGATCCCTAATAATGTCTACATTCTATTTCTTACCCAAGATTATAATCTTTATCAAATTTATACATTGTTAGTAACAATTTGTTACGATTTCTTCATGTATTAATGTCTCGATGCTATGTTGTGGAATATGAATTTGGATCGTCTTAAAACTCATTGGAAACTCAAATCATTCAATTATTTGCTTAAATACACCTTTAATCCAAACATCAAATGTGTCTTACAAACAAGTAACGAATGATTCACTTAAAACACTGATTTATTCGACCTCTGTGGAAAGTTTCTGAATGAGAATCCTATCCCATCCCAATTCTGCATTATAGCAAATTAAAACTCATTATGAGTCACTAATGAGTTCAGACTTGTCGTGGCTGATGCTGTTCTCAGGTGTTGTGGAGAGGGATCCTCCAGATATAAAAGCCTTGAAGAGCGCAAGAGCTTGCTTTGGTCTGTGCAAAGGAACTTCATGGCCTGCACCTCTCACAGTCACAAAGTTTAGACCAGCATACTGCTGACTCCAGCCTCCCACCTGTTTCAAATCACGACAGTTAAAAAAGGTCTTTATTATAACATTAGAAGACAGAGATCACATTTTCTCAGTTGAGTTTGTTTTAAGGGAATATGACTCAAATGTCCCTTTTATGTTTTCAATTACCTGTAATGCCTCTTTTTCACCTTGTGGAAAATGCTTCTTTTATATTTCGGTTACACGAAATGCAATTTTTGTGGCATACATTTGCAATATCATTGTCCACGATGGACCGCATAAATGTCCACCGTAGACAACATTGTATGTTATGTCTATGGTAGACCATATAGATGTCCATCGTAGACAGCAAATGTATGTTCACCGTAAAATTACTATATATGTCTGTGGTAGACAGTATTATTGTCCACCGTGGACAATACTCTATATTATGTCCTTACACGAAATGCCACATTTTTTCAAAAATGGACATTTCGTATAAAGATTTTTAAAAAGCGCATTTTGTACAATTTAAAACATAAAGGGGCATTCTATACAATTTTATCTTGTTTTTATTACCTGTCCGTCCATGTACCAAGGACCATAGGTACTCAAAGCACGAAGATTTAGTGCATCTATGCTGTACCGAGTTGATGTGACTGGTACAACAGCATCAGCATCCCCACTGTTATTAAAGAACAAAGCTTTTTTACAACCAAAACACCAAAAGACTTGAAGATTCGGGTGGATATATATAGAAAGAGAGAGACCTGAAAATCCAGATACGAAGTCCAGCAGCTATAAGCTCGTGGTAAATGTTTAGAACCGAAGAAGCAGAGTCTTGCCAGTGTGTATTCACGACCTCACTGCAAAACCGAAGCTGCCTTGATCAGAATGTTACAAAACCTAAAAGTCTAATAGACTAATAGGCTCTTTCTTACAACAACCGAGTTCTAAAGATATCATAAGGTGAATTTTACCTGCAGGTCTCCCATTTGGGTGATGCAACTCCTGGTGGGACGTGGAGGGCTTTCTGAACCTCTGGAAGATTGAAATAAACTTTACTGTGTTTCTCTGTGCAAGGATCATACTGCTCGCTCACACGGCTAGTCTTCTAAGCAAAACAAGTAGAGAATTTAAGGCAGCGTAATGGTGTAAAAATGTAATGACAATCACTAAGGCCACTTACTGGTCTCCTCTTTAGCAACATATGTGACTGGGAAGCATTTCCAACACAAGCAGGGGTGAAGACACTGTATTGGTCTATGTTACCTATTTCTTTGTCCGCTGCCTCCAGAATCTTATCACACGCTTTAGAGGAGTGAATAAAGGATTCAAAACCACACTGAAGTTTCAATAAGCTGTATGTTTGGTCGGAGATAAAACCCAATGACCAAATATATTGAAAAAGACCAAGCCTGTCATGAAAATCGTCCATCAGCCCATTTCCTACCTGCAAACACACATTGAAGTCATTTTAGAGTTTTGTAACCTTTAAGACAATCAATCACATAGGGATCGATAAGATGACAGGCTCACCATGTAACCCTTCAGATTAATATTGTTTTTGTCAGAACCCCGGTTATGATTTACAATAGCTTCACTCAGCTGAGGAATGTAATGTCCTATAAAAAAACAGAAATTAGAGCCTAAGCATTTAAGATCAAACGAATGGATTAAAACTGAGTTAAGCTTTGAACTTCTTACCTGCATAGCTCTCTCCAACTATATAAAATTCCCTTCCTTTGTACTCAGGAAAGCGCTCAACCCATTTCAGCAGAAATTTCAATGAGTCTTGGGCTGTGAAAATCGTAACACTTCAACTTTAAACCCACCCAAAAAAAAGAGGATCTAAACGACAGATAGCTTAAGCAGCAAAATCATTACCAGTTCTCTTATCACCATTGGTCTGCAAATCAGACGAAGTGTTTGAGTACGAATAACCAACTCCAACAGGTGCATCGAGGAACAAAATATTAGCAACTGCAAAAAAATTACACAAAAGTTTAAAGCTTTTCTTTTAAATCATAGCATTTTGACAACATATCAACACATGATTTTATTACCTTGGTTCCAAGCATATTGGTTAAGGTAAAGAGTCTTTCCATCTGCCTTGATATGAAATGGTCCTATCTCTTCCGCTTCACCAAATGCAACAGATGAACATCCTGGTCCTATAGAGAGAACGTTTAAAACTCAATCTCAGATGCAGACTAATCGAGACCATATAACTATGAAGATCCCCTTATCCTTTAACGGTAAGAAAGTGAAATCTTTGCGAATCGAAGAAACTAGTTTCTAATTAATGAATCAAAGAACATAGTGTCATTCATAGCGAAAACAATCTACATGAACTAAAGCACGTGCGTATTAAGCTAAAAGCAATAACAAAACAAAAACAAGCAATAAGACAATCAAATTCCAAATTAAAGTAGCTACAAGACATTCCCCAAAAGTACAAAATCAAGATCAAAAACCATATAAAAGTAACGCATAGTGATCCGTATAGAGTTAATGAGTTGACTCCATTGAATCGATGATTGATTAAGTAAAAAAAAAGTCGATGGCTTTCCAATCGCAATATTAAAAAATGGAAACTTTAGGGGTTTTTTCTGCAACAAACCTCCATTGAGCCAGAGAACAAGAGGCTTAGACTTAGCATCTTCAACAGCTTCAAAGAACCAGTAAAAGAGTGCTCTTCCCAATTTCTCATTAGTAGTAACGTATCCAGAGTAGTGAGCAAAGCTAACATTGAAATTCTGACCAGGCAATCTCGAGACCTTGTCCTTTTCCTTTTGAGATAAGACAGCTTCACAGTTACACAAATGGGCAATCGCCAAAAGAGCGATGAGAACGAAATAAGACCCTCTGGATTTAGCCATTTTTGATATAACTAACTTCACTCACCTCAATGAAATTATCCTTTATGTTCTGTGTTTTTAAAGACTCAATGAAAAGCAGAACTCAGAAGCATGTGGGTGATGACGTCACAACGAACCCAAAAGATATCGGATATAATAATTCACTCATCGTGCGTGTTCCTGAGCTAACCCAACCCATCTTGCGTGTTCCTGAGCTAACCTAACCCATCTTGCCTCTCTTCTCGATATTTAGCGTTTAAAACGGTTAGTCTAAACGCTAAAACGATTCCAAGGCCGTTTTTGATAGTTTGATTTATATTTGATGCAGATTACTTGATCAATCTATGTCTACATTGTAGAAAATTCAAAACTTTTTCTAAATTCGTCATAAGAGGATGTGTTCGTTTGGCAATCGCTGTTTTGGTAACGCAAACGTTTATGTGTTCGTTTGCCAATCGATGTCTTGGTAACGCAAACGTGGCCTTGCGTTCTTAGATGGTTGCGTGTATGAGGCAGAAACAGAATTGCAAATGTGTATCAGAAGCAAATGCCAAATGGTTCCACGTGATTTCGGCAACAGAGCTGTTTCCAAGTTACCATCACATATCTTCAACGATATATTACTTTTTTTCTTTACAGCAACAAAACTATATTTTACGTCAGGAAAAATGTTATTAAATTGTGCCACGTGAAATGCCCGATTAAGAAAAGAATCTTTTTTTGTCATTTTAATTTGACTAATTGGTTTTTGTTTCTAATTTTTTAAATTTAAGCACACCTCTATCTACCGCGCAAATCGAGGCAGCACGTTCATAGCAATTCCCAGAGTTGTGCAATTTCTGCATCGTTTTCTGTTAAGAATCATTTCCAGAATTAAAATATCGGAACATTATAGCAAGAAATATGGATTAGACAAAGATAAATACCAAAATGATAGAGGCATAATCACACATTTGGATTTCAAGACTATTGGTTTAGAAAGTATATAAACTTGAGCCAAACCAACTCTGCTCTAAAGATGATCTCAGCTCTGTTTTAGTAAAATTTAACTAGATATATTAGTGGAGTACAGCTGAACCAATAATGGAGTTATAAATGAGAAAGGTACAGATGACTTGTCCTTAGCCAGAGATTTGTCCTAAGATAGAAAGAGATACGGCTTTGAGACGCACTCTTGCAGCTAAAAGATAAACAAAACAGAGAAGATATATGGTTTCTCTTGATGATCGACCATTAGAAACAATAAACCAAGTCATGACTCTGCTTTAGAAAGATACTACTCGTTGAATCATCGCACTTTTTTCAGCCTCTTTACTTACATTCCAGTGAATGCTTTCTTCCCAATAGCAGAGCTTCCAGCTGGAATGACCTTGAGGACATTGAACCTCACGGTCTTTGACAATGGCCTGAATCATTAACTTCGTAGGTTTAGTAAGTTACGATATATATAAGGATAACATCAAAGTTCAGGCATTAGTAGGCAATAGCATGAATTCCAAATGAATCTAAACAAAAGCAAGGTATATATCATATTAGTGCCCCAAACCTGCATTGCCCAATGATAACATGATCTCCTTCTTTGACACGAAAGCAGGGTGAAACATGAGTAGCTATGTTTGAGTGCCTTTTCTCATATCTGGTGATAAGTCCATAGGCCTTATTAGCTGGAGGGTTTTCAGATAAGCTGAGAGCATTTAGAAGAAACTAACGAGTGGATTTTCACCTTTGATACTTCTTCACAAAGTGAAGGTAGTTCCTACGAACAATTATTGTCCTTTGCATCTTTGCACTGTGACAAGTGCCTACCAAGATACGAGCCCTGATTGAAACCGTGCCAGTAAAAGGGCACTTCTTGTCAATGTATGCTCCTGCAGATAATATAACAAAGACATCGATATGTGAAACCAATATTATATCTATCCACTAGATCACTAACGCAAACTCAAAGCTTCCACCTTTACTGAAAATATCATAACATCATCAAAAGATGAAACTTTCAGAAAAAAAAGTAATAGTGGAATTCAAAGCTGAGACATGAAATTGTACCTTCAATAGCATCTCTTGGGGTCTTGAAACCAAGTCCAGTGTTCTTCCCGCAACGATTACCACCTTTTCCTGCCTCTTTCCCTTACCAGATTTCTTCGCACAGAATAAAACAAGTTTGATCATAAGAATAGAAGACCATACCAAGATAATACACAGCAATTGAACTTGTGACTTTACCTCAAGAAAACTTTTGGTTGCTTCAGAAACGCCTTCTCCGTCTGCAACACACCAATCCCACATTATAGCCAAACTAAAAGTACCCGAAAATTGATAATCTAAGAAGGACAATTAACAATCCCCAGTAATTACAGATACTAGAAGACAATGTAGATCGAAACCTGCTCCGCCATTGTTGCAAGTGCAGAAACCTTAACCGAAAAATCTCCT
Organism: Lepidium didymum; assembly: GCA_963920545.1. Classification (NCBI taxonomy): domain Eukaryota; kingdom Viridiplantae; phylum Streptophyta; class Magnoliopsida; order Brassicales; family Brassicaceae; genus Lepidium; species Lepidium didymum. The sequence continues at coordinate 3,458,811 of OY986980.1, forward strand.
GAGGAAAACCAAAAGCCCTAATCACGCGATATTGCTTCGTTAACATATATATGGGCTTAAAACTATATTTGTTTTGGGCTTCAATGAGAACTTCAAATAATCTCCGGTTTGATTTGAATTTTGGTTCGGATTATCTGGTCAACTCTTCTGGTTAAGTTGTATCGATTATCGGATAATGACGGATTTGAATAACAATGAATGCGAATTATTACTCAGCAACGATACTTTATTTAATTTGATTGATTGATTAAAGATTATTTGGCATTTAGTTATCTTTATCCGCTTAGACAATCAAGGCACTTAAAACTTAATTGTAATAATTTAATAAACTCAAATCATGGTTGGGCACGTAAAACAAATTCAAAAATGGTAGCTTATGTAATGACATGACATTTTATAGCTTAGCTAAGGCTAAGCTAGTAGGTCCAAGATGATGGGAGCTATTATACTTTAACATATCTATAAAATTCAACTAGGTATTTGCATAACAATGAATAATTGTGGTTTTCGATAGCTTAAATTGCGACTTTTGTGGTACATGCGATCCTACAACAATCCACGTATGTGTCGTTAGAGGCACATAATTCATGCTTTTCCTTATAATGACTAATTAATTTGGTTGGTTGAGTTTAATTTATAGATTCATTTCTCTAGACAAGTAATCAAGGCATAATATAAACGTGAACAAGGATATATTTATAATTAAGGCAAATGTTAAAATCATGTCTTTAGAGAGCTTGACAATTAGATAACATACAAAATGTGTCTAGGAAAATGTTTTAAGTCAAATAGTGATTGAGAGTTACATCTGCTACTTTTCTTTATCCAAGTTTGATTTCAGATAATTGTATCAGATCTTTATTTATTACGATTTTTGGATTTTTTGGAAATGATCAATCATTTAAAGCTTATATAGAGGAGATATCCTAACAAATTTTTATTTTAAGTACCAAGCAGTTGGTTGAAAATTTGTTCTAGTTGTCTTTTTTCGACATAGTTGAATTTTTTTAACTCTAAAACATGAGTATTCACAAACGTTTTTAAATGATAAGAAAATTCAGATTTTTGTGGACTATGAAATTACTCTGAGTTTGGTCTAGAGATTTTTCTGGTTATTAAAAAAAATTGTAAGAAACAAATAAATTCACGTACCAAACTCTTCTGATTTTTTTTCTTTAATTATTTTTGACAAAATTAATATAAAATTTTTACAAAATTGTCATGTAACAACAGAAAAAATGTGAAGAGTTTGTGGAATCCATGACTCCATGTTAAGATATGATGAAAGAGTGTGGGGTTGGGACGGCTTTGTTTGATTCGGAATCCAAAGCTAAGCTGTCAAATATGGAATCTCATTTAGAGATTCTTCTCTTTTACTCATGTCAAACTTTCTATCACATATTCTCTTGCGTCTGTCCCACGTTGCACTTCTTCTTTACAACAACACTACTACCATCTTCAAATTTGGCTCCTACTTTAATTCTTATGTCTTTTAGTATTTTTTGGTTAATGCAAAATTATATCTCTTCCTGGAATTTGAGGTTCCTCTTTAAACAAAATAACATCAAATATAACATATAGAATAATAATATTGTCTCTTTATACTGATTATTGAGTTTCATGATTCTTTAGACCTTTTCGTGAAAGCATCTTGTGTTAGTGATTATTAGTTGTTAAAAAATATAAACAAACAAAAGCTTTCATACTCTTATGTAGTTGTTAACATTGTTTGTTTTATGTGTTTTATATGCGATCATGAACATTTCATATAATTGTATATTATGTGATATTCATTTCATAGGGTTTGTTTAGAATAAATCCAAATCTAAGAACTACAAATATTGAATATAAAGAAGATTACAAATCTGCAAATTTCCCATGTGGAAGCTCAACCAATCTGATTTTAATAGCTTTCTTTGGAGTTATGTGAAGTGTTTACCTTTTTGTCCACAGCTTTCATAATGATAATTACAATCAAAAAGTGGTCCATTTTATTACCTTATTATGTTGTAGATAATATTTACACATAGATATAGAGTGCAACAGATGATTTTGATATCTCCAAATGATTAAATTAAGCAAATTGCAATTATCTACGTAAAGTTAAGCAAATTGCAATTATCTACGTAAAGTTAAGCAAATGGTATAAATAGTATCATCTAAAAGCATATACGAAATATAGATAAATATATTTTAGTGGAATGAAATAGATTTTTTTGGTTGAGCTGTTGTCCAGATCTTAATATGATTTCGATCCATCTTCATAACATATGAAAAGTTAAAAGCAATTTTAAGAAGTGAACTTTGAGTTATGAATTGGTCTCGTCAATCCAATTTGATCAGTAAAATTTGATCTATAATATAAACCTCTATACTTCAAATTATATTCATATCGAAACTACACGACTCTTTTAAAATCAAATTTACGACGATTTTTCTCATAAATTGACATTTAGTAAGGATATTTCTAAATAATATACATAATTAATTTATTTTCCTCATCCATAGTAGAGTTTTTTTTTTTGTCAAAGAAATAGTTTTTAAATGTTTTTCTTTCTAATATAGAATCTATAAATGCAGCCTGTTACGGCCAAAATTAGATAGAAACATTTGAAATATCACTTTCAAAATATCATTTTCAATGTCAAGTTGTATGCATACTTAATTTAATATTTTTTGTTTCCAGTAATTATGGACCTCCTATGGCCTATGGACATTTTTGTGTATGGATGTGGTCCAATTTACATCACATGCCAATCAAGCTTATTATATATGATAGGAACTGCTAAATTTACTTTATATTACATAATATGTTTCCACCAGTTTATAAATATATTAATAATATATATCATATCTTGCATACTTCTAGTTAATAAGTATAATTATTTTTGTTTTGAGGTTGATGCAAGATTTGGTACTAGAGGTAATGAAATCGAGTTTGTTGGTTCTATTATATCAAATTAATAGTTTGTGACATGTGAAGTGTTCAGTCACTATGATTTATATAAATCTTGACTTGATATGTCAGATAAATACAACAATAACAAATTAGTCAAATGATCAAATAGCATAATAAAATGCAGCATAATATTAAACATTAAAAAATACTTATTAGGTTAATAATATTTATTTTTAATCAACAATTAGATCGATAAAGCTCAATATATAAACCAATTTAAATTTTTTAAGTCTTTAACAACATCATATGAGACCATTTTTTAGAGTCAAATTCAGTAGAAAATTTTGTGATATTCTACCACTAGATAAAAACTCTAAATCACATTTTTAAACTAAATAGATTTGGTTTTAGTCGGTTCAAGATCAAATTTATTGTAAACCAAAGTAAACCACAATGAACAAGACTCCAAACCTGGTAGGATTAGATCATGTTTAAGAGGCTAATAGGATTTGATTAATTAATGATTTAATGATGTGTATTAAATGGTTCATTTATAGGAAAGCGAAGTACTTTATAGTTACTGTGGCCGCGTGAAAACTTAAAAATTAGTTAAAATAAAAAAGCAATTACCTTTTAAATAAATGCAACAAAAAAATTTAAAAATAAGGCTTTATTTGTTTCTCTCTGGTTCAGAGGGAGAAGGGGAAAGGGTTCTTCGACTCTAGTGTTGCGTGAGAGAGTAACTTACATCAGAAGCTTCTGCGTAACTTTCTATTTATAAAAAAGGTGAAAAATTATTGAAAAAGAAAAAGAAAAAAAATTCCTTGTTGAAGCGAAGCGGAAGAGGAAGAAGACGAAGAAGAGAAGAAAGTGAGAATATTAATTGTTTAAGTGTAGTGGTGAAAGGGGTTTTCGTATAGAGAACTTTGATCCTTTTGTTGCATAATTTTTCGACTTTGACATTCGTCTCTTCACGCAATCGCGTTCGTTGTCGTATCACGTCTGCTTTTTGCGTCTTCTAGGGTTAGCTTAATTTTTTTAGGTTCCATTTTAATTTTTTTTAAAAACAAATTGTTGGGTACGAAGGCGAAAAGGGTAGGGGGATATTGATTTGGTTGAATAGTTGATGTTGTGGATTTCGCCAAAATTTGGAGAATTTGAGGATATTTCGTGGTGGGTACTTGGGAAAAAATATTAACAATTTCGAGACGGTGGATTCTGGTTTTGGTCCGTCTCCTGGTCGTAATCAGGTCTTGATGTTGGGGGTTTAAAAAGTTTTTATCTGAATTATAACAAAGCTCAGAGATTTGACCAGGGTTTTTGATTAATCTGGATTTGGGTCAAGGATCAAAGATATAGAAAGCCTTGGTTCTTCTAAGATTTCGTGGTTGGGATTTGTATTATTGAGCTGTTGATTTGGCAGCCTTGCCTATTTTCGTTCCTACTTGATTTGCTGAGTCACCTTTCTTAATTTGGTTGGGTAAGGGATTCTGTGGTAGAGAATTTGGGGTCCTTTGGTGGCTACGATGAGCGCAAGCTTCACTGAGAGTTTCGCCGATGATGGCAAGCTTCTTCTCTGCGTGGCTGAGAATGGCCACTCATTTGAATTTGAATGCAGCGAGACAACTTCAGTTGAATCTGTGATGCGTTTCGTTGAGTCTGTTTCTGGTATTGGCTTCTCCGATCAACTTCTTCTTTCGCTGGATATGAAACTTGAGCCACAAAAGTTGCTTTCTGCTTTCGGACTTCCTGCGTGTGACCGAGAAGTGTTTATTTTCAACAAGGCTATGCTGCAAAACAACTCCCACCCGCCATCACCGGAAGATGTAGTAGATCTACAAGACGTTGCGGACGCTTTCCCACCAGCTTCATTACATGATCATCATCCTTTGGACGATGCATCAGATCCAGCTTTAAAGGCTTTACCTTTGTATGAGAGACAATTTCGGTACCATTTCCACAAAGGCCGCACCATCTACAATTGTACGGTTGCTAAGCATGAGAACTGCGAGAGATTAACGAGAGAGCAAAAGGTACAACAGCGGGCTGTTGAAGTTGCTACTCGGAATTTGGAACAGTATTACAGGGTGATCTATCAGAACTTTCTTGAATTTATGAAGCGCTATAAGCAACAACACCGCCTCCATTCTGATATGCTTATGAATTTTGGAAGGGATATTGAGAAATTGAGGTTAGTTAAGATTCACCCTTATCTGCAAACTGATTCGAGGAAATGCTTATTGGACTTTGTTAAGGAAGATAACCTCAAAAAGGCTGTTGTGAATTGTGCAAGCTCTCACAAGCAATTTGAGAATAAGATTGCACAGTTCCAGCAGATGTTTATTGAGGTAAAGCGCAAGGTAGAGGAGTTATTTGCTTGCAGGGCTTCCTTATCGATGAAGAACCTAGAAGTAGCTGTTAAGGATCATGAACGGTTCATTAATGAGCAAAAGAGCATCATGCAATCTCTCAGGTTTGTTCATTTCGCAAAATGGGAGTAACTTTTTATCTGCGTCCGTTGGCAATTTTGTTTTGTTGTGTGGTCGATTCATTTGATACATTTTCACCGTTTAATACTATGGGATATTCTGTTGATCTGACGGTGTTTTATGAATCTTGAAACAGCAAAGATGTCAACACGGTGAAGAAACTTGTGGATGATTGCATGTCTAGCCAACTATCCTCTTCTCTCCGTCCCCACGATGCTGTTTCAGCCCTGGGTCCTATGTACGAAGTGCATGACAAGAATCATCTTCCCAAAATGCAAGCTTGCTATAACTCGATTTCAGAATTGCTGGATTTCTGCACGAACAAGAAGAATGAGATGAACAACTTCGTACACAGTTACATGCAAAAGATAACATATGTCACATATATCATCAAAGATGCTAAGTTACAGTTTCCTGTTTTTAGAGAGGCAATGGTGCGCCAGGATGACTTATTTGCAGACTTGAAGTTAGTCCGTGGTGTTGGCCCCGCTTATAGGGCCTGTCTCGCTGAGGTGGTGAGAAGAAAAGCCTCTATGAAGCTTTACATGGGCATGGCTGGCCAATTGGCAGAGAAGCTTGCTATGAAAAGAGAAACAGAGGTCAGGAGACGTGAGGAGTTTCTTAAAACACATGGTCCCTTTGTACCTCGTGACGTGTTGTCTTCAATGGGTTTATATGATACCCCCACTCAGTGTGATGTCAATGTTGCTCCTTATGATACTAGTTTGCTCAATATTGAATTTGCTGATGTTGATCGATATGCTCCTGAGTATCTGGTTGGATTACATTCTAGGGTTGCATCCTCAAGGAGTTCACTGACCATGTCTAGTGATAGCTCGCTTTCGGCTGAGCCTGAGGAGTTAGGTGTAGACTCTTTCGATAAAGACAATTTTGATGAGATCCTAGCAGCCTCTGAATTAGTAGAGATAGCTGGAACCAGCAAGTTGGAAGTTGAGAACGCAAAACTAAAAGCTGACCTTGCTTCTGCAATCTCTCGGATCTGTTCACTGGGCCCACAATTTGAATATGAGATACTGGATGAAAATGATGTAGAAAATTTGTTGAAAAATGCTGCAGAGAAAACAGCAGAGGCATTACAGGCCAAAGATGAGTATGAGAAACATCTCCTTATTATGCTCAAGGAAAAACATATGCACTGTGATTCTTATGAGAAGCGCATCCGTGAACTGGAAAAACGTCTCTCCGATGAGTATCTACAGGGGCAGATACATAACAATAAGGATGCATCTGGCCTAAACCCAATGCACGCAAAAGTTAGTGAATACAAAGCAGAAGCTTCAGGCGATGTGGAAGTGAATAAAACTCATGTGTCTGGAACAGAGCCAATGGATGAGGTTTCTTGTGTTTCGAATCTATCTGGCAAGCAGCCGTGTAAAGCTCGGGAAGGTATGGATGAGAATATGGTAGATTCCTCTCAGGTGCTCAGTCATCCGCTTGACTCATCGATGCTGGAAAGCCAGCAAAACAATGAGAAAGCTGGAAAGGATAATGTGGTGGGGGAAATAGGTGTGTTTCTAAGTAACAGTTCGACAGCCGATAGCCTACAAAAGTCTTTGGATGTTGATGTGGCAACTGGTAGAGGTTTAGATGCCAAACGCAGTGATGATATTATCTTGGGACTTAGAAATGAGCTGATGGAAAAATCAAATAAACTGAGTGAACTGGAGCCCAAGCTAAATGGTGCTATGGAAGAAGTAGCTACTTTGAGTAGAGAGTTGGAGGCGAATCAGAAGCTTCTCGAAGAATCCCAGGTTCGGCAGATTTTATATTTCTTATTTTCTCTAATCTTTCTATCTCTTAGTTCTATTCATTGCATTGTTAGTCGTTACTTTAACTTTGTCCTAAACATCTAGATTTTAGCACCGAAGGTGCTGGTATCAGGTCTATTGTCTGTGATCTTCAACGGTAGTGTTGTTAATCATCTGGACTAGGAAAGTTCAGTATGCTTTTGCGTACTGCCCAAACCAGTTGAAACCAACCAGTTCCAGGACTCATAAATCGAGGCTTTCATGAGATTTTCGTCTACTCCTGTTTGACCAATCATTTAAATTGTGGGAGTTCTTCATTATCTAAGTACTAGTTATTTATACCCTAGAAAGATTGTGAAACAGTTTTAATGTTTGTGATTTGGCAGACATTTCACCTAGAAAATTCTAGAGATACAATAAGCATGGATCTGCTAATTCTGTGTCATGTCCAGATAGCTTCTGTACCTTGGACATTATAGGAAGCTATTCCTCTAAATTGTTCCTTTGATTTTAGATGAATTGTGCGCATTTGGAGAACTGCTTACATGAAGCAAGAGAAGAAGCCCAGACCCATCTTTGTGCTGCTGGTAGTAGAGCTTCTCAGTATAATGCACTTCGTGCATCAGCTGTGAAGATGCGAGGTCTCTTTGAACGATTCCAGAGCTCTGTCTGTGCTGGTGGTGGGGTTGCTGATTTTGCTGACTCCTTGCGAACTTTGGCTCAAGCTCTAGCTAAGTAAGTTTCCGTCTGTAATGCTTCTCAAAAAGATAACCTTAGTCCTTTCTCTTTGTGGTTATATGGCAGTACCTATCCCACAGTTCAAGATCTTGTTCTGACATTCTTTGGATTTGCATTTCTCGTACTTGGGAATTTCTCAGCTCCGTTAATGACCATGAAGATGATGGTACTACTGAGTTCCGGAAATGCATCCGAGTCCTGGCAGACAAAGTTAGCTTCCTCTCCAAACACCGAGAGGAATTACTGGAGAAGTGCCAAAATCTTGAAGCTACAAGTGAACAGACAAGAAAGGATTTGGAGGAAAAGAAAGAGCTGGTGAAAACATTGTACACTAAGCACCAACTTGGGAAGCAGGTAGTTACCTTATCTCTAGTAGCAGTCATTGTTCTTGCAGCAAATGCGCTTGTTATTTCATAGTCAGGTTGCATCTCAGTCGTTATGTCTCTTTTTTGCTACACATTTATAATATGGTTTGTTCTCGGTATTGAATGAGAAAATTGGTGAACTTGTGGTGACAGGCGAATAAGGAAAAGATATCATTTGGCCGTTTTGAAGTCCATGAGATAGCAGCATTTGTGCTCAACGAAGCTGGACATTACGAGGCAATCAACAGGAACTGCCCAAATTACTACTTGTCCTCTGAATCCGAGGCATTGTTTACAGATCACCTCCCAAATCGGCCTGCATATATTGTTGGACAGATTGTCCACATTGAGCGGCAAATAGTGAAACTGCCATCAGCACTTTCAGCTTCTGCATCTCTCGAGGCAGGTAAGACAGATCATCTTGGCTCAGACCAGGGCTCGAGAAATCTGGCATCAAGTTTAATTTCAACATCATCTTCAGCAACAGCAACATCAAACCCTTATGGTCTTCCTTCAGGATGTGAATACTTTATAGTGACAATAGCAATGCTTCCTGACACTGCTATTCATCAACAAGCTTCCTGATCCTTTTGCTTGTTCTTAAGGCAGATAGAAGTGATGGAAGAAACTCCTTCCCCCTCAAAAAAAAGAAAAAAAAAATGTAAATACTTTGAATTCAAATAACTATCTATAACCAGACAGCCCCTTATATGAATTGTGGGTGTTGGGTTTCATTTTTTTTTTAATATCTTTCTTCTTTCTGTACAGCAAATGATCACTGATCTTATCTTAGTTTAATCATCTTATCCTTGTACATACTCTTCTCTTTAAATGATGTAATAAAGAACAAAATTAATATTAAGAAAGATGGTAAAAGTTGAAAATAATGGAATGCATACGTCTCTCCAAACTTTGTTTTATATTGAGGAATAATCTACAGAAATTAATCATCAAAACATGTTTCTTCAATCCCTGAGAGGGTTGTAGTTACAAAGAGATAATTTTGATTTACAAGAAAAAACAGAAAAGCTACTAGTCCAGGTTCCTATACTTGCCAAATCCATAAAAGAAAGGCGAAATCTATAAATCATCTATTATATGCATCACCATCTTCTTCTGAAATGTTGGACAAGAACTTTGGCAAGGATGTGATCCGGGGAAGGTGTAATAGCAAATCGCCGAATGAGTCTTTCCTTAACATACCCTGTGGTTTGCTGCTGGAAGCAGGATCAACAACTCTGTTGCTGCTGTTGTTGTTGTTGTTGTTGTTGTTGTTTTCAGATACAATTCCCTTCATATCATTGGTTTCAGACTTCAATCCAACCGAGATTTCAGAATTGAGCTGCGAGTTTGCAGCGACGTTGGGATCCTTGTACAAAAGGTTGAATAAAGAGTTAACCCTTGGCATGAGAGACTTTTCATCTGGTGCATCGAACTGGATATTATCACTTAGTAACTGCTGTTTCATGATCTCAAATTTCTCCATATTTTGAGGATCATTTCCACCAGCAGAATCAGAGAGAAGTCCAACAAAATCACTCACAGACATAGATTGGTGTAGTCCAGGTACTTTTATCTGACTTGAATCGCTGATGTTCCTTGAATCAGATAATAGCGCAACAAAATCACTCACTGACATAGATTGGTGTAGTCCAGCTACTCCTTCAACCTGACTCGATTCCGTAGGGATTTTAGAATCACAGAGAACTGCAAGGAAATCGCTCAGTGAAATAGATTGGTGTAATCCAGATGCTTCAGTGTGACCACAATCCGTTCGGTTTCTTGAACTGACCGCTTCGGCACTTCCGATTCCTTCATTTGCGCGAGCATCTATCACTAGAGATAAATGACAAACCCAAGCAGATAAAGAATATCCACAATCTTAGTATGGTTCAACAGAAATGAAAAAGAAATTCTAACAAGGAGCTATCACAAGTAACCAGAATGGAAAGTTATCACAATACCTGAGCTGGGCGATGGTGCTTCGTGAGACAGATACATATGTTCAGATGATGACTGAGCCCCAACAGGAGATGCTAAATTCTGAGTCCCAGAGATTGAAGGACCGGTGCTAAGATTCAAATTGCCAAAAGGATGGCCTCTAGATTCACTTGGATCCTCAAAAATAGATTGCCGTGCATCAAAGAAGGGAGAGTCCATAGTTATCTCCGGCTGACAGCTTAAATGGAACAGGCGATGATCACATTGAACGAGCTTCTCAAAATGTTTGTTCATTATCCCTTGAGCACATTGCAAAAAATGCCGCCTAACAGATCACAGGGAGACTATTGTTAACTGAAGTTAGGACATAAGACTTTTTATTCAGACACAAAATGCTAGTTTTCAATTACATGAAACCTTTACTCCTAAGTGCAGAGCAAACACGTATCTGTACCTGTTCATGCTGGCTTGGCCATCAGTAAAATCTGATGTCGCCTGCCACAATGTATGTTTTCTAGGCTGTGGGTTTGTTTCCCGGAAAAATAAGGGCTGCCTAGCAAGCTGAAACATAAGACCAGTGATTAGAGTTGCACAAGAGCATAGGTTGGAAAAACAAATAGAAAATGAGAGTGAATATTATACCACGAGAGTCAATGTTCCAGGTCCATCTTCAGGACAGTCTGCCTTTAAAGCCAAAATATCTGACCATTGGATCTCAATTTTACTCTTAAGACCTTGTTCCAACACTTCCCAAACAAGTTTGTGTTTTGCAAAGTAACACTTTGCCACCAAATCACCTTCATACCTCGACTTATACTACCAAAAACGAAACAGAAACAGTGTCAAGTCCGATCCTAATAGCACCATGAAACATATATATCAAAACGAAACATTTCTTAGTGCTCACCTCCCACTGCCCGATCTTCAAAAGCGAAGCAGGAAAGTTGGAAGCTTTCAGCTTCTCAATACTACCTGGCGCCAAAGTCGCTCCAACTGGTGCAGCAGTAATACCTTTACTTTCTTTCTTAACAGCAGAGCCAGCTGCACCAGCTTGCACTGTTTTGGCTTTCGGGTCACCACTTTGCGTTAACCTCATCTGAATCAAATCCAACAAAGATGGACTCTTCCTAAGACTCAGTCCAAGAGGACTCGGCTCATCAAGCGGGTTATACTTAGCTGGTGCCATTGGTGACGAGCTTGTCCCAGAGCTCCATAACTAATTCAATGCAAGATTAAAAAGAAAAATCAGATTAATATATCCCTTCCAAAACATTAATTGCAACAAATAATCACAAGATTATCATAAAACAAGCTTAACGAGCTATCAACATAAATTAAAAACATCGTGGCTTACAATTTATTTTTTATCAAGAGGCTTAAAGACTACGCTTTGGTGTCAAATAGTGGCAGAAACAAAACAGGTCAGCTAATCTGAAATAAGAGAAAGAACAAACCTTAGATCGTTTGTTGAGAGGACCATGCTCTTCTTCTAAATCATCTTCTACGATCTCCAATTTCACCGGTAACTCATCTCGGCACTTCGCCGCCAATTCAGACTCCGGTCTAATACCTCCAGATTTCCTCATTTCCACCATCCAAAAACGAACCTTCTCTCCCAGAATAATCTCAAAATCAGTTAAATTCGGATAACCCGCCAAAGAAATCCAAGAAACAGAAAATTAAAAGTTGGAATTTTTGACAAAGGATTTTATCTGAACGCGAGAGAGAATCAAGCAAACCCTAGAAATTAGAGTAATACTAACATTTATTGGGATCTCTCTTTCTCTCTCTCTCTCTCTTTGATTGTAAAAAAGGATTCTCCTGGCGGCTATCGACGCGCGAATCTCGCTGTTGGACCGCCACGCGCTATCCAAATGTTACGAAAAGGAAAATACAAGTGCTATGAAACTACCAAACTAGCCATCAAATTAGACGAAATAAATCAGGGGTAATACTGTCATTTTGGCTTCCATTAAATATTTAGTTAATTCGCTGGCGAACAGCCAGTAGTTCTCGATATATTGGATGGGTCCCATATTTGCTTTTCTTCATGACGGCTATAGATAGAGAATTTGCCACGTGTCATCTTGTCTTAATTATTTACAGTTTTTTGTGTTGTCACTAGTCAAACTATATGTTTTCTTAACCCACTTTTGGTAATTGAACATAAAATTAAATTCAACCTTATCTTAATCCTACACAATTGAAATCAACTTTTTTAACTTAAAAAGTTGAACAAGATTTGGTAATAAAATATTTTGGAATAACAGTTGTCTACATCATCAAATTGGTTTTAATCAAAGTTGGATATATCTTTGCAATTTATATTTAAATGCAATTCTATAATGGTAAAGCCTCTTTGACAACAAGTATTCTAATCTTTTACAATAATTTGGTACAAGTTTGATTACCGTACACATTAGCATATATTAACTATCTAATAAGATTCCAAAAGCTTGAAAATAATTTTGACCTAACGAAATTGAGTGTTAAAGGTCCTGTATCTACGGACGTCCCTCTCCTATAGAATGGCAAATAGAGAAAAATAAATAATGACTCTTAGCTATTCTTGTCAAATTATAAGTCACACACAAACAAAACACAAATAAAAACAAAACAAAACTACCCTCTTGTCTTTTCTTTTTCCTCATCTCTCTTCTGTTCGTGTGTGTGAGATTTCTTCTGTTGTTTCAACTTATCAACATCATTAAAAGAAACAAAATTGGAGGAGGAAGAAGAAAGATCAAATTGTAAATGGAGAATGATATATTACCTTTAAGCGTTATGTGAGATCCATCTTCATATTCGAGATCGATCATTGATCATTCATTAGAATCATAATGCCTATGTCAGATCCACGGGCGGGACAAGTTTTTATTTGTCTCATTACGTTATTTCTGTTCTTATCAATTGCTGTTGGAGGAGGTTGTCTAATTGCATACACAGTTCTTCCTTATCCACCAATCTGGCTCTCTTACCTCGGCATTGTCTTTGTTTGTCTTCCTTGGTTCTTTTGGCTCTTAACCTTTGCATACCGTATTCTTTCACGCACTTTTGGATTTAGGATGGTTATTGGATCCAGTGGTAATAATAACAACACAACTGCAGAGTCACGAGATGTTGACCCTCCTGAGCAAGAGCCTACTGATCAAAATGATCCAGAGACAATAGCTCATCCACAAGGACAAGTTCTTGTGTCGGTTGAAGGTAATCAATCGAAGAAAAGAATGTCAACGTCCAGCAATTCTACTGTTGGATCGCATGAAAGTGAGATGCCATTAGCTACTTCTATGGGATCATGATTCATGATCAGATATGTTTTGACACATAAAGGGATCTTGCCATAGATAGCATCAGAATGGAAATGCTCAGCAGATTCTTAGCCTCTTTGTAAACATGGAAAGTTTTGCTTTTTTACTTTTACATTTTGTATCTTATACAGATAGATTTGTAGATTCAACATGAAAAGAAAGAAGTTTATACCTTCTCAAACCCAAAACCCTCAAAGTTGACATAGTTTTTCATTGAAATCAAGCAAGAATGTTTGTTTATAGCTTGAGATTTTCTAGGGTAGATCAACATCTAAGATTTATGAATCTTTTTATTGTAATTTTTGTATATATCTATAACTAGTTTGGTAATATAATAATTCTGCGTGAAGCTTTTGATTTTAGGCTAAAACTTGCAGGCTTTTTAACTTGACATACAAAGCCAAGTTATCAAATTGTCGTGTTCTAAATCACAATTGAACCGAAGCGGATTGGACATCAATTGCATAAACCGGACTTGAGTCGAATTAATTTTGAATGAAAGGATAACTCTTTGGGACAGACGAGTGTTTTTTAGTTTGAGACTTACTATGTCTCTCGCGCGAACGAATTTCCTCACTTCTTCATTTCTCTCATCGAGCCATGACTTGCGAATTCCTTACTCTAGAGCGGTACTATCTTACCCTCGTTGCCAGAAACACCGGATTCTCTGTGCTGCGAAGCGAACAGGGAAGCGGAGATACCCTTCCGAGAGGAGGAAATTGAGGGCAGAGCAGAAGGATGCTGTGGCCAAGGTTAAGAACAAGCTCGAAGGAGTTTGGCGTCTGTATAAGCTCGGAGTTCCTGTCGGAGATGACCCTGGAAAGGATTCCCTTGGGATTTCCGAAGGTTTGCTTCAAGCCATTGCTAAAGTAATTGAGTTTCCGGTGAGTTTACCGGTGAAAATTTCGGAACTTTATCTTATGGGTGTGAAATTATAGCTTGTGTAAGTGGGTTAATGGTATCTGTAAGTTGACAAATTTATTTGAAATTTCCAATATTTCTTTGGCTGGGGTTTCAGGTTGCTTCGATGCTGCCAGAAGAAGCATTTACAGTGATTAGGAAATCTTTTGACGCTAGGAAGGTACTTTTCTATTTGATTCCACATTGGTTATTATATATTATGGTTCAAGTGAGTGAAAGTTTCCATCTTTTGTTCAGATTCTGAAAAAACCAAGTTTGTGTATACTGTGGACTTAGATGTGAATACACTTCTTGAGTTAGAGCCTCGTGCTCATGATTTCATTTTCCGGTTAGAGCCTAAGATTGGGCTTATTGAACATTTGTCTACCGAGAAGAGTGTTTCGGGTGACTTAATCAGTGTTGTAAATGATTGTAAAAAGATCAATAGTGAAACATCATCCGGAGCATATGAACCTCAGATTATTAATGGCTCTGGAGGCACACATCAGCATGGAGGAGGAAGCAGCAAACAGAAAATCGCATTGTTGGGGGTGGTCCATCTGGTTTGTTTGCAGCTCTTGTTCTTGCAGAGTTCGGTGCAGATGTGACATTAAGAAAGGGGACGTGATATAGGTGCTTTGGTAGTTCGAAAGATTTCAGATATGGAGAGTAGTTTCTGCTTTGGCGAGGTATTAGAACCTGCTCTTTTAACTAGCATCATCATAAGTATTTCAGTCTTTTGCTAATTTTCTTGTCGTGAGTTGTTACTACCAAAGTCATATTTTAGCACTTATGCATCCCAGGGTGGTGCAGGTACTTGGAGTGATGGAAAACTTGTTACTCGAATAGGAAAGAACAGTGCCACTGTTTTAGCGGTTAGAATTTTAAGACTTCCAATAGTTAAACAAAAGCATTTCATGCTTGAGTAAAAATAATAATAATGTGACAATTTCTTTAACTGTTACAGGTGCTGAAGACGTTGGTTCGCTTTGGGGCTCCTGATAATACATTGGTCAATGGAAAGCCACATCTAGGAACAGATAAGCCAATTCCATTACTCCGTAATTTCAGACATTATCTTCAAAGTGCGGGAGTAAGTTTTGTCTGTTACTTTTCTATGCTTTTGGGCTTCTCTTGTTCTCTGAACGTCCTCTTTAATTTCATTTGCATAATTAGGTGACTATCAAGTTTGGAACTCGAGTAGATGATTTACTGGTAAAGGATTCTCGTGTTGTTGGAGTCAGGGTTTCGGAGTCAACAGACCAATTGGAGAGTACCTCCCAGAATTTAAAGTTTGATGCAGTTGTTCTTGCAGTTGGTCACTCAGCACGTGACACATATGAGATGCTTCATTCTCGTAATGTTGAATTGACCCCGAAAGATTTTGCTGTAAGTATCTTATAGTTATGTTTTTTCCTTCTTTATTTTTCAGTTTGAATCAAAATATCTGGATACTCTATCTCCCCTGGCTTGAATTTATATCATTTGGTTTTTATCGGTTTTTGTGGACTAGATTGGTTTGCGCATTGAGCATCCTCAGGAGCTTATTAACAGTATACAGGTTGGTTCGGTTACCTTGAAACTGTATATCTTTAGTAAATCAGATTCCATGAGTTTGTTGTACATTAACATTATTTAAGCCTTGACTTGTATATGTAACACCTATGTTCTTGTAGATGGTCTTTCTTTCCAGTACTCAGATTTGGCTAGTGAAGTTCTTAAAGGACGAGGTAAGATACCAGTGGCGGATTATACAGTTGTTAAGTATGTGGATGGTAAGGCTGAAGATCTCTCGCAGTCTTCATCAAAACGCAGTTGCTACTCCTTCTGCATGTGTCCTGGTGGTCAGGTACAGTTTCCTTAAAGAGTGTCTTGCTATTTTTTCTTTGTTTCTTTCTGATTTTTCATGAATAAGCCTGTTTCCATGCATATTCAGGTTGTTCTGACCAGCACAAACCCAACGGAACTCTGCATCAATGGCATGTCTTTTTCTCGTCGTTCATCCAAATGGGCCAATGCTGCACTCGGCGTCACAGTCTCAGCAAAAGACTTTGATTATCTAAATCTTAATGGACCCTTAGCTGGAATTGAGTTTCAGGTATTAATCTGAAAGTGCATTACTACTACTGCTGTTGAGGTATATTCAATGTTTCTTTCTTGATATTTATTATTTTTTAGAGAGAGTTCGAAAGAAGAGCGGCAATAATGGGTGGTGGGGATTTTACAGTTCCCGTACAAAGGGTCACCGATTTTCTGCAAAGCAAGTTATCTGGTAAGTAACATTGTCCTAAAGACTCAATTCTCATTTTATGGCTCGAAACTGTTTTATCTGTTTCTGAATATTCTTGTGCTGCTAAACAGAATCACCTTTACCTCCATCAAGCTATAGATTAGGAGTGAAGTCTGCAAATCTGCATGAACTTTTTCCTGCTCATATCACTGATTCTCTGCGACAGTCTATATATATGTTTGAAAAAGGGGTTGGTTAGATATTTCCTCATACATATATATTGTAAACAAACCCTTATCTTTTGATTTTCTCAAAACTCTTGAACTTTCAGTTACCTGGATTCATCTCAGAGGAAGCACTTCTTCACGGCGTAGAGGTATATGATAAATCATCCTTGTCTTAAATCAGTCTACCCTTAAGACAACAGTTAACTAATAATGTTTCAACTTTATTTAACCAGACAAGAACAAGCTCTCCTGTTGGAATACCTCGAGACAATGAGACCTACGAGAGCACAAGCTTAAAAGGTCTATATCCAGTTGGTGAAGGAGCTGGTTATGCTGGTGGCATTGTAAGTGCTGCAGTGGATGGTATGTTTTCCGCTTTTGCTGTTGCAAAAAGCTTTGATCTCTTCGATGGAACCATAGAGTCAATTATTGGAAAGGCTCAAGGTGCTGGAGTTGTAAAGTACTGATGATGATGATGATGATGAAGAAGACAGACAAAAATATCCATCCATCCCTCTGTTTTTCCTGTCCTTGTTGAGGTACAAGAACATCAATGGGGACTACTTCTTCCTCCGATTTTGAATCATCAGCAACCAGAAGAGAATTTTGCCTTAGTTATGTAAGTAAGTAACCCAAACATTAGCAGTTTAAAAAGCAAATTAGTGTAATATGCAGTGACTAATTTTGTGATTCTTTTTCTATATCTTTTCATAATATTTAGTCTGAAATAAGAAGATTTTGTAGGAAACAAGAAAACGACAAGCTTTAGACAAGCCAAGAAACATTGTGAAGACATTACATATACTTAATAACTCAAGCTAGTCACTAGTGTGGTCAATATAATTATGCTAAGCATGTGAATACCAATCATTATCTGCTTATTTTACTTAATCTGTTAATCACATCAATAAGCCAAGATATATCTTTCATTTCTGCAATTTTTTTTTTCAACAATTGGATCGACAAGATTTGATAATGACAAATCATTAATTAGATCATCTTAACCACCCGACTGAGAACAACTCGGCAATTCTTAATATAAAGGAGTATAATGGTAGCTTTATAACAGTAATCACGATAATAAAAGATAATAATAAAATCATATTGGTCTTTTATCAAATCATTTTTATATAGTACTCTTATTTAAATAGTATAGTTGACCTCCTTTGCTTTCTATCTTGAGTACACAATATATATGCAACTGTGTACTTTCTCTCATTAACCGGATGCAATAGACATGTATTATTTTCAATAATTGAATTTACGAAATCCAAATCCTATTTATAGTCCAAAATTTCCTTTTACAATCTCATAAAATATTACGTGGGATTAGACAACTCTGTACAGTTAAACTCTAGTGAAGAAAACAACATAGATGAACTTAACCATTGACTAAATGCAGATTCCGATGTATAATACATGTATCTAAGTAGCATATTTCATTTGCGCGGATGCTAATATTGTTCTTAAGCATAAACAAATATATATATTAATCTTCTTTTACTCTTTTGAAGAAGGTAAAAGCTTCTTAGATCCATTATCCGACCACAGGAGACTAGACAAGTACATATGTCATAACATAATTACAAATGTTGCTAGGTTCAATGATTCTGAAAGTTCTGGCAGTACGTACATGTGTAGCCAATATAAAACAACATATATCTTAACAATAAAAAATTGAGTAGCAAAAAGAGTTTGTAATATTAATATTATTATTAAATTGATAGAAACTCCAAGTAAAGTTGGACCAAGACTCCACAGGAGAAGGGACACATAAAAAGAAAGAGAGACAAAGGTCTATAGAAGGCTTAAGATCATTTGATATGTCCAAATCATCTCATGTGGGAGCAAACAATATTGTGTTTATTATTTGTTTCTATTTTAAATATGTGTTTTTATTGGGTTTTATACTACTAAACCTCATACTAACTAGTGATATTGATTGTTTATAAAATAAGATATTGTCGAATTCTTCTCAGTTTGGTAGTTAGGATAATCTAACTAATCATTAAAAGTTCGATTACTCTCCACTATATTATATAGTAGATTAAAAAGAAATTTTAGGAATAAACTTTATACAATATATATAAAAAAAATACAATGTAGATAATGACCAAACATACATCATGTGTAGCCATCTTAATTTCCATTTTTTCCCTAAATTTTGTTTTATATATCTATTTTCAATATTATATTTCTTGAGTTTTTTTCCTCATAACTCTTATGAATTTAGGTAAGGTTGGATGGGAAAAGTAACCGAATGTAAATACACTAAGCTTTCGGGCGTAAAATGCCTATTTCTATTTATTTAATTTTACAAAAGGTGTTTAAGAAATCGAAGCAATCATCAGTTTGATAAACTTGTCACGTTTTGTCTCGACCCATTTCAATTTCATAATTTCAATAACGATTTACTCAACTGAAAAAACAAATTCAAAATTAGCTTAAACCAAAAAAGAAAGAAGCTAAAATTATCTAAAATTTAGTCTTTTTAGCAATTCAACTAAACAAGAGTTATTATTTATCACTCGACTCGAAATCTAATAAATTATTTTTAACAAAAAAAAAGAAACCTAATAAAGAATTCAAACATTGGTTTATAAAAAATTAAATTAATAATTATTTAATTGTTAGTATGTTGTAGTGACCTCAACGAGCAAAAATGAAGACTCTTTAATATCAAAATTAGGTGGCGCGAAAATAACGCCCTCTCTCTCTTTGATCTCGAACCCATCCCTTTAAATCTCCCGATCAATTCCATCTCCGTCGTTTTTGCCCTCTCACGACCAATCTTCATTGCCGGCGAACCTTTTTCACGATTCGCAGCTTCATTATTTAACTCCGATCGTTTCCGTAATACCAATTTCGATCTGGAAGGGCGAGAGGAGAATCACGGGACTTGCTTACTTTGGGAATCTAAGGGGTTTTAATTTCTATTCGATAACTTCCTGGTAAGATTTTCTATTACCCATCTTCAGATACTTCGGATCTCTTAGGTTTTAGCTTCTACATTGGTGTCATCAATCCCAATTTTTTGATTCTATTCATAATCGGAAGAACCCTAGAGTTTCTGGGGTATGAAATTTTGATAACTGCGATCTCAGATTCATGAGTTAGAAAAAAGGGAATAACGGTTGTTCTTTTTGGTGATTGAATAGAAGAAACTACGAATCTCATTTTGTTGAGACGTCGATCTCTTGTTCCGGTATGCGGTATCTCGAGGATTAATTACATAAAAATTGGTTTTTTTCCTAGAAAGTTACTAAATTTGATCAATTAAAAGAGTCTGTCTCATGAGAGACACAAGTCGTGTTAATAACTGACAAAATTGTCTTTTGAATTTTTCGTCAGAACCATCTCATTCACTTAGGAACAGAAATTTTCTTTTTTTATGTTTTTCAGTCTGAAAATTTTCATTGATCTTCTCCACTCACCCTTCACTTTTCTCGAGAAAATGAAGTGTTTTTCTTATATTATCAAAATTATATCACCATGAATCAGTCATCACTGTTAGTGCATTTCATCACTTTTCTCTATCACCCTATGATTTACTGGGTACGGATCTTGATTCTTCAATCCACGTGGTCCCTTATTTGGAGAAAACACCAAAACCTGACAAATGTCCATGTTTTGTTTTGCTAATTGGTTAAATAAGATCCTTTTACTGGTACAAATCTTACTTTGTGACACGTATTCTTATAATTTGGAACTGCTAAATTTTGTTTAGTAAGTTTATTGTCGGCGAGGTGGTAAATGAAGTATCTTTTGTTATCCTTTGTTCTCTTTAGAGGTGTTGTGATGTTGACGCAAAGAAGAAGATTGGTTTATACATTGAACCGAAATCACCATTGAATTTCCCAGTACATCTGACCATGGCATTTCCGTGACAAAGACAATGGAAAAGATTCTTCCTTTGAAACCCTTCTAATAGAAAATTATCCGTGATCTTGTGAACTGATACTAACTAGTTTGAACTCAACTCACTTTTCTCTCTCTCTTGTTTGACCATTGTTTTCTACTTCTACACAAATTTCTTATCCTTCCACTGCTAGTTCTCTGCATTTTTATTTTATTTTATAGTTATGATAAGTAAAATGAAATCGTCATTATCCATGGGGTAGTCTTGATCTAAGTTTCTGTTGTAAAGGTAGAGTCTTTTTTTTTTTTTCTCACTTTTCTTTGTTTGGGCTGTTCAACATTCTTTGCTCTTTTTGCGCATGGGCTGTCAATGAGGTATCTTACTTTTTCTCCTGGGTTTTCGGTTTCTTGCAGAATAAAGATACTTCAATTACAGCAAGTTGAGCTGTTCTTATTGTTTAGCTCGAATGCAGAATGAAACGAGGGTCGTGAACTGCTAAATCCAATCAATGCAAGTTTGCTTTGATAGCTTGAATGGATGTAGCGACAGATACTTCAAAGCGGCGTCTTGTTCCATCTGAGAAGAATAATGCAGTTGGTGTCACTCGCCGTCCTCGAACATCGGAAGTCAGTTCAAGATACAGATCACCGACGCCAACCAAAACTGGGCGATGCCCTTCCCCAAGCGTCACAAGGCCAACAGTGTCTTCGAGCTCTCAATCTGTGGCCGCAAAAAGAGCAGTTTCAGCAGAGAGGAAGCGTCCTTCAACGCCTCCATCTCCAACTAGTCCCTCAACGCCGATACGTGACATATCTATAGATTTACCAGCTTCATCTAGGAGGCTATCTACAGGTCGTTTGCCTGAAAGCTTATGGCCTTCCACTATGAGAAGCCTTAGTGTTTCGATGCAGTCTGATTCTGCGTCAGTCCTTGTTAGTAAGAAGGAGAAACCGGTTACTAGTTCTTCTATTGATCGAACACTGAGACCTTCTTCGAATATAGCTCAAAAACAAAAGGTTGAAACGACCTCTATATCAAGGAAGCCTACGCCAGAGAGGAAAAGAAATCCATTACAAGGGAAAACCAATGTATCTGATCTTTCAGAGAATTCAAAACCTGCAGATGGTCCTCATAGTCGGTTAATAGAACAGCATCGATGGCCGAGTAGAATTGGTGGAAAGATAACTTCAAATTCTTTAAACAGAAGCTTGGATCTTGGCGACAAGGCTTCTAGGGGTCTGTCAACTTTGGGCACTGGAATGGCGCCGTCTCTTAGGAGAATGTCACTACCATTGTCCAGCAGTTCGAAACCTTTGCATAAAACTTCTAGTAACACATCTAGTAATGGTGGATTAGTGTCTCCAACAAAGTCGGAAGATAATAACATAGCTCAAACTTCTGGGTCTCAAAGACTTTTGTCTGCAGGTTCGTTAGATAGAGCAACCTTAGCAACCGCTGTAGCTAGGTTGCATCCATTGTCTGCACCTGGATCTCGCCCTGCTTCACCAAGTAGAACATCGTTTTCGTCTTCATCGTCTATTACCCGAGGCATAAGTACGTCGAGAGGAGTGAGTCCATCAAGAGGACTAAGCACTTCGAGAGGAGTGAGTCCATCAAGAGGATTAAGCCCTTCAAGAGGTGTAAGTCCTTCAAGAGGGTTAAGTCCGTCACGTGGCACAAATTCCTCCTGTTTTGCTAGACCATCAACTCCACCTTCAAGAGGGATGAGTCCTTCACGGATAAGACAAACCAGCACTTCCACAGAATCGAGTACCACAACTTCGGTTCTCAGCTTCATCACAGATGTCAAGAAAGGCAAAAAGGCAAGCTACATCGAAGATGTTCACCAACTGCGCCTGCTTCACAATAGATATTTACAGTGGCGGTTTGCGATTGGACGAGCTGAATCTGTAATTTATATTCAAAGATTAACTTCCGAGGTGCATAATAATTCTGTCCTCTATAACATGACCGTTGCTTCAACTGATTGATCCAGAAAAGTCTGAAAATTCACGTCTTGACTTTCAGGAAACTCTATTCAATGTGTGGCAAGCGATATTAGAACTACAGGATCATGTGACCCGGCAAAGGATAGGCTTACAACAGCTAAATCTAGAGATCAAACTCAACACACTATTAAACGATCAGGTGGGTTCTGAAAAACTGTAAGAACCGACTTTGCATTTGTAAGAGTACACCATGCTTATGCATAAATATGTGCACAGATAGTGAGCCTTGAAGAGTGGGCCACACTTGAAAGAAACCATGTTAGTTCTTTAGTTGGAGCCATAGCAGATTTAGAAGCAAATACTCTCCGGCTTCCAACAACTGGAGGAACAAAGGTATATTTCTTTACCTCTGTGAAGATCTATGGAAATGAAGTAGTAGAAGATTAAAAATATATTGATCTTTTAGAACTTCTCTTCCTATAGGCGGACATTGAATCTTTGAAAATAGCTATGTCCTCGGCCCTTGACGTAATGCAGGCTATGGGATCGTCCATTTGGTCTTTACTCTCAAAGGTGAGACCTTTCTAACAAAGCTATTTTCTTTATTTCTCCTCTTGACAAAACTCTGAAGCGGGTGCACTGTTCTCTATGATTTGTACTTGCAGGTGGAAGAGATGAATAAAATGGTCACGGAACTTGCTCTTGTAGTTACAAAAGAGAGCTTTATGCAAGAAAAATGCGAAGATCTTCTGGCCTCAACCGCGATTATGCAGGTAACAAAAACAATCCAATAATTTCATGGAAGATGATTTTGGTCAAATGAAATGAACCAAGATTTGGTTGCGTGGAACAGATAGAAGAGTGTAGCCTCAGGACTCATCTAATACAAACTAGGCAAGATGAAGGAGAAGATGCAGAAGAGATTCCTCCATTGTTGCCAATAAGCAAGTTTCCATGGCCATAAATAACACAAAGCTTACAGTTCCGACACTCTCAACACTGATCACCTGTATATTTCTCTTTGATGCCCACATTTCTCATGTCGAGATCCTTTTTTTGATCTTTGCTTGTTGAAGTTTTATTATTCTTTTTTGGTATGAGACATTAGCATAGGAGAAAAAGAAAGTGTAAGATCACGAGTTCGAAAGTCTTAGGATAAAGAAAAAGGAAAATTCAATTGTTCACATATTAGCTCTGATGTTGAGGAATGTGGGTAGTATAGTTTATTATTTATGTTTGTCGAAATTTAGCTTCAATTAGTGTAGAAATCATAACAAAAATTAATTTTAGGGTTGGTTTTGCCTTCTCTATTATATGTTTTTCTATATATGGTAAAGATAAAATGGTAATAACCACTTTGAAAGTAAAGATAAAATGGTAATAACCATTGATAACGAAAGAATGCAAAATGAGTTTTGCTTCGTTTTCCTCGAAAGCAGAAAACCAAATGCTTCTAAGAACAGTATCGGCCGCCACTGCCGAGACAACCGTCGCAGTGATAAAGAATAACGTTTTTCTCGATCTCTTCAAAAAAATCAACCTATATCTCTCACCTTGCACAAACCCATGCTCAGATCATTATCCATGGCTTTCGATTCGACTTATCATTGCTCACCAAGCTTACCCAGCGACTCATCCGACCTCGGCGCCATTTACTACGCACGCGACCTTTTCCTCTCCGTTCAGATTCCTGATGTTTTCCTCTTCAACGTTCTCATGCGCGGCTTCTCCGTCAACGGATCACCTCACTCTTCGCTTTCTCTGTTCGCCCATTTAAGGAAATATACTAATCTCAAGCCCAACAGCTCCACCTATGCCTTCGCTATCTCGGCGGCTTCCGGGCTTCGTGAAGATAAAGCTGGCTGTGTTATTCATGGTCAGGCGGTCGTTGATGGTTATGATTCAGAATTACTGCTTGGTTCGAACATTGTTAAGATGTATTTCAAGTTTTGGCGGGTCGAAGATGCTAGGAAGGTGTTCGACAGAATGCCTGAGAAAGACAGTTTTGTGGAACACGATGATATCAGGGTACCGAAAGAATGAAATGTATGTGGAATCTATTCAGGTTTTCAGGGATTTGATAAACGAGAGCTCTACCTGTTTGGACTCGACTACTCTGCTTGATATACTTCCTGCTGCTGCAGAGTTGCAGGACCTGAAACTTGGGATGCAAATCCATAGTCTTGCGACAAAAACTGGGTGCTACTTCCACGACTTCGTTCTTACTGGTTTCATCTCATTATATTCGAAGTGCGGAAAGATTGATATGGCAAGTGTTCTGTTTCGAGAGTTTCCTAGACCAGATTTAGTAGCTTACAACGCAATGATCCATGGGTACACATCCAATGGAGAGACGGAGCTCGCTTTAAGCCTGTTTAAAGAACTAGTGTTATCAGGAGCAAGATTGAAGTCAAGTACGCTGGTGAGTCTGGTCCCTGTCTCTGGTCATCTTATGCTTATAGATGCCATTAATGGTTACAGCTTGAAATTGGGTTTCCTGTCTCAACAGCGTTAACCACTGTTTACTGTAAATTGAATGAAATAGAATCAGCTCGGAAGATGTTTGATGAGTCTCTGTACAAAAGCTTGCCGTCCTGGAATGCAATGATCTCAGGCTATACCCAAAACGGGTTGACGGAGGATGCGATATCCCTCTTCAGAGAAATGCAGAAGTCTGAGTTCAGTCCAAACCCAATCACATTAACTTGTATTCTATCGGCTTGTGCGCAGCTAGGAGCGCTGAGTTTGGGAAAATGGGTACATGACTTAGTTAGGAGCACAGATTTTGAGTCTAGTATATATGTGTCAACGGCTTTGATTGGTATGTATGCCAAGTGTGGAAGCATTGCAGAAGCACGGCAGTTGTTTATCTTGATGCCGAAGAAGAATGAAGTTACATGGAACACCATGATTTCTGGTTATGGACTTCATGGACATGGACAAGAAGCTCTGAATATCTTCTCTGAGATGTTAAATTCCGGCATTGCACCGACACCAGTCACTTTCCTCTGCATTCTTTACGCTTGTAGTCATGCTGGACTGGTCAAAGAAGGTGATGAAATATTCAATTCCATGATCCACCAGTATGGTTTTGAACCATCGGTCAAGCATTACGCCTGTGTAGTTGATATTCTTGGCTGAGCAGGACACTTGCGGAGAGCATTGCAGTTTATAGAGGCAATGCCGATTGAGCCTGGTCCTTCTGTATGGGAAACACTACTAGGAGCTTGTAGGATTCATAAAGACACAAATCTTGCCCGAACAGTCTCAGAGAAGCTGTTTTGCTGTCGAATGTAGATCCAGACAATGTAGGATACCATGTTTTGCTGTCGAATATTCACTCAGCTGATAGAAACTATCCTCAGGCTGCTACGGTCAGACAAACCGCAAAGAAGAGGAAACTAGCCAAGGCTCCTGGGTACACCCTAATAGAAATAAGTGAGACCCCTCATGTCTTTACCTCAGGTGATAAGTCACATCCACAAGTAAAAGAAATCTATGAGAAGCTGGAGAAACTTGAAGGGAAGATGAGGGAAGCTGGTTATCAACCTGAGACTGAGTTGGCCTTGCACGATGTGGAGGAGGAAGAAAGGGAGCTGATAGTAAAGTTTCACGGCGAGAGGCTAGCCATTGCCTTTGGTCTCATAGCCACTGAGCCAGGGACTGAAATCCGTATAATAAAGAATCTTCGGGTTTGTTTCGACTATCACACTGTAACCAAACTCATCTCAAAATCACAGAGAGAGTAATTGCTGTAAGAGATGCCAACCGCTTCCATCACTTCAAGGACGGTGTTTGTTCTTGCGGTGATTATTGGTAGTTACTTGTTTAGGCCTCAGCACAAGTCATATTGTAGTCATCAACATTTCATTACTCATAATTGATAATTCTTTTTTGGCTCACTAAAAAATGATTTCTTGTTACAAACTATATAACTGAACTTAAAAGTTGAGAACTTGTGGTATACAAAATGGTTGAGGAAGATATCTTCATTCAAACAATCTACTTCTATGGTTACGGATTCATGGAATGCAAGAAACATAGTAGAAAAAGGAACTATATAGATAACTTTCTGAACATTTACCAGACAATATATTCACTCTTCAGACAATTGTGCCCGGCGCTCCAATCAACATCATTTACATCACGTTGCAGGTATCCCTGCTGCTGAAACTTCATCATCCGCTGGCTTTTTCTTCTTTTTTGGAGGTGGTTCTTGCACTTTCCGAATAACTTCCTTGTTTGGCACCAACACAATAAACAGATTTCTGTCCCGAAAGTTTTTGCTCTCCTCAGTTGCAAGCTGCAGGATACTGACAAGTTTTAGTGACTCAACAAACAAGATCCATTCTGGCACATTCACAGGTAAATTCAATACTAAGCTTCAATTAGAAAAGAGAGGAG
The DNA here is from genome assembly GCA_963920545.1 of Lepidium didymum. Lineage (NCBI taxonomy): Eukaryota > Viridiplantae > Streptophyta > Magnoliopsida > Brassicales > Brassicaceae > Lepidium > Lepidium didymum. The sequence continues at coordinate 3,485,892 of OY986980.1, forward strand.
GGAAAATTATGCACCTCTCCTACTTCATTCTGGAAACGTTTAAGCAGCGCAATAGCAATATTTCTGAACTCGTTCTCTCGGCCTTTCATGTTTACAATCACTTTAACCTGAATGTATTACAAGTCCAGCAGCACCAAATTGTAATTAGTAAGGGACAGAACTCGCCTGTTTATGATCTGGTACCAACATAAGAGGTAAATTGGGAGAAACCTTATCACCATCTTGCAAGAACTTCCGCGCTGCTCTCATGCGTACAGAATAATCATGCTGATCGATGTTATAACTACCGGAGAAACAAAAAGGAGAAACCTTTTGAGAAGAACCAAATCTAAACAAAACATTGCAACGTCACAGACAAAAGAGAGTTATATGGCTTTTTTACCCCATTTTAAGCTCCTTCAAGTCCATGCGAGTAGCTGACATAGAAACAAGCTTCAGTTACAATCAATTCGTGTAGATTACGATACAGTAAGCAAGCTTAAAGTTTTAACATTATCTCCAGTTAAGCAGAGAAGAATGATCAAAATACTTTTCTTCTGCTGTTCCTTTTTCCTCTTTTGCTGTTCGTATCTGTATTTACTGATAGAGAAATAAAAGGAAAAGAATCATTCTCCTTGAAAAAATCCTTTACACAATCCATATGATACAATCAGCCATTTGTAAGATAATTCACCTGTAATCCATCATTTTGACAACCGGTGGATCCGCATCCGGGGAAAGAATCACCTAAAAACCAAAATCCGGCATACGAAATACTTAGTGATAATTCTTCTCAGAAAGGTATTTATATAAGCTCTGAAACTTCAAAGAAAGGCAAACCAGATCAAGCTCAGCTTCATCAGCTCTTCGAACTGCTTCGTCTTTGGAAACTATACCAAGCTGAAGAAGAAGAAACTGGAAATTTTCAAAGGTTCCATTTTGTTGCTGAAATCAAACCTGAAACACTGAGGCACTTCACTTACCATGTTCTGTTCCCCATCAATAAGCCTAACAGTGGCTGATCTACTCAGCAGAAAGAAAATATCAATACATAAAAAAAAATCGAACTTTAGCTATAGAAAGTGCAGCTCAATCAAAATTCAAACTTTCCACCGTCACCTAATAGCTGAGATATCAAGCGCATCATCACCATCAGCTTCTTTCTGTCTACCTCGTCTATCTCCGGGAAATCTAGAGCCTCCGCCACCTCCGTAACGGCAAGTGATGACAGGGGAACCACGATAATAAGGGGAGAGAGAAACAATTGACAATTCAGCTAAATAGAGACGAAGACCAAAGAGTTTAGATTTGAAAGGTGATTGCTGATACGACACCGTTTTGGTGGCTCCGGCAAGAATGGCGTTGAACCCAACGGTGCTGGTGACCCCAGCCATGTCGCTTCAGAGTCAGAGCTTCTCTACAAATTGGAGAAATCACAAAATAGAAAAATATATAATAAAATAAATAGAAAAAATAAAGCTCTTATCCAGATAATACACAAGATTGATATCCATAATGGAATAATACTTCACTATTTCAGATGTCTTATTTAACATACTTATCAATAAAAAAAACAATATAATTCGTTTGACAAAAAAAAAAAAAACAATATAATTCATAACATATAAATTCGCATATCTACTATATAATAATAATAAAAATTCTAAAAATATTTTTTTAGATTATAGCTATTACATGCCACTTAAAATAATACTTTTTCAATTAAAAAATAATTATTGTAATGAAAGTAATATTCTTTCTTTTTTGTTGTGAGAGCAAAGATAATTCTTTTATACTACAAAATAGTATCTCAAAAATCGAAATGTATCAAAGACAAAGCACTCAAGTTCACGTATCATTATTTTATTAAAAAAGGTTTAATGATAGATTCCAAAATGTTAAGCTTTTGGCCCAAACCCTAAAATGGCTGGGGCATGCTAAAAAGTAAATAAAAGCATCTTCAACGCTCTGCGCCGCGTTCTCTCCTTTTCTTTCTCTCTTCTCCTCCTTCACTCTGGTAAGCTTCTGCAATTCTTCCTTTTCCTTCCTTTTTTTTCTTCCTTTTTCATGTCTATGTCTCTATTGGTGAACCCGATTGTCTGAGGCTTGTAGCAACTTTACCATTTAGATTAGTTGTGGGCCGGTAACTACTTGTTTGCGTTGAGTTGCTTTCTGTGACGAAGAAACCCTAATTGAGTGGTTATTTTGCAGTTTCAGGATCGAATCTGCTTCTTCTATCCTTCTTTTATCGCGAACGAAAGATTCGAGTGATGCAGCAAGCTGACTCGGTGATAAGTTTGAGGCCTGGAGGTGGTCGTGGAGGAAACAAATTCTTTGCCCCTCGCTCCACCTTATCTTCTTCCTCTGATCTTATCAATGGTGGAGACGCTCCTTCTTTCGCCGTTAAGGTATCCAAATCTTCCGTTTTCTGTTTGTCTTATTCTGGGATTTTGTTGTTATCAAGTTCGTGTTAGTTACATGAGCTGTAGATTTGAGGGTGGGATTCGTTTTTGTGGTATTTAATTGGATTATGGATGAAGTTTGGATCTTTGCTGATTCTTAAGTTCAGATTTTCTGTGTTGAACATTTTGAAATGTCCTAATTCTTGGTGGGGCACTTAAGTAATGTGACCTTGCTGTAAATGTGGACAAAGATCAATATTCGTAGGCTTTTAGGTGGGCAATCTATCAGTTTTTGATGCTCATAAAGAACCTATATACATATATAGTACATTTATTGATTTGAAGTCATGCTTATTCAGCCCAACTATGTTCTTCATCTGTCGCATTAATTTTTGAGGTCGAAAGTTAATGGCTCTTTTTGGTGTTTTGTAGAGAGGTGACTCACGATTTGAGGGTCGTGAGCTTTTGCGGTTCACCCGAGAACAGTTGCTTGAGTTGAGAAAGGTAATGTTACTTTCAATGCATAGACGCGCCACTTTACTTATTTTTCTTTGTTTTGCTCAAAGAGGTAAATTTTGAGTGGTAGCTCTTCTACTGGTTTAGCATCTCTCAGGTGCCAAGTTGATTCCTTATTTTGTCAATATGTATATATTCCCCTAAATTAAATCATTTAGAGATCCTATTGTGCAGGCAATCCAAGTCTCTGATGAAATCCTGAAGCTCAATCAGGAAATTGCAGCTGATCTCTTTGGTGAAGAGCAGACCTGGGGCCGTGCTGAAAGTAAGGTGAGTGTTTTTCTTTTCCGTTCACTTTCATTTAATATTTCTAGCTTTGTCGAAAAACCAAGGATAACTTGACTAATTTATTATATTATTATTCTTGTTTGGTGTTTTCAGCCTTCAAACCCACTTCAAAATCGTTTCTCAGAGCCTGATAACCGGGATTGGCACAGTCGTGTACCAGTTGCTTCGCCAAGTAAAGAAAGTTCAAGGGAAGACCAGCGTGAACCTAAATATACGCATACAGAATCAAATCAAGGGGTGGGTATCTACTATTTTGGAATTTTATTGTGACAATTCGTTAGTTATTGCTTGTAACTAACATTATAACTTACTGAAACAGTCTGGCCCTACTCCTGTCCTGGTGAAAGCAGAGGTACCATGGTCGGTTAGGAGAGGAACCCTTTCAGAAAAGGACCAAGTCCTCAAGACTGTAAAAGGGTATTGTACTCTTCATGACTATAATGAGTGGTCGTTTTGTGTTTGGGGTTATTTGCGTTATTTGGTTGACTAAATTATATAATTCTACGTCTCTGCAGTATTCTGAACAAGCTGACTCCTGAGAAGTACGATCTCCTTAAAGGTCAATTAATTGACTCTGGGATCACGTCTGCAGACATCCTCAGGGTAACCCCCGTTCTGTGTGCATTGGCTTGTTTGTAGCTCTCTCTTCGCTGCATGATTTATTCTTTTTGCTGAATGCAGGGAGTGATACAGCTGATTTTTGAGAAGGCTGTACTAGAGCCTACATTTTGTCAGATGTATGCTCTTTTGTGTTTTGATATCAATGGAAAGCTTCCATCATTCCCATCAGAGGAAGAAGGTGGGAAAGAAATAACATTCAAAAGAGTGCTTTTGAATAATTGCCAAGAAGCATTTGAAGGCGCTCACAAATTGAAGGAAGAAGTCAGACTGATGACTGATCCAGGGCAAGAAATGGAACGCAGGGACAAGGAGAGGATGGCTAAACTTCGAACATTAGGAAATATCCGTTTAATTGGTGAACTTTTGAAGCAGAAGATGGTACCCGAGAAGATAGTTCATCACATTGTCCAAGTAATTTGACTCGTGCTATATTTTCCTACCGTTGAAATTTTATTGCATGTGATATATTTTTGTAGAACTCATGGTATTTTTGTGTCTGGTCACAGGAGCTTTTAGGACTGGACAATAAAGTTTGCCCTGGAGAGGATGATGTAGAGGCTCTCTGTCAATTTTTCATCACAATTGGGAAACAACTCGATGAGAGCCCAAGATCACGGGGTATAAACGACATGTACTTCGGTCGTTTGAAGGAACTAGCAATGCACCCGTTGCTAGTTCCACGTCTGAGATTTATGGTCCGTAATGTTATTGATCTTCGAGCTAACAATTGGGTACCAAGAAGAGAGGAGGTAAGGGTTTATAGTACCTGTTCTGATCCGTAATTCCTTGAGTATCTGTCTATACTGACGTTTTGTTCGTGCTGTATAAACTGGCAGATGAAAGCCAAGAAAATCACTGAGATTCATTCGGAGGCAGAAAAGAATCTTGGGTTGCGCCCGGGTGCTATGGCGAATATGAGAAATAATAGCAATCGTGGTAGTGCTGATGCCGGTGTAGCTGAAATTCTTGGCTCTGGAAACTTACTTGGACGTTCTGGTACCGGAGGAATGATGCCCGGAATGCCAGGCACTAGGAAGATGCCAGGGAGACCTGTAACAGATGATGATGGTTGGGAGATGGCACGGTCTCGTTCAATGCCTAGAGGCAATAGGCAGAATCCACATCCCACTGGACGTGTTCAGTCTCCGGTTATCATTGACAAGTCAATGTCGCTTAATTCAAGGATGCTTCCTCAGGGAAGTGGAGGTCTAATGATTGGTAGACCAAGTGCCCTTTTGCAAGGTAGTGGTGCCGAACCGCCTAAACCTGTTCCTCCCCCAAGTAGAGCAACTGTGGAGAAGCCATCGCCACGACCACAGCCACAGGAGGCAGCTCCTCCTAAGGCTACTAGCTTGAACATAGCAGAGCTCAGTAGAAAAACCAACTCGCTTTTGGAGGAATATTTCAATGTCCGTCTATTAGATGAGGCATTACAATGCGTAGAGGAGCTGAAAACCCCATCCTACCATCCTGAGCTGGTCAAGGAAGCTTTCTCCCTCGGCTTGGACAAGAACCCGCCATGCATTGAACCTGTGGCGAAGCTCCTGAAATATCTGGTTTCCAAGAACGTTCTTACCCCTAAAGACTTGGGAAATGGTTGTCTGCTGTATGGGTCTATGCTCGATGACATTGCCATCGATCTGCCAAAAGCGCCAAACAACTTTGGGGAGATCCTTGGGAGTTTGGTAATGGCTGAAGCATCAGATTTTGAGATGGTGAAAAACATTCTAATGAAAATGGAGGACGAGGGGCTCAAGAAAGCAGTCTTGGATGCTGTGATAAAGAGTGTTAGTGAGTCTCTGTTGGCAACACAAGCAGCCGAGGTTGAGGCTTGCCATAGTTTGGTGTAAGTTTTGTGTGGTTGCTTCTCAATACATGTTTTGATCAGTTTAAGACCCAAACTTGCCGAAAACACAGGTGAGATCTTTCTTGGAATCATTTACTCAAAAATGTTAAGTTTATATCATACTTGTAATCGAGATTAGATTCAATCTTGTTACTCTGTTTTGCTTTTTTGATTAGTGCCTTTTGTTTTTTAGTTGCCTTTGTTCAATTTTGATTATGAATAGTTCAAACTGAGGAAAAAGAAAGTAATCTGTTTGAATTGTACTCTTAGAGTCTTGGAATGAAATACTTTTTCAACTTCTAGGTATTTTTAAAACGTTCGGTTTACTTAATGTGAAGCTGCATCCTAAAATGACGTTTTTGGATCTTTCTCATTTTTCTATACAAAGTAAATCATAGAAAGTGCGAGTTGTAATACATTGACGGAGTTATAGTAATATGATCATGGATCGTGAGAAATTGTCTCTTGTGATCCACTAAGAAAGTTTCCATTAAAAGAAACAGTCATGAGCTGTCTTGTTGATTACATCAATGCCTAGTTGTTAAGAAAAGAACTCATTTTCTGTTTGGCTTTTTGTTGTCTTGTGCACGAACTAGAGACTTCTACTTTCTATAAATACACACACTCATAAGTTCAATTAAAAAATCTAATTTAGAGAAGAAATAAAAAGATGAGAACTTCTTCAATTCTTGGTTGGTTTTTGATCATTTCCGTCTTGTTACTCTCTCAATCTCTCATAATTTCATGCGAACCTCATGGAAGCAGGATCACCCGTTCGAGTCGGGAACTAGTTGAACATGAAGAAAGCCCTCATGGATCTAATCATCGTGACCATATTCGAGTCTTCATGAAGAAAAGCAAGAAGAAGAAGAAGAATAAGAAGAAGAAATCATCAGCCACTCGAACTCTTCTTTCTAACCCATTAACCTATTTATCTAGTGTTGTAGTTTCCTTTGTTTTGATTCTCGGCCAATTCTAGTCTATTCCAAAGTACTAGTTTGCGACTTGTATTTTTGTGTTTGTTAACTAATGGTTTGACTTTGTGTGTTTGTTTGAGTTTGTTTCTGCGATTGTGAGTTGCCAATTTTAATTCCTCTGCAAAGATTGAATTTGTAACTCTAAAATGTTTGGGAAGCTGTTTTAATGAATAACTCATCATTTGTGAGAAGATAAATTCATATGAGTAATACTCGAATATCTGAAAATAAGCACCGATGTACAAAATGTGAGGACAAGTTTTATATACAAGATTTGCATTTCAGAGAGAAAGAAACGAAAAGGGGAAGTGCAATTGATCAAGAGGTTGAATGTCACATTTACTCTCATCTCATCCGAGTTCGATTTTAGCAAAGATTGCTTTTGCTCCACGTTTAAAGATTTGGAGGATTGATTAGGGATTGTGACTTGTAGTTGAGAAGACAACAAACGAAGTTATTTTATGTCAGACATATTCCTCTCCATTTATTACCAAATCAGAATCCATTTTTTAGTTGTTTCTTGAAGTGGAAGATAAATCAAAGAAGCTTTTTGTGATCATAAATAGAAAACATAAATAGTGAAAGAAACAGGTCAGGTGTGGGAATCAAACTTTATCCGACAATGTTTGCTTTGGCTTCTTCTTTTGCACCAGATTCTTCAATTTTTATTCTGTTTCTTATCTGTAATCTTCCACCTTAAGGCTCTCTCTCTCGTGTCTCTTTGCAATCCACACAAATAAATAAAGGCTTTTCTGAGCGACAGTCCCATATATACTGATACTCAGTGATTAACTTAGTGATCATCTCCAAAAAAATCAATATTCTTCTGCAGAAGCTTTCTAAATCGTCTGCCATGAAGAGATACAATCGAAATTTGTTGCTCACTATCGGCATCTTCTTCACCGTCTTTGCTCTTGCTGAAGGATTTCAATGCTGTTCAGATCACAAAGGCAATCAGTTGTGTTGCTTCAATGTTTGCTGAAACTACTTCAAAAGCTATACATTCATTTTAACTCCACTTTTTTCTTTTTCTTTACTTTTTTGTTGCAGAGAGACGAGTCCTCAAAGTGAGTGATAGCAAAAGCTTTCCTCGAATTTCGCAGACGATTAGGGCAAGAGGTGTTCATGGAGGTGATAACAATGTCAAACCTAACGGGAAGAAGAACAGTGCCATGGCATCTATGGCCAAATCTGCTTCACTTGCACTACTTCATGTAACAACTATAACTCTGGTCCATCTTTTCTTCTACTAAAATGTAAGATCTTTAAAAAAGAAACTAAAAACACAAGTCTATTTAGTAAATCATGTCCTGTCAAAGGATATATCACACAATGTAGGTTTAAACTTTGCCATCTTGATCTCCTCTATTAACCTCATGGTACAAAACAAGTTTGGATGTTTATATTAAAAGACATTGCAAGGAGTTTATTCCGTTGTTTTACTCTTCATTTTATCCCTAAGTCTTTGAATCATAAAGCCCATTTCCTTTTCCACAATGTTTTTTTTTTCTTTCACTGATTGATATTGAAATTGTTCACAAAGAACAACGGTACACCAATAAACCACATAGAGACCAATTGTCATTCTCAATCCTATACAACAAGAAAAGGACGAGACTAATGGTCATCCGCAATGTTAAAGCGATCACTTATGATTCAATCCTTGTAAACATTGCTCCACCTGAATGGCTCTCTTATCAAAATTTAAGTTGGAAAAAAAAAGTGATTCATGAATGCTTATAAACATAAAAGTTTACCAAAAGTCTTTATTTATCATTAAGTTTAGATATCAATCTTACTTCAATAAGAAGTTTGGTAATTAATTTAGTGATTAATAACTTCTTCAACATAAGAGACTTGAAACTTTGACGTTTTCCTCTCAGACAAGACAGATGAACTACATAGTTTAGGAAGTGGAGCTTTTCCTTTGTATGCTTTGCAAACTTCAGCCACAAAATTATCGTAATTCTGCATTCCCAGTAACAAAACAAATATACACAAATCGGTCTTAAAATGTAAATTTTTAAAAAATGTTATTTAAAATATAAATATACTTCATAAAGTGGTTTGCCGTTGAGTGTGATACTTCAAAATTATAACTTAGTGCCTTATGCAAACATTTATAGATATGATCAATTGTTAACACTTTTCACGTGCCCTTTTTATTTTATTTTTAATTTTGTGTCATTAAACTAAAATAGACAATTAGTACATTAACTCAACTTTTTCGATGTAAGAAATAGTAATATTATTACCATAACTCCTTTTAAGAGGGTAATTTTTTAAAATAGTTGATCTCGGTATTTCGAGCACTGATCCGACGGATGGAATTTGGATCTGGTCAATTATATTTCAGATTGGGTACATGTGACGAATCTTTGACACCATATAAAATTATAAATTTTCAACTCAAATTAATTGGCCATGAATAAATAGATTTTTGATATTAATTTATGCAATTCTTTCGTTTAAAGTTTGATTCCAAATATCACACCACTTTACATAAAATATAGACTCTGAATATTATTCAGGTCTAGGATAATTTTATTTCGTGAATAATATAATCTAGTTTTGGAAGCCGGGGAATGCAGAAGAGTCTATCACCCCTTCATTCAGAGTTAGAACTATCTATTTAATAGTGGTGTATATAGTGGATCAACAGAAATATGAAGTGGGAGTTCGCGACAAATAGTACGGAAATTATCAAAATGGTAAAAGATCCATGTTTTTCAACGGGAAAACGGCCAATTTCAAAGCGAACTTTCTCCACCGTGCCGATTTCAAACCAAACTATATGACCGTGCGTAAACCTAATTTAAAAGTTCAAAAATTCAAATTTCCTACATGAACTTAACTCCGTTTGCCGTTTTCTTATTTGACTATTAGAGGCGTTAATTGATTGTTAGTTGACCGTTAATTGACCGTTAACATGTTGCGAAAACGGCCTACTTCAAAGCGAACTTTCCCTGTCGTGCCAATTTCAAAGCGAACTTTCCATGTCGTGCCGATTTCAAAGTGAATTATAGGACTGTGCGTAAACCTAATTTAAAAGCTTAAAAACTCAAATTTCCTACATGAACTTAATTCCGTTTGTCGTTTTCTTAATTGACTGTTAGAGGTGTTAGTCAACCGTTAATTACACGTTAATTGACCAATACTGTCTAGTGATGGTCTAATTATCATGTGATCTTGTTAATTACACTAATACGTGATCTTGTTAATTTCACTGATACATGATTAAAATAGTAATGAACATTTAGTATTAAAATTACAAAATTAGACATTATAAATTTTTTGGATACGTAAGCCTTGTTCATTGTTAAGGTCGCTGAGCGACACAATAATTATGACTGAAATGAAATTCAATTATACAAAAATAACACGGGTAACACTATAAATATGGTCGCAACGACCAGTTGAAGAGATGATGTTTTCTTCTGTGATCAAACACCACCATTAACATTCATTAGTGTAATCGCTGCAACATATTTTACTTTCTTTATTATTATCTTTTACTTAAGTTGATGAACAATTTTTAATCGCTTGATATTGTCGGAACACAACCTATATTAATCATATTAATAACAAGAATAAAATAATATTTTAATGATCTTTAATGTTCTGTGTTCAGTGTAATTAACAAGATCACATGATAATTAGACCATCACTAGACAGTATTGGTCAATTAACATGTAATTAACGGTTGACAAACACCTCTAACAGTCAATTAAGAAAACGGTAAACGGAGTTAAGTTCATGTAGGAAATTTGAGTTTTTAAGCTTTTAAATTAGGCTTACGCACAATCCTATAATTCACTTTGAAATCAGCACGACAGGGAAAGTTTGCTTTGAAATCGGCACCGTAGAAAAAGTTAGCTTTGAAATAGGCCGTTTTCGCAACATGTTAACGGTCAATTAACGGTCAATTAACGCCTCTAACAGTCAAATAAGAAAATGGCAAACGGAGTTAAGTTCATGTAGGAAATTTGAATTTTTGAGCTTTTAAATTAGGTTTACGCACGGTCATATAGTTCGGTTTGAAATCGGCACGGTGGAGAAAGTTCGCTTTGAAATTGGCCGTTTTCCCGTTTTTCAACCGTATTTGGAAGGCTCAAAAGACTAAAACGTCTGTTTTCCTTATTTTCTTTAAATCTTATTTCAATGTTTTGAATTTTAGAGCGGATTTCATAGCATATCACACTAAAAATTCAGTTCGAGATCAATTTTTTGTAGACACATTGCCTCCTATTTTAGAGTGTTTTGAATGAAATTTAATCTTCACAGAAAAAGAAAATCATTTTCAGATTAAGTAACTTGGTAGGCAGGCAAGTAGTAACACACTAAACAGTTTTTATTTACCATTTGAGCATGTATCAATTTATTATTTTATACTAGGTTTTAAGATGTTTTTAATATTTAAAAATTGGAAAATCTTACGATTAATCATCAGCCGTAGGTTCTAATTTACATGTTTGAGTAGGTATGTGTTGTTGCATCTTTCAGATTACTAAATTTTAATAGTTTCGGGAATTATTTCAACGTCAATAACCCAAAGTGGATGTCTTGTTTCCGATATTACTAATGCTATTATATGAAGTTTGAATAAAGTAAACTTGCTATTTATCAAAATATTCGCAAAACAAAATACAGTAGAAAACAACCAATGCTACAACGTGTTTAGTATGAACTTTATTATTGTTTTTGTCTAGGTAATTTAATGAAGCATAACAATCTTGACTTCTAACTTTGTTGATTTTTTAAATATTGTTAATAATTTTTAAATGATTCAATACTGTAAGATGTATTTTTATTAAATCTTATATTTGATTCACGCTTCTCTCTTACATGCTTTGTTGTTAGTTATATAAATACTTAATACTTTATTGTTTATATAAATCTTATATGGGAAATTAGCATAGATTACCATAATTATTAAATTAATTCATCATCTAATTATTTTATACATAATATCTACTTTTCCTAAATATAAATTATACATTATTTTCAAATTGTTTTATACCATATGTTCTATAACATATAGTTGTTCTTTATATACCATATAAATAAATTATTTTATAACATATAGTTTTTATGTACCGTATAGTAGGTCCTGAAATATAATTTGGTCAGTCTCAAAATAGGTATTGACTTTATAATATGGTTACTAAATTTTGATGCAAAATACATAGTTATTTGGCAAAATAATCTTTGTTATAATTTATAATATCAGCACATATTTTGATAAATTAATTCAATGTTTTATTTATGGAAATCAATACATGGTTTATGAATTGTTTTTTTTCAACTAAATGGTTTCAATTGTAAAAGTGAGGAAAACCATCAGTTCTATTCCCTCTGTTTTTTAATACTTGATGTTTTAGAGATTTCATACATATTAAAACACTTTTTGCAATGTCTTATTTAGCCTTATTTATTGTTAGAAAATACAAAAAAAAATATTAATTATAAGTAAAACTATAGAAATAAATAAGGTATAAAATCTAAAGTCAAATATGCATTGGGTTGGAACATTAATCTTTTGGAAATAAGTTTTTTTTTAAGAACATCAACTGATTAGAAACTAGAGGAAGTATAACTTAAAGAATAAGGAATAAATTGAAAAGAAAGCTGCTGAATAAATTTTTGAGGAGTACGAAGTCATTGACATAAAAGGGCTACTCTTCTTGATTGTCATCATCTTCATTACTTTCGAACAATCTGATGCAATCTTCATCTCCGATATACTTAGTAATATCATACATGTCATCGCCAAAAATACAGGTTTGAATTCTGAATTACTCTTCTAGATTATCATCATCTTCATTACTTCCGAGCAATCTGATGCAATCATCACCTCCGATATACTCAGTGATATCATGCATGTCATCGTCCACAATACAACTTTGAATTCTGAGTAAAATGATGATAGCCTCCTTTTGCTCCATGATACGCTCCTTCTGACATCATTTACAAAAATTTGATCTCCTACATCAACCTCATGGTACAAAGGAAGTTTGGATATCTCATACGGATATGGAGGCTTCTGATCTCTTTGAAAACCTACTCTGGAGATTTTTCAATATCTCAAAGTATAAACTGGTAAAGCCTACCAACTTGACATTCCTTAACGAAGTTTTGTTTACTGCATATTCAAAGTAAAAAGCTCCAGCTATACAAGCTGATGTATAAAACACTTAGAATGGTTCGTAACCTGATAACAGAAACTCTCAATCTTGCATAAACACCAAAAGGATAACTAATCATGTTTTACAATTCCTCAATACATAAGTAAATTGCAAAGCAACTTATTGGTACGACACAAAACAACAGTTTGAAGGAACAGACAGATTCTGAAACAGAGATCAAGCGGAGTAGAGTGGGCGTCTGTATTCATCAAAGTACTCTTCACGGTTCTGGAACACAATCACGTAAATTGCATATATTATGCCTGGCACATACCCTAAGATAGTCAGGATCAGGCAAATCAAAAACTCCACCTGCAAAAGAATCAGAGATGAACTTTCAAATTTCTTCTCTCTAGTGTATAATGATTATCCAAGTTACAAGGAAATCACCAAATTAACGTTAAACACACACACACACACACACAAGGTTCCCTTCAAAAAATCTAGAAACCAAGAAAGAATCAAAATTTACTTGTGGAATATCAAATAGAAATTGATCCAGTCCAAAGTTCTGCACTTCTGCTATTCATATCAGAGATTAATCAAGGAATAATCATACTTCTTCACTCCCACCAATCCTCATATGACAATCCAAGTTTTTGAAAGGACTTAACCAAATTCTAATAAGCAAACTTTGGAGCAAGTGAATCTAATTTCTTAAGAGATTCTTGGGAGATGGACATAAATTGATGTATTCGAAAGCAAGAAAAACATACAGTCACTGGAAGACCGAAAGTTCTACATCATAGTCAAAACCTAAATTAACAGTCTCGGAGAAGTTCAAGTTGAGGAATTTAAAAAAGAGAGAGGGAGAGATAGAACTTACAGTGCAACAGCCCTTGCGGAGACAAACTCCGAGAGGCGGAAGAAGGACGGCGATTAAGATCTCGCAGAGAATTTCGCAATTGCTCGGCATATTTACTAAGAAATGAGAAGCTTAAAGATGAGATTTTTGATCTCAGATATTAACAAAGAAGAGATACTGAAAGTTGCCGGCACCAAGTACCCAATGAAGACAGTCGCAAAATCTGTACCGTTCATTTATAGATATTTAAATCGTGCGGCTTAGTTTACATCTCGTGATTACTTACCTTATTACCCCCTCACAACGTGGAGACAGTGCTATTCCATGTTTTAAAATTTGGTAGGCGCTACGTGTGTCCGGTGAAGTAGTGTTAGCCCTTAATTATTTAATCGGATATTACATCGAGATTAATCAAAATTTTATTTTAATTATATGTATTTAAATATATATTGTATAAAAATACCAAATATTGTAAGTTAGTCTAGTAGTTAGACTATCATTTAATTGGTTTCAGTCATGAGTTTGAGGCAATTGATTAACGTTTTGCTCTATATTTTGCATTTATTTAAATGAGAGGTAGAAAAACATTTTCTCTCAATCTTCTTCTTCAGATTTTTTTCTGAAAACTTTAGTTCTCGATGGCTACAACGATTTTCGTTGATTTTTTTATTTATTTTATGTTTTTCTTTTATTTTTAGGTCCAAAATTTACAGATCTGATAAAATATTTAATTTTTTTTTAAAAAACAACGTAATTTTTTCGAACTTCCGAATTTTTGATCGAATTGACAAAAACGCCACGGTCCACCACCGAACGTACTTCCACCGTCTAGACAGCTGCGGCGGCAGCGTTTTTGAACCAGGGTGCTATTTAACACGCCACGTCATATTTGTTCGATTACATGCGAGTCTTTGACCATGTGATATTAAAAGGGCCTTGTAAGGCCTGTCTATTAAATGAATCCGGGCCCGGATATCAAGTGTTATGGGTCAACCGACTCAAACCAGTGTCGTATTTGTAAGACATTTTTTGATTAGACGATGTCACATTCATAGAATCATATTTGCCAAAAGTAACATAAATGATAAATCTATCTTTTGCAGCATAATTCCTCCTACTTACAATAATATATGTTGGTAATGAAGTATCCATCCAGACACTTGTTGGAGATCACAACTACAATATGAATTTAACCTAATAATGAAGAACTAGTGTGGTGCCAAAAATTTGCATGCCCCACGGAAATACACGAAGAAGAAGAGTTATTGAATACACGTTATTTCAGGTCGATTTCGGTTTCGACTAGTACCAGATATCCTTTATTTTGGGTGGATTCCGGTTCGGATTTTCGGTTCCGAGTATTTTGTTAAGACCTACTCATGTGCTTACCCATGACACTGAGCAGAGCTCATAGTCTAATTGCAGAAGCCCAATTTTTATACATTGAAAAGATTAACAATGTATCAATACTCTTTCCTATATCAAATATTCAAAGATATATTATAAAATAAGTACAGCAATTGAAAGCAACTTATTAGGGGTACAACACATAATAAGTAAAACGGATTCAACATAAACATGATCCAAATATAGACCAACAGATATCAAGGAGAATTGAGAGGGGCACTGAGTTCGTGAGAGCCTTCACGGTTCTGAAACACGATTACGTAAATTGCATATATTATGCCTGGAATGTATCCTAAGATAGTCAGCACCAAGCAAATTAAGAACTCCAACTACAAACAAAACCAGAGTCAAATATTTCAGTCCCTCCATTATTATCCAAGCTTTCAGGACAATTTCAGAAGACTAGAAGAAAACTTACAGTGCAACAGCCACGCTTAAGGCAAACTCCAAGAGGTGGAAGAAGGATCGCGATTAAGATCTCGCAGAAAACTTCCATGTTGCTTGCCATTTTTCTCAGAGAATGAGAATAAACTTGAAATTGGTGGAGAAGAGAGAACACTGAAAAAGTTGGCGGTACAGAGTGAACTAGTCCACGGCTTATATTTCTGGCACTACCAAGTCAACTACGAGATCTGCACCCTTCATTCATATACCTGTATTTAAATCGTACGGTTTGAAATTACGTGCCGACATGTCGTAAAATTACCTTACCTTGCCCTCACTCTCTTAAGATATTTTCATCTCTACGTGGACTTAGCACACGCAAGATATGGTGCTCCGTAATACACCAGATCGCTATTTTCAGATATTTTGACTTGACCTGGACTTGGTGTGTTAAGGTTATATAAGGACCATGTATCGAAGTGGGCCTAGAAAGGCCTGTTTAGAAATAAATCCAGGACCAAACCAGAACGTTTGTTCTACCAGTGAGACTTTGAATGTTAGATGATGCTGGTGTTACTTAGACGGCAAGCTAAATATAGTCGATGAAAACGGAAGTTTGTATCCTTACTTGACCCAGTTTTCTCAGTCTGTATTTACTTGAATCTATATATGATTCATACCTACCTAAAGCAAAGACGAGCTTAATGTATAATTTTAGTGGAATCCATCACCATTCATTACTCTCTAGTCTCTAAGATTACCCTGGTCTTGACATGCGTAGAATAGCCATAGGGATCGATTTTCCTCGAATTGTTTAAGCTCGAGATACACGTAGTTATCTCCTCCCTTCTCAAGGATATATACCCGTATAAGTCCATGTACTCTTAGTCACCGAACCGAGGCCAGAGCTTGAACTGTTAATGTGGAGTATCGAAGCTCCGGTTGATTCTTAGCTGTTGCTGCACGCTGCAAAAGTATGAGGAATCTGTGAAGATTGTAGAAGATTTGATTACCCCTCGTCACCACAGCTTCTCTGTCTTGGGCACACCACCATCTCTTTGCTTTGTTATAACTTTAGACAGCCACAACAAATGAGATTCGGTAATCACCTAATTGGATTTAAAGGACACTGCTATGTGACCATGAGGAGAGTTGTTCCTATGTTGGACATACTGAAGTTATGACTTTCTAAATCACCGAATCTTATATATCTATATTGAACTGTATCTAACATTTCTCAGATCCATAAGCATATGTGCATATTGAACTAAATCACTATCACAGATCCTATTTCACATTTATGCTTAAACTTCAAACTCTTAAAGCCACTGGATCTTGCCATGAAACCTTCCTCTTCACTGCTCTATTTATCCCTTTCTCCAAGTCACCGTAAATTGGTAACTTCATTCCACCATGTAGCTGCATTGGATTTTTCGTTGCTTCCACGACCATATGTTCACCATTCGCTTCAGGCTCCTCTTCTTCTCTCTACAACCAAAACGCAAAAGCCACATTTAAAGCCGATCAATTTCTCAAGATTCCAACAAAAGAAAGACATAAAACATCAGAAGTTGTTTGGTACCGAGATCTGGTTAAGGTCAAAGCCTGAGACTTTGTTGTTGACGGCATTGTTCTCATCTCCGTTAAGATCAGGAAGCGAGATGGAGCACGTCAAAACCTCGTTTTCTCTGCTCCTTTTTAGCATCTTTTCCAAGTCACAACTTGCATTATTAGGCAATGTTTCCTTCTCATTGCAAATTGTATTCTTCTGTTTCACATTAGAACATTGCACAGATTCTCTCACAGCATAATGCTTCTTAGTTTCACTGCTTGGTTTGCTTGGGATCTCTACACCCCCAGGTTCTGACAATCTCAACATCTCAGGCGAGGTTTCAAGAGTTTGGTCTTGCTTCAAGTCTTTGTATCTACGTCTCAAGAACCTACCAATTCATCAAACACCCAATAAGCTGATGACTGTACCAAACAAGCTTGAAGCATATAAATTATACAGCAAACACTTAATTTAGATAAAGACCAGAGATTATCTATACCTAACTTCTGCCTTAAGGGTCGATTGTTTCTGTTTAATCATCTCCAATTTCCTTCTCTTTACCTCAATTTCCTGAGGAAACAATAAAAAGATAATATAATTTCAAAACTTTTTTCTTTCTCTCTTCTGCTCGTTTGAGAATCAACCGGAAAACACAAACCCAAATTCGCATACGATCACTTAAATTACATCGTACGAAATCAGCAGATCCAGAGGAAATCGAAACAAATTAAATCCATAGCCAAAAATCAATTACCTTTCGCAACTCCATCTTCATAAGGGTTAACCTGATCATGGGATCGCGATACGAAGAAGAAGAGAGGAAATTAGTCTCTTTCATCGGATCTGCTTGGTGGAAATTGAGAATCGCAGATTAAGAAAAACACCAAGGCGGCGAGAACAAGGAAAGAGAGAGAAAGAGAGATAAAGAGAGATATGAAGAAGAAAGAAGGAAGAGAAGGTAAAGGGATAAGTTTTAATGGTGGGAGTCTTATTCCTTCGACGAAACTCTATGACCAAAGGACTTAAGAAACCCAAAAGAAGCCACCACATAATTGAGAAATTTTGATCCATTTAGAAATTGAAATTAAATTTGGGTTTTCTTATTTTTTGTGTGAGACTTCTATTGAAACAGACCAGACAAGTAGCAGAAAACTAGGAGTAGTAGAGATCAAGATGGAAAAAAAAAGAATAGCGGAAGAAAATTAAAGAGGAAAAATTCAATCTTTTTTTCTCAATCTTTCTTTTTACTTTTTTTTCCATGTGTCCCCTTTTGGAAGTTGCAGAAGGGCATTGAAAATATCGACCAATAAACAAATAAAGGTTCTTCCTTTGCTGTGAATTTATGCCTTTGAGAAGTGGATTTGATAATTGGTAGAGATTTGAATAAAAAACCTGAGTTATTGAAGAGATAAGAGTTAGTTAATTGTTGGATATGTCTGTGAAAATTTACTTAAAGATGGGGTCTTTAAAGAGAGAGAGCAAAAAATAAGAAATGGATTGAGACAAACAGTGAATAGGAGAAGAAGAAACAATGGAGATGATATATATGTATGTATATAATATACGCATGTGTGTTTTTGCCTGATGCAGATAGATTCCAAAGACTTGTCTTATCTTAAAGTTTGGACCCATCCTGACAAAATGACCGTTTTGCCCTACCAATTAACTTTTGTTTTGCCACGATGTCAATGTGCTTCCAAAGAAAACCCAGGCTGTCGATATGAGTCAATTCAATTCAATCCAACCTCATCCATGCCCGATGACTTGGAAAATGTGGGCCTTAACGAGTTTATAGATCAAAGGGCTGGTGAGTTTATAAAAACCAAATCAACACTCTGTTAACGGGCCGATTAATCCAAGCCCAGTAAACTCAATTAAAGGGTCCCAAAGCATGGTGACGTGGCACTATATGATTATCAACAATCCGAGAATGTCTCTGTTTGTTCTCTCTATTGAGAACAAAGGCTTCAAAGAAAAGAGGCCTCTGGTCTAATGAATTAGAGGGAAATATATGAACCTTTGTACTTCTTTAATTATCAACAATTACTCAAATACTCTCAAATCATTTTGCTGTTTCCAAATCGTGGAAATGAATCGAACTTTTAACAGAAAAAAACAAAGGAAAAGAAGAAGAAGTAGAAGAAATCCGAGTTTACTCAGAATAGGTTCCTAATCTGGTAGCAAATTGTGCTTCCTTGGGACATTTTCTCTTCTTTATGTTTAGGTTACAAAAGTAACTAAGAAGAACTTGGAAGCTCTTTACCGGCCAAGAATGATCTGAAAAGAATGAGGGCACGCTTTGGTTCGAATAAAGGAACCTCATGTCCTGCTCCTCTTACCGTTGCAAATGTCAGTCCCTTGTAAACCTCTGTCCAGCCTCCCACCTGTTACCGCAGGTAAACATTACTGCCTTGTATTGTATATAATACATATCCATGTATATGTATATCTATAGTTAAGTACGCAGTATATCATGTATGTATATCATACCTGGTTACCAGAGTACCAAGGATACCAACGAGTTTTCACTGGGAGATTGAGATGGCTAAGGGAAAACCGTGTAGCAGTCACTGGAACTACTGAGTCTGTATCACCGCTGCAAATGAAATACAATCCACAGTTTGGTTAAGTATCCAAATTAGTTAGTCGGAGTTTCTTCAGGTTCATTACCACTAGGCCTAAGATTCCACAGTTCAAAGCAGGTTTACCTGAAAATCCAGATTCTCAAACCAGACGCTGCAAGTTCCTTGTATATAGGCAACATCGTCTTGGCCGAATCTTTCCAGTTTTTGATCAGAATGTCACTGCACCACCCGAAACAAGAAACCATTTTTCTTATCTTTTCTTTCTGCAAATCAATCGTTATACAGTTGTGGTCAAGTGGCGAAGCAAACTGTTTACCTGCAAGCAGTCCATTTATAGGGAATGCCAGTAACATTAGCATGCATAGCTCTCTGAACATCACGACGGTTATAATACGTCTCTGCATAACTCTCCGTACAAGGATCATACCCAGACACTAACCGTCTACGCAAAAGTGTGTTCTTCATCCGTAAGAAACCAGTATTGTTCTCCTTCTTCTGTGCAGCCAAGCACGTTGGAGTGTAAATACTGTACTGATCAATGTTACCAAACTCATGATTCATGGCGTAGTTAACAGCAGTATCACAATCATCAGAAACACTCTCAGCTGTGAAGTTACAGTCTTTGAGAATTGACTTGTAAGTTCTGTCAGAGATAATTGCGTGAGTCCACCAGTAAGTTACTGTTCCTATGTTGTCGTACTGATTATCTGTCACTGCGTTTCCCACCTTGAGAAGTAAAGGACTTTGTTAATTACGAATTGGACGTAAGAGTTTTGATTTGAGCTATACATAGACCCTTTTTGTTTTTTTTACCATGAATCCTTTGAAATTGATGATGGGTTTGGAGAAAGCTTTGTTATAGTCATGGATCTTTTTGGCAAGCTGAGGAACATAATGCCCTACACATTGAAATTTATTAATACGTAATTATTGAATCCTAAACCGGAGCAATTTATTGCAATAACGTACCGGCATAGCTTTCACCAGCGATATAGAAGTCTCTGTATTTATATTGAGGAAATTTCGATAACCATTTGATCAGAAAGATTAAATTGTCTTGAGCTGTTCGTTCATCACCGGAATATTTAAGATCGGAGCTTGTGTTTGTGTAGGAAAATCCAACTCCGGCCGGTGATTCCAGAAACAAAAGGTTTGCATCTATTATTGTACACAATATTTAAAGCCTCAAAATGATTCCTCAAGTATGAAATTATTTTGGAACAAAGTGAGTGATTAAATTTGTAATTACCTTTGTTCCAAGAGAACTTGTTGAGATAAAGATTAGAACCGGTTTTGTTGATACGAAACGGTCCAATTTCCTCTGAAGCTCCATAAGCAACCGATGAGCAGCCTGGTCCTGTGGATTTTATATTAAATAGTTCAAAGAATTAAATGGTATATTTCCTTCAATTATTGTTAATTTATTCATTCCACAGTTTGTTTTTTTTTTTTTGTATTTTACATTGAAATAGCAAATCTTATGTTATAGCAAGCATGCGGCTTAGATAATGATATATTCTCTCCGTATTTTAAAGACTCGCAAGGTAAGTTGCTAAATAAAAAATGTCATTCTAGATTTTCAATACAACTTTTTATAAAAATTTCAATTTTTAACCTCCAATCAAAGTAATTAATATGAGATTATATACAATGGCTAAACGCCAAAATTCAAAAGAATATCAATACTAGACCAGAAAAAAAATCCCATATATATAATGATTATGTGAAAATTAATAAAAATATATATAGCTAAGAAAAACTAGCATCATCATTTGGCCATCAACTTGTGAACTTCATGAATACGCATGCGTCTATTGAAACAATTATCTTATATATATAGTCAGAAAATTGTTTTATTTATTTTTCCAAATATCAAGGTCAACTTTTTATTACAAATTAGAAAGAAAAAAACTCAAATAGATAGAAAAAAGTAGTAAGCTTTATGGTAATGTGTATGTATGTCTTTTTGGATATAATTATTGAAGGCACCAAAAAGGAAGTTTTACCTTTTTGTCATGCTTTCTTACAGAAACTAATGAAGAGACAGAAGAACAAAGGCATCTAAAACAACAAGTTGAGGCCAGAAAGTGACAAAGAGAACTCTCTTTGATGAAACTTAACTTAGTCATCTCAAGAATATAAAAAAACACATCAAGCTAATCATGCTTTTATCATTTTATGTACTTCTGATTGCATTACGACTATTTGAAATAGATTTATAGGAAATAATTAAGAGAACTCTCACCTTGTTTGACCAAAAAATACAATAAATATAAACAGTAGGATTTGGCTTTAAGCCTTTAATAGCATTGCTTTTCATTTTTTTCTCCTAAAGATTTATATATCAATACCAAGGGTGGACTACGTCGATAGAATTTAAAAAGCCGATAGAAAACGATTCTATTCCTAGAGACTGAGCACAAAAGAAAATTCTCGAAATACTAGACTAGGACACTTACGGTCTAAGACTCGAAAACTTGTTACCTTGAACCACTATTTCATTTATAATGGCTCTACTTCTATATTATCTATATAGTCGTCATGAATGTTTAAGTCAAAGATAATTAGGGTTTGGGTGACAAGGATCACGCGCATCACACATGACCTGCATGATAATTGATAAGGAAGTATATGATATTTAAGTTTATTTTAGAGGGAGATAAGGGGCTTTAACTACAATGCGCGTGATTACTAGAAATGGGTAGAAGTAGCTGAATGCAGAGAGTACGAGATCCGAAGCTCGTGGAGGAGTTATATACTATTATCAACGGTCTTCAATACAAACACAATTTAATAAAGATTTTATATAAAAAAGTGAGTGCATGTTCCATTAATGAGAGGCAGATGGGGTGGTTGATCATTGATATACTATTTTCGTTGGACTTTAAATTTTTATTTATTAATCCAAAATAACCATATTTACTTAGGTATATATTCACAAATTAATTAGTAGTACTTGCTAATATTGTTTGGGTTAGTCTCATAGTTTGTCGTCTGATGAGATTGTTCATTGACAAAACTTTTGTTTGTTTTCTCTCTGTCGTGACCTTTTTAATTGTCCCTTCGTCCAAAAGAAAATAGACTATACAAATGAAAATACATTTTGATATTAAACCATAATCTATGTGATTTCGGTTTGGTTTAGGTATAAAATTTTCAATGTTTAGATAGTGGTTAGGCTTAGATAAACTAGAAATTACTACAAGAAAATCAGAATTTTGCACAAAATTGGTGTCTCTGGAGAATTTTCGACCGTCTAGAAATAACCGGCATATATAAATACATATATATGTAGTAATTAGAGTAGTGGGGAAAACTGACCTCCATTGAGCCAAAGAAGAAGGGGTTTGGTGTGAGGAGAAGGAGAAGAAGACTCAGTGAGCCAATAGAAGAGATAACGACCGTGAGACTCATTGACATTAACATAGCCTGAGTATTGTGAGAATGTCACTTTTGGTTGACCTGGAAGAGCTTTGATTCTGTCTTTCTCTTGCTCTCTTGAGTATGATGATGACACTGTGGTCGATAGAAGTGCTAGAAGAAGAAGAAGGGAAATGAGATTGGTTTTTGCCATTTCGTCTCCTCTCACTCTATACACTTTTTTCTTCAATTGGATGTATGTTTAATTGTACTTATGTATGTATATATATATATATATATATATGTGTGAGTGTATAAGAGCGAGAGAGAGATAAAGGGATTGATGGATGGGGTTTTGGAGGTTCTAATTAAATGAGAGTGTGTGTTTGCTGAGTTACTACACAATGTGGAGTTTGGCCAGCTGTGAGTGGACCTTTCTCATTCTCTCTCTTTGTTAATATGTATTTATTGACATATATATGTGAGTTTATGTAGTAACTATTCACGAGCTTCTACTCAATTATCAATTTTACTAATTTGATGAATATGTATATGGTTGGATAATGGATACATACATACATATATATATATATATATATATATATTTAAGCCATTGTGTTGCTTATAAGCCCTTTGTGTCGTGCCAAATACGCTTAAGGTAAAAAGATCACCAAACGATGATAGGTTAGTGGTTTAAGTTTGGTATCGAAGATTCAAGGAATATAAGTTTAATTTGTTTGAGAGAGGAATTCACATGGGTGTTTTTAGCCCATGAGAGGATATATGGTGAAAAGGGAATGATATATCGATTTTTAATGTCAGAGATCTTGGTATTCTGTAAAGAATGATGCAGAATTTCTACTGATCAGAATAAACGATCCCTTCAAAAACGGAAAATATCTTCGCTAGGTTTGTCATCTGTTTGAACCAGTTAAGTATTTTTTTCTGCCTATACCTAAGTAACCATAATATTTGTTCTACTGCAAGTGTTCAAATTTCTTTAACATGTAACGAAAATGAATATATATATATATCACTACTAGGCGTATTACATCATTTAATTTAATTGTTTGCATCAGTTTTTAATTGACATAACCACTATTTACATCACTTATAAAAATAACTCTGAAAGTGGCGACTTAAATAGTTAATATCAATTTAAGCAATTAATGCAACTATTTTCATCATCTAATATAATTGATGTTAACTTGTGTCAAATGTAAAAAGTGATGTTAAAATTTGTATCAATTATTATAAATAATTTTAATAGTTGTGTCAATTACAAAAAATGATGTTAGTATTACATCATTTACGATAATTGATGTTAATTTTATGTCACTTGTAAAAAATGATGAAATAAAAATTCGTATCAGTTATTATAAATGATGATAATATTTACATCATTTACAGTAATTTATGTTAATTTTGTGTCAATTGTAAAAAATAAAATAAAAATTTGTATTAGTTATTATAAATGATGATAGTATTTACATCATTTACGATAATTGATATTAATTTTGCTTCATTTGTAATAAATAAAATAGAAATTTGTATGAATTATTATAAATGATGTTAATATTTTTTGTTAAAATATTTGATATTACTTTTTTTGGTTTTGCATCTTATTTATTTTACTCGTTATCATATCTTTATAAATTATATAAAACGTTTTTTTGTAAATTTCAGTTTAAAGTAAATTGTCGTGAAAATTATTGATTTATTATTTTAATTGTTGTTATCAAACAAAAATAGATAATCTATTAATAATATTTTTTTAAAAACACCATATAAGTTAAGTCTACTAAAAATAAAAAATAGATATAAATCTACAAATAATGACTTTGATTTTGGCGTTACTACTACTTATTAACATCAATGTTGTTGACTTGATCGTTGCTCTTACTTTCATTGACATCTTCTTTTTCCTAAAAAAAACATATATAACAATAAATTCAGATATCATTTATTTATGAAATTGATTTTTTCTATTAAAATTAAACCTCTCACAATAATATTTAACTGAGTATTTGATGAACAAATATGGTCCCATAAGTTGTCCAATAAAAAACTTCAAGCCCACTGAGTTGCCAATACTTTTCTTTTTTGGTTGACAATCGAGTTGCCAATACTTGAGAAATCTCTATTTACTTCTTTTTTTTTGTCTTTTGTTATGTATTTTCAATGGAAAGGTGTGTCCGATTGGTCGACCTTACCCATGCTCGAGTGCTGTTCCCATGACCACTTACGACGAACAGAGAGAATCTCTATCAAGCATATTAAGATTAAAGTTAATATTATTAATAATAATTAACAAAATCTAGAAAAGAATAGAAGAATTCTGCAACCAATATAAATTAACAATATATCAAGAACAAACGATTTAGTTTTTCAAACAGTACTAACAACT
The DNA here is from genome assembly GCA_963920545.1 of Lepidium didymum. Classification (NCBI taxonomy): domain Eukaryota; kingdom Viridiplantae; phylum Streptophyta; class Magnoliopsida; order Brassicales; family Brassicaceae; genus Lepidium; species Lepidium didymum. The sequence goes on from OY986980.1 coordinate 3,511,206, forward strand.
TAATAATTTGTTTTATCAAATTAACATCAACAAACTATAACAAGTTAAGATAGATGCTTACCTTAAATCAAAACAAAAGATCAAGTGGTTAGAATCAATAATATAATTCATGTATCATATTAAGTAGCATAAATTATAAACTTAAATCAATAAACGTTTATAATAACCATGTGAAGTTAAGAAAAGCTATTCATAGATTTAACTATCAAAGATGAATGTACCTCAATTGGTTAAGAAATAAAAATCACGATCTTCTAGTTTTATTGAAAAGGGTAGACTTTTGTGATGATGACATGTTTTGAATAAATATGAGTTCATATTGTTCTACTATATATATAGGGATATTATAGTAGAGTTTAATAAATATCCACAATAATAACAGTAACAAGATTAATGTTTATCAAATCATATTTTCAGGGGAGATTCAAATGGTTTTTGGGTTAGAGATTTAGATTTTTAGATTTTAGATTTTGTAAAAAAAGTAAGTAAAGAAACAAATAATAAATAGAAAATATAAGTCAACTCACAATAAACAGAAAAAAAAAAAGAATGATAAACACTCTTAAAAAATTTTTAAAACTTTTTATATACTTAAAAAACTTCGCAACATCTAAATTCTCTATTTTCTAGGAAAACCATTTTGATTGTTAAAAAATTAATTTTTTGGAAAAACTATTTTAAAATCTTCTGAAACCATAATATTAAATTTTCTAAATACTATGGTGATATAGACTTTTGAAATTGTTAAAACAATACCACATGAAATTAACTTTATCTAAGATGAATTCTGTTTGTTAAAAAAGTTAAATTTATCTATATAGACCCTATTGAGTATTGTCAAAGCTTACCATTATACTAAAGTTTTTTCCATATTTTATTTTTCTGCATAATTTATCAATCCGTGAAATTTATCTATATGAAAATTTTATCTATATGCAAATCCCACTATAACTACTTTATCAAATATCAAATTTTTATGTAACAAGCCACTTTCAAAATTTCAATGAAGAAACTATGTATACATAAACTAACTTATATACTTTAAAAAGTTTTAGATTTTGTTGAAAAATACAGAAAAAAGAATAGAAGGAAAATGAAAGCTAACTCACGTTCAAAAAAAAGAAAAAGAATGATTTTATGATAAACACTCTAAAAACTTGAGGATATGGTTATGGATTTTATAAGATTTTAAAAAATCTTAACATCTGGATTATCTATTTATTAGGAAAACCATTTTTCAAAATCTTGATTAGTTAAAAGTTGTAATTTTACAATTGTTTTTATGTTAATTGGCTTTTAAGCGATTTAAATCAATATTAGATTATATCACTCTTATTTTATTGATATAAAAAGATGTCATTTATTCTAAATAATGTCAAATTACATATAATATGTCACTTGTTTATATTATGTATAAGTGATTCTATATTATATCACTTATTTTTATTTTTATGATAATTTTTGTCCTGATTATGAAATAAAAGAAGTTATGTTAACATGTATTGGCCTAATTGTTTTTAAATAAGATTTATATTATCGTAAGTTTGATTTCTTATTTATTTGTTGATTTACAAAACTGGCGTAATATAAATTTTGTATGAAGTTTAATTTTTAGTTATTTAGACATATAATTCCCAAATGGGTTGACATTAGGTATGAGCATAATATCTAGACCCGAGGCTGAATCTGTACTCTATCCAAAAAAAAAGAGTGAAATCTGAAACCGAAATGCCTAAATATCTGAACGGGTCCAAACATTTAGGACCCGAAGAACCATACCCGAACTCGGAACCGAACGAGTACTTAAAGACCCGATTTTATAATATCTTAAAGGGATTTTTATAATATTCTACAAGTACTTTTTGGTATTTTTAGATATTTTCATATATCAAAATATTTAAAGGTATTTTTTGGTTTTTACATTATTTTTAGGTATTTGTTTTAGTATTTTAAGGATTTTTTGGATATTTCTTAGGTATGTGGGTATTCGGGTAATTTTTAGTTATTTAAATTTGGACATGAATCGACTATAACTTGAATGGAACCGACCTAGAACCAAATTTCAAAATAGTAACGGGTCCTATATGGGTATACTTCTGGACCCAAAATAACCAGACCCAAAAAGATCCGACCCGAACTCGTCCGAGGACCTGAATGCCTAGGACTAGTTAACATGTATTAATCTAGGTATGCATGGAATAAGGAAAAGTTTATCTTCCCTTCATTCCGACTTTTGAGGCAATTTTTTGGGTTATGTCATTTGTATCAGTTTTTATATTGAAATAAAGTTAACATCATTTTTTAATTGATGTAAAAAATGTTGATTAGATATTGTTCAATTGATGTAAATCTATATTTTATGTCGATTTTAAATGATATAAATCAATATTAGATTGTATCAATCCTATGTATCTGATGTAAAAAATATAATAATAATGTCGTTTGTTCTAAATGATGTCAAATAATATATAATATATCATTTGTAAATAAATGACTCTATATAGTCATTTATGTAAATGACATAATATAAGTGATGCAATACGTATGTTTTTTAAGTGTATATATATATATTTTTGTTAACATTATGCCATAACTGGCCGATCCATTACCCAAGTTCCTACATAATCTAGATAGCGGGACTCGATTCATGGATGTAAGATAATGTCTGCCTTCAGTGAACTTATCACATGCCACTAGATTAATATTATTTTACTTATATATTTATATATTTATATATATATATATTTGAAGGCAAGTTACAAGATGTAGATCTCAATATTTAGCAAAGAAAAAAAAATCAAAATCTCGAATCGAAAGTGGTACTTTGAGAATCAGAAACAAATTAAAACCATTAATGCAAGATTGCAACAATTATTATTGTATCTTCTTTTCTGATCCTCTCATGCATGGTAACGTTATGTTAATATCTACATAGTATTTAAGCGTAAATGAGACATTACCATTTTTTCTCTGTTCACAAAAAAAAAATTCAATATGAACCTACAGGTAATTTTGTAGAATTAATTATGGTGGTCAACTAGGCGACATTAAAGTCAAAATCTCTGTAGCAGTTTGTTAGTGATGAGCTAAAAAACAAAGAAAATAAATAAATAAAGTGCATATATATTTTAGGTTAAGGACAGAAAGTTCTAATTAGCACAAGATAACAAAAAAGAAAGAAACAAACGAAATTAGACAATATCGAACAATCATCATGATTTTCTTGTAAGAAGACAAATCTTCACCGTGTAAAGTTGTTGTGCCTACAATTTCTGGACTATTATTTCTTTGAGAGGCTCCACTGATTCATGCACTAATATTACAATTATATATACATTTATATATTTTCATAATTTTTTTAATTAGATCGACAAAACTCGATTCATAATCCAAAACATATTCTTTAAAACATCTTTTTAATTTTTCACTTAAAACATAATTGAACTACTAATGCTAAAATCATTAGCTGAATCATCTAAATTTAGATTGAAAAAGTTCAGCATTCTCTCTATAATATCTACGTGTGTATACTTTCCTCTGTACAATAAAAATGACAATATAGTATAATGTATTTGATTTTCAATAAAATTGAAGATGATAATTTTTCATGATTCATAGTATTGGCCAAACCTAGGTAGCTTTTCCTATGTCATGTTTTGAGAGTTTTGTTCAAAGTTTGATAATCAAAGCTGTGGTCAGCACAAGTTGGTAAAGATCACTTCTAGACCAAACTAATCAAAGCTTACTTCAACAATCAAAGTCACTGTGGTCACCATATATTGTGTTGCGCCAAATGAGGTGAAGGGGAAAATACATTATTTCGGCTCCTAAACACAGATCGTGAAAAGTTTTTGGTGTGAGCCACAAAACTATTTCAGAACTATCTAATTTTATAAATTAACTCATGATATTTTTAATGGCATCTTAAAAAATGTTTTCTAATTCTTACACAAAAAATATGTGTTTTTCGTCTAAGTAGTTAAGTGATATTTTAGTTGACTTTTTCATTGGATTCGATTTTAGAGAATTGTTTTTGCCCTAAATAATGTTGTTAGAAATTTGTTTATAAATCGTATCTTGTCGATTTAATTGATATCAAATATATATATAGGGTCCGATTAGTAACACCGTTTGAAACGATTGTTTGAAAAAATGAGCGGTTGAAACGAAAATCTTTTGAAAACGACCGTTTAAAAAGAGTAGTTGGCAAAAGAGGTTTTCAAAGGAAGATCGTTTAAAAATTAATGTTGATTGGTAACATCACAATAGTTGAATAGTATAATGAGATAAAAATTACTACGTGAAACTTGATTTAAATAATTATTCTAAAAATTATGGAATAATATAAAATTAAAAAGTTTTAATATAAAAATAAATATATAGATTACAACTATTATTTTTTAAATAATATTTGTATACTAACAAATAATTATTTTTCTAAATATAAACAAATAAATTTTCTTCTTGAACCATAATATGAATCATATATTATTTCTTAAATCATAATTATACGTAAAATACAAAAATAAATGATCAATTGTATTTACAAACGACGGTTATTTTTCAAACGATCGTAAATAACTCTATTTGCAAACGACCATAAACAAGCTCAAACGATCTTTTCTAAAAATATCGTTTGCAAACGCTTATTTCAAACAAAATAGTGACTAATAGCAAAATAAACATATTATTTATAAATAATCGTTTTAACATTACCAATCAAACCCATAAAAGTTAGGAAAAGACAACTACTAACTGTACACTGGAAAGGCTTTAAATTACATTGTGGATTGTAAGAAATGATAGGTCCAAATCGGTGCCCGAAAAGCTGGTAGCCCATGTCGGATTTATTTTTATTTATGTTTTTCCTCTCATCTTTAACCATTCTACTTGCCAAAACAACCCATTTGAGATGTTTTTCTTATTGTATAGGTTTTATCAAACCGACAGAAATATTTTCATATAAATAAATAAAGTAAAAAAATAATGGTTTGAGTTAGGAACTGTTTGATGGACTGAAGTAATATATGATACATCGAGTCAAACGTCGTATCGTAACTATGATACACAGTTTCCCACGTTTCTATTGAATGATCCATTTAATATTGTAGCACTTCCATTGCACCACACATCAGTAAGAAAAACTAAAGAGCTTGTTTTATCTAATATATTGACTATATATTTGTTTAGATCTGAAGTTGTGATTTGTTTCAGACTGTTATTTAATACAAGTATCTGTTTTGTTCCATAGACGATATTGTATATTGTGTCAAAACATGTTCAAAAGGTTTAGTCATCTAAGGATAACGTATAGTTGAGTGTTCAAATTCGGAAACGATAACGTGTAAAATATGTTATATATGTAATTAATTATAAGTTAATTGACAAAAAAAATGTAATTATAAGTTAAAGATTGAATTGAGTTTGATTGTATTATATTATATATATAAGTAAGAGTGCAAGTGTATGTATAACAAAATGGGGATTGCGACCCTAACAAGTAGACCTTTAACCATTAATGTTAAAAACTTACAAAAAGAGCATGGCGTAATGATCGGCAGATCCGAAAAACTTGCGATTCCTTAATTAAATTGAATTATCTGCAACTTGGACAATCTATTTTTGGGTTAAGTTAATTGATAATGACGGTGGATTTAACAAAAAACCTTGTAATAGACCTAGTTACTAGGTTATAGATTATAGGGTAGATAATGCAAGTCGTTGCAACTTGTGCTAATCCTATGATTAAAAATATGATTTGATTTTCATGCAATTAAACATATAAGTATCAAAAATACCAACTTGATTATCTAATTCAATTTCTGATAAGATCCATATGAACATTTGGGCCTTTGTAAAGCCCATGGGCCGTTTTATAAAGAAAATTGGATGAAGAAATATCTGAATCCATGTTATAACTTAAAGCAAGAGCAAAGAGGCAGCTAAACGCAGCGTTTTATAAGCTGCCGCGTTAAAAATCTAGTTCGTGTCGTGAGGTAATGGGACATTCACCGTCCATGGACTCAACCAGCTTCTACGAACCTAACATCCTTTCATTTTCGTTAGTATTTTTTTCTTACATATACAAAAATTTTAGTTCGTTTCTAATGTGATTTGCAAAAATTCAATTTTGTTTTCCCAATCCTAAAAATAAATAAAAACCACTTTCTAAAAGGAAATAAATCCAAATAGCATAAATAAATAATTATCAACGGACCTTTGACCAATATAAAAGTCTCCTCACACTTGAAAAAAAGAATTTCTTCGAAACCTTATATGGACGGGAATCAAATAGAGGATCATTATTTTCATTTTTTTTTAAATCTGTCTTTTTTTTTCCTCTCTCGCCGGTGTAAAGTAGAGAATCCTCTTTTATATTTTTTTGGGGGCAATTGTAACTATCATCAAGAAACAACAGGAACCAAGGTTTGAATCCTCCTCTCCAACTCTACGATTCCATAATATTCGTATCTCAATCTCTTCTCGTCAATTCATCGGCTTATGAATTTTCCGATAGAAACTTGAGATCCGTGTTCTGTTTGGTTTCCTTTCCGATTTAAAACGAATATGTTTTCAACATAGGATTTTCAATTGTGAAATTTGATCGATTTCTGTAAGATTTATTGTCTGGGTTTCCTGATCCCTTAAATTTGATATATTAAATTTGCCGGGATCTCTGAATTTATGCTTGTGGATTTAGGTAGCTTTAGAAATTGGACCAATTGCGTGTTGACTTCATTCAATTTTCACGGGTTATCTTTGCGATTTGATTTGGAAGATCGTATTTTTTTCTTTCAGCGTTACGGAATTGAAGATCGAAGATGTTAGAACAGCTTTTAATCTTCACCCGAGGAGGCTTAATCCTTTGGACATGCAAAGAGATTGGGAATGCTCTTAGAGGCTCACCGATCGATACTTTGATCCGATCCTGTCTCCTTGAGGAACGATCTGGTGCTGTTTCATTTAACTATGATGCTCCTGGTGCTGCCTACACTCTCAAGTGGACGTTCCATAATGATCTTGGACTTGTCTTTGTGGCTGTTTATCAGCGGATTCTCCACTTGCTTTATGTGGATGATTTGCTTTCTATGGTGAAACAAAGCTTCTCTGAGATCTATGATCCTAAACGGATGACTTATGATGATTTCGACGACACCTTTAGGCAGCTTAGGAAGGAAGCAGAAGCTCGGGCCGAGGAATTGAGGAAGATGAAACCAGTGGGAAAGCCTGTGAACACTGCTACGAAGCAAGGGCAGGTCTCAAAGGCTGGGCTTGAAGGAGGGAACAAAAGGATCAGTGAAGGTGGCTCGAAAAAAGACGATGGAGATGGTAATAAAGCCAAAGTTGGTAACTTGACTAATGGTCATTCCAATGAGAATCATAAGACAGAAGATGATTATCAGAAGACTGATCTCGCTAACGGGAAAGAAAACACGAGTTCTAATGTTGCAGTTGATTTAAGTAAACTTCAGAAACTAAGAAGTAAAGGAGTAAGGGGTAGAGGTGTAAGGAAAGCTGACAGTATAGGTAATAAGAGTTCCAAGGTTGCTGCGGAACCAGCAAAAAAGGCGACAAAGAAAAATAGGGTTTGGGATGATGCAGCTCCCAAACAATCGAAATTGGACTTCACGGATTCCGTCGATGAGAATGGGAACAATGATCATGTAGATATTGTGGCTGCTGACCAAGGAGAAAGTATGATGGATAAGGAAGAGGTTTTTAGCAGTGACAGTGAAAGTGAAGACGATGATGAACCAGGAAGCGATGAGAAACCTGAGGCTAAGAAGAAAGGATGGTTTTCTTCCGTTTTCCAGAGGTTAGCATTTCTCTTGTTGAATGTGTTTCTAATTTATATATAACCTAGTCTTATCAAAACTTCCTGCGATTTATATTCAGTATCACTGGGAAGTCGAATCTTGAAAAGACAGACCTTGCACCGGCGTTGAAAGCTCTGAAGGAACGGCTCATGACCAAGAATGTGGTATGTATTTTTACACTCTATCATTTCTTATTGTCTAGAATTCGTCATGCGTCTAACTTGAACTTGACTGTCTTATTAACAGGCTGAAGAGATTGCTGAGAAGCTTTGTGAATCAGTGGAAGCAAGTCTCGAAGGAAAGAAGTTGGCTTCGTTCACCAGGATCTCTTCAACTGTTCAGGTCTTGTGCTTTTTCCTTGTAGCTCTTAATTCAGTCCAGGAAGTATTTTACTCTGCAATCTGAAAATTGCTAAATGTGGTGAAACATTTGATTTTAGGCTGCGATGGAGGATGCTCTGGTTCGTATATTGACTCCAAGACGCTCCATTGACATATTGAGAGATGTTCATGTTGCCAAAGAACAGAGGAAACCTTATGTGGTTGTGTTTGTTGGAGTCAATGGAGTTGGAAAATCCACCAATCTGGCCAAAGTGGCCTATTGGCTTTTGCAGCATAAGGTCAATGTAATGATGGCTGCTTGTGACACATTCCGTTCTGGAGCTGTTGAGCAGTTACGGACTCATGCTCGTAGGCTACAGGTAATGAAATATCTATATACATATATGTATGTTAAATGTTCAAATAATCGTGTGATTTGCAATAGTGTTGTTAAAACTGGTTTTAATGAGGTGGTGAAATTTTTTTGTAACAGATACCTATATTTGAAAAGGGCTATGAAAAGGATCCAGCAGTAGTTGCTAAAGAAGCCATACAAGAAGCAACTCGAAATGGATCCGATGTTGTTCTTGTTGACACAGCTGGTAGGATGCAGGATAATGAACCTTTGATGAGAGCTCTCTCAAAGCTCATTAACCTCAATAATCCAGACTTAGTCTTGTTTGTTGGTGAAGCTCTTGTTGGAAACGATGCAGTAGACCAGCTCTCAAAGTTTAATCAGGTTCGGTTTCCGTTTCTTACCCGCTTTAGACTCTTGTAAGTGTCTTATTGAGCCTGATTGACGTTTTTTTCCTGAAATTCAGAAACTTTCGGATCTCTCCACTTCTGGAAACCCAAGACTGATAGACGGAATCTTACTGACAAAGTTCGATACCATTGATGATAAGGTACAGTAAAATGATATATGTTGGTTTCTGATTTCATAAATGATGTGTGAATGAATTGTAAACGGGAGTGTTTGGGATCGGTTTATAGGTTGGAGCAGCTTTATCGATGGTTTACATATCTGGATCTCCAGTCATGTTTGTGGGTTGTGGCCAGTCTTACACTGACCTGAAGAAGCTTAATGTGAAATCTATAGTCAAGACACTTCTCAAATGATCTCCGCATCATCATTGTCATAATTGCTATCTACCATCATCAATCAATGTCTTATCCATCATACTGTTTTTGGTTTTTGATTTTGAAAACGGTTTATCTTTGGATGTGATGTTGTTTACTTTATAAAAAGAGACCATTTCGTTGGAGTTGTGAAAGTATCAAAATACCATCTCTTTATATAATGTAAGGTTTGTTTTGAACTAATCATGTTAAATCGTGTCATCTTTGTCAAATGTATAATCGGCACGTGCAGATACAACAAAAAAGTCAAAACCATATGGAAGCGGGATCCTCTATTGATTGGTTACAAAGATCAGATTGACAACATTGTCAAGCAGATTTGTCTTGTAAACTGCAACTAGAGCTGCCTTCAAAGCTTCTGCTCTTAGGGATTTATCTGACCCAACAACTATAAGTATATTTTTGCTATGAGATTGAATAAAAGGAGACAAATTAAAGCTAATAATATCACAAGGAGATCATAGAGACTTATCATTTGCGATGTCTAAAAGGAAATCGAGGGATTAATCCTTCAGACGGAGGGACAGTATCCAACGCTAATGAAATTGTCCATACCATTGGATCCAGACAACCTCTGCTTGTTTGATCTTGGTCTTGATTGGCAGTAGTTTTTAAACTGGTTTTTGTTTTTGGAAAAACCATGTTTTAGTTAATATATGATTTTGTAAAAATAGTTTTTCAAAATCTAAAAACAGTTTTTACGTTGTATTATACTATTCAAGTTTTTAGTTTTTTCGTTCTCTAAAAACTAGCAAAAACTGGTTTTTAAGAAATCAATGTTGATTTCTTTAAAATTCAAAAACAAACCTTTTAGTTTTTGAAAATAAAACTTAAAAACAAAAACCAAAATCTAAAATCTGGAATCTAAAAACTAAAAATAAAAACTAAAAACTAGTGCATTCATTCATAATTTTTATGTTGTTTTTTTTAAAAACAAAGTATATATAAAAAAACAACATAAGATTAAACAAGCTCAGGTTGATATTATGTTGTTATTTCATAGAATTTTGATTTTGTTCGCTTAGGGAGTTGCAGAGACACAAGACAAAACTAAAACAAATCTTTTATAGTAAAAACTAAATAAAGCCAAATGAATTAGGAATCACGTAAACGAAGTGTGAGAGAGTTTTAACCATACTTAACAGTTTTTTTTGATAAAGGACTTTCATTAAAAAATCAAAAAGGGAGAATTACAGCAGAAGAAATTACAAGTATAGATAAAAGAATACAAAAGAGTAGGAAAAAGGATACAATTGACCTAGAACCAAAATCCCTTCAACTCCAAGCTCAAACCCTCTTTATACCTTACTTGAATTACAAAGAAGAGCCAACCGGAAACAAGTAAAAATAAGAACCCGAGAACCTACCAAAACCCGTTACTAGGAGAAGCAGAGGAGGATCAGATACATGAGCTCTTACCAACGTCAGACCAAGCGGAAAGGAGGAGTCAGATGTTCAGATTTTAACCTACAAGAAGAAAAGCTCAAAATGTGTTGAGAGACACGAGAGTCCATGAAACCAAGACCAAGAGGCGGGGGAGAGAAGAGAAAGCCTGCAAGGATTGATCGGAGACAGAGACGTGAGGCCCCAACATCACACGAACCAAGCTCTGACAGGAGACAAGACCCTAAGATGGCAAATCCGAGAGAAAATAGGGAAAAACAAACACTATACTACCGGTAGAGATACACAAAGACAAGGAACTAAAGCTATCTTCAACGAGACTTTACACTCTACCTAACTTGGAATTCCATGACAGAGAAAAGGGAGGAAAGACTCACCGTAGCCGTCCTCATACCAAAGTAAAATCATCCTAACATGTACTCACCAACCCGAGAAGAACAAGAGAGAAGCAGAGATTTGCAAAGAATGACGAAACGAGAAAGCAAAGGGAGACTAAAATCGAGGTACAGAGCCAGCACGCTCCAATGGAGCTTGTCCTTAAAGGCGTCGGAGAGGACAAATCCGCCTATACCCAGCCTTGAGCTCCCTGATGCAACCAAGACGTCACCGCAATAAGAATAGCAAACGAACGCCTCAATCTTCAAGCATCTCCATATCTCCGGCCGAAAAAGTGGTGGAGAAGGGATTTTCCAGCGACGGTGAGAACCACCGCGCTGGAGAGATAGATCTGAAGAGGAAGGCGCTAGGGTTTGAGAGAAAATTTTATTTTCGCCGCTCAAAAGCATGGTCCCAAAAATAATATTAGTTACTTAACAGTTAACAACAAAGCTTGTTTATATGCCTAATTCATTTAAAAACTATGACTATGTATAGTTTATACCTTCTTCTCTTTTTTTCGTTCATTTGACCAGTTTCGGATTTAAATTATTAATGTAAATTGTAGTTGAAATAACACGAAAATGGACCGATCAAACATGCCACTCTAAAAGCGTGCTATATTCCTAACTCTCTTTAAAACTCTGTGTCACATTTTTTACGTGAACCCTAATAATTAGTTTTGGCTTTATTTAATTTTACTATAAAAGACTTGTTTTAGTTTTGTCTTCTGTCGACTCTAGCTACAACTTCCTAAGCGACTAGTTCCAAAGAGGCTAATGGTGGGACAAGTGCCCCATATTAAAAAAAAATTCTTATTAGTTCCTCCTAATCTACAATTTTGTCTAAATTTTTCAATTTTTATATACATTAGTGTCCACACCAAATATTGTTATGGCACTGCGTGCAACCATTTTTCTCATCATCACATACTGGGTAGCAGATTTACAACATACAAACTTTCTTTTGATCATTTTAGTCAACGTCCTTGTCTCTGGTGAATTAGGAGTCCTAATCCAAAATGACAAAGACGTGGACTAGAGAGATCAATAGGATCACTAGGAGCTTTAGTTATGACCAGAATTCAGCCACAACACTCGGGTCAGTCATAATGTTTGCGTTTTTGTTAGCAGAAGGATACTACGCTCACCATGTTCTAATATCCATCTCTTGGATTAAATACATATTAATAGGTTACTATACTTATAAACTACTGATATTGAGATAGTACATAGAGAATGAGTTGTATCCATGTGGCGAAAATGGAAATATGAAATGTAGTGTTGGCAACTTTGAAGGTATTAAGCAGATTGGGTTTAATAGTGGATTGGTCTCTGTCTTAGCTTTGATTCTGATGCTTATTGGCTATAGCTTTAATGCTTATAGGGGAGAGACGACACACCAAAAAGTAAAATATATACATAGACTAAAATGAAACATATGAAGCAGGTCAAGTAATGAGGCTATGCTGATTAATAGCCAATTAATAGCCAATTAAGATGTTTTTTGTTTGGTCGTCAACCACAACGGCTCGTGACTATATTATCATTCATTCATAGCCTCGAAAATTCTCATGCCTAACGTAAAAAAGTAACGTTACCGTTTACATCGTTTTTACTAGTAATTAATTAATTGTTTTAAGAAATGTAACGTAGTCTTTGTCTAAAAAACACGTTTTCAAATTCATTTTGATTGTAAAACACATGATTTTAATTTATTTTATACTGTTATATCGCCAATAAAAATTTATATTGATCTTATAATTCAAATGTTTTTTTTGTTTACACTTTCAACATAATTCGTCACTGTAAATTTATAAATCTACAAAAATAAATAAATATTTATACTAATCTGGATTTTTCTATTATACATAATAAAAATAAAATAATTTGATAAAAATGGATAACAATGAAAAGGAAAAAAAACCTAAATAGAAAAATGAGGAAACAAATCATTTCCATCTAAATTAACTTTATTATAAATTTGTTTTCCTATTTAAAGTATGATTGGAATTGCTTTCGTTTTGTTGTTTTGAAAAGCAAAAATCTTATTAAAAAGTTAAATTGAACCAATTATATATTAGAGTGAAAAACAAACAAAAATATGATTGATTTAATTTAAATTTCATACAAAAAATTTTGTTTTTCAAAGCAATCAAGAGGAAGCAATTGCTAAACTTGAGAACCTAATTGAAATTGATTTCGTTTTGTTGATTTGAAAAACAAAAATATTTGTATAAGATTTAATTTAAACCAATTATATTTTAGAGTAAAAAACAAACTAAAATATTGATTGATTTAATTTCAATTTTTACAAAAAAATTTGAAATGAAAACAATTTTAATCAAGCCCTTAATCTTTTCCAGTTGTATTCAACCTTTCCTATATGTACGGAAGATATATATATCCTCAAGTATGAAAATTTCCCCAAATGGTTTTTTCCTCTTATTTTTTTTATTTTTTTAATTTTATTCATAACTACTATTCAGATTTTCTAAAAATATTTAAGAAAAAAAATTAATAGCAGAAACAAGTGTGACAACTTATTAAATATAAAGCATAAATCAAAAGTAAGTATATATATAGCTTTTAAAATAAATAATCCTTTGATAAATTCTTATAGATTTAGAAGAAAAAATGTTAGCTGGCATTGATCACTCATAGCAATTCATTGAAAAAAAAAAGATCAAACCAAAGATTTTCTTTATTTATTGCTTTTTCTTTGTAATAAAAAGTGAGTAAAAACGGACATTTATTTACTTAGCAAATTAAAGAGAAATACAGTACTCGTAAATCCCGAACCTAGCTCCGAACCACCAAAAAACACGTTTTAGTTCCAGACCACAATGGCTATATAAACAACATTCACCATCTCCAATTTTATTCACCTATAGAGAAAACATAAACAAAAGAGTGATAAACTCACATAACGAAGGAGCAAGAGTTGTTTTGTAGTTTGATAAAACAAAAATGGGAATCATAGTTCCATTTCTGACACTTGCATTCCTCTTGTTTACCACAGTGAGTGCTTCCAATCCAAGGATGATTCTGGTCGGTGGATTTGTTGGGTCATGGAAGGTTCCAGATTCTTCCAGCAACACTCTTAATCACTGGGCTAAGAATAATCGTTTCAAAGTCGGCGACTTTCTTGGTACTATTCTATATTTTTTATTTATTTTGTAAGATTTGTTTCTCAAATTATATGATTTTATGTTGATACATGATTACATCGTATGTATGTGTTATAATAGTATTTAAGTACGACAAAAATGTGGATTCGGTCTTACAAGTGACAAAAGAAGATTACGAGTCTTGTAACACAGCTAAGCCTTTGAAGGAACATAACGATGGAGACACAAAGGTTAAGCTTGACAAATCAGGTCCTTACTTCTTCATAAGTGGTGCTCCTGGTAACTGTGCTAAAGGAGAAAAAATTACTCTTGTTGTTTTGTCTGAACGTAAATCTGACAAAGATGATAGTCCCAAGGTTTCTCCTGTTACTTCTCCGGCTCCAAGTCCAGGTCCTGCTCCAGCTGCAACTCATAATGATGCTGTTGGTTTGACTGTTGGTGGTGGTTTTTTTATGGCGGTTGTGACTGGTTTGGCTATGGTTATGGCTTAGAGGGGTTGATTGAGAGAATGTAGTTTCTCTTGAGTTTTATTTTTTAGCAATATTTTAGTTTTTATTTTCCAGATTGTTTGAAGTTTCTTTTGTTTCCTTTAGTTTTCATCATAAAAGATCTGTCTTTCTGTTTTGTATTTTGTGTTTATCTTGGGATATTCACTCTAATTTTAGAGCTTTCTAATCTATAGTTTATTTTGCCAATATTTTTTATCAACAATAACCGGTCTGACAATAGCACATCATACCATTACAACTTCCTATAATCCAATTCATATAGAGAAATTAGAAAGATTACATTCAACCACTTCACCAAAAATAGAGCCAAGAAACTAAAACATTGACTATTTATTGATACCAATTATGAAAACGAGATTTGTTGACTTAAGAAATACGTTGAGAATTATATCAATGTGTTCAAACCTTTTTTATTTTTTATTTTAACGATCTCTCGTAATTGTCATTCCTAATTAATAGTTATGATAATTAATATATACCCGTTTTACATAGAAATTTCATGTCAACGGTTCTGAAGCAAATTCAATCATGCATTTACTTTAAAACTGTTTTCTTACAATATATAGAGTAAATTCTAAGAATTGTAGATACAATTAAAGTAGTGAGTTCATAACTAAATTTACGTAAGAGAATTTATTTTTTTCGTTTCAAAGTTTAAATTTTTTTATAAATGTCTCTAATTTAATATAGCAAAAAAAAAAACTATGAATGGCTTTATTTCACTGAACGTATATAAAAATGCGAAAAAAAAATTCTTAAGGTTTTTTGTTTGTTTTTTTGTTAATGGTTGTTTACTCAGTCCAATTACTAATATATACAATGAAAACAACTAATGGGCCATAGCCCATATGTTCAATGACATGAAAAGGTCTTGTAGTTTGCTGGCTTCACTTATAAACGGCATGCAGTCTATATCACAAACAAGAAAATGCAATCCGCCGCTTTTTCACTGTGAAACGACACACAGTTGATGTATATAATGTGAAAACAGTAAAGCAATGAATCCTGAGATAAGCTTGAAAGATGACATATATACATGAGCAAATCTCACGCAAGTTTTTGCTCGAGATTCCGCCATGGATGTTGCTTCTGCTCGGAGCATTTCTTTACATCCTCCATGTATGGTTCTATATGATATTTTATAGCTTAATTTTGAATACATTAACTTCTATTTTCTTCCGATAACTGTTTATTCTTGATTATGTTCTCAGATTATGGAAGATCGATTTGTAGTTCATCACAGTTATCGTTGATTCGGGTAACTTTTCCGTTGTTAACTATCTTTTTTGTTTTGTTTTATACTCTTTGGGGATTATTTCGTCTTTAGCTTGTATGAAAATGATGGAAAGTGAAAGGTAATCTTGATTAGGATTTTGCATTGGTGATATTTTCTGTTTAATCGAAAAGCTGAAGTGAACTAGGAAGCTTTTACTGTTCTTTCATTGTCAATTGTGAACGAAAAATAAACTGCTTCTCTTGAGATTTGGTGTGGATTTAAATAGTTAACATTAGTTGACAAAAAATTTTGATACATGAAGCTCTTGTTCTATCTCCAAATTGTTTTTAGTTTATGAAATTAGTGGAGATGCAGATTTCCAGGGATAAAGTATGTGGCTTTGGTCGTATTTCGAATGTCATGGCGAGCTGTAGTACTTCCCTTCATGGTAAATCAATCAAATTATTCTGATAAAATGTCGAACTGACCTTTTGATTATCTGCATTCTCTTCAATTGAAAACTGTAGTGATTTTGATCTCTTGATGTGGTTCTGTTGCTGATATCTTTTCAATTACTTTATATTAGATATAAATACTTGTAGATTCTATATTTTACACACTCATTTTGGTTTTGAGATCTTATTGAGTTATTTATCCATTTTCTTTTCTTTTCTTTTTTGGTATAAGATGAATCTCTTGAATCATAACTTGCTTTACCTTCCATGTTTCTTCTTTAGCTATTCCGACTGGAAAATTTCTGGGCGAAACAATACATACTGGCATTCAATGCTCCAACCGCTCTTTAAGATGGAATCCGTACAAATTTCATGATAAGAAATCACATAGATTAAGTGAAATAGCAAGGGCTGTCACTGTGAGATCAGATTCTTCAGGAGCTGCAACCCCTGAATTTTCATATCCGGAACCAGGTTTTTTTGGCTAAACCGTTGGGAACATTTATGATCTATTCTACTAGATTACAACCTTTTGCTCTATTTATTTATTTATTTATTCTTTTTCTGTATCTATAGACAATCCTTTCTTGTTCTTTCCACTTTGAAGTGCAGAGATTAAGTTGAGCTCAAGACTCAAAGGGATATGCTTTTGTGCTGTTGCTGCCATTTCAGCCATTTTTCTCATTGTCCTGATGATCATTGGTCATCCGTTTGTTCTTCTCTTCGATCCCTATAGAAGAAAATTCCAGCACTTCATTGCTAAAATTTGGGCTTCCATAAGCATTTATCCATTTTACAAAATCGACATAGAGGGTTTGGAGAATCTGCCATCATCAGACACTCCGGCTGTATATGTTTCAAACCACCAAAGTTTCCTGGATATCTATACCCTTCTCAGTCTTGGACAAAGCTACAAGTTCATCAGCAAGACAGGGATATTCGTAATTCCCATTATTGGTTGGGCCATGTCCATGATGGGTGTTGTTCCCTTGAAGCGGATGGACCCAAAAAGCCAATTAGTATGTTACTCCCACACTTCTTAAGGTTTTTTCTTCAAACACTCTTCAAGTGTTGGTCAAGCAGATGGAGACTCTTTTAACTCTTCTTCAATTGATAGGATTGCTTAAAACGCTGCATTGAACTCGTAAAGAAGGGAGCATCTGTCTTTTTCTTCCCAGAAGGAACACGGAGTAAGGATGGTCAGATAGGTCCTTTCAAGGTAAATACAATCTCAAGATAATTGATCATGTTTTGGTCTCTGTGTTAGCACGGAGTAACATAAGAGGCTTCTGATATTACAGAAAGGCGCATTTACGGTGGCTGCTAAGACCGGAGTTCCAGTAGTTCCAATAACACTGATGGGAACAGGCAAAATCATGCCAACAGGGAGTGAAGGTATACTGAACCATGGGAATGTCAAAGTTATCATCCATAAGCCAATACATGGAAGCAAAGCGGACGTTCTTTGCAACGAGGCCAGAAGCAAGATTGCAGAACATATGGATCTCTTAAGCTGATGACGTTGTATTTTTGCAGCGTCTCTGACGAACTATAAGAAGCTATCAATTTTACATGTGAAAAATCAATATATGTTGAGATTTTTTGTAATCAAAATTCAGATTCTCCCTCAAAGAGATTTAAAAGAAAATGTCATTATATGGTTTAAGAGTCTGAAGAACTTGGAATGGCTTCTCTGAGGTTTACTTGGTTTTGCTTTCTTGGATTCCAAGGTGAAATATCTCTCAAGGGTTTTTCTTTTGTTGTGAACTTATTGGTCTGATTCTTACACATGTTTTTCTTCTCAGTAGTATATGTAGATTATTTTTTTCCTATTGTACTATGTATGTATACGGTGTCTCGTGTCTGACATGTATGTATGGATATTTTTTTTCATCAATTTAGATATTTTAAAATTATTAAGGTTGAGAAGAATGATGAAAGACGTGGTCGCAGAAAGATCGGGTGGATCCGACCCAACCCGGACGGCAAGGAGCCAACTTTCAGTTTCTTTCTTATATCAATTTTCTTCATGTCTGTAACGACTTCGTCTCCTCCCACCATTCTTCACTTTCTTAGTCTTCTTCATCGTGTTCTCGTCTCCACCTGATTCAGCCTCGTAACTTCTTTCAACCCGTAATTCTTCTTCTTCTTTGGTATCATCATCAAATTCTCTTCCGACTTATTTACCTCATTACTCTGTGAAATGATATTGATTTCAATTGCTAAATTTTGGTTGAAAGTTTTTCTCTTGCACCATTTTTAATACTGAAACTCTCTCTTTTGAAGTATTCAAGTATTTTTCTTTTTAGTTTGTATTCAACCTGTTGTGGATGTTTTGATTTTGGGGGGAAAAATGTGTCTCCTTTGAAGTATTTCCGTCAACGTAGGATTCCTACGTCAACGACAATGGATGAATGTTCGTAATCCATTAGCTGATAAACGATTTAAAGAAAATTCTGTAAACAAACAATCATATTTGGCGGTTAAGTTCTTTCGGTGTTTTGTTTATTGAACATTTGGATTTGGTGCTTTATATGATTTTGATCCATGAATTTTAAAAGTTTTGTCTTTTGTCTGACAATATAGGTTGTGTGTGATTAATGAGTTGAGTCACAAGGAAAAAGCATGTTCGATTGTGGCAAAAAGGCATCGAAATCACAAGTAATCAGTGGACAATGCGAGAAGTTTGTCAGGTAACTATGTTTAAAGCATTCTCATTATTGTCAATGGTTGATCTAAAGTTTGTTCTTGTCCGAGTTGACCAATTACTCTTAACATTTAATACGATCATAAGATTCTCAGAAACTGTTTAGCAAAATGCAATTACAATAAAGGATTTCTTTAGTTCATTTTGTTCTTCACAGGTTGGATAGTATGGATTCGAGGTACTCGCAGACATCTGATCAAGGTCTAAACAGATGTACACTCAATTTACAAGGACCAACTCGTGCTTCTCAGGGCAACAATGCATCCTCTGGTTCATTTAAGAAAGGTTTTAGAAAAGGTTCCAAAGGACTTTGGTCGTTAGGGAGATCAATTGGTTTGGGGGTCTCACGCACAGTTTTTCCTGAAGATCTTAAAGTATCAAAGAAGAAGATATTCGATCCACAAGACAAGTTTCTTTTGCTCTGCAACAAGCTCTTTGTTACTTCTTGTATTCTCGCTGTGTCTGTGGATCCCCTCTTTTTGTATCTTCCATTTGTCAATGATGATGAGAACTGTATTGGTATAGACAGAAGATTGGCTATCACGGTAACAACTCTGCGGACAGTAATTGATGCATTTTACCTTTTCCACATGGTTCTTCAGTTTAGAACAGCTTTTGTAGCTCCTTCTTCTCGTGTTTTTGGGCGTGGTGAACTTGTGATTGACCCTGCACAGATAGCAAAACGTTATTTGCAGCAGTATTTCATCATTGATTTCCTTTCCGTGCTTCCACTTCCGCAGGTTAGAACAAAGTTTCCTGTTTTCCATTGTTTTTTGTTCTCAAACTTTGATGACTTATTGTATTTACTTGTATATTTTAAGATTATGGTTTGGAGATTTCTTTACACCTCTAAAGGTGCAAGTGTGCTTGCAACAAAGCAAGCTCTGCGATTTATCATTTTAATCCAATATATTCCAAGATTTGTTCGGATGTATCCATTGAGCTCAGAGCTGAAGAGAACAGCTGGTGTTTTCGCTGAAACTGCTTGGACTGGTGCAGCTTATTACTTGCTACTCTACATGCTCGCAAGTCATGTCAGTGTACTTACTATGTTTATTTTAACCTTATCCTTTAATATACTTATAAATAAACCATTCACAACTTTTTGTTATTGGACTAATTCTTCAGATTGTTGGGGCTTTATGGTACTTACTGGCTTTAGAACGCAATAATGCATGCTGGAGTGGGGTTTGCCGTAATAGTAGCCTGAACTGTTCCAAAATCTTCCTGTATTGTGGTAATGAAGATAAACCTGGTTATGCAGCTTGGTCTACCATCAAAAGTTCTGTTCTTCAGGCCAATTGCCCGGTTAATGTGACCGGTGATGATGATCCTCCTTTTGATTTTGGAATCTACTTAAGAGCCCTGTCTTCTGGCATTGTCTCATCTAATAGTTTTGTGTCTAAGTACTTCTTCTGTTTATGGTGGGGACTTCAGAATCTCAGGTATATTATTCTTTAAGTATCTGTCTTCTATAGTCATTATGAAAAGTCTCTGTTGCATTAGTAACCTCATTGATGTCAAATGCAGCACTCTTGGTCAAGGGCTTGAAACCAGCACTTACCCTGGAGAGGTTATATTCTCCATAGCACTTGCTATTGCTGGACTTCTTCTATTTGCTCTTCTCATTGGAAACATGCAGACTTATCTTCAATCTCTTACAATCCGTCTTGAAGAAATGAGAGTGAAAAGGCGTGATTCAGAACAGTGGATGCATCATCGAATGCTTCCACCAGACCTGCGTGAACGGGTCAGACGATATGACCAGTACAAATGGTTGGAGACACGCGGAGTTAATGAAGAGAATTTGGTTCAGAACCTCCCAAAGGATCTCAGAAGAGATATTAAACGTCATCTCTGTCTGGCTTTGGTTAGGAGGGTAAGTAGAATCTTATCTTAAACGCATTTCCTCATCTTGATTCATAAACGAAACCATCATGATTTTTCTTTTTAATGTAAAGGTTCCATTGTTTGAGAATATGGATGAGAGGCTGCTCGATGCAATCTGTGAGCGGTTGAAGCCCTGTCTGTACACTGAGAAATCTTATTTGGTTCGGGAAGGAGACCCAGTTAATGAGATGCTCTTCATTATCCGTGGTCGGCTCGAGAGTGTGACTACAGATGGCGGGAGAAGCGGTTTCTTCAACCGCAGTTTGCTGAAGGAAGGAGATTTCTGCGGGGAAGAGCTTTTGACATGGGCACTAGATCCCAAATCCGGTTCCAACCTACCATCCTCCACTAGAACCGCAAAGGCTGTAACCGAAGTGGAGGCTTTCGCTTTGATAGCTGACGAGCTTAAATTCGTGGCTAGCCAGTTCAGGAGACTACACAGCAGGCAAGTTCAACACACATTCAGGTTCTACTCTCAACAATGGAGAACTTGGGCTGCTATTTTTATACAAGCTGCGTGGCGTCGATACTTGAAGAAGAAGAAACTTGAACAACTCAGGAAAGAAGAAAAGGAAGAAGAAGAAGGAGAAGGATCTGTTACTAGCATCAGAGCGACGTTCCTGGCGTCAAAGTTTGCCGCAAATGCACTTCGAAAAATTCAGAAGAAGCGTAGTGCAGAAATGTCTACTAAAGAACTTGTGAAATATCAGAAGCCTTCAGAGCCTGATTTCTCTGCTGATGATCCTTGTTGAATTTGTTGTTTGATTTGTACTGCAACACTAAGAAATGTAAAGGTGATAATATGAATGCTTATTCGAGATTGTTACAGTTTTTTTTTTTTTGTCAAACAGATTGTTACAGTTTATGTGTTTCTGTCTGTTTGGTGAATAGAATACATGAGGGAATTACATGATCATCGGGAAATGACATAGTTTGATAGAGTAAACTAAACTTGCTCGGATCGACCTTTCAGGAAGTTCTTGCAGAGCCATAGACTCCTGTCTGGTTGTGCAGTCTCCATCGTACTCTTTGCCTTATCCCCAAACTCTTGCTGAAAAATCCCAAAAAAAAAAAGATTGATGGCGTTGCAATACTCATAAAGTAAACAACATTGAGGCTGTGAGATTGTTACAGTTCTCGAGATCCTTCTCGCCGGGAAATTCGCCGTCGATGACCCGGAAGAGATACCATTGCTCACCTTCATCAGCGAAAGTTGAAACGAAGACATTGAAGTAACCACCATAAGCCTTCTTCACGAACTCAGAGTCACACGTCGATAAAACAGAGCAAACCTCTTCTTCTTCTGCTCCACCATCTTCTTCAAAGAGCACGGATTCAGAAGAAAAGGGGAGAATGAGAAATAGAGAGAGATTTGTGAAAATGAAAAATGTACTTAAAAGATGACGGAGAACACGATCAAACACGCCAAGTGAGAATTTTTTTTTTTTAGAGTCAAATACAGTACGTTACAGAATCCCACATGGAGAAGAAAACGTGATTGTGGGGTATATAAGTCGAATTTGTTACATTGCGTATTTTGTCCCACATCGACAAATAAACGTTACACACAAGGTGACGGATCTATTTATAGTCTCTTCGTATAATGAATTATTAGACAAAGTGGCTTCTCTCTTTTGAGATAATTCTTGCAAATCATGTGAACAATTAAGAAGTGAGCTGGTCATATTGTAATAACGCATGCTATTTTCTGATAAAGATCATATTACTAAGTTAGTTTTATTTCCTAAACAATCATAACTGAGAATATGATTTATTAAGTCGTGTAAATTAGGGTTTATGTTAGATAATTTATCTATGATGAGACTTGAGGTCAAAAGGATATAAATTGAGGTATTGTGTTAGATTCATTCATTTGTATGTGAAACCAACATAAAACACTCAGATTCAAAATTCCAAGTCATAAACAACATTTTCACGTTCTGGTCTTAAAAGAATATGGAATTTGGATTCACACTGAGCTCTTTTCCTTAAAAAAAGTTATTCCATAGTTCTATTAATATTTGATTCTATTTTGTGCACGTGCATATATTAAAACAAGAGAGCCAAATAGGTTATACATTGAAGATAGGAATAGATCCATAAATGTTACAAATAAAACAAGAGAGCCACATTGATAAGTATTAGTTAGTGGGAACTCTGCCTTTAAGGAAGTTCTTGCAAACTGTCTCCCAATACTTCCTGTCTGCTCCTCTTTTCTCCATTGATCCCTTTGCCGCATCCGCAAATTCTTTCTGCATTTATTCAATGTATACTTAACATTATTAATTTATTCGATTCTAGACCAGCGAAGCAAACAATGATACCCACATGTTGTGGTCGGACTAAGTGCTTCTATGAGGTGTACTAAATTGAGATAAAAAGAAACAAACCTTGATGAAGCCAAGACCAAGAACACGATCAACAATCTCGAAGAGAATCTCTTTGTTGTATTCAGGATGTCCTTGAATACAGAATAAATGATCCTCAATTGAGTACATTTCAACTTCGTAGTTTTCGGAATAAGCTAGAACTGTTGCAGATTCAGGCACTTCCAATACTTCGTCTTGGTGACATTTGATGATTGCAATGCTGTTTGGAATCTCGTTACCAAAGTAACTTCCAGGCTTAATTGCTTCCTTTATGACAGTTATGTCGTTAAGTTTAAGTTCTGGTCCCTTCCTTGCTCTCCCTACTTTTCCTCCTCTTACTCTTGCTATGATCTAAACCAAAATCATTTTTTCTATTAGAAATTTCTTTCAAATTGGATTCAATTTAAAGAGATCGTTAGAAATATTACAATCCTGAAACAAAAGGCAATAAATCATTTTATATTTGATTATTTTTTATTAACAATTGGATTGATTTATAATTCAAACTTTTAAACTTTAAATTCTATCACACAAATCGAACGATTTGTTTTTATAAGTGAAAACTAAAAAGATTCAAGAAGTGGGTTTTGGATTATAATATAATTTTTCCGATTTAATTGTTGTAAAAAAAATTCTATCATACAAAACTACACGAAGTCAAACTCCGGTTGAGAAATCGGATTCTGGGAAGGCTGAAGAAGTATCCAAATTTGTATAATCTTGATATGATAAAATCTCATTCAATATTTCGTCTAAAGTGGTCAAATTAAAACCTATGATATCATAAGTAAATTTGGTATAATATGAAATGATTTGTGGTTTAATAGAAAGTAGAAAGTAGAAGATAAGAACCTGGTGACCAAAGCAGATGCCAAGAATTTTCTTCTTCTTCTCATCGATTTTCTTAACGAGATCACAAAGCTTAAGGATCCAATCATGATTCTCAAAGGCATCATGAGAGCTTCCACTGATAACAAATCCATCATACTTATCAAGATCATTCTCATCAGGAAACTCACCAGCGACGACTCTGAATGAGTCCCAATGTTCTCCTTCATCTCCAAATGTCGACACAAACACGTTATGGTATCCTCCGTAAGTTTTTATCACGAACTCTGAGTCTGGAGTCGCAAGAAACAAAGCGTACTTCTTCTGCTCCACCATTTTTTCCGGAGAAAGTAAATTAACACAGAGAGATGATTAAGTAGGTGAAAGAATGATAAGAAAGAGGTAAAGCAATGAATAAGATACACGTATTTAGATGTGTATATATATGAAATTGGATCTCATCGACCTACCTACTGGTTTTTAATTCTCCACGTTTTTTATTATAATTTCGTATTATATTCGTTTTATTTTCTTAATTTTCAGAAATAAAATCAGAGGCTAGTAGTGGATCGCAACCGTTGTTGACCATATTCTCTTTGTTTGAATATGAGAAATTATGTATTATATAATTATTACATTGGATGTTCAGAAAAACCAATCTGTATTACATACTTTAGACCATGTGATTATAAATTATTACTATAGTTTTTAACTACTTTATTGCCTTCAACTATGGTTTTATAGTATTTGTTAAGACTGTTGTCTCCTTAGCCAATAAATGTTCTCTTATTAATCACAAAAACAATAATGATGATTCAAGAAAATCTTTCAAACAGAATGAGTTATCAACACAATAACTAGTTTTTTTTTTTTTTTTTTGTCACTCAAAACAATAACTAGTCATCAACCACAAGTTGTCGTATCATTCAATCTAGGACTAATAATAGAAGACAGTTCATTGGATTACATAATTATTATCTTGAATCTATTATACAGGATTTGACGCATATACTTCTTTTAAGTATTTTAAAAATATCTGCAAAACATTGTCGCAGTTTTTGTAATATTGTAAGTGTTTTTTAATTAAACGAAAATGTTTTTTGTTTCTTTAAATACTATGAATAAATTGCTGACAAAAAGATTATACACCAGAATTTTGTTAAGAATGGACGGCCTAACTAAGAATAAAGACAAAAAGATTATGAATCAATTATTAATGACTTTAATTGACCACATGAAAATTTGTAATTCTGAACTTTTAATTGGACTTTGAAAAATTCTATAATTTTATATAATGCACGCTTTTGACGGGAAGTAAAAAGATCAAAGTTAGAGGAAAGTGAACCCACTTTCATTTTACTATAGTAATCTCTTGACCAAAATCATTATTATATGTAAAAGTTGAAGTCGTAAGTCGTAAATTATACTTAAGTCTTAAGTTGTAAGTAACGCCGGTTTATTTAATCTTATCCCAACTATGTTGTCTTCTTTTACAAGTTATAAGTTTGACATATATTTTATTTTAATATTTACAAAGACTTTTAAAATAAATTTTGTTTCAGTGTGTTCTTAACCTTAGATTCATACTCGTAAATCATAAAAAGAAAAGTATGTGTTGTGTGCACCGACTCTTGACAACGATTTGGTTTCCTTCCACGATTGTTACGTTACGTAGGAACCCAATATCTTGATTTCTTCAATTAGACTAGTGAAGATATATATATGTACTCCTTAATTTTTTCAGTAAAATCTTTCAAACGTTATATTTATGATTCCTTAAATATATAATTTATTAATGTCGCACAATTGACTAGTCCTCTTATGCCGTCCTTTCTCAATTCCGACCGTCTGTTTAATCGTTAAATACATTGGTCCAAGTTTTGCGGTGTCTACAGAATCACTCAAGTCAAACAAACTACAAAGATGAAGTTTCAATATAGTCCACAAACATATTGCTATTATCAACAAAAAATATCAAATATATAGTCAACAAACACGACCGGATTCACAAACATATGTATATGTTTAAATATATTTACTCCTGTATATTTTTTCTTAATTTGTGATTAAATCTTTCTTAACCTTAGTGGTATGATTAATTTGTAGCTTTCTAGTCAAAGAATTTAGATTAAATTATAAGAGTCAACTTTGGTTCCTTTTACTGAATTTTTTTCTCCGAATTCTTGTTGTTATTAAAAAATGAAAAAATAAAACCGAATAATTCATAATTCAACTGCAACAAATCTATTCCAACTAATTTTCTGAGTAAAGTTGTTTATTAAAAAGAAAAAAGGTTTGAAAAATGCGAACTTGCATAACCAAGAGATCGAGTAGTAAGACATGCGTACTTGCACAATCAAGAGATCGAGTTCTACCGCCTACATTATGTAGAAACTTGGTTAATAAACTGGTCGGTTGTAACTCAATGTTGACAAAAAAAAATTAGAGTTTTAGAATTTAATAAATGTTATCTTATCAATGAATGATGGCGAAATACATCATAGCTATCTGTAATGAATGAACTGGACAGTTGGTAACGAATAATTCAAAGCTACTGTTTTTTAATTATTTTAATTACTGAAATCTGTATTAGATCTCGAGTCTTTGCTTGCCCATTAACAGTCCACAACAAATAAATAGAGCTGAAAATTCCAAGGGAGTGATATTGTGGACTTGTGAGCTTTCAAAAGGGCTTCTTCTACTATTTATTTGGATGTAAACATTCATTTCCTCCCACTTTCTTATAAATAGAAATATACAACATCCCAACCAATAATTAACAAAACATAGATGAGAAAGCGAATCAGAATATCGAAGAATATTTCTTTTTAATTATCAAAGAACAGAAAAAAACAAAATTCAAAAGAGCACACACGTAAAGCTCGTTTCTTGTATGATGATGAAATCTCTGATTCGAATTCTTTTTCTTGTATGTTCCACAGCCATTATTTTTCCCTTTTAACCAAAAAACAAAACTATTACTATATCTCCATTTATAACCGATATTGATGATAATTGTGCCGTTCCATACAAATATAAACTCTTCCCAAAAGTAGCATTAGACACAAAAACTTAGGACAAGATGAACAAGTTGCAACAACATTATTGACTTATCTGGTTTGTTTTTCGTCAAATGAGTGGATATATGTATTTGTATCTGTTGGTTCAATCATCCCACACCAATTATTTTTGTATTTATAAAAAAAACTTTGGGTTTAAAATGGACAGAAGCCTGACGTTTCCTTAGACATTCTGTCTCACTCGTACCTCTTTTTTGTTTTTGGTCTTTGCTCTGTCATTTCACCTTACAAGTCCTTGCCTACGTACTTTTAACCTCATCTCCGTACACGTGTCACGTTTCTACCAATTACTTACTTTCAGTTTCGGTTCGGTTTAATAAGGATTTTCAGACCGGTATATATAGATATACACAGACTTTTGTGTGTATCATGTGTATTTGGATGTAAATATGAAAATTGTGACAAAAAAAAGTGAATATGAAAATGTTTTATAGGGTTTAGTGTATTGTCTCGATAAAACCAAGCCTCGACTAGAGAGCACATGTTTTTGGTCAGACCATCTGAGAACACATTGATTTGATTAGTCCCGTTTAAAATCCATATTAAACGGATCTTTAAATTTCACCCAAATCATTAAGGATAACGTTAGGTTTTGTCATTTAATGCAAAATAAATGTAGTAACTAATGACATAGTTTTGTGTTTTTCAGAAGTCAAATCCTGACCAAATGTAAAATCACAAACTAGCTTATTGTTTGATAATCTAATTTATATGCCACACATGTGCTTGAGTGGTGGCAGCAACACTGTTGAATTGTAATTGCTTAATTATTGAAATATCGAAAGTAAATTAACCCAAAGAAAGGCACTTTATAAATTTAAGAAATTACCAAAAAAAAGTTGTATCACTGAATTAGAAAATTGATGAAAAATCATAATTTGTGGCCACATAAAAGAGCTTTTGAGAGAGAGAGAGAAAGAAAAGATTTGCAAAGAAGGCTTCTCTCAGACGAAACGAATAAAGAAGAAAGAAAAGCTGAACAGAATCCATGAAAGGTGAATAAATGCAAGAAGCAGAAGCAAACTTATCTCATTTTCTTCTGCTTCTTCTTCGTCATTATCAGTATTCAACTAAACTCACTCTTCTCTTTTCTCACTTATGTCTTGATCTTTGGTCGGTAGAAGAAAACAATGGATCAATATTGCTGCAACAATGATGGGGGTTTCAAGAAGGGCAATTTCGTTAGACATCACGAAAAATTAGCTTCATTACTCTTCAATGTCGTTGATAATCAGATTCATTTCTTTATGTCTTTGATTTAATTCTCTTATTTCAAAAAAAAAAAAAATAGTGTGACGGTTTGGGAAGTAGTGATATTGGCGAAATGGCTCAATCTCCTTTGTCACATTATCACCTTC
Source organism: Lepidium didymum (assembly GCA_963920545.1). NCBI lineage: Eukaryota > Viridiplantae > Streptophyta > Magnoliopsida > Brassicales > Brassicaceae > Lepidium > Lepidium didymum. The sequence goes on from OY986980.1 coordinate 3,539,804, forward strand.
TTTGTTTTCTTCTTCTAATCACCACATCACTTGTTTTGCTTCTTTCCCAAAACTAAATCTCATGTTTGTATTTCTAGACTGTGTTTGGATATATTTGGATGAGATCCAGATATTTTCATTCAATTATTCAAGATGCATGATGTTCATTTTACTAATAAATCTTCAAATTTTTCGATTTGTCATTTTCTATAAGGAATTATTACCATATCTTTGTACAGATATGTACTGTATTAATAATGATAATGATGTTGCATGTCTGTCTAATCTGTATTGGGAAATGTGCCTTTCATAAATTTGGATGGCTTCTTTACTCATTATTATGGTTATAACTCTCATTTATCTATATGCTTCATTAAGAAAAATGACTCTCAACCCAAAACATTATGCTACATGATTTTTTTTTCTATATACGAACTCAGAATGATTATCATACTTTGTATCTAAATTTTGTAAGTTTTAAATAGATTTAACTACAAATAGTAATATAGATTCTTTTGTAACATGTTATTGGGAAATGTGGGGTATTTTGATTTGCCTTGTGGGGTTTATTGTGATCTCGATGCTCGAAACAAAATGTCTCCATCACATATTCACATGGGTCTTCGTGTTCCATCCATTTACTAAACAGAAGCATATATAAGTGGTTATGGGCCAAATATCCTATAAGGCTCAATAGCAATACGCAGTCTCATTCTCTAAGACCTTCGGCCCATAGGATGAAAACTGGCCATTTGGGCTATTAGATAGGAAGTGGTCTACTGGTTTTTTTTTTTTTTTTTTTGTCACTAGTTTACCAATATATATTCTTAAATGATATTTATATAATAAAAAATTACAAAAGAAGTAGAAAGATTATATTATATATATATATATATATATATATCATCTTTCTACTTCTTTTGTAATTTTTTATTATATAAATATCATTTAAGAATATATATTGGTAAACTAGTGACAAATGATATATTCTTAAATGATATTTATATATAATCAACACTGTTCTGCTACACATTGAACTTGTCACAAAACATATACATAATTGGTCCTGATACCAGAAAAAATAAAAGTAACTATAATTACAAAACACATTAGTGGAATAAAGCATATAATAATATTTCTGCATATATATATATATAATTGATGCAATTTGCGCATATCAAAATAATGGTCCCGAGGGTAAAAAGATGAAACAAACATATTTACTAAGAAAAAACAGAGATAAAATATCCAATTTTGTTTTTTTACTTGGTACAAATTATTGATAAGATGTTTCTACTTTTACAATATTTTCTTGAAAATTCCATTATTTTTGGTATGTGTACATTATGCTTAAAGTTTTATATAAGAACAAAATTGAAACAGAGAGCATAATGATATTGATCTACAACTGGAATTGTCCCATCAACCAATCTTCTCCACTTTACTGAAAGACACATAATTTTATGTCTTACAAATTCGGTTGGATTGTTCTTGATTTTGTTGTCATCATTTGTGTGTGAAGCGAATATATATATAAACACAAAACAAGTACAAAGATGCATGCATGATGTGAATTCGAAGCATTGATAATATGTGACACAACAAAACAAAGTAATTGGTTTCATATCATCTTGTTGCTTATCGCATCTTGCTCATCCAAATTTAGGCATTTTGGCCACCTTTCGTAATTGATTTCTTAAACCAAAATGAGAAAAATTCATCAGATAGGTTTTCTCTCAGACTCAATAATCGAAGTTAGCTTTCACCACCGCTCATCTGGCGCCTGCAGCGACCTAGCTTGCCGAGTTTTCTTTCCAGATCCGTCATTGTTGTGTTTATTCTCTGCTTTTCAACCTTATGTTTCGGTCTTTCCTTCTTATCTCCTGGACAAAGCGGCAAGACTCTAGCCTCAAGTGAAAGATTCTCCACCGTGGAGCTCCACTGGAAATGAAGAAGCTCGGGTTCTTTGATACCCAGATCCTTCCGCTTGCTAGCAACTATCGGGGCCTTCAAATCCACTCTCATCTTCCTTGCCTTTCCTTTGCTCGGTGGCTCCGCCTTAAAACTATATTCTTTGGAGCTTTTCCGACGATTGAAAGCACTTCATCCTTATGTCTCTCTGCCAGAGACTCTACCGACGTAACCTACTATCCCGTCGTTGTATTTTTTCGATGCTTTCTCTTCTTCACCGTAGTTAAACGTGAGTCCTTGAACCGTCCTCTGCCGCTCTTGCTTCTCTCAGCATTATCGGATGAATGGTTTCAGATCCTCAGTTTTTCCGGCGATGCTCAAACTGAGAAGACTGCATCTGTGCCTCTCCAACTTGAAGTTGTCCACATTTCCGACGATTAAAACCCAAGCATCTGCTGCCAAAACCAATTCCTTCGGGTCGGTATTCTTATTGGAAAAAGCTTTTTCGTTTTTCGCCTTCCAAAAGAACCATATGAGCCATGAGAAACCCTTGTATTCTTCTTTTTTGGGGAGTCTCCACAGGAGATGATCAATATTAGCGTATATTGATGTCCCTGGAAAGGATGGTCGTACCGGTACTTTTGATAATGTCCAGGCTTGGATGGCTGGAGGGCATTCAAACAAAACATGGTTTATCGTATCTTCGTCTGCTCCACACATGTCGCATCGCCTATCACAACGGATGCCCCGTCTTTCTAGGTTAACTTTTACTGCTAGTTGACCGGAAACCGCTTGCCAGATGAAATGTTTTATTTTTTGCGGTGCATTCACTTTCCAAGCTTGAGCCTGCAAATATTGAAAGTGGGGGCCAAAAGAGTCTATCGATGCTTGGGCGATATTTCGCTCTGCCCAATAACCTGATTTAACCGTGTAAAGTCCTGATTTATTAAAATACCATCCCAGACAGTTCGGGGCGGGTGTCTTGGAATATGTAGGCCGAGAATCGAGTTAGTATCACCAGGATCAAAAAATTGCCTGATTAAAGTTTATTTCCATAAACGCGTAGGGGATCTATCAGATCGGAGACTCGTAAGTTTGGATAAATCATGGGGCCAATCCCGATAGGTGTTCTAGGCGTACTACCTGGGATCCATAGGGTCAGCCCAAACTTTAATTGTCTCACCGGTATCCACCCGTTTAATTAGACCTTTCATTACCAGTGCACGGGCCGAGAGAATGTTTCGCCATCCATACGATGGCGTATACAAACGCTTCACCTCTAATGGATGTGATCCAGCAAAGTACCGACCTTTTAGAATTCTTGCTAGAAGGGAGGATGGATTATCGATTATCCGGCATAGTTGCTTGGCAAGTAAAGCGGAGTTGAAATCCTCAATAACCCTGAAACGTAACCCTCCATTTGTCTTGTCTTTGCATAGAATGTCCCACTTTACCCAGTGTATACCTCTTGAAGTTCCTGAATTGTGTCACCAGAAATTTACTATAGTTGCTAAAATCTTTAATGTAACCGTTTTAAGTAGATCTACTATTTTTTCTTTTGCTAAATAATAAATTTTGACATAAACCTCGAAAACTATTAGAAATTATGAACTTTCAAATTGAATAAATCGATCGAAAATAACTAGTTTAGGTGTATTTTTTGCTATATATACAAATTACAATAGTCGAACGTTAACCTTAAACTTTTTATATTACCTAAGAAATATCCAACTTTCTAATATAGGGTATTCTAATAAAAACGTCTTATATATATGTGTGTGTATATATATATATATTTAAATGTACAAATAATTATCATAAATTGGCTTTTGATAATAAAAATTGGCTTTTATGAACAAGATTTTATATTTAAATTGGCTTGTTCAATGAAAATTTATATTTAATTGGCTTAAATTAGAGTTAGTATTGAGGAAAAAAAATCAGAGATAGTAATTAATTTCAAAACTTTATGAAAGTTTGATATTTTTCAAACTATTCTGATAGCTATGAGGAAAAATAAAAAATATTGATTTAGTCTAGTTTACTTTAATAAAAAAATTTAAATATAATTTTGATTGTAGTTAAAGATTAAATACAAAACTTAAAACAGTATGTAGTTTTAGATTGAAATGCTTCGAATTAAAACTTCACGAGCACTTTAACTCCACCTAAGGACGGATCCGATTTGGAAGGTTTCTTTTTGTTTTCATTTAGTTCATTAATCATATTACCTCGTACGAATTGAATTTCAATAGGAGACTCAACAACAACTCATTCTCTGGGCCCTTCCCTGCTTCCTTGTCTCAAATTCCTCATCTCTCCTTCTTGTGAGTATACAGATTTGTCGTTTTATCTTCTGAAGAATTGTTTAGTTTTTGTCTGTATTAAAATTTTTATTTATTTTTATCAGGGACTTGGCTTACAACAATCTCAGTGGCCCTGTTCCTAAATTCCCAGCTAGGACTTTCAAGTAAAAAAAAAACCTTGCTTTGTGTTCTGCACAAAATCTTGTATTTAAGTCAGGACTAAGTCTTGCTTCTGCTTTACTGTTGGTTTTAGTGTTGCTGGGAATCCTTTGATTCGTAGAAGCAGCCCACATGAGATTTGTTCTGGATCAATCAATGCTAGTCCTCTTTCTGTTTCTTTGAGCTCTTCATCCGGTAAATCTTCTTGTTTTTGCACTGTCCTTTTCTTAAATTAACCTGTTGTAATGATCCTTTCATTAATTATTATGGTTACTTGAGTGTATAGGACGCAGGTCTAATAGATTGGCGATAGCGTTCGGTTTAAGCCTTGGTTTTGTTGTTATACTAGTCCTTGCTCTCGGATTCTTTTGTTGGTACCGCAAGAAACAAAGAAGGCTACTGATCCTTAACTTAAACGGTCTGTCAATTTAAGATTTGTGCTTTATACCATTTTGATTCGGGAAGATATTAAAGTTTTGCTTTTAGCAGACAAAGAGGAAGGGATTCAAGGACTTGGGAATCTTAGAAGCTTTACATTCAGAGAACTCCATGTAGCTACAGATGGTTTCAGTTCCAAGAGCATTCTAGGCGCTGGAGGATTCGGTAATGTGTATAAAGGGAAGCTAGGAGACGGGACAGTGGTAGCAGTGAAACGGTTGATGGATATAAATGGAACCTCAGGGAACTCACAGTTTCGTAGTGAGCTGGAAATGATTAGCTTAGCTGTTCATAGGAATCTGCTTCGGCTAATTGGTTACTGCGCAACTTCTGGTGAAAGGCTTCTTGTTTACCCTTACATGTCTAATGGAAGCGTCGCCTCTAAGCTTAAATGTAAGTATAAGTCTTAAAGTGGCGGTCAAAATCTTGTTTTCAATGACTTTCAACAATTCTGTTCACTGTTGTAGCTAAACCGGCTTTGGACTGGAACATGAGGAAGAGGATAGCAATTGGTGCAGCCCGAGGTTTATTGTATCTACACGAGCAATGTGATCCTAAGATCATTCACAGAGATGTAAAGGCAGCTAATATTTTATTAGATGAGTGCTCTGAAGCTGTTGTTGGTGACTTCGGACTCGCAAAGCTACTTAATCTGCTGATTCTCATGTCATAACAGCAGTTCGTGGCACAGTTGGTCACATTGCACCTGAATATCTCTCCACGGGTCAGTCTTCTGAGAAAACCGATGTTTTTGGGTTCGGAATACTCTTGCTAGAACTCATAACCAGAATGAGAGCTATTGAGTTTGGTAAAAACGCTAGCCAGAAAGGAGCTATGCTTGAATGGGTAAGCAATGAACTCAAGTTCATTACAAGATCAACTCACTTTAAACAGTTTTAACAGTTTTTGGATGTCTTAACTCTGATTTAGGTGAGGAAACTGCATGAAGAGATGACAGTAGAAGAACTGATGGACAAGGAACTTAGTACTAACTACGATAAGATTGAAGTTGGAGAGATGTTGCAAGTAGCTTTACTGTGCACACAATATCTTCCGGCTCATCGTCCTAAAATGTCTGAAGTGGTTTTAATGCTTGAAGGCGATGGTTTAGCCGAGAGATGGGCTGCTTCGCATAACCATTCACATTTCTACCATGCCAATATATCTTTCAAGACCACCTCTTCTCTGTCTACTGCTTCTGTCTCAAGGCTTGAAGCTCATTGCAATGATCCAACTTATCAAATGTTTGGGTCTTCAGCTTATGATGATGACGATGATCATCAGCCTTTAGATTCATTCGCCATGGAACTCTCTGGTCCAAGATAAAGCAGTGAAAGAAAGAAAGATATCATTTTGACATACGATGGATCAAACCGAAGGAAGAAGTTCTACAGTTATATAATATATAGACATATGTATATGGTGGTTATTGGTGAACTGATGGAAAAATGTGTCTACAGTTTGAGATTTTGTGTTGGTTATGTTGATGTATATAAGAAGGTATTTTTCTTGTGAGTTTATTTTGGTATTTTTGGGTTGGTGAAGGAAAAAGGGCTATTTTGCTCCAACATTATGATGCTCCAAAAGGGCTATTCACTGTCTTTCGGACCATCGACTCTGCTTCCAGATATATTGATTGCAACGAGTTCTTCAGGCTCCATTCATGCCTTCCCTTTGAGTTTGGCCATAAATCAAAGGTGAGGATTAAGAATCACACTCTTACCTCCCTAACACATTATTGAGAGCCCTAACAGTTTTCAGAGTATACTCACGAACAAAAGATCTACTAGCTTCCTTGGATCTGTTCTTCCAGATAGCGTGAGTGATGCACTAGATCCAGCTCATCATCACGTGCTTCAAAATGCCGTTTCTTCGGGAATTAGGAGGTGAAGGCTATTCTCTTTTTGACGTTGCTAATGACCTATTAGGCTATATCACCCAAGAGGTTGATTGTTTGTTTCTTGCTTGTGTGTACAGTTATACAGTGGTTAGGAGGATAGAAAAACTTGAAGCAACATCATCTCCATCTCAGTTCACATCTCTTAGGTAGGATTTAAGGATAACCCCAATGTGAGAATCTGCGATTATATGACAAGTTTTGAAATCATATGAGCTTGATGATCTTTTGTGTTTCTCATCCTTTTCATAGCTACGGTATCAGTGATTACCTATACTGGATATTTCAAGGAGTATACACTAAGTATCAATGAAAAAAGTGAATCTTTATGGACATTGGAACGTGAATTCAATCTCTTTTCAATGAATCCATGACCACCAGGTGATGTATAAACCACTACCAAAGATATACAAGTACATGGCAACTTTTTTGTATATAACAATATGTATTTTGGGTTCATTAAGAATCTTTTCTAGAGTCTCATATTCTTTGGTTGTTCTTAAGGTCACCATGAAGTTCCAAACAAGACAATCTAATCCCAATACAAAATCATTTTGGTATCTTAAAACAATAGTATTTTAACATCACTAACACGTTGGTTAAGTAAAAGTAGTTGGGTATAAATTAAAATACCAAATTTCTTTTCTTTTCTTGTTGAATATATTGATCAGCAGAAAAATAGATTAAATATGGACCGTTGGATCATCATAGGGACCACGTACCATCCGTAAGATGCTTAGTCCTTGAATTTGGACAGATGTTAGGTCCACCACAATGCGTACGCAAACGCAACATCGAGAAGCTTCTGTTTTGAATATAATACGCGGTTAATAATTGCAATTTTACTTTATTAACTCTATGATTTTATCATTATAAAATTTAGAATTTGACTTGTAGACAGAAGTAGCTACTAAGGGAATAAAGATAGTCAACTCTTCTAAATAAGGAGAAAATCCTTAATTATTATCCTCTGATGACCTGGATTAACAGCTAATTAGAGGGTTACAATTCTTTTGGAGTTAAAAACTTGGAATTAATCACGTCTCTCTCTTCAAGACAAAACAGTTAAACCTTAAACGTTTTCTTGGGTCACTTTCTTATCCAGATAATCTTCTTCATCCCTTACATAACTTTTCAATTTCTTTTCATCTTTCACGTTTGTACACAATTTTTATCTCGATCTGATCAACCATAATTCAATTCAAAAGATTTCGTCTTTTTTTTTTCTCTTTGTTGTTGGGGTTTTTGTTTTACTCTGAAATCGAATCGACAAAGTTTTCGGCGTTTATTGTTCCCAGGGAAAAGATTCTAACAAGGATTCTTATTTCCTTAAAGGGGAATTTGAAACTGTTCTTAGTTAAAGGTGCTTCTTCATCAATAATGCTTTTGTAATTGAGAGTTACGTGATTACATGTTGAGGCTTTAATATATTTATGAGGGATGGGTATATACTTGCAATAATGCACTCAAATATTTCAATTCTTCTGTGAAGATTTTAGCCTTGAATACTTTATCCTCTCTCTTTCTTGAGTTTGTTCTTATTGTAACCCAATCATTTTTTAATTGCTAAGAATTTTCTTCTGGTTTCAGCAGCTAAACTTCCTGCAAATTGAATTTGCATTGATTGTAGATGAGACCAATCGTTAGATCATCATCTCTCAGCAGAATTAGATGGGCTCTGAAGAACATTCAAGAACCCAATTCTTCAACTTTTTACTCGAAAAGTCGTAAAGTTTTGATTGGTGTCAATCAAAATCAAGCTCTGTTGAACACAAGGACTCAGAATTCAACTTTGTATTCGAGGTTAAGTACCTTGAGAGGTTTATCAGCAGAAGCAGTTGAAGCAGCCGATCCTGCTGCTAGGCTCACCATCTCAGGTTTTTGTTTATTTCTAATCAAATTTGATTAATCTCAGAGTTCGAGTTTTATGAATTAAATGATTTTGTGATTATGGCAGATGTGAAAAGAACAGGTCCGCTAGTTGAGTATGAGAGAAGAATCAGTGATGGTGAGCTCATGACTGGTGATATCTGCCAAGTACGATCCAAATAATAACTACTCTTTTACTTCATTGAAGCTTTTAGAAATGAGATCAAATGCAATTCGTTTTACTTGAGGCTTAAGGTTGTGTTTGAATGAAATGTAGATTAGTGCATTGAGAGAGCTTCAGAGGCTACATGATGAGCTTGTGGAATCAGTAGATACATGTCCTTTAGATCGGTACAACACTTCTGATAAATTCTCAAGGTAGTTCTGTTGTTATTCTTAAGTGTAAGCCTTTTTCATTCTCTATTAGGATTGAGGACATGAGTCTCACACAAACCTGTCTTTGAGTGTACAACAGAAGCCGTTGGTTTTGGTCTCGGCTCATGCAGCAGTCTTCTTACTCATCAGTCAAAGGATTATATCTCTATGGAGGTGTTGGCACGGGAAAAACCATGTTGATGGACTTATTCTTTGATCAATTGTAAGTTTGAATGATAACCAGCAAATTCTTATCTCCCCTGGTCGAATGTCGCGGGCTCATGAAAATTTTCTTGTTTCATTAGGCCTAGCAGTTGGAAGAAGCACCGGATACATTTCCATGATTTCATGTTGAATGTTCATAGCCGCTTGCAGGTAGGGATTATCAAATTTCCATTTTTGTCTCTCGACTCTAGTAGAAAGCTTTAGCCTTTGGAGATAGCCCGTTTAATTTTTGGGTAAAATGTTTGCAGAAGCACAAGGGTTTATCAGATCCGCTTGAAGTTGTTGCCCAAGAGATAGCTCATGATGCAATCTTACTATGTCTAGATGAATTCATGGTATGTACTTTATCTTCTTCTTAGAAGTGATCATCTTTGGATAAACCCCATCTTGAGTTATGGCTTTTTGGCTACTGTTTCTGTTATCACACAGGTAACTGATGTTGCAGATGCTCTGATACTTAATCGACTCTTTGGACATCTCTTCAGCAATGGCGTCGTGAGTGTGATCCATACTTACATTACACTGCTATAATCATCTCTGCTCATATGTGTTAAACTGACTTTTGTCCATGCTTGTGAAAACCGGATAAAATATAGATTCTTGTTGCTACATCGAATCGGAATCCTGAGAAACTCTATGAAGGAGGACTCCAGAGAGATCTCTTCCTACCTTGCATTTCCTTGTTGAAGGTAAACTACTTTACTTACATTAATCCATTTTTAGTCAATATTTATATTCAAAGACTGCATCAAGATTCCATTTTTACAGGAAAGATGTGTGGTTCATGAGATCGGCTCATCAGTTGATTACAGGAAACTAACTTCGGTACTGCTCTTAAATCTTCTTAATAACTCGTTATACTTGCTTCAAGGTAAAGCAGATTTCAATAATTGGCATGCTTCTTCACTTGGGCAGGCTGAGCAAGGTTTCTATTTCATCGGTAAAGATCTTTCGACCCTTTTGAATCAGAAGTTCCAACAATTGATTGGAGACAATGTTGTTCCTCGTCCACAGGTAGTAGAAGTGGTGATGGGAAGAAAACTACAGGTACAATTATTCAATTAATACCAATCTCTGTGTGGATCCAATACTTTGTATATATAAGTTCTCTGTCAGACCAATGCTGCTTTATGTTCAGATTCCATTAGGTGCCAACGGATGTGCATACTTTCCTTTTGAAGAGTTATGTGACCGACCTCTTGGAGCTGCGGACTACTTCGGATTGTTCAGTAAGTTACTCCGCTATGGCTCTTCCTCATCTGCAAATTTTTTCTCTAAACAATGCTTCTTCTTCTTTTTCCTGATGCTGCAGAGAAGTTTCATACTCTCGCCTTGGAAGGAATTCCGTTGTTTGGGCTTCATAACCGGACTGCTGCATATAGATTCGTCACGCTAGTGGATGTATGCAAATGCCTAGTTCCATCTCTTCACTTTTAATTTTTCTAAGATGACACAACCAAGCAATTCATCTGATAAATGGTTTAAGCGTTGCAGGTGATGTATGAGAACAGAGCAAGGTTGATGTGCACAGCTGAAGCAAGTCCTGAAGAACTTCTGGAAAAGATCGTAACAATCTCAGAGGCAAAATCAATGGCTCCAAGAACATCATCGAGGTCAAGAAAGAACGATGTTTCTGAGCTCTGCGTAGATAACGAATTAGGTTTCGCAAAAGACAGAACCATCAGCAGGTAATATTAACAGTCTCTGTGATTTAGCTACAAAAAATAAGTAGCTTTATCGGATTTTGCTCATCAAGTGAATTTGTTTTTTGTGTAGATTAACAGAAATGAACAGCAAAGAGTACTTGGAGCAGCACGCCATGACACATAATGTAACACACATACAAGATCTTTGATGGTTTTCTCATGGGATTCAATTGAATCCATAATAGCTTGTAGTACTTTCTGTAAGAACCATGAAAGGAAACATTGAAAATTGAATTTACATCTATACCAAAGCTGAAAATGGTTGCATCTTTTTAGTACCAATGCATCAAGAACAATTATCACATTGCAAAACTAACCAGACTGTTGTTAATCACCAAGTGGTAGGAGCAAAAACATAAGACCGCTACGATAACAATGACTAGTTTTGGAAAGAAAGAGAGTAGGAGCCAGTGTTGGGATCTTTGACAGCCTTGAAGTTGTCCACACTCATCCCAAATTTACCCAAAATCGAGTTTCCCATCTCCTTCAGCTTGGCTATAAACACAAAAATATTTGCCATATCATAATCAATGAAACAATTCCACAGAGCAGAAGGTGAGAACATGTAATCTTCTATGAAAGGAAGGATTACGGTGCACTACTCAGAACTTACCTATAGCCTCTTCTTTCATCTTTTCTCGCTTCTCAGCAGCAAGAGGTTCAAGACGTCGAATTCCTTTCCTAGCTTGATCATTTGAAGGATCAAGTTCTAAGATCTTCTTCAAGTCTACATATGAGAAGAGAGAATCAGTGTGAACTCCACTCAACAACCATATACTATATAATCCTATAACAAGTACTTGAAACTAACCTAGATATCCTTATATCTAATGAATCGGTTTCATCTGTAAAACTCAAAGGGAAATGACGGTATATTGCTTGAATATAATACTCATGAACTCACCTGTGACAGCATCTTCAAAGTTTTCAAGCTTCTCGTGTGCCTCTGCCCTTCGAACCAAGGCCTTAGTGTAGGTAGTATTTAGCTCTAATGCTTTTGTGCATTCCTTGACCGTTTCTGTATATTTACCCTGACGAAAAATTCAGAGAAATCTTTATCAATAACTATATCTACCTTCCATCAGAATTCAAGAAACCAAGAAGTAAACCAGTAAGCATGACATACCAATTTGAGAAAACAAACACCTCTGTTTAGATGGCATATGGATCGAAGCTCTATAGAGTCAGGAAACTCATTGACAAGCTCTAAAGCAAGCGCATACTTTGACAATGCCTCTTCGTAAAGTCCATTAACGAACAGTTTGTTACCTTCCACTTTAGCTTCATTTGCCTCCGTTTTGTTTCTTTCCACTTCAGCTTCATTTGCCTCTGCAGTGGCTTTTTCCTTCCAATAAAAAAAAAAAAAAAAGAGAGGCAAATTTCAATATCCGTCAACGCTAGATTTGAAGCATTCTCTACTAATTTCATCCAAAGGGTCTAAATTTTACAGAAAAAATGAAGCTTTTCCCACTAGGATCAATTCTACTGAGAATCCGCAAATGAGCCCATAAACCTAGAACTGGAAAACCCTACAGATGAAGCAACCCAGTTCCTATTCAATAAGTTACAGAATCTGTGGATTCACCTGGTTTGATCCATTGTCAGCTTCTCCTTCTAGCTTGATCTGTTCTTCCTTCTTCTCTGGTTTATCCGATTGTTGTGGTTCCTCCTGCTGACTCGTAACGGCGTCGTTTTTCTTATCATCTTCCTCTCCTTCTTCATCGCTCATTTCACGTTCGCTAGCAGTTTGAAATCCGTCGGAATCCTCTCCGTCGACTTGTTTCGCCGCCGTCGCAGCCATTGCTTCGGGTTGTGGGTTAGATGAAGACGATGGCTTTGGTTTGTCTTTGATGAGAATTTCGTCTTCACTCTCACTTGACTCGATCAGTACCATCTTTAATCTAGGTTTCTTTAAGAGTTTGCACAAAAATTTCAACGCGAACTCAGCAATCGTCGATCTAGCTTTCCTATGAAATCAGAGCTGAGGCGAAAGTTCAAGATGCTCAACTTAAAACGCCGTCGTTTTAAAGAAATGGTAAAAGCTTTTTATTGGGCTTACGACGTTTGGCAATTTCAGGCCTTGTATTGGCCCATCTAATAATATTTTGAGTATATATGTATTAGGACATTTTTAATCAAGGGTTATTTTTAATTAAAAACAATGACTAGGAAAAATGGATCAACGTTTGCATCATTTCTATATTTAAAAAAAAAAATACTAATTTGTTTTGCTAACTTAGTATTTAGATTAATTGTCGGTGTTTATACAGCCAAACAAACTCAAATATTCACGAAAAGTGTTCTATAATATTATTGCACAATTATAGGAAACGTCACTTTAAAAGGTTCGTCGTATACGTTACAACTCTCCAATCAGTTTTTAATATGTTTAACAAAAACATTCATATTGTGCTCCCAAACAAATAAAAAAGCTGTTATATATTATAAAAATAACAAGAAATGTGATTTTTCTTTTGTGATAACTCACAAACAACATATGCTACTATGAGAAGATCAATATACAAAATTACAATCTTAATTTTTTGTATAATCTCTTCATATTCAATTTTAATTTATATAAAAATCTTTGCTTTAACAAGCAGAGCCAGCTTCGACCAGCTTGCTTAATTTATTGTTCCTTAATCTTTCTTTGTAAACTTCACTTCCGTGCATCTCATTCTCATACCTAAATCGCATAATATAAAGTATTAATTAGATTAAGTTTCATAAACAAATAAAACAATAATAAAAAAAAAATTGAGGAATAAATTATACCTTGGAGGCATTGGTATTAAAGGAGACAAACTCTCAACAAGCTTAAGAGCTTCTTCTTCTGTGTTAACAATTTGGTGGAAGCAGAAATATCGACCACAAGCTGAAACATCTTCGTATGCTCTAATATGAACATCTGCTAAAAAATTAACGTCTACATATGCTAATACTCCATTCTCATACATTTGTGCAGCTCCTTTGAGGTAAGACATTGTGGGTCTTGCGTTGTGTTGAGCGACCGATGGTCCGACTATAAGGCCAGGGTTTATTGAAACCATGTTTAGCCTACGGTCCATGGCTAATGCCCAAGCTGCTTTCTCTGACAACATCTTTGCCAATGCGTGCCATAACTGCATCCATATACAATTCGTATATTAGTAAATATAACATTTATAACAAAATTTATGAATAGTATTCGATTTTCGACTTTTTTGTTCTTTGTTCGACTCGATGCTAGACAGCTAGACACGTTAGTAATGTCGAATAATTTGTTGCACAAGTTAGCTAAGTCCATTTACGACGATTATATTAATAAAAAAAAGAATAAAAAAAGACATGTGACTTTCTGATGTAGTGATACTCATAAAAAAACACTGCTTACTTACAGCTATTTATAAAAACAGTACCAAATAATAATTAAATAATAATTTTCAACTTTTTATTACTATTTCCTACCTTATATATTTTGGAATCGTTATTATTTTCTTATCATATTAAAAAAACTCATACTGTTTTGTTTTTTGTATTACCAATAGAATATATAAGGACTAAATTATTTATATTTGTTTAATCAAACTAATCATTTGTATTAGTTATTGAATATTATAGAAAATTAAAATATGAGCCCTTTAATTGCCCAAAGGCAACTTTCATAGAAGCAAGAGAAGTACAATGTATTTATGTAATGGGTCATGAAAATGAATATATATTCAATTAATCTGCCCCCTCACGGATATTTTCTATGTCGCCCAATTATATTATTCGGAGATAATGTGACAATACATTTGATCAAGACCCAACTTTGGCTCTTCAAAAGATACCACTAACTAATTATTTCTATTTCAAAAAATTCAAAATTTGTATGATTAGCTTCATTCTTATATGTCTACCAATAATTTAAAACATTGAGTAAAATTGTCAGAAAATGATTTGTTATTTTTAAATCCAGGCTATAAACTTTTAAATTGTGGGTCCAATTTGATTCACCAAAATTTATAGTAGCAAAAAGAAATATTTAATGAAGAGAGAGGATTAATATTGCAAACCTTCTTGTTGCGACAGAAGTCTTGATCACTCCAACACTTCTCATCAACATCTTTCTGAGTTTCAATGTTTTGTCTCCAAATTGAAGCTGTTAATGAAGAAGAGAACACAATCTTATCTATACTCTCTGTTCTTCCACAGGCTTCCACTATATTGATTGCTCCTCTCACCTCCATATCCACTTCTTTCTCCTATCATTAATGATTCAACCAAATCCTCAATCTCAAGCAAAACTTCAGAATCTAAACAGAGATTTCTAAAGATGATTGATGAAGTCACTTACATCGTATCCTTCAGGGCTATCTAAACAGCAGAAGACAACGTCACATGTCTTTAGAGAGACAAGTATGCTTTGATAATCCAACACATCTACATCGAATACGACTAATCGCTCTTCTGTCGCTTCCATTTCTCTGATTATCTCCTCAATTTCACTCTCTCCTAAGAATCATCGGAGAGACACAAAAACCTCAACTTTGATAGTAACCCACAAGAGGATTGAAAGAAAAACGAATACTTTGGTTTTGAATCAATCGAAAACTAAGAAACGAGTGAATTTTGATTTGTGTAAAGAGCAGAAAGATACCGTTTTTACGAATTGCGGCGTGAACAGAGTAACCTCTGCTAAGCAATTTCTTGAGAATCCAGAAACCAACATAAGTAGAAGCATCGAGAACACAGCAACAAGAAGTAGATTTGTCGTGATCCATTGTTTTGTTGTTCTTCTTCTGATTGGAGTTGAATGAAATGGTGTGTAAATGAAGAAGAAGGTTAAAGTAGGAAGAGAGAAGAGGGAAGTATTAATAGGAGAAAGTTGGGTGAACTAGTTTTCTGTTGCACGTTCCCAGCTACTCATCTTTAATTGATACCTCATCTCTTTTTTTAAATAAAATGTATTTTTATTGATTAATCCACTTCTCTAACCATCTTAATTAATAGCTTGCTTATCCAAAATCTACAAGTCAAGCCCTTATTGGTTTTACGTGTTCATAATTTTGAGAACGTGTATCTTCTTTACAAATACTCCAACATTTTGTTATATTAATTTCTAGTTTTCTTACTTTTCTTATTTTTGAATAGTACATATATATTGCCAAATAAAATTAAAGTACGTATAAATCTCTCCTGATTTGTGCTTTACAAAAAAGCTGTTTTGTCTAATATGTATAAATCTCTCTAGATTTTTTGTTTTTTTGCTTTTTGTATTATTTGACGAGTTATTAATAGAATATTGATTAATTTTGAGATGACTTTAATCAAAGAAGTGTGATCATTAGTAAATAATATATATATATATATATATATAAATAAAATAAAATCATAGTAAATGTCATTAAATACTTTACAATTAACTATCCCTAAATTTTGATTATTATGTGGTAAATTAAACATACATAATAATGAATATTACTAAGAGAACAATAATTAAAATGTAAAGTAAATGAATCGAATGAGTTATTGTTTTAAACTGCATTAATTTTTTATTTTTAAAGAATCTACCTAAATTACACACGATTACCTAAAGATATTTATGTATGATTAAATTCAAGCGAATTTCGACAATGTCTTATATTTGTAATTGGCACAAGATTTGACAAAGATGTGATGCGTCGTCATATTTCTACATATACCACAATGTAAACATGTGAAATTGTTATCAAATAATTATTGAAAATTGAGTGATGGTAATATTAAAAAATTATAATTATAGTTCAACTAAAACTTCGTATCAACTCCTGATATAATAAGATATGAGTATATTATAAAAACAATATGAATTAGAAATGAAAGTACTTGGCTTCTAAAACATAATTAATTACTATAATATGAAACTTAAAGATTATAAGTCAACTAAATAATGTTTGATAGAAACAACCTAGAAACAAATAAGAAAATAAACAGCTAAAGGGCGTTGTACGTAAAGTAGTTAGCAGTTTGTAGGTAGAGATTGTGGTATGAAGAGAATTTACGTGGTGATGTTTCATCTCTAGCCTCAACCTACCAACGTCTCTTTAACTCTATTCTTTCTTTATAACCTATAGTTTTTATTTACTTAGCCACTCTTACTCTCAAAATGTTTTCCATTACATATTTAGAGATTTTTGCAACCTAGTTCAAAAACTAAAACGAAATACAATCTACATTTATCATACAACCCAATTTTCTAGAAGATAAAAGAACATTTGATTGCAAAATTGCAATTGAGTTGAGAAATTCTTGTTATTAAGCTCATACAATGATTCCAAACATTTAATTAAAAAAAAATTGAAAATAAAAACTTTAGTGTGGCTAACGATTGACGAAATCATGAAAACGTAGGGGCCCAATCGTGTGTTAACATGGAACTTAAAAAAGTGAGAAACACGTGTCAGAATTTTGGATACTTTTGTACTTTTTTGCCGTATGTGATGAACACTGCGTGTCGTTCTGAACAAGGAAAATTCTTTTGTGAAGAAACTCAAAATTGGTAACGCTCACATTGTTATATCAGTTATTTCAAGCTCAATGAATGAACCTCAACTAACTTTGAGCCACGTGTCCATAAATCAAGATCATAATTTGATAAAGACCACACGATAGTGTTTAGATTCCTTCTTTTGAGTTCAGAAAGCTGTCTTGCATCGCATTTTCCGTTCACCTAATTCGATTTACCTCTTACATAAGACTCTTATGTAAGAGCAATGCAATTGGTTTAGTAAAGTAATGAAATTACAGTAGTTGTTCAATCATAAAAGAAAGTGATATTGTGAGTTATAACATTGAGTGTCGAAGAAGATATTAGGGTTCCTAGTGAGTGGGGACTAAGAGATGAAACATGTGACAATCTCTGGTTATATGTGAAAACGATCACCGCAACTTTTGGTGGGTGATTGAGAATGTTCAGAAGTTGGGTTTCATGGTGGTAATTTTCGAATGAGATGCAAAATAGTTTAGTGGAAGTACCGCTGAACTAGATAGACAGTTCATTGGGCCTCAGTTTGGTTTCAACATTATTGGGCCCAACTTTCTATGGGTGGTCAAGTCCATGAACTTATCCATTAGATTTAACAGAACGGTAGACATTAATTTCACACCATTTTTTCTTTCCTGGTCTTACGACAAAAGACAAAAGTTATTAGAAAGGATTTGTAAATGAGTAAATAAGTACGCATTTATAAACTTACCTTTTCAAAGACTCAATAAATAGTCATTTCAATAGTTTTTTTTTCAATATTGGACCTGGTCAATCCATTAGCCAAGCTCCTACATGTAGGCAGAAAAACTTGATCCTTGTATATGCAAGTGTGCTTGATTTTAATAGACTTACCACATACCACTAAATTAAATACCACCTGCTTCAATAACTTTTTTTAATCAACAAAAACACGTTCTATAATCCAAAACACCAAATAATATCGTGCCGGATTATCCGATCTATTGTGGAGTCCAACTCTGGTAATGTAACGAAGATTACATAATAGATCTCAAATGTTTACAATGTAAAATAACGTGAGAAGAAACAAAAAAAAGGTCCACTTACAGAGAGATAGATAGTGGCTCAGGCACCGAAGAGCAGTTCATTGTTACGTTGTCATATTTGCATCCACATAATTTCTTTTCGTGCGAGAAACATTCATTACACGATTATCATCTTTTTCTCCTTTTCTTCCTCTTTGAAACGCAAAACTGAAACATTTGATTACTAATTATTGATGTATAAGCCCATATTAGATATTACTCAAACCATCTACATTTCAGCTGTTAAACCAAAAATTTGTAATTAGCTAAACACAAACAACTATACCTAAGAGTGAAATAAACATGCCCTCATTAAACCACAATATAAGTCCATTTGGGTGAAAATCGAAATTAGGGTACGTCAGGAAATCACCTAAATTAATGGATTAATTTAAGAGGGTTAAGCTAGTTATGAAATAGTAAATATAACAAGTTTTTTAATCAAGATATCACAATACCTTTTTGGGAGGTAGTATCAAGGCCTATAATAGGAGATCCGAATTTCATTTGATATTAGTGTTTTGTAAATGGATCTTGGAAAGATTCAGAGTATATTTCTGGGTTGGGATGATATTTTTGCATATTCGATTGGAGGAGCAAGTATGGGAGTTAAAGGTGTTCCCAGAGGTTTATCGTCGTTTCACAGAGAATTTGAAACGGTCCTATGGGCAATGAAGTCACTTCTAGCTCTAGGGATTTCATAAGTTCAGTGTGCTACTGACTATGTAGAAATTTTGAAGATAGTGGCAAATTCAGAAGATTGGCCAGTTTTCTCGCAGTATCTGAAAGAGTTTGACAGACTCAAAGGTTTCTTCTCTAGTTTTTCTCTTCAGAAAATCTCCATAAGCATCAATAAGAAAACAAATCGGTTAGCTCGTAGTGTTCGTAATTTAGCCAAAACTTGTAGTTTTGTAAACTCTAAGCAAGATTCTTGGCTTTCAAATTAATATAATATATAAGTTCACAAAAAAAAAAGTTTATCTTTGTGGAAAAAAACAAAAACTTTATCTTCATAATTAAAAATTAACATTGTAACATTGTAGATGTTTATAAAAAATGTATCGATCATCAACTAATTTTCTTATGGTGAAAATGATGATTTTATTTTTGATTGCTTTGAAATTAATGTGCAGGTGATTAGGGTTATCTACAACAGCATATCTTAATCATTATTAATGTTATGGATTATGATTAGTAACCAATTAAGTTATTTATTTATAAATCATGCTGTAAGTGGACACGAAATTTGACTTTGTAGGAGTTTCATTACCGTGTTTATATGCTCTCGGACGCCTATAAATACATTCAACATATTGTATCATATTTCATCAATAACTACAAAAACACTCTGAATTGAGGGGGAAAAAACAAGCATTACAAAGCTTCAAAAACAGAAGATAATTATGTCTTTTAGTAACTCATCATCACTTGTTTTAATAACTTTGATACTAGCCACATCTGTCCTAGTATCCGAGAGCCGAGTCGCAAGAAAAGACTTGGGTATTGATCTTGGTGGGATAGGGATTGGTGCTGGCATTGGCATAGGTATTGGTGGAGGTGGATCCGGATCCGGAGCTGGTGCCGGGTCTGGATCCGGTGGAGGAGGAAGCTCTTCTTCTTCCTCTAGCTCTAGTAGTTCTTCGAGTTCTGGTGGTGGTGGAGGTGATGCAGGATCCGAAGCTGGATCGTATGCTGGATCACGTGCCGGGTCTGGTTCGGGTGGACGTGGAAGAGGAAGTGGTGGAGGAGGGGGTCGCGGTGGAGGAGGTGGAGGAGGCGGTGGCCGAGGTGGAGGCGGTGGATCAGGTAACGGAGGAGGGTACGGTGAAGGCGGTGGATATGGAGGAGGATACGGTGAAGGCGGCGACTGAATGAAATATATAGCATGGTGCAATGTTTTGGACGTAATTATATTATGTTATCAATATGAAGAAATAAAATGCTATAAAGTTTATTTTCTAAAATGGTTTATTACTTTATTAAGTAAAGAATATGTAAAATGATTCTAATGTATTTGCTTCGTTATTTACTCTTTTCATATTCGATATGGATTCTTGGAGTTGTTTGTTTTACTTTTGTACTATAAGTTGTAATTTCCCAATTTATATATTTCAGAAAACAAATTCTTCTTTTCTGTTTGTAAATAACATATTATTAATAAATAAAATAATTGAAAATAGCAAACACAATTGGATTCGTCGTTAAGCTAGGCCAAAAAGACATCAACCAAACAAGTTATAACGACTCTATTTTGCATTAACAATTCAGTTCATGTTTTTTTGTCATAATACGTTCATTATGTTAGACAAAGACATATAATATGTCAAACAATAAAACTATCATAATTATGTTTTGTGTGTCTTCTCATGCAATCTTTTGATAACTTAAGAACACCTCTTATAATTTAGATTTAAACTCAAGCCGAATATTTAAAACTCGTTTATCATTAATAGATACTAAGAAAATGCATTATATTGAGTTATATTATATTTTATAACTCAATTAAAATGTTAGACCTTTAGGAGTCAGCACGCCAAAGAGAATAGTTATCATAATTAGAAATCTATAACAGAATTGTACAATAGATTGAATCTGCTAATATTTAAGTGTAATGATTAACATAGTCTTGTTTTATTTCCTATTTTTATATAAAGAAAACTAAACACTGATTCAAAATCGAAAATAAAACTGATTATATTGGGGTCAGTAAAATTCTTTTGTATATGATAACTAGAGATTTTCTCTTAAGACAAAAAAATGAATTCATTGACTTTTATATTTTATATTCTATATATGTATTGAACATTATGGGTCATTCATAGCACTAAAAACATAATCAATGTGAACGTATAAATTTCGATCTATCTCGAACAATGATTTGAAGCACGTGTCATAGGTTGAATAATAGATTCATATTGGAATTATAGAATGGAGACCATTAGTTTCCGCATGTGTAAACCACTATCACGCTTCCACTTAACTTAGTGGACCGTCGACTCTCTGGTGGGTTCGGTAGCGGCAAAAGATAATGCACACATCACACCTGCATTCACATTTTTAAATCATCCACTAGTAGCGGTCCTAACTAAAACATATAAAATATGTGTTTTATGCGTCAGAATATATAAACACTTTTAGGGATATCATTTTTAAAGTTTTGTTGTAGGATTGTGGTAGTAAACTGTTGCTTTACCTTGAGAGAATTAATTTGAATCCTTCAAAATTTTGTTATTGTTTTAAATGTAAAAAAAGTTTGGATCAGCCTTCCATCCACTTAGCCATCTCCAAGTTCTATTATCCACACGTTTTTTTTAGCATCTTCAAACTCAATTATGAGTAAACGTAGGTTGAATCATATTTGGTGATGTACACGTAATGGCTTACACTACTCCTCTAACTCCATAGCTTCTATAAATACAAGAACATGTTACTCTCTTTTGGATCCAATCAAGTTACATTATAAACTCGAACACATATTGATCATTACAAAGATTTCCAAAATGCCTAGGGTTCAAGGTCTATTTTTTTATTTGTTTACTAGTTATTTCAAGTTTGGTTATGTTAGCTGAGAGCCGAGTTGCAAAAAAAAAACTTAGGTCTTGACCTAGGAGGGATTGGAGTCAGTCTTGGCTTTGGATTGGGGATTGGTATTGGTGGCGGGTCTGGCTCCGGTGCTGGTGCATGTTCTGGTTCAGGTTCAAGTTCGAAATCATTATCTAGCTTTAACTCGTCATCAAGTTCAAGTTCTCGTGGTTCGGATGGTTCAACTGGTTCATTTGCAGATTCATTTGCTGGATCTAGAACTGGATCAGGATCTGGTAACTAATTGATTTTCTACTTAAAAAGTATGTTTTATGTCATTGGCTTTATCATATTCAATATCGTGTGTACGAATTGTGATTATATAAACTGTCGCCATAAGTTATGTTTTGTTTCAGTGCGTTCTATCTTAGCTTTGTGTCTATTTCACTGTAAGTCTATGACTCTAAATTGTCATTTAGGCAAAAAGAATTCTTCTTTGGTCGGCCGTGGAATCTCTTTACATTTGGACCTTAGATTTGGACCAATGCATGTGCAATCGTTAATAGGTGATTAGAGTTTAAGAAAAAGTAAACAAGTTTCCAAAGATTTTGATAACTCATCAAACCATATATGACTACAATCTTTAGTTACAAGATGAATATTGGACAGATTTTGCTCATAGATCAAATATTTGCAGTAGAAAATACTTGGCTAACCTTAGACATGAAATTAATATAAAAGATAGTCTTCTTTTATATTTTTAGTATATTTGAACTTTCTAAATTTTAGTCGTATGTTTTTTTTTCATTAATCATCTGGACAATTTGATAGATAAATAGAACGATATATCATTAAACTGATAGATAGTCCAAATTTTAATTAAGAGAGCTAATTAATTAAATAAAACTTATAATCGTTTTAACAAATGTAAAATAATAAACTAAATTATGTATATATATTATCATTAGATCGGATTCAAATCAACATAATACATGAAAAAAAAAATCTGATGATGTATTCCAATTCCCTGTATGAAAACTGCCATTTGATTATGATTAATAGCGTTAAAAAGCACTGTTCTTTTATATTCTATCAACAAACCCAAAAAAAATATTCAGTAGAATTTTCTATATTGCTTGTAGTTGATATATATATTCGTGTGTCGTCACCGAATATGTATGGCTAGAGGCGTGACTTGTGCGTATCGAATAATTATTGAAATCTCAATTTATTGTAATTCATCTGCATCTCTATACTCATCTCTGGTTTCAACTGTCAACATTTAAGGTATCTATCAACAAAATTGATTGACGTTAAAGGAATTTTATCAATCTATGCCAAAATTGAAAACTCTTAAATACAATTTTAAAATAAAAAACTCCAGTGAATTTCGTCATTTTGGAAAGAGTTCATATTTTTTCTAATACAAAATTAGGATTTATTAAAAAAACCAAAAGGACGGTTCTGTGTATTTGTTCACAGCATTGAATATAAGTAACTTTATATATTTTATCAAGTTAGTGCACCTAATGATGATACTATATAATAATTATGTTTTTTTGTTACAACATTAATTTTATTTATCGTCAAGAGATGTATTATGGACCAAGACATCTAATTACTTTCCTTTATTTAATTGGAAATCAAAGTAGATTAATTCCTCATTTATCCCCACAGTACCACTCGAACATGAGATCTCGGCCTTACTGGCTTTGACTTTATGACTCTTAGACACGTTTACTAATACAAAGTAACTTAAATAATATTTTTCTTACAATACAATCCAACATACTTGAAGGCCACCAAACTCCGTACTGCAAAAACCTAACCCAATGATTAAAGTGTTAAACGTATTCAGTGTAGTTTTTGTCGTAATTTTATTAAATGAAGAGCAATGCATAAGATTTAAGCATCGTAGCTTTAAGATTAAGATTCAAATAATGGGGTTAGATAGTGCTATGTAGACCCTAATCGCTTACTCCATTATTTTTAGAATAATATCATTTGTAAATCAAACCAGGATTTTGCAAATCTTTTCTTGTCCAAATACAATCTTAGTTTAGAAACAAAGAATCTTTCCCAATAAACAAAGAAATAAATGATAAATAGGAATTAGCCATAGACGACGTTTCATGTAATTGAGATAGTATAGATTTTGCTTATATTAATTTTAAAGTAAAAAAAATATAAACCTAAATATATTCTGAAAGTGCAGAAAAATAAATTAATATACCAAAAAAAACACACACACACACACACAAGAAAAGCACCGTCCAAATTAACTGGGAATAACCGGTAGTTGCAAGATCGCGAAAGACAAAAGTATGTACCGATATTTCCGGTGTCCGGTAAGAGAAGGCCCATACATTGTCTTTTAATGGTGAAACCGTGACTTGTGGAAGCGGTAACGTTATATAGTCCAGATACAGGGAAACGGCACGCAGTTTTTTATTTACTTATTGATCATTCTCTCATCTCTTTCCCAAAACAACCAATGGTAAATGCTGTGGTCCGCACGATCTTTACATTATCCTTTTTTTATATTACATTTTTAGTTTTCCCATGCAAATTAAAACCTTGTTTAATTATTTATTAGAAGTAAAAATGTAAGAATTTTTTATATATTATAAATTAAATTTTTTATCACACGTCTTTATGCTGAATTAGACCCAGTGGGGGGCCAAAGTCGACAATATCATATAAAGAGCACTAATTTACTATACTTTTAACTATTTGAGTAATTATACAACAAATTAACTTTTTTGGTCTTTTTTTTTGCTATCTGAACTTCGAAGCTACACTGCTCTAAATGCATACATATCAACAACTTGTGGACCTTGTGGAGTAATATTTTTATAAATATAGATGAATTGGATACGTGATTGAATGTGTAAATGCCACCGATTATATATTATAATCCACAGACCAAGCCTTGCGATTCGGAAATTGTTTAATTAGAAGATCCTAAAAACAAACCAAAACCGATGACCTAGGCATGTGATCTTTAAGAAGTTTTTAACAACATAGTTGTAAGTCGGTCGCACGTTCTTGTTTAATAATATTTGATTAGTGATTACATGCGTTAATGGTTGAATTTGTGAAAATGCTATGAGATTTTTGGACGTGAAAACTTATATTGAAATGCTATGATATTCATATTGAAATTGTATTGAACTTATTACTAATAAAAGCACTATTGATTCTGTCCTAATGAAAGATTGAATAACACTAACATTTAGTATGATTAAAAACTAATAACTAAATTAAGACTAAATAAGTAATGTAAAATAGTGATTACTGATATACATGATTATTGCATAGGTTTTGCTTAGCATTTACATGTAGTTTTGCATCATTTTTAGTAGTTTATCTTTCATTTTAGTTTAATTTTGCTTCATATTGCATTTTAGAGTCTTAGGTAGATAGAGTCGCATATCTTTCGTTTTTGAGTCGGTTTCAGGTGAATTTGGATGCATTTCGAAGCTTCGAAGGTTAAGGAGGTTGGGCGCTATCAAACTATGGACAAATTGGAGCAAAGCAATGAAAAGAGAAAGAAGAACACATTCTGGTGCATGAAAAGTCGACTCTTACTCCGACGTTCTTGGAAGGTCGACGTTTTCAGCAACCAAAAGACCACATTCTGGAAAACAAAAAACGTCGACCACCTCTCCGAGGTTTCTGCAGGTCGACGTTTTCAACAAGTGAAGAACCAGTACAATGTGCTTAAATATGGTGATCGATGAAGACCTTCTCGTGAACGGAATTGGCTGAAATTTGGACACAAGATAGCCACAAGAGTCAGCTTTCATATGAAGGTGGTTTGAAGGCATTTGGACAAGCGGTTAGGAAGATATGGCAAATTTACTCAAGATAGGTCAATCTGCCGCGAAACTTAAGCCAAAGTTTCTAAATGTTGAAAAGGTCGACCCTTGCTTCGATGCCAAGGGGGGGTCGACGTTTTAGACACGCGCTGATTTAATTAATTTGATCCATTTTGTTTTGGGGTATATTTAAGCAAACTTTGGATCATTTTTACATACACTCTTTTATTTTGAACCTAAAAAGAACCTTAGAGAGAGTTTTGAGAGGGAGGATAGTTGGAGACCCTTTTGGAGATGATGATCTTTGGATCATCATCTCCCATCTATTAAGATTTCTTGTTCTCTTTTCTTATTTCCTTTCATTATGTTTATGGTTATTTTTCTTACTTTATCTCATGTCTTTGATGTTTGAGTAGTGAAGTGATAGGTTGATGGTTAGGTAAATCTTAGGATTTGATAGTTGAATCTTGAGCTTAAGTTGATAGATATTTAGATTCCTTCATTTAAGGTGTTCTTAATGCTAGATTTAACTTGATCACCTAAATCTAGATGCTAGGAAAATTATCGCCCGAGAGGTGTTCGATGAAATTCCCGAACGACCTTTTTATGAGCTTTTCTTCCCTAGCCATTAAGAGATGATGTTAGGGTGATTAGTGGTCTTAGTGAGCTTGTTTGTAATGCTTGTTAGTCTTTGAATTGGCAAATGAGAGTTTAGCTCAATTGATTGACTAGGAAAAGGTTCATTGCCATGAGAGTGGGATGTTCCATTGTTGTGTCTCATGCCCTAGGATGATGCTTAATGGTTCCTTATGCATCTTGATTTGATTATCATTTCCTTTGATAAATTGCTTTGCCATAAACCTATTGCTTGCTAGTTTTGTTTTGTCCTTTGTTAAGTGTGCTTGTCATTTCCTTTATGTTGGTTCTAGTTTTGATTTGGTTTGCTTGTTTTATTGTTAGTAGTCTTTTAGTTCAAAACCCCCAATTTATTGCTATAGCTTAGATCTTCATTCTTATAGTCTTATTGTGTTGATTCTAGATTCTCTTGGGTTCGAACCTCAAATGCTTTCAATGATAGTTGTTTAGCGTTTGTTGATTATAAATGTAATTGATTGTGTTGCACTCAAAAAACGCTTGCATCAATTACAAATACCCAAATCTAATAACATATATATTTAAAAAAAACTTTAAACTATAAATATGAATACCAATCCTACTGTATATTAATTCACAGTGATTCATGAGAACTCCTAATAATTTGAAAATGACAGAGATAGTATGGTCGATAAGTGATGAGTACACTATTATTTTTTCTAGTCCACAAAAGGTCAAATTTTTGCTTATCCTATATAACTTCAAGTCCTTTATTTTTATTTTCATTAATTTATTTTTATCAATTTGGGTTTTGAAATTACCTCCTAAGATTGCGGTTGATTGGTGAAAAAAAAAAGATTGCAGTTGATTTAGCATTTATCCGGTAGTAATAATTAAAAATAATAATAATTAGGAGATCTGTTTTTCTTTTTAGGTTACATTCTGTAAAACAAATAATTACGAAATGCCAAGCTGGCAATGAGATTAACGCGTCTCCTTGTCCCCTTACCCCACCTGTATATATACTTCTCCTTCTCTCCCTCTTCTCCTTAGCAGATGCTTTTGGAAAATACCCAAAAAAAAAAACTGCATCTGTCTTCTTCTTCCATCTTCTATATTATTTATCCAACTTTTTGTGTTTTTTTTTGGAAGTTTTTCATTTCGATAGAGAATTTTTAGGAAGAAATTTGTAGAGAGGTTTTTGTTAATATGCCTTCAATAGAAGATGAGTTGTTTCCGTCAACGCCGGGTAAATTCAAAATTGACCGGTCTAACCGTCAGCTTCACCGATGTTTCGCTTCGACGAGCACTATGTTCCTTTGGGCTCTCTTCCTCATCGCTCTCACCGCTTCTTACTTGAGTTTCCAGAGCTTTGTTGATTCCGGTAGCCGTTATCTTACCGCTTCTTGGGGAGGAATCCAATGGGAGAAACAAGTTCGAACCTCCGCTCAGATCCATCGCTCCGGTGGAATCTCTGTCCTTGTTACCGGCGCTACCGGATTCGTCGGCAGCCATGTGTCATTAGCTTTGAGGAAACGCGGTGATGGTGTTGTTGGACTTGATAATTTCAACAATTACTACGATCCTTCTCTAAAACGTGCTCGTAGATCTCTATTGTCTTCCCGAGGAATCTTCGTTGTTGAAGGAGATCTCAACGACGCTAAGCTATTGGCTAAGCTTTTTGATGTCGTCGCTTTCACGCACGTAATGCATCTTGCTGCTCAAGCTGGAGTTAGATACGCTATGGAGAATCCTCAATCGTATGTTCATAGCAACATCGCCGGACTCGTTAACCTCCTCGAGATTTGTAAAGCAGCGAATCCTCAACCAGCAATCGTCTGGGCTTCTTCAAGCTCCGTCTACGGACTCAATGAAAAAGTCCCTTTCTCCGAATCTGACCGTACCGATCAACCGGCAAGTCTCTACGCAGCAACGAAAAAAGCCGGCGAAGAAATCACCCACACTTATAACCATATTTACGGTCTTGCCATTACCGGTTTAAGATTCTTCACGGTTTATGGACCTTGGGGAAGACCAGACATGGCTTATTTCTCCTTTACCAGAAACATCCTTCAAGGTAAACCAATCACAATCTACCGAGGCAAAAACCGAGTCGATTTAGCTCGAGATTTCACCTACATCGATGATATAGTCAAAGGCTGTCTTGGATCGCTGGACTCATCAGGTAAAAGTACCGGGTCGGGTGGGAAAAAACGTGGATCCGCACCATACCGGATCTTCAACCTCGGAAACACATCACCGGTTACAGTTCCGATTCTGGTAGATATATTGGAGAAGCATTTGAAGGTAAAAGCAAAGAGGAACTTCGTGGAGATGCCAGGAAACGGCGACGTTCCATTCACTCATGCTAATATTAGCTCGGCCCGAAACGAATTCGGGTATAAACCGACAACCGATTTGGAAACCGGGTTAAAGAAGTTCGTTAGATGGTATCTTTCTTATTACGGATACAATACTAAAGCCAAGCTTGTACATTAACGTTGAAATTATTATTATTTTTTTAATTAATTTTTTGTCTCCCCACTTAATTACCATTTTTCGCTTAAGACAAGACAATTAATCGTTCTAATTTAGAAATAAATATCTTTAATAAATTTACTTGCCAAAATTGATTATTTACTGATTTCTGTAATAAAAAAAAAAGAAAAAAGAAAAATAGGAAAATAGACAGCTGTGAAGAGTGGACAGGAGAGAAAGCGAGGTTATATTAGTGGGGTCCAGTTAAACAGGAAGAGGTGTACGGTAACCGTTGGATCCGCTGAGGAATTTAATAATGCAATCGTAATCTTACGGTCCAGCTGTGAAGTCATTATGCCACGTTATCTTCTCCACCGACAGTACACAGTTTTTATTTAACTCGTTAATCATTTTTAATCTCAAGGTACTAAATTCGAAAGGGCGTAGAAGTTTCCTTTTTAGTATTTGAAACTATATTTGTTTTCTTTTTATAGAGTTTTATTGATACTGTAAATGAATATAGCAATACAATGACAAAATAGTCGATTATTATTTTACTTTTTTTGTCACTAAAACAGTCGATTACTTGATTTTGATAAAGTAATAACATATTGACATTTGTTCTTTTCTTATTATATCTTTTAACATATCCGTAATATATAACAGCGTTATCACTTACTATAAAGAAATCGATAAAAGCTAAGGACGACAAAAATAATGTAACATATAATCACAATTTCAATATTTGAAATAGTGATACTATTCATCATAGTACTTTATGACATTTGAATAGTGATGCTATTCATCATAGTCCTTTATGACATTCATGTCGGATACTGAATTTCAATTAAAAGACTCTATTTTTTTTATTTTTTTGGTTCTACATTATTTTTGTCGTCCTTATCTTTTATCGATTTCTCTATATTAAGTGATAACGCTGTTATATATTACGGATATGTTAAAAGATATAATAAGAAAAAAACAAATGTCAATACGTCATTACTCTATTAAAAGAAGGACAAGCTTCTTATGTTTTATTCGGAAGGGAAAAAGAGCAAAGAAGCTGTTTGGGCAGTGAATGATCCAATGAGCAAATCATATAAACTTGCTTTACCAAATAGATACAATGATGCTTCAAAAAGTAGCATCATCAAGTCTAATTCTTCCAAAGTTCCATGGTACAAGACACTACTTGATCCTGGAAGTGAGAATGTCTTGAAATGGAATTGGGTGTTCATTGTCTCGTGTATGGTTGCTCTCTTCATCGACCCGTTGTATTTCTTCGTCCCAGCCATTGGAACGAATAAAAGTTATCCTTGTGCAACGACTGATAGGAGTTTAAGCATCCTTGTTACCTTCCTCAGGACAATTGCGGATCTTTTCTACTTGCTTCACATTTTCATTAAGTTTAGGACTGGTTTTATTGCTCCCAATTCCACTACTAGAATTTTCTTCATATAATTCTTTGTATTTTGTGTGCCCACCAATTATATTCTTGTTCACCCAAACGAGTTAGCTATTTATGGTGGAACATTGGGTGAAAATAAGTACATAATTTAAGAATAATTGATAATTCTTTTGTAGCATTTAGATACCTTTGTGATCTCGACCATATGAAAACAATGAAAACATAATGTACCATATATTATTTCTCGTTTTGGACGATTTAGTTTAATTCTTTACGCTCTAAGTGTTTATGCATAGTCATCAAACTACTCAAAATATATTACCACATAAAAGTTATATTTATAACAAGCCAACAGATAAAATTATTTTAATATAAGACAAATAGACTTATCACTCCAAGAAATATCAGATATTACATCGTTAATAATATATCATATAAAAAATTAATATTACATAGAATCACAAATGACACAATATAAATAGTTTAGCATCATTTAGAAAAAGCAATAAGCAATATTATTAGTGCATCTTAGACATCAATTGAAAAAAATAATATAATTTAATATTAATTTACGTTGCTTAAAAGATAATCGACATAAAATATAAATCTACATCAATTAAACAAATGATAACTTGGTTTCAGTTTAAAAACTAATACATATAAATTAGTTAATGTCAATTAAATTAACTATGTTAATAAAAATGAATTTGTGTCAATTAAAACTATACTTGACACTAGTCTTATTTAGAATTATCATCTGAAGATTTATTGAATTTACTAATCTAATATTGCACAACAAGCAGTAATGATTATAAACAAATTCATTTGACCTTCATTTGATATTAGTCTACAAATATTATAATAAATGTTCTGATATTTGATTGAAAAGTAATCGTGTTGGTTAAAAAATTAAATAATATTTTGATTTTACTACTTTATAAATCCCATACATATTTGTATCTAGCGACAAATGCTATGATTTTACCTTTAGTAATGTTGTGATTAGAGTTTGTAATTAGTTTTTTCGCCAGTTATAATTAGTTATTTTAGAATATATAATTTGTGATTGATTTTATATTAAAACGTGTTAGTTATATTAAAATATATTCTTAGTTTGTAAACAGATTTTTTTTACTAACCAAATCAAAACAATTTGTAAACCTATTGTCAGATGATGAGTATTGCAATGCCAGGTTGCATCGTCTGCCCTAACCACTCGTATACTTACCACTAGGGTTGCGAATTCGGGTCGGATCAGATATTTCGGGTAGTGAAAAATCGGTCCGAAATAACCGAACCAAAAAATCGGTTCGGGTCGGGTCGGAATTCGGGTAGTTCGGGTCGGATTTTTTTTTTTTGAAAAAATTCAAAAAAATTCAAAAAAATTCCAAAAACCCGACCCGAATTGACCCGAACCGTCCGAAACCCGACCCGAATTCCGAAAAAAATGATTTTTTTTTAAATTTTTTGAATTGTTTAAAAAAAATCCGACCCGACCCGAATTTTTTTAAAAAATTAAATCCGATCAGACTCAAATTTCGGTTTGGATCGGGTCGGACAAACCGGATCGGGTCAAATTCCCACCCCTACTTATCACTATCAATGCCAAATATAAGAGAGGAATCAAATCATACACTTACCATTATATGCAGATTTGATTTCGACAGGCGATAGACCGTGGCGTTAACACAAAAAACATATGTGAACATATCACATATGGCATCATTAATAATATATCACATAGATAAATAATATTATATACAGTTATTTTTTTACAAGAGACACAATATTTGTGATTTAGCATCATTTAGTATAAACGTCATTATTATTCCATCTTTTACATCAATTAAATAAGATTGATATAATTTAATATTAATTTATATTATTTAGGAACAATAGACATAATATATAAGTGCATCAATTAAACAAACGATATATATAATCAACATTTTTACATCAATTATAAAATGATGTTAACTTGGTTTTAGATAAAAAATTGACACATATAAATTAGTTAATGTCTTTTAAATAAAGTGAAGCCAGTAAAAATGAATTTATGTCAATTAAATCAATATTTCACACTAGTTTAATTTATAATTATGTTAAAAATTGGTAAATTTTTGATAAAAGTATAATTGATATATTTAATTAACGAAAAACTACTAAATAATTTTAAAATGATTTGTAACAAAAAAAATATTTATCTTTACAAAAAAAACACACACACTCACGGTAGATTTAATTTTATTTTTATTATAATTTATAACCTTGTATAAATTTTAAATTATACCATAAATAAATTTTATAATTCAAAAATAAATAAGAAAAATTAAATAATATAATTATAATTAAAAAATTAGGCCAACTTATTTTGGAGAATGTTAAAATTATTTATTTTAATTCTAGATCAAGTTCAACATAAAATATATTTTTTTATAATTGAAAGAAAATATATACATGTGACCTTTAGTTTAGTGACATATGGTAAGTCAATTAAATGCATATACACTAGTACATCCAGAGATTAAGTTTGATTATCTATATTATGTATGAATTTAACTAATTAGCGAGTCAATTATGATCTAGTATGAAAATAAAAATAGAAAAAAAATACGTGTAAAGAAGACGGGAGAACGGATAGCTGACTCAGCTCTTTCACGCGCCAATTAACATGACACATTGTCGATACACACTTAAAATCGTTTGTATTACGTCAAATTATTTCTCAATAATATTTTTAATTTTTTCGTATTTAATAATATGTATAAAATCGTATTGTGTAAATTTTTTTTTTCTTTTTTCGATAAACGTACTGTGTAAATTTGATACCAATTTACATGAAGTATATATTAATGCACGTATGATATTCTTACGAGGAGTCTTTGATATTTTTATAAAATAAGTTTAAGATTTTTTCATCGATAGATCTCTCTATTAATTAAGAAAATATAATTAGTCAAATCTATAAATCAAATCCGAAAACTGTAAATGACTCTGCTCGAAAGCGTGTAAGAGTAACAAGTCATTTCCTTAAACCGTTACTCGAAACATTTAAAACCTAACTCTGATTAAAGAAGAGACATTAATACTCTCCATATATGGCAATAACGAAAATTCTCTGCAAATCACTTCACCTTCCTCAAGTTAACGCGTTTCACTTTCACCATTTAAATCCGTAATTGCTTCATCAGTGTTTAATCACACAATCATCTATTGTCTGAATATCTCTCCATATCTGTGATTCTTCTTCAATCATCATCAAAATGGCTCGTTGTAGTAACAGCCTCGTTGGAATACTAAACTTCTTTGTCTTCCTTCTCTCGATTCCAATTTTCTCAACCGGAATCTGGCTTAGCCTTAAAGGCTCGACACAATGCGAGCGATTCCTCGACAAACCCATGATCGCTCTTGGTGTTTTCCTCATGTTGGTCGCAATCGCTGGAGTCGTTGGATCTTGCTGCAGCGTGATGTGGCTCTTCCGGTTCTATCTCTTTGTGATGTTCTTCTTAATAATCATCGTTTTCTGCTTCACTATCTTCGCCTTTGCCGTCACCAATAAAAGCTCTAATGAAATTATCCCTGGAAAGGCTTATAAAGAGTATAGACTCGAGGCTTACTCTGACTGATTGCAGAAACGTGTGAACAACGTCAAGCATTGGAACACCATTAGAAGCTGTCTTTACGAGAGCAAAGTGTGTGCTCGCTTGGAGATTTTCTCTAGTCGTGACTCTGTTTCTGATTTCTACAAAGCTCTTTACGAGAGCAAAGCTCTTGAGGTAACTAATGAAGACCTCATTGCCCTTTAGGTCAAAAGTCTCCTTTTTTAGGGTTTTAGTCTGACCTTATTCTGATTCCATGATTGGATCTGTTGATTGTTTGTTGTGTATACAGTCTGGTTGCTGTAAGCCGTCTAATGACTGCAACTTCATTTACATAAGCCCAACGATTTGGAACAAAACATCAGGATCATATAAAAACTCAGATTGCAGACTTTGGGACAATGAAAACGATAAGCTATGCTACAATTGCCAAGCCTGCAAAGCTGGTTTTCTCGACAACCTCAAGAGCGTATGGAAAAGAGTTGCTATGATCAATATCATCTTCCTTATTACCCTCATTATCTTCTACGCTATGGGATGTTGCGCCTTCATAAACAACAAGAGAGAAGATAGTTATGCTCGTTTCAATGGATTCAACAAGTTCTAATTTCTTCGACTTTTATTCAGACGTTAGGAGCATGTTAGTCTTTTTCAAGCTAGACTTTGATTTTTCATTATTGAATCATATTACATTGATTAGAACAAACAGCTTTCAAAACTTTTAGAAACAGAAGAGTGAATTAGTTTTGTTGGTGCTGTGTTTGGTCAGAAGGGGATTCTTCAGATCTCTGTTAGAGATCGTTGTTGTGTTTGAGGAATCTTCGACATGAATCTTCACTTCTGAGTTGTTATTACTGTCTTTCTGTTCTTGAATCATCATAACATCTTTTGCTTTACCCCAGAGAACGATATAAAGTCCCATTATCACACCTAACCCTCCGATTAATCTATTCCAACAGATCAAACAGATAGAACTGATTATGTGTTATAAAATATAGTTAGTTTTAAGTGTTTGAAAGGTTCTGTTTTTTGTTACCCTCCAGTGTAAATCTCTTCTTGTAAGAACAGAGCAGCCAAGATTGTGACAATGACTGTACAGAGAGGATTAAATAGTGCAGAGAACACAGGACCTCTCTTTGATATAACCCAAGCTTGGACTGTAAACGAAAGTGCCGACGCTCCAAGTCCCTAAAAATTGCATTTCATGGTTATAATATATATGCTAATCTTTGGATTAATCGACTGCCATAGAATGAAAGAAAGAAAACAGAGGAATGTAGTATTGTGCGTACTGCGTAGAGACATGTGGCAAACTCGGAGTAGGAATGGAGAATCCAAGCGTTTGGGTCTTTCTCCAGGAAGAAAGTGACGACTGCACATTGTATCGTTCCGAAGAAACACATCCATGCTGATAAAGAGAGGTGATCTGGGTAGTAGGCAGAGATTGGAACCTAGGGTTTTTGTTTAAACAAAAATTAACGTTTCTTCCAAGGCAAGAAACTTAACAAAAGAAGGTTATGATCTTTGAGTACTATACCTGAAGTATTAGCCAAAAGGACCAGGAAATAGTGCTAGAGAACAAGAACAAACACCCAATCAACCACATGTTTTGGTCTTTAAGATTTCCGAATACCGATTTAGCTATCGGTAAAGCAGATTCTGAGTTGAGAATCTTTGGTCCACGAAGCAGAGTCATGGAGAACGCTCCTGCTACACAGAGGATCGTCCCTGCAATCTTTGCTAAGCCTCTTATATCCCAGAGATTCACTTTCTCGTATCTAAAGATCACACATAATTTAGTTAACACATAAATCTGGTTCTCACTATGTCCTTGTCAAATGTATATAAGGTATATACCCGGCGAGAAATGAGATAAGGAAGGTAATTGCAGGGATGATGTTACCCATGGAACTTCCCATGGACGATGAAGCTAAGTAAAGACCTTCAAGATACAGATTTTGATTCAATGTAATGCTGCAAAAACAAGAACAAGAAAATTGGTCCAAAATGCATCAAACTAGCTAGAGTTCTTAAGAAACAAGATCAAAAATAGAAACACTTACCCGATAAGCGAGACAAAGAATATCAAAGAAAAGCTCTTGAGATCCAAAGAAGCTATAGCTTGTTTTGATTTTCTCCTACAATGGGTGAGTGTTAGGGAGGGCCATTCGGGAGGGAGAGAAAGAGAGAGGTATGAAGATAATTACCTTGAAAAGAAGAGAAATGGGAAGATGAAAATGGTAGCAAAGGCTTGCCTATAGAGGATAAAAACCCGAGGGCTTAAACCATGAACTAAAGTAGCTCTAGCAGAAAGAGTAACTCCTGCATAACACAATTGAACCATTGTCATCGCCATTACTGGCTTGTATTCCTCTACATTCACCATATTTTCTTCTGAAACTTGCTCTCTCTTACTCACTCACTCACTCACTCACTCACTCACTCTTGTCTTTATATGTTTAGTGCCATGTGACAAGGAACTTATGGTCAAGTGGTAGGGGCGGACCTAGGACTTTAAATTCGCCTACTATGCGAAATTAAAATATATTTTCTTAGTCACCCCTACACGGATATGGGCCAATGCTTTCGGCTCATTTGAATATCGGAAGTGAAGGTCTATCTGTGGGCTGCACCACCCTCACGAGAATAGTCCAAGTCTCTCTCATAAGTTTGGTAACTAAGATGTTTATGTCATGTGTATATATTGCTAAGAATAATAATATTCCAAAACGATTCGATTCGCCAACGCATCCCTGACTATATACCAATGCATCTCTGACTATATACCAATGCATCTAGATCTATATATAAGTATTGACTCTTAAATTTCAATGATTCAATACCATTAAAATCTCTCATTATAGTGATCTAAAAACACTTACAATTGTGGTGATCTTCCACAAACGTAGTATTTTTATGAACTAATTCGACTAAACCAGTCAATCCCTAGTAATTATATGCCATTTTGTTTTCATACATGTTAATGTGAAAGTTAACAGCAAACAAGATTTTGACAAAAAGACAAAGATCTAATAGTTTAGGAAGTTGAGTTATTCTCTATTCCAACTAGTTTTCTTTGTTGGAGACTTTGTGCTTGAATATTCGATAATCTTATCTCCGTCTCCCCATTTCTTCTTATACTTGGGGTACAGTAATGTCTGACACCATGTTAATTTTCTTATCTTTTTGTCCTCGGAGGTTAATTAATACAAGAGATCTGATAATGTGAACATGGACAACTCTTTGACACTTGCTCTTAGGATAGTGCAAACGAGTGAGTCCAAGTAGTAATCACTGATGGGTTCTTGTTATTTAATCAATTGTTAAAGTTGTATCAATGAGCAGGCACGTTAGTGTCTCTGCTTCTACAGATCTAGAAGATGAACTTTAAATAACATCCATATGCAATTCAAATCGTAAAAAAAAATAGATGTTCCAACTGGCCCGTTCAATTCTTTTTCTTCGCAGCCTTCGATCGTTTTTTATAATTATAATTGATTAAAATATTTTAGTCTAGCAAATGCCTTAGCGATATGTGAAGAAATCACGAAGCAAAATTTTAGATTTTACTTTCCTTGTAATGTTTCTTTCATGTTTCAAAATGTAAAACGTTTTACGTTTTGCTATTCATATGTTTTCAATTCACAATTGCATAAGGATAACTTTTTTTTTTTGTCACTAACATAAGGATAACTTATATATGCATTATACAATGAAAGTTGTTAAATCCTTAAAAATTGATCGCTTCCTAGTAAAGTCTTAATTAATTAGGTTTTTTTCAAACTTTGGATAAACAACTACATATAGTATAATTTAGTGTTTAACCTTTGTCCTTTGAAACGTACGGAAGAAGCCATTAATCTCCCCTTGATTTCAGGGGACAAACATATCATTAAAAGGAGATTATGTTTCTTAATTTTACACTTTAAAAAATTATATATACCCAAAGCATTTTATCCAATATAAAACCCAAACAGTTTCTTTAACATTGGTAGACTCGTATTTTGATTAAATTGTCAAGGTAATTAATGTAAAGCAAAGTTACAGTCATTATATTCCCTGATGGTCAAGGCACAAGAGGGTCCCTCCACGTGTACACATGCGCGCTTCCGGTGGACTCGTGTGTACAGGAACACTACTTTTTCACTTTTACGAATGTTTATTTAAGTCGAAAATATTATCATTAATGAAATAAAATTAAGCTTGAAGATGGTGAGGACATGAGATGGTGGGCGTGTAGAGTTTGGAGAATGATTGTTGAGATTCCCGTAATTTACGGAGGTCCACTGATAACTATATCCATGTTCCATGTATTTTCTTTATAAATAAAACTACTTTTAATATTCAAAATTCTTCTAAATTCATGTACCAATATCATTATCATCCATGTGATTTATATATTCATGTACTTTTCTATCAATATCAGTTTTCGTTTTCTTGATTAAGATGTCCAAAATAATACTACTATTTTTATGTCGTCTTTATATTATTATTGTTTCTTTTTTCATTTTTGAAATTAGGCTTTCCCAAAGTTATTTCTTGTATGTGTGTTTGTATAAAGTTATGGCAC
The DNA here is from genome assembly GCA_963920545.1 of Lepidium didymum. NCBI lineage: Eukaryota > Viridiplantae > Streptophyta > Magnoliopsida > Brassicales > Brassicaceae > Lepidium > Lepidium didymum. The sequence continues at coordinate 3,578,194 of OY986980.1, forward strand.
AGTAAATGTGGTAACATACATTTCACCATATTGGATATGTATCAATATTATTATCAGAAGAAGATTCATTCATTGTTAATTCGACAATAATTAAACTGAATATTGTTTGATGGAGGACTCTTTTTACAACATTGGATGACCATAGTGTTAATGGGAAAGTTAATAATAAACAACATTTTGAGAGATGATAAAGATATAATCGCTATGAAATTGAACTATTCTCAATTCTAATTAACTTTTACGATAGGATTTTAAGTTCGAGTATTCGATGGTTCATTTTGCTTTTGCCTCCCCTTTAGATTTATACTTCGAATGCATTACTTGCAAGAAAATTTGTTTCCTTCAACATTCTTTTTGGATCTCATGAGATTTAATTCGGAAATTATATCTTGCGATCTCATCCCGAATTCTCGGATTAATTTCGGACTTGGATCTTTTAGCCAGATTTAATTATGAGCTTTGAGTTCGCTAAGGGCCACTGCTAACACACAGCTTAATAATTTGGGTTTTGTAACATTTTAATCTCAATTTGTATGTTTGTTTGATTATTGTGTTTAAATCAAGTAATGACACTTAACGTAAACAAAATTTAAACTTAATCATTAGATTATTTCGCGTGCTTATTTTTGGTTGGAGCTCTTAATTATGTTGTGACTGCGCTAGCTGATTGATAAACTTGTGGGTAGATATCATAGTCATATGTCAAATCAACGATTAGTGAGGCAATTAGATTGGTCACGGATTGCTAAAAAAACAAATCCCCAAAATGAAGTCACGGCAGTTGGCAAAAACAAAAGAAATTACATATAAAATGTTAAATATATATGATCGACATAATTGCAAAAACAAAAACATCAAAAAACGTATGTAATCACAAGTTTTCGGCGGAAACAAATAGTAATAAATAGACAAAAGTTTTTTCCTAAATTATAGGGTAATAAATAAAGAGTATGTGGGTCATAGATAGCATGTGCATGCATGTGCTTCTTCTATCTCCTCTTGCCCCACCATTTTCCCTCTCCTTTTGATTCAATTAAAATCCACTCTTTCCTTCTCCTTTCTCTTTCCCTTAGACCTCTCTCAAGTTTCCAATTCTCACGAGCTCTCAAATCATCCAAAGCTTTGTTCTTATCAATCTTTAACGAACAATATTAAAAGAAAAGATCTCTTCAAAAAGGTATTTGTTCATGTTTTGGTTCTTATAAGGAACCCTAAGTTTTATTGTGATTGATGTACATTACATATATTTACTTTGATGAATTAAGTGATCATGAATGATTTTGAAGAGAATTGTTCATATTTGAGTGTGTTTTTTTCTTCTACTTTGTTAGGATTTAAGATGGAGCAAAGGAGCTCAATGAATGAAGAATTCTTAAAGAAATGGCAAATGGGTCTTCAAATATTTCGTCCTTCAATAGACAACACAAATGTTTCCGAGAGAAAGAAAGCAATAAAGCTCTCTGCAGATGTTGCAATGGCGTCTTTAAGAAAAGGAACAACTTGTTGGAGTCGAGCCCTAATCGAAAAAACCGCCAGTGAAGACAACTTCCTTGTACGTCAAATGCTCTCTGGTATCAAAGCGGATTCATTAATCAACAAGAAGTTACCTAAGAAGATTATGTGTCATAGAAAGATTGTGAGACGAAGCAAGAAGATTTTGAGGAGGAAATCAAAATCAGCGAGTGAAGAAGCTGCAGCTAAAGCTAAGAAGCTTATTAAGAGAAAGACTCAAGGATTAAGAAACGTTGTTCCTGGTGGAGAGTTTATGAACAATGATGTTTTGTTGTTACGAGAAACTTTGGATTATATTATGTCACTTCAGACGCAAGTGAATGTTATGAGGACTATTGTTGATTCTGCTGAAGCTGGAATTGAAGGGTAGATGAGATTATTTGTGAAATTGTTTGATCTTGATTGGATCATTGTTGGTTATTAGGACCGTATGTTATTCCGACAATGCTGTTGTCCTATGAGAATATAGAGATCTTATGGTAAAGCCATTTTGTATATAAGGAAATTTATACGATCTTATAGAAAGTTTCTGTTACTTAATGGCGGTTTTGATATTGATTTTTTTTTTCTCAACAATGGCCTAACCACGTAGACAGTGTGACTTAATTTTTGGATGTTCAAATGCGCATGTTTTTAGTGAACTTACCACCTGCCATTGGAATAAAAACCACCTGCAACATTGAAATTTTTTAGAAAATTTGTTTTGTATGGTTATAATTGTCGTTCAGTTTTATTAGTTAATATGAAAATCATTGGTAGAGTTGAATAATTCAATTATGTTTTGACGTAACAGATCAAAATTGAACGTGTAAAAGGAAACCATAGTTTGCTTTGCTTGTATGAGTTGTCGACTAAAGAAGAAATATATTTGACTATTTTCTAAGGTTTTTAAATGTTAAAGATTCTATAGAAAAGATAGTTGAACCGAACAAACAATAATTATTTTCAACATGTGTATAAAAATCAATCCTTTTTCATATGTACTCTATGTTCCATCAATCACCATCAGTATATAATTATCTACGACAAGTTTTTTTCTTTAATAAAAAGGACAGAAGATGATTCTCACTATTCAAATTCATATTTGGTTGTTCCAAATTTCTCCTATGCTATGTTAGACTGTAGCAAAGGTGATTTTTTCTTGTTCTTTATCCACATAAACTATGATCACATAAAGATCCAAAATTTTAGTATGCCGAATTATATAACTCTCTGAAAATCGATTTTTTTTAAAAAGACTGCATAACTCAATATTAACATGATTAATTTTAAGTTCTAACCTACAATTTCCTGATACACTATAATCCCAATAGTTTTCTATAAGAGATTGCTTACTAACATTTTCCCATATCACATTACATAATTTAAGAAACTTGATTATTATCGTGACAAAAAAAACAACTTGATTATGTTATACGAGGCCCAGCCCAGTTAGTCATCAATTGGACTCTATTAAATAGTTGGACTCTTGTTAAGCAGCCCAATTAAAAGCACACCAGAAAAGAGTTACGCGGCGTTGTGGATCTCTCAAACGCAGACAGTTTGACGTTTTATCGTACTCAAAACGACAGACAGTGTGTGACGTTTTGTGTGAGCCAGAACTAACGACTAATGTTTTATTATAAAGGAAATTCCGACATTAGGACAAAGTTATCATTAGACTATTTGGAAATCTCTTATGAAATTTAAGTCAAAACACAAATTACATGTTATATAACTAATAGAAAGAACCAAGACTCACTTTCACAAAAACTTGTCTTTCACTAAAATAGAAAAACAGACCTATATATAGTTTCTTCTTATCTAGTACTATTAGTTTTTTACTCTTTTATTAACCTAATAATTTCTTCTTTTTTCTCAAAGTTTTGAGATGATTTAATAATGCACATAACCCAATGATATTAACGTTATAATATTATATGTAAGTTGTCATGCAATAAAGACTAATAAGTGAGTAGTGGGCATGTAACCCAACTGCTTCCATGTTCATTATTAAATCACCAATTAATGCATAACTTTAGCCAATCAACATTAATACATTAATACGTATACACACATATATACAACCACACAAGAATCAAGATGTCACTCAAAGTAGAATGAAGGATTGCCTCAATTCAATGCAATTGTCTTACCACCACACCCACTTCTTATCTAAATGCTACACAACAAAAGAAATTAAAACCAAATAAACAAAGAAAAAATCATTCCTTTAAGATTCTTAGAATAACGGTTTGTATCTCAAATTTAAATTTTCAATTGTTGATAAGAATAATTCATATTAAATACAATAGATTGCTGCAAGAAAAAAATGGTCTGAAGTTTCGGCTAATTTTGTTTTTTATTGTAAAACATTTGGATCGAGTACATGGAATCGAATTCGGATAAAGAAAATAGTAGAGGTGGTACTCAACGGTTATTTGACTTGAAACTCTTCCGGGCTAATTTTGTTTTCTATCTTAGATAACTTTTTCTTTACATTTACTTGAGTCGATTTCTGGTTAGATAGAACGCTTACATCGAACATTAATTGTTGGGTCAAAAATTTAAGAAGTGAAAAAGATTTTCCCAAAAATATGAGACGCGCCAAAATATACTCTAATCAATGCCTGAAACTGAAACTATATACTATCTCTCAACACACAAACGTTTCTACAATGACTCATCTGTTTTTGCATTTATGGGACTAACACAAAGAAATAATTGAAGAAAACTAAAATCTTAAAGAAAAAATAAGAAGAGGCTAGACATTAGATGGAGAAGAAGAATGAACAACCTTGTTTTGTCTCCCTGCCAGCCAAAGCATAGTTCTCCTAGCAAAAGATGGTGTTTTTGTCTGCAAAGATTCCGAATTTTCGCAGTTTTGATTCTCTTCTTCACAACCATTATCAGTCTTCCCATCAGGAGGATTCCGCTGATTCGATAAACCAAAAGAAAATGCTCTTCCTGAAGATGAAGAAGCTAATGAACTATCCTCTTTTCCTTGAACTTTACTATGCTTCTCCTTCTTACCCCTTAGCCAAATTTTCGACACTGAAAAACTCTCTCTTTCCACTACATTCTTCTCGGATGCTTTTTCATTGATCCTCATTGATCCACTCTCATTGAATTTCAATCTTCCTGTTGGATCAAAATTGCATTCTGACATAGCAGTTCTGTGACCAGGCAAGCGAGGATTCTTACTTGATGGTTTCTTAGTTGAAACATGAACCTTAAGAGTAGTTTCTTCTTCCATTATATACTCATATGATCCCATTGAAAAACATCTCCTATCATCTAAACTGCTACTATTACCAATATTGTTGTTGCTGTTACTTCCTTCACCAATATCTATGTTCCTAAATTTCCCAAGCTTAACTGCAAAGGGAACAACCTTTGGAATTGAACCACCTAATTCACAATCTGAGTGTTGATCTTTACGAATTGAATCGACAAGGGTTGATCCAAGATCATTTTTTGTGATGACATCCAGATTAGAATTGGATTGTGAATGAATGTTAGACACATCGTTACCATCGTCATTTGCAGCTACACAAGCAGAACTTTCTCTATCTCTCCCAATCTCTCGTGAGCTATGATCACTCGCGGACTCAAGAACGAGGAGGAATGAAGAACGAGGCTCCGGGTGAGAAGAGAGATCAGAGAGGAGACTGGATCTGCATAAAGGACAAGTTGAGTGAGAGAGAAGCCAAGTGTCGATACAGTCCATGTGAAAGGCGTGGCTGCATTTGGGTAAAAGCCTGAGCTTGTCCTCTGTTTCGAACTCACAGAGACAAACTGCACAATCGAAAGGATAATTCTTGAGACCGATGATGGATTTGTAATGGAAAACTGGTAACGTGTCGATGAAGGATTGGTCGACTCCAGAATCATGGAGATGGAAAAGATGTTGAAGCTGGCCTTGAAGAGCAGTAACGTTGTCAAAGTAATCTTCTCCGTCTCTGCTTGATGGTGTAAGGAGAAATCTGACTAAGAGATGAAGCAGACCGGAGATGAAGAAGATGATTGAGAGGATAATGATTATAAGAAGAATGCTTGGGCTGATTTTGCTGTTTAGATCGAAGTTTGAGTTGGATCGGAGAGTTAATGGTGGCACTTGTGGTGGTGGTCGTGGAAGTGATGAAGGAGAGAGGAAATTATGAGTAGCTTTGATTTCCGGGAAAACCCACTTCATATTTTCCCGAGAAAACTTCATAGGAGATTCAGAGGAGGGTTACTTACAAAGAAGATTCAAGCTTTGTTATTGGTTTTAGCCATGAAAGGTCTGAGAGAGAGAGAGAGAAAGAGAAGACAATTGCTGTGTTTGTGGTTTTGTAAGAGAGAAATTGAATAAGAGAATTACAGGTTGGACCATTGATGAAGAGAGAAGAGAAAATTTGTCATTTAAGATTCAACAGTTACACCAAGAAGGGTCTGCCTCTTGAATCTGCAGGTTTTACGAAAATTATATATGTCAAATAATTAATTAAAATAATAGGATTGGATCTGATTAAAGAAAAGAAATCAGAGGATTAAGGAAAGTAATTACTGTGATCTCACCAAATCCAATGCTTCCTCATTTAAATCAACAATACAAAGAACCACTACTTCTCTTTTATTATATCAGATTTTTAATTTTTAAATAATATAAGCAATATCTTCTCTTTTCAACATTGAACTAGTAATAATATATTTTTTTATGTGAAATAGTTTTACACTATTTATGAAATATAAAAAAAATATTTAGAACGGAAACATAGGAGAAGAGGACACGGAAGCAACTCTCTCGGTCTATCATCGAGATTCAGTGTCCCCACTTTCATTAAGTCAAACCACAACAAAACAGTTTTTCTTTTCGAAATCTGCTTTTTGGGTTTACACATAACTCTATTTTCATTCATTTTTAGAAAGTACATTCACTTTTGATGTAAAGCTCCTAAACCTAAAGGTATTTAACAACTTTAGGAAAAATGAAGGAAGAAAATCTGTATAAAATGTTTCCTTCCAGAAGAAATAATATTTGTGCGTGGAGATTTAATTAGTTTTGACATTACGAATCACCTGCTCCCTTTGACCAATTAAGCCCACTTACTTACATATATAACAACTACATGCCAAATGTTTATTTATTCATATGTCAAATTATCATAATAGAATTTATATTTAGGGCAATATATGGCATTTATACCATCTTATATATATGTTCATATTTTTACAATAATTATTGATAGTAATTGATTCCAATTAAAATTTAGAATACTTTTGTAGTACGACTAAAAAATTGATTGTAGAAAATATATAGAGTTTGAGAAAATTTGAAGTGAATTTATATGAATATTAGCCCTTGAAGTGGCTTTTTTTTTCTTACAAGGCAGGTTTTCAATATCTAATACGTTGACTTGAGTTATTTTGTAAGCTTTTCTACTTTTCCTATTAGTAAATATATAAACTAGAATTGATGAATATAATTAGGCTGTAGTAATAGGCGATTTTTTCTTTTTCTTTTTTTTTATTCTAACTAATAAGATCGAAAAAATTTGATCCGTAATTCAAACTTCTCACGTCCCAAATATTATTATGTTGCGTTACATTATTTTTTGGAGTCAAATTGGAAACAAACAGCACAAATAAATATTTAATTGAAACAATTTTTAAACCTAGCTCGGATAGGATGGGGCAAGCTGGTAGAGTTCATATATATAATTAATGAAGAAATTAAAGAGATCATCAGTTTGGGTTATGAATGATACTTAATGTGAAAACAATGACATACATGTTAAGGAATTGGGATCAATGTGACAATGAATTTTGGAGTTAGATCTCCCACATTCTTGTAACAACTAATTTGTCATTATGAAATTTGGACCTTATAAAGAGGAAAAGAATCCCCAAGTGCATGTGCTATACAGATAACATTTATTGCTTTGCCAATAAATTTCACACCCTTTGCTTAACTGTCCATCTTAATATATAAAAAAATATCTTATGTTTTCAAATCAAAAAATGATTTTAAAATCTCCATACAGTAAGAATAACAACAGGTTTAAACTATCTTCTCAACTGTGAAAAATGCCGTTGATAGTTAAGTACTCACCTGAAACTTGCAGTACAAAATGATGCTTCCAATCTCTTTATATGGATGAGACTCCATCAAAATCAGTAACGTTGACAAAAATTCTACATTCAGAAGTCTCTCGGGAGATACATAGAGAACCTAAAATCCAACAACAAATCCATTCATAAACACTATTAAGCAGTCTTATCAAAAGTAGGCTCTGTCAAACACACCTTTATTAGTTTGCACAATGTTTCTGTTGCTTCCTCAGGTTTCTAATGAGAAAAGGTTCCAAAAGCAGACTTCATCAGAAGCTTCTAAAGACCAGCAACAAACATTTAGTGGCACACAACTGGCTACTGCTCAAGAGACCACCCCTAATAATTGAAGGCACATGCTTCAACTGATCGATCATCAGTGACACCAAAGGACTAACCACAAGCATGGTTTCCGGAAGAATCAGCATCGGGATCTGGTAGCACCAAGATTAAGCCCTGGGTACTAGAGAATAGTCCAAAGTGACACAGCCACTGGACTATATACATAATCTTAAATTTCAACATACAAAGAAATTATAAAGGAAATTTTAGCACATAAAAGTTTATTAATACACATCAATATAATCAAAGCAAAACAAAAACTTTACAATTCATGCCACTAATCAGCAACCGAAATCATGTTTATGTTCCTCTCACAAATTAGCTGCAACAAACATATATACTTAATACTCTAAATCAGACCAAACAACAACAAAAATAAACAATCACAAACAATATGAACAAACAACATAAAATTATACTAGTAAAAACAAGTCAGAGAAGTGGGTCATATCACATTATCGAGCAATTGCACTTGGACTCCAACTTAGGAGGAGGTTTCAAATTCTCTCGTTTACTTGGAGGAACTCCAACGTTACTTATCATTACTGTTTCACCTGCATTTTCATCATTCTCTATATACACTTCTGTTTTCTCCTCTGTTTGCGTTTGCTTCCGACTCTTTTTTGCGGATTTTGAACTCTGTTTCTTCGCCTTTGTTCCACCGCCGTGTGCATAACTACTGTTTGCATTCGACTTTCCAAGTACTGTCACTGTTGGATGCAACATTTCTACTTCCGCTGGCAAGTCTTTTGCTTTATCTACTGCTAATGTTGCAGCCTTGTTAACTAAATCATGAACAATGGAGCTACAAAAGAGTATTGTACCAGTGGCTTCTTCAAGTGTGAGGCTCTTCGGCTCTTTTCTACCTTCACACTCCACAAGTACGGTTGACTCATCTTCAGAGAGGAAAAAAAGGATGTAAGCAAAAACTGTACAACACCATAACAAATAATAGTAAAAGCACCATTAAGATGGCATAGATTTAAAAATGGGTTAATACCTGAAGTTTCGTTTACAAGAGCCAAGGAATCGTAGTGGTCCACACAAGCATGTGCCATACTCTTCTCTGAGCAGTCCTTCACTGCGTTTAGGCTGCATTCTGCCTCTAGAATTTCTTCACGAACCCCTAAACTAGGTAATTCGGGTTCACAACTTTCGGGTTCTATTTCTGAGGCTGTCGCAGGTGATGAACAATGACGAGGAGAATCATTTCCATCCTTTTCTTGTAGCCTAGACTGCTCATAGAGAGAACAGTCATCAGTGACAGGTGATGCTCCTAATTCTGATGTGCTCCTTACATGAGCCGGTGATTCCCCTGTCTCCACTTTGGTTATCATAGTATTGGCTACATCATCTCCATTTTCAGACGATTCATAGTCAATTTTCATGGGATTATGCTCTGCTAGAGAACCAACTGCATTGGTAGAAATACCAATTGATCCAATGCTTTCACCAAAATCAGAATTCATCACGTTGGTGTCTTTACATTCCGAGTCTTGGAGTTCAGGATAAGATTCTTGATGATTTTCATCATGTGTACATGTCATTTGGGCAGCACACACTTCAATATTGTCCTTTGGCATGAGATTTAGAACCTGCAAGACGTGGCCTGACACGCCAGATGAAGATGACATGGTGCTCAGGGACTTGGAGCTGGTGTCACACCTATGAGTCTCCATGTCAAGTGTACTCCCGCTTCGTTGTCGTGCATGGTTTCCCTTCCTTATAGAGGAACCATAATCCCAAGATGAAGATGCAGAAGCAGTTTCTGTGGAGCTTCTAAGACTAATACTTCTATCTCTTGAATAAGAAAAACCTTCATATGATCTAGTAAAACAACTGGAGTTGTAGGCCTGAATATTGGGTAACTTCATACTGACCGATCTCTTTATGAGCAACGGGGCATTTCCAATTTCTAGAGAACCAATATCCACCTCATGATGCTTACCGGAAACCTGCGTTTGAGTATCTTTTGTGTCTATATTCAATGGCCCACAGCCAGTGTAAAACTGAGTTCCATCCTGCTGTTTTAGCATCTCCATATTCGGCTCTTCCAAAGCCTTGGTAATAGAGCTCTCGTGCAGATGATATTGATCTGCCTCGTTGGAATTATCACGCTGCTCAATGTTTTCTCGTTTCTCCACAATTTCTGCTTCGGCCATAGCAATAGGCAGTGATTCTAGCACATGTGTCACAGGGATATCTTCAACATATGATTTCTTTTCATCAAACATTTCCTGAGACTGCTTTATGGAATTTTCGTCAAGAGCTCTTATTCCAGGGGAATCTGTTTCCACTAAATTGTGTTCCTCCCTGCAATCTGGACAAATGTTTAACTCGTTTCTCATTGTTTCAGAGGCATGATAGTGGGAACCACATCTACCACAAACCTCCATAGTTTCAAGAGAGACCTCTTCTAAAAAGTCTTCGCCTACATGAAGACTACCATGAGTCGAACTGTTTTCCACATCAAAAACTTGGTGGTTGGCCTCCTCATTCACGCTAGACTCGCATTCAATGACTTTGCCTTCATCCATATCATAACGTTGATCACTGAAAGAACTCACATGTCTACTAACTTCATTCGATAAATCTACCATGCCAAACGCAGTACTTTCTCCATGTTTATTTGGGTAAGCCGAATTCTCAACTTCAGATTGGAATACAGGGATTGGATCACTCCCTTTAGTATCTGACATGAACCCAGTAATTGGGCTCGAACTTGAATTGCTCCCCACTGTTGCAGTAGAATGTCTTAACATAATGTGATGGTAAGACGAACTACCTTTCCCAGAGTAAATGCCTGTGCTAGGAAGGCTAGAAGCAAGAGGCCTAAACATGCTGTGATGGCTTTTAGGATGATCCTGCATGAAAAACGTAAATGATAAGCAATTTTTCACATATCTCTGCAAATTCGACGAGGGGAAACTACCAGAATGTCTATTGAAGTTGATCTATGCTATCAATAATCAAAGCAGAAAGGACTTTGGAATCTACGGAAATGTAAAGAAAACAAAACAAACTAAGAGACGAGCTATTTTTGTGGTAGGTAAGACAGACAAACAACAATCTTCTATGATGCGTTCTCACATAAGGCTGAATATATGTCAGAAAAGGTAAGGCACGAGAACACGAACTTTTTAGCAATAATAAAAAACATAAAAACGGAAAAAGATGTGGCATGCTGCCAAATGTGTACCATTTGACGAAGAGCAGACTCAAATGGTCTTCTGGGTGCTGAACCAGGTGACAATAATTTTGAAGACCTAGAAGTTCTACTATTTGGAGATAGGCTAGCTCTTTTTGAAACTGCACGCTCTGAGCCACCTACAGGAATAGACTGTAAAGAAGGAAGATCATCATCTCCAGATGATGCTACTGAGCCTTTACTGTGAGAACTAAACCGATCACGCTCATGACTGTGAGATGAACTGACACTTCTGGAAGCACTCGGAGAAACAGATTGTCTGCTGCGTGTTGAGGCTGCATCCCTACCATTTCTGGATGCAGGCGAGGAGCCTCTTACGTAAGATGCAGGTCGATCACCCAAAGAAGTTCGGAGATTTGGTGGCGCTTCCAAAGAGAAACCAGGAATGTTTGATTGCCAAACATTTATTTTGGGTGAAGGAGAGTTGCCTCGACTAGAACTGACAGGAGAAGTTCCCCTGACAGCTGGTGATGCCTTGGTCGTTGACCCAGTGCTCATCCTTCGTGAAGTTGGGGTCGGAGATCTTGATACAGGTCCTGAGGGTTTACCAGGAGTAGGAGAAATCCTCCTAACTGAGGTAGTTGATCGTCGACCAGACGCTGGACTAGCATGGCGTGCTGAAGATGGCCTTCCCCTTATCTGCTGCATATTGTCAGCTCGAGGTGATGTGCTTAAGCGGTTTGGGCTTGCGCTCCCCTTACTACTACGGCGGCTCTTCTCCATCTACACATATATTTATGAATATTGAATTAGGAAGTGCAATAGAATCTGATTTGAGATCAACAGTGTTACACATAGTATAATATCTAATCTGCTATAGATGGATACCGTGGAAGATCTAGATAAGGAGATCTGACTCTGCGGTCTCCCTCTTCTCACAACATTAGTTGATGGTGGTACATCATCCAATGAAGGAAAAAGTGGTGTGTCTGGAGGCGTCAGCAACCTTTCATTGATTATGCAATAAGCTTTGTAAGATTATGAGTGGAACCAATAGACAAAACTACAGTAACGCCAACAAAAAATGTATAGACCACAAGCTGGGGGAGCAACTTCTTTGAGTGTTACTAAAAGAGGAAAATATTTAATCTCGACTGGCCTGAAAGGCAGTATTACACAGATTTGTAGTAAGATTAAACCAGAAAGAAAATAAGAAACAATCCACGTTAGATATGAAAGCTACCAGTCATAGTCATTTTTATCTTCCTCTGCATTCAGCAATCTGCTACTCTCTCCTTGAACAGGAATGGTGAACTCTGAAAAATGCTTCAGTTTTGTAGCTGAAAATAAAAGTCCACAATAGAAGGAAAACAGTTAAGGATCATGGTGACGTAGATTAATGAAATCATCGAAGCCAATACATCTAAGAAAACTAGCTCGACGGGCAGCCAGTAAGAAAAAAAAACTTACAAAATGCATCTTCAAGATCATCAGATGACTGAAGCAAGAAACTATCTCTTTCCTTTTCTTGCATCTCACTAAACAAAGCAAGATCCTCATCTTTGTCTCTGAATAGAATACCATATTCAATGCTGTGTCCTCGTCTGTGTTTCTTCCCCGGAAGTTCCCTGCCAGGAGGGCATCTCTCCGGCATTGAGATGTAAGGATTGGAATCTATCATTGTGTTTAATTTCCTGTTATATCATTGAAACTTTTGTTGTACAAATGACTTTACTTATAAAAGTTTTGTCCGTATTAAAACAAATATCGATCACAGATCTGCATTAAACCACACATTAAAAATCTTGTAATAATTATAACACAACGATTATATCAAACAGCTGTAATGTTTTACCTATATAGTATTTGTATTACAGATTCTAGTCAGTCCCCGTATGGAATCTAGATATGTATCTAAGTAGACACAAAACTGAAACTGGGAGATCTAAGGACACTACTCAGTCAGACTTATGGAAGACACAACTGGGAACTCCCTACAGCAAGGTCAAAAGAAATATTAAAAATTCAAGCACACATAACTACTTAAGTCTATCTATCAACAGCTGAGGATCAATAAGAATGGTGGACAAATGACACTAGAAAGCTCAAGTTTGACATTAAAGAGACTTTCCAAAAACTGCAACAGCAGAACCCAAGAATGGAATGGGAAAAAGTAGTGTGGATCTCTGAAAGAATTCCTAAAGACAAGTTTTTGACATGGTTATTTACATTAAATCGGTGTTCTACGCGTGATAGATTAAGTAATTGGGGTTTACCTGTACCGACAACTTGTCTACTTTGTGATAGATTAAGTCCTTTCTCCTGTTCTATCTGGTCACAACTTGATTTCGACTTCGTATCCAGAATTTGCTTAACTAGGACCTCAATCCCCAACAATTTCGAGCTGCAAATCTAGGTTAAATTCAGAAGAAATTAGTCCTACTTATATGACAAGCTACTATCTATGAGATCTGCAACTGAAATAAATAATATATTGCACCTTAAAAGAGCTCGATCTATGAATTCAATACTCAAGCACATCGAAATCACCATTCGGAAAAGAGTAGCAAGTTTAAGATCACAGAACTGTTCCTCCGCTTCAGATCTACTCCAACGCTAGTTTGATTCACCTCCTCCTTAACCCCCATAGTCTTCTTCTTGCTTCGTCAATGACTACGCTTTAATGGCTATCACGCGCAGGTTGGTTATCGACGCTCACTGAATCGCGATCATTTCGTGTTCAGATTACGGTGGGTACGGCGGCATATCACGGATCACCTTATCCATTGACGACAGTCTTATTTGGGCTTAGCCATTTCCGATTTGTTTTATTAATGGGCCTCCCTCTTATTTGTTATTGGGTTTTCAATAATATAGGTCAAACTTTGTCAATAACGCGACTAAAACGCTGCGTTTGCGTTAAACAGAAAAACGCGAAAAAGGAGAAGAAAGAGATTTTGGCCCTTTTCTTCTGGAAACGTCTCTCTATAGAATTCGATCGTAAAAATTCAGATTCAGTGACGGCGAAAAGAAGGCGGCGGATTTAAAAGACACCCAAATACAAAGACGAAGACGGTGTCTTGAAGCAATTTTGGTTTATTTCAAAATTGTGGAAATAAATCCTCTCGACTGATTGAATGAGAAACCCTCCTCCGTCTCTCCTCTCCCTCACCGTCAACACCGCCGTTTTGAATCTTTCTCGCATCGACGATCTCTCACATCTACCTGACCACATCGTCCTTGACCTATTCGTGGTAAAAGAAAGAAAAAAAACTGTAATTTGATTCCTCTTTTTTAATTAGTTTGATTATGGTTCTAGGTTTTTCGAATTTCGTGTAAAATTTCTATCTTTGGGCCATCTTCCTTTTTGATTCTGAGAAGTTTAGGGAAGTGAAAGTTTAGAGCTTTAAAGCTTAGGGTTTCAGGATCGTAGTTTCTCTATTGCTTTGCAAGGAACTATTGTTTGTGTTATTGAACTCTTTATCTGTGTTCTTAAATTACTAGTTGGTTTTGTGGATTGTTTGATATCTTTATAGTATTATGTTTATGAGATTTTTTTTTGGTTTTGTTTGCTCCATTTCCATTATATATCCTTAATGCTGTTTGTAGTTGATTCTCTTGCTGTTTATGTAATGAATAGAAGACATTGCAAGCTGGGAAATTGAACCAGAGAGTTTTGATACTCTTTATGGAATCTGGAAACGAAGAAGTTCTTTCCCTTATCGACGCACTTAAAATCAAATTATACATTGCCCCAGTACTTCCTACTCGTAAGTTTTAGTGTTACTCTTTGATTTTTACAAGTGTTATATTGCTTAAACACTTCATTGTTTGATGATTTCACTTTTCAAATTTGTAGGATGTCAAGGGAGATTTCCATTTACCGGGTCTAAGCCTTAGCTGAATCATAAATTATTATCGCATTAAGTGAGTTTGGAAATTCGGTCTGATGTATAAAAAGGTCAGTTCTTGATTGCATTTCTCTGTCAATTTTAGTCAGAAACACATATGGATAACTGTAGAGATACATTGCCAGATTGAATTCTTCTTTTCTTATTTTTTGCTTCTTCTCTTTGTGTATAAATTCTCAACGAAAGGGGTCTAAGTATATAAAGTATAAACACTTCCATTCTTCGTTTCTGAGCAATATTGGAAGCTTCTTATTTGCTGCAGAGCTCTGTTATAAGTTTGTAACTAATCAATTGAATCTCTCACCCACCTCCAACTAGTACTGTGCCTCATTGATCTGTCTTTCAAGTTCAAGTTCATGTCTCTTATTCATTTAGAGATCGAGTAATTTGACGTTTCCTTATGGGTTGGAACTTTCCTTCAACAATCTTGGAAGCTTCTTGTCTGATGCAGAGCTCTGTTATAAGTTTCGAGCTTTGATGGTTTAGTTATCTGAATTCAAGTCCATATTTTCTGTGATCCATTTATAGATCGAGTAAGTTACGCTTTTGAGGGTTTGTCTACAAAATTTGAAACCTTTAAGCCGCTTGAAGGCGAGGGTTAATGAGCCATACGGAATGATAAGAGACATGGTTCTAAAACTAAATTCAACCGGAGATAACCGGATCAAAAACACAAACTGAACCGGAAAAATTTGAGAAACTAGGAGATAATAATGTTAAAGAATCTTGTAAAGAATGATTTGAGTGTAAAGGAATGGGTGACCTCAAAAACGGTGTTACAAAGGAAGCTGCTCCTTGTCGGTTTGTCCTTATCAGATAGAAAGTTCAGAGATGATAATTATTGGAATTAAAATTCAACTCTTTTTTTTTTTAATTATTATTTTTATAATCAGAAATATGAACACAGAACAGCAAAACTTTATCCTTCAATGGTTTTGCGTGAAAACAAAGGGCGAAACCAGACTTCATTTTAAGGATAGAGTTTAGTCTGATAACTCCATGATCCGAGTGATTTTAGATAACATTTGTCTTTGTGCTTAATTACGTTTACAGTTTTAAACAAAAATTATAATAAATTTACTTTTATAATTACTTTAATTTCCTTTATTCGGAAAAGAAAATATATTTAGTCACGAATTCATAGGACAAGAACTAGTTAAGAACGATATTGTCAAAGTTATAAAATGTCCGAATATTCCCGCATATAAAGATAAATCCTTAAACAACCCTTAATACGACAAATCTTTGGATCCATATAGATTACGATCTTCAAAATCCAAATTTTCCTATTCCTTTATGGAATTTCTCTAATTTTAACAATCGTATAAATATCTCTCCTTCCTTTATCAGAAACAAACAAAATCTCTCCTCTTTACAAGATTTAAGCTCTCAGACAGATTACACAGTTTGCTTCGAAACTAACAAAAAGAAAATAAAAAGAGAAGAAAAGAGAAGATTTTTATCTCCGCCGCAAATCGTCCGATGTCGATATCTATTCCCTACTATTACCCAATTTCCGGCTATCCATCGCCTTCTCGAGGACCACCGAAGGCCAACACAAAGAATCTAACAACGAGGATTCTCTCCACCTTCCTCGTAGGTCTAATCATGGTACCTGTAGCTATAACCGCCTTCCTCTTCATCGTCACATCTATCGGTTTCACCTTCGTATTCGCCTTCTACTTGTTTCTTCAACGAGACTATCATCACCATCTTCGACGCCATCGCCGTCACGAATCCTCAGATGGGTTATCTCCCAGATGCGTGAAGAGACTTCCCCAATTCAAGTTCTCTGACCCCACAGAGTACGGAAGCGATTGTGTTGTTTGTATTGATGGATTTAGACAAGGACAGTGGTGTCGGAAGTTACCTCGATGCGGTCATGTGTTTCACCGTAAGTGTGTGGACTTGTGGTTAATCAAAGTGTCGACTTGTCCGATCTGCAGAGATAGGGTTTGTAGATTGGAAGAGTGAAGAAAAATTGAGACCGAAAGGTGAAATTTTTGATAGGTGAAGATGTTAGTTTTAGTAAGTGTTTTTAATTGTATTTGATTCCCTTAAACTTGTTATGATTAGCAATTTAGTTTTCATCAACAATAATCTTGTACAGTGTGATTTACACAGCTTATAATTGAAGCTCGTTTCTTCACTGTTTCAATTCCGATCCAACAGAGAATGATGAATTGGTTCTTTTAGCTGAATTTCTGTAGAAAAGTTGATGACTATATACGCATTGTCGAACTAAATCTGCCCAAAACTACAGGATTGGGAATTGAAAAGTTTTAACCTTGAGCATCCTTCAAATATGTTTTCTGTTTTCTGCAAAGTTTTGATCTTTCTGATCTGATTCTGTTAGATAACACGAGACTCAACTGATAACTTCTGATAAGAATGTTGTCAACTGTCACTTCAAACATGTTGCTTATGTCATCTTCAATCATGTTTCAATCTTTGATCATGAATGTCTCTGCTTCAGTTTCTCCATGACTAGAGCAAGTAAAGTTTGTTTCTTGCAACTTCAATTTACCTGCGTTCTATATTGAGTTATGATAAAGTTTGGTTTCCGAATGTGAAAAAAAAAGTTTATATCGAAGATTGAAAATAAGAAGCTCAAATTCGTGATTAAGACAATTTGGTTATTGGATGTTCCTACAAATCAGGCAAAAAAAGTGCTGTTGTATTAATGACGTAGCAAGAATCGTTTAATTTGTATTGACTTCTTATTATTGAACGGATAATTATTGTAAACTAATGACTCTTTGATTAACTAATTAAGACATGTGGTCAAATGTGTTTGACTTTTTGTCTTATTTCGATGGCCTAATTTATTCACAAAAAACAAATATCCTTCCGATTTTCTTTTATGAAAGTTGAAAACAAGCAAAGGCGATTTATTCTCTGACTCGTTCCGTGACTCAGTTATTCCCTCCTTCTATCCTCTCAGGAGAAATTAAACAAACAAAAACGATTTTCGCAGATTTAGACTGAGAAGGAGAGAAGGAGAGTGACAGTAAGAGTGTCAGAGAGACATGAATTCGAAGAAAGGATTTTTGTTTTAACTTCTGTTATTTTTAATTTTAGTTAGATCAGGAAAGGGGTTTCTCTAGCTTGAGCTTCTTCTTCTAATGGAGTTAAAGAAGGACAAGCTTCTTATGTAAGTTTTTCTCGCAGCTTCAGTTTGTGGATTTTCCGTTAGATTTACTTTTCGGGTCATCTTTGTTCTTCTGACAGTATTGAAATCTGTCAGTTTCCTGATTTGTTGCCCAGAAATCAAAATCAAAACTTTGCTTTGGATTTATCTCTTTGTTAGATGATTATTAGTAAAGTTCTATTAAGTCAGGCCGTAAGCTCCGGATTTAGGGTTCAGATTGCAGATTCGAGTTGTGTGTTGCTTAGAAACAGAAATTCCCTCTCTTTTTTGTTTGCAGGTTTTATTCAGAAGGGAAAGAGAGCAAAGAAGCTGTTTGGGCAGTGAATGATCCAATGAGCAAATCATATAAACTTGCTTTACCAAATAGATACAATGATGCTTCAAAAAGTAGCATCAACAAGTCTAAATCTTCCAAAGTTCCATGGTACAAGACAATACTTGATCCTGGAAGTGAGAATGTCTTGAAATGGAATTGGGTGTTCATTGTCTCGTGTATGGTTGCTCTCTTCATCGACCCGTTGTATTTCTTCGTCCCAGCCATTGGAACGAATAAAAATTATCCTTGTGCAACGACTGATAGGAGTTTAAGCATCCTTGTTACCTTCCTCAGGACAATTGCAGATCTTTTCTACTTGCTTCACATTTTCATTAAGTTTAGGACTGGTTTTATTGCTCCCAATTCCACTACTAGAGTGTTTGGTAGAGGTGAGCTTGTGATGGATCCGAAGGCAATAGCTTGGAGGTATTTCAAATCTGACTTCATAATTGATCTCATCGCGACCTTACCACTTCCACAGATTTTTATCGGTTTTTTTATAACGGAGACAAAAAGTTACCGGTTTGATCATAACAACAACTCTGTTGCTTTAATTGTGCTGCTCCAATACATTCCTAGATTCTATCTTATAATTCCGTTAAGTTCTCAAATCGTTAAAACAACTGGAGTGGTTACAAAGACTGCTTGGGCTGGTGCTGCTTATAATCTTTTGCTATACATGCTAGCTAGTCATGTATGAATCCTATTCCTTCTTCTTCCATTGTTTCATTTGATATTATGATTATAATTGACAATATAGCTTTGTTTTTGTTGGGACAGGTGCTTGGTGCTGCATGGTATTTGTTATCGATTGATAGATATACATCGTGTTGGAAATCGAGATGCAACAGAGAAGCTGACCAGCTTAAATGTCAGCTCTATTACTTAGATTGTGATTCAACGTTTGACATCAAGCAGATGAACTGGGCAAATGTCACAAAAGTGTTTAAACATTGCGATGCACGACATGGTGATTTCAACTATGGGATATTCGGGAGCGCAATGAAGAGAAAAGTGGTGACTTCAAATTTTATCGAGAGATATTTCTACTGTTTGTGGTGGGGATTGCAACAGCTTAGGTGATTACATAGATCATCAAAATTAGGCCTTTGATACCAGTTATTACTCTTCTTTTTATTACAAGTTTTAAATTTAATGGCTTTTTCTTGTTGTTATCATATTTTAGTTCTTATGGACAAAATTTGAGCACAAGCATGTTCATGGGAGAAACCACATTTGCTGTGCTCGTTGCAATTTTGGGACTTGTTCTCTTCGCCCATCTCATTGGGAATATGCAGGTACGGATTCCTGCATTGTGATAAGTTTTGAAGGTCTCTGCTTTTGTTCTTATGTTTCGTGGGTGTCCTTGTTCTTTGCTAGACATATCTGCAATCTTTGACTGTACGGGTTGAGGAATGGAGACTGAAGAAGAGAGACACGGAGGAGTGGATGAGACATCGTCAACTTCCTGAAGATTTGAGAACCCGTGTTAGGCGATATGAGCAGTATAAGTGGCTTGCAACAAAAGGAGTTGATGAAGAAATTCTCCTGCAAAGTTTACCCACTGATCTTCGCCGTGACATTCAACGCCATCTTTGTTTAGACCTTGTTCGAAGAGTGAGTTATTTTTCTATTGAGTTGTTTACCCTATGAATCGTTTTACTTTTTATAGGGAATATCGAAAAGGCATATTTGGCCAAGGCCAAGTATTCTTGTATTGTTTTAGTGACTGATACACAATGTGTTATCTCTGAATCATGCAGGTCCCTTTTTTCTCCCAAATGGATGATCAATTGCTTGATGCTATCTGCGAACGTCTGGTTTCTTCTCTGTGTACAGAAGGGACTTACCTAGTGCGTGAAGGTGAGTTGATCACAGAGATGCTCTTCATCATTAGAGGTAGACTCGAGAGTTCCACAACCAATGGTGGCAGAACTGGTTTCTTCAACTCAATTATACTAAGACCTGGAGATTTCTGCGGAGAAGAGCTTCTTTCTTGGGCTTTGCTTCCAAAATCAACCTTGAACTTACCGTCTTCTACAAGAACAGTTAGAGCTCTAGTTGAAGTTGAGGCATTCGCTCTTCGAGCTGAAGATCTGAAGTTTGTTGCAAACCAATTTAGGCGGCTACACAGCAAAAAGCTTCAACATACTTTCAGATTCTACTCTCATCATTGGAGGACTTGGGCAGCTTGCTTCATACAAGCCGCTTGGCGTAGATACAAGAGAAGAGCTATGGAGAATCACCTCACTGCAATTGAATCAAAGGAAAGTCTAGAAAGAGAAGAAAAAGTAGTAGAAGAAGAAGAAGAGTTTGATGAGGCAAGTCCTAGAACAAAGATGAACGTTGGAGTTATGATTTTGGCTTCGCGATTTGCAGCTAATACAAGACGTGGTATTGCAGCTCAGAGGGTTAAGGATGTTGATATGCCTCGGTTTAAGAAACCTGAAGAGCCTGATTTTTCAGCTGAGCCTGATGATTGACTGATTTATTACACAAGAAACGAAGCTGACTTTTTTCACAAGAACTCTACTGATCGAGTTTCCTGTTTCCTTATGAAGATATAAAGAATAACACTCAAGATGGGTTTTGGATTTGTATTTTTAAAACATCTTTTGTAATTTAAGCTTGAAAATGTTAATCTTGTTATCGTATTGAAGAACTCGGTTCTAAATTCTCTGAATGTAAAGATGAGAAGTGGATTATGTACAAATTAAAGTCTAAAACTTTTGCTACAGTAATGCAGATCCAACAAGGATTAGGCACTTGGGTTTTTCTTTCCGTAATGACAACAAGATCCGCTCAATATTGTAATCATGGACTCGAGTAGTAGATTAACTTGTTCGTTTAATATGTGAAAATTGATTATTATATTGAAAGTTTTCAAGAGATTTCGAGTCTGAAATAATATAGAATAAAATAGGGATTTTGTGCATATGCATGCACATCGAAGTGCTCTTGAATGACATATCGATATGGCACAAGTTAGATTAAAATTTTAATTATTGAACTATGAAAACATCGGTTTTTTAAAATGATATACAAATTAAAATAAAATCAAAATCTATAAACTTTTTTTTGTTGATATATAATTTTCACATTTCAACAAAAAAAAAGAAAAAAATCAAAATCTATAGTATTTTGAATCTTGTATTAACATGCCGGAAAGTCTCTCTAAAACATCCAAACTCTTTACAAAATGCATATGATTAAATAGTTATTCTACATCTCAATTGTTTTTTAACAGCTTAACTTATTCATAATAAGGAAGAGAGTTCGTTGGAATATTGTTTACAAATAATAAATCTCCCGAAGATTTTGTAATGTTTCGGATCAAAATTCAGTTTTGTAATTTATACTTTTAGGGATGAACATAGAAAAAGAAGAAAACATGCTCTTTGAGTCTTATGAAATCTTCAAAATAGTAGAGAAAAACTAGTCACTATGCTAGTTTTTTAATCATCTTCAACATCTCTGCACTATCCACTACAAAAAATGTCTTCTAAATCACTAGAGAATTAAGATGGTTGTCACCCACAACAGAATCTCAAACTCTAAATGAATACCATATGTTCCCATACTGATACTTTCTAGTCTGCCTGTAAAACAAAATCATCTGAGAAAGATTTTAACTTATACAATATAGATAAAAAATAATTGGAATTTGATTTCAAAGAATTATATAGCCCTACATGATATTGTTTGGAGTTTCGATATGTAGGTTATGAATCAAACTTTATATGATCTATAAATAACTTATATGTATATATACACAATAATTGTATATATTAAAAGATGTCATAGTAGTTGAAGCTTAGTGTGTAGTTGCTCACTACATAAGTTAAGTTCATGACCCCTTTCCAAAAAGCTCAAATTCAACATTAGGTTTCAATAATGTAAGGTTGAGATCTGCGACCCCTTTTACTTATATTTTAATACATTCTTATATTCGTATATCATTATCTTCACATCCTTTTCATGGCTATAATTAAAATGATTAAAAGAGAAAAGACTAGAAAATAATACTATAAGAAATAGGCCTTTCAGTGAAGTTGCAGCAAATGCTACAATATTATATTTCCCACTTGAAGACTATTAAATTACACTCACTCACCTTGGTTATCATGAGTTTCTTTTTGTCACTTCAAGATCAAGTATTGGCAAAGTGATGATGAATCTTTCTGTGAGATGAATTGAATCTAATTTAACATTTAAGAATTCTCAAGTACTATAGTATCATAATGCCTTAATGTTTCTTACTTTTGATTGATGATCTATTCTATGTAAAAAATAAAAATACTCATCTACCTAATTTTTTTTAATTTGGTGTTTTAAATAAATTAGGTAACAGTTCAGTCTTTTTCTTATCACAGATTAAAGATTAGAAAATGATTTAGGATGTGAGTTTTGTGTTATGAATTAATTCGGTGTTGTCAGTCTAGTTATTGAGAAAAAATAATATATTAAACTAAGAAGTGAGGAGATATAATGCAAATCCACCAAAAAGAGACATAGAGACCATTAGGTCAATATAAAAAGGCTAGATAATTGAATGATATAAAGGCATGTTTTGGTTTGTCTTCTCCTTGTTCTAGTGCTTCTCTTTGGCAAAAATCCTTTTATTAAAAATAATATTAAAGTATATCTTCTTAATAATTTGCTGTCAATAGTTAGGTTATGACCTGCTTTATGTCGAACAAAATCATATTATAATAGTGTGCGAAAAGTATAACATATGCGTTTGGTTATAAATTAAGAAAAGTACCACAAAACCTCAGCCTTATCATTTACTCATAAAATCTTATAATATCTAAAAAGGTGAAGGAATAAAAAGGCAGCTTTGGAAGCTTTGTCGTCAAGTGTCTAGCAGGGAACCGGTGTTATCTTTTTGACTTATAAAAGCCAAAAATAAGTCACCATTATTGCTACAAAAATCTGGTCTGCGTAATTCATTATGTATACATACATATTTCAATTTTAATATACACTAATACACATAATAACTCCTCTAGAAGACTTGCAAACAAGTACAATAGTTACCATAATATATATATATATATATAATAATAATTAGATCAATAAATTCTGATTTATAATCGAATTTCAAACACAAACCTTAAATTCTATGACATCTAGCTCACAACTAATTCAAATTAAACTATGGGATATGGAGCATGTGAATTCACTAGGCATGCATGTAGTTGTGAAGTGAAAAGTTTAGATATAAATGTCCAATACATAAGAATCAATTCAATATATATGAAAGAAAATGTGACTATTTAAAGCAATTAGCTATTAAAAAAATTCACTCGACTAGGAAGGTAAAAAAGAAAAAAAATAGTTCGTGAATACATGTGATTAAATTGTGGACGTACCGAATGTAATTTAAAATTAGGTCTAGAAGTCTAAATTGAGCAACCAAAGCCATGGTGTCATGTAGCTTAGATGAGTAGACCAACTAGTCGTTTCTTGTTATCATACGTTGGTTAGGTTACAATTTATTACCGGTGGTTGACCGGTTTGTTGGTTGAGATGCTTTGAATCATTGGTCATAATAAATGATGAAATCAAAGTATTGACCTTATGAGCACAAAAGAAGCGATGGCTTTACATTTTGAAGACGTTTTGGTCAAACCGGTTTGGTAGTTTTTTCAACATATATCACACATGTCTCGATACGTATCGCCCAAGTGACTCATAAAGACGATTAAACCCAAATGTGATTTCATAAAAAGGGTTTTAACTTAAAGATGAAAAAACTCGTGTTTAAATCTAGACGTCAATGCAAACTAATCGTTCTTTTCCTTATTTTGTCAAATAGAACTTTTTAATAGCCATAAGTCAATTAAAAAACGAAATTTCAATGTTATATAAACAACATTAGTGTAAGAAACTTTCTTAATAAAAAGAGAAGAATATTAACTAGTTAAACGTAAATATTAACTAAAACTTTTTCACCACGACTACACTCCCATATGGTCCATATCTAAATTTAAATGTACATAAATTAATAAGGATACGAATAAAGTGATTAAAGACATTATCAAGTGGAACAGCTCCACCAAACCATACAAAACTAATATTGTTACATCAAACAGAAATCATTATCAATCTTCATATGATTAATAATTTAATATCATTAATCACTACTTTGATTCAGCACGAATATTGCCTTTCGAATGTATAAGACCTATTATAAACGTATTATAAACTAAATTATTTGGTGTGATAGTGGTGAAGAATTATTTATAATAAATATTTGGTCCATGAGAGTTGTTGGATTTGCTGCTTTCATTCTGAAAAGGTGGAATAAAGACAAACCACATACTAGCAGAAGCCACCCCTAATATTTTTTAAAGTACAACTTTTTACTGAATTTAATGTCTCCTGAATATTACAAATCTTATTATATAGTTTTTATAGAATTTGATCTGCTATAAAACTAATATTTTATTTCATAACACTCCAAGAAGAAACATACGAAAGAATAATCAAATGTTACCTTGAATTTATGGAAAATAATTGCCACTATGTCCATAATAAAACAATTATTTTTAATGAATTTCATTAGTTGTTTTTCATATTTGCATTATAGTATATTTCTAGAAGATTCCTCCTCTTTTTGTCGAAGTATCTACTTTCTACTTTTATATATTAACATGTGAATTATTCTCAGCCGTTGATTTAGATATTACAACCGTTACGATACGTTTGAATTCGTCAACAAATTCGCTCTTTTTGTGAATAACTTTTTTTTTTTACTGTTAAAAGTTTTACCGAACTCTTTCCCATCCCCGCCAAAGATGGTTTGGAGACATCATAATATTTACATCTGTACCCTCACCAATACTCATAATTACGAATCTACCACTCACCGGAAAAAAGGAAATATCAAACTACCACCGTCCTTATGCTACTCGGAAGATATCCTCCGGAGATTCGGTCGTTCAAGTCATCTTCAAGCCCAATCCTAATCACAGAATCTTCCAAAGACGAAAGTTGAGATTTAACGGTAGTCAAGCTTGAACCCATTGCTTCCTCAATCCATTCCTCTAAGCTAATCTTACTTAGCCAAATCGCACTGGCGATTCTCTCCAGTGCATCGTCTTCAATCTCCACCGTTAATCCATCCGATACACTGTTAGATAAACGTTTCTTCAAAGATTCTGCGGTTTTGTTCTTGATCGAATCGAAATCAATTGGTCTAAAGCGTATAGCATCGTCTGCTAAAGTCACTAGCTTGTGAATGAGGTTGATATTATCTTCTTGATCATGCTCCACCGTTACATCACTAGATGAATCGAATTCAGCTGCTTCATTCAAGTCGAAACTGATTTCTTTTCTCTGTTTTGTTTTGTCATTGTCGCTACAAAGCCAATTTGGTTTACGTTTTCGGGTTCTGCTGTTGTTGCAAACAGAGAGTTTTAACTGCCAACCTTTGCTCACAAGAGATTCTAGTCTTGTTTCATCTATTGGAACAACGTTTTCTGCTGAACCATGTGATGAGTTTGCGGTAAGGATTATAATGACATTCCCTAGACTAACCTCGCGTCCATACGAATCGCTGATCCTCCCTCGTTCCATCGCTACCTTCACGTTGTTACGTAGCAATATATCTGCTTCATCGATGTCTTCCATTACAATAACCGCAAAAGGATTTCTCCTTACAGCTTCCGCGAATCTATCCAATGCCGTTTTACCACGGAGGTTTAAACCATCATCCGTCGTGGAACCAGAACCGAGGCTGATGGTTATAGGTTGGCTTCCCAAGACAAGATCTGACAATGCAGACGCCATTTTGCTCTTCCCAACTCTGTCTGGACCTGTGAACATCAACCAAATATCACCTTTCGATTTCCCATTTCCGTGCTTGCATTCCGTGATTGCTGCTGCTATGGAAGACGCTGCGTCGTGTTGCCACCAAACGCTTTTAGCTAAGCCCTTAAGTAGCTTCTTGAATAAATCGATATCGAAGGAATCTCCTAGCTTTCCCATACGAGCTTCTCGGGTCTTCTTCTCTGGTGAGGATATAACTCTGTTGGGCCGTCCAAGAACCAAATCTGTTCCCACTGGACTCCCCGGTGGAGTTATATCCGATCTCGAGTTCAATTTCAGCATAGACAACGAAGAAGGAGCGGTTTTTCCAGACACAGACTGATTCGAATGGACACGCATACAAAAGTCGTTCCATTTCTTCTGTAACTCCACAATCTGTTGATCTTTCGTCTACAGAAAACAAAATATAAATCAACATTCAATCAATTCTCACATGTTTGTTTTTAGAAACTAATTTATCAAATTACTTACCTTTTTCTTGTCACCACCATCATTGGCTTTGGCGTTCTGCAGCCACTGTGGCAAGACAGACTGGTTATTTTCCGTTAACGGTTTTTCCACTTCAGCGACGTCGTTTTCGAAACTCCGCATACACTGAGAACAACAGCTCATTCCTTTCGTCGGAATCTGACAGCTTCGCATCGGAGTTATTGATTCGATGGAAAGGGTGTTGTTGCTTAATAACATAGCGTTGTTGTTAATGCTGTTAATGGTCCCAAGCCTGAGCAAAACAAAAACATCTTAGATATAAAAAAATAAAAAATGAAACTTCGTGAATAATTCAAAATTAAGTAAGGAACCCACCTGGGGACTATCACCGGAAGAGGCGACTTGGCGGCGATCGGAATGGCTTGAAGATCCCAATCATTCTCCATTGAAGGATAATAGACTTGACATCGTAAATAAGTCTCGCAAGTAGCCGTACCAATGAAGAATAACCTTTCTCTGTATCTCTCCAGAAGCTTCCGCATCTCCGCCACAGCTCCGCCGTTCTCAGTCGGATGTTGCACTAACCATTTCAAATCGCCGAGATCGAGAACAACACCACCGGTTGAATCCGAGTTCCCGATCCTGGTCTCCACCAACCCGGAGATTTCACCAACCCTAGTCGCCAATTGTAAAACTAATTCTTTCTCTAAACGAATCACCTGAAAATTACGAAGCGGTCCATCGGAGAATTCACCGCTCTCAATTTTCCCGAGAATCTCTTTCACAAGTATTTGAGGCTCCGAATCGCCAACAAGAACCGGGTTTCTCTTCCGAGTCCGGATCATGATCTCAATAACCCGTTTCGTATCGTCCGTCCTCTGCATCATTATCCCACTTTGCATCCCCACGCCGTGTTGTTGTAACCGTGGATTAAGATAAAGATTCCGGTTAACCGGAGCCGGTACGGGTCGATAACCGAACCCAATTGCAGACGTGTTAATAATTCTAGGTGATCCAGATTGTCTCGAATTATTCACAGAATTACCATTCAACGACTGTTCGATCGCTGATTTAACGGCGGGACTAGAGAAGCTAGCTTCACGCATGACCCTACTCACACTCGGGTCATCAAGAATTGATATAATCAGCTGTTCAAGCTCAACTTTCACAGCTAAAAGCGGCTGCTGCTGTTGCTCCGGACAACCACGTCGTTGATGAGCTTGAGCACGTTTTAAAGCCGCGGTTAAAGCGTTTGAAAGAAGCGGTTCTTGCGTTTGTGACGGAGACGACGAAGTGGTTGTAGTAGTAGGGAGACGTTCAAGTGCGACGCTGAAACAGAGCTCAAGAGCTCGACACTGGAGTGGATGAGATGAGTTTGGGTGAGATTTAATGCAAGCTTGTCGAAGATAACCAGAGGAAGAAGATAAGAGAGTAGCAGCCACGTGGAGCGGTGTCGTATGACCATGGTTACGACGTTTAGCCTCCGCAATCGACTGGTTAAGAACCGTCGCTGCTTCCGGCGTCAGCGTTTGCTGTAATGTAATCAAATCTGCTCTCATCTCAAAAAACTTCAAATTTTCTCAACAAGAAAAAACAAAGCTTTTTTCTTTTATATTGTTTTTGGTTCTTCTTCTCCTTTGTTTATCTTATTGAGAAGAAACCTTTGCATAAAGAACTTTTTGGACCGGCCAAAGATATAAAATTTTAAGAAGATTAAAAAAAAGTTCACGAAAAAGATGCAAGAGGAAAATTGTTTATCTGGTAAACAAAAAAGATGGCTTTTTACAGAAAAACAAAAAGGCAATTATTTAAAAAGGTAAAAATTGAAACTTTGTTTGAATTCTCTCTCTATTCTTAAGTTTATGCAGTGTTGTGACTTGTGAGGGTGTGAATAAAAAGAAGAACTTGGAGAAGAGAAGAAAAGATCGGATCATTTGCCTTCACAAGAATTCTCTCATTATAGCTTTTCAATGTCTATATATTTGAATTTATTCAACGCCAAATATTAATAAAGAAACATCATTTTAGAAAATACCGAAACTACCCTTTTGTATCTGCGGCCATAGTGGGAGAAATGCCTCAAAGTCATTAACCTTAGTTTGAATATAACTAGTTCGAATTAAGACAAATTTGTCAATTAATGGAGAATTAGCTATTCACGTATAAAAATATAGACCAAATTAAATACTCCGATAGGGCTAAAAGTGCTCTGTTTTCAGTGTCAACATAAATAATTTAACGCAATTTTTTTTTTTGGTGAAGAGTAAAAATCATATTTAAACTCACTGATTGTGAATCTATGAGTTCATATTTTTACTATTTGTAAGTATGCTATACATACGGTTAAGAACTAACTTTTTATGGGAAAAAAATTTAGAATCGATATATGATGTTTACTAATTAAAACGCTAATAAAAAAAAAGTAATTATTACTTGTAGATGAGTGTTGTCGAGTTGTTCTCACTCTGGTAGTTAGAATGATCCAGCTAATGATTTGGTACTATGGTTCAGTTTATATCCGCTGCATTATGATAATTTAAAAAAAAAGATTATATAAGTGGACTTTAAGCTATGATGTTAAAAAAAATGAGTGCAGAGAAAAGGTAGCAACTAATAAAGCTTTGATGACGTAATAAAAGTTGAATATAGTCAGAGAAATGAGACAAAACAGCTTCACGCGTGTTAAAGTAGCGCGTGTACGACACCGATTAATAGCTTTACGTGACTTCGTGATTATCATCATCAGTGAAGTCGGTGTAGGTCACGCGCTAAAGCAAACGTGTGAGTATTGTGATTCTTTATAAAAAAACGAAATATCTGTTATTCACACGCAATCCCTGCAAAAGGAATCGACTCAAAAAGCTTTCACCTTTTCATATTTTGCCTTTTTTCTTTCTTTTTAGCTAATAAATCTTACTCATATTTACATATTGAGAGGAATCTAATCTTATATAGATCATTTTAAGATTTTTCCTTTTTTTTTATTTATGCTTATTTGTATTTTTAAATATATACTCACAAATTTTGTGATGAATTACACCTTGCAATCTTTATTGAAAAACATATAACAGTGAAAATATATAAGACTCGAAAATCATAATGTTGATAAATGTCTTTTACGCAATTTATTCAAATCATAAAAAATAAAAAAATAAAAAGATATAAGAGGATTAGAATACAAGTTTGTAGTGAATTATTGGTTCAACTGTTATAGTTTCTCTCATCAATGTATAGATCATGTGCAAGCCTTTGCTTCGAAATACAATCCAAAGTGTCACACTCAATTTGAAAATAACATACATCTTTCTCTATCAAAACAACATAACATAAGGTTATTCATATCCTCGAGTTTAAAAAATCATATTTCACTAAACGTTTTTCCATCAAAGATTAATGATTTATTGCTCTATCAATTACAGCTTCTGTGTTTTTTGTTTTGTATAACCAAAAAGTATGTAAAACCAAACTGAGATAAAACAAGATAAACCCTTAACCAATTTGAATTATACCAAATCACAATGCTTGAACGACAGCTTTACATGCTTATATGATAAGGAAAGAAATTACAAAGATTTGTAAATTGATTTTGTTACCAACTTCTCATTATTTGGATAAATGAATATTAAATGCAGAGACAAGAATGGTAATGTCATCACATGTGCCGATGTGCAAGTCGACCCAACAAATTTATACATCATTTATTACACAATCTTTTTTGTGCGAAAAGACCCTTTCTTCTACACCAAACAAATTGTCTTTTTATTCCATTTTGTTACCTCTCATCATTGTATCAAACTTAAATACAGATTTCGTATTCAGAACCATGCAATACACTACACTTACAAATACATACATATAAGTACAGCAAATTTTTTTATAAATTAATAATTTCCAAACTACACTAAAACTATTATTTTTTTTAATTCATAAAGGTTATTTATACTAATTGAATTAAAAATTCAATTTGGGACTATACAATTATATTATTTTATAGAATTTATTAAAGAATCGATTATTAATTTAAATAGGTTATCCTCATATTGTATTATAATACAGTAAAACCTCTATAAACTAATAATGTTGAGACTTTGAAAAATTATTAACTTAAAAAGTTATTAATTTATTCATAATTTAATATATTTAGAGTATTTTAGTTGTTAAAATTTTTTTTTACCATTTTTATATTCATGTTTTGAAAGTTATAATTTTATAATTTCAGAATTAAAAATTTTAATATTTAAAAAATAATATTTTTGACCATAGATTACATGTACTATATATATACATAATGACATCAATTGTCTTTTTTCAACAACGTATAATACCATTACAATGAAAGTGATACATATTAAAAAAAGTTGAAAACTTAAAGAAATTTTGATTATTTTTATGACATGTTATAGTTAACATCATAGTTTAAAAATAGAACATAACAACTGTTTTATAGAGTTGAGCTATAGGAAAAAAATTATTTTTTAAAATCATACATTAATATATCAACTTATATATATATAGATGATTATTAATTTATGATATTATTGAGATTATATTTTTACATAAGGGTTTCAAAATAATTATTATCTTATTAGTTTATCAAATTTAATCAAATTTTACACTGGCTCGACTTGAGACGAGAAAATTTTATTAATTTATAGAGGTTATTAATTTATCGAGTATTAATTTATGAAGGTTCTACTGTATAATGAAATTAATTAAATAAGTGAGAGAAGTTTAAAAATGTGGTAATGATGATTATAGAAAGAATAAAGATAAATTATAATAGATATACGCAAGTTTTCAAAAAATTAAAAATCTAACACTAGTTTTCAAAAAACTAGATTTAGTGTAATTTTTTAAAAAATATCCAATGTGCCCCTGTTCAAGTTTTTATTTATCCGTATATATATACGTATATCTCTAACATATTTATTACATATGTTAAAAGTTTATTTAGATATGTTGAATATTCATGTTTTTTATTGACATCGTAAATATATATTGTTACCAAGTTAAACTTTTATTTATTCGTGTACATAAATCTATGTTAACATATTTATTATATATAGTAAACAATTATATAGACTTAAATTTTGTAGTTTATACATAGTAACATAATTGTTGTGTTATAATTTGGCACACATTTGATATGTTATATATTCATGTTACTTTTTCTTTGTACCGTGAAACATATATTGTTACCGAATAAATAATATTGTTATCTGCTTAACTTATATTTTACTAATTTATCAAATATATTATTTATCTAACTTATTTAATGCATGTGTAATATAACTTATATATTATATAGTCAAAATTTGACGAAATTTATCAAAAAATCTAATTTTCAAAAAGCTTTTGTCAAACTTTAAATTTTTCAAAAACTTTTGTATTTTCATTAAATTAACCCAACGATAAAAGAAAATTAATAATTAGGGAAAGAGTAATGCACGCTTTGGCTTTAGGGTTACGCGTTTATCGAGTTCACTCACTTTTTAACAAACTCTACTTTGCAGCCTTTTTACACCAAACTTTTATTTGTTATACTCTTCTCTTGTCCAATTCCTCACCTCTACGTATCATTTCTTTTTTTATTATTTTATTTTACCTCATTAATTATTGATATGAATCATATAGTTATAGATACATTCAATAGTCTAACCAAAGAAAATAATACTTGGCATATTTCTAAATCAATTAAGTCAGCAAGAATTGATCTGTTATACTAATTTTGGACGAATTTTTCCCTGTTAAATAAGGGTTTCGGTTTCTAAGTAATCTTCGAGTCTAATTATTGAAGACTTCACATCATCCACTATAATAAACTAAAATTTTGATATTAAGAACTGATTTTGACCATATATCTTTTGGAAAACCATGTGAGTTTATATAAATGCATTTTTTAAGAAAGTGGATTCGAACATGAATCGTTTAGCTAACACCATGTGTCTTATACCAATCGTCCTTATGTTTGGATTCGATGATTATACAAAACATATAAATAAGACCTTTTTCACGTTAGCGTTCTTCAAACGTTTGCTCACGTTATCCAATATAGTGACTCTTTACCACCGAACGGTCACATGCTTCTGAAAAAATAATGCATGCCCGGTTTAAACTTATTTCTACTAATTTATATCAAATTTATTTGTACTTGTTCCAGTTTAAATTGCAAACCGAATAATCTACTATTTGGGTTCTCGGATCCAATGGTCTAAGAGAAAACAGAAATCGTCGTGTAGCGAAGGAACAGAAATAAAAAAGCTGACGCAAAGAGAATAGAATAGTTTTTTTTTATTGTGAAGACCACCGATAAACAAAAAAAAAAGAAGTGAGGTTTAAAAGAAGTTAAAGAGTTTCAGCTTTCTCCATTTATTACAGCTTCACGTACAACTCTTGTCGACCTACTCTGTCTTTTATTGCCTATCTTTCATTTACTCTTTTGCCCTTTTATTCTGTCCTTTATAAACTCAATAATAAAAAATGAGCCAACCGAAATTCTTTTCTAAATAATTCTACAATACCGAGCTTTTAATCTGGTGGTTAGGATAATCCAACTAATGATTTGGCACCAGAATTCTATTTTTACCCGCTGCATTATGGTAGCTTAAAAAAGAATTATAGGAGTGAGCTTTAGGTTATAGATCAGACTTTGTTTTATAGTTGACAAAAAAAAAAAAATTCTACAATAATGTTTTATAGTTCTACAATATTTTATCTATCTTACATTCCAAAAATTATATTTTTTTATCAACAATAATTAGATCGACAAAAAGGGATCCATAACCTAAAACTTACTCTCTAAAATTTCTCTTTAATCTATCAACGGAGAAGAACTCAGCTACTCCCTCATTTTTTAACTAGTAAATGTTTTAAGATTTTTTGTGAAATAAAATTATACATTTATTTATTACTTAAAAACATATCAAATATATATATTTAAAAGATAGAAGAAAAAAATGAGGGTAAAAAAACAAATTTAGGTAAAACATACATTGAAAATTGAAAAAATTAATTTTTTGAAAACAAACTTTTTTGTAAAACATCAATTAATAGAAAACATAAGGAGTAGAACATTTTTGTTTATCTGGAGTATATGATTTACAAAAATATTATATAATTCTACAATAATATATATATATATATATAATTTTATTCCAAATATAACATAAGTGTCAAAAAAAAAAAAATGATTGCCCTAGTTAAGAGCTTCCAATTTACCAACGTAATTCGTACTATTTATTTTATTTTTTGTTAAGAATTCATATTTGAAATTTTGTACCACAATGTTGTAGGGAAAAAACGAAGTCCCACTACCGACTATGCAATCAATGCATTGATGATGAGAAAGTTGAAGTCTCTTTGACGCGTAATGGAGTCCCCCAAAAGGTCTACCTTCTACCTTTTCCATTTTAAATCGCATAATTTTAAAATGCGATTGAATATATTTTCATAAGGTATATGATCATGGGCATATGAATAAAGTCTTCCTCGAAGACTGCTTATTAATTGTATATCAAGACTACCATTTCAATTTAATTGGCACGTCGATAAATATGTTGGAAGTCGTTCGCATTACAACTATATTAGTTAAATTATTGGTTGTTATACAATGTTTTAAATTTTCTTAGCCTAGGAGATAATGATGTCATTGTCTATAGTTTTAGATCCTTTGGTATCTTGGCCTATTTTTCTTCAAGGAAATTGACTTTTGTATTTATTTGTTTTCTTCATTTGTTTGGACAAGAAGCATCAATTCGAGTATTTTATTTTATCTATATTTTCTTAAACCATTTGCCTTTATATTTATTGATTATTTTGTTTATGTTTTCATTGTTTTTCTACGATTCTATAAACTCGAATAGTGTGATAGTAGAGATAATATTTAGGGAATATTTATGCAATTGACCAAAAATGAGAGATTGAGTTAAATTGACGTAAATGATAATACGATGGTCAAATTTTATATGGAAAGGGCATCTCCTTGTAGAGAAATATTTGAAGCTTCCAGTGATCAGAGGCAAATCCAAATCTGTAATTAAGGATTTTTTCAAAAGTTTAAACTGGTGATTAAGCTACAAAACACAGTCTTTTAAATCTCAACTAAACCCATTAAGTTTAATGTTGGTAGGACCAAATCACATTGATAGCTCACTTTTCTTTCTTATTAATAAATACAAATTCTTAGGAGTACTTTGAGTTATCAAGTATCACATGATGCCACATTTATTTCTATCAAATCATCCTTAATTACAACTTACTATTTCATAACTCAAACTCATGAAAAATATAAACAATATCATAAAAAGATTACTCGACTTTATGAAGTCAAAAATTAGTAATGAAAACAACATATAAATTTAACCACTTGACGAAAAACACTTATCTAATTACCATGTTATACACTTTTTATTATTAAGGAATTTTTTATGATTTTCAGTGAGACTAATCTTTTTGATTCAATTTTCTGTTTTCTTATATTGTTTTTGTCAATTACAAAACCCGATTTAGATCACAAAACTTATTCTCTAATTTTTTTAATCTTTTATTGAGAAGTCGAACCATAATGCTAAAACTATTAGAGTAATCATTTAACACCACTTCAAAAATGCAGCTTGAACTTTTTTGATTTCCAAAAAAAAAAAACTCGTCAAATCTTTTGATTTTCTTGAAGTGGTCAAATCTTTTGATTTTCTTTTTCCTCTTTGAACTCATAAAAACCTTAATTTTGGACGCGGTTTGGAGACTTTGACGTTGTGAAAATGTGAAAATATGAATATCCGTCGCAAATTGACGGTCCACAACATTTTGGCAGTCTTCCAATTCCCCATTTATGTCGCTTCTCTTTTTGTCCCTCACATTTTCTTCAAATCACTACATGTTAATCTTTATATTTTATACATTTTTCACTAAATATCCAATTTCATATCAATTTGGAAACTAACAAAGTTTATTTATGACGTGAAAGAGATGCCTAACCAATAACAAGAATTATATTCATAAGCATGTTGTATTTTATTAAAATCCTTTAAATAACAACCGTTCAGAATTTTTTTACTTAAATTAAACACTTTTGCATGAGATATATCTATATAAATAATTAACCTAATATACGATTTATTTCTCCACTTGATATTTATTAAAGTGTGAGAAATAATGTTTATGGAAGTTTAGGCCTTTTTATAAACACTATTGGGCTATAAAACCAATAATCCATCATCTATAATGGGCTCTAGAGATAATATGATAAATTACGGCCCAAATTTCACAATTCATCCAACTTAATTTTGCTGCATTCAAGACGTTACTCCGATATATACGTGTACGTGATTGGGTTCCATGTGCAAGCTTTTGTAAACGTGTGTTTTCAAATAACAAAAAAAAAACTAACTTTTTCAAAACAAATCCTTCCTAAGATTGTGTAAGAGATAAATTAAGATTTTCGACATCATTTTAAGCGTCATCTGATTTCTAGTACATCTAAAAAAGCAGACAAATAATCATGTAAGTCACTAGCTGGTTACAAAAGATTCATTAAATATATCTCCTAACCAGAAAAAGAGAGTGACAGCTTCACGATCTAACTGTACCATAGTAGCAACAATACTCATAAATAAGCCCATTTCTTATCCTGACAAAATCCACTGCTTCTTCTATTCTCTCCTTTTTACTGTATTAAGCACTTAGTACTTCTTTGATTCTTTCTATGAACTTGTACTGTATTTGTGTCCACAAGTCAAGTTTTAACGACGCAGTTATTTAAAATTTAATGTAATCAATTAAAAGTCTCCGTATTGTTTTCTTCATTCGGGAACTTGAAAATTTCTTCAAACTGTTTATCATTTAAAGTTCTAACTTACAGTCCAAGGTAGGTCCCGTGTGTATATATTGTCACATAAAAATCAATGAGGCCTAGAATTTGGCAATTCTGTAATTAGTACAGTTCATAAGGGTATTTATTTTCTGTCTTTAAATGTGCACATTAATTTGAATTGATCTCTGTCTTCAAAAAGTAGTATTTTTTAAGAAACAATCTGTCATTTCGAATTAGTCAAAAAAAGAAAGCCAAAAACTCAGTCTTTACGAAGTTTCTCTGACGAATTTAGTTTGATAATGGAGACGCCGAGATCAGTCGACGAAGCGGCAACGACTAATTTCGTGGCGGCGGCGCGACCGGCGGAGAAAACCGATGCGGTGACTATGAAAGGTTGCGGCGGTTTGGCTAAACTTGCGTGGGTTGGTGTAGACAGAGAGGAGCTTCGTCAGAGATTAGCTATGCCTGAGTATCTCAGACTCGCTGTGCGAGATTGTATCAAGCGGAAAGATTCAACTGCTATTCCGGATCATTTGCTACTTCCTGGCGGCGCCGCCGCAGAGATGGCTCCTTATGCGCCAATGGTTGTTTTCATTAACCCGAAAAGTGGAGGACGTCATGGACCTGTTCTTAAAGAGAGGCTTCAACAATTGATGACTGAAGAACAGGTTAGTGTTTTTTACCAGACACACAAAAAGAGGATTTACAACTTCTGAAATGAGCTCACTTTCAAGAGGATCTTAAATCTGGATTTGGGGGTTACTTTGTTTATTTTACTACACTGGATTTGAGTTGAGACCGTAAGTGGATTCAATCAGATCTGAGAGCTTTGACCTTTTTATTGTTCTGACGATATCAAGTCTTCTGTTTTTCTCTCTCATTCTATTTATGGAAAGTTACTAACTTTTGGCTTTTAGATTGTGTAAGCTTTGTTTAGTTGATGTCAAAAAGATCTTTTGGTAGTGAAAGAAACTTTGGTTGCTGTTGTTACGGCAAGGTTTATGTTGCTGTCTGAAGGGTGACATAATTTGGAGCTTTGTTCAGTATTTTGCTTTTTGGATATTTGTACTTGGTTTGTCAGCTAATGATGATTTTACAATTATAGGTATTTGATCTCACAGAAGTGAAGCCTCATGAATTTGTACGGTATGGTTTGGCGTGCTTGGAGACCATGGCAGCTAAAGGAGATGAATGTGCAAGAGAATGCAGAGAAAAGATGCGGGTTATGGTGAGTAATATATACACATATTTCCAGAGAATGAGTAATTGGAATTGGAATTCAATTTGTTAAGTTAGCCGCGATGATGATGATGAATTGATGATAGGTAGCAGGTGGTGATGGTACTGTTGGTTGGGTTCTTGGATGTCTTGGTGAGCTTCACAAGGAAGAAAAATCACATATTCCTCCTGTTGGAGTTATCCCTCTTGGTACTGGAAATGACCTCTCCAGGAGTTTTAGTTGGGGTGGTTCATTTCCTTTTGCTTGGAGATCTGCTATGAAAAGAACATTACATAAAGCAACTATGGGCCCTGTTGCTCGATTAGATAGCTGGAAGATTGTAGTATCAATGCCATCTGGAGAAGTAGTCGATCCTCCTTATTCGTTGAAGCCTACAACAGAGGAGACTGCACTTGATCAGGATTTGGATGCTGAAAGGGATGTACCTCCTAAAGCAAAGTCCTATGAAGGAGTGTTCTACAATTACTTTAGCATAGGTTTTGATTACTTAACTTTCTCTTTTCATATACTTAACAAGTTTCTTATTTTGTTCCTTATGTTTTCTTGCCATCTCTTATTGTTAAGGTATGGATGCTCAAGTTGCATATGGATTCCACCATCTTCGCAATACGAAACCTTATCTAGCTCAAGGCCCTGTTACAAATAAGGTAGTTATATATCAGCTAAACTTTGAATCTTCATTCTTTTCTATATTGCATTAATTCGCTGTTCACATGTATTTTTGTTCTGCAGATTATATATTCAAGTTACAGTTGTACTCAAGGTTGGTTTTGTACACCTTGTGTCAGCAGTCCAGCTCTAAGGTTAGCCTTTATAGTGAAGAGAGTAAAACTAAACTTTGTTCCTGTGTTTTACTCAACTTCTATTTCCTGTTGTGTTGACTTGTTGTGGTAAGATGAATTTGCAGGGGACTAAGAAACATAATGAAAATCCACATCAAAAAGACAAATTCCTCTGAATGGGAAGAGATCCCAATCCCTAAAAGGTACGAAACCCGAATCTTTGAATCAAATAAACTAAGAAGAGGCTTCACTTAGAATCTCTCTGGTTTGGTTTTGAAGTGTGAGATCGATTGTGGTATTGAATCTTTATAACTATGGAAGTGGAAGACATCCATGGGGTAATCTCAAACCTAACTATTTAGAGAAGGTAATGAATGTCTTATTCAGTTCACTTATCTTCTGTTTCTTCTCTTTCTCTTCAAGCTTTCAACGAAATGATTTCGGTTACTTTTACAGAGAGGCTTTGTGGAGGCGCAATGTGATGATGGACTGATAGAGATTTTTGGTTTGAAGCAAGGTTGGCATGCGTCATTTGTAATGGCTGAAGTCATCTCAGCTAAGCACATTGCTCAGGTACAGAAAACACCTGCAGTTCCTTAAAGAAACCGGTTTAACTTTGGATTTGATCTTAACCAATTTGTCATTTCAGGCGGCTGCGATTAGATTTGAACTAAGAGGAGGTGATTGGAAAAATGCGTTCTTGCAAATGGATGGTGAGCCATGGAAACAACCAATGAAGACTGATTATTCAACTTTTGTGGAGATCAAAAAGGTTCCTTTCCAATCGTTAATGATCAATGGCGAATGATAGACAAAACTCTTTCATATTGATTTAAAATTTTCGAGATATATTCTTTTAGTAATTCTGATCGATGAGTTAGTCAATATAGCGATCCTTGTTCAGCTTCTGCTGCTGTTGTTCTTCTTCTTTCTTGTACTTTCTATGCTAGTAAGCATTTGACTTTCTGTATTTTATATAAAAAGAATGGTAATTTTAAGCTGAAATTTCAGTATTTATTCAATTTTTTAATAATACAATTAAGATCCAAGCAATCATTTGTATGTATGAATTAATTACTTGTACTATTGAATTTTCAGTAAACATGACAGTTTGTCTAAACTTTTTTTTTTTGGAGTTAGTATTGGGTCTAAACAATTAAAGCAGCTTTTTGTGGGGAGATTTGAAAAATGAGCAGGTTTTCGAGGATGAAGGAGCAATATATATAAATAATAAATGTATAATTTCTTTTTTATCAACAACCCAACAAAAATCATTCATAGTTTAAAGTTTACATCTTAAAACTTTGTAGGGAAAGATTGAATCCCTGATGAATAATTAGTTAGATTATTCTGATTACTAGACAGAAAAGAACTCGATAAATTGACGGTCCAAATACTAAAGGTTATCTTAGTTATCGATTTGGTGTGATATCACTCGTATTCTAACATATTACGTATAATTTTCGAGTCTTATTAAACACAAAGAAATGACCTTCACAAAAACACATATAAGAAATATCGGAAAACAGAGATTTTGTAGGTTTTCCGATCCCTTGTTAAACTTAAAGTAAAACCAATACTTGAATAAAAAAACATTGTAAAAATATAGAACACAAGAAGAACCTTGAGTTATATACAAATGAAACAAACTCAATAAGGCCTCCTTCCAAGCCAGTTCCCAGGTGGATCATA
Organism: Lepidium didymum; assembly: GCA_963920545.1. Classification (NCBI taxonomy): domain Eukaryota; kingdom Viridiplantae; phylum Streptophyta; class Magnoliopsida; order Brassicales; family Brassicaceae; genus Lepidium; species Lepidium didymum. Next base: position 3,618,436 of record OY986980.1, read on the forward strand.
ATTGCAAGCAAAGTAAACACCTCCTCCACGATTACATTTAACACGAGCACACCCAATCCTCTTCGTATTCCTCCACACAATCTGTGTGTAATGCCCACACATCTCAGCTCTACACGTGTTAGATCTATAGTTATAGTACCTTGCTTCAGATATCCATCCTCTTGCGGCTTGAGCCGCGTTCCAACTGTTGCCTGATCCCCAAAACAGATTCTCACCGTATGGACCATTGGAATGAATCATGTCGCAGTCATTACGTCTCTTGTTAGCCCACCATTGTGCGTAACGAGCCAATTTGGAGTCCCACTTTAGTGGTTTGAGTCTTAGACTAGCTCTTACTGCGTTCTGTGGACCCATGAATTGTTGTGCGTAGTTTTGTGCATCGACGCAATGGCTACAATATGTTACAAGTATTACCAAAGCCGCAATTGCAACCGAAACACAGTTTATGTGTTTTGGTGTAGCCATTGCGGGTTAAGCTTGAAGGAATAGAATTTGGTTCGATTTATATATATAAGCTTTGAAATCGTTACGAGAATTTTGTTTGTTTGTATGATAATATTATATTGTTTAAAAAGGGTTTTAGGTAGGAAATTGTCAACTCTATCATTGAGTGGTGGACATGTTCGATTATGATAACCACACTTGAATTTGTTTTCAATTCTTAGATTTTCTGAATAATTTAGTATTGTACTTAATAGTAATTTATGTGTTTAAGATATATATTAACAGAATTAGATTGGCCACCCCCTAAAGTCTTGGGGGCACGAAGATTCAACATAAAGAACTTTTCGTTGATTAATATTTGGATTAACGATAATTTAATATTTTTATTATGGAACTAAGTCAGCAGAACTATCTGGAGATTGATGCTTTAGCTTTATTATTACCATTTGACAATTTATATAACCTGATTTAAGGTAAATGGTAACTGTCATCACTTGTTGTCTCAGAATATTTTAACAATATGAATGAGCAAATATGAAAATTTTATTATTTGATGCATATTGTAGAGAAGAGCAAAAGAAAGATGACAAATTGTTGCAGAGTACTATACAGTTTTTGTTGATCGTGACACTATGTAAGAGCTTCGGCGATGATGGAACGGTGAGACAATTGTTGTTCGTAAAGGTCACGGAAAATGCGGTATTTGGCGTCGTGATACTTCTTAACTTTAGGGTCTGATGATGGATGAACCACCTGCATTTTCATCAGAAGTGAGAGCATAAATGACATGATCATTGATCAATGTATTGAATTAGGGAACCCCTTAGAGCAACAAAGTTTGAGAAGTGTATACTTGTCCAGCTGCGTTCAGCGCTTTCATGGCATCATGGAGACTAGGATAGCTCTTGGCAGCAACCGCTCCAAGAATTGCTGCTCCCAAAAGAACAGACTCGCTTTCGCGGGGAAGAATAATCGGACAACCTGCAAAATTCGCCAGCCAATATAGTCCGGACTCAATAAGATTACACAATGACTTTGATTATAGAAAGAAGTGGAACAAAGAGTGTGGTTAGTACTATACCAACGATATCAGCATGTTCTTGGATGTACAATGGATTTTTCGAAAGGCCGCCACAAGCAAGCAGTGTGTCAATCTAATATCAAATGCAGAGACAGAGAAATATGAGGCGTTGTTTTACTTTGAAAGTAAATGTACCGTTTCTATAGAATGATGTTTGGAAAAAGGCAGAAAAACTTACTTTGTGACCATGGGCATTGCAATGCTCTACAATATGACGTGTACCATATGCGATTCCCTGTACTGTGGCAAGGTATAGACGAGCCAACTGTTTTTCGTTTGTGTCAAGAGTCACCCCGAATACCACTCCTTTTGAATTTGGGTCTGCAACAGGAGATCTGTAACAAAGCTTTGAATCAATAGCTCAAGAGGGGAATAGACAGAGCAACACTTTCTATATTATTCACCTGTTTCCGTGAAAGTCAGGAAGGATGTGCATGTCTGAGGTAAGGGCAGCTATAAATGGAGAATTCTCATCTTCCGTCATCGTTTTCAAAATGTTGTTCAGCAGTTCAAACACAGAAACTTCTGCGAGAGACCCAGACAACCAGAAGTGAGAAAACAAACTATAAGATCACTCCAGCATTCAATTAAATGTTTCGCCAACAGAAGTGAAAAGAGGAGGGAAAAAAGTGGAAGGTTTTATACTCTGGGAAGCAGCATGATTTGCAAGACGAGGAGAAGCAACATGGTTTTCGATTATGTGATCAAGTAAAGCCCCAGTGGCACTTTGTCCTCCCTCGGTAAGCCAATACTCCGGAACCATTGCTACAGTAGTTGTTTTATTGTTGTTTTTGAGAAACAGGAGTGAGATTTAATATATAAGAGAGAAAGAACAGCGACCAAATGTGTATGCACCTGACCAAAAAGGACCCCATACACCAGGAATAAACAGCTTTTCACGGGAAACAGCCATATGGCAAGTCGATGTACCACATACCAAGACCATTCTTGAGCATAAGGTATCCACATCTGACTCTGGAAATGCTAAACCTTAGAGACTAATATATTCACGTTCCGCTACACTATAATAGCAAAAGAATACCTTTCTTAAGGGAATCTGAATCTGATCTACTTTCCATGACCCCTATACCACCAGCATGAGCATCAATGAGTGAAGTCCCAACAGGAGTTCCAGCCAATAGACCCAGTTCCTATGAATTGTGAAAAAAAAACAATAGGATTAGAAGGATACATGTAGTGGAATAGCCATTTAGTCTTAAGAAGTAACCATGCTTGAAGACCCACAGAAGAAATAGAGTGCAGCTCTTGTATCTAAATACCTCTAATATCTTAATCTTAAGTGGTTGCTCAGTCAAGAACTTACCTTAGCAGCCGTTTCAGTCAGACCATTACCCAATGGATGTCCCGGAAAAGCTACACTTCGTCCTAATTAACAGTAGAAATAACATTGTTACAACGTAAAAGTACAGGTTTCAACAATTCCTCTTAAGAGCAGTTTTAACAACTAAAGCAAACAAAAAATATGCATACCGATCTTAGTATGGTGGCCATCTACTAAATCGCCTAAGCCAATCTCTTCCCAGAACTCATCATCCCATCCACATGCTTCCATATCCCGAGAAGCTTTATCAGTCATCTGCTGCATATGCGCATGACCAAGGTACGTCCACTTACATACTGTGGTGCACAAACTACGAGTATCATCTCCAGAAGCTCTAAGAAGAAACAAAAGGAATCAGCGAGTGCAAAGACAATTATCTCAATGGGGGGGGGCCTTAGGCATAAGGTTAAAAGAGCAAAAGGCCTGAGCCACCTGTAGGACAGCCAATCACTCAAGTCCATCCACTTGTACACCATTGACCAAGACTCCTTAAGATTTTCCTTCACCCACAGAAGCTGCAAAAGCAGAATTCCTTCTTGCTTGCATCACGCTCAAACAGCAAAAAGCAATCACATAATGTATGGTTGAAAAACTTCTACCTACTTTTGGTGGCTCCATTTCTGGAGAAACACCGCCACCGCAGTACTGGAGGACTGGAGAATTATATGAGTTGATTCTCTCTGCCTGCTTTAAAGCTCTATGGTCCATCCATACAATAATGTTTCTTCTCGAATCACCACTCCAAGATACTGTGACAGGAGATCCTTCAGCATCAACCGCCACTGAAAAAAACAACAACGTTACATTAGTATTGTTAAGCTTTTCTTCTTCAGTCGAAAAAGATAAACATAAAGGATTCTAGCAGATGCTACAAACCAAGGGAGCACGTAGCAGCAAAGCCTATTCCTTTCACTTCTACTTCCGAAACATTTGCAAGAGAGCAAGCAGATTTAACAGCAGCACAAACTGCGTGCCAGATATCGGTTGAAGATTGCTGTTCCAATACAATTATGAATGTAGGTAAGTCTCTAACTAATAAGTAATGAATTAGTAGCATTTGAACTCAAGCTCTCTAATCCAAACAATTACCTCAATACAGTCCCCATCCTTCCAAATTTGTATTGGGCTACTAGAAGAGCCTAGAAGCTTCCCATTTCCATCGAATAATCCTGCATTAAGAAATCAACTTGAGCTACAAACCTAAAAACCCTTGCCTTTAATATGTAATTGTTTACTGAAAATTCACAATCGGGACTCACTTTAAGAATCTAAACTATATGCCAAAGAATGAACTTAATTTTCAAATTCAAGAACATTAATAAATTCACAACCCAACTAAAACTACGAAACATGCGATGATGAAGGTACACATCGATATGAAATCAATAAGCCACACAGAAGAAAAAAAGAAAAGAAATTTGCAACATAACAAATTATATGTCGGAAAGATCATGAAACGATTGACAAAACAAACCAAAAGAATCAATAATTGAAGACTGTTATCAAATTCATCGCCAACAAATTAACGCATCTAAGAACCACACAAAATTGACGAGCTTCTATTCGGATAAAGTATAGAAGGATCACCGGCACGGGCACTTCCAGTGCCAACGTCGACACCGAGAAAAACGGAGCGAGAAGGCAATGGATTTAGCTGAGCGGAGGTCATCTGAACGGCAATGGCGGGAGCGACGGAGGTGGATTAAGTAAAAAGGACGACTTTGCTCACTTTCACTTTCGTTATGTAATAGACACCTAAATATTCCTTTTCCCTTCATTTAATTAATTATTATTTTTTCTAGATTGGTGATTTATTTTCCAGTTTGAAACAAAATTGCCATGTAAATTTTGCTCTACGAATTAGAAAATCATTATCATCACACATGAAAGTATTTATGTGAGATTTGTTAGTCAGATGTTGAGAAAAATAAAAATTAGTGGAGCATATTGCATCCACTGGTCTACATAATCGATAAGAAAAACAGAATGTTTATGTTACTTTTTGATTTTTTAACAAGCAAAATTGTTACTTAAATTGAAGAAACGTTAAAAAAAAAAATTCTTTTGAGAAATAACATTCTAGTATGACAAAACACAAAAAATATGTTTAATAAAGAAAAATTACGGAACTAAATCAATATCATATTTCAAATTTTCAATATAGGATACTATTTTAAAAATAAAATAATAGTTTAAATTAAATCAATTAAAACCAATTGATATCATAAATTTCCATAAAATAATGAACAAATTATTCTACAAAACAAATGTCTTCGGTTGAAATTTTTTAAGTGCACTATAAGTAGGATAACAATTTTATTACCAATATACAAGATTATGAATATTTGGTTTGTTTCACATTTATTAAATAAAGAATTACACATTAGTGGAAGTAATACTAAATAAAATTCTAACTTCTATTAGACATTAATGTCCATAAGAAATAATCTGAATTCCAGACAACTTAGAGTGGTTAGATAATGTATATGTAATTCAATCATTTTATTGCATCTCTTCTTTATTTGGGAGTGAAAAATGAAAGCGTTATAGTTTCATAAAACTGAATGACATAATATTTGAATGTGCATAAGACATATTCATTGTTCACATATACAAAATAAAAACAATTGAACAATCTTAAAAGAGTAGTTGTTTTAATTATATCCACTGGAAATTATTATCATTTATATAAACTAACTAAAAATTATCATTTATTTTATTTTAAATATTTGAATATGAATTTGATTTTGTAATAGAATTAGATGAATTTCGTATTTATTTCAATTAAAATACAAGAAAACATGAACTTTTAGTAAAACATTGTTATTAAATAAAATATATAACCATATTTTTATTTGGCAATATTAAACCAGTTTATTCAATAAAATAGAGCAAAAGAATAAGGAAGCTTATTCAATTCTGATCTATGTAAATATTTAATGACTTTGACAATTATAAAATCTCATAATTTTTACACTTTTATTAATTCCCACAAGATTTTATCAAAAATTTTAACGACTCTTACTGATTTTATTAGACTCTGAGAATATATTTTTGTAGATTTTTATTAACTTTGTAGAACTTTTTATTTGAGTATTGTAATTCTATTTAATTTTTTTTTGATGTTATAGGACATATAGTTTTTAATTTCGTATTATGTTTCACATCCCGTATGTGTTTGTTACTAATGTTCTAGTATTATTGTTATACTTTAATGTTTAGTATTGACAAATATTCTAGTATCACGAAAGTATTTTTTTTGCTAGCTTACGATAGTGCAAAATTATAGTATATTGTTACGATAGTGCAAATTTAAAGAGTTTAATTTGTGAAAAATAGTCTTTAAGTTGTGAAAAACATGTTTCTATGAAACTAATCTGGTATCAATATTAGATGAGTTTCAATAACATGTGATGCACTCATGCACCAATGTTTCTATAAAAAAGCACTATCGTATGTTTTTTGTTTTCTTTGAAACTGTTTTTCTTTTCTAATTTTGAAAATCTCAATGTAAGACCTATGATTTTGAAAGAGTCTTGTATGAACAAAAATATTTAAATTCTATAAACCGATAATACAAAACTCTAACATACTTATAAAATTAGTTAAAGTCATTTTATTTGAATAACACACAACTTTCATTGATTTTTAAAAATCTTCAATCTAATAACACAAAATTTTTAATAATTCTTTACAAAATTTTAAAAATACCTAAACTAATAACACATAATTTTTAGAAAATCTAACATTGGATTACAATAAACTCTTTAAAATTTTAAACTCACAAAACCAATAAACCCCCTAAAGAAACTTCAAAGATTGTGATCAACAAATTATAAACCTAACTGAGAACATGTATGAACAAAAATTGTAGGGATGATCAAACAAAAAGATTTATTTCAATGTCTCTTTTAGATATCAAATTTTAAAAATTATAAATACGTAATAGCGATGAGTTCATCGACTTCTTCTACATTTTAGCCTAAATGATTCATTTAACATTTTGTTTTAAAATTTAATTTGAAACATTTAACAAAAAAAAGAAGAAGAAGTAAAGCTAAACAAGATAAATAGAACAATAGAGGTAAAATAAGCAATAGTGTTCAACTCCAAATATTTATATAAAATCTTTTTTTCTCTGTTAACAACTATTTACATATTTTTAAAACGAAATAAACACTTTTATTAGTATTTTTTCATTCCTTGAACAACTTTTTCTCTAAATCCTTGAGTTTTTTCGAGGATTCAAAATATTTCTTTCATGATGTGACCTTTGCTTCTATAATTTGAATGTGGAAATTCTACACGAAAATAACTTTGACATTGCGTGAAAGTCTTCTCTTTAACTCTATTTTATTATTTATATGTATTGGAAAAAAAAAGAAATTCTAAAAAATTAAAATTATTAAAAAATAAGTTAGAAGTTTAATAAGTCAACTAAAATCGGTAAATATTTTTATAGACTCGAGGAAATGAACGAAACTAGCTATTATAACAAATACTACTGTGCCGACGACCAACTTAAAGACACCACGTAGAAATTAAATTTTTGATGGTCATTCTTTTTAGAAAGACAAATATCATGTGGTGAATTCTATTACTATTCTCAAGAACCCTAAGAAATGATTTTTTAAAATTTGGATGTTTCTTACACATTTTCTGCACAAAAGTGGTCAAAGTTTGGATTAATTTTCCTATTATGTATTGCATGATATGTTGATGGGGTAACCCAATTGTCTAAGTCTTCTTCTCCACTTGGTCTAATAGTTTTTCATTTAACAGTTCTAACAAATACCGCACCATCACCACGGAGGATACCATCTTGTATAGGTGTTTCCTTAAGAAAAATAGAGTGTTTATGTTAGATTTTGATTTTTTAGAAGCAAAATTGTTATATTTAACCTTTTTTGAGAAATAACACTCTAGTATGACAAAACACAAAAAAAATGGTTTAATAAAATAAAATTTTGGAAATAAATCAATATCATATTTCAAATTACCAGTTAACTAATTGATAATCATAATCATAATATCATAATTTTTCATAAAATAAGTAACTTACTCTACAAAACTAATGCCAGTTGAAATTTTTTAAAGTGCAATATAAGTACGATAACAATTTTATTACCAATATACAAAATTAAGAGTACAGTATTTGGTTTGTTTCACATTTATTAAATAAAGAATTACACATTAGTGGAAGTAATACTAGATTAAGATTCTAACCTCTATAAGACATTACATAAGAAAACTTTACCAATGTCCATATGAATGTATATGTAATTTTAATCATTTTATTACATTATTTATTTGAGAGTGAACAATGAAAGCGTTGTAATTTTATGACAGTTTTTTACATGTAGTTTCATGGCAATTTTCTATGTCCCACATGACATAAATATTATCCTTTTTTTAAAAGATTTGAATATAAATTTGATTTTTAGTAGAATTAGATGAATTTGATATATATATATATATATATATATTTTAAATAAAATACAAAAAAATATATTAAATTTTAGTAAAACATGGTTAGTTTAATAAAATATATAACCATGAATATATATCCATATTTTTATTTTTCAATGTTAAACCAGTTCTTTCAATAAAATAGAGCAAAAAAATAAACAAACTTCAAAGATTGCGATCAGCAAATTACAAACCTATAAATTGAAAACAAAATTTGATTAAACATGTATAAACAAAATTTCACGGATGAACAAACCAAATATTTATTTCAACGTCTTAATTCTCTTTTGGATATCAAATTAAAAACATTATAAATAAGTATTAGCAATGAGTTCATCGACTTCTTCTACATTTTAGCCTAAATAATTTTTTATAATTTTTTTGCTTTAAAATTTAATTTTGAAATCCTATTTGCTTATATTTTATTTTACTTTCAATTTTAATTTATATAATTTAAAAAAAAACATTTTACATGGATTATCAAATGTTACAAGAAGTACATTATAAAGCTTTCTGATTTGAAATTAGGTAATTATTAAAAAAGATTAACAAAATTATTAGATTTATTAAATCACTTAAAACAAGGTAAATTTGGTTCATTTAACAAAAAATAAATAAGATTAAAATTAGAAGAAACAAATAAGTTAGAAGTTTAATAAGTCAACTAATTAAAATTGGTAATTTTTCAATTATTTTTTAAAATAAAGAATTTCTATATTTTCAAATATAATTACAAGAATTAGATGGTTTTTTTACAAATCATTTAAAACAATTATTTTATACTTTATGGAAATCATGGATTTGGACAAAGCAGTTGAGAAACAATATCATGGGAATACTAGTGAGTTCATTGTCCTATTATCCCTCTTTATCTGCACCGTCCAAGTCTGGTTCCCAGTTCCTAAATAAATACACAAATTGTTTCTTTGTGTTTTGTTTTTACGCATATGGCCTTCAATAGATATACTTACGGTTTACGGTTCCCAGTTCCTAAATAAGATATACTTTTGTTTCTTTTTTAAATACACAAATGTGTTTTGTTTCTTTTTGTTTTCTCATGACCTCAAGGTCAGAGAAAACATCATATTTAGTGGTAAGCTTGAGTTCACTAGACGTGACTTGTTTAAATTAGTATAAGTTACAAGTTTCAATTTGCTAAACATATTTTTATCTGATGCAAGCAATTGCCAGTAAAGAGGTCTTTATGTATAATTAGAGAAATTTGATCACATATACGTAAAACTTTTCATAGGGTGTCTACCACCTCAAAAAATCATAGGGCTCTATTTCAAATTCTGGACAAAATTACCCTATACATCTAATTAAGAATGTGTCTTCATCTCTTTTGCTTTTTCCTTTGCATTTCTATTTACCAATCCAACTCATTTTTTGAAAATAAGTTCACAAGTGAATTTATGGAAATATTATTTTATATTAGACTTCAAATTGATGTCCTAATTTCCAATTAAATATTTATGAAATAGTAGATGAACGGTCAATTTCTATCATATAATAAATATATTATCAAATAATAAACATATTAACTCACAACTTTTATGCTAATCAAATATATGTTTTTAAGATAATAAATGTGTTTTCAAGTTTCATGTTCAATAAATGTAATCTAGGTCGAAATATAAGATAAAATCCTCCATTGATGCTCTAAAATTAAATTTCCCAAATCTCATGCTTAATAAAATAAATTAATAATTTTAAAAGGAATAATAAATTTGTTATCGAAGAAAAAATCTATTAACGGATAGTTATGTTTTAGTCAGGTAATATATAGTTTAATACATAATATATGTGATGATCAATACATGTTTATCAAATAATAAATATGTTAACATGTAATATATGTGTTAGTTATATAGTCAGGTAATATATATGTTAACGCATAACATATGTGTTAATAAAATATGTGTTTATCAGATAATAAATATGTTAATAGGTAATATATGTGTTAGCAGATAATATATATGTTAATACACAACATGTGATAATCAAATATATTTTTATCAGATAATAAATATGTTAACCGATAATATATGTATTAATTGTATAATATATGCATTAACATGGAATAAATTGGTTAAATGATAATAATTTTGTTAACGGCGTATTAAATGTTGTGCGAATGCAATAAATGCTCTATCTCTTTTTGATCATTAAATGAAATTGTCACCTTTATTCTTTCTCATGTACGAGTGAAGTTGAGATTAGGATAGTAATTTATAAAAAGACTTAATGGTAATCTCCTAATTAAGAAAACTTTGATGGTAGATTATAGGTTTCAAGTTTCTTTATGTATATTCAATTAATTTACTCTACTAATTAACATGATTCTATCTTGTCCTTGTTTATTTTTCAAGTAAGGTTTACATGTAGTTACCCTCAGAGATTCTCTTTTGGTCCTGACATTGCCCCTTACATCATTTTATTCGACTTTTTTCATCTCTTTATTCGTTTTATATTAAAATAAGATCATGTTACAATATAAAAAGAAAATCAAACATTGAATATCAATCAAACACTCCTCACATATCTAGACCCAACTTTCTAGGATATCTACAACTGTCGGTAAGTATTACTGACTTACTGTCTCGATTAAACTAAACTAAAGAAGCCGAAGTTGAACCACTTTGTTGAGACGGTGCGCTCGAAAGTCGAAGCCGTGTTGACATATCAAAAACATTGGGACCATTCGATTTCATACAAATGGCCAAACAATTTCGGTTTGTAACAATAAAGAAATAATTGGATTTCGCCAACAACGAATCAAATAATATCTACATATATAATAATATTATTCTTAAACGGTGAATGTGATCCAACTAGCAAAAGCACATGCAATGAACCTTACATTATCAAAACCATGAAACTTCCATCTCTCTCTTTCCTTTGTCGGTCATTTTCATCTTCTATATAAACAAATGTCACTTACTTCACATTTTCATCAACAATAAACATCTGAGATATCAATCAAACACTCCTCACAATGAAGTCTTTTACATTTTTGATTCTCTTTCTCTTTGCTGCATTATCTGTAAGCGTCTATGCAGGGAGTTTCCACAAAGATACAAAGATACATTGGGGTGATGGTCGTGGAAAGATTCATGATAATGAAGGAAAACTTCTTTCTCTCTCGCTTGACAAATCCTCTGGTTCAGGTTTCCAATCCAATGATGAGTTTCTTTATGGTAAAGCTAGTGTTCAAATGAAACTTGTTCCTGGTAACTCTGCTGGAACCGTCACAACATTCTATGTAAGTAACTTGTCATTTTAAAGCTTTAGGTTCATCTTCTTATGTTGAAACCATTTGCTTATATGATGTTTTTGTTGTGATTATAGCTTAAATCTCCTGGAACTACATGGGATGAGATCGATTTCGAGTTCTTGGGGAACATAAGTGGTCACCCTATTACTCTCCATACTAATGTTTACACAAAAGGATCAGGAGACAAAGAACAACAGTTTCATCTTTGGTTTGATCCATCTGCTGATTTCCATACTTATTGTATCACATGGAACCCTAAAAGGATTATGTAAGTGCATCTCCTTTGAAAGAAGCTTCATCTCTTGTACATAACTTATAAATAACCAAGATTTTTAATAGTTTTTGTTTATTTTTTTCAGATTCACAGTTGATGATGTTCCAATTAGAGAGTTCATGAATGCTGAGTCACTTGGAGTACCATTCCCAACGAAGCAACCAATGAGACTCTACGCGAGTCTTTGGGAAGCTGAGCATTGGGCTACAAGAGGAGGATTAGAGAAAACTGATTGGTCAAAAGCTCCTTTCACTGCTTACTACAGAAACTACAATGTGGAGGGATGTGTATGGGCAAATGGAAAATCATCTTGCTCAAACGCTCCTGGTTCTAGTAGTAAAAACCCATGGTACAGCCAAGAGCTTGATTTTAAAGGCAAAGAACGTGTGATTTGGGCACAGAGAAACTACATGGTTTATGACTACTGCAAGGATAAGAAGAGGTTTCCTCGTGGTGTTCCTCCAGAGTGCAGCTAAATGATTGATTCTTTGATTCATCATTAAGTTACTTGGTATTGTTTCAATGTAACTCATATGGTTCTTATCTAGTATTTCTTATTCATTTGTTTCCTATATATATGTGTTGCTTGTGTAAGATTTCTATAGTAATAATATAAAGAGTTGATCTACTTATGTCGTAAAGAAAATATCAAACTATAATTTTTTGCCAAGAAATAGGTAGTCAAGTTGGCTTGTTCCTATATCAACTGACAAATTTGAATCCCATCCAACTTTAGTTGGAGAACTTAAACTATAAATCGAGTTATTATCAATTCAATGGTTATTTGTTAACAGAAAAAATTAGAATACTTGGAAAGAGAGAAAAACTATGGATTACGGTCCAAGCATGTCGTTTATCAAAAAACAATAAATAATGAATAATTGACGCCACTTAATTTTGAAAATCTGTAAACATTTAGTAAGAATAATGGTTATTGGAGAGAAATTAAATGGTAGCTTACCATAAATGAAGGAATAGTCAAATTAAGGTCCGCTTCAAAGATCAATCGTTGAAAAGACTGTATTCTCACTGCTCATAATAATAAGAGTAGATATTTCAGCGTGAACAGAGGCGAGAGATGGTGCGGATTTCCAGTTGTGTATATCGTGGACTTCCTTCCATTGCACCATATTTCTATTCAGCATAACAATACATCTACCAAATATATTTATTTATTATTCAAAGAAAAGAAAAAAATTATCACTTTGGGTCGAGAAAGACCAATCTGCTATATATATATATCCGGGAAGAAATCTAATATGTTTACAGGATTGAGTTGGTACTTTTTTTCGGACGGTATAGAGGGCATCAATTTCGAAGCACAGTGTATTAGACGTAGTTTATCTTCTTTGCATTCAGAATTTGAGGTGTTTCTCGGGGTCATGACATGCCTTTCATCTCTCCAGATTATGGAAGTCGACTTTCTACTAGATTATTCTGCGCTTCTTAAAATGATCGAGGAGTCTCACAGTTGATCTGCTTTTCTACTTTATCTGGATGATTTCACATGACTTCGAAACTCCTTCAAATTATGTTCTGTTCTCCATATTCTCCGCACACTGAACCACAAAGCTGATTACCTAGCCCGCACAACCAGAAAATCTTTTCGGTCTCATGCATTTATGCAGAGCATGTCTTTTACCTAAACTTTGTATTGTTTTCTATGGATCAAGTTAGACAAAAAAATATACCTCCGTAGTTAAATTCAATTTCAAAACAGTATATAGTGTGCCGAACATTACTTTTTACAGTGAAGTCTAAAATTACTAGGATTCGATAATAATATTAAAAAAAACAGTGTGGTAGAATTTAAAAATGGAAAAATTTGTTTGTGGATCAGGTTGGCTTGAACGTAGATTTCTATACTTTGGATACCATATTTTTATGGAGCCTTTTATGCATAAGTTTATCTATCAAAATATTTAAAATTTCGTAAATTTTTACCGTTGTTTCCCTAGTTTGATACTATGTAAGTTAATATTACCGTTGTCCATTTAATTTTAGTTTGTTACGCACCACCCAAATACGTCGTTGGTATAAACGTTACGCGTAGTCGCGTAGGTCGTCCCAATTATTAACAGAAGACATCAGAACCCTCTATTCGACTGGGAGAGTTTTGACTTTTGCACTAAGGTCCAAAACTAGTAACCATGTTAATTGACTTTATTTGTTTCGGAACCAGCAGGACTAGCACGTGATATTCAAATGTTCACATACGTTATTATCTCTGTTTGTGTAAGCAGGTGGTCAAGTCATGTATACATTATGTAAGAATATTATTTGACTTTGTGAGCCAACTCGACAACTACTAGACTAACAATCATCAAGCAAACGAAGTTGCCGTCTCTCTTTCCTTTACAATTTTCAGCACCTATATAAAGTCATGTCACTTACTTCAATTTTCCATCAACAATCTATTTACATTTGAGATATCGTACAATACTCATCTAGAGATCTAATAAAATGAAGTCTTTCACGTTTTTGATTCTTTTTCTCTTCGCAACACAATCTTGGAGTGTTTATGCACGAAGTTTCCACAAAGATGTTCAAATCCATTGGGGTGATGGTCGTGGAAAAGTCCTTGACAAAGCGGGAAATCTTCTTTCTCTTTCGCTTGATAAATCTTCTGGCTCGGGTTTTCAGTCCAACCAAGAGTTTCTTTATGGTAAAGTTGAAGTTCAGATGAAGCTCATACCTGGTAATTCTGCAGGAACAGTCACAACATTCTATGTAAGTTTACGTTTCCAAAACGTTATTGTCAATCTTATGATATTCATTAGATTGCATATATTGAGTTTATATTGATGTTTGTGGTTTATAGCTTAAATCTCCTGGAACTACATGGGACGAGATCGATTTCGAGTTCTTGGGAAACATAAGTGGTCATCCTTATACTCTTCATACCAATGTTTACACAAGAGGCTCAGGAGATAAAGAACAACAATTTCATCTATGGTTTGATCCAACTGCTGACTTTCACACCTACTGCATCACATGGAATCCTCATAGGATTATGTAAGTGCAGTCTTTGATCCAAAAGCTCTATCAATCCCTTGTGCATACATGTTATTTAGGCTATGAACTTATGAAATTACATTGTCTTTTTCAGTTTCACAGTCGATGGAATTCCGATTCGAGAGTTCAAGAATGCTGAGTCAATGGGAGTTCCATTCCCAACAAGCCAACCAATGAGAGTCTACGCAAGTCTCTGGGAAGCTGAGCATTGGGCTACAAGAGGAGGACTAGAGAAAACTGATTGGTCTAAAGCTCCTTTTACAGCTTTCTACAGAAACTACAAAGTTGATGGATGTGTATGGGCTAATGGAAGATCATCTTGCTCTGCAAATTCTCCTAAAAAACCATGGTATACACAAGAACTTGGCTTCAAAGGCAGGAACAGAGTGAAATGGAACCAGAGACACAATATGGTTTATAACTATTGCAAGGACAAGAAAAGGTTTCCTCAAGGTGTTCCTCCAGAGTGCAGCTAAATAATTCTTTGATTACTTGGCTCTGAAACTCAAATGATCTAAATTTATTAATGTTTCATTCATTTATTATTCATACAGATGTGTGTTTGGTGTAAGAAATGTAAAATTCAAATAGTAAACTGTGGAAATAATTAAGAGTTTTCGATATTGAAACCTAATTGGATTTACTTGATTTCTTGAAGTTATTAACATTGAGAGACAGTGAGAAATTCATTACATATGAAAATATTAGGTTTACATAGATGAACGAACAGACTAAACGGTCCAAATTCAGACATACATTTTTTGTCTCTGTTCAAGTAAAATATTTTCGTCTAGCTATAAGATTCGTTTCAAAATAGTTAATACCAAGAAAAGAATCGTTTCAACTTTCAAGCTCAGTTTTTTAAAAGGGTTAATCTTACCGTTAATGGATATTTAATGAATTTTAAGAACACATTGTTCATTTGTTCCGAAGACAGAAATCAATTTCAATTACACATTGTATTTGACCATATGGTCCGCTATGTAATTTTATGTTTGTGGACACTTTTTATTACAAAACTTTAGTATATTTTTTGTTAAACTTAATCTCAACTACGAGTTTACACGTACTGTTAGTAAATACAGCTACATTATATTTACACTTTATGTTGTCAAGTACTAATACCATATTTTCGTTTTCAATAATCATGGTGAAATTATAAAGTTATCACCAAAATCATAATAAATTGGTACAAAAAAGGACAAATAAAGGGAGCCGAAAGACTATATTAGTCTATATACATTGAATAAACATAAAAGTATTTTTTATTTCAAAACATTATAATATTTGTTCAGCGATTTTTTTCTTACATAAAATCTGAAAGGAAATTGAAATAATTTCATATTAAGAATACATTCTTGCGCTTTGATTGAATTATGTGTATCACCTATACAACTTATTGAATCAATCAATTAAATTAATCAAAGCTATAGGTGACTTCAATGTCAAAAAATAGGTGACTCAATTGGTTTGTCTTTGATTTAGTTAGGTACCGGATGGTGAGTTCGAATCTCATGAATTTAGACTATGGATCAAACCGTTGTTGATCTAATGGTTACTTGTTGACAAAAAAAAACAAAAAGCTATTATAGCTTCAAATTCAATAATAGAAATATAAATGGAACCCTCTATGCGGTGGGGAGGGTTTGCACTAAGGTCAAATGTGGAAGCCGCGTTGACATAATAACCTCAAAGCGGGACCAACATGTGATATTCATTATTTTCTCTCTGATTGTAACAATAAACGAGTAATGAAAATTATATTTTATTGAATTCACTTTGTAACAACCAAAAGATGTTGAATGATACAATGAGCCACCAAGAATACAGCCCATCTTCAATAATCACAGCCATGAAGCTTCCATATGTTTTTCCTTCTTCCATTTTTCAGCAAGTATAAAAACGAATGTCTTGTAACTCAATTTTTCGTCAACAAATACATTTCAAATATCAAATACTCCTCTGCTAAAAATGAAGTTTTCTTGCAATACAAGTTTAGTGTTTTTGGCCTTGTTTCTCTTTGCTGCACAAGCTGTGCATGTTTATGCAGGTAGCTTCCACAAAGATGTTCAGATTCATTGGGGTGATGGTCGTGGAAAGGTTCGTGATAGAGATGGAAAACTTCTTTCTCTTTCGCTTGATAAATCTTCTGGATCTGGTTTTCAATCAAACCAAGAGTTTCTTTATGGTAAAGCTGAAGTTCAAATGAAACTTGTTCCTGGTAACTCAGCTGGAACAGTGACAACATTCTATGTGAGTTACATTCAATCTCAAACCATTGTTCTATTCATTAAATTGCAAGTATTGAGTATGTTGGTGTTTGTTGTGTATAGCTTAAATCTCCTGGAACTACTTGGGATGAGATCGATTTCGAGTTCTTAGGAAACTTAAGTGGTCATCCTATTACTCTCCATACCAATGTTTACACAAAAGGCTCAGGAGACAAAGAGCAACAGTTTCATCTTTGGTTCGACCCAACCAAACACTTTCACACTTACTGCATCACATGGAACCCACAAAGGATTATGTAAGTGCAAGCTTTGATCCCTTATACACTAAATGATAAGTTCTCTGAGCTCATAAAACTGATATTTTCTTATACATTTACTCTATTGCAGTTTTACAGTCGATGGAATTCCGATTAGAGAGTTCAAGAACTCTGAATCAATGGGAGTTCCATTCCCAACGAAGCAACCAATGAGACTCTACGCGAGTCTTTGGGAAGCTGAGCATTGGGCTACAAGAGGAGGATTAGAGAAAACTGACTGGACCAAAGCTCCTTTCACTGCTTTCTACAGAAACTACAATGTTGAGGGATGTGTGTGGGCTAATGGAAGATCATCGTGTCCTGCGAATGCTCCATGGTTTACTCAAACACTTGATTGGAATAGTCAGACAAGAATGAAGGCGGTACAAAGTAAGTACATGGTCTACAACTATTGCAACGATAGAAGAAGGTTTCCTCAAGGTGTTCCTCCAGGTTGCACTTAAATTGTTTATTCTTTATCTCTCCTGAATACGTTTCCATCTATTTATTATCATTCATTAATTTTCTCGAATAAATGTTTCCATCTATTTATCATCATTCATTTGTTTTCCTCGAATAAATGTGGTGTTTGTGTTAGAATTTTTAAAGAGTAATAAAAATAAATTATGAGAAAGCTTTCATTTGTAATATTAATTTGGCTTCACTAAATTTGTAGGAAAACTTATAATACACTGAGAAGAGGTTTTAAAATAAAGGAGAATGCTCAATAATTTTTCTAGGCAAACAATCATTATCTTCGAAATTTCCTTTCTTAATAACTCACGATCTCAAATACTTTAATTACTGTTTTGTTATGAGTTCAAGTTCAAAGCCATGTAAATATTATTTGAGATACAATTACACAAATATGATTTAAAAGAGGTTTGAACTCAAGTAATGTAATACCGTTATATTTAGTTTTTTTCTCAATCACTAGATAGTTGTATTGGCCATTTTCGACGTTTTGTGGACAAATAGTTTCATACTTGTGAATTATGGGCTTCCAACTCAAAACCAATTGGCAATGAGTGGAGAGGTCCAAATCCCATATATAGTATACTAGAATCCCCATTCTTACCGATGTGAGATCTTTTACAAGCTCTTCGAGATGTGGGTGAGTGTTAGTCCAATAAACCCACAATCTTGGAGATACCACAACCGACCGTTTGTATCGATTGGGCATGCCATGCACAGACCGTTTGTATCTCGTGCGCGTAGCCTGGTTTTGATATCATGTGAATTATGGGCTTCCAACTCAAAACCAATTGACAATAAGTAGAGAGGCCCAAATCCCATATATACTATACTAGAATCCTTATTCTTACATATGTGGGATCTTTTACAATACTCACATATTTGTGGACTACATTGACACAACAATCAGAATTCAAGCCTTTTCACTAAAATACCACACCACCCATAAATCTTTTAAGGCCTTATTATTGAAAAGATGGCTCTTGTCTAGATAGCATATCATCATCATTCTCTGGCTTCTTTTGTCAATTAGTTTCTATGGGCCTAATATTTTCTTCTTCCCTCAATTTACTTAATTCAAGTTGTATATATTTTGGCTTTATTAATCAGTTAACTAGGATTTGCTTTTGCAAACAGCGATGGGCTACTACTCTACACGTGATAAGACTCATCTCTTGGGGTTTAGTATCCAAATTTGTATATTCCTTGAGTTCTCAAAAAATGTGTTTAATAATTATTAATTAGTATCCATCGTTGGTTTCATTGAACTTGCCTCTGCAAGCTGTTCAGTTTGTATTTTGTTTGAAAGTGTTGGTCTTGATGATGGCAATCCATAGATTGACCTACAAGTCAATGCTCATCTCTCTACTCTAGAAGCCTTCTAGGGCAGGTTCTTTTCGGATTAGTCATGATTAAAACAAATTAAAATATAATAAAAATTAATCATTGACAGATGTATATAATTACTGGAGCATATGAAAAAAAAAAAATTCTTTGGCTAAAGATTTGCGTATGCACAAGTTGGTTTCATAAAGTTCGAATTTTTTTAACTATTTGCTAATTTGTGTTATAAGCGACTGATTTTTTATTTGATCAAACAATACTTCATTAATTACATTAAACCAATATCACAAGCACATTGAGATTTTGAAATATGGGTAATATAAAATATAAAATACAACATAAATAAAAAGATATCCAAACCTTTGCTAAAATTTTGTTTAGTAATCTAAGTAGAATTTTATCTTTTAAAACAATTAATTGAGGGTCTATGGATCTAATCATCACCACAAACGACAAGTAATTTATATGAGATTTTTACATGTAAGATTTTGTGGTAAGGATAAGGATTAAGGCCTTGTTCGTTTGTTGGTCGCTGGCGACTGCGACCAGCGACCGCGACCAAAAGTTATTCGTTTAGTGGTCGCTGGTTCTGCGACCAGTCGCCAACGACCAGCGATTAAAAATTTTGATCGCTATTTTTTTCAGCGACTTGAATTCAAAACCAGCGATTGGACTTGACAATTGACGAAAATAACTTTACCAGCGCTGGTCGCTGGCGACTTCAAAACGAACAACACAGCGACCAGTCGCAGCGACTAACAAACGAACATAAAATCAAATTTTTGGTCGCTGTCGCCAGCGACCAGCAAACGAACATGGCCTAAATTGATATTTTCCGTACGTAGGCAAATAGGCATGCAAGACAATATATATGGATATATAATTTCTTTTATGCAATAAGTGAAATTTTGTTGATATATATCCAGTTAAATCGTGTTTTTTAATCTAAACAAGTGGATGATACAATATTAATATTTAAATCAGTGAGGATTAGAGCTCAAAAAACATTCTTAAATTAATATTATTGGCCATAACAAAGTAAGATAAAGAAAGGACAACCCCAAATAATTGAAGCAAATTACTAATTACGCTTATCCATTGAGATATCTTAGTTTATGAAAATGACATTTAGCCAATTATTTTAGGAAAAAAGCCTATAAAGATATTAGGTTAGGCTAAAATTTGTTGTGTATAACAAATGTATGTGAATAATTTAATTGGTTCTAACTTGTAAATAATTGTGTGGTTGTGTGGTGAGACTACAACTCTTTTTATAATTTAGCATGCATTGACGAATCCATCGTCATCAGTCCCATCCTCAAACTTGACTACATGAATGAACCTATAACTTCTGGCTTAACCCAAAATTAAATTGTTTATCTATCAACTCAATCGATTAATTACACATTGAATCCTCCAGATTTACAGCCTTATCAACATTTCAATTGAGAATGATATACTTTCATAACAAAACCAGCCCATAAGATTGAAAAGATTGAAAAATATGAAATTTCTAAGTACTATAACTTCAAAATGTAACATTTAAGCCGAGAGACTTATGGTTTAGTGGTAATCATATGTACGGAACATTTGGTGGATCTGAGTTTGAGTCTTTAAAATATATATATATATATATATATATGTTTTTCTTCTAGAAAATAGATATATGACAAAATAACTCTTATTACTTAAATTCGCAAAATGTTTGGATTGATACTTTTTCAAAATTTAGGATATTATGTATGTATTAGTCGATTCTAAATTTGTTTGGATGATACGAATTTTCCAACAATATAATTTTAGAGATTTCAATCATTCAAATTTAGATATTTTAAAACTTTATATACGTGAAATATTTAGATTCGTCTAGATTATTCTTATTATAGAAAAATCAACATTTATTGACCCGGAATTGACAAGACTAGACATAGTTGTTCAAGAGATGGGTTAATTAAAATGAAAAATAAGGTTAAACTAATATTGAGATTAGGACCTTTGATTAAGAATTGCTGATAAGCTGGCCATGGCCATTAAGACAATAATAAATAAGAATAGTAAGGAACAGCTGTAAAGAAAAGTGGGACCAAAGTTGACGTTTGGTTAGGCGGTCCAAATCCAAATTTCCGTGTCAAGAAATTCATCCAATGAATCATATTCGTTATGTACAAAACTTTTAGCAATAGTGTTCTCTTCAATTACGTAACTATCCCATCTTATGCTGCATACTATTTCACAACCTCAAAACTCAAAGGTATATATACTTTACTATTTAAACCCAACCTGTCTTTTTGGTACTTACCTCAAATTATGTCACGGTAATATAAAGTTTTGGTATGCAATTGATATCATTATCAATTTATAAGTGGAGTTCATAATTTGATTCATGCTTTCTACTACAAAGTTTTCTTAAAAAAAAAAGTTTGGGGTTTGGGTCAAAACCCAACTAATTTTCAAAAAGTCAGTACCAGTGAATAGACATGACTCCATTTTTTAAAAAAAAAATATTATCAAAGAGTAACAACTTAGCTTATAGCGAGAATATAACTCATGACTAATGGTACTACTACAAAGTTTCGTAGTGACTTTTGTGCTATGTGATTAGTATGTCATGCATGATTTTTTTTGTCCAATGCAATAGATCAACAAAAGCTTATATAACCTAAATTTTTCTAAAACTCAGATTGTATCGTGTGAAACTTCGTGAATTTTCAAAACGTAGGAAAGATTTTATAAATAAACAATATTCCGATTATTTATGTTATCCTTAAAATTGATATTATATTTAATTATTCATATAATCTTATGAATTGGTAGGATATTGCACCCATAAAAAGAATACTCTCCGTCAAACTTTTTTTTTGACATTAATTAGGAAGTTTTAGACCGAGGTCCATGATTATTCTAAAATATGGAAAAAACTATATTAAAATTTCTAGCATAAAAATAATTAGCAATTTCGCATTTGAAAAGAATTGTTGTGATTTTTAGTTTTTTTGGCAGCTATTCTTTCTCGAATTTAGATTTATCAATTTAACTAATTTATATAGATGATAGTATAGGACAATAACATTTGTCGATATTATATAGCTTAAAGGAAATTGTTTGGCAATGATGTGAGAACTCAATATGATATATTTTGAAAACTTTTTTTTTTTTGGTCGTAAAATTTTGAAAACTTTTAGACCATATATTAGTAGTACATTTTGGCGTGAAAACAGAAGACAAAAATAGCTAAAAATTGGAAATATCAAACATTGCTTGTTCCTTTATATGAACAATAAGGATGAAAATAGCTTTGATTTTTGTAAAAAATAGCCTTTGAGTTTGGACCACTCATTCATATTCAATAGTCATTTCCAATAAATATCAGTAGTCGTCCTCAATAGACAAACATTATATTTCTTTCATTTCCTTCATTTAATTATAGCTTTTTGTTTTAGCTTTAATTATAGCTTAACTATGGGCTAATAGCTGTTTTAATAGTATGTCAAATTAAAACCACTTTAATTTAAACTACTCAACAACTGGTAATGATGTTTGTCACCCCACTAACGAGTTTAAGCATACAATACATGATGCTAGAAATTATACTCAACGGTTTCTAATATTTTAGGTTTTTTCAAATAGTTTATATTGTTTAAATAAAACATATTTTTTCATAAATCCTAAAATAATTTAATCAATCACAAATCAATCTGCATAATTTAAACAAGCAAAAACATTAAAAACACAATAAATTTTACATATAAATCTTAAAACATCAATTAAAATAAAAATAAAATTCTTAAAACATCAATTAAAAACAAACAAATGAAGTATTATTTTACTATAATAGTTTAAAATTTTCATTTGTATTTATATAGGTAGCTCTCATTGGTTTTTTTTAAAAAAAAGTATAAATAAATAATATTATTTATATAATTAACATTTATTAATAGTGGTTTAGTAGCATGTAGTAAATCCACTAAAGACATGTGCACTTATACATTTAGGGATCAAATCTCACTGCCTACATTTTGTAGAAATTTAGTTAATAGATCGGTCAGCTATGAAAAAAAAAATTAACATTTACTTTATGTCCTTAAACGTAGTTTACATCAATTATTATATCACTTTATAAATAACATATAAAATAAATGGACCAATCGATATGGTTTGTTGGCCATATATTGATTAGAGGTGCTTTAATTTTTGTTATGAAACATCTAAATTGACTCATTTCATTAATTAAGTGACCAACCAAAAGATATTGACCTTTTGGGTTTATAAAAGAAAGCGTGTTTCTGGTGCTACTTGCAGTATTGCTAACGCAATCAAATCTTTAACCCATAACACTAATCTCATACATTTCGTCGTTGCTTCTACGCTCAATTCACTTAGTTATATTTGTATTTTAATTTAATCAAATTGTAAGCTTTATAAACTTGTTCGACGCGAGTCAAAGTAGTTTGTTTTATTTCAGAAAGATGGTCCAGTTACTACCCAATAATACAAACCCTGAACGAAATATCAAAATAATTTTTTTTAAGAATATGCAAGAAAACATATTCTCATAAAAATTCAACAAAATTTGAGAATATTAAAACGAACAATTCCCACACGTAATATACTTCTAGACCTCTTATATTTCCACTCCTCTTTCTAGGCCTCTACGTCGTCATTTAATATCTATGAACACATTTCAATTTCGAAATATATTATATTATAGAGCATGCAACCAATTATGTATAGCAAACAATTATTTAATCTTCTAAAACTAAAAGCCATTATTACCACTCAAAAAGAAAAACTAAATCTTAAAAACTAATGGAAAACTAAATCTCACCTTAAGCAAATTAAAAAACTTAGGTTATATATAAAGTCTAATTAATTCAATGATTATTTGTTGAAAAAAAAATGAAAACTAATTTGTCATAACATTTATTAATAGATTCCTTATTAATATTATTTGCTCTCCAAACATGAACACGAATTTCCTTTCCGCAAAAGTCGATTTACAAGTCAAATCCACCATTTAAAATGTTAAACAATATTATATAGAGATTATGTGATTTGAATATAGATAAAGAAAACAATAAAAGTGAACCATTCAACCACAAATATTTTTGCTTCTTGTGTAGCTATTCTAATAGAACATAAACAATGGTAGCTATTCTCCTTTTTCAGATATGCTTTCGTTTGCAGCTTGC
Organism: Lepidium didymum; assembly: GCA_963920545.1. Taxonomy (NCBI): domain Eukaryota; kingdom Viridiplantae; phylum Streptophyta; class Magnoliopsida; order Brassicales; family Brassicaceae; genus Lepidium; species Lepidium didymum. The sequence goes on from OY986980.1 coordinate 3,642,872, forward strand.
TTAGACTTAGCACGAGAACAGTTTCGTGTAAGAGTGCCTCTTGCGCTTATTTCTGTGATTTGATTAGAGTGAACCTAGATTAGGTAATGCGGTGGAAGTCTCTGTTTTGGTTAGTTTAGCTTTAGATTTTTCGATATTGTTCTCGTTCGTCTGTGTCTTTGGGTTTCACAGCATCGGTTGTGGTTTGTGGAGGTTGCTCTCTCCCCTCTCGGCATCAACAGTTCCTACGAACTTGTTGTAGATCTCCTCGACAAAGTTGTAGGTGTTTCCGATCCGAGCATTGAGGGTTGTCGCTTGGAACGAGCTGCTCGTGGCAATCGTTTGAGTGTTTCCCCGGTTTTTGGTGTCGGTGTTGTCCCTTTCTAATGTTATTTAGTCTTGGATTCCAGGTTGTTGTGTTTTGTTTTTGTCATTTCTGTAGTATTTTATTTACTCTGTTTTTTCGTTTTTTCTGTATGTCTATCAAAAATTCAAAAATGGTTTAATGAAATATTTGACATTTGAAAAAAAAACATAAACAATACATACAAAACATATAAATTGAAAGAATAAATATATATATAAATATATATACATATTGTAGTATTTTTATAGAAAGAAATTGATTTCATTGGTTTACATCGATTTGTTTTCATGCGCATCGAATTTGATATTTTAGTCGGTCATTAATATCTACCAAATATTCACAAAAATCTATATACTTTTCTTTTGATAAATTTCCTAGTGCCCTACCCCAAATGAAACTCAAAATTCGAATCCAGAAGCTAAAAGTTGTAGCCCATGTTTTTATATATACTATAATTTAATTAAGTCTTTCAAAAGTCAAAACTGGTAAATTAAAATGAGTTAAGCAAATGATGGAGAAACGCAAAACTCCAGCTGTCATACATCTTGCATGCAATGTCTTGATATTAGCCTCCTTTTGTTCACCCACTCTCATCTCTTAATTCGCCACTATATATATCTCTCTTTCTTCTACTTTCTTCCTCACATTCCTCACCAAACACACCCACACGTACACATACACTTTTAAACCATGTCTCCTTTCAAATTATTCTTCTTCACCACTCTTCTCTTGGCGGCGTTTTCAGCCTCTGTGGCTGATTTCAACCGTGACGTTGATGTTACTTGGGGAGATGGTCGTGGAAAGATTCTTAACAATGGCCAGCTTCTTACTCTCTCTTTAGATAAATCTTCTGGTTCTGGTTTTCAATCCAAAACAGAGTATTTGTTTGGTAAGATTGATGTTCAGATGAAGCTTGTTCCTGGTAACTCTGCAGGAACTGTCACAACTTTCTATGTAAGTTCTTTTACTATGTGTGTTTGAATTCGGGTTTTGCAGAAGAGTTTATTTTGATAGTTTTGTGTTTTTGAACAGCTGAAATCACCAGGATCAACTTGGGATGAGATTGATTTTGAGTTTTTGGGTAATCTTAGTGGAGATCCTTATACTTTACATACTAATGTCTATACTCAAGGTAAAGGTGACAAAGAGCAACAATTCCATCTCTGGTTCGACCCAACTGCGAACTTCCACACTTACTCAATCCTCTGGAACCCTCAAAGAATCATGTAAGCTCAAAACCCTAAACCTTTCTTGTTCCACACGTAAACTTATTTAACACCACCTTAAAGCTAATCTGTTTTGTCCTTTTGTTTTGCTCAGATTCACCATCGATGATACACCAATTAGAGAGTTCAAAAACTCTGAATCAATCGGTGTGTTGTTCCCTAAGAGCAAGCCAATGAGACTCTACGCAAGCTTATGGAACGCAGACGATTGGGCAACTAGAGGCGGTTTGGTTAAAACAGACTGGTCAAAAGCTCCATTCACAGCTGCTTACAGAAACATTAAGATCGATGCTTGTGTGAATTCCAATGGAAGATCTTCGTGTAGCTCGAAACCGAACTCTAATTGGTATACTCAAGAGATGGATTCAACGAGCCAAGCTAGACTCACATGGGTTCAGAAGAATTACATGATCTACAACTATTGTACCGATCACAAGAGGTTTCCACAGGGTATCCCTCGGGAATGTACAGCAAGAGCATAGAATCTTAATTACATATCTATCTTCCTCTGTTCTATGCTCTGTTTATTGATTGTCTATGTCTGAGATTTTTTTTATGGTTTTGATTATTTTCGTTGTATATCGTTGTCCAATAAAGGAAACTCTGTGTCGTTACTACACATATTGATATGTATAAAAAGATGTCTCTATTTTCTTTTTAAGATACCTGTTTACGAAAATGATAGTTTTTTTTTCTTTTCATATTGAAGTAATAGTTTGATATACTTTTCTATTTGTTTGTTAAATTATTTAGTTTACTTGTATTGTAAGAAATATGAGAAACGTGTTCAATGCCTCTTGTATACGCAATTACTGAAAAAGGTCAAATATTAATTTTATCAAAAATTTATTTATAAATAATGTATCATAAGCTTAAATTCACTGAAAAACATTTCTACTTTTATTTTCTTCACAATTATAAACCAATCAGATTATTCATATTTCATATAATGAGATTCATTATGACAATAAAATTTATCCAAAAAAATAAGTTTCAAAAAAAAACATTTATCCAAAAAAATGACAAATAATGTTAATTTTAAGTAATTTTTTAGAATTGAACCAAGAAAACATGAGTGAGTGAGCTTGATGAAGAAAAAAATAACATAATATTTAGTTGCGCGTGACACGTTTATTTTTATTTTATTATTTTATTTTAGTTTACCCTTAAAGTGATCTCTAATTTTGATTCTTCGTCAGATCTGAACTCAATTTCTTCACCCAGATCAAAGTTTTTGCCTTTTCCCGGGGAAATCTCCAAATCATCACCGGAATTTTCAATTAGTCCCCGGTGAGAGACAATGTCGCAAAATGATACGGTTCCGCTATATCAATCATCTCAATCTGACATCGATGAGATCGAGAATATGATGAATGATGGTTTTCAATCTGGTCCCGGAACCGTTCTTCCTGCTCGACCACCAAGCCCAAACCGTCCATCGATTCCTGTTTTGTCCACACCGTACGTTCAATCCAATCTTCCACCGCATCCGCCGTCGGCTTCTTCCACTCAGAAGGTGATGCCTGCTCCAGCTCCACCGCCGATTCCGTCGGCAGGTTACTCAAGCAGCTCCGAAGGTCCTAAGACTATCGGAGGAAGCGGATTTGGATCTCCGCCAAACACATTGACGGAACCTGTTTGGGATACTGTAAAGCGAGATCTGTCGCGGATCGTGAGTAATTTGAAGCTTGTGGTTTTTCCGAATCCGTATAGGGAAGATCCTGGAAAAGCTCTTAGGGATTGGGATCTATGGGGACCGTTTTTCTTTATTGTGTTCTTGGGGCTTACTCTTTCGTGGTCTGCTTCGGTCAAGAAGGTAAGATATCCAGATTCTGATTTCAGATTTCAATTGGAACCTGTATGGATGCAGAGCTCTGTACAGTGGCATTGCCATTGTGTGATCAATTTATGAACTTGGAATCTTAGCTTAGCTTTAGCGTCTCGAATTTTAATAGCATTGCTTATCGTTGGAATGTTCATGTCGGAATGAGGAATATAAAACTGTCAAGTGCATTCAATGGTGGCATATTAGCTGGATTGAGAGTTTCTCTAGAATGTTGCTTCGTGTATCATTGCTCTTAGTTTTGATTCGTAGTCTAAGGCAGTCGAAGTTGGACTTGTAGAATTGATTTAATGAGCAACAAAATAGTTCTTTTATGTATTGAATCTTCTCTTGTCATTCATGAGCAGCATTTGATGTGTAAAGATCTGATAGAAAGCTTTTTCGTATTAAAGATTTTCACCCTGAAGTTGAACTGATGTAGCCATTGGCTCACAGCTTAATTGGCCAGTCCTTATATTCCTGACAAGAACTGGTTTATATAGTAGGATTTGTGAACAGATTTAATAAGAAACTGTGAAATCAAAGGACAAGATAAGGTCTTTCTTTGATGTTTTCAAATGCACTTGAAGTATGATCATATGTATGTGTGCTCCATTTTGCAAAGGCATGAACTTGTTATGTATGTGTGCTCTCTTTTGACGTTGTTGGAATGTTATTACTTCAAATCATTACGTAATACTCCAAATCCGAGTTTTCATTTCCATCTTATATCTACTTTTTGGAGCATTTGCATCTAAAATCTACTTTCAATCCCTGAAGTTAAAAGCCACTGCATTCTCGCATTCTGCTAGAATAGTGATCTGTTCTTTGTCTATTTAAATTGCATTTGGTCTCATTATATTTCTCTCTAATTTCCAGTCCGAAGTATTTGCTGTGGCATTTGCACTACTTGCAGCTGGGGCAGTGATCCTCACACTAAATGTTTTGCTCCTGGTAAGTACACCTTTTTTGATTCATGTATGTGTATACAAGCCACATACTTTTTCACGTTCTTGTTGCAATCTTCAGGGAGGAAATATAATCTTTTTCCAAAGTCTAAGTCTGCTTGGTTACTGTCTATTCCCACTGGACGTTGGAGCAGTGATCTGCATGTTGAAGGACAATGTGATACTCAAAATGATCGTTGTATCTGTGACTCTTGCCTGGAGCTCTTGGGCGGCTTATCCTTTCATGAGTGCTGCCGTGAACCCGAGAAGAAAAGCTCTTGCACTTTACCCGGTCTTCCTCATGTATGTCTCGGTTGGCTTCTTGATCATTGCCATTGATTGATTCTATCTGGGAAAATGGAAATCAGAGAATAGGTTCTTTGATTCAGTTCGGAAAAATCTGGTACAGGAGTAGATAGAGAACTCTATATGCGAACTAATGTAAGTTTAAATGAGATCATATGTATTATGTGTTCTTTAACCCTTTTTTGGTTAAAATCTGGTCGAGTTTACTTTATATTTTTGGTTTGTGTAAGAAACTTACGAGTCTTAATTTTGGAACGTATATATAACACTTAAAACCTTGATGATCTTAGCTTTAGTTTGTACACTAATTTTTCTTTTGGTTTTCCAATGCTACTTTCACGTTTCTGCAATACAAAACCAAATCACGCTCACTTTTAAACAATTTATAAGAAAATTTGCAGATATAGCATTTTTTTTTCGATAATTGGATAGACAAAATTTAATCCGTATAGTTCCAAATCACTCATAAGCATTTTGCTTTTTAATCTTCATTTTCAGGAAAATAGAGTCAAGTTTTAAATGTTTGAACTATTAGTTAGAGCACCTCGGTTACCAAAAAAACTCCGCTTTGATAAAAACAAACTATAATTTAATAACTTTTTTGAATATATATATATTGAGTCAGAGAAATTAATGAAAAACCTGGAAGAAATATTTTTATCTTTTCTGTCATTGAATTATAGAGAGTAGAGAGTATAGCTTCTGTGTCACACAAGTTTCAATTATTAAGTATTAACTTTTTGTCTTTTCAAGTAGTTAAATTTTGTTTGGTAGTTGTAGTAAATAAGTAAATTTTTGGGGGACGAGTGTGGCAGAGAAGGTAATGCTCTCGAAGCCATTATGTAAGAAGATACAGAGTTTGCTTGTGTTTAACGTCATCTCTTTTTTACTCTTACCTCTTTAAGGTGAATTGTGACAAGTCTCTCAAAAACACACCAATTGTAATAATAAACCCTATTGCAAAAATGAAAATTACCTCAAAAACCGAAACAATTTTTGTAGATGGTCTTAATAGTGAAGTGAATGATTTTTCACATTCGAAAAAATTATAAGAAAATGCCAAAGAGAGTCAGTTCCAAAAGTAAATGCCAATTGTATTTGAGAGATGCCTTGTAACATTACACAATAATAGTATAATAATATTAAATTAAAATATAGACTTATAACTTTTGACATTTAATATTATTGTTGGCCCTTTTGGGTTGAGCTCGGAACCAGAGGATAGTAAACTCCAAAACCAGAATCACCAGCAGATCTCTGCACAGAATCTTTCCTCCAAAATCCTTCCCCACAATATCGACCAATGCTTTCTAAAGATACGTAATTGCTTTTTGAGTTCTTACATAAACCAGTTTGAGTTTAATTCAATTCAATTCATCATAGACGCATAGTAGTATTAGACTATTACTTATGGTTGGGTCTACAGATTTTCATAAACGTTTTATTAATTAATAGACCATAAATAAATGAAAGATTAATGGTGTTTTGAGAGATTCCACAGTTCTGAAAAAGTGACTCTAGTAACTTGGACCTTATCTACTGTCACTGTCATTCTGTGTCATCTCTTTTACATATCTCACCAATTTCCCCTATTTAAAACATCTGAAAAACGTCAATCTTTTATTTTTTTTGTCGGCAAAATCAAATATGGATCGTCTGTTTTCCATTATCAACGATTGACAACAAAGATGAGACAATTTTGCTTAACCTTAAATGTAATGGAGACTAACAAGATCGTAATTAAGGAGATCAGGCTCTCTGGCAATTTGCTGCAATGTTAATGACTTATTAGTCTCTATAGTTCAAGGTTTTCAATTGGAAAACAATCTAAACTTATTTAAGTACGGTATATTCAGGTTAATGTTGTTTCCCCCCTTGTCTCAATTTCCAAAATTTTGATTAAGATTTAGACGTTTAGTCTTTCATTTTTGTTAAACATTTTCCGGTCCATTGTTTTTTATTTTGCTATTTCTAGTATGAACAATTGAACCCATATCCCAGTTTTGAAATTTACTTTTTTTTATATAAGGTACACTTATTCATGAGGATTTATTTTCCACATTTATTTTTTCTAGTTTATAAAGACTTGGATCATCGGGTGTGAAATTGTTATTTTCATGGATCTTTTTCTCAAATGTTTTTTTTTTAGCACTATTTCTCTGTTATCTTATCTTAATTTTTGTGTGTTTAAATCATTTAGTTTTTCTCATTTAGGTTTTATGTCCACAAATATCTATGTTATTCATAGCTCATATATTCTACAATTGTATTATTCCTTTGTTATTTTATAAAACTAGAAAAAAGTAACAATTAGTCATTTAATTAGTGTAGGAGTTCAACAGATAGATTTATTGCCATTAAAGGTGTTTTAACTAATTTTAGGACTTTGATAAGGTTTATTAATGCCGAAATTAGATGGAGATGTGAAAGAAAGCAAGAGAGTTTTTAGCATATAATGGTGATAGATGTTGATATGCAAATGTAGACAAACAAAGATGTCCCACGTAAATTCGAGTGTCTTGAAGAATAATATCACAGAGTCCCAACAAAACAACACAAAATCCAACTGTAAGTCACACTCATAAACCCTAAACTAGACCCTCATGTTTCCTTTTGCTTTTACTAGTTACTTCCTCTATTTTCTTCAAAGACAACATTACAATTTCACAATGATCATTATCCTTTCAACACTTAGAACCAAACAATAAAACATTACTAAAATTATTGATTCTCAAAGAAACTTTCCTTCTTTGAGTATTTAATTTTTGATTTTTATAAAACTATATGTTGTCGTTTGTGGTGTTTTTTTCACTCATTGTACTTGTGTGTCCGATTTATTTCGTGTAAGAGTAAAAACCTATCCATTCATTTTGGTACTGTCCTTTATATTCTCTTTTTATCATTCTTCACCATTCAAGTTTCAAACTTTTAGCTGATTTATTTATTTATTTAAAAGTAAGTTCATATAGTTGGACAACAAAAGAAAATGTGGAGTAGTATCCGATGTGAGATTTACATGTCGCATTACCATTATTACCTCTCTCGTCAGTCTCATCCAACTATAACTTGTAAGTCTAGAAAACCATATGGACCTATGAAATAATTGAGTACCATGCATACAATGATACAATTTCAACCAAGTGGTAATATATTCACAAATATCAAAACAATTTTTGATTTTTTTCTAAAAACAAAGTAAAATAATTCCCTTCATTTTTTTATAAATTGAAGTGAACCATCCTTTCATATTTCAATAAATTTTCACCAACGTCTCTCTATCTCTTCTTCTCTCAAAAGCTTCAACTAAAACATTTTCCCTCCCAAACCTCAAGAACAAAAACTTCAAAAAATCAGTCTCTCTGCAGATTTTAACTAAACCCACTGTTTCTCTCCTCATTAAACCATAAACCCACTTCTCAAATTCTCTAATTTCTTCTTAAAGATCAAAGCTTTTTTGGTTTAAACTAACAGAGAAAAAGATGAAAATGAGTGATTATTGGACAACAATGGCTTCTCTAGTTGGTATGTTAGCCTTTTGTCAAACAATTCTTCAGCTTGTGTTTCCACCGGAGCTCCGACTAGCTTTCCTCCACCTTTTGACACGTCTCCGTCACGTGTTTTCTTCTTACACTTACTTCGACATAACGGAGATTGACGGCGTCAACACCAACGAGCTTTACAACGCCGTTCAGCTTTACCTTAGCTCTTCAGTCACTGTCAACGGCGCCGTTTCGAGCAGCAACAACACACGTCTCAGCTTGACACGTGTCCCTAACTCAAGCTCCGTCACTTTCGGTCTCTCCCACAACGATAGAATCACCGACGTCTTTAACGGCGTCACTGTTCTTTGGGAACATGTTGTTGTTCAGCGTCAAGTTCAGAGCTTTTCGTGGAGACCAATGCCGGAAGAGAAACGAGGATTTACGCTACAAATCAACAAGAGAGACAAAACCCTGGTTCTAGATTCTTACCTCGATTACATTGTTGGAAAATCCGAGGAGATTCGCCGGAGAAACGAGGAGAGGCTTCTTTACACGAACTCGAGAGGTATCTCGCTTGATTCGAGGAGCCATCCATGGGATTCGGTGAGATTCAAGCATCCGAGCACGTTTGAGACTTTGGCAATGGATCCGGAGAAGAAGAAGCGAATCATGGAAGATCTGAGAGAGTTTGCGAATGGACAAGGGTTTTATCAGAAGACGGGAAGGGCTTGGAAAAGAGGGTACTTGTTGTACGGACCTCCTGGAACAGGGAAATCGAGTTTGATCGCTGCAATGGCGAATTATCTTGGTTATGATATCTACGATCTTGAGCTCACCGAGGTTCAGAACAACTCAGAATTGAGGAAATTGTTGATGAAGACTAGCTCAAAATCAATCATTGTCATCGAGGACATTGATTGCTCGATCAATTTGACGAAAAGGGAAAGAAGTAAGAAGAGGAATGGATGTTATGACCCAAGTTTAACAAACGGTTCGGGTTCCATTACGTCGATGGATGAACCTGGAAGCTCAGTGACACTCTCGGGGCTGTTGAATTTCACAGACGGGCTTTGGTCTTGTTGTGGGAGTGAGAGGATCTTTGTGTTCACGACGAATCATATAGAGAAGTTAGATTCAGCTCTGTTAAGAAGTGGAAGAATGGATATGCATATTCACATGGGGTTTTGTAAGTTTCCAGCTTTGAAGATTCTGTTGAAGAATTATCTACGGCTTGAGGAAGAGGATATTGATGTTGTTGATTTGAAGGAGATGGAGGAATGTGTTGAGGAAGCAGAGATAACACCGGCTGATGTAAGTGAAGTGTTGATTAGGAACAGGAGTGATGCAGAGAAGGCAGTGAGAGAGCTTGTTGGTGTGTTGAAGGAGAGAGTTGTGAAGAGAAGGAAGAGTGTTGGATTGGTAGGAGAGAAGAAGAAAAGAGAGGAAGATGAAGAAGAAGTAGCAGAGGTAGAACATGAGAAGAGAGCTTTGGATAGTCCTAATAGAAACAGAGACGTTTTTGGGTTTCTAGAGGATCATTTGAAGGAAGAAGATGAAGATGAAGAAGAGAAAGATAAATGAATTAGAAGAGACTGTAATAGATTACTATAGGATCATCATTTAAATGGTTATGTATTTTTAATTGAGTTTGATCTTCCGTTTTGTGTAGTTAAGAATATCATTATGTTATCCATTTTGCTGATACTCAAGTCAAAAGGCACAGTCCAAAAGTTCCCACAAGGTTTGGTTGATTTAGTAGCATGAGAGGGAACCTTCAAAGTCAAATCGTTTTAGCCTGATCTATAATCCAAACTCCTAAATATCAAATTTGAATTCTCTTGGTTTGATCTACAATCTAAACTCTGTAAATCTCAGATTCTAACATGCGAGATTAATCATGATTGAGAAGCCACTAAACCGCATGCACAACACACTTAAGTTACAAGTGGTTGTGGACACTAAGGAGCAAAAAGTTTGTTAATATTGTAATAATGTAAAACCAACAAACAAATAATGTAGTAGTGAAGCCCAATATTGAAAAAGAGGTTGGTAAGTTTTAGATATAGCCCAATCTCAAGAAACCACATTCACCTTAATGAACCGGTCAATGAGCTAGATTCGGGCTTGGTTGATACAATTACAAGCGTATTACTTAGTTGTTGAGACTGAAACAACAACAATAAGGTTATGGTTAAGAGAGGTTGACATTAGACATAGATAGATAATAATGATTTAAATTTAATTTTTATGTGATTTATATGAAATTAATTAGTTGAAAATTTGCTATCCATGCGTTACAGATGCCCCCACCCCCACTCCCAAATATCTCCTACTCTCCATTATTTAAATTTATTTGTAATAATTAAAAAAGAAGACAGTCGTACATTTCCAATTTTCCATTGCTGGCAAAAAAATCGATGGGGCCCAAAAACCAGGGACATTCTTGATGTTTTTCTTGGTTTCTAACACAAAGTAGCAATCTACTGCGGGTAAGACCATATTGACTTCACTTTATCCTCCAATGACAATAAGCCACGTATGCAGGCTGCATTTTTATATCTTCGACTTCCATTAACATAAAAGTGAAGAAGCAAAACGATCGATATATTAAAAATAAAAACCGGAAAGCTGGAAAAATAAAAATTCCTTCTTTTCTGCAGAAGCAAATAGAAGAAGAGAAGTAAAGAGAAGATAAGAGGAGAGAAGGGAGTAGAATCTTATTTGGATTTTAATCGGAGAATCTATTCGGAAGAAATTTTCGGGTGGACTTTTTCGGTTTTTATTTGAGGGTTTTTTGTTTGGTGTGGTTTAAGAAGATGATGGTAGCTAATAGCTTCGATCTATGGCAAAAGGATGTTTTTTTCTCCGCAGCCGAGGAGGTTCAAGAATCTGCCGATATGTTTGTTCCGGATTCTCTGTTTTGTTCTTCTCCCGTTGATTCTTCTTCTGCTTTTGTTGATTTCTATGGTTTTGTGTAGCTTGTGATATTGAAATCGTAACTTTACGGAGAAATAGGGTTTTTATTAGAGTTAGATGGTTCTCTGGATTCTAGTAATTCCTTTTTGGGATTGGTTGGCTTTAGTATGATCTAAGTGAGGAATTTGTGCATTGATTATTGTATATTGTGTATTTGATCTTAGTTAGCTTTCAATTTCGTGGCAATAGGTGAAGGAATATGAGATAACAAATTTTAGAAAATTCAAAGTTTTGAGCTTGTCTGTGTTCTATTTCCTTTTTGTATTTCCAGAATGGAATCTGCGTATAGGTTGTGGATTAAAGAGAAGAGAGAAGGTCAATTATCTGTAGAATCAAGCGAGCTCTGCAAAGAACTCCAAGCAGCTTTGATCACAGCAAAATGGCAGGTATGGAAGAAGCTTCACGCTATAATGTTATCTTGATTGTTCCCTGGTTATTTCATGATTCCTCATGAGCGTGTTGTTTGTGAATTTTCATTCAAGTTTAGTGATTTTGGTTACATTGTTGTGTCTTCAATCAGTTGGAAGAGTTTGAGAGGGCAGTGCGGTCGAGTCATAGACATTGTCGAGATGACAATACGTTAACCAGGCATAAACAGTTTGTCACCGCTATTGAAAACCAGATTTATCGAGTGGAATCTACTCTGCAAGAGGCTTTAAGTGAAAACGGAAAACAACCTTTGCGTTGGGTGGATCTTAACAAAGAAGAGCGTGATGACCTTGCGATGTTTCTATCTGGATCTTCTCAAACCTCAGAGAGTCCTAACAGTGATAGCATTAACTTGAGATATTCAACAGCAAGTTCCTTAGCAGAAATTCCACGTGCGATGGATGGCAGAAAAGAGACTAGGTGTTATGGTGACACTCCTGATTGTGTCATAGACATTGAAGAGAGAGGAAGTCCAGAAAGTGCAGATGCTATAATCTGCGTGCAAGCAGATAAAAAAGCTGGTACAAGAAGAACATGGAGTTCACCAAATGTACCGAATATCAGTGCATTGAGGATTAATGTTTCTGCTAATGCAAAAGAAGAAGAAGAGAGGGAGAAATTTCTGTCACAGATTGAAGACACTCCTAAAGAAAAAGGATCAAAACCTCTGTTTTTGCTGCAGAGATGTCGTGATTATAACCAGGTTAGCTTCTGCAATCATATTATCTCCACACTATTAAATCGGATCATAATAAAGTCTGGCTTATCATTGTGCAGCTCTTTGATAGAGTCGCTTGTTATCAAAGGCGGTTTCGCGTTCCATTGACCCGCCCGATTAAGCTCATTCTTTCCTTAACTCTAATTTTGTTTCTTCTATGTGAGTCCCTCTTCTTACAGTTCTCATGAGTTATAAAGCACACCATTGTTCCATCACTTTCACTTTAACAGAATCAATTTCTTTGTTTATTCTCTGCTAGTTTCCTTTCGATCTTATTCATCTTAAGAACTCAAACCGTGGTTCCGGCACAAGAAAAATTAACAGGTAAATAGTATTTCAGAATCTTTAATCATAACTTCAAGTTTTCTTAAACAACCTCTCAATGTTACATCCTTCTGGATCTTGCAGGTCTTGTTTACAGATTATTGCGTAATTGTGCTCACAAGTTAGATGTTACATGATTTAATGCCCTTCAAGAAGGACGAGAGATTAGAGAAGAAGAAGCCAGCTTTTTTACATTCTCTTATCCTCAGGAAAACAATATAAAATTTACAAATTTTATAAGATCAATTTGTAAAACTCAAAGCTACGCTTCGTAAACTTTAGACGTGTATGTGAAGAAGACCAATGGGTGTCGTGTTCAATGATATCTCCACTGTTTGTTTGTCACAGATAATTATATTGGAACAACCTTTCGTCCTCTTTCACTTACGTCGCAAGTCTCTGGTTCGAATCATTATGTCTTACTTTCTCTTAAAATGTTCATTGTAGTTGACATGTGAATTTCTTTCATCACTACGTTCAAAACTTATTTTCTGTCTAATAAATGAAAATTCTGAAAAAAGTAAATAATTAAAATGAAAAATCTGACTGAAACTGACTGTTAACTTGACTGATACATGTCCTCTTTTCTTGGAGTTTATTTTGGATCAAATGAACATCCAAAATAAAATCGTCAAATTCTAGAAGTCGATTTTATATTATTTGGAAATTACTTTACATTATAAATCTTAAGGATACTTTGGAAGATAATACAAAATTTTGAATCACGAAACCGTAACTTAAATTAAAGTAGTAGATATTAAGTATCGTACATATTGACACATGAATATGGTGAAATGATTTGTGAAGAGGTAAAGTATAATGATTTAGATTTCTAGAAGTCTCTGGACCAAAAGAAAGGTGCATGTCGTAGTCTCTAAGATGGAATTTTTGATCATAGCATCTATCAACCATGAATTTCAAAGCACAATTAAATGCTAAACAAAAGATATGATTTCTTGTCTAAATCATAAAAATCGACTAGTCTTAATGGAAAAAGTAAAACAATAAATATTTTTCATATCCTTCTCGTGCTCTTCTGAGCATCATTCATTCCTCACCTAACCAATTAAATTTCAAAAACAATATTTATCCAATATTATCTTCAAATATATTTCAAATTTTCAAACAAACAAACAAATTCTATTATCACTATATATATTTATCCAGAAAATGAGTTGAAACACAATATATATGTACAAATAAAACTATAGATAAACTAAAAAAAAGACATAAAGAATAAGGAAAAAGCTGTGAGGAAGATATATATTATGGTCCATTAACTGTTTTTATTTTCTTTTGTAGGATATGAAATTGAAATTTTGATATTATGGTTTGTTTGTTTTCAAGCAAAGTCTTTTAAGGAAAACTTTATACAAAGAAGATATACTATGGTCCAGACTATTATGAATTCACCAAATAAAATACAATATTGAAATTCCTTCACAAAAATAAATTACAATTATCGTATTTTTTAAACTAAATGACAATCCTATCCTTCTCAGTCAACAGCAAGCACAATGGTCCTTAGGGATAATAACGTAATAATCTACGGATGAGGCACCCAAAACGGTGCCGTTGCAGCAACGCTTGTGGGCTCTTTGCAACTTAAAGCGTTAAGAAACCTCCAAGACCGAGACGGCGATCGAGATCTCCGGTTAGCAGGAGACTGAAAGAAAACCGGTGGATCATTCCGACGAATCTGACGACTCTTGATATCTTTTAGCTCAATCTCCGGTGGAAACTTAACCATTCCAAACATGATCACATACCATCTCGGTCTTACACTTTTTGTAGACGACACCGTTTCAACCTTCACCGTGTTTTTGGCCGGAGATAAACTCTCCGGTGGGGGAGAATAAACGGCAGTTTGACCACGGAAGAGCTTACGATAATCTAAAGAACGACTTGTCCTCATAGGTCCAGCATTGTCACGACGTCGTGTCACAGTACTAATCTTATCTCCTTGAATCGCAGATAAAGACTCGGACCGAGATCGAATCCGAGGGTTAATGTATTCAGGAGGCGAAAAGAGAACATTTCGTTGATTTAAAGGAATGATTTTGCCACCGAAGATTATGTTTTCTGCTGGAGAAACATCGTCGGAAGTTGAGGTAATAAACTCAAAAAGCTCTGTTGATGGTTCACGGTGGTGTTTGGTGGTGGTTTTGGTGGCGGTGTAATCGGTTTTTTCGGTGTTTAAGGGAAGATCACAGAGAGATAATGCTTCTTCTTTGTCTTCATCTAAGAGATGTTGTTTGAGTTTTGTAGGGTTTTGAGGATTAGTGTTGTTTAAGGTATACATATTTGTAGAGAATAGAGAATGATCGAATATGTTGATAAAACTATAGATGTTTTCTCACGATACATATATATATATACGTGGCCTCTTAGAAGGGTCATATGTTTTTACAAATTGTTTGAAATTAATTTTGTTTTACGGGCTAGAATTCTTTTACGTATTTTCTACACATTTATTTCTAGATATTGAACCACCCAATTTTTCGGAGTTGTAAATTTCTCATGATTTTTCAAATTATTATTTAGGTATATTATGTGACATATAATGTTGATAATAACAATCTTAATTACTGCTTTTAACCCAAAAAAAGTAAAATAACATTTTGATATTTACCAAAGTAAGGGGATTACTTTTGTCCATCCAAAAAAAAAATTAGGGATTATTTGGAAGATGGTTTGAAGTTAGAATAGTTTAATTACATTTATTTTTTATAGAATAGTTATTGGTTTGAGCTAGTTTTAGCTTTTTTGTAAAATTCATATTTATTTTTCGTTGATCAAAAAATTTAAAATTTTTGCAGGTGGCCTTTAATCTAGTGGCAAGCGGTAAGTCTATAAAACATATGTGCACTTGCACATCCAGGGATCGAGTTCCACCGTCTACATTATGTAGGAACTTAGCTAATAGGCCGGCCAGTTGTGATCCAATATTGACAAAAAAAAAAGAATTAAAATTTCAAAAGGAAAGAAAGTAAACTAACATTAACAAATAATATATAACATACCAAATTAGTAACTCTATACCTCTCGTATCATGGAAAGTAAGTTTAACTGTGAATCTCACACTCACAGTTTTCTCTACGAGATAAATGCTATTCCGAACTGATAAAATTTAGAGTTTGAGTTATAAATCAAAATTTGTCTATCAAACTGTTGACACATATAAGTCATTCCTCAATTTTTATTTTAATAGAAGAAAATCTAGTTATTCAAAAGCCTTATCAAGAATGATACTGATAGAATTAGTCAGATACAATTAACTAAATAATGTTTGAAAATTCCAATGTGATTTAATTAATGATGTAAAACTTTGGCACATAATACTTGTACATAAAAGCACCACGATTGATCATTTAAATTTGTATAGAACACCCAACTAGTAAAACAAAAAAGACTTGGACAAAAGCTAATCTATGTTTAAAAACACACAATTATGCAAGTTCTGGATGATAGGTTATAATATACAAAAACAAGATGAGGATAAAGCATGATTTTTTTTTTTACAAAATATTTTTTTGTAACTGTTGACTAAATATATCATTACAAATTTTATACAAATATTGAAAGTGACATATGATGTACAGAAAAATACCTAATGCTCTCCTGAGAGTACAATTTTGAAAATCATATTCGTGTTATTAATCTAATATATATCACATTCCATTCCATTATCTTAATAATTCTATTAAGACATGTGATATCCATGTAATAGACATTAATATTTCCATATAATGTAACTGAAACAAAATGTTGATCAATTCTCTGTCAGGGCAATTTTATATTTTGATATAAAGTAAAGCGTCGTAAGAAAAAAAATCACTAATTCTATAGACATATATCTTTAAAAGCATGATTTCAATTTCTATGAAAAGGAAATAAAAATAGAAGAAGAAAGTTTACACAAGAAATTGTATGAACGTATATTGTTTGTGAAAAGATATATAGACGACTAATCAAAATTTAAGAGTAAGACAAAGACAATGTGACAAACAGTTAACACGATTGTTCTTTTACGGTAATACAAATAATTTACATATTATATTTTATAGTTTCATAAATTAAAAAAGCTATCATGGTATTTTCAGTTATCAAAATTGAAACATAACACCGAAGAAGTGGAGTAGTACTTAAAGGAACTCAATTGTTCAAGGTCAAAGCTTAAAAGAAAGCCCTTAAAGACACGAACTCTACTTTGTTCAACTTAGATCAACTTACGCTGCAAGGCAAAAGTCATAATTAGGTTACTCATAACCACATTGCTTGACGACAAAGTTTGATTTGTTTTCCTTTTCTGTAACAATTTGATATGGTGCGATGTTACTATTTACCTTTAAACGCAAAAAAACTATCATGATTCGCATTGGATCGTTCACTTAAAAGATTATTGTCGTTCAAAAGAAGCTCATCATGTTGATACCAATTTTTATATTAGCATGCTGAATTTATAAGTGGTTTTCTTTATCATTGCATGCTGATTAAAACTGTAAATATAAATAATAATTTTTAAAATATAATTATATTTCGGCTATTCTGTTATCTATTCGATTTTGGGTTTGGTTCGGATTTTCAGGTTTAAAGAGGTAGGACCCATTCGAATATTTATATTGGTTCGGTTCGGGTTCGAATCTTATATTTCGGTTCGGATTCAGTTCGGGTCTTCGGATTCAAGTAAAATACCCAGGCCTAAATGAATCAACTGTTCAATAGCAGCAAGAAAAGGTAGGAGTAACTTCAAAAATAAAATTGGATAACAATACTTGTAAATGCTATATCCAAAAAAAGAAAAGTAAAAAAAAACTTTGTAATCGGCCTTTTAGCCCAAGAAAAAAGAGACGAATTAATTTGGTTGGGCACAAATATAATCTTGATATTTATGAATCCGAGTTTGGGATACTAATGGGCTGTAGTTATCTAATTATGGGCCTTTTGAAATATATCTTTCTTTCTTTTCATTTTGATAACAGCACGAATCGGGAAACCCCACGAAAAACCCTAAAACAAGATCGAAGCAGAAAGAGCGCTTTGTTTCCTACGAAATCTTTATTCGATAACTCATGGCTGTAAGTTTCGATCCCATTCATCCTCCCCCACGCTAATTCTAGCTTTGATTCTTTATTGCTTTTTTGTTGTTGTTGTGCTCAATATTAGAATTCTACTTGTTATGCAGTATTAGAGCTCGCAAAAGCTGCAAAATTTGGTGTTTTGAGCTCTGCCAGCGAGATTTTTCTGTGATTACTATCATTTTCCTTTTCGATTTATCTGATTATGAAAGTATCTACGAAACAGGATTGATGGTGTGGTTTTAGTGGATATGATTGCGAAATTGTTAGCGTTTTCATACTTTTTTATGAAGCATAGTTTGCAATGGATCCAATATTATACCCTCTTCTTTTATGTTTGCTATTGTAGTATTGGATGTAGTTAAGAGTATATTCACTATATAATTTCATTCGATTTTAATCGCATTCCGTAAGAAATTTTCATCCTTTACTAAAATGCACTCTGAGCTCCTTCAAGCAAACGTTTGATAATCCACCTTTGTATGTGTTTTGACAGACTATACCAGTAAACCCGAAACCATTCTTGAACAACTTGACCGGCAAGACAGTTATCGTCAAGCTCAAATGGGGAATGGAATACAAAGGTACTATCTAATTTTCTTTCGTGTGTTGAAATTTTACATCTTGATAACCAAAGCTTATATTTTATTGACTTCCCTTAATCTGTCGTTGCTTTCACAGGTTTCCTTGCTTCTGTTGACTCCTACATGAACTTGCAGGTGCGGTCTTTGCTTCTATGTTCAATTCGAGAATGCTCTAGTTATTTAATATCTTTTCATTTGACTTTTAAACATAGATTTATGTTATATCTGTCTTCTGCTTAATAGTTTTAAAAGAAATGCGGATTATAAAAATCGTTATATGTATACAGATACCTATATCTTCATCATTGTAGACATTGAGATTTTCTATTCTGTTATGCAGCTGGGAAACACTGAGGAATACATTGATGGGCAATTGACAGGAAATCTTGGAGAGATCTTGATCAGGTACTATATTAAATTACTGTCTTGCTAGATTCTCAAAATTTTACCATTGCATTGTTGTCTCCTTACAATTCAGTTCATGTTGTAAACACAAGGAAGTGTCATTAGTTTTAGGATTGGACTTAGCCATTAACTAGACCACACATTCACCATCTTTATGTCTGTTAGTTTTGGAATCATTAAACAATAATTATCCTTGATTCCACGTGCACACAGATGCAACAATGTTTTGTATATCCGAGGAGTACCAGAAGATGAAGAGCTTGAAGATGCTGAACAAGACTAACCTGTACTGAGGACTTAGAAATCGCCGGTCTGTGTTTGAATCTCGTATTCTATGAGCATTTTAACTCAATTTGTAAAAGATTTCTGCATGATGCCCTTGAATCTTTTGAGTTTGTTGATACCTTAATAGTAACAAGCTGTTTAGTTTTATGAGAAACCAAACTTCTTGCCGGTTTTTTTGTCATTCAAATTGAAAAGCATGCCATTCTCCAACCATCTCTATTAGCCTCAATTTACGGCCCAAAATAAATGCGATTACAATATTCAAAGAATTTTTCCGCCATATGATAGAAATAATTATAATATTTATGGATTATTATTTTGATTATATTGGGAGATTTCTATATTAGAAATTCAAATTTCCATTTACTTATTATTTCAAAAAAATGTCAAGATAAAATATAATGTCTGAAGTCAATTATTTTTTTCTTTCTATCTCTTAATTTCAAACACGGGTTGTTGAAAAAAATACGGTTCAACGTTAATTTAATGATTCCAAGACAATGGCCCTGTTCGTTTCGTGGTCGCTAGCGACCGCGACCAGCGACTGCGATCAGCGACCGCGATCAGATTTTTGGTTTGTTGTTCGTTTGTCAGTCGCTGCGACCAGTCGCTGCGACTAGTCGCTGTGTTGTTCGTTTCACAGTCGCAGCGACCAGCGACTACTTTTAAAATTTATTTTATAAAATTTATTACAAAATTTATATATATTCATAAAATATTAAAAAATATACATATATTAAATAATAAAATACTATTATTTATTTATAATAAAATTCGAAATTTTATAAAAAATAAAATAAAAAATATTATCACATTTATTATGTATTAGAAATATATATTTATATAAAATTAAAATTTAACTTTTTTCAATATTTATAATTTATTTTATTCTATATGAATATATGAATTTCAATCATTATACTTATATATTTTTATTTTTATTAGGTTAATTTAAATTTTGTAAATTTTTTTTTTTTTTTAATTAATTATTTTTTTGGTCGCTGGTGTTGTTCGTTTCGTGGTCGCTGGTCGCTGCGACTGATCGCAGCGACCGGTCGCTAAATTTTTTAGCGACTTAAAATTTGAGTCGCTGGTCGCTAGCGACTGGTCGCTGCGACCGGTCGCTGAACCAGCGACCACGAAACGAACAACTTTTGGTCGCGGTCGCTGGTCGCAGTCGCTGGCGACTGCCAAACGAACATGGCCAATATCTCTTAAATTATTTTGTTCCATTGTGACGTTGACAAAACTGAAATCAATTATTCAATGTCCACTTAATTTTATTCATGTAACATCATCATCTTTGTCGACTAATAAATTCTACACTTTTCTATTTCGTCAACGAATAATACATTACGCTATTCATATTTTCACATAAATAAATAGCGTTTAACCAAGTAAAAGAATACGAATTACATGTTCTAAAAAGGTAATTTCTCGTTTTTTCTCAAAAATTACATCAAATATGGTAGATTAATTATTATACTAAATTAATATAATTCAGAAAATATTAGATTAAAAAATATGAGGTGGAGAAAAAAAACACAGAAGAGAAAAAGAGGTAGTTCAGTTGAAAGAGGAAAGAAACATGTTGGGTGTTATAGTTGGAAAGTTAATTAGTGCACCTACTTATTTTTGGCACGCGTCAATGTTAGTCACATCACGTGCTTAATTAATCATACCTACGTATCCACCAAACTCTTTTCATTTTTTTTGCTTACAATTTAATTACTAATATTTTCAACCACCAAAAAGCACTTCCGAATCTACCAGAAGGTTTCCTCAATTGTCTTTTTCTCTTCTTCATCATACACATCATTTTTTCTATCAGTTATATTGACTCTTTACATCCAAAGCACCACGACATTTCACCTTTTTTTGCACCTTCACTTGTTGCCCAATTTTTTTTTTTGTTTATTATTTACAATGGCATATTTTATCAAGAAAAGAATAAACCTTTAATGTCGTAAACAAAATCTTTAACGTTTTTACTTACTTTTATATGCATGCATAGGCCATAGCATATGTATTTAGTTTTGAAGATACAAAGCTATAACTTAAATTAGCAAATTACGTGACTATGTTTCTGATTTATAGCATGTTATTTCAGTTTCATACGATACAAACACTGTTTTTCTACTAAAGAAAAATTAATATAAATCACTATTCAAATTTTATGTCGAAAAATAACTTTTACCAAATGGTTAATACCTATGTATGTAGCTTTTTTCATCGGAATTTGACTTCAAGCATATTTGAAGCATATTTGTTAAGAGGATTTAGAGTTTGACATCAGTTATGGAGAAAATCTATAGTAGTTAAATAACCTTCAAGGCATATAACTCTATATAACTTATGGAATAGTATTAAGTCCCAAAATGGGGACTTTTGATTCAAAGTCTTGCAACTATACACAAATGATTCATATCAAAGATACTGACTTTCGTATATAACATAATAGTTCACAAATACCCCAATTCACATCTTATGCATTTTTTCTATTGGTGGGGGCCAAGAGTTGAAAAAATAGAGTTGTCAAAATATATGAAAAGAAACTAAAAATGTAAAAAAAAAAAAAAAAACTTCTTGCGATCACAAACTTGATGATCATCATGATGTGGCATCATTTCTGGTGCCGTATATATAAATAATATTAGTACACAATGAGTGTCGGGGCTTCAACAGATTCGTTACCATACATCTCTTAAATATCTTCCACTCATTTGCAGATTCTTCACAAACCCTTCTGCTTTTGTTGAATCCATTGATCCCTGAAAACAAGCAAGAGGTAAAGTATAACACATTAGAGTTGGTTTAGGATTTGGACAATGATACTGTGAGATTGTTATCACAACCAGACATGTGTTTGGGTCTAACACATACCTGTTCTTGAGCTATTGTGTGGAGGGACCTGTGAACGTCCCTTGCCATGCCTTTAGCGTCACCACAAACATATACATAAGCTCCTTGAGAGATCATGTTCCAGATATCAGAAGCCTGCATTGCAAAAAAATTGTCAGCTTAAGATTCTGGAGCTGAATCTATATGAAGATCTGAGTTTTGGGTTACTATAAGCTCATACCTTGTCCATCATCTTGTGTTGTACGTATTCTTTGGTGGGTCCTTCACGAGAGAAGGCGACGCTTAGCTCTGAGAGTGCACCGCGCTCAAGAAATTGCTTGATCTCTTCCTCATAGATGAAATCCTGAAAATGTGAGAGGACATGAGAAACTGAACAAATCAATGATGAGTGGTTTGAATTCTGAGAAATGGCTGTATTACCATTCTACGGTTTCTGCATCCAAAGAACAAAACTGAGGGTCCAAGCTCGACACCAGATTCTACCAGCGCAAGTCTTTCCTGAAGGAAACCTCTGAATGGAGCCAATCCAGTTCCTGGACCGATCATGATGATTGGAACCTTAGAATCAGCAGGAAGTTTGAAGTTGGATTGCCTCACAAATATTGGCGCCGAGCAACAGTTTTCACTCTTCTCATAAGGCACAGCATTCTGTGATTACCACAGAAAAAATGACGCACACATTACGTCGTATAGCTTGCATGTTTCGATAAGAAATTATAGAAACAACAAAAAGATTACAACGCAAAAAGCTTGCAGGAAGCTGACAGATTTAGGGGTTCTTTTTACCTTCATCCAAGTCGAACACACTCCTTTGTGAATTCTGCCGGTTGGCATCTTCTCATGAACGAGTGCACACGTGACATGAATTCTAGTTTCAGCAATCCTATACAAGTAAACAAGAAAATGTTTAATTCACTAAAAACAGAAGATAAGTCCCAAGCAAACAACTTAGATTAAAAAAATCATGCAACTGAAAAGTACTCACTTGGGAGATGACGATATCGAATAGAACCTCGGCTGCAACCTTGGAGCAACTGCAGCGAAGAAAACACCAAGAGGGGGCTTGGCTGAAGGAAACTCTGCCATCACCTCGAGTAGACTTCTTTGACTCTCTACTACCCACTTTGAGTATTCATCCTATTGTTGGAAGGACACAAAATACACATTGTCAGATAACATACTACAAAAAAGGAAGAAGATCAATCATATAAAGTTCATCCTCACCTTTCCAGCAGGTGAAGCAAGGTGTTTTAATCGCTCTGCTTCGGTAGGATCAGATGCATGAGCAGCCAGAGCAACTAAAGCGGACTGCAAGAAAACAATTGAGATCAAATCTCAGTATAGGCAAACGTACTTATAACCAGTCCAATCTTAAATGAATCCAACCAACCTTTTTAGGAGAACTCAATAGACATGCATATCGTGTAAGTGCTGTTCTCAAGTTGCAAGGTGGGAATGGAGGAGGAAGCGAGCTACTAATTGGTGTGCCGTCTTCTTTGTCAGCGTGAAGTGAGAAATAAGTATCAGGTGATATATCCAACAACCTAAGCGCTTCTTCTACAGTTTCACTTAAGTTATCACAAAGTACACCGACATGATCTCCAGTTTCATACCTGAAAGACAAGATATAAAACATACGTTTAGTATAATTTCAAGAAACCTGAGATTCTATAGACATTCTTAAATAGCAGTAAAACTCACGTAAGTCCACTTCCGGCAATGTCAAACTCCAAATGGGTGCAAGAACGATCAGACTCAGGAGTATGAAGCTCTCTTTTAACAGCAACACTTGCCCTTTAAATCCCAAAAAACAAAGAAAGGTTAGGTAACCTAACAAGGCAAGATTATATGGGAAAAAGAAAAGAAGCGGCCTGCTTGCGCACTTGTAAGGATGTTGAGCATCAAAGACGGTGTGACCATTCCCATTGGCCAAGTTCTTCTCATTCAATTCGTCAGAGTCCAAAATAGAAACTCTGTATTCTAACACAGCTGCAGTGTATGGTGTGGCAACAGCTGTATCACCTTCTTCTCTCAACAATCCATCAAGCTCAGGCCACAATGCTTCTCGCCTGCAAAAAAAGAAGCAAATTTAGCCCCCAAAAGAAAAACAAAAAAGCAAATGTCCAAAGCAGCAATGCACATAGAAGCCAAGAGAAGAGGGAAAACAGTAGAATACCAAGCGGTGAAGTCATCTTCAATACATTGGTCATCATCTCCAAGACCAACAGGTACAAGACGCTGTGCACCTGAACATAGCACTCATGAAGTTAGAAAACAATACAGACTAATATACAAAACATCAAGACCAGAGTAAAGAACCAAGATGAATGATGATATAAAGAAACAAACAAACCTTGTTCGACAAGGATGTCATCTACAACTTTGGCAACCTGCAACCCAAATTACAAAACAAATTCGAATATTAGCTCGGTCCAACCGGAATAGTCACATTAGAAAAATCGTTTAAAATAAATGAATAAATAAAGTTATCATTATTAAACCTTATTAAAATGTTCATATTGTCTGTTTCCTAATCCAAACACTCCATACTTCAAGTTCTTGAGCCATTCTCCTCTGTCATCCCCCTGTAAACACATGTCACAACTTGAGAAACAAGAAAACAAAAACACACGTTACAATCACTAATTTGAGTCAAGCAATTTACCTCAGTGAACCATTTGTAGAATCTCGCTGCATTGTCTGTAGGTTCACCATCTCCGTATCTAACATCCAGATTGTTAAAAAACCAGATCAGCTACAAATCACAAAGCAAAGATAAAAGAGTAGTTCTCAAATACAAGATCATCAGCTATAATACTAACGTGGCTAAGAAGAATAAAGCCACATCCTCTTTCTTCAATTTCTCCTCGTACTCCTCATCATCAGCAGCGTAATCGTCCTGTATAACAAATGAATCAAAACCAGATTTTGCAGTAATTATAAAGCATAAACCTTTTAATAAAAAGTTAGATGGAGAATATACCAAATCAACGATTTTGAATCTGGTCTTCTCGTATCTTACTTTAGCTTCGTCTCCTAAAGCCTGTAAATTTCACCAAAAAAATGATTCAATTAAACTTCATCATCTTCAATTTTCGAAATCACAACGGATAAACAAAACGAAAAATCCGCACCTTAGCAAAACCTTCAGCAGTTCCAGTCTGTGTTCCGAAAAAGATCGTAACTTTCTTCCTACCATCATCAATCTCCTCTTCACGAGGCTTGATCACCAAAGGCTTAAGAGGTTCGACGCGTTTCGAATTCCCAGAGCCGGATCTTCGCCAAAGAAGCATAACGATACAACCAATGAGAACAGCTATGGAAGTTGTCACAATCATGGCGAATTGACGATTCTCGATGAGCATAGAGGATAATTCAGCGGCTACCGACTCATAAGCGGAGGCATTCGCAGGGTCAGAGACAACCAAAGGTTCACCTTTGATGATTGCAGACATGAGGTCTATCACGGAGTTAGAAGAAGAAGAGGACATGGCGTTACGTATGTGTAAACGAAGAAGAAGAAGAAAGAAGAGATCTCTCTCTCTCGCTCGCTCTAAATCGGAGGGCGTTTGGTTAGGTGTGGTGTAGGTGAGAGAGAGACTCTTATTGAGAGCGAAAATAAAAATGGAAGAAGAGAGAAAGATTTATAAATATGAGAATTTTTAATTTTTAATTTTTAATTTTTAATTATTTATTATTAATTTTTGTGATTGATTGGGATGGTGAAATTATTACCAGCGCTCACCAAACCAGACCGGTCAAACCGACCTAACGCGTCTAATTTTAACCATGCTTCATTACGTTATGTCTACCCATTAATTTTTTTTTTGACAATTTATTATCACGATTATTATTTTTTGACATATTCATGATTAAAAATAAAAAATTCGGATTAAACTCATGACGCGGACCAAATATTTTCCATAATAATGTTTTTTTTTCGTTCTTATGGTAATAAATCACGTATTTTTCACCTCTTCTCATACATTATTTTCATCATAAAATATATATTAAAAACACCAAAACCCAGCATATTATCTGTTGTTGACTGCTAAAATCAAATGTTCAGCTTCTTCTCAAGCTTTCGATTTCTTATTATTTTAATCCAAATAAATACTCATATATTCGTTGAATAGTTATTCGAAAGATACAGCACCAAAAATCATAAAAGAAATTTGTAAATATGAGTGTTTAAATACGTAAGGACGTAGTCAAGATCGATTTTCTGTGTATTGAGATTTTAAATTGAAGTGACAGAGGCGGAGGTGTTGAATTGAGCAAATATAAATTTGGAGGTTTGGACCCTATTGAATCTCGAGTCGGTCAAGCTTGGTTGGTCAGATTTGGAAGAAACTTTTGTTATTTTTTGTTATTTCAGCAAGCACTTTATTCATTAGATATTATACAATAATATACCCTGACCAAACAAAACTATAGAATAATATACAATGAAGTATTGTAAGAAGTTTCGTAGCGCAGACATGTTGTAGCATGGTCAACCACTTGCATGTCCAAATTGTTCAATGATTTCCATCTATATTTATTGATCGAGCTATTTTAAGTGTAACAATTATCATTTTAGAATTACATTTATATATATATATATATATATACATACATATTATATTTAAGGCTGTAATAATTTTGTAAATGATCAAATGAGTTTATGATGAAATTGACAATCATCGTGTGAATTAAGTTGTTATCAGTGACAAAATTATTTTAATCTAACTTATACCCACATTAAATTAGCACAACTATTTTGTTCCGACAGATCTTTGCAACACTCATTGTGATTATCAATGGCTTTTCATGTCAACATCGTAACACGACCAAAATATATATATATATTTTTTTGTCAAAACACTACCAAAATAAATTATTAAAACTTACAAAAGTATTCAACACATAGAAGAAAGAAATCAAGAAATATGAATAATCAAAGTTTTGACTTATATAAAATATATATATATATATATAAACTATCATATTCTTATAAGTCTATAAAATCTTCTATATAGTTAAATTTAACAGAGCATACATCAAATTAGTTCTTTTATAATCGTAGAATCAGAAAAAATTAAAATATATGATGTTGGGTCGTAACGTCTCATCGGAAAAACATGCAAAAAATGCCTAAACCCCAATAATTCCCTTTACGAAAACAGAATCCCAAAAGAAATCAAAAGTGTGAAATGTGAAAGATATAGATTACGCATCTACACATTTACATACTTCTTAATTAAAACAAACAACCACATTACACATAGAGTGGTGGTTTAATAAATAAATAAATGAATAGACATTGGTTGGACTGTTAATGGCGATAAAAAGCCCACGTGATGGTATTCATTGGTAGCTTTGAAACTCTGCATCTTATGATACAAACACTTCCCACGTGGGCATTACCTTTACCACTTCCTTCTTTCATTTCCCCATCCAATTTTCTATATTATTATATTTAAGAGAATTTACTATTTATTTTTTTAAGTAACTCAAAAATTCTAGATTTTACGGGAAAAGTCTGTCCGCTTTCTACCACTTGACCAGAAACTTCTTACCGTATAATATTTTTCATATACTATATATATTTTATATATTTATTATTATACTATCAACAAAGTGAAGTTTGTATGTCCAAGTAAGTAATCGTATTACTTCGAAATATTTGTATTTTTATTTTTGTTAACAATATATTACAATTGACCGGATCAATAAGCAATTTCTTACATTATGTAGGTAATAAAATTCGATATTTGGATGTGCAAATATATCTATTTTTAGTGGACTTATACCACCTGCCACTAGAGTAAATGCCAACTGTAAATATTTGTACTTTTTAATTGATTGAAAATGACTTTCTTTTTGTCTCATTATAAGTTTAGTTTTTAATATTTATATTTTACAGAATTTTTCCCATCTTTTTGTCTCATTATAAGTTTAGTTTTTAATATTTATATTTTACAGAATTTTTCCCAATGTAGTACTACTTTATTAAAAATTGCTGTATTTGCTGTAGATTCTACACAACCACACAATTTTTAAGAGTTGGGGTCATACAAAAAGAACTAATAAGAGGTGTATGTTGAAATTGAGCCTACCATTTTTGTTTGGACCTTTTTAAAATAAGGCAAATAACTTGGATCACTAGAATAAAAAAGTCGCAAACATTTTTAATTTTCTTGATCCATCCATATGGGGTCGGTTCATTGGGCCTCAACTAAGCCTACTGGGCCTTCATTTTTAAAATAAGTTGGCCTTAGTTTGTAGTTTTCAAATGGGTTGTAAGGACTCACTGAATCTGTGAAAAGTATTTTCCTTGTTACCCGATAAAATTTTGGTTTTAAAATGTGTTATGAAGTGTTTCTTTGTTAAATGATTTAGACATTTATTGTTTACCGGTATTTGATTTCAGGTAATTGTGTAGTCATGCGTGTTTAAATTTAGAGTTTAGAAGGATTGTGTTATGATTAATTGCTCATATTCCAGATAGTCATGTAGTTTCGTATAATATAATTGAGAGAGTTTAAGTTATTGATTAGGAGTTGATAAATCTTTCTTTCTGTGCTCCAATGTCTTTTGCCTTAGGAATTAATAACTCATGAAAAAGCTTAACTTAAATTTTAATTAACTATAATCAAATCTATTAGAAAAGAAATAACTTTTGAGTCTTTCCACACATTTAGAATCTTCTTTGTGATCATCTTTTTTGCAACGTTGTGTGAATGAGTGTGTAATGTATATGTGTCATAATTCGACCGACGTAAATATATTGTTTAGTGTATGAATACCAAAACTTAACCCACTTATGAAATTTTTGACAAAAGTCAAGTGTGCGTATATAACAATTTGATACGACCAAATCACTATCAATTTTGTATTTTAAATTTGGTTGAATTCACATCACTATTCCAAAATATATTAAATACTATTCAAATCACGGCCGATATATGCTTATCAATTTTTTTGAAACTCAAAGACAAAACAATTTATGAAATTGAATGTAAATGAGATTTATATCTTCAAATTGAATGTGAATGATTTATGATTTGTTTATATATTTTGGTAAAGCCATCAGAATTCTGAACAGAGCCTTAAAGGGACCACTTGGAGATGATAACATTAACATTGTTTTAAATTTTAATAGTTTCTTTTATGATCACTTGCCACTTGCCAATCCAAACTATCTAGAGAGTTTTCTTGTATATATATGTAGAATTCTTAGTCATATCCAGCTCGTAACAATGTAGACCATGCACGACGTAGTCCGCATCAAATATTCACAACACCAATATAGTTGATGGTTACATGATGTTCATTAATATTTAATTAAAGTTGTTTTAGTCAAAGTTTAGACCTAATTTGATCGTATATTTCTAAGTTACTACACAATGTCTTGGATCTAAAGCAGTTTGAGATGTATATTCGTAATGATAAATAAAGACAAATGATTATACACCAATAAATATTTTGATATATATATTATCATTATGTACGCTAATTTTTGCAATCGTAACATTGTTCTGCACGGTCGTTCTCTCCTTTGAAACCGAAGTTTAGCCAATGTCCCGTTCCACGCACACGCGCGTATTATTCAATCAATGTGACTTGCCAATCTGTATCTAACACGTGTCCTTTTGCAACATGATTATTCACAAATACAAACAATTCAGATAAGATTACTCTCACGTTATATTCCATCATCTGTTATTTTGTTATGATTGACTTTCTTTCCTTTTTTTTTTCTTTTGATATTATGTTTTATATGGGAATACATTTTATAGTATATAAAAAAATTCTGTATCGAAATTATAACATCCTATTTGAAGAAATATAGTGGTGCAAGAACATCTTTTTGGTAAATCCTAAAAGAACTCCATGGTTAAATATGTTTCAGCTCGAAAATTTTTAGGATAAATGATATATCAAAAATAATTTTTTAAATAATGTGAATAAAGACAAAACACAAACAAAAACCATATAGTGATTTGTAAGGTTAGTAAACAAATCACTAAAACCTCTAAAAATAACATACTAATTGTTAGAAAAAAAGTAGATTCACGAACCTGAGAAATAACGTGAAACATTAAAAATAGCGGTTGAAACGTTAAAAAACAACGGTAGTAAATTATGTCATTTTTCTACAAGAGAAATTTGTCAATGTTACAAATGTTTATAAATATAATAAGTTTTTAATCCAAATTTGTAAAAGACAGTTAGACCAATTAATTAATTACCATGTAGGAAAACAGTGATTAATATTATTGGTACTTTTTTGGGTCTAGAGTTACTAATTAATCTTTAAATATCGTATTAAAATAGAAATTAAATAACTCTAAGAGGAAAGAAGCAAAAAAAAAGGTTAAAAATAAAATTAATAATAAAAATATAAACTTTTTTACCCTTTTTTGGCCTCTCTTCATCTCTCTATAGGCCTCTCTTCCATATTCTCTCTCTCTCCCTGTCTCCTTCAGCTCAGCGACTCTCTCTATCTATCTATCTCTCTATCTCTCTATCTCTCTGTTGCTCAGCGACTCTCTCTCTCTTCTCTGGTATCTCCGTTCTCCGGCAATTTCTTCGAAGAGGGAGAGAGGAAAAGCGTTCGATTGCTCTCTCTTCGATGGATAAAGCTGCCCTTATTGGGTACGCTTCTTGTCTTTTCTTTTCTTCTTTTTCCCGATCTCTCTCTCTTTCTCTCTGTCTAATCTTACTTTCTCTGTTTTATTATCGCACCCATAAGTTTTTATTTTTTTTATTGTTTACCTAATATTTTCTCTTGTTTTCTTAACATCGCAGGGTTTGAAGATTCTGAGTAGTGATTATGTTACGATAATAGGGTTTGATTGGTTTCTCTACACTTCTCTCGCTCATGGATTCTTCTCTTGATGGTATTTTTACTCTCTGTTTTTAGATTTCTGGGTTTCATTCGTTGCTTAAGATTTATCGAAATCTGTGTCACTTTGTTTTTCCCTATGTAATGTTCAAATTCCCTGGTTTTCTTACAAATAAACTCATATTTTTACTTGTTTTTGTTTTTAGCTGATGATGAATGAAGCTTTGGATGCTGATTTTGAAATGTTCAAATTGTGTGTTTATTATATTCTATTGTTTTGAAAGTGGGAGACTTTATTTTCTGTTATGCTCTTGAATATGACTGTAGTATACTTTTTTTATTTTACTAATTTGCTACTGATCTTGGACTACTGTGTTCTTAAATCTTTTGTCTATTTTTGTTGAAAGTTTATGTTTTCTAATTGGTGATTCTGATGGTGGGTCTTCACTTTTCTGGTTGATTGGCTCCAACTTCATATTCTGTGTTTTTTGTCCACTATCATTGGTTAGATGAAATGGTTTTTTATTTTATTTTATAATTTTAATCGTGCGTCAAAAGACCTAATGACTTTCGCTCTGTATATAGATAGAATAAGATTCCGTGATTTGATAAATGTGGTTATAATTTCTGAAAGAATCATGCTTTGATTCTATACTCAAGACTTTTTCTTTGATGGCTGATCATTCTCTGCTTTGGATCTTAGCCCATCTTCAGTCGCATTCTAAAGAATATGTTTTTTACTTTGTATGTTCTTTGTTTTCTCTCTGCCTCCTTGATGTCGCGGTCTGGTTGATCCACTCTTATCAGCATTGTTGTCCTTTGGTGGTAGTTGAAGTTTCTTTGTTTATAAATGAATGAACCTTTAGAGTTGTCAAAAATCTACATTGTTCTCTGTTACTTTCACTCTTGAGTCCCATTCTTTTCTTCTATATACAGGAGCTGCTGGTGACTCATCGAAATGCAGTGAAATGAGTGTTGATGAGAAGAGACAGCTTGTTTATGAACTGTCCAAGCAATCACATCTAGCTTCTGAAGTCTTGCAGGCATGGAGCCGCCAAGAGATTTTACAAATCTAATGCGCAGAAATGGGAAAAGAACGAAAATATACTGGCTTGACCAAAGTCAAAATCATAGAGACCCTTTTGAAAATTGTAAATGAGAAAAACTCTGGAGAGTGTGAAGGGAAGAAGAGAGATTCGGATTGTTTGCCTATTCAGAGAAACTCTAAGAGACAAAGGAAGGTCGATAATCCTTCTCGTTATGTGATTCCAGAAAGCAACAATGTAACAAGCACCAATGGCTCAGGGAGCTCCAACTTAGTTAATACCAAAGGTAAAAAAATCTTTTTTTTGGTTCAGAGTTATCAGCTTTTTGGTGCATGCTAACCCGAAATAGAATTTGGTCAGGTGAGAGTACTATCTACTGCAACAATTTGGCTTGCCGTGCAGTATTGAGACAGGAAGACTCGTTTTGCAGAAGGTGTTCCTGTTGCATCTGTCGTAAGTACGATGATAACAAAGATCCTAGTCTCTGGTTAACTTGTAGCTCAGATCCTCCATTTGAAGGTGCTTCTTGTGGTTTCTCTTGCCATCTTGAATGTGCTTTCAAGGTTGAAAAATTTGGTCTTGCAAAAGAGAAGAAAAGTGAGGGATGCTGCTTCTATTGTGTCTCTTGCGGGAAAACAAACAGTTTGCTTGAATGTTGGAAGAAGCAAATGACAATTGCTAAAGAAACCAGAAGGGTAGATGTACTTTGTTACCGTCTTTTCTTAGTCCAGAAACTCTTGAAGGGCTCGACTGAATACCCAAATCTGTGTGAGGTTGTGGATGAAGCTGTGAAGTGTCTTGAAGCTGATGTGGGTCCTCTCACTGGTCTCCCTATGAAAATGGGTAGAGGAATTGTAAACAGGCTTCAATCAGGACCCAGTGTTCAGAAACTTTGCTCTTCTGCTCTTGAAACTCTTGAAACTATAAACACTACACCTGAAGTTGCTACATTGCCTTCACCTCGGGACACCAAAATGCAGCAAGGTCAGAATTTATCTACTCTTCAATATGATAGAGTAGCACGTTAAGTATGTTCAATAATGTTGATTCTCTGATTTCGTTTCGTAGACTGTTCTTATGTATTGAGCAATGAGATATCTGCAGATACATCGACCACAGGACCAACCAAGATCAGGTTTGAGGATGTTAATGCGACTTCGCTCACAGTGGTTCTCGCCTCTAATGAACTCTCCTCACCTGAAAACATCGTTCATTACAGTATTTGGCATCGAAAGGTCTCGGAGAATGATTACCCGGAGAAATCGACTTGCACATTGTTTACTCCTAAGACAAGATTTGTTGTCTCTGGATTAGCTCCAGCTTCTGAGTATTGCTTCAAAGTTGTGTCCTATAGCGGAACCAGAGAACTGAGTATCGACGAAATCAATGTTTTGAACCGAAACGCTGAAGAAGGAGCGAATTGCTCTTCAGCAGTTGAAAGAAGTGAAAGTCCTCTCACAAATTGCAGCACATTGTCTTCTACTCCTTCCTCTGTTGAAGCTGAATCTAACAACGATTACATCGTCCCGAACAAACCATCGAAGAAGCACGACAACGAGTCTCCTTCCCTTGACAAAAAAGCTGTGAAAAGAGTAAAGAGGACAACAGAATTAGACATTACTCGGATTGAGAAAAACGTTGAACAGATTGTGTTATTGGAAGAGGAAGATGAAGAGGAAGAAGCTGTTCCGGATAAGAACGGATCAGGATCAGGATCTGAAACTCCAGTCCCGACTACTACAACAGATGCTGTAATCAATCGAAACAATTCAGATGCAAGTTTGCCAATTACTCCCTTCAGGTCAGACGAAATCAAAAACCGTCAAGCTAGAAACGAGAAATCAGTTAAAGACAACGGTAATAACGGTGATCACTCAGCAAACGGAGGATCAGAAAGTGGATTAGAGCATTGTGTGAAGATCATAAGACAACTCGAATGTTCAGGACACATAGACAAGAAATTCAGACAAAAGTTTCTGACTTGGTATAGCATAAGAGCCACGCCACAAGAGATTAGGGTTGTGAAGATTTTCATTGAAACATTTACTGATGATCTAACTGCTTTAGCTGAGCAGCTCATTGATACTTTTAACGATCGCGTTTCAATCAAGCGTTCTGCGATTGGTGGTGGTGGTGCGTCTGCGGTTGTTCCATCTGGATTCTGTATGAAGTTGTGGCATTAGAAATGAAGAGATTTGGATTAAATCGGTATTATTTTCTGTTTTAAAAAAAAAAAATCGAAAATTTTACTCTAATTATTATTATTATTATTATTATGAAATTTGCATTATTGGAACATTTCCATGCAAGAACAGTAGTAGTGGCTGGTATCGAATAGTTTGTTTTGTCGGATTTTATTTATTTTAATGGATTTGATTCCATTATTAGTGCTAAACTAAATTATTATCCGTTGACTTTTTAGATTATGTTGTTTTATAGTAATATACAAGTTTGTTTATGAAAATCATGATTTTTCTGCATATCAAGATTTAATTAAATTTCTAAATAAGAATCTGATTTAGTAATGGGAGTCGGAAATTAAAATAAACAAATGTAGCAAAGTATTACGTCATCAATTATCGACGTCATCATCATGAGTCATCACATCAAAGGCCAACTACTTCACTTTTTTAATTGTTAAGAACTGAACTATTAAGTAACTATAAAGTTATGTAGTAATTATGTAATACCTACATATTCCCTATTTTAAAGCTTGATATTAAAATTGATGAGTTATTCACGGTTAAAATGATTCAATTAATGATTTGGCATTCCTCAACGTCAACGTACTCCGGAGTATGTATTGAGTACATTTGAATGATTCTAAACCGAAACATATGCAACCAAGTCAGTGATTCATAAATGCTATCAATTTTTTGATGAGTCTTATTCAAAAGATATGGAATCATCGCGCAACCACAATACATCTATCGAACAAAACGCAAAAACATTCATACTCAGGCACTCATGCTTGAACTTTAGAACAGTAATTGATCTCTCCAACAATGTCTACTGACCATAAAATTCTTCATACTCTCTTTTCTGATCTGTATCAACCTCTGGAAAATATTACATAAATCTGTCTTCGGTCTTCTATTAACGAAAAACAAAACAAAACAATCTATATCAGTCAGAGATGGGATAATTCAGTATCTTCAGAGAGATGATTGGAGAATAGAGAAAATGAAGCAGTGGAATAATATCCACTTTGGACATCGACCAATTACATGGACCGGTCTTTTTTCTTACAAGAGAAAGCTCGAGCTATATTTTGTCTTTTTGTTGGGCAATTTTAATTTGGATTATGAGAGAGTAGTAGTGATCCAATCTTTTTTTTTAGAATTGCTTAGGTATGGGCCTTACAGCCCAATAAGATCTACTGGCTCTTGACTATGATCGGTGTCCATTAAATATTGAGAACTTGAAATTGTCTTCCTCAATTGTTCATAATTTAAAACGTTGTTTTTTTTTTCTTTTTCTTTTTTTTTGGGTATAAAATTAAAACGTTGTTTTATTGACTTAGCAGAGTTAGTACATATACTATTTACAACAACAAAAAAGAAGAGAAAAAAGATGAAATTATGATACCAAGTTTCGTAATTGGTGTACCATAAATAGAGAAGTGAACACATAATATATATATATATATATATCTTTTCACCAACTCATGGGATATAAAAGCAAAAGAAGAAGAAGAAAGCTGGTTCATTGAATGGTGTGGAAAATAGACAAAAGCATGTTACGATTATTCCTCTCTTAGGAACCTTTAGATAATATTTTGTAATTTTAGACACCCTTTATTAAGAACAACAAGAAACAAAACTATTATAAAAATGATAAAATAAAACTCAACCAATAGTTATTTTCAAAAAGTAGGAAGAGGACAGAACAGGACCATGTTTGATCATAATCGAAGAATCCAACCACAAAACAGTTTTCTCAGCATGCTTCACAATCCACTATTCTTAATTTCGGTGCCACTAAATGTCTATGAAGTTGATATAATATTGATAAAATTTGTAATTTCTGTTTTCAATTTTTGGAGGGGCATTTCATTAATATGTTTCTGAAGTTTCAACTTTTTTTTTATAACAATTGGATAAAGAACATTCCACATAACCTAAAACCCATTTTTCAAAATTCTCATTTAATCTACTAAATATAGTAATTTGAATCGGATCATTCTAACCACTAAACTGAAAATAACTCGGTGAACTTCCAAAGCAAAAGCCAATAAACTTAAAACCTTAGGCCAAACAATTCTGGTTACTACGTACTTAATACTTACACTTACACATAATTGATAATTACGAGATAGTCAAGATTTAATATTTTTGATTCAAACAGAATATTATGAAAATACTAAAATCAAAATATTATTGTTATATGTTTGCGGCGATTTACTAAATAACTTAGTTATGTATTAAATTCGAATTAGGTACACTTTTGATAGCAAATAAAATTTATTTGTGGTCAATGCAAAAACCTATAATATCTTCATGTACGATGAAGAAAATCATAAGCATACCAAATTTTGTTTCAATTTACGCACCAAAAAAAATACTAGCATAAAAACAAAAATCATGAGAAAATCTTTAAAAGATTCTATCGAATAGTAATAACTCACTATTTGATAAATTGATGAGTTTCCAAATCACCAGGGGTCATATTACCGTTTCTCTCAAAGCAAAATCGTTAGTTAATATTTTAAGAAATAAGATATTAGATTTAAATCATTTAGTGCGTTTAATCATTTTCACTACTACGATTTGGTTTCTTTTATGTATAAATTTTCAATATTTTAATTAATTTCTCATGAAATTTATAAAATCCAACGAAGATAACAACAAAGATAAAAAGTGGTAAAGACAATTAAATTTGTTATAAAATTGAAAAAGATTATATGTATGCCTATTCTCAATTGAATCCATCTCACTAAACATTATAATTAAATACTACTATTACAATTTCCGTGATAGTACGGATTAAGCTTTATTACATGTAAACATATACTTCTTTATCAAATATGTGTCCGAAGAATCTCTACAAAGTTTTATCTTTATCTACTCTAAAATTTATATATATTTTCCAACTAATAACTCACTATCGGAATTTATTTTTGAATGATTGATTATTCGTTTTCTTTCGTCTTCGACTAAGTGACTGAACTTTAAGTACACATAATTTCCCAAAAAATCGTGTGTAGTAAACCTCAATATTTAGTCAATCCAATAATCCATAAAATAATTAACGATTGACAATTGGATCGTAACTATACTCCAAATTGTAACGTGTAAACTCAAGAATTTATATATTTTTTCATTTTATATATTGTTTATATCATAAAGTAAACAAGATGATCTAATCAACGTAAAAAACACATAAATGTCTAGATCATGCATCAAGAATTTGCAGAAACATTAATGTCATCATCATATATCTTCAACACTCAATGTTATTTTTATACAAAATTATAAATAGAAAAAGAGACAAAAAATCAAAAATGTTAGGACAAAATGAAAAAATTTCATTATTCAGAAAAAAGGTTTTAATAATTGATGGAATATGAATAGAGAAAGTGGGGTGTAGATAAGCAGATGCAAAAGCATGGCCACCTCATAATTCCAAAAGGAAAACACATGCATGATATCACACTTATCACTAATTATTAAAACTTAATTAACATTAAAAAACTTAATTAATAATTGAATTTGAAAAAGCTGTATATACATTATTACAAGAACAAAAAATAAGTTAGGTTTAGTGATAGTGGCCAATCTGTATAGTAAATGAAGTTGTCCCTTTGTGTCTTTAGCTCTTGTGGATATTATATGTCTATATGAATGTTAGGTCTTTCGCTGTTTTTGCTCGAAATATCTTTAGTTCTTTATCCGTACATACCACATGGACATGTTCACATGTCGATCTTTTGTGAAATTTTCATTGATAAAATCACTTCAATATGTCGTTTATTTATTTATTTTATAAATCAATATATCGTTTTCAAATATGAAAAAATTGTCTAGCTTTATTAG
Source organism: Lepidium didymum (assembly GCA_963920545.1). NCBI lineage: Eukaryota > Viridiplantae > Streptophyta > Magnoliopsida > Brassicales > Brassicaceae > Lepidium > Lepidium didymum. Next base: position 3,680,576 of record OY986980.1, read on the forward strand.
CTAAGCAACCAAGGTCATACTTATTATTTTTTTGAGTTCTAGAAGATCCAACTTCATATTGCAGTGCATCTTTTGGCCTCTCTTTTGTAACATGCCTCATGATCTTACGTTTTAGGCATGTCCCATGTCGATATTTACTTTAAGGTTTCTTGATTTGGTTTTATTCTGTTAAACTAAAATCAGGTTTAGATTATGTATAAATAAAAAAAATAAAAATTGGTTTAGTTTTGATTCCAATTCCGTCTATTTAAATTGATTTCAATCGGTTCAAAACCCTAATTTTGAAGTATATGTGCAAAACCAAACTGGTAGTAAGAATGATTTGAAGCAGAATGTAAATTCATTGATCTTAAGCTCTATTTCCGTTGGAAATTAAGTTAATGTTATTTGGCTTGATGAATATAGAATTATGTCTTAGATTTTATTAAATACTATGAAACAAGAATAATTATCTATTATGTTTTTTAGAGAATTAGTTAGGTTTCGGTAGCAGAAAAAATATTATAATAAAGTTATGCAGAATGCAAGACACGGCATCAGGAAACTTAAAAGCTATTGATTATTTGTTGTTTAGTAATATAAATATAACCAATCTGTGATCTTCAGATTAGGAAGATAAGTACGGACAATTATATATTTTAAGAAATTATTGATTCTTTTATCAAATGATAAAAAAAAACAGAACCATAAGTAACTTGTACAAGTTGATCTCTCTGTAAGAGATTAAAAATTTATGTAATTTTTGTCCATAAGCACATGGTTACGCACATATATGTGTAAAGATATGATCATGTGGCTCCACATGTACTTAAATCGATGTGTGTGTGTTTATTGGCTGACCAAAAGTCAACAAAATGGTCCAATTAATGTCACTAACCCTCTTGGAAATTTAAATTCCACATAATATAATGGATATAAACTCTTAATATTTGTCTTAAAGAGTTTTTGTACGATTCGTACAACAAAAAGCTCATTTTGGCTCAACTAATATCATGTTTTTCAACTTTATATATAAAAAGAAGTTAATATTATGTTGAATTTATTACATGTGTGAAAAGGTTAGGTAGGTAGTTCAGGCTTTTGTATTATTTCGATTTCTACAAGTTTAACTCTTGACTATTTATACAAAGAACGTAACAAAATCTAATCTATAGTATTTTTCTCTAAACAATATTACGAAGATTACGTGATTTTTCTAAAAACACTATCTCAACAAAATATATACATTTAAACCTATTTAATAAATGTTTTTTTACTAAAGATACTTGGTTTATGTTTTTTTTTCATTTCTTTTTTTTTTGAGGTTAAGAAAATATAGAAACATAATGTGAAGAAAATTTTAGTTTGATTTGATTTAGTAGCAGGTAGGGCTGGGCAAAAGGACCGAACCGATCGGTATTAACCGAACCGAACCGGTTAAGCGTGAAATCGGAATTGACCAAAAATTAGCGTAAATCGAACGGTATTAATGTCAATTTCATTTCGGTTCACGGCAAATTCGGTTCGGCATCAATAACCAATATAAACCGAATTAAACCGACTAATTAGAAAATTTAAATTTATCACAATTTGTGTAATCGGGTTTTTGTGGTTTCGGAAACATTTGCACACTTTTGAAACCCGACGAAGGCGATTCCGAGACCCTTCGAACTCCGGCGGTGTATCGGACCTTCCGACCACTGATTCTCGCCGAGCACCGAGAAGTATTAAAGGTTAGTCTTCCACTCTTCATCTTCTTGATTTCCTTCTCTTCTTCTTCACGATTTCCTATTTTCGTCTTCGCGTTTTGCTATTTTTGGTCAAACCCGAATCGAAATGCTTTTTCTGTCCAATTTCATCTTCTCACTGCCATCTCTTCGCTTCTTTTCCTCTAATTTTGGAAGATTTAATCGATTTCTTCAAAAGCCCCAATTTTCAAAACCCTAATTTTTCTAAAACCAAATTTTTGATTCCTCTGCTTATTCCGTCCAATTTCTTCATATCAGTGCCTTCTCTTCGCTTCTTTTCCTCCAATTTTGAAGATTCAATCGATATCCTCAAAAGCCCCAAATTTCGAAACCCTAATTTTCAAAAAATAAATTTTTGATTTCTCTGCTTCCGTGTATCATTTTGTGATGATGTTGAGGCATGATTCTTATTGGCAGATGGTGCTTGATGGGCAAGAGACAGATGACCGAGATGAACACCAAGATGAGCCACCGCGAGCAAAGAGAAAAGTTCTTCCACGGGCTGCGGTATGGTCTCACTTTATTCGACAATCTGTAGATAGAAGCGTGTGCAAGTATTGTGGCATAGAAGTAAGTTCGAACTCGAAAACTGTAGGGACTAGTCCAATGATTAGTCATATCAAGAGATGCAAAATGTTTAAAACTTTCAACGATAAAGACAAACAGAGTGTTTTAGGTGGTGATAGAAATGGTGAAATGCAATCAATTCATTATGATCCATCAGTTTTTAGAAAATCTGTGATTGAAATGGTGGTGGTAAACGAATTGCCATTTTCATTTGTTGAATCTGAGGGTTTCAAAAGATTTTGTAACAATGTTGTGCCATTGTGCAAACTCTTCTCTAGAAGAACAGCATCTAGGGAAGTAGTTGCCACTTATAAGGCCGAGAAAGCTGCATTAAGTAGGATATTTTGTGGGGAAAAGAAAAGGGTTTCTGTCACAACCGATATATGGGTTGCTCCAACAACCTCATACAATTATATGGTTGTGACAGCCCACTGGATTGACGATGCTTGGAAATTACAAAAGAGAATCATTTCTTTTAAACCAATTACGGATCATAAGGGTGAAACAATAGCTAGACATTTGATTGAGTGCTTAGAAGATTGGGGAATTGAGAGAGTATTTACTATAACAGTTGATAATGCTAGGGGAAATGATAAGGCTCTGCGGGTTTTTTGCAATGATTTTGGTATGAAGGGACCTGAGGCCTTAGTTCTCGGTGGAGCATATCTCCACATGAGGTGTTGTGCTCACATACTTAATCTGGTAGTGAGAGATGGTTTGGCAAGGGTATCCGATAGTGTTGTTGCAATCCGGAATGCAGTAAAGTATGTTAGATCATCATACACTAGGCTAAAATCCTTCGAATTAAGGTGTGAGACTGGGAAAGTGTCTAGAGGGAGCTTAGCTTTGGACTGTGTAACTAGGTGGAACTCAACATATTTGATGTTGAGTTCAGCTATTAAACTGCGGGTTGCCTTTGATAAAATGCTTGCTGAGGACAAGCTTTATTGTGAATACTTTGATGAGGAAGAAGAAAGGGGGAAGAAGCGTGTTGGACCTCCATTGGCTGCGGATTGGGATGAGGTCGAGGTGTTAGTAAAGTTTCTGAAAATGTTCTTCAAATGCACCTTGACTTTTTCATCCTCAAAGACTGTCACTTCAACATTGTGCTACAATGAGATAGTGACAATTGAGAGGAATCTGATATCTAGGAGTTCAAATATAGATAGAAACATTAGAGATCAAGCAAATAGTATGAGAGACAAGTTTGATAAGTATTGGGATGGATTGTTAAACATGAACCCGCTTGTCATTATAGCTAGTGTCTTTGATCCCCGCAACAAGATGCAGTTTGCCACACTATGTTTTGAAACCTTATATGGTAAGGACAGTGTTGAGTGTGTACAACTACACTCATTGGTTGGGAATGCTATGAAAAGCCTTTATGAGGAGTACAGTTTGCGGCTTGTTGGTGTTGGTTCTGGTAGAAGAATTGAAACAGGTGGTGGTTCTAGTAATCGAACTGAAGCATTTGAGACAGCTGATCTGTCTGATGATGATGAGGATTATGAGAGCATGGACAGCGTTTACACTCAGCTGGTGAGTGAAAGACGAAATGAAGATCTTGTGACTGAGTTGGAGATATATCTGATGGAAAAAACAGAAACAAAGTTACATAACGCATTGGGGTTACACTACAATGTTCTCGATTGGTGGATGCGTAATAGTGTAAAGTTTCCAATCCTATCAGAGCTAGCTAAGGATGTCCTAGCTATACAAGTGTCCTCTGTGGCATCCGAATCCGCCTTCAGCACTAGTGGTAAGATTCTAGATCCTTACAGGAGTTCTTTAACTCCTTACATGATCGAGGCACTCATTTGCACACAGCAGTGGCTTCGGTGCAACATTGAACAAGCAGCTGATCAAGTTCCAACATTGGTGCAAATGTTGGAAGAAGTGGACTTTTATGATTCACTTGGTAATGTACAAAGCCTTTACTTATTTTCATATTAATCATGTTCAAATAATCTAACCTATCTCTTTTAATTTGCAGATCCTCGAAATGAAGAGGCTCCTGCTCAATCACAGCCAACAGGTTGAGTGTTAACAACTCGGTTAATGCTTTAGTTTGTGTTATGTTTAAGACTTTGAACAAATTATAATTGTTAAGACTTTCTGTTATTGTTAATGAGGTTAAGGCTTTGTGTTATTGTTTTGAATGTTTAAACTTTTACAAATTATTGTGTTGATGTTGAGTTTAAGACTTTCTGCTTCTGTTATTTGTGTTATTGTGTTGTTGTTGAGTATAAGACTTTCTGCTTCTGTCATTTTCGATTGCAGGTTTTGATTTCGGTTAATCGGTAACCGAACTTAACCGATTTAACCGAATGAAATTGAGGTTTCGGTTAAATTCGGTTAACCAAATAGAGTGAACTAACCGAACCGAACCGTTATCTACCGAACCGACCGAACCGAACAATTTAATCGGTTCAATTCGGAATCAACACAACATAACCGAAAAACCGATGACCGAGTATACCGAACCGTACTGAACCGAATTTACCGATTGCCCAGCCCTAGTAGCAGGTGATTTTTAGCTTAGTGACATGTGATAAGTTCACTAAAAGTAAATGTACTTGCACATCTAGGGATTGAATCCTACTATTTATATTATATAGGAACTTAGCTAATGGGTCGGCCAGTTATGGTTCAATGTTTGACAAAGAAAAAAATTTGATTTGGTATCAAAGGAAATATATCATGATAATTGAAACTCTAATTTAGCAAAATGCATTTGTAGTGTATAATATAAGTTTTGGTTGGGTTTGATTTTTCAGAATTTCTTACTTCATTTACTTTGGTCGCATTTAGTTGTAAATTTCAACATCACAGTCTCTTTGGTTGACCGCCCACTTGCTCGTGTGGTTTGACTTTTTACCACACTTGAACGCAATTGTGTACATAAGTTTGAGTCTTTGAGTTAGAAAGTTGAAAAAAAAGAAGAGTACGATTAGAAATAGAAATATAAATGGTAAAAAAAGTTTTATTAGTTGACCGAGAAATTAAATGTAAAAGTGAAAACTAGTAGGCCACATACTTAACAAAATTTACATGTGATATGTTTACTATAATTAAATATTCATTATTGTACCTAATTATTAGCTTTCTTACCGGCTTGATTTGTTAATATTTGTACACACTCTTTTACAACTTTTGTAACAAAATGGTCATAAGAGAGTATCAAATACATGACCTTGTTTCGCAATCTCCAACAACAAAGAAAATATTAGCATTTTTATTTGATTTATTCAAAATTCAAACTATATAGTAACACACCGAATACTATTGGAGAAAGAATTCAGTCAAATGGAAGAAAAAAAAATATCAACCGCATATTATTCTATCGGAATTCAACTTCAGGTAGTTATATAATTTGATTTCATGTTATTATTTATAAGGTGTAGGTTGTTAACCGGATTTTGTCGATATAATTATTATTGTTATTCTGTTCAAATCTCTCTAAAATGTTGTTTTCTATTGGGTTTAGACGTTTCATTAGAATAATAATGATATAAATATCACTTTTGTAGCCGTTAAACTTGGACTCACACAAGTTTGTTATATCTGTAAAACGTATGCGTTTTAGAATGATTAAATCAAACAACATTGTTTATTTACTAGCAGCATGCGATTGCACATAATTAAAATTATATATATTAGATTATAAACCAAAGGAAGATATGTGAATATTCCATCATCTTAATGGAATCCTATTAGACCATATTAATATTTTAAAATGACAAAACAAAAAAAAAGAATAAATAATTATTAGCATATATAAATACATACGTATACGACTTTGTAAAAAAATATAAAAAGAAAAAGAAGATTCATACGTGTAGATGTTATGACTCACCTTCACATATATAAATATATAGAAAAATTTAAAGTAAAACATACATGACATATGCTGTGGTCTTTTCATAAAGCCAAAATACAGGACAAAAGAGTTAAATGTTTTTATAACATTTTCTGTCTAATTATGTCTTTCATTAGCTCATTGAGCCATCTTAATTCTCTATTCTTGGCTTCGTTTTTATCCTTATTTATTAGGTTTTGCTAAGAGAGTTTGAGTTATTTTCTGTCTATATTTTTCGAGATTAAACTTTGTTTTACCATGGATATGGAAAGTATAAATGAGAATATATCTAAACATGGTTGATATAATTGATGAACTTTTATAATAGGAAAAAATAATTATTGATGAATAGGAAGTTACTAATATTCGCATAATTAATCACATGGTTCTCAAATAGAATACGCCATGATGACTGTGAACCTTGATGTGGTCCATTCATAATTTCTACATCTATTGGATTGATACTTGTTTTCATTTGTTTACTATCTTTCGACATAAATAAGCTTGTAAGTTCTTATGCAAAATAAGTTTTAAATGATTTTTTACAAAATGAAATTTGGGTTGCATATGAACCCATAAACTAGCGTAAAGTCAACTAAGGTTTCATGTCGACATAATTTAATTTAAAAAATTCAAAATATTAGTTTTTAGGCCAAACAATTAATAAGTATTTTAATCTCATTAGGGTGAAACTAAATGTTATTGCTAAGGAGGTTTCGATATAATCAGAACATGGTCGGTGTGACTTGATTCGGTACGAGTCTACCACACTGCCAACAGCATGTTTCACTAATCGGTTATTAATAATAAAAATGGTGCTGAAATTCGAATATTCGATATTTCAAAGATATGGTGAAAAAGACTTCTTTGGTTTTTTTACAAAAATTCAGCGAAATAAAATACATAAAAGATGATTTTAAGGTATTTATTTCCACCGATGAATAAAGCAAAAAAAATGTTGGGATTCAAGTGGGATACACACAAAACGATACAGATTTTATCCGAAACAGAGAGCAATAATTTTGTAAGTAGAGAAGTTCACGTGGCAAAGAATGATTGGTAGTTTAAACTTTTATGTAAATTTTGACAGATCCTTAAAGAGCCAATTAGATTCGTCTTCTTATTCGTAACGGTGCCGTTAGATTAGGTTAAGTTCCTTCGTTACCACACTTGCTCTTTCTTCTCACGCCATCCAATGCCCTAATTCACGCCGGCGTTCGAATCTCTTCAAGTGTATACAATATGGGTTCAATAGTACTAAAAAGTAACGGAATCATTATAGACAACACCATACTACTACAATTTTGAAAATTAACTATATATTATAAATACAAACAAAATTTATATGATTTTCTTTACTGATAGGACCGTTGAAAAGAGTTGTCACCTTTTGATATAAGAATTAGTGTAAGTTGATTTATATGATTTACTATTGAACACTATTTTATTTATGCAAGTTGCATCGTTTATATATAATTTTAATAACATTTTTCTGCCTAAAATTAATTGATTTATATTTGTAGACAAGTAAAGCTATCTCAATATCCGCCGACAAAATTACAGAATAAATTACTATTTGCATTAAATAATTACTTTGTTGTATACAACGGCTAAAAAGGATGGATCCAAATTCACCAATGCCAAAAGTTATCCGAACAAATATTATTTTTATTAAATTTTTCATTTGAATAGAGAAAAGTACAACACGAGAGAAATTAAGTGGGAAGAACATATTAAAATTCAGTGGCTTTGGATTTAAGGAATGTCTTTATGAGTAAATGTCCATGTCACTTGACCAATGTGAATTCAGAGAAAATAAATGTAACTTGAAAAATCTTCATAAACAAATGTACAAGTGTTTTTGGAATTTCTTGATTCAAGAGACTGGCTATATATTAACAAAAATAAATTTTAAAAAGAGATTGGCTTTATATTAACAAAAATAAAATTTAAAAAGAGATTGGCTTTATTGAACAATTTAACGTTAATTTATTTCTTTCCCTGAGCAGATATATTAGAAAATTAAAAGACAAGAAACAAAAAAAAATTTGAAGAAGGGAACAAGTAACTAACCTTTGTTGATTATCTCGAGTCCAAGGACGGCATGTGAGGCCGTACATGGTGCAGCATTTTCTGGGTACGTCGAAATTTGTTTACTTTTTGCAAAATAATAATTAAACTAAATAGAAATAACTGAATTTGTTGGCCTATTTTCAGATATTTCAAATATTATCATTTTAAATTATCTTCTAAAATTTCATTATTTTCCCGGAATATTAATGTTTCCATAAGTTTTTATTTTTAGTGTTTGGTGTATGACTTTGTCGTATTTTTTCATTCAATATATATTTTTAGGTGTCGAAACTTTTTGATTTAGATAATATAGCTATTGACTCTTCTATTATGATTCGATTTCTTTTTACTCCATTTATAAAATAAAAAGGAGGTGATTTTGGATTATGAATCGAATTTTATTGATCTAATTATTGAAAATATATATATATATCTTTTAGTGGAAAAGTAATAATTTATCATTTCTAAAACTATTATGTCAGAGACAAAAAAACAAAACAAAATGGGAAGTCGATGATAAAGCCTAATTTTCTTTATTTTTGATTTTTTGTTAAATGACTTTTATTTTGTTTCTTCTTAATGACCGTACGTACTAATATATGATACTTATTCCTGGAATGAATATGTTAAAAATTGGTGTTATGCATCTTTAATTTAGTGGTAAGTGGTAAATCTACTAAAATCAGACGCATTTGTACATTTAGAAATCGAGTTATACTGCTTATATTATGTAGGAACTTAATTAATATACCGGTCAATTGTGACCCAATATTAAAAAAATAATTGGTGATCTATGCTTCCCTTTTCATAGAAGACTTTGAATCGCGATATATTGATATTTTTGGGATTTCATGAATTTTATACTTAATTAATGTGAAAATGTCAAAAGATGTGATGATATCCTTTTTTCCTTTATCTTTGATGATAACATATTCTTAAAAAATGACAAATGCTGAGAATTTCCTCGAAAAAACTATCTATAGTTCTCTTTAGAAAAGCTATAAAACCTTTGAAAGTTTTTATGAAAGCGTAGATGGTTAGCAATCAGTTTAGAGATATAAATTGATTTCAAAATTTTGTTCTCTCAACAACAAAACTTCTCCATATCCAAAACCTAAAACCGTAAATTTTATTTTACTGATGAATACATTTGTCTAACTTTATTGAAAAGTTGCAAATGTTATTTTAATTTTAAAAAACTATAAAATCAGGAAATGTCAACATTAATTAGACAGATTTACAGTGAGTAAAATTTTAGATAAAATTTGTTAATTTTGTTTATTATTCTAAGACCAATCATCTAATATGACAAGCGTGATTGCAAGCTCATAGTCCGTGCATCTTATAGTAATCATTTGAATCAAATAATTTTCACATTAATCACTTACTATAATTTTATTTTAATTTATGGGTTCAATGATTAAATGTGAGGTTAATCAAGATTTTGAAGATTATATAGAGAGAGGCTCAGGAGTTAGACAAATAATCGGCTAATCACGTTGTTACATAATAGAGACACATATTTAAAATTATATATTTATTTATAGATACATCTAATCTATGATGAAGCCAAGCTCTAGGATGAACAAAATATTTTAAAATTTTATTTTTATTTCAATGTAGGGTTGTAATTTAGTGGAAGAGAAATTGAAGTGGAGAATATACCAAGTCAAAATGAAAGACTTTTAACTTAAATGAAAGGGCAACTTTTGAATTGAAATAACATTGTATGGTTGCAAAAATTTTGTAAAGAGGTCAACAAAATGTGTTTTCAGATTTGATAGGACTAGTCTTGTAAATCTATGAAATCTGGCTATTCATTTTTTCCTAAGAGTATGTATATAAATGTACATGTATAAATATTTGTCCTTGGTCTTAATGTACATGTATAAATATTATTATATGTATAGTTACACAATCAGTAAAATTTCTTTCTCTTTTTATATATATGAATGATACGTTTTTTAAATACTCCCTCTGTTCCATAATATTTGATTTTGTAATTTTTTCACACAGATTAAGAAAGCTTTAATGTTCCTTATTTTTAGCTATTTTTCACATAAATAATTGATGTTTTCCAATAACTAGCAATAACACACTATATATTAATTAGGTTTTTTAGAATTCTATAGTCAAAATCAATTATCTATTTTTAAAAGTATTTTGAACGTTTGATTTGTAACAAAATCAATTATATAAACTAATCAAAATTTTTTAAAAATTTAAATTTGGAGCCATTTACGTTAATCAAAACTTAAAATTTTAGATTGGAGCCAAAACCAACATAACTAAACCTTATATTGTTCTTGTATATATATTGACACAATTTTACACCATTACTTAAAATCATCTATGGCTTTTCATAGCTTTGATCTAAATTTATCACCTAAAAATAGTGGAAGACAATTTGTCATTGATTTGAATGAAACTCCACCAAGAAAGTTTATTTCACCAGAGAATCCACTTCATGAATAACAAGAAAATTATTCTCATATAAATTCTGGTATTTTTTATTATTTATTATTACATTTTAAATCTAGACTGTAGTATTTTTATAATGAACGAAAAAATATTCTTATTTATTTAAATTCTGGTATTTGTTTTTATTTAAAATATTCTTATTTATTTAAATTCTGATATTTGTTAATCCTATAAATTTTGAGTTATTTATTTACTTTCTACGTATACGTATATGTATAATGTATGAGTCATTTAAGTCAACGAAATGGTAATATAATATATCTTCTATATATTCTAAATCAAATAATTAAGGGAAAATTTATTCATTGTTAACAAAAATTGTTTACACAAAAACAGTTGAAACACTACCATTTGACAACAAAAAGTTACGTGATATTGTGAAGAATTCAGAAAAAAATTAACTATTTATTACGATCTAATTATTGAAAATAAAAACACTAACATTGATAAGAATGAGATTAAACGTAAGGGAGTTGGAAATGAGGAAGTTCGATTATTGGAGGGACCCATGACAATCAAAAGTCAATTTCTCAGTTTATCTTGAGAGGGAACAAATTAGATAAACACACTTATGAATGATATTTATTCAATTATTATTAACATGTGACATCGTTCCTATTTGCTGACCTTGCCATGAGGCATTCCTTGGAAGGGCCAATTTTCCCCATTATCACCGTTAGGGCCACTACCACTTCCTTATTTTTATTATTCCACATTTCTCAATAACTTCCATTTACTAAAACCCATCCAACTTGATTCCATGTCCTTTCAGAATCCCATCACATATTCTAAACTACATCTTCATTAATTAACCCTAATTTAGTTGAATTATTCAGAATAAAAAAGATAGATTATCAAATAAAAAAGATAGATTATGTAATAGGTGGCAGAGAAAAAAGGAAAAAAAAAAAAATACAGAAGAGGACAGGCTAAGCAGCAAAAGCCGTATGTTGCTTTGTCAAATAATGAATTTAAGACAAGAGGCAAGAAAATTGGAAAAATTAGAAAAATAAAAATATTAAAGACAGGTAAAAAAAAATGGATACTACTTGTTGGGACCCAGAGAAGAACTAAACGGCAGAGAAAATCGTCGTTTTAAGTGGTATAAAAAGAGGAGTCGTATCGGCTCTGCAACAGAACCACCTAATCTCTCCGCTTCTCTCTTTCTCTTTTCTCTTTCGCCGGAATTCGTATGATCGAGTGGAGAGATGTCGAGTCTCGAGGATATCAAAAACGAGACTGTTGATTTGGTATACCATTTTTCTCTCTTTTCTCTCTTTTCTCTGTTTTATCATCATGCCCATAAACTGTTCGATGATTTACTTGAATGAGATTAGATCTGTATACTTGGGGGATTTGAGTGGTTATTATTTACTCTTATTTTGGATTAGAATTTGTCTTTTTGCTGATTATTTTCACTGAAAATGTTGATTTATTCCATATTTAATCCTCGTTTTTATATACCTTTAAATCGTTTGTCTTAGATTATAATTGATTTTGTGATAATGTTGTTTCTGGGTTTCATTCTACATGTAGAGTTTGTTTATGAGAAAAGTAGATCTACACACATGAGATAAAATACAAGAAAAATGGAAAAGAAAAAAAAAGAAAAAAGAGTCTTTTTTTTTTCAGTGGAGCTAGCTACGTCTCAATTAAGTCCAATCTACTTCCACAAACTTCTCTTTTTTTTTTCTAAAATCTATCTGTATAAGTATAATATCTTTATATATATATATATATATGGACAACAAAATCGTAAGAATTAATTCAATAAAGTTTACAAAATAATTATGTTTTTAATCACTGTGTAAACAAAGGATCGGAATTTACTTCTTTTTCTTTTCTTAACTGTACTTTTCCGTGGTACGTTCAACATAAAAAAAAACACATATTTTGTGCAGACGTAACTTTGTGAATATTTTGAGACAATAAATTAGAAATCTTTTTTAAAAGCAACTTTTACTCTTCTTGTACTGTGTATTTTAAGCGACCAATGCCTCGATTTTTACGCCGGTAAGTGAGGGAATCTGGAGGCGCGTGTGATATACGTCGCAATCACATTGGGTCGGTGGTGGTGGTCCCACCTCTTCCCCGCCATATCTATGATCACAAAACTAGTCAACGACTTGTTCAATCTTAGTTGGGAATTTAACTATGGGATCTTATGTAGTAGTTACATGAAGTGAATTAGATATATCGACGGTTAAAAATCATCAAGTTGTCTCTTTTTGAAGATCTAGAACTTATCCTGTATATGTGATTGTCTAAGTTACCTAAGATTGGTTATCTGATCGATTTTGCTCTGATTCTATCAGGAAAAAATTCCTATTGAGGAAGTTTTCCAGCAGCTAAAATGTACCAGGGAAGGATTGACTACGCAGGAAGGGGAAGACAGGCTTCAGATATTTGGCCCCAACAAGCTCGAAGAGAAAAAGGTCTGAATCTTTGCTGCTTTCATATAAAACAACATAGTTTTGTTTGTTACTGATTGATTTGGTACAATGAAAAAATTGCCAGGAAAGCAAACTTCTGAAGTTTTTGGGGTTTATGTGGAATCCTCTTTCATGGGTTATGGAAATGGCTGCAATTATGGCTATTGCTTTAGCCAACGGTGATGGTAGGCCTCCGGATTGGCAGGACTTTGTCGGTATTATCTGTTTGCTGGTTATCAACTCTACCATCAGTTTTATTGAAGAAAACAATGCCGGTAACGCTGCTGCCGCGCTTATGGCTGGTCTTGCTCCTAAAACCAAGGTAGAGATATGATAAGATAATGCTGTGTTGCTGTTTGTACATTACTTTACCGAAACTTCATTCTTGATCTAATGTTTTGGGCTCTTGTTGTGATGTTTCTCTTTTTCAGGTGCTTAGGGATGGAAAATGGAGTGAACAAGAAGCTGCTATTCTTGTCCCAGGAGATATTGTCAGCATTAAATTGGGAGACATTATCCCGGCTGATGCTCGTCTTCTTGAAGGTGATCCTTTAAAGGTCGACCAGTCTGCTCTTACTGGAGAGTCCCTTCCTGTGACCAAGCACCCTGGTCAAGAAGTTTTCTCTGGTTCAACATGCAAACAAGGAGAAATCGAGGCGGTTATTATTGCCACAGGGGTTCACACCTTCTTCGGTAAAGCTGCTCATCTTGTGGACAGTACCAACCAAGTTGGACATTTCCAGAAGGTTCTTACTAACATTGGAAACTTCTGTATCTGTTCCATTGCCATCGGTATGGTGATTGAGATCATCGTCATGTACCCCATTCAACGCCGAAAGTACAGAGATGGAATTGATAACCTCTTGGTCCTCTTGATCGGTGGTATCCCCATTGCTATGCCCACGGTCTTGTCCGTAACCATGGCTATTGGGTCTCACAGGTTGTCTCAGCAAGGTGCCATCACCAAGCGTATGACTGCCATCGAAGAGATGGCGGGAATGGATGTCTTGTGTAGTGACAAAACCGGGACACTAACCCTCAATAAGTTGAGTGTGGATAAAAATTTGGTTGAGGTTTTCTGCAAGGGTGTGGAGAAAGATCAAGTCCTATTATTTGCAGCTATGGCTTCCAGGGTCGAGAACCAGGATGCTATTGATGCAGCCATGGTTGGGATGCTTGCCGATCCAAAGGAGGTATAACCCATTCCGGTTCATATTTCATAATTGGTTTCACAGAACTTAAAAGAAACATATTCTTATGTTTGATTGGGATTTTCACAGGCTCGAGCTGGAATTAGAGAGGTTCACTTCCTTCCATTCAACCCTGTGGATAAGAGAACTGCTTTGACTTACATCGACTCTAGTGGTAACTGGCATCGAGTCAGTAAAGGTGCTCCTGAGCAGGTGATGAATCTTCAATCTTACCCGCATATGCCAATTTTCTTTCTTTTCCTCTTTATACTAATTTAATTCTCTAAAACAGATCCTCGAACTTTGCCATGCCAACAATGACCTTAGCAAGAAGGTGCTCTCTATTATTGAAAAGTATGCCGAGCGTGGTCTTAGGTCCTTGGCTGTTTCTCGCCAGGTATCTGTTTGTCAGTGATATTCATACGTTTAGTCTTCTTTTGTTTCTCTGCGTGGATAATAATGCTGAGTCTTCTGTGCTCTTATTTAATCTTTTAGGTGGTACCAGAGAAAACAAAGGAAAGCCCTGGTGCACCATGGGAATTTGTTGGCTTGTTGCCACTTTTTGATCCCCCAAGACATGACAGTGCTGAAACCATTCGACGGGCTTTGAATCTTGGTGTTAATGTCAAGATGATCACTGGTAAATTTGCTTACTCATCGATCTTTTCCGGCCAACTATACATCTTTACTTTTATCCCTAACATTCTCTTGGATATGTTGCCAGGTGACCAACTTGCTATTGGTAAGGAAACTGGTCGCAGACTTGGAATGGGAACAAACATGTATCCGTCTTCGGCTCTTCTTGGTACGCACAAAGACGCAAACCTTGCATCCATTCCTGTTGAGGAGTTGATCGAAAAGGCTGATGGATTTGCCGGAGTCTTCCCAGGTCAGTGATTGGATTCTAAACCTTAATTTATGTTCATTGCAAAGGTGGTTACGTTAGATCTAAGCTTCTTTGTTTATTATTGCAGAGCACAAATACGAAATTGTGAAAAAGTTGCAGGAGAGGAAGCATATTGTAGGAATGACTGGTGACGGTGTCAATGATGCTCCTGCTTTGAAAAAGGCTGATATTGGTATTGCCGTGGATGATGCGACAGATGCTGCTCGGGGTGCTTCCGATATCGTTCTCACTGAACCTGGGCTCAGTGTTATTATCTCTGCAGTTCTCACCAGCAGAGCTATATTCCAGAGAATGAAGAACTATACTGTGCGTGTTCTCCTGTTTTTTTTCTTATTTTTTTTAATCACTTGCTTGGTAGAAATTGAAACTAATTACTGTGTTCTCTCTTTTATCTCTTTACAGATTTATGCAGTTTCAATCACAGTCCGTATTGTGGTATGCAAATAACTCCGTTTAGAGTTCTGTCATTTGTGTTTTATCTTGGATTAGTAGTTTGCTGATCATATTACATCGCAACATTTTGCAGCTTGGTTTCATGCTTATTGCTCTGATCTGGGAATTTGACTTCTCAGCATTCATGGTTCTTATCATTGCTATTCTTAATGATGGTGAGCAATGGCTGTCCTTTTGTATAAACTTCAGAATCCGTTACTTTTTCGTGCCAGTTTACTTACATCTATGGTGTTATGTGTTGTTATCTTGTAATCTTTTAGGTACCATCATGACAATCTCAAAGGACAGAGTTAAGCCATCTCCCACACCTGATAGCTGGAAGCTTAAAGAAATTTTCGCTACTGGAGTTGTTCTTGGAAGCTACCAGGCCATCATGACTGTTATTTTCTTCTGGGCGGCACACAAGACTGACTTTTTCTCGGTACATACAATTAAGCTAATTAATTCTCTTGCCATAAGATTTTTCTTAAGTACTTGTAAAAGTAATATCTTATTTTGGATTCACAGGACAAATTTGGTGTGAGGTCCATTAGAGACAATAACAACGAGCTTATGGGTGCTGTGTATCTACAAGTTAGTATTATTAGTCAAGCTCTGATATTCGTCACCAGATCAAGGAGCTGGTCCTTTGTTGAACGTCCTGGAGCATTACTGATGATTGCTTTCCTTATTGCACAACTGGTAAGATCATCAAAATCTACGTTTTAACTGATTTCTTATTGGGTGAAGTTCTTAGATAAAGATCTAATATCCATTCGTTTTTCAAATGCAGATTGCGACTTTGATTGCGGTTTATGCTAACTGGGAATTCGCAAAGGTTAAGGGTATTGGATGGGGATGGGCCGGTGTGATCTGGATTTACAGCATTGTAACATACTTCCCACAGGATATTCTGAAGTTTGCCATTCGTTACATTTTGAGTGGTAAGGCTTGGCTCAGCTTGTTTGAGAACAAGACCGCTTTCACGATGAAGAAAGATTACGGAAAAGAAGAGAGAGAGGCTCAATGGGCACTTGCTCAGAGGACACTTCACGGTTTGCAGCCAAAAGAAGGTGCTAACATCTTCCCTGAGAAAGGAAGTTACAGAGAATTGTCTGAAATTGCAGAGCAAGCCAAGAGAAGAGCTGAGATCGCTAGGTAAATAAATCTGATCTCAACGTTAAGTATCACCGTTGAAACTAAACACTAATCGAAACGTTTATATATGTTTACACAGGCTTAGGGAACTGCACACACTCAAGGGACATGTGGAATCAGTAGTGAAGCTAAAGGGTTTGGACATTGAAACTCCAGGACACTACACTGTCTGAGTCGCACAAAAACAAACATATGATTGATCTTCATCTCCTGTTTTTGTCTTCTTCTTCTTTCTTTTTATTCACTACCTTACATAGGAAGAGATCTTTGTTTATTGCCATAACTCTTCCCCAACCTTATTGTTAAGTGTTCTTGTTTCCCACAATGATTCTCAAATCTGTATTTTTGCAAAATTTGCTCTTTGAAGAAACAAGGCACGCCTTGGCACATGTACACACACTCTTCTTTGCTCTTATTTCTATGGGCCTATGTAATCTTAATCTTCTTCTTTTACTTAATTATATCCAAAGTCTATTGGCTTAATTACTTTTATACACAGAACCAAAAATCCAAGACAAAATATTGCCTAGAGGCAGCAAACAATTTGCAATTTAAAATGGAAAATTATTTGACAAAAGCAAAGATAAGTTTTTGATTTATTTATTTTGTTGTTTTTTACAATTACCATTTAAAATTGCAGAAAAAAACATGACATGAGACAAGTTGTGTGTAGTAATAGTACGGCTAGAATCTTTAAAGAGAAATAGAGATTTGGGTGAGTGCGAGTGACTGGAAGACACGTGCAAAGATATGGATGATGACTTCAAATCAATGTTATGTGGACTTACATAGTTTACAGTATGTCATCTGACTTCTTCATTTTCAGATATCTATATTTTTCCCTAAAAAAGTTTTTTGGCTTTCTCTTTTTTAATTTGTCATCAAAAAGTTTTTAACAATAGTATTAGTCTTAATTTTTTTTACTTAGTGATGGTGGACTTTTACATTACTGTTGCTGACTATTTATTCAAATGAAGATTTGTTTTATCATAAGCTACAAGTTTATAAATGCAGGATAATAAAATATATATTTATATTGTCAGCTTAAAATGATTAGAGAATTTAAGTTTTCAGATTTGCACACAACATTAAAATAATAAATTAAGGGGGAAAAAGACAAAACTTAAGAATCTGATTTGGGCAACTCATTGTCTATTTGGCATTACAAAATAAATATAAATTTTATGCTGCTTTTAAGATTGATGTATTAACGTTTAAGTGCGGTATTTTAGGTATATTTGTAACCATGATTAATTTAAAAAGGTAAAAGATAACCACTATGATACAAGCTCTTGTTCTTACAGAAATCAAGAGGAAAAAAAACACACAGATGATTTTTGGTTCAAAGACAAAACATGAAAACAAGCTATATATTACACACTTAAACTAAAAGTCAAGTAGTATCTTGAACAATCGATTTGAGAGCAATTGTCTGCAACTCAAGACATTTAATGTAGTTACCAATCTCACTCAACATGTCTTCCACATTCATCTCATCTCCACCTGGCAAAAGCTTCTGCAATTCCTTTAGTTTCTTCTCTATCTCTCCTTCTTCTCCATCTTCTTCATCGGATCTTTCTAGAATCCGAATTTGGTTGGAAGAAGAACTAGTAGAAGTGGTTGGATTGTTCGAGGAAGATAGTTTCTCTAGCAAAAAACGACTCCATGCAAATTCTTGAGCAGACAAAGCTAAAGCCATGTCTACTTGATGCTTCACGGTTTTTTGATTGATTTGTTGTGAAGAGTTCTTGTTCATGTTGAGCCTCTTGAGTGCAGGAACCAAGTGGCTTGTGTATTTTCTAGTGAAAACTACACTAGGGTTTTTGTTTGGTTCAATAGAAAATACTCGTTTCTTCTTGTTTATGATTTGCTTCTCCATAAGAGAATGTATTTTTTTGCTGCAAAGGAAAGTTTACAAGAGAGAAACTTACATATATAGCAAACTTAGAATATGAGAGAGATAGACAAAGAGAAAAATGGGTCCTACGTTTGTTTATATATAACAAGAGCTAGCTGACGATGTATATAATTAGTATTGTTGTAGAACTTATTTTGAAGCTAATTATCTTCTGCTTACATAAAATGGGAAAAAAAGTTTGAGAATCTATTTTTCTTTCAAAAACAAATACAATAAGCAGTTTCAGAGTAGTATATATTTTTTTTTGTCAACAATTGGATTGATAAAACTCAATTTATGATTCAAATTCATCCATGAAACTCCTTATTAACTACCATATGGAGTAAATGAAATCGAAATCCGGATACCTAAACTAAAATTGGAGTGTAGTATATAGTTAGTACTAATCTTTTTGTAACAAATATATAAAAAGGAATTGGTACGCATATCATTAACTATTAATATAATATATATTTTGTTAAAAATGTGACAAACAAGAATATAAAATAAATGAAATGAAGGTAAATGTATATAAAAGTGTAAACATATATGTATAAAAAGGGAGAAAAAGAAGAAGAGGAAGGGAATAATAATGGGTGAGGGAAGAAAAAACACATGGAGTCACATGCAAGAGCTCTAATTTGGCTGCATCACAACTACCCCTAAAGAGGTGCTTTGAGTGACCCTCTTACCATGTGGCTCCATTCCAAGAACAAGACATCAATACATAACCCCACCTTCTCTTAATGCCTTCACATGTTCCTCTCTCTTTCTATTACACACACACTTTCCTCTCTTTCTATTACACACACACTTTGTATATATATATATATAGATCTATCTACATGTGTATGTGTGTCCTTGTATTAATCTCCCTCAATCTATTAATTTTGATCAATCAATGTCATTTCTATCAATATTAACTATATTATTGATCTCCCTAATATCTACCATTTGACCATTCTTTTTATGCCGCATGTGTGATGAATGTTATTTCACTATCTACTACTTTTTACAATCTTTGGATGATGCAGGTGACAATAATCTATCACTGCAGTTAATAATTGACTTCGATACGCATTTTTTTCAAAAATTTATCACAAAATCCTATCCATAACCAACTTTCCCTTAATCTCTAACAACAACATATACGTGGGTCAAACACAATTTTCTAGAGTTGAACTCGAGTAGAAAAAGCAGCATAAGTGACACTCAACCACTTGATGAAAAACACTTTTTGATATAATCATATACATATATGAATTTTAAATTTTTATACAGTTTATGTTGACGCAAAAAGTAAATTTTGATATGATATGAAGGTCTATGTATTATTCAATTTTTAAAGTTTTAACCACAAAGAACATTTTTTAAATAAAGTATGTATAATATAAAATGTCAAAAAATATCAACAACTAGAAAACATGGGCGGTTGGGACATTACAAGTTGTCTCTTAATCTATAGGGCTTAATTATTACATGCAATATACACGTTATGAGCCTTTGATGTTAACGGCAAAAACTGAATGGTCTCTTCTTGCTTTTGTTTTGTTCTTAATCCTTATTCGCCACACACAAATAAAAAAGTCAAGGGTTAGTAGATTACCAATTAATGCAACAAGGAAAAATTGCTTGTCTTTTGTATTTTGATTCTTATTTTTTGTTAATATGTGATAATTTTATATGTTACACTGTCCAAATTCAAAATCACATGAATACTGTTAAAAGAATAATAGATGCAGACTAATTTTGCCATTAGAGGTCTAGATACTCACACCTATATAGTAGAAATTGAACAATAATGCATATATTTTCATGAACTTTTCTTGGAATTTTGCTTAACGGTTTTATATAATACTTTTGACTATTTTAACAATCCACATTAAATATATAACATATTTAAATATAAACATTTTTTCAATCATACAATCATGTTTAGACCCTCTGAGTTTGATCAAGTAGTTAATATCTGTTTTACATTATTTTTTACCGGAATTTGAAACTAAATACCTCTGAGTTTGATCAAGTAGTTAATATCTGTTTTACATTATTTTTTACCGGAATTTGAAATTAAATAAATACTTTGATTTCATAAAGTTTAAATTTTGAGAAAAAAATCAAGCTTAGTAAATATAGTTATTCAACAATATCTAAGATGAACAAAGATCAGAAACAATTAATACAACCAAATAATGCTAATAATATTTATTGTCTGTCAGAACCACAAAGAAGTCGTACAAAATTGTCAGAAAAAATTGTACAAAGTCTGTAGAGATTGATATCGAATATTATAGATGGCATATTATGACTTGTATGTGTTGGTTTTCAATTTTGTTTTCTCTTATAATAAGTTTATACTAATAGTTAGTTAAAATGAAAAAAAATGTGGAAGCAATAATAATAAATTAAATAAAGGGACCCAGATCTGAAGGGAAAAAGATATGGCTTGGATTGGGATTTAGGGAGGGACACATCTCATGTGGGTTTGATTTCCATTGTTTTGTTTTTATTCTTAATTTGGAGCTATTTTCACTAATGTCCCCACGTGCACTTTTCTCTATTTAACCTTAGTTCATTGAGATATATCACCAAATTAAGAAATAAGAAGCTCTATATCAATTATGACCTGTGAAATTAACGTTTAAAAATTCAAATTCTCGAAAAATATGCTGTTCGGTTTCGATTCTTGACAAATAAATTTTCAATTTTCAGTTCAGTTTGATTTTAAACCGATAAATGAAAATAATTAAATAGTTACCAAAACTACTTTTTACTAGAAAATATATTATTTGTTAGATAAGACAATGACTTTTATTTTATTTTTGGTTCTTTAATAATAAAAATATCTAATATACTATATAAAACTAAAACAAAAATTGAAGGGAATTACATTTTTGCAGTATTTGACATTATGTTCTTAAATAATTAATAGTAAAGGACAAGTTTTTTATATTGACAAAACTATTTGAGGGTACAAATAATGTAATACAAAAAAAGAACACGGAAAGCACGCTGAAGATTTTCTTGTATTTGGTAGGAATTGCAACTACGAGTCTCATTCTCCTTCACATCTTTTTCTTATTTTTTTTCCTTCTTTTTTCTTTTATGTTGGTTTTTAAATAACTCTTTTTTTCTCAACATTAATGTAAAGGAACATGAAATTATATTTTATTTTGCCAAAAGGAACTTCAAACTGTACGAACATATACTACACTTCACTTGGGTTGTCTGAGTAAAGTAATTTTTTGGGTTGGACCGGTCCATTAAAATACCAACATGCAAGTATCCGTACTAACCATACAATAAAAAATACTTTAAATTCAGTAAAAAGCTATGAATATTATTATCTTGAAAATAAGTACAATCAAGTAGAGTGACACACAATTTTTTTTTAAAACATTGTTAGAAACTCAAAAAAAAAAATTATATGTAAATGCAGTATGTCAATTTGGACTAATATGATTATATTATTTATCAAACAACACGCTATTTCATAGTGTAATTTTATGAAATATGAAGAATATTTTGGTAAGGGAAGAAGAACCGAGACGAAACATAACTAATTCGTTCATATTGGGCCGAGATAATAGGCCTCTCTATCATAATAGCAACAAATAAATAAGCCCAGTTAGCCGACGGTAAGCACATAGCAATCTATAAAAGTAATTATGAAATTATGTGTATACACGAAGACAAATAAATACATTTTATTCATTCAAGTTTACATTTTTGACACTTTTGAAATTCTTATTTCAACAATTAAGTAAACTTTATTACATAAAAAAAAATCCTCTTTAAGGAATAAAAGAAAGAAAAACTTTAAAACACTAATTAAAACGTGAACAATCCCTTCGAATCTCACCAGCATTACCAGTCTTAACTCCAACCCGACCCAATTTCGTCATGGCCGTAACAAAAGCTCGTCTAAAAGCAGTTTCACTGTTAGCAAACAAGTTAACAGTAGATCTAGACCGTTGATCTGTGAACAAGATTTGGTCTGACGTGAACAAACCCCTTCCTTGTTGTAAGTTTCTGAAATAAGCATTATCGAAAGTACGTGGACTGGTTGGGTCCATGTTGATTGCGATACGTGGATCGACCCCAATCGGACACATTTGTCTAAGCTGAAGTGCATATTGACTGTTCAATGTCGGATCAATACGGCTTCTAGGACTAAAATTGAATATTCGGTTTGAGAATTTTCCACAATGTGAGAATCCGAGTGTGTGTGCTCCTGAAATTATGATTTAACATTTAATAATCATATCAAAAACGGTTTAATTAAGTGTGCAACAACTAAAATCCGGTTTAGTTCGGTTTCGGAACCTGAGAGAGCGATCATGTCAGTTTGAGAAAGACCGTGACGGCTAAACATGGAATTGAGCTGGTTTAGGTTGAAACTGGGTTGGGGAAGATTATTTTGAACACTGCCCCTCGACGATAATCTACCATCTCTCCTCCCTAGCTCCACCGGATAGCTCGGTCCTCCGGTCTGTAAATTTTTAAAGTTATTATTATTTTAATCTATATATCAATCATTCATTTTTATTCGAATCACATGACATGTTAAGTTGTTATTAGCTAGGACATGTATAAAACAATTACAAACCGCCAATAAAATGAGTCACTTTATTATAAAATACTATTTAACTCGAAGCATCTTTTATATATTTAATAATATGATTAGCTTTTCGCTAAAAAAAGAACGTGAAAACACTATATACATTGTTGAAAAAAAGAGAGTTAATTTTCAATACCTCGGACATAATAGAATATTAAGGAATAAAGAGAGGAATATAAATTTCATTATGTAATAATAATATTTTTAAAATATAAATTAGTACCAAAACGACGACATCACGAGTGGCAAGAGCCAAAATGTCAGCACATGAAACTTTGTTGCGGCAATTAGGATTGCTATCAACGGCTTGCTTTGC
Source organism: Lepidium didymum (assembly GCA_963920545.1). Taxonomy (NCBI): domain Eukaryota; kingdom Viridiplantae; phylum Streptophyta; class Magnoliopsida; order Brassicales; family Brassicaceae; genus Lepidium; species Lepidium didymum. Next base: position 3,704,236 of record OY986980.1, read on the forward strand.
CTTTATCACCGTGTCAAATCCATCTCCGGCCAATGAAATATCATCTGGATGATCTCTCTCCGACGGTGATGCTATCATTATGGACGCATCACATCCCTATATATAGTACGAATATGTAATCACATAAATATACCTTAAAGAAAAAGAAAATAAATCGACAATTGTGAAACTCTAAAGTACGACTTCAAGGAATCGTGTTTGCCATATAATATGGTTAAGAGTTTAGATTATAAATTGGTTTTTGTCAATAGAAATGTTGTAATTGGTACCTGAACGAAGCAATCATGGAAAAAGAGACGGAGAGTACCCGGAGTAGTGACGAAAGTCTGTTGGAATTTCTGATTGACTGCGTTACGGACAATATTTTCGACATTAGGACATGAGTTCTGGTAAAAACCTGTCCGAAGTTGAGCAGACACATTTGAAGAAAAGAGAAGAAAAAAAATGGAAAAGATGATTTGGGAAGTATTGTTCTCCATGGCTATAATCTATTTTAATCTTTTAGAGTTTTAGAGTGTCATTTTATAGTAGTTAGAAAGAGAAATTTATAATTGTACAATTTGGGATATAATAATTGATGTGATGATTATTCTAATGAATGATCTGTTAAATGATATATTAAATTAATGAGGAATAACTGTTAGGAATGTGGATGTAACACTCTCTAAATATATTGACAATTTGAGTGGTGGCTAAGGCCAGGCTTCGAATCAGTTTAGTCTTTGCCTATATTTTTGTTAATTCTAATTCTAATTTTTTTTCTTTTAACAACAAAATAAATTAGCTGTAATCTACATTGGTCTAGACAGTGATTGTTTTCTTTTAGATATATAAAATTGATCACTTGTGAATAGTAAAATTAGTCTTAGCAGAGAGATGCATTAAGAATACAGCCAAACATTAGCGTATAAGTGGATAATTCTCACACATACATACCATTTAGAAATATTATAAAAATCCGTCAAAACTTAAAATTTCTAAAATTCTACTGTCGCCTTCATTCGGATCGACATGAATGTGCTTAGTCAAAGAGAGCAAACATCTTTCACAAATTTACCACAAAAAAAAAAAGAACAATGGTTTGGTCTTGATTAACATTCTGCATTTGGTATGCCTTGATCTACGATATATTTCATAAGGCTTTTTTGCCCATTATACTTTTGCATATCCCAGAAAACATGTGTGGTTCTACTTTCTATATATGTATGAAGGACATGATTACGTTTAAGATATGTATGCAGACATGCTTGTCTTTGACAACTAGATTGCATGTTACCACATCTCACCAACAACTTAAAACAAGATGGAGAGTAGGACAAGGAGTAAGAACGCATCTTTTTTTTGTTTACTAGTATCTATCTTTAATTATTATTTTACAGCGTGGTGCATGATCGAAATTTGACTTATCATTATTTACTAATTGACTCATCTACTTGTAAATTTGAAATTATTCAAAATATAACAGGAAGACTTAGTTAAGACATTAACCATACACATTGTGACATAGAGACTATAGAATATTTAAATTATATTACGTATGTATACCTTTAAATTTGACTATTATTTTAATTTTTAATTTTTTCACATACTTATTTTCATTATACCCATTAAAGTAATATATATATATATATATATATATATATTTTGTTCAGACAATTAAGTAATTTAAGACGATGCAAAATTTTAATATATTTTAATGTATTTACCTAATTATAATTGTAATTTAAGACTAGATTTGATTCTGATTTTCTTCTCGGAAACAATTTTCTAAGTTTTCTATGAAATTATTTAAAGTGAATATACACAATAAAACAAATTATAAGAAGGTTATAATAATTAACAAATAGGGCGTCACGGTCACGAACATGGTGCTATGATATTGTCAATAATTGAGTTGATAATGTTTTGATTTTATGTTATTTTTCTAATGATAAATTCGCCCATAGATAATAGGAAAAAAGTTAAAAGTAAAAACAAACGATAAAACATGTCATTGTAATACCAACTCCAAGTTAATCAATCACAAGTGAGCAGCTTTTTATGCAGGAATTAATTGTAATTACACTAATTACCAGGAATCAGATTCCCAAAAGCCAAAACTACCTCTGATTTTTACATGAATTATACTATTTGATCGACAAAATCTGATTCATAGTCAAAGTTTTCTAAATGGAACATGATGAAAAAATCAAAAACTGCTTACATAATAGCTATTTTGTAGTTAAGAGAGTAACAACAACAAAAAAATTACAATGAATTGTATCCAAAAATAATCAGTCTATTTCTATGATGATTTGACATACTACAAGTATCCAATTTCCACCTTGGATTTAAAATCGAAGTTTATAGAAGGGAATAAACGAATATAAAATAATATTGGTATTATAAAAATGTAGGAGATATAGAGTTTGTTAAGAGATCTTACATCAATGACTAGTGACTTTGCTTGCAATATGCATGCATGATGACAATATGTCAATAGTTTTGTCTTGATGACCAAATTAAGTATAAACTATAAAGCTTAGTATGGTATGGATAATAATACGACAAGCTAAAAAGCCTAAAATCATTAGAGTTCGTTAAGACGTCCAACTAGAGAGATGTGGCACTATGTGATGACTCATCTTAAATAGTTAAATACATTGCACATTTTACATAATATTATTGTATTGGAGACTATTCACTTTTGTGGATCATAGAGAAATATATTACAAAACATATTAGTGACAAAAAAAAAACTACAAAACATATCTTTTGGTTAAGTAAAAGTGTAAAACAATAGGGTCAATTGCTATATCTGAATTATTTGATAAAAGTTTTATAAACCTAAAAGGTTTCAATAGACAAAAATCAACATAAGAGTTTAAAGTCGTGACGGCTCTAATTAATCAATCACATGGCTTTGGCTTTGGCATTGGCATCTAACCATGAGTAACTAGAAACGACGCCGTCTCCATTCACCGATTCACAAGACAACAGAACAAACATAAAAAACTCTTTACAATGACAATTTTCAACCAAATTTTTTTATCAATTTTAGATTATTGTCTATTTTTTATCATTTTTGATCAAAAATATATAAAAAATTATTTTTTTACCAACTTTACATTGATCAAAATTCAATTGTTTTTAGTATTTGTTTTATGAGTAAATTAACATATATATTTTGGATATGTTTTATTTTGAAATAGACAAATGGTAACAGAAACACTTGTGTCCACTCACTATGTGCTAGCTACCAAAGTGCGGTCTAGTTAGATTCTAAGAAAAACTTTCATGAGTGCGTATTAACAAAATAAATTTCAATCTTCAAGTAATTTAACACAAAATATTTATTGGATTAATTACACTAATTAATCATTCAAGGAAATTAATAAGATATTGAATTAAAACATCTTATGATCCTATTACATAAGTTTCACGACTACATGTTTCAAGATTTTAAAGTATTATCTCAATCCAAATCATATAAATACTATTGAAGTTTAAGTGATCTTTCTGTATTAATGAGAACATGTGAAATAAAATAATCTCAAGTTGAAAAGCACTTAAATAACAAAACACAAGTTAGTTTGTACAATTCTCTGTACACCAAAAAAAAAGAACAAAACAACCAATCCTCTCAACTTCTGCAAAACAAAATTACAGAGTCTATATAATTTTATGAAATCTCACTAAATAAAATCTTACTTTTGAAATCAAATTTCCTCAATTTGATAGCAAAATAACCCCAAGAATAAATAAATCAAAGACTCAAGGCCAAACCCTGTTGACCTTATGACGAAACAATCTAACCTCAGCCCATCAAACTAAACGAAAAAAATTGGAAAAAATGAAATAGAGAGAATCAAGCAAACAAAAGCAGAAAGATTTGAAGAACGAAAAGAAGGAAAAATAGAGTGAAAAAAAGACTGCTCTGGGTTGTTTTTTTTAAACAAGCCATGAAAAATGTATTAAGCTTCTCATGGGGAGCAGAAGCAGCTTAAATTGCACTGATGCTGTCCCTTGATTCTTCTCCTGATCTGAAACAGCACACAAAAAAGAGACAAAACCCCAAGAAAACAACCATTATTTCACTGTCGAGAAGAGGACACATATACATGTTCAATTGGCGATGAGTGTTACCGGATTTTAGGAAAAATTATGATGGAGAAGAAAAGGATTTTTCTCAGAAGAGCTGAACAGCCATTTTGAATTTGTTTTGTTTCCATTTAGGCAGCTTGTAGAAAGCTTCTTTCGTCATACCGAATTTCTCCTTGAACTCCTCTGATGAAAGGTAGGCCTATATAACAGAGACCAAGAAGGCAAGAACTATAAAAATATTCTTTCACTAAAATTTCTTATTTATAATTGAAACTTGTTGGTTTGAACTTACCTCTCTCCTTGTTACATCAATGTCTGAGATAGGATCAGTTGAAGTTGTCTTGAGACGATCATAAGCGTAAGCTGGTAGATCTTCCTCGTCTTCCACTCCTTCTTTAGCATCTTCTTGGATTGTCAGAGATTCAATCCGACTGCTCATTGATTTCTCCTCCTCCTTGTCAGTTCTGTTCTTCTCTTCCTTTTCTTTTGAGTTGGATTCTGGCGCTGGAGACTCAGGCGTCTTTGGGCTTGCTTCATGTCCAATTACAATAAAAAAGCTCAATACTCAAAGTGAAAAAAGAAAGGTCAATCTCACAACAAAGGTGATAGAGATTGAAACTTTCAGATTATCAATCAACAAAAATATGAATCTCTAAACAAAGATGATAAAGATCGACACTTTCTGATGATTTTATAAACAAAAATGCTTGTAAAGTTTACCTTTGACTGGTTTTGAAATTGATGGTATGGGAGGTGATTTTACTTGTTCGAAAAGGGCGCTACGAGAAGCAATGGCTGAAGACTTGGGAGCAGGAGAAAACTTTGAGGAATCAGGAGTAACAGATCTTGGGTAGAGTTTTCTAACTACCGGGGGTGGAGTTGAGAGGTTCCTTGCATTTTGGCTCTCAAATGTTGCCGCGAGTGCATTGAATGCTGGAGATCTGCCCCTCACGCGAACTCTGTCTGGACTGAACGACATGCTTCTTGACCGCTGCTGCGACTTGTCAGGAACACTGGCACGGCCACCATATGAAGCTGGAGCTCTTCGTTTCGGTTTCTAATCATCATAGGCACAACAAAGGAGAAGAATGAACAAACACAAGCACACACTAAATTGTCAATTAAGAGGAAGCAAGAAGAGTATTTACTTCTGCAACTGGGGTTCCACCATTTTTGACAATTTTGAGTTTTCTTTGGAATGAGTTTCCATGCATCTGCAAACAAGAAAGAATTGTTAGGGCTTCCTTTCGTGCTTATCTCTTGGGGAATCTGATTGAAGTTGTTAGGTACTTACAGCGGATTTGGAAGAATCCCAAGGAGTGAAAAAACGGGTGAAGAAACACGGCTCACCTCCTTCCATGAGCACATATATAGGGGCTTCAGGAGATAACTTCTCCAGCAGATAATCTTTCTCGATGAATTTCTAAGGAAACAAAAGGTATAAATGAGCAACTTGCCTACAAATTTCGATATCTTCCAGACTAATTCTCTCTAGAGTCTAGACTCTAGAGTAAGGTGGGGTTTTGTTTGCAATGTATAATGAATCTGACCTCTCCAATAGTTAAAGCTAGCAATTTGTTCTTTGGGGGTACTTCTTGGCCAACCCAGACAAAGATCTCTGAGTGACAATCTATGATAAATATATCTTCTGTCATCAAGTCATCTTGCGTGAAGTTATATATCTCTATCACCTGCCAAAGGATCACAAAATAATAATAAAAACTTGGGATTGAGCCAAATTCCAAAGCTATTTCTTTTCATGACTGCATAGATCTTTGCTGTTAAAATTAGACTTTGAACGTGTACGTACCTTCAGGATTTCTGGATAAATTTGCATTTCAGCAACGAAAAGAGGAAAAAGATAAAGAGTCATTGTGTGCAAACATCATCGTAGGCTTAAAAGCTATGAAAACAAAATATATGATTATTTGTACCTTTTGTGAACGTACAGGAGAACAAGTGAGGGTCTCTCTCGGGTTCCTTAGTGAGTTTTTGGCTCGGATATTCGGCTTTGCCTCCTAATAACTCCCAGAACTGTTCTGATTCTGAACCTTCCTTTTGTGCTCTAGTCTGTAGGTTTGGCTGAACAAAAACATATAACAGATGCTGCTTCAGCTACACTTTAAAACCGAGTCTAATGTTTGATCTTTACTAAGTAACAATCATGATCAACACATAACTGACCAATCCTTGTAGAAACTAAGGTGAGACTTATCTGACCTTAATAAGATCGAGCTGCCTTTCAACGAGTTCTTGGTCAGTTGGGGTTGCTAGATTCCCAGCCCAAGTAAAGACAGAAGAATCATTATGTAGTATGTAACAGTATGAGGAGTTCAAAGATGAAGCAATCTGTTAAAGCAAATATTTAAAATATTAGAAGCCATGAAGATTTATGTCTTAAATAGCCATGCATCTGTGTCCTCAATATGGTTTCACTTCTCAATGATTCTACAGGTTTCAAACAATGAGAACGGGAAAATGACATATACCGCGTCAACTTGTATAGCTTGCATATTATCTGGACCAGACCCTTGAATGCGGAATAGAGCAAGACCATTTTCATTGTATGAATCATCATCAACTTCTTTCTCTGCTATGTATTTCTTGTATCCACTGCTAATACCACCCTATAAAGAATCAATAGATTGGTTCCATTGGAAAACAAAATTGACATATATTGATTGTATTCATAAACAGAACATGAAAGATTTAACAAAACCGCAGAATAAAATCTTTTCGCCAAACCTTAAAAACGATAAAGCTTTGCATAATCACGAAGAACTGAACGGGTTCCTTTCCTTCATAAATGCGAGCCTAAGGCACGAGCATGAATATATTCAGAACAAAAAAAGATAAAATCCAACAGCAGAGAATATTGTAATGATTACAGAAGAAGATTTTACTTGGGTTGGTACAAACTTCATTGACTCGACCATTTTGCTCGCCATAGAGACTGCAGAAGCTCTCTCTTCCTAAACATGATCACAAACTTGCTACTTATAAAATTTTGCCTCATCATATACAGCAGCAGAATATATGTGACAACCATGTAAGAATTTGCTTCTGTTATTTTGAGAGCTTACCTCCACACTTTGCTTGCCAAACCATGTTCCTATAAGAACTTCTTCTTTTTCTTCTCCAGGATAAGAATACTGGAAAACATAGCAATCTCCACTATAGAATTTCGAATGATCAGCTTGAAGGAGAGTCTTTTCCTCACCATTCACACGCCAAACCTGCAGGTTTCCCGTGCAATCAATGAATGCTTGAGGCTCTTCTTTAGGCGGGACAGCTTTCATCAGGCCTCTAACATTTACTCCTTGTCGTTGCAAAAGAGCTGCATACGATCAAAAAATGGGAATAAGAAAACAATAATCCAACCACACTTCAGCTACGTGTAAGTATTAAATGTCATCATCTATTTTAAAATTTGGATTTACGGACCAGCAACTCTGCCTCTACCATCCTCTGACACGGTTGTATTAGTTTCTTGAGTCCAAGAATCAAACTTTGATCGGAATGGCACCGTTTCAAACCCTTCTATTATGCGGATCATTTGCAATTTGGGTCTTTCAGATGGACGAATCATTTCCTGTATGGCTTTACTAACATCAGCAAACATTATGGTATCCAACAAAAAGTAATTTTAAGACTTTTCTCAATTCGATAAAAAAACTTACTTCTGCTGCTCCACTCGCAATTTTTCTATCACCAAGAGAAGTGGTTCTACCCATCCAGACAAAGACTTCAAATCCACAATCAAGAATGTAACACTTGCTTGTGTCTAGCATTTCCCTCTTCAATGTATCGCCTTCAACAGGATTTGCCTGTCCTTTCTCCACACTTCCATTTCAGGAAAGAAAATTTGTGTTCAGTTGAAGCATTATGTGTTCAATAAAATATATGAAATGGGGCAAGAAGATATTTACCAAAATAATTTGGTGATATCGGAATCGTAAGTTTTGCCTTCTTCATTAGCTGTTTTTCTGGGTAGTGGAGCAAACCCACCAAAGAAACCCCAAAATTCTCCACTTTCAGCATCAGCCATAAGTTTCCCATCCTCTGCAAATGAAACATATGCAATTAGAAAACGAAGCAAGGATGATAATTACGAGGCTAATCCCCTATTAAACTGCCCGGCTCACTAACCTACGGTAGCAACTTCACATGTCCCATCATGGTAAGTGTCTTTGATGTACTGAACAACTTCCAATGCTTTTGCTCTCTCTTGGATACTTGAATTGGATCCATTGAATTGGAAAATTTTTGACTTTGTGTCAAGAATATAAATATCGTCATGGTTTAAAGAACTTCGAGCAAAAGGAACCTGCAATCAATTTAGACCGTTAGTGTCTGACCACAACATGTTTTCCTCTGCAAAAGATCGACTTGCCTCTTTGACATGGACAACATGTTTTCCTCTGCAGACAAACAAGCGGGTAATATGTTCTTCAGCTTCCACATGTTTGAATCCTGATGCTACTCCACCTTCTTGAGGTATGATACATGGCTTAAAATAAGATAAGAATTTCTCGGTTTCATGGCCTTGAACTTCCCGATACTGAACTGCACGACCTCCTAGAGCAGCATCTAATTCAACTGTCTTAACTGCAGCAGTCCCGGCTTCATCCTTTTTTTTATACAAAGTTATTATCATCTATCAGAACTTTTCTATTCTATGACGCGGAAAAAAAAGAGAGGAAAGAGGATATGTTAAAAGGGGGTCTACCTGAGAGGTGTCTTTACCAAGCCAGTAATGGATGTCATGGCGCAGCGCACCAGTTTTTAACGCTGTTGTCTGGCCACAAAAGATCGTTCACCAGAATTTGAATAATAAAACCAAGACCGATGACATAAACCCACGTAAACAGCAATAAGAAAACAAATAAAAAGTCAGTGCTTGGCCTTATAATTACCTTCAATACTATGTAAGAATCTCCGGTGAAAAACTTCCCAATAGAAGACTTTGTTATAGGGGTGGGGAGGAAATTCTCAATACGCCATACCTCAATACCACTAACTTATTGTCAACGAGAAAAATAATCGAAATATAAAACATAGGACTTAAGTATAAGAGTCATTTGACATTAAAAAAAGGGATCAGAAATTGAAGGATACGCTTTCTGTCCAGCTCCTTGGAAAGCTGGATCTAAATCTCTCATGGAAACAGACATACTTAAGCAGTCTTTACCACTTTCTCCAACTTATGAATGCCGCAACAATAAAGAGGACTAATAATAACCTATGAAACAACACCAACTAAAAGTAAATATACAAAATCTCAGCAAATGCAAACCAATTCAATCATAATCAAAGAACACATTTACTGCAGACAAGGCCATTACAAGCACCAACAAAAAAAGTTCTTACAATATGCATACTTCCAATTAGAAACCAATCATAAGAAGCTAATACCGATTTTCATCATCATCATATTACTAATGAAAAGCCTTAGATTCAGCAGATATAAAGAAGAGGAATCAGAAACCAATTAGAAAGAACAAAAAACCAAAGGTTTACTCCACAACAGTCAACATCAATCATCTCAAGTCAATCTCTGTCAAAATGCAAAGAGTTTTGGTAAACCAAATAAAAAGCTCTGAAATTTATGTTACATTGGAAGTAGGGTTTATGAAATTTCAGTTCCCCAGATAAACAAACATAACAAATTAGATGAAACCAAGACAACTAAAACCCAGAATTATCGAGAAAATAAAAGGAAGAACATTTCCATTGAACATCATCATCATCCTCACCGAACCCAACAATTCATATCAACATCACAAAACCCAATGTAAACCCTCAAGAATTGATGCTCTAACAAAATCTATTTCAGTAATTAAAAACTAAACCTTGTGGCTTAACCAATCAACAACACAATCGGATCAACGCAACTCTTATAAACAATCTACCTGTAGATTAAACCACAACAAAATCTCCGAGAACACAAAAGTCGAACCAAATTGATTCGTTTCAGTAATTACCTGTATAAATCCGCTATTCAGCTCCAAGTCCAGATCCAATCTGACGACAAAAATTGCAAAAAATACAAAATTTCAAGTCAAATTTTCCTTCCCAGAAAGAGGAAGCAAAAGATGAACAGAAGCAGAGGAAAAAAGTTGAATAAGAGAGAGAGAAGAGAAAAGTTGAACTGAATTGAAAGCTTTATTTAGAGAGAGAAAAAGGAAGAGAGACAGAGAGAGCGATAAAGAAGAATTCAAGAGAGAGAAAGGTTGGAGGGAATGATGAGTAACCAGGCGTGCTTATCACTAACCCACAAGACAACCATGAACTGTAAAATTCTTCTTCATTATAAAATCCAATTCAAGTCAACAATAAAAATTAGACCTTTAAGAGAAAACCTGAATTTTTTCCTTTTCCAGCAAAAAAAATAAAAACTTTTTTTTTTACAGTTTTGGTTTTGGGATTTATGTCGTTACCACTTCTGGGTTTCTGACCAATGACCATATTCAACAGTAATAGAGTCATGAGTTGAGATTTTGGCGCAAACATAAAATCTAATGAATCAATGTTTGACTACAGGTTTAGAACAACAAATCTCTGAGGAAAAAAAAGACCTTTTTTTGTTTTTTTTTTTCAGAGTTTTATTTTTTTGTTAACAATTACAAACACCGTAAACTTTAAAACTATTTAATTTTTTTTTCAACATTACTCATTCGTTTTGGATAAATAATGCATGATCCATAACTTAATGTTTCAATTAGAGTTGGTGGTATTCGAACTCTTCAGCTAGTGCCTAACTAGATCAAGAACAAGCCAACAGAGCCACCTGCTTCTTAGTCTAAAGCTATTTAATTAGATTCACATTTAAATTTGCTTACATTTATTTGTTTTAATTTATTAATTTTTTCATCTTTACAGGTGGAAAATTGTTTATTTCCATAAAGTCAAAACTTTTCATTCATAAATTTTATATTCTCCTAAATGCCGTTACTAATTATGGAGTTCACAAAAAACATTTGACCAATCTAAAATTAAGGTTTGAAACGTAATTATTAGTTCCTAATATCAGAATTAAGTAATAGCCCAAGATACTGGAACCCAAAGAAATAAAATAAACGGTACTATATTACCTTTAACTTTAAGGCTGTTTGTCATACTTTCTTTCTATGTTAACAAATAGCTTTTTGATGATTGAATATAAATGGTTTGAAGAAGCTCTCTCTTGCAAAGTTTCAGTTCAAGGTAATGAGAAGATGATCACAATACCTTCGGATAAAGAGATTTTCCAAGCAATACAATTAGTCTATGCAGGTAAGGCACCTGGCCCGGATGGTTTCTCGGCCTTCTTCTTCCAAACAAACTGGGATACTTTAGGACATGTAGTTTGTAAACAAAAAATTTCTTTATTTTCGATTGTATACCGAAAAAGTAAATAAAACTCTTGTAAAGCTTATTCCTAAATTTCCTAATCTAAGAAAGGTTTCATATTACAGACCTATAACATTAACTAATGTGATACAAGATTGTGGCCAAAATCCTTTCAAAGAGATTAAGGCCGATGCTGCGAAAGGTCATCTCTATCAATCAATCCGCCTTCATTCCGCAAAGAGCAATAACTGATAACGTCCTGATTACTCATGAAATCCTACATACATTGAAAACGTCAAAAGCCAAGAAATATGGAGTTGTAATAATAAAGACGGACATGAGCAAAGCTTACGATAGGTTAGAGTGGGATTCATCAAATCAGTCCTCACTACACTCGGTTTTCACCATAAATGGATCACATGGGTCATGGCTTGTATCACAACAGTCACTTACTCATTTATAGTCAATGGATCACCGATGGGAAAGGTATTCCCGAACGTGGAATATGGCAAAGAGACCCTTTATCACCATATATCTTCATCTTGTGTAGTGAAGTCTTGACTGGATTATGTCGGAATACACAACAAGAGAAGAAGCTAATGGGTTTAAAGGTGGCTTTGAATGGACCTCACATCAATCATCTCTTGTTTGCCGATAATACTATGTTTTTCTGCAAAGGTAACTCTCAAAGTATCAACAAACTGCAGGAAATTCTGGTTAAATACAAAAGAGCCTCCGGTCAAATGATAAATAAAGTGAAATCTTCCATCACATTTTCAAAGAAAACAGCTCCCTCAGTGAAACAAAGGATCAACAACTAACTACATATTCTAAATGAAGGAGGTATAAGCAAATATTTGGGCCTACCGGAACACTTTGGACAGCGTAAGGAAGATCTGTTTACAAGCATAGTGGATAAAATCAAGCAAAGGAGCCTAAACTGGTTTAACAAGTTCTTGTCACAAGCATGCAAACAAGTAATGCTTAAGAGTGTACTTAAAGCTATGCCTCTCTATGTCATGTCTTGTTTCCTACTGCCCATCTCCCTTTGTTCCTGAATTCAATCCGTCAATACATGATTCTGGTGGGACTCTAATGATGCTAAAAAAGGAATGGCATGGATCGTGTGGAGATTTTTAATTGATGAATGTGGCGCTCCTTGCAAAAATCAGTTGGAAATTGCTAAACCAGCCAGAATCTTTGCTCACCCAAATTCGACTCTCCAAATACTGCAAAGATCAAAATTTCTTGACTTGTGAACCTAAGGCTTCTTGTTCACATGAATGGAGAGGGATCCTCAAAGGATGTGACTTACTTAAGGAAAACATGGGTTGTGCCATTGGCAATGGAACTGATGTGCATGTATGGAACGAGAATTGGCTCTCAACCTCATCACCATATGCATCTTTCGGATATGTTAGTTTCTAATCTCATTAATCCAGTTTCTATGGACTGGGAGTTAACTACAATCAGAGAGTTAGTGCCTCATCTAGAAGCAAATATACTAATTATAAAGACTAACATAATAGGAGTCACAGATAAGAGAATTTGGCTTTCTCATCCGAGTGGGGAATACACTACCAGAATTGGGTAATATACTGTCTTATAAACAAGAAGTAAAAGCAAGAGACCAAGTCCGATAGACCAACCTCAATGGCTGCAGGATGTATGAATGCAGAATTTACCTCCCAAAATTCAACTCTTCTTGTGGAAAGCCTTATCTAGTGCTCTCCCAGTTGGTGAAAGATTAATTTACAGACATCTACATGTTGATCCTAGATGTAAACATTGCCATGAGCTAGAGACAATAGAGCATGCCTTATTCCATTGCAGTAAAACGAAAGAGGTATGGGAAAGCAGCCCAATGCTTACCTCCAACATCTTAAGTCTGTCACCAGCTCTGAAAATCTGGAAGAAGCTGAGGAAACTTCACCCTCTCCCGCCAATCGGACATATCGAATCTCCTTTCTCAGGTTGGTTACTATGGACTATTTGGAAGTCGCGTAACAATCATATCTTCAAAAACAAAGCTTTCTTTGTCAATGAGATTATAAGAAAGGCGATCCAAGATGCTAAAGAATGGAGCGATGCTCAAGCTTTGATTGCAATCCCAGTACCAACTAGATCGCCTATTATTAGCCTAGATTGTGAAGAAATTGAAGGAATAACTACTTGTTTTGTTGATGCTGCTGTAAACAATCGATCAATGACTACAGGTTAGGGTTGGATTTTCAATCCGGAGCTGGTGCAATCAAGTAAAGGATCAGCGATACTAGAACATGTTTCCTCTCCTTTGCTGGCGGAAGTTGCGGCGATGAGAGCTGCTATAGAAGATGCCAAGAGCAAAAAAGACTCTCCAGATTGGCAATCAAATCTGATTCCAACACCCAAATCCGAGCCATTGAATCTGGTTTTCCAATTTCTGAGATACATGGTATCATCTCAGATATTACCAGCCTTCTCATGTGTTTTGAGTTCATCTCATTCACTTTTATCTGTTGTAAATTTAATATTTTAGTTGATTCAATCGCTAAAACTTGTTTGAGTGGTTGTACCTAACTTTTGTTTTTAAGGTAATGAATTTAAGTGGTTTGTCAAAAAAATATAGATGGTTTGTTTGTAAAAAAAATATACAAATGGTTATTTTTCGTGAGTTTGGAGAAAGAAAAAAAAAGTGTGATGAAATGAAATAGTTTCCCTAAGTGATTAATTTGGACCAATCCTTGATGACAGATAAATTGACTAAACTATATGTATATCATTGACAAGAGCAATATCTATGAATGGCGGAGGGTTATATTGTATTGACTTTAGAATTAATAGTATTGATTCGTACTTATTTTATTTAAAAGATTAAACTGCAATTAACGGTTTTTTAGAGGTTTTTTTTGCACAAAATCTTAAAAAACAATGGAGGGACGCGTTAGAAGAGCGATCACACAGGAATATTCTTTTTAAGAAATTAGGACCACTATATATCTAGATTTTATGTGTTTGATATAGTTTCATACTTTAGTCAAATTCAATGTTCATCTGCGGCCTACGTCTAATCGTGACTATACGTGCATTAGTTCTAATCAGGTCAAGTTTATGAAGTTATAAAAATTTTGCTAAAAATATATTTGAGGTTTTTAAACATAATAGGAAAATGAAGGCAACAACTAGTTTTCGATTCCTATTATATTGTTTCGATGATTAAATGAGTTCAGTTTTTTATTAAAAAACAAAAACAAAAAGTAGTGAACTATTATTGATCAAGGCCTACATATCAGAGAGTTATAGGATTATAATATAAAATATTATATCAAGGTTTATAATATTTCGTCATAATAATCGTTGAAAGTTGAAACTTGTAAATAGATGATTACTTATCCACTAAACTAAATCAATTATGGAATAACGATCGTCTTTCAGTTTCGACGTGATGAATTTCTTTAAGTACTCGGTCAAATTATAGACACGTCCACAACTATATACACAAATAATCATAGATAACCATATTAATCAAATAATTAAGAAATACGTTTATAACATGAGCAATAGACTTTCGTTGCCGTTTAGAATAATTTATTATAAACTTTTTATATTATTTTGCAAATGTTTATATGGGACCAAATGAGCATAGTATTATTTATGAAGTGTTTTTCCATTTATAATATTTTTCCACCTTATTCATCTACGTACGTCTGTGTAATAAAAAAGTTTTATGTTTGAATCTGTTCAATAGTTGTGAGCTCGTGTGGTAGTCCAACAATACAAAACTCGTTGTGCAAAAAATTGTATGATTTAATATTTTATTTGTTTTGTACCGCTAAACCTCTATTGTCTCGTAGTATTATCGTAACATTGCTTACTAATTTAACAAAAAACATTGCTTAATAACATAGTTAAGGATGTAAGTTCTAATGCGATTGAAATACATCACCAATTGGACTCATCGTGTGGAGAAAATAATTGTATTTTTTGCTGGTAAGAGAAGAAAATGTTGTATTGTCTTTTTAAGTTTGGAGAAATGTGTATATCAAACTATATTTTCTATTCAAAATAGTAATAATCATCAGGCTTTTAACAATAAATAAATAAATTATATAAACAAGTAATAATGATAAATATCAAAAACCGACCAAAGAAAAGTACTTACACTTTCGGCGTTACTAGATATGATTCGATTAAAAGGACAATAACTATCTTATATTGTTCCCATAGAATTTAATGAACAAGCATAGCCGCCGCCATCTTAGAAAACTGGTGGTCGGAGCCGCCACGACGGAGACACCGTTGATTAGTCGCTTCGATAATCGTTGGGAATTTTTGGTTTAAATTTTTTAAATTATAAATTAGTTTCGAGCAAAGAGTGTGGTAGCTTAATGGCAGACAAGAATCAATATACCGTTCTATAATCACCGTATATCATGTAATTTAAAATATACGATCCCATCTCGCCTTTATTCTAGTAACAAGTGGTAAATCCAATAAAAGCAGTCACATTTACACATTTAGATATCGAATCTCACTGTCTACATAAACACAACGACATGTTTACAAAAATCTAAAATTCTTCTTTTTGTGAATCTATTATTCCTTTTTTATATATCTAAGATATAAACAACAGTTTTGAGAACAAAATTGTTATCATATAAGAAGCTAATGTGGTTCGAATTTTGATGTAATTTTCACTATGGAATACAATTAAGAACAAAACTGGCTATTGTCTCCTTTAGAGGTAATAATGCCCAACTGTACAGCTTGAGGAAGAGAGCAACTCCCATTATCCCATGGAACTTGCAGCAATTTGAGAAGTAGAAAACTACTTGAGAATTTTCTAGACTTTTCCTTGGTACTTGAAATTCAACTTATAGTCTTGTTGCAGAGTTGCTAAAGAGTTTCTACAAGGACCTTCTGCAGATGAACAAAGAAAGACCAGAGACAAACATATTATGTCGAAAACCGATTCTATGATTAGAACATTTATAAGATGTGATAAGTAGAAAAAGAAAAAGAAAAAGTCTTTAGTATTTACCACCAAATACTGTATGGAGATATTGAAGATCGTTAGGTGAGCAAGAGTCTATAAGAGCATACACACCAGGCCTTAAAGCTTCATCTACCTCCCTGCAAAAATTGCAAAAACATATTTATATTTGTGGCATCCTAAAACTTGAGGACAAACACAGTCAACCCATATTTGCAGTAACTATTAGCTATGGAGTCTGTCTGATGAACATTCTTTCGAATTTCATGAACAGGGAAATGTATGAAGAGAGATTACAAAGGGAGAAGACTGTTACCTTTTGATACCCGTTTTTAGGGGACCATATCCGCAAGAAACCCAAATGTAAGATGACAAGAACTTGAAACAATGATGTCCGAAGACATCCTTCTGCTGTCTTAACTGCAATCCAGTTGTTTTAAGGGAAAAAATGAGACAGCTGGTTGTTTCAGACATCCAATCTTAAATTGCAATTTCCGTCATAACGAAAACCATAACTTAGTTGATAGCTTCTTAGTCCACAATATTGGTAAAAGTGAAATAGTTTTTCATTTCCAAAGACAAAAGGAAGAAAAGTATGCAGGGACTTACCTCTTCATAGATCCTGCGGAGGAAAGAAGCACATCTAATTCCCTCTTCCACTTCCCATGAAGTAGAAGAACCCAATTTATTTCCTGCTGTCTCTAGACAATGAAGAAGCGCAGAAACAGAATCTTGAAGAGTAGAAATGGACCCCTCAGTTTCACTAAACGTTATAATGTCACAGCAAGGACTAGATTAGATGTAGTTATAGGATGGTAAAAATTAACAGGACTTTGTGTGTAAGCATAATAATATACAGCTCACCTCTTATGATGCTTAACAGCTGTATACAGTAGTCGGCAGCAAGCAGCATACAGACTTATTGAGAACTTCTGGTCTACTTGACGATCTTTTGAGCTTCCTAACAGATCTTGTTGCTGGCCATCCTTGTATGAAAAAGTTTTATCCAGAACCGAAAATCCCACCCTTGTTGTCTGGAGGTAATCATGAAAAATTATTTCGGGTATATGTATGGATTGGCTTATGTGCGATGAATCCATCTGAAACAATGCGTGTTTCCCTGCTATTCTTATCAAGACTTCAACACACATGAGAATGACTGACCCAGCATCTGGAGAATTGGAACCTTGGCTGCCAGCAACTGCATTTGTGAAGAAAATAGATGGACTCTGCATGTGGGCCACAATACTGAACACTGCAGACATTAAGCCTTGAATGTGCCTTTTAACCACATTTAAACGTTTGCGACCTACAAAACAATTTGCACTATTACCTTCAGCAAAATTATTAAGAGTTAAGTTCACAATGTGTTTCGACCAAAAGGAAAAGAAAAGTTCACAATCAAACACCGGCAAGAAATGGTAATCAGATTCGATTCGTTACAGTAAATTAACTACTATAACTATTAACATCATGCTTACTAAGATTGCCTTTCAGCAAAAAATACCTGTGGCATGTTCCAGAATAAGGTCCAGACAGTCAAGACCAGCAGCAGCAGTTTCAGAGATTCTGCCCCCATCTCTATTTCCCGTCTGTATGCAATAGATAGCTGGGCACACTTCCCATACTCCAACCAGTGCTCTTTCTATCGCCTGTACTCCAGACAATAAGTGTAACTCTGTCGAAGTATGTATAAAGACTTTAAATGACATCCTAATCCTCAGTTTTAATTCATCCAACCAGTGCAATTCATGAGACCGATTTTTTTCTGATACCAGTTGCTTAGCATGGAATGTATTAACAGCAAAACCTATCTCATGAGACTCCAAGGTCGCCTCTTTTCCTTGTAGTGATATGCATTTTCCAATCACCTTCAAGTGCAATTCAATCAACTTTGAGTACAGATCTCTGTTTAATATAGGGTTAGATAAGCAGAATTGGCTCCCTAATTCTTCTAGAACTTTCACTGAACCATCCAACCATATAAATGAAAATTCGTGTGGTGCCTCGCTTAGGTCTGCGAAAACAGACAGTAGATCATTTGAAATACCCATGAGAATAGAGACAAATGTAGGTGAGAAGGTAATGCCATCAATCTGCAGATTTAGCCTCAAAATAGCAGCAGAAGCAATTAACAGATGCCTGAGTGCCAATACCACCTCCACAGAATCACCCTTTATCAAGGTCTCAATAAATTTCATTTTCACATCACTAGTCTGCACTATATCACCACACACAAGACCATTTGAACCCTCGGTCCCATCAAGCAATCTGGTCCAGTTGATATTGGCTTGGATTTCTCGCTGCACATCACCACTAAGAAACAGACACTGTGTGAAAACCTCAAAAAAATTGCTAAGCACATGGACAATGTGCAGCAGCTTCGAGAATTGTTCTGATTTCCATCTCAGTTTTTTGTTCTGATGATCCTTCTGCATATCTCCGCGGGTCACTGCAGATGCTAATCCCCACAGCCACCCACTAAAACTAGACAATAGGGGTGCTAATTCGTTCAGTATCAGAGTCTTGCATTCAAAAACGTTTTTCTCATCCTTGAAGGTAGCCCTCAAAGCAATTAGTAGAGTTTCTCCCTGTTCTGCCAAGTTCTCAAATTTTAAGTTTGCTTGTCCGCTTTCCTCAGAGAGTTCTGAGGAAATGAGTTGCTCATCAAGCAATGGTAGAACCTTGCTTAATTGATTTTTACTTACAGTTAGAAACATGTATGATGTGTGATCAATCAAAGAGAAGAGGGCACTCATTGAATTTCTTGTAAAATAATTACCAAATCTCTCTTGAAAAGTAATTGCAGCTTGTGTTGACTTGAGTAGCCAAGAGGCCAACAACAAACTATCAGATAAAGGCAACTTGGTAGCTCCTAACAATTTGTCGCAAGAAATCACAGCAATACTTTTCAAAGTTTTTCTGCAAGTGATGAATAGGCTGCAAAGGTTCTGCATATCACCCGGAGACAGCTTGTTCAAACATCTCAACATGATGAAAAGTATAAACCTACAAGAGATATTGAAAACATAGAATTTGTTAAAGTGTTTGCCAATGAAATAAAGGATCAACTGACGCCTTAGTGCAACAATCATACAGAGCATATGCTATATACGATCAGTTACCTCTCCAGGTCGAGAACATAAATTGCATAGAGTTGAAATGATTTCTTATTCATATACTCCTTAGGCATCCCACATAATAGATTTAACAAATTTTGACAAGCTGTGAACTTCAGATTATCCAGCGGTGACACATCTGCCTTTAGAAAAGCTTCTAATTGAAGCTTTCCAGATGAGTTGGCAATTGAACTTTCAAGCAAGATTAACACCTCTGACCAATCTGGTAATGAATCAAAATTTACTTCTTCTGTAAACTCTTTGAAAAATGCTTCTGCTGTCATTTTCAGAACGTGATAAAAACTAGGGGCCAAATATCTGCGAACAAACTAGTTAAAAAATAAAAATGAATATCTAGATATAAGAGCTTAAAAGAAAAAGTAAAAAACAAAGTAGAAATGGAATTGGAAGATAGATATCGCATACAGAAAGATGACTTACTTCGTGCTCATACAGTACTGAATCACAAAGAAGTCCTAACGAGAACTGTTCCAATCCAATTTTCCTTTTTTGAGTACCTTTGTCTACATTATTCTCCCAGCCAAGGGTAGAAATATCCCATCCGTTCAATATACAACAAACAGAACTACCTATAAGCTGAGACAGGAAATTCTTCAATTTCTTTTTTCCTGCATGGGGGCACCAAATATCAATATGCTGGCTAAGAACCCACAAACGCACAGCAGGCAAACACTTCCTGTTGATGCCAGAAACCCTGAGAACCCACTGATCAGTGTCTTGTATCGTTTCAAAAGTTTTAACATCAGCAAATCCTGATATGATGTCATTGCTCAAAAGGAAATCAGTTAGCTCTTCTCCTTCACGTTTAAGAACTGATACATGCTTAAGCATTACACCATGTATCTGATTATCACTTATCTGTGACACATAATCAAGTGATTTTATGTCCCTGTTTAAATCAACAAGTCTCTGAAGAATGACTCCATACAATGTATATACCAGTACGGAGCAATCTGCACTGTCATCCTTCAGATAGATAGTTGAAATGTGTTTAATAATGTCAACAATGGAAGCTGAAGGTTGGGAGATCCATGAGAAATAGCCTTCATAATTCCAATTTTTCTCTTTTATCCAATCACTTCCGCAACGAGCTGCAATAGAGTCGCCCTTGATACCGGTCATATCTTCTGTTTTTTTAGGAGGTATAAGACTAATCACCTGCCTATATAAGCTTCTGGAAGACATGTAAACACGCAAGAAAAAGATAATAAACAAGCGAACAGACTTTCTGTAGGTCTCTCTATTCTTTTCAGCCATCACAATGTCCAGATGCTTTCCGGTAAGCACAGAAAAGAAATTTTCGATGCAATCTGAGTCTGCAGAAACCAAGTAGGTTAAGCAAGGACAGATGCGATCCATTAGATCTTTCATGCTCTGATCAACAAGCTTACTATTCCCTGTTGTAATACCTACTGAGTTGAGAATAAGTGAATAAATCTCAGATACAGGTCCGGTCAGGAGTGCTGCCACCTGTCCATCTTGCTCTCTAGCATTTGTTGAGCAACAAACTTGTTTTATCCACTTCATGGTCCTTGATACATCTTTAGCCAAGCTCTTGATACAACCACTTGATTGCCCTTCTGGTATCTCTTTTGTAGCTCTATGTATAGCAAGTCTTAAATCTTGAGATGACAAGAGCTTTTCCACTGATTTTGCACTTTGTTCTAATGGAAAGACAATTCTAATAAGTTTAACCACTCGTTGAAGCTCTTCAGTGTCACTCATCTTCTCATTAACATCAGTAGGTATCATAAGCCTTACAGCTTTGCACAGCGCAAATACAGCAACACTTACCTGCAACATTAGAGAAAAATTAGCAGTGGAAAATAACAAGACAAATTACTACCAAGCCTGACAGCTCAACCACTCGAAGTAATTAAACTTTGACAAACCTGACGGAGGTCACTATATAAACTTATCAGCTGGCACGCAAGTCCAAGTAAAAATGAAGTCAGTGGGCAGTTATCTTCTGCATTCTCTGATGAAAAGTTACTAAACCCCATTAAAAAGAGAATGATTAGCCACAAAGTAACTAAATCCTTCTCGAAAACTTCGTATTCAATTCGCAACAAGTAACCTATTGCAGTTACTAGCTCCTTGGCTAACAAAACATGCATCTCTGACCCGTTGTCATATGTATCACAGTTTTGTAATTGAGAAGCAGCTAAAACTATTATCTTAAAGATCTTCTTGAAAAAATAAAAGCAAGCTCCTCCAGATGCATCCTCCGTTTTCAAATATATTCGTTCGTGAGCAAAGTGGAACAGCAAACTATTTGCAGACTTAATAACACAACAGATATCAGTTAATCGAGGTACCATTTGGGAACCAGCTTTATATCCATCTATCTCAAGCAATATAGGTTCCATAAGATGCAGGAAGAAATCAAAAAGTGATTTCCGTGTTTCTAGGTGGAGGGAACTTGAGAAATGACTCTTCACAGACGACTCAATTTCTTTTGAAGCTGTGTTCTGTAGCTTCCATGGCTTTTCTTCTGCTTGCCCGCCAGTTGAGGCCATTGTCACCATGCCTGCGTGCAACTGATTTGAATCTCTTTGGTGTTTCATCACTCTGTTAATAAACAACCTAAACAATGACCCCATACAGCTAAGCTCCAACTCCTTCTTCGTTAATAACATGTTCTCGAACTTGGTAAAAAAATGCCGATGATAGCTTTTCAGAATAGTTTTGTTCTCTTGTGATTCTGGTAAATATCTTTCTGACCCACCTAGGCCTAAGAAACCATCAATATGAGCTGAATGAAAAAGAGCTAGAGAAAAAATTTCTTGAATCAGCTTCATCATGGTTATCTCCAGATCTTTATTTTTGTCCTCGCTGTAATTCAATAAACCCAACACATCCAAGAAGGGCTCAAAAAGCTTGTCCAAAAAATCACGAAACCCATTCTTCTTAGTTGGATGAGTCATCAAGAACTTAGAGAATGGCTCAAGAACCAAACAAGAGAATTGAAGGACATATCTATCAGCACGACTATCCCTAAAATTCTCTGTAAGAACTTTACGTGTGAGCTTCAGAATAGGTTCAATAGTTGAAAACCACAAGTCTAAATTGTCATTGGACATCCCACTTTTCGATGAAAATAACAAGCCCAGGCAATCAACCACAGAACCATAAACTTCAAAACCATCACCACTACGGAAATCCACCTCCGATGACAAGGACGTGTCCAGTGCAGATATAAAAGATTCCGAGATAAACCCAATAGCCTTTAGAAGGTTTCTTGCCAAATTTATAGAGACGTGCAAAATTGATGACTGTTTCAAGCAGAACTTGAAGATCTCCCAACACCTGAAGTCCAAACATAATTTCGAATTTAAATCACCCTTTACTTGAAGATTCTTTTCTGAAGAAATCAACAGTGACTGGATCCAGTCGCTGAGAAAAATAATCAGCCGCGATATCTTAACCGCTTGACGTTCTTCATCCTCGTCAGTCCCCTTTTCTCCTCCATAACCTTTTACAAAACTGAAAGCCAACTCCACCTTCCTGAAAATCATATTCCCTTTATTAGTCAATAAAATTAGCACATTTACTTTATTTCCTAACTCAACTAGAAAATATGAAACACCAACTAAGAAAACAAGAACAAAGTAACATATGAGCCAAAAATCTCACGAATTTCTTACATTTTGGTACTCTTTGCATATGTTCTCTGAATTCACAAACAAAAACAATAACATTTTTAAGTAAAGTAAAGAAGCAGGAATAAATACTTACTCTTTAACGTCCAATTCATTGCTCTGCAAAGAAAGTATAAGCTCGAGGTTCTTCCATGGACGCTCTTCAGTGATACTGTCCGTAATTTTTTCCTTTCGGTCAACCGGAGAATCATCTAATTGGGTTTTCGGGTTCTTCTTCGACGAATTAGATTTCGTCGGACTCGTAAGCTTCCTTTTCATCTTTCAAGTATTCTCAGAGCAAGATAGATTAGAGGAGAAGAAGACTGATTTTATTATTCACGCGGCGAGAAAAGGAGAATGTACGTAAACCCTAAACCCCTTCCGGTAACGGACAATCGACGGCGGTGGTATGAAGCTTCTAAAACCCTCCTCCCAAGCTCCAAATGTTTTTTTTATAAAAGTTTTAAACTTTTTTTTCGGCCAGTACCTTTGTATTTCCAGAATATTGTCTTTTACTACTTCAAAGTTTGTTCTTGTCAATTATTATTTCAAAGTTTTTTTTTAACCATTGGATCCATACAAATATACAATCCAATCTATACTTAATAAAACCTACCTTAAACTATTTTTAATTAATCGCTTGGAGATTAACCAAACATTTAATGTTAAAAAATTTTAGTTGGATTCCGACCAAAAAAAAATATTAATTGGATTATCTACCCGAAATAATTGTCCCCTATTTCTCCTAAAAATAATTTGTACAAAGTATTCCCGTATATATATATATATATATATATATATATATATATATATATATATATATCTATCTGAAACTTTCTATATTATTATAAAACTAATACTAGAAGAGGTTTATCATTTCAATAGATAACTCTAAATAATTTTGACATGGTAAGATTGTAATAAATTTAAATTTAATTTAGTAGGATGTTTGGATGATTAATGATGACTTGAAACACAAAAGTAGACGAAGATAAAACTCTCTCCGGCTCGATAATCGAAGACTCCAATGGATTCTATCAAGTTTGGATCGAGGACATCCAGATATTTGTGAAGACATCTGTTGGTTTTTTGACCGGAATTCTCTATTTTATCATTGTTGTTGCTTTCTATTTTCATAATGTTATGGTGATATATCGCCCCTACTTTAATATGGATGTAATCACGTTTTAAGTTAATTAAAATAAGTTGTGTTAAAAAAAAAAGATTAATGATGACTTTGTAAGAAAGACTTGTCAAAATCTATGAAGGTTTAATCAAGAATGTATTGATTCAACTGAACACTTTATTAAATGAATGGATAATAGCACGTTTTTTGTATGTTAAAAATTGATAATACATTGACTCTCAAAAATATTGATATCTTCTTTTTTTTTTGATAATTGAAATTAAATGTGTTCACCTAGAAGAGTACAAGACATTATCTCTTTAGCAAGAGAATATGAGGGCTATATTCAGATCTTGAATCTAGTGATTTTGAGCTTCCTCCAAACAGCTCTCTAATGGCCAAACTTTTGGCCAACAAAGGAGTGATTACGTGACCTTGGATGCAATATCCACTTAATATTGTCACACATTCTCTTGATTTAATTATCAAGCCAAGTTCAGAAAATTTCAGTTCTATGTTCTAAGCCGCATTTGAAAATCCAAGGTAATTTTCTGTGAGACTATTTGGTAGAGATAAAGTTTTCTAGGACTCTAAGCTGTTGGAGGTTTGCCTCACCCGAATTCGCCAAAGTTTTCACTAAGACCAGTCCGATTCGATCCTTTACTTGTTTGATTCATACTCAGTTAGTTCCGTGATTCATTAGTTTTATTGCTGAGTTCACATATGTTACAATTTCAATCAGGGATAAGGTTGGATGACTGGTTAACTTGCCATTCTCTAACTTCTTATAGGGATTTGGTGATGGTATCTTGGATTGAGCTTGTTTCCTTTGCAAATATCAATCTGTTACGGACGTTCCAAATGGTACACATCATCCTCCACGGAATAATTGGACCCGATCCAATCCCAGAGGGAGGTAAATATTGATATCTAGCAAGGCCTTAAGTAGAATTCTGAAACCATCTTTTGAGAGTTTCTTACAAATGATGAGATAGAATATGAAGAGACATTTAGGAATACAAAGAGATCAGGAAAATTGGATGTGACATATCATGAATATGTATTTTATATAATTTTGTGAGGATAACATTTTCTCCATACGGCATCTAGAGGAGCAAAATCGGGAAATATAGTGATATTCATGATATCTAAATTCATATATCCCCTAAAACGTATCAGATCTTCCAAAATTTGTTAGAAAAGTGTTATGAGCTGCAAAAAATCTATTAAAAACAAAAGTGCAATGGGACATTCATGATGTCTAAATTCATACATCCCAAAAACGTACCAAATCTCCCAAAATTTGTTATGGGTTTCAAAAAATCTATTTAAACAAAATAAAGAAAAAGAGTTATATCACAATAATGAGAAAAATGCATATCTATTCAAAGTAAATATTTTTTTTTAGAATAAAAGATTGGAAAAAGGATTATTTTTATATATATGTGTCCATGAAGATTGGAAAAAAGGATTAAAAAGTGATTTGACTAGTAGATAACTTTATAGGTTTATAAAACTATTATTTCGTTTCGAACCGTAAGAATTCAATCAAAGTAAAATTATAGAACATGTAGAAATTAAATTAATTATTTTCTACTTAAAGTGCAATTACACATAGAGAATTACCTTATGTTGCTTTAAACTTATCGAAATTTTTACTTTTAGCTAATATCAAAACTGTAATCTACCCGAATTTCTATGAATAAATTAACATTTAACAAAAAAAAAGAAATTAGTACAATGACCTCTATTAAGGGGAATTGTGTGTTAGCATCGGTCAAAATTTTTAAATGATTTAAATGTTAAAAATGGATCATTGGTTAATCGTTTTGGGCACTCACATAGAATCTATTATGAATAATATATTTGCTATGTAATTAATGGTTATAACAAGTTGACTTAAGAGTTTATGTTTAAAGTAGTCGGTGATGTAAAAAGAGAAAAAGAAGTTTTCAGCTGACAAATTCATTAAAATACAAAACCAAATTGTTATTATTCTACCAAACAATGAAAGACATCGACCTTATTGATCCGCGTATTAGGCATAGTGATCCCAAATGTAATATGAATTTAGTCAAATATAAAAACTATGTTGAGTGTACTGTG
Organism: Lepidium didymum; assembly: GCA_963920545.1. NCBI lineage: Eukaryota > Viridiplantae > Streptophyta > Magnoliopsida > Brassicales > Brassicaceae > Lepidium > Lepidium didymum. Next base: position 3,730,636 of record OY986980.1, read on the forward strand.
TATCCTTCTTAATACGGCATGTATAACCATTTTTGTTAATTACATAATTAATTAACCTTGACCGAAATTAAATATAATTAACTAAAGTTTCATTTTCTGTTATAGCTTACACGTCCACGGTAGATATCTATTTATTCAACGGTATATTTATTTGCTAAGAGCTTCTATATATATATATACACTCCAATTGAAATGTTGAGACATAAAATACATAAATAGTATGTAATATAGTATATTACATTTAAACTTATATGACTTTTTTTTGTCACAAAAACTTGTATGACTCTATATTTTCAAAATAAGATGTGAGAATTAAAAGTTGTGATTTTTATAGCCAAGTATTAAATATTGTAATTTACTAAAAAAAATCTAAAACATATATTTATTGGGAGTAGAAGATGTATCATTTAGTAGTGAAGAAGTGTCTTTGGTCAAATGAATAAATGTATATCATATGTTACATTTTCTACTGAAATTTGATTTTAGAGAGTCATATAGCCCGAATAATATTGTTATGTATTTGGAAGAGATTATTTTATAGATTCGAAAAAATATATTGTTAGTGGTGGAGAAAGATAGAAATGATTAGTGGTTTATCTTGAAGATGTAGCTAAAACATGTATGGTTTAGGCTTCATTTGCATTTGGTGGAATCTGGCATATATTAACCAAACTTTTTGCATTGGTTTGTTATACTTGTTTGGTTTAAGAGATTTATTTAATTAAGCATTTTTAATCCACAAAAGAAGTTTATACAAATTTGAGTCTCATATAATATTGTTTAAATTTACAAGGAATTTAGTTCAGACCTACTTATAATATGCTACTAGTTGAACCGCGTTTGTTACACATTAGATTGCATATTGAAAAGAAAATAGTTAACATTTCTTGATTAAATATATGCTCTATACAAACCATTTATTAGATATATATACTTATATATATAATGTGTAATTATTATTTTTATTACATACTCTATATTTCTTATGTTTAAAATATTCTTGTGGGTATAGTTCCAAAAATATGAAAACATGTTCAAGTACTCGAGTTAGGTAAAATTTCTTTTATCAACAATTGAATTGACAAGACTCGATTCATAATTTAAAATTTATACCATAAAATTTTCTTTTTAATCTACTATATGTAGTGAGGAGAAATCGAACTTCTGATACCAGAATCATCATGTAAATCATCCTAACTTCCAAACTAAGAAGAACTCGGTGTACTAAATTAAAAACCGGTATTCTATATATAATTTGTGTTGAATTTGAAAATCTTTTTTACATACATTAAAATTTTAACAAATAATACAAAAACAATACTGTAGCATTGGAGTGAAGTTTGAAATATAATATGAGTATAATTAGTTTAATCATCATATCATAATCATCTAATATATACTATAATATGTGTGCTTATGTGAGTTGTCCATAATAAAAACGAATCAGTAGTATTCTTTAGCCTTAGTGAAAAGTATATGTGCTTAAGATAATTATAATAAATATTAAAAAATCAAAACGTCGACCTCACGTACATAATATCGAAAAGAAAGACTCGTAATTCATGCAAAACAATATCTAGTTTTTAAAGTCTCCCTTAATGATACTCTTTGCTTTTCCTATATATACTCTTACAATTTCCTAATTGTCAAACCAATTCATTCAAGCTTCTAATTCCAAATCTCCTCACACACACACATATAAGTGTATACATAAAGGTGCCAACTTTCTTTTTCTCTCCTCAGTTTTCGTAATAAAAAAAGAATCATTTTATTTCTCTTTCCTAAATTTTCGTAAAGAAACCTTCTCTTTCTTTCGTATAATTCGATTTGCGGAAATGGTTAAGGCATTGTGGATAATTGTGGCCACCGTGTTTGCAGCGGCGGCGATCATACCAGCGGCGGTTGGACAACAACGAGTGCCGTGTTACTTCGTGTTCGGAGATTCTGTCTTTGACAACGGTAACAACAATGTCTTAAACACCAAAGCAAAAGTCAACTATTTACCTTATGGTATAGATTTCCCTCAAGGTCCAACTGGTCGGTTTAGCAACGGTCGGAATATTCCTGATGTTATCGGTTAGTTTCCAAACCGGTCTTTATTTATCTGGTACTCAACAATATTAATAAATTTTTATTTTTGAAATGAAACTTTTTAATTAATATTATATCGTTCTGTTTCATTATCTTTTTAAATTTAGCTCAACTAGAAGGTTTCCCCAACTTCATTCCACCGTTGGCCGGAGCATCAACGACACAAGCTAACACCGGACTCAACTATGCTTCTGGTGCCGGCGGTATCCGCGAAGATACCAGCGAAAATATGGTAATAACTGCACCCAAAAATGATAAATTAAACCAACACAATTGTGATATATTAGGTGAGCGAAAAATTTCAGAGTAGCGGTAATCGCTACTTGATTTTGAACCTCTCCAAAATCAAAATTGTGTAAATGCATTTAGCTTTCAGGTGAACTCGAATTCAAGACAGCGGTAACACACTACTGAATTATAAAAAAGACGATAAATTAATAAATAAATATTTTTCTTGTCTCATCTAAAAACTTAGATTTTGAAAATGTAAACAGGGTGAAAGAATCACTTTAAGGCAACAAGTAAACAACCATCGATCGGCAATTCTAAAGGCGTTAGTGCCACGAATTAAGTTAAGGCAATGTCTATACATATTCAGCTTTGGAAGCAATGATTACCTCAACAACTACTTCTTGTCTCCTCCTACATTAGCTCGTCGTTTATATACTCCTCAACAATACGCTCGATCTCTCATACTCCGCTACCGTCTCTATTTAGTAGTAAGTATTTAATAAATAAAGCAAAGAAATGAATTCACAGACATGTTATAATTTCATGTGTTTTAAAAAAAATTAACCATACCGTCTGGAATCCGTATTAAAAAAAAACCCTTTCAAAGGAATACGGTGTTGTCAAAAACCGTCAGAAATCCTCATAAATCGATCGATAGTAAGTTTCCTTTCTAAATTCTGTTGAGAAAAGCTTATTTTGTTGCCGGAAATGACATATAGTTTTGTAGTTATAATGCCATGATAATTTGAATAAATTATTTTACTGATCACATCTTTTTTCTTTCTTTCAAAAGTATCGTCATTTAGAATCTATGTTTTCATTAATAAACTGAAATTTTCTGCAAATATAATTAAATGTGTTTTTTATATAGAACATGTACCTTCAAGGAGCTAGAAATATGGCTTTATTCGGGATAGGTAAGATCGGATGTACACCAAGAATTGTTGCTAGCCTCGGTAATGGCACTGGCTGTGCAGAAGAAGTGAACCAAGCTGCGAATCTCTTCAACGTTGAACTCAAAGGCCTAGTCACAGATTTAAACGAGAAGCTTCCTGGAGTTAAATTCACTTATGTTGATCTCTTTTCCGGAAATGCTTCAGATTTCGCCAATTTTGGTAATTAGCGTTATATACTTATTTTTATTAACAATTAGATCGACTTTTCACTTACCAAATATGTTTTGTAGGGATTACGGTTGATAATAGGAGTTGCTGTGCTGTTGCAGCGGGTGAAGAACTTTGTACGAGAAACGGAGCGGTTTGTCCAAACCGGAATCAATACATATTTTGGGATAACGTACATACCACGGAATTGATTAGTGTTCTAACAGCTAACGGTGCGTTTAATGGAACTATCGCTTCTCCGTTCACCATATCTCAGCTTGTGAATTAAACTCGGTTTCATCTACATGGAAACCATATATTATACAAACAAATATATCGTATACTCAATAATGTAATGAATAAAAAGGATTCCAATGGTTGATAATAAAACAAGAAAAGAACTAACTTTGTGGCATTACTACGTTCATAACTCGCAATTTAATATTTGGAGATTAATGCAAAAAATTTAACGATATGAATTTAAGATTAATTAATCATGTTATCAAACCTACACGTTATTATCAAAAGTAATTTAATCGAAGTTATGATTAATTCGTAATTAAGATTATTTTTCTTTATTTTTATTTTTTTCAATATTCGTTTGAGTTAACGTTTCATGTACTTTTGCTTGAAATAAATAAAAAAAACTTTAATTTTGATTAGACCCTCGACAACACTAGACCGCCTCAGCATGCATCATCAAAGAAGATCATGAAAAGTAGTCTATTCAAATTTATGGTTACAAGTCAACTAAAAATAGTGTTTATGGTTAAAGTCGCTGATGTCATAAGCCAAAAAAAAAAGAATAGAAGTGTGCAAATGACAAATTCATCAGAAACAAGTGTGTAAAGAATATCTCAGGAAAAAAAAGAAACTTTACTATATATAGCATTATTATTCAACGAATATTAAAAGTGTAGTTTCCATATCTCGGAGATGTGAGTTTGGACTAAACTCCTCATTAATCTTACGATCACATCGTAAGAGAAAATGAATTATAGTCTAACATGTAAAAGATATTAGTCTCTCTATACATTGTACATTGTCAATGGTTTTAAATTATAAGCCATATTTGACATTATTGACCGGTGTATTAGGCATAAAGATCCACATTTAATATGCATTTAGTCAAATATAAAATTATGTTCAGTGTATTGTATATCCTTCTGAATACGGCATGTTATTACCAATTTTGCTAATTACACAATTAAAATAATTAACTAATTTTTCGTTTTCTTTTATATCTTACACAGCCCACTATAGATATCCATTTATTCAAACGATATATTTATTTACTAAGCTTCTACACTAGAATTGAGATGAATTACACATATAATTATCCAATATACTATATAGAGGTTTATATTATTAACTTATAAAAGTTTTACCCTATATTTTTCAAAGTCTCCCATCATTTCCTTTTCCTATATATAGTCGTATAGATTCCTCATTGTCAAAGCAATTCATTTAACCTTCACATTGCAAATCATATAAATGATCCAACTTTCTTTCTCTCTCTATTCATTTTTTGTATAACTCGATTTGTGAGAGAAATGGCTGAAGGAGCGTCCAACGCATTGTGGATTATTGTGGCCACCGTGTTTGCAGCGGCGGCGATCATGCCAGCAGCGGTTGGACAACAACGAGTGCCGTGTTACTTCGTGTTCGGAGATTCTGTCTTTGACAACGGTAACAACAATGTCTTAAACACCAAGGCAAAAGTCAACTATTCACCTTATGGTATAGATTTCCCACAAGGTCCAACTGGTCGGTTTAGCAACGGTCGGAATATGCCAGACGTTATCGGTTAGTTTTTTATTATTATTATTATAAACTTTATCTAATAATCGAATAGTTTTATGTAACAAAAATTAGGATTCAACTAAAATAAAAACATTCACAATCATAAAGATTGTTTGTTCATAGGTTCTCTGGTTTCTGAACTCATATTCATGAACTTTTTCTTAATCTTTGACCATACCAAATTTAATTTTTTTTAATTCAAAAATTATACTCGTTATTATTAAATCATATTAAATGGCATTCCAAAAAGAATAGTCCATTTCATTTTTTCCTTTCTATAATCAGACCAAAATTCGAAAATTTAAAGTTTACTTGAAATTTCATTCAAACTTACTTTCAGTACCCCTACAAAACATATATATGTAGTTTTATATTTTGAACTACATTAGTGACCAAAAAAAAGAATCTTGAACTACGTTATATTATTTACAATAGAATTAATAAATTTTTATATTTTGAAAAGAAACTTTAGTTAATTTTCGTTGTTGTTAAAGAATTAGATCGACAAAACTCGATCCATAGCATAAATTACACACCCTAAAATTTCTTTTTAATCTTTAATCGTTCAATTAAGTTTCATCATCTTGTTTTGGATTTAGTACATCTAACAAAGTTAGACTATTTTTACTTTAGCTCAACTAGAGGGCTTCAACGTCTCCATTCCACCGTTGGTCGGATCATCACCAACACAAGCTAACATCGGACTCAATTATGCTTCCGGTTCCAGCGGTATCCGCAAGGAAACAAGCCAAAACAAGGTAATATTAATATATTAGCTATAGTACTTTCGACTCATCTAAAAACTAAAATCATGAAAATGCAAATAGGGTGAAGTAATCAGTTTGAGAAAGCAAATAAACAACCACCAATCGGCGATTATAAAGGCGCGAGTGCCACGAACTAAGTTAAGGCAATGTCTATACACATTCAGCTTTGGAAGCAATGATTACATCAACAACTACTTCTTGTCGCCTTCTACATTAGCTCGTCGTATATATACTCCTGAACGATACGCTCGATCTCTCATACGCCGATACCGTCTCCAATTAATAGTAAGTACTGTATAAAGAGAACACGTCCAAAATGTTAGAGCTAACTATTGCATAGATAATAGATAAAATATAAGTAGATAATGTGAAGACATTACAAGCTTCCACCAAATTCAGTCTGGAAATTGTCGAGATATCATGTTTCAGACGGATTCCAAACCGTTCTGGCCTAATTTCTTGTAGTGATTAGTCTACTCTCATCTTGTTTTGGGGAAATTATCATCTATCAGAATATTTTACATTAAAAGAGTGGAGATTTGCCAACTAATATATACATTTCAGGCCACTCTACTAATATTTACCAATTGATTTTGAGTTAAAAACTCATGGTTCCTATTATCGTCATTTCAATGTTAGAGTTGAAATTTCCATAAATAATCTATAGTTTTCTCATTTTTACCAAATGTAATTATATATGTGTGTTTTTATATAGAAATTATACGTACTTGGAGCTAGGAATGTGGCTTTGTTCGGAATCGGTAAGATCGGATGTACGCCACGGATTATTGCTAGCCTCGGTAATGGCATTGGCTGTGCAGAAGAAGTGAACCAAGCCGCGATTCTCTTCAACAACGAACTCAGAGCCTTAGTCACCGATTTAAACGAGAAACTATCTGGAGTTAAATTCACTTACGTTGATTTCTTCTCCGGAGATGCTTCAGATTACTCCGCTTTTGGTAATCAATTATATACATAGAAGAAATACGATGGAAATTGCTAACAAAATTATTTTAAGAAACTGCAATTTTATTCACTCATTTTAAATACTTTTGTAGGGGTCACGGTTAGTAACAGGAGTTGCTGTACGGTTGCAGCTGGTGAAGAACTTTGTACGAGAAATGGAATGGTTTGTCCAAACCGGAATCAATACATATTTTGGGATAATGTGCATACCACAGAATTGATTAATGTTGTGGTGGCTACCGCTGCATTTAACGGAACTATAGCTTCTCCGTTCACTATATCTCAGCTTGTGAACTAAAATTAGGACTGGAAACAATGGCACAGGTCCGGTTTCATAGCTACATGGAGACCATATATTATACACACAATAATTATATACTGAATAATGTAATGAATAAAATGGATTGCAATGCATGGTTACTGGTTATTTAGTCTTTGATAATAATAATAATAATAATAATAATAATAATAATAATAATAATAATAATAATAATAATAATAATAATAATAATAATAATAATAATACAAGAAAAGAAATAATTATATGGCAAGTTGGCAACACTACATCCATACCTCGCAATTTAATTTCTCAAGCTTAATGCAAAGTCTGTAACGATATTAATTTAAGATTAATCATGTTTTATTAACGCACATGTTAAATAATTATGTGTCCTCATTTCATTACGTTATATATAAATGTAGAAGTGTATGTATTTGATCCAGTGATTAATCACTAATCAAATATTACATTTACGTCTTCATTATTTTTTTAGAAAACAAAACAAAAAATTTAGACTAAAAAGAATGAAATTAGTACAATGACCTCTACTCTATAAAGAGGATCTAATTGTATGTTATCATCGGTCAACAATTTATAAATGGTTTGACTTTTTTTGGGGGCTAATATCATCGTTTTGGGACTCACATAGAATCTATCTTCAATAATCTGTTTGCTATATAAATAATATTTTAATCAATAAAATATCATTTGATCCATCTCTAAATATAAGGAAACTAGTTGCATCATCAAAGAAGGTCAATCCAAATTTATGGTTACAACCTAACTAAAAGTAGTGTTTGCATATGACTAATTCATCCAAAACAAAACGAGTTATTTTCTCATATTGAAAATAACAAGAAAATCTTCTCTAGTACATAAAAAATATGTTTTCTCCATTAATTTGTTAATTGATTTTAAATTAGAATTCTACAATCTAACATGATCCAATATATGTTAAAAGTAATTGTTGCATATCCAACAAATGTTCAAAATATAGTTCTTGTATTTATGAGATTATGGATTTGGACTAACGTCCGGTTACATTTCGAAGAGGTAGAAAACTCACATTGAAATGAAAATAAATTATTCTCTACGCATAGGAGATAATAGTCTCTCTATAAATCATATTTGACATTCCGGACACGAGTATTATTACGCATCTAGATAATAGATCTCACCTTTAAAATGCATTTAGTCTAATATAAAACTATGTAAAAGGTATTGTATATCCCTCAAAACCGCACGTTATAATGATCGATAGTCAAAACTTATCTCTAAAACTTTTATTAAGTGGAATTAGGTAAACAATTAATACCTTAGCCATTAGTTAGGACATTGAGCTCGACAACCAATTTTGTTAATTACACAATTAAATAACTTTGACTCAAATAAAGAAAATTAATTAACTAATTTTGATTTTCTTTAATCTTACACGACCACATAGATATCTATTTGTTCAACGATATATTTTAGAGTGTAGGTTTTTGCTATGAATTGGAGCTTGTTGATCTAATTATTGACAAGAAAAATAAAAAACTTTCTATATATATACACTACAATTGAGATGTTGAGAGATGAATTACATATAATTACCCAATATACTATATAGAGCTTATAAAAAATTCTCAATGTTATTAATTTATGAATGTTTGGCAGTATAGTTTTCCCTTTATCTTACTCATTTCATTTTACTATATATAGTCGTACGGTTTCCACATCGTTGAAGCAATTCATCTAACTTTCAAATTGCAAATCTCCTTGTATATAAAGGAGCCAACTTTTTTCTCTCCTCACTTCTCATATAATTCGATTTGCGAGAGAAATGGTCGAGGGAGTGTCCAACACATTGTGGATTATTGTGGCCACCGTGTTTGCAGCCGCAACGGCCATACCAACGGCGGTAGGACAACGAGTGCCGTGTTACTTTGTGTTCGGAGACTCTGCCTTTGACAACGGTAACAACAATGTCTTGAACACCAAGAGAAAGGCCAACTATTTACCTTATGGTATAGATTTTCCACAAGGTCCAACTGGTCGGTTTAGCAATGGTCGGAATATTGCTGATGTTATCGGTTAGTTCACAAATACGTTTTTCTTTATTTATATGGTATTTATTATTCAGCACTATTAATAAATCTTTATATTTGAAAAGAAATTTATTCATTATTTTTAAAATTTTTTAGCTCAACTAGAGGGGTTTCAACGATTCATTCCTCCGTTTGCTGGAGCATCAGTGGCACAAGCTAACACCGGACTCAACTATGCTTCCGGTGGCGGAGGTATCCGTGAAGATACCAACAAAAATATGGTAACAACCTCACCCAAAATTAATAAATTAAATCAACACAGTTGTGATATAGTTGCTGAACAAAAAAACTCATGATAACGAGTTCGTATTTCTCCTAAATCATTTTTGTGTAAATGCACCTCAGAAAATATTGAGATGTTTCTGTAGCCTCCAGCTAAATTCAAACTTGAAACATCAGTAATATGCTATTTGAGATCGAACACATCAATTATAAAAAAATGATAAATTAATAAATTAATGTTTTTTTTGTGTCATCTAAAAACTAAATTAAATCTTGAAAATGTAAATAGGGTGAAAGAATCACTTTAAGACAGCAAGTAAACAACCACCGATCAGCGATTGTAAGAGCGGCTGTGCCACGAAGTAAGTTAAAGCAATGTCTATACACAATCAGTATAGGAAGCAGTGATTACCTCGACAATTACTTTTTGTCGCCTCCTACATTAGCTCGTCGTCTATATACTCCTGACCAGTACGCTCGATCTCTCATACGCCTCTACCGTCTCTATTTAACAGTAAGTATTAATTATATAAAGAGAGCTCACTAATTCTAATCCAAAATGTGAGTGCTAACTGTTAGTGACAAAACCCGACTCATAACCTAACACTCGAATAATGGATATGATTACATTTACATCAATAATCTATTGTTTTCTCTCACACACACATATATATATATATAGGAATTGTACGTACTAGGAGCTAGGAATGTGGCTTTGTTCGGAATCAGTAAGATCGGATGTACGCCACGAGCTATTGCTAGCCTCGGTGGCGGCACTGACTGCGCAGAAGAAGTGAACCAAGCCGTAATTCTCTTCAACAATGAACTCAAAGCCCTAGTCACAGATTTAAACGAAAAATTATCTGGAGTTAAATTCACTTACGTTGATTCCTACTCCGGAGATTCTGAAGATTTCGCCAATTTTGGTAATTGATACTATACTTTGAAGAAATACGACGAAATTGCTAACAAAACGTTTATGACACTAATTTTTTCCATTCATGTTAAAATATTTTTGTAGGGGTCACGGTTAGTAATAGGAGTTGTTGTACGGTTGCGGCTGGTGAAGAACTTTGTACGAGAAACGGACCGGTTTGTCCAGACCGGAATCAATACATATTTTGGGATAGCGTGCATACCACGGAATTGATTAAAGTTCTTGTGGCTAACAGTGCGTTTAACGGAACTATAGCTTCACCGTTCACTATATCTCAGCTTGTGAATTAAAATTAGTACTGGAAACAATGGCACAGATCCGGTTTCATCTACATGGAAACCGTATATTATACACACAATATATCACATACTGAATTATGTAATGAATAAAGAGGATTGCAATGGTTTATATTAAAAGAATAAAAAAACTATATTTTACAAATAAATACAAATGATATGGACTTGAATGGGGAGTGGGAAATAAAGCAACAATACTACCGAAAACCAAAAACCAGTAGGCTTGGTTCGCCACAATCTATATATACCGATTTCCTTAAGGCCTCGTGAAAGCCCAAATAGGCCCAAATTAGATGGCCTTTTTTTTAATAAAGCCTCAAATTAATATTTTACAAACCCGACCCAACTGTTCACGATCGGATTCAAGCTTACATTGACCAATAATGGAAGACGATCAAGAGACTGTGAACTTCACTTTAGTTAAGAGTAAGCACTGTGCTTTGTTTGGTCTAATTAGCTTTTATTTTTACTTTCATTGGCGCTCTATTGCACTTTCCTGGATTTAGGTTTTCGAATCGAAATTTAATTTTCTTTGCAAGAGATATTTAATACTGATTGATTTGTAAAAGGTCTTTGATATGAACTACTTCATGTAGGCTGATCGATATAGATTTCTCGAGTAGATTATGTAAGAAGAAGAACATGGCTTTGAAAAAAGTCTCGACTTTCGTAACATGTTGACCACCAACTTGTTAACAGATTTGACAGTATCTGATAGATCAATGTAGTCCTTTTTCTATTGTGCATTGGTCTTGTCTGCCTCAAATAGATATAACTTGAGTGTCTAAGTTGAAGCAAATGGAATGTTGTTGGTATACAGGATCAAAGAGGACCATCAAACTAGCTGCTCATCAGTTTATCACTGTTGTTCTTTGATGGGTGGATCGATCTAGTCCTGATGATCTGGTGTATGAAAACGGGGATTAACTATACAAAAGGCTGTTTGACAAAAAAAAAACTATACAAAAGGCTAACCTCTGTAATGGACCGGTAATGTTCTTGCCCAATCCCTGTACATCTCTTTCTTTGATTTATTAGGAAAAGAAGAGAACAAAAGATTGATCATCATATGTTTGTCCTTGAATTCTTAGATGAGTAGAGGTAGATTTATGAAACAGATTCTAACTAGAAGAATTTTGTTACTGAGATGCTTCATATAAGAAAAGGTTTATGACCAAATCCGAATTGACAGATCCCAAACTGGAAGTCTAACTTAACTAACTCTATGTGTCTTAATTATACACATATCTGATATCTCTATCCACTCTATCTTTTGATTGCAAAAGATACAGCTCCTAGAGCTAAACTAACCTAAAATCCTAAACTTATATGACCCAACGGAAAATAAATAAATAACAAACGAGAATACAAAAGTTTACATCTCGCTTTGCTCCGGCGTGGAGGAGTCCTCTGGATGCCTAACAAGCTTTGAGTGTTCATCAGCTGAGCTGATGGAAAACTCAGCCAGTGAGCTCACAGCAAGTGCCATTCCATGGCAGAGTACTTTAACTGCAATCTCAGCTAATTTTTCTGCAGTCATCATCTTCTCCTCTTCTATCTTGTCAGCTTCAACAAGCTCCATGCTCTCTGGTCTGCCTGAGTACTTCTTTGAATCATCGGTTCCTTGATATGGATCTTCCTTAAGCTGCCGAGCATAGATTGAACCCATACCAGAGGCAAAGAAATCGAGTTTATCTAGCACTGGCTTCTCGTTCAACCCATTGAGCAACCTTGACCATTGGATGCAGACTTCATAGATTGGGTGAGGACAAGATGTTAACCTGACTTTCTCTGGGTCAGGGTCACATCTGAAACATCTGAGTAGCCAGCCGGATAAAGAAAGCACGTAGGATCTCTGAGATGTGATCCATGCTTGGAAGCAGGCTCTCCAGTTTCGAAGCTGAGCCACTAGATTCAAAGCTGATCGAGCTAATTTCTGAGAGTTGATCTCTGGTAGTGAAGTCTGTTGTTGCTTCTTATAATGCTTAGAAGCGGTCGTTGCAAGTAATGTTTTGGCCTCATCCAAAGTTCGCTTCTGTATCTGGTGACACTCTGCCATCACTTTCCACATCCGAGCTAGTCTGTAAAATGCATTATCATGTTCTTGTCAGTTGAAAAGAAACCTGTTTTTCCAGAAACCAGAAGAAATGATGTTTTGACATACCCTTGAAGGAGCTCAAGAAGCTGCGGAAGAAGTTCTTGGTCACGAAGAGTCTTGATCCTTTCGGAGATAGACTCGATTGAGTGTATTGAGACCTTGATCCGAGTGTGTAGATCTCTAATTGTAGCTCTTGTCTTATCAACTGCAGAAGAGTCTACTCCTTCCACATCCTGATTCCTCAGCACCAAACATTTTTTCTCATATGCAATGCGTATTCGTTCTCCAGCCTGTCACAACATCCAAGTTGGTTAACCAGAGATAGAGACTCTGAACTGAAATTTCTATTAAAATTCTCACTTGGTACCTTAACTTCATCATAGAGTTTCTTCTCCCACGCGTATAAGCGGTCTAATGTTGATTGATGACTACCCGAAAGCATACAAGATTCTTCCGAAAAACTACTGTTGCTGTCGAAATCGCTCGCCCAGGATCCTCCAGAAGAGTTGATCAATAATCTTGAAGAGGACGAAGATTTAGATGAGACACCCGAGCGGAACAAAGCCACTGGGTTCAGCATTTTCATGCCTGTAATAGGAAGATTTAGATCCTCCTCTATGTTATATATATTCAGAAACAACAAAGATTATAAGCTTACCACTGTGTTCATTGGAAAATGTGTATTGAGCTCGACTAGCTTCCAGCAGACCCGAGATTTCTTTACCAGCAACACCAATATTCTCAAACTGGTCTTCAAGATCTTTAATGACTTCTGCCATGCTTCTTGGCCTTCGATTCAAGTACACAGTAAAACCATGTGTCTCTCCTTTTGAATCATCTGTTATAACTCCCACCCCTACAACATGCCCTGTAGTTCCTCCACTGGACACCACAACGCATTGTCGTTCTTGAGTTCCAATACCGTTCATCTTCCTCTCATTCTCAGTATCGCATCCACTGTTTGTGAACTCCTCACTAGCATCTTTTACTTTATCTTCTTGATACATTTTACCTCCATTACTATTTTCTGCTTCTTTCATCTTGTGATGATCCTCAAACTTTACATGTACATCTTCTTCGAGTTCAGGAATCCCTTCTTCCTCCCGAACCTGCCTCAGCCGTTGCATCTCTTCATCCATACCACCCCGGTTATCATGACTGTATCCGTAATAATCCAGTGACGAGAATGGATTCCAAAAGAAATCCCATTGAGAGTTCTGTGGCGAAGGAGGCGGTATGCTGTGACTGCCTAAATCAGAACTTTGTTCAAATGAGTTCATCATGTTCATGTTCATGTTCATGTTCATTCCAAAGAGAGTATCTGCTCCATAAGTCTCAACCGGGAAAGTTTCAGGTGAATTAGGAGGCTTTTCTGCAACCTGAACCGAACTGCTTCCAGTAGCCATCAAGTAATTGGCATTTAAATTTGACTCTGCCTTGCTCTGAATCATTTTTGAAGGAGAGGGTATGAAGCCGCCTGGATCGCTCTTTCTCTTAACTGGAGTAGCGAATGTGTCTAATGAGAACGCGTGTGGCTCGTCTCCTTCAATATATTCCCGGAGAGCATCTGAAACTTTTCTCAGAGACTGGATATAAGCAATGTGACCGGAAGCAAAACCAGTCCTATGTTCAACTGCTTGTTTGATAAAATGTTTCCTATCTTTACAGATCTGAACAGCCTCGTCGTCGTCTATCTTCGAATGAGAACATCCCATATCTCTCTAATTTCTTTTCTTTGCTTCAATAACAAAACTCAAGACATATAATAAGTGTTGAAGAAACTGCAGAACTAAGAGCAAGATATCAGATTTTTAACATGTACATAATTAAACGCTTAAAACAGCTGAAAACAACAACATAGCATTGATTAACACAGAGACAAAACGTTTCTCCTTCTCCCAGATTCTTTGTTTTAGCTTAATTTGAAAGAGACGACACTTTTTCTTGTCGTAATTCGTGTTTTGTGAGCTATGTCGATATTCCTCTCAATGGACATTATCACCGTAAGACCCAAAATATAATGCTAAATCAATCTAGAAGACAAGAACTCTTAAACTATCTTCTGCGTAATGAGTATTGAAGGAAAGGAAAAAGCAAGTAAATGAGTAGAAAATCTAGAAACCCTTTGCACATTTGCTTACACTTTCTTCATAACAAAAAAAAAAGTAAATCAAAGAAGCGAGGGACCCAAATCAGAAAAAAGTTTAGATTTTTGGAAGAAAGAGACAGAAAGAGAAGACAAAAACCTTTGAAGCAAAAGAAGCTTGTGGAGCGTGAAGGAGGAGAGAGGTGTTAAAGTGGAAGAAACAACGGTCAAATCATTAGTGAGTAGAAGTGATGAGCGTTGAGTGAAGTAGCTGAAGAAGAAGACACAGTAATATTAAAAATATTAATTTCTTTTTCACAAGTGAAACATGAAAGTACGGATTATCATTAGCCTTGGTTTTACATCTATTTTCTATTTTGCCACTGTCCTTACATTGGTTAATTCTCTCTGCACTCGATCTTTATTGGTTTAGTTTCAAGTCTCAATGTTATTGGTGATTGACAAGAGTCTAAATGAGTCAATGGTGTTTAGTTTTGTCTTATTATTGTACTTTTAATGTCTCATTATGGCGTTAGGACATGCGGTTTTGTTTTGTTCATCTACGACACTTCTAACTAAAGACGTTACGTCACACGACTTTTGTTTACTTGATTACTTCATAACTTTCAAAATAGAATAAATAAAAAGGACTCTCTTAATCCAAATATAGTAACTGGAATTCTTGGCATTTTTTTTAACAATAAGCTGTATTTTAAAAAATGGGGCTGAGGCTTGAAAATGAAAACTGAACGATATATTATTTGTATACGGAAATGATTCAGTTTAGGCCCATAAGGTAACATGATTTTGTAATTCAGCGGAATCAGATTTCAGCTGTTACTATTTGCACATACAATAATTTAGCCGGATTTCACAATTCAATATTTTTTATTATTAAATTTTTTAACTAATATTTAAAAAATATATAATTAATCATAAATAACAAATAAATTCGTGTATTTTCACGTTGAATGTCCAACTCATGTGGGTTCCAATCAGACTTTTCAAATTTTTAGGTTTTTGATTTCACTCACCTAATATCTATTTAGACATATTTTCTAGATTGAGTTCGATTCGGTATAGATAGAGTATGGTTCGATTGTGGTAGTTAATTAAATATCCAAATTTTATGTGAAACTATTCAATTTTGATCTAGTTCGAATTTATATTTTTTCAAAATTAAAACAATTTAAGATTTAATAAAAACAATCTAACAAAATTCAAAATTTAAATAAAGATTTGAATATTTTAGATTTTTTGTTATTTTATTCTAAAATGACTGATAATATAATCAAATTTATAATTACAATTTTTGAATATTTAAATACTAAATTTTTAACAAAAACAATAAATTTTAAATATATAATTGTATTTCATGTATTTTGGATATTCTATTTAGTTCTCGTTTTGACCAAGTTCAGATTTGGTTGTTTAGGTATATGAATCTATGTTCCATTCGACTATTTAGTCAATTCTAGTTTGGTTTGATACATTCTATTTCAGATTAGATTTACTTCGGTTTCATTGGTTACTTATTAAAATATATATATATATATATATATATATATATAAATAAATAAAAACCAAAATATTATGGTGTTTAATTTTTATATAATACTCTTAATTATTATTTATCTTTGAAGTATTAGTTAAATTTTTCAAATTTATTTTTAAATTAAGTTGTTTTATGAGGCATACTATTTTTATTTTCTTATTTATCTAATATTTTAAATTTTGTAAAATTCAACTAGATTTTTCTGTTACCATTTGATTTTAATTTTTTCAGCTAGATTTTACTGAAAAATAAAATAAAAATTTAACCAGATTGAAATAGATTCAACTGTTATCATTTAGGTTCTTGGTAACAAATCATAAATATATAAAAAAAAGGATTCAGTTCTCATGAATCTTTAGGGAAGATATAGTGTAAAGTATGGACCGACCTACAAGGATGTGGTTTTATCTCATGTAAAGGTGAATCATAAATTAGGAAAGGGACTACAAAAGAAATTTGATTTGTCTCATGATAATTATAAAATTGTTACACTCAGGCATGGGTATTTTGGTCAATTCGAGCATTTTAGGTCAGAGAATGGGACCAACGACTATAAATAATTGGATGAATGCCTCGGCCCTCGGTTGTGGGGTTTTCTCATGCTACCCTTTGATATTTCACTTAATCACGAAACTGCCATTTAGAAAATCATTTAGGGCCTAAAGCTATTTGATTGGGCATTATGTGAAACCTATTTATGGCTCAATAGGGTCCATTTGAATTCGGAATCATTCTAATGTCTTTTGAAAGAATTTCCATGGAAAATACAATACTCGGGTTATTATTTCTCGATTTATCTTATGTTTAAATTTATTTACACTATAGATAATTCCGGACAATGTCTAGCAATTATATATCTTATAGATACATAAACTAGAGAATCTTGTGTCCTATGTCCTCTTTAAAATGAAAATTGTGTAGAGTGTCCTCTTTAAAATATCTTGTGTGGAGTGCCTTCTTTTCCATTCGAAAAGACGATCTTGTCTCTGGAGGTGGGTCAAAGCAACATCGGACATATGGTGTAAGACATCCAAAGTGGACAGCAAATATGATAGAAATATGGATTATGATGACTTTCTCATGGGGATTGAAATTACACAAAATGTATAATGTCATCTTTAATCTTGAAATTATGCCACATGCCACAATGTGAGAGTGAGTGCTTCATTTGGTGGAGATCAATTCAGTTTCTGGAAATGTTTGGCTCATAAGATATAAGTGTTGGTTAAGTAGTGTTGAGTTATGGCCGAAAATGTGAAATGTTTTAAGTTGTAGGTTGTTTGCTTTGTTGTGTGGGTGGTTCCTTTTATTGTTTCGTAATGTAAGGGTAAACGGTAGTTGTAATATTATGTACGTTTTTTTTTGTGTTTAGTAACAAAAGCAAAAATGATATGGAGACGTCTAGTATGGACAATATATGGGATGTATTCCAGGCATTGATGTAGTTTGTGATGAAGATTGATTGTGTGTCATTGGCATGGTAGATGGTAGGAGTCTACGAAATGTAGGGTAAAAATTAGAATTAAATGAGGGGACGTAGAAGGTGGATGCAAAGAACGAAGTAGTAGAACAAACCGAACGTTTTTCCCGGACAAGTGCATAGAGACGTTTAGAATAGATAAAAAATGGTAAAATCGTCTTTCTACATCATGAAAGAGGGCTAAAAACAAGAAAAATAAAAGTGGGCATGAGACATAATTTCGGAAAAATATGGCACTGGACGCAATTATTTCTATAAACTATAGAGTTAGCTCAATTATTGTAATATATATATATATATATAAAATAATTTTGAGAGAAATTAAAAAAGGAGTGATCTAGATGGCTAGGGGCCTCGAACATGCCTTATTATTAGTATATAATATTTTAATAAATAATTTAATCAAATATAAAATGTCTAAATTATTGATTGATATATTTTACCAATTTTTATTTTATAATTGGTAACGTTGTAAAAAGATGAATATAATTTTGTTGTAGAAGACAAGTTAGAATACGTGTGAAAAAGGTAACTATTAAAGTTAAGTGTCACAATATGTTCATGAATGGAAATTGAAAATTATCTGATAACGAAAAATTAATGAAAAACCAAAATTAATTGATTATTTTTCAAAAACCTAAATCAAATAATATGGAAAAATACTTTGTTATGGTCTTTGACTAATACTTTTGATGTAATAAAAATGTTTATGATGCTTTAATTATAGAATAAAAATATTTAATTGTTTATACGATGTCAGCAACATTGACAATTGGAATTAAAACATTTTTCTATAGACAAAATCTATATTTCCTGATAGACACTGCCGATTATAAATGTTATACTAATAAGCATAAAGAAAACAAATAATTATTCGTAATTAGTTAATTATTACCCTGCGACCCATCACTTTATATATCCTCCTCGATTTCCTCTGTCGAATATCATTTTCACAGCGATGGCCGAAGGTGAAGAGACGAAGAAAAAGAATTTACAGACAAGCTACTTCGACGTGGTTGGTATCTGTTGTTCATCGGAGGTTTCTCTTGTCGGAGACGTTCTCCGTCCGCTTAACGGCGTTAATGAATTCTCGGTCATTGTTCCTTCTAGAACCGTCATCGTTGTCCACGATGCCTTCCTGATTTCTCCACTTCAAATCGGTAAAATAATATATAAAAAGATCACCAATTTTTTTGTTTTCTCATCGCTGTTGACTTGTTTATAAACACCGGTCCTAGTAAAAGACTGCGTATTTCTAGTGCTCCAAAATTTTAGTTTTCCTAAAGTCAAAATTTGGTTTTTTGGAGTTATATGATTGAAGTTTTGGGTTTCAAATTGTGAACTTTTTCTTTTAACGGTGAAATTGGTTTCTTGACAGCCAAGGCTCTGAATCAAGCAAGACTTGAAGCAAGCGTGAGACCATATGGAGAGACAAGCTTGAAAAATCGATGGCCAAGCCCTTTTGCAGTGATTTCTGGTGTATTGCTTGGTGTCTCCTTCTTCAAATACTTCTATAGTCCGTTTGAATGGTTTGCTATCGTGGCCGTGATGGCTGGAATTTTCCCCATCCTTGCCAAAGCTGTTGCTTCAGTCACAAGGTTCAGGGTTGACATCAACGCTCTCACTTTAGTTGCTGGTAAAAAGATATATTATTTCTTGAGACATCATTTTAAAACGTTGTGCATGGAAATGTTATTTGGAGAACTAATAAATCAAAAGTTTGTTTCTTCTTAACAGTGATCGCAACGGTATGTATGCAGGATTACACAGAAGCTGCCACAATTGTATTTTTATTCTCAGTTGCAGATTGGCTTGAGTCAAGTGCTGCTCATAAGGTTAGTTTGTTTATAGTTACTCCATGCTCCTATAACCTATGAAAACTCAGCTCTGGTTGTACTGGATCAATATGGAAGATAATTAGTATAACATCTATCAATTGATCATTGTGCTGAAGTAACAACTTTTTTCAGGCAAGCACAGTAATGACATCATTGATGAGCTTAGCTCCAAGGCAGGCAGTGATAGCAGAAACTGGACTAGTAGTCAATGTAGATGAGGTTGGAATCAATACAGTTGTTTCAGTTAAAGCTGGAGAAAGTATACCAATTGATGGAGTTGTGGTTGATGGAAGCTGTGATGTGGATGAGAAAACATTGACAGGAGAGTCATTCCCTGTCTCAAAACAAAGAGAGTCAACTGTTTTGGCTGCAACCTTAAATCTTAATGGTACGAAACAGAATCTTTAACTTGATCATCATATAGATATGATCCTAATTTTTCAGTTCATTTCCAAAATTTGTGTATCTTAAGGTTATATAAAGGTGAAAACTACAGCTCTAGCTCGAGACTGTGTGGTTGCTAAAATGACTAAGCTTGTGGAAGAAGCACAGAAAAGCCAAACCAAAACTCAAAGGTTTATAGACAAATGTTCTCGCTACTACACTCCAGGTCAATGATGTTATGAGTTTCATAGATCATAATCGCAATTTAGTAGAGGAGAAAGAAATTTGATCCTATTCTTCTTTGTTGTTTCTTCAGCTGTTGTGGTGTTAGCAGCATGTTTTGCGGTTATTCCAGCTTTGTTAAAGGTTCATAATCTCAGCCATTGGTTTCACTTAGCACTCGTAGTGCTAGTAAGTGGTTGTCCGTGTGGTCTTATCTTATCTACACCCGTCGCTACCTTTTGTGCTCTCACTAAGGCAGCCACCTCCGGGTTTCTGATCAAGACTGGTGATTCTCTAGAGACCCTGGCAAAGATCAAGACTGCTGCTTTTGACAAAACAGGAACTATTACAAAGGCTGAATTCATGGTCTCGGATTTTAGGTCTCTCTCTTATAATATTAGTCTACACAACTTGCTTTACTGGTAAGTAATGTATGTAAGTTTCTCACTGCATTGAGCATATTTTGGTCCGTGTTATGAAATGGAAACATACAGATTTTTGAGATATTGTCACAGGGTCTCGAGCATTGAGAGCAAGTCAAGCCATCCAATGGCAGCCGCGCTTATTGACTACGCAAGATCAATTTCTGTTGAGCCTAAGCCTGATTTTGTGGAGAACTTTCAGAACTTCCCAGGAGAAGGAGTTTATGGGAGAATAGACGGTCAAGATATATACATTGGAAACAAAAGAATTGCAAAAAGAGTTGGATGCTTAACAGGTCTCAGAACTTTGAAATTGAACTTACATTTGTCTTCCGAGTAGCCTTAAGTGTTGTTCTTGTTCTTTATCTATCTAACCTTTGCAAATTCTCTTCTTTATGGATGTTACATAAAGTTCCGGATATTGAAGTTAATGTGAAGCTGGGTAAGACCATTGGTTACATATACATTGGAGAAAAACTGGCCGGAAATTTCAATCTTTTGGACGGTTGTCGATATGGGGTTGCTCAAGCACTAAAGGAGATCAAGTCTTTAGGAATCAAAACTGTTATGCTCACAGGAGATAACCGAGATTCAGCCATGTCTATTCAACAACAGGTGAAGCAGAGTCATTTAATTATTCCCCTATGTATATTTTGTTAGTCATATAATCAGATAATCATAAATATCACAGCTCGGGAATGCTTTGGGTATTGTTCACGCTGAACTTCTTCCACAAGATAAAGCAAGAATCATTGATGAATTCAAGAGCCAAGGGCTAACAATGATGGTAGGAGACGGGCTTAACGATGCACCAGCCTTAGCTAAAGCAGACATTGGCATTTCTATGGGAATCTCAGGGTCAGCACTTGCAACAGAGACGGGAGATATCATTCTTATGTCAAACGACATAAGGAAGATCCCGGAAGGAATGCGACTAGCGAGGAGAAGTCATAGGAAAGTGATTGAGAATGTGGTTCTCTCTGTGAGCATAAAAGGAGCAATCATGGTGCTTGGTTTTGCAGGTTATCCTCTGGTTTGGGCAGCTGTTCTTGCAGATGCAGGAACTTGTTTGCTTGTGATACTCAATAGTATGATGCTTCTACGTAACGAGCGTGAAGTCGTATCTACATGTTATCGTGCTTCTCCTTCTTCTCCTCCTTCTCCTGTGAAGCTTGAGGAGGATGAATCAAAGGATCTAGAAGTGGGCTTGTTGCAAAAGAGCGAGGAGACAAGTAAAAAGATTTGTTGCTCTAGTTGTCATACTGGCACTAAGGAGAATCAACAAGAGTAGAAACCCTTTTCTGATTAGAGGGTTCTATGTATATTCCTGTTGTACTTAACATCTGATCATCAGATTCTGATGTGAACCGAATTTCTTTCGTACTAAGGAAAATCAACAAGCGTAGAAACCTTCTTCTGATTAAGAGGGTTTTATACTTCTATGTATATACTGTGAACCGAATTTCGAAATCGCTTTACTTGCATGAACATTAAACTATAAATACATTAATTTATAAACCATATATACTGAAGGATATTCAGATTAGCATATGAAATGTAAATAGCTTGACAACATACAAGAAAAAACTAAATTTTATCCCAAAAAAAAAAACATACAAGAAAAAAAAAATCCATTCTAAAATATGGTAATTTAACATAACTCAAATTTAGTCTAAAAACATTGGGTAAAATATATATTTTTGTAGACTTATGAAAATAAAAGAAAACGAGAAATGTGTATGACCAGTGGATAAATCGATGGGTCAGATTTATAAACGGACGAATCACAAAATCATTGTGTCTTTGACTAGTACTTTAACCCCACTTTACTTTATATCATACAGTGAGCGTCACATTTAACGTTTGACTAATATGAATTGTCACCACCAATCATAAGAATATATGTGAATATTTTGGGTCCCTTTTATTATTTGATTACAACAACGAAAATGAAATAGATCAAATTGGAACCGCTACATCGGTTTCATAAATATATTTATGGCTCATCTTAATCGGCCTATTGAAGAAGAGAAGACGATCTAGAATCTCTTCTTCTTTCTTTATGGTCAAATAAACTGATTTCAGACGATCTAGAATCTCTTAAGATCAATAATTCATTAAGGAATATTTTTCTAGCTTTAAAGTGGACGAGTTAAAATTAAATAAATAAACTTTAGTATACATAAGTGAAGCAAAAAAATGCATATCAAAATGAATGTCTTTTTTTGTCAACTAGATCGACAAATACATATGTGTATATATAATAATGTTATCAAGTTTTAAAGTGGTCCAAATAAATAGTATAAAAACTATTAGGTTTTAGCTCTAAGGTATAAATTCATCGGAAATGTAGAGTGATGAGAAAATCAAGAGTAATTTTCTATTGTAGTTTTATTTTCTTTCTAGAAAATTCAAAACCCAAATAATATATAATAATTTTGATACATGATTCAGAAATGTAAAGTGACTAGTAAGTTAAAAAAGGTAATTCTTTTTTGGCGTAAAAATTAATATTTATACGAATTTCTAGAAAAAAGAAATACGTCGAACAATTTATTACATCGATTACAAAAATATTTATTACATCGATTATTTGAGTTTTGAAGGTGTGAATTCTAAGTATTACATAATGTTCCGTTTGCATAGGATACACACATATGTATTGACTAATGAATATACTTGCATGGTCATTTGCCATAATGTTGACACGTTTGTAACAAAATTAAGTATTCAGAACTTTGCAAGTGAATTATTCGCATACATATCGTTTATCTGATATTTCGTTCCTAAATATTCATTGATAATCCTTAATTATATAAAGAATATTTTTAATTTTTTTTAGTAGGGAAAAAGGTAAAGTCACTATTCTGTGAAAAGTTCCGAAGTTTCGGGAACTAATATTTAAAGGTATCAGGTGGTAGAACAAATATAAGCAGCATAACTTATCGAAACACAAAAGAAGGATTGATATCTATGAATCGTTGCAATTCAATATTTTTAATTATATTCCTTTTTCCCACTAGACATGTTTTATATATTTTTTTATAATATCTATTTAGTGTTTGGCTCATTTACGTTTGCTTTTTTACTTTGATATATATAATTTTTATAACAAAAGCAAAGTAAGTTGTTTTGTTTGGTTTTGAGACATTGGGAGATTCCTCCACTACTTGAAAACCTTTTAAAAGATAGTGGAGAGTTTTGCTGCCTAAATTATTTGTAGTCTCTTTTATTGCAAATTTTATTCTTAGTCTTTAAGATCTCTCGACACATAAATAAGTTTATAGCTAAAAGAGAAAACGTGAAATTGTGACTAACGAAAAAGGTTAGGCTTTTGACCATAAGGAAACAAACTTTGGTTGTACAATGGAAGGTGCTAACAGAATCATGTCTCATGAGCCTTTTTTATATGTGTGTTCTGTGAATTTTGTTTAGGATTTATTTTGATGATTAATTTTGTTAGTTTTAGTCCCTATAGATTTTTGTTTCGTTTTGATATGATCAAACAGAAATGTTACAAGCTCTTTCTGAAAAAAATAAAAAAATGTGTACATATTTTGTTGTAAATGTTTTAGAAGGATAGCAAATCAAATTAAAACAAATATATATGTGACTGTCTATATTTTTAACAAGATATGGTTTCCAAGAAATATTAGATATTAAATATCCTGAACTAAAAGAGGCTTAAGAAATATTGTAAACTAGAAAACCTACAGTAAAATTTCTATAAATTAATAATGTCGAAACTACACTAAAATTATTATTTTTATTAATTTATTGAGATTATTAATTTATTGATATACTAATTGAATCAAAAACTTAATTTGACACTATAAAATTATATTATTTTATAGAAGTTATTAAATCAAGTATTAATTTAAAGAGGTTATACTGTAGTTTGTTTATATAATCTTTAGTCATCATTACAATATTTGTAAGAATATGTGATTTTAAAAGATTTACTAAATCTAAATAATTCCTTTTTATCACCAAAATAAGTAACTTCATATATAACATCCTTCGTAGGTACGTGTACACTAGTAAATATCCTGATTCTTTTAGTTGTATTCATTTAAAAATATTTCCAAATAAATCAGAATTACTATATATTATATTGGTGGATCGAATAAAAATTAGAAAATTATAAAAATTTGACCAACTAAACCAAACAACGTATATTAAAATATGGCTTTTATGTTTAAAAAAGATGTGGTGGCTTAAGGCGCTTGCCTTTCTAAGAATTTAGAAGGCTCTCGATGCATGGACAAAAAATATAATATCCATGAGCCAGTAAATTTTATGTTGAGAGATCACATGAAAATCATTTTCAGTATGTGTATAATGACAATAAAGTATATAAAAGAATTAACTTGTGGTTGTAGCATTAGTTGATAAGTCTTAACGAATTCTAGGGTTAGAACTAAAACCAATCAAATGATGAGGAAGAAAGCACAAACAGAAAATCAACCTAGAGATGTGAAGCCATACTTGAAAATGATCCAAAACCATTAATATTGGTGGCTTAAAAGCGTTGGTTTTTTTGTTGTTGTTGTCAATAACTAGATAAATAAAATTCAACACGTAAATCATTCCAATCTTTATTAACCATATCACACTGTTATAATGTTATTTAGAATCAAATTTTAGTAAAAATATCAGAAAAATAAGCACTTAACCACTTGTAAAAATACATTTTCCCAAAACTTGGAAACTAATAGTTTTTGTTAAAATTATTATAACTTTATGATACGGATTCAAATTCCACAGTGTACATATATAAGTTGTAGACTACTTTGTGAATCTGACTTAAAGTAATAAGAAAAAAGGTAATAATTCATGAGCAAAGTTATGTAAAATAAAGAAAGAAATCAGGAGAAAATGTTTTATCAAGAGACTAGACAAAGTGAGTATGAGTTGGGAAAACTTTTGAGAGAGTCGACAAACTCAAAAAGAAAAAAATGGAAGACTATATATCTTTGTAAGTCTTAATAATGACAGCAAAAGCCAATAATGGAAGATTTGGTGGGAAATGCCGCACTTCAGCAGTTAAACTCGATCGAATCTATTTTCTTAAAGATATTGAAGGTAATTAACTTAATCTAGATATCAAAGATTATGATAATTATTATGATGACTATCTTCGTAATCATATTGATGACGAAAACAATCATATGAATAGTAATATTGTTAGTGATGACTCTGCAAGTTGTACTCGTAATCTTACGATATCTTGAAGGAATTATTGAAGACCTTTTTACTCACTTTAGCCACGAGATCCTCGGTTGACACAATTCATAGAATTCTTATATATAAAAATAATGGACTTTTAAAATTTCTCATTTTTTCAGCAATTAGATATATAAAATTCTCTAAGTAGCTAAATTTTTTTTCCGGATCGCAAATTCTATTATACAGATTTACACAATTTTTTAGACTAAAAATTTCTGTAGAAAAGAATGTAAACCACTTCACCAAAAAAAATTTCCCAAAAATTTACATATTTTTATAAAAGACAAATAGAAATTATAAATGAATTAATATCGTCAAATGCAAGCAGAAAATCAATTATAATAGAAAGAGGAAGAATCCTAAATTTTGTGAGGAATGAGAGGAATCCTTATGACAAAATTGT
Source organism: Lepidium didymum (assembly GCA_963920545.1). Taxonomy (NCBI): domain Eukaryota; kingdom Viridiplantae; phylum Streptophyta; class Magnoliopsida; order Brassicales; family Brassicaceae; genus Lepidium; species Lepidium didymum. The sequence continues at coordinate 3,757,136 of OY986980.1, forward strand.
TTTTTTTTCTCTTTTAGAGAATATTGTATTGAGTTTATGTTTTGAGTCTAATTTAGTACACATCTCAATATATATAAATACATATAATTCCATAGAAAGAAAATGATATATGTTACCAAAATTGTGTATATGCATAGTGGCGGATCTAGAACTATTTATAATATTGCACACTTTTTCTTATAATTTTTAAATTTTATGGTGAAAATGAAAAACCAAAAACAAAATTAATAAAATTTTCATTTTCTGTGTGAGCCACATGCCGCATGTTTCTTGTACCTGCATCCGCCAATGTATATGCATATGTATATACTTGCGACACATTTGAACCGGAAAATGGAGAAGTTAACCGGCTCCTGGTTGCTCAATGACGACGCCGATGCGTTGACGCCTTTCAATGGGACTCCGAGCGCAGTTGCTGCGGCGAGGACTGTTTGTTGATAAGGATATTAAGTAAAGGTCTGAGAATTAGAATGTAGCATATGAAAGTTAGGCAAAATACATATATGTAAAATATTTATATTCTTAGAGATTAGAGATTTGAGAATAAAGAATATCACATAAAGATTCCATTGTAGACAAATGTACACTAGATTCTTCGCTATGGTTTGTAGTACACATTTGTTCTCGTGTCTTTCACCTATAAGATTTTAATCTCTTCCCCTAATATTTTTTTTTGTAATATTTTGTTTTAAATTAAGATAAAAATGTACAAACAAGAAATATATTCCAAGTATATCATAAATAGTATACCTAAATTCCTGACTTATCGAACTAGTTCTCTTCTCTTTCCTGTTTTCCAACTCAAACGTTTCTTAAGAGTATCTCAATATTTTCTCTAACCACATTTTTATTTTATTTTTTTTGTTATTTTCCGGTAAATATATAAAAGTATGAACACACATGGATACACATAGTTTTGAATTTGCAACCTTTGTAATATATTTTTATCTTAAACACTTAGTATATAATTCTTTTAAGAAAAAGAAAAAAAAAATTACTTTCTCTGTGCAAATATATTCAAGCGATGGATGGTTTCTGTAAAATTGTTTTGCGCAACTCATCTTTTCACACATTAATAGTCAAATTATATTCTGTCATCAACGAAAAATAAATCTTTTAATATATTAATTACATGAATCACTTTAAAAAGTACAATCTAATAATATTTTATTTCAGGATAAAATCGAATTTCATTTCTAATATTCTTTTCCTATCGGAATAAAAATGTTTTGGTTTCCTGCACATTAATTAAATTTATAAAATTATATTACACATAATAATTAACAGTATAAATATTGAATAAGTAACAAAATTAAATAGGAAAAATCAATTAAATTATGGAATAGCAATACAAAGTATCACTATTATAAAACACAATAATGCAAAAAAAAATCACTCAATTATATATACTTACAAAAACATTCTTTAAAAATAAAAATATATGGGAACATTAGAGAGAATAGGAATCTGAAAGAAGCAGCCAACCAGAGTACAATGCAATTCAGATAATAAATTATTTACAAATTAAAATTATGTTTGGAAAGAATATAATTATGGTAAGAGAGTTAACCAAATAAACTAGTGATCATTAAGTCATAAACCCCACCACTTTACACATTTGCCTATATAAAGCAATAGCCACTCTCAATTCTCTTTCACCTTCAAATCATCATCATCATCATCATCACAATCTCTACATCAAGACCAATTCTCTCTTCAACTAACTATCATAGTATCTAAACCGAATCAAACCGAACCAAACGGGAATAGTCATTGTTCTCTGTCGCTGTCTCTATCTCCGGTATTTTTCTTCACATAGATTTCATGAATGGTTTCGAAACGCTCTTCTACTCTCTTCTCACTCGCATTGTTGTCGTGACTATTCCTCTGCATTAGCCAATTCGAAACATTTAGACATGATTTTTTTTCACTTAATTTCTTTTCGTGTTACAGAGCTCCTCAATGAAGATTTTTGATAAGTTGCAATGATTTATACGTTTTAAATTTCTTTTTTTGAATATCAGAGTTCCAAAGAGACAACTCAATAGCCATGCTCAAAACTTGTTCTCTAGTTTTTGGCTAAGTTTAGAGTTTACTCATCTTCTTTTAGACATTTTACCAACCAAGTTACGTGCATCCTTCATATCTAATGCTTCTGTTCCCTGAATTTGTGTTCGACGAATAAACAGAAAACCCAGAACTAAGATTCCTACATAATCTCTATCTTCCTTGCTGATTTTTGAGTTTGCGTCTTTATATTCGCAGAATCAAAAAATGGCGTCGAAGAACGAGAAGAAGATGACGAAGAGTTACTTTGATGTTCTGGGAATCTGCTGTACATCAGAAGTTCCATTGATTGAAAACATCCTTAACTCGTTGAGCGGAGTTAAGGAATATTCCGTCATCGTGCCGTCAAGGACCGTTGTCGTCGTTCACGACACTCTCCTCATCTCCCAGTTCCAAATCGGTAAAGCTTCTAACTTTAATTTTTTTCTCTGTCGCTAATCTAATAAAGTATCTATAGGCCTAAAAGTATCCATTCTCAATTTAATGGCTTTTGCGTCGTCGAGTCAAAACGCAAACGTCATTTTCAGATGTTAAATTACGCGATTCTACTGAGCATTACACTTGTCATTCAACGCTTCATTTATATATACCATTATACTTACTCAAATACATTTACCTTAATATTCACTTACATTTCATATCCAATTAGTAATATTTTTCACCTACTAAAAAATGTCGAAAACTTATAATAGCAATTAAAAACTTGTTGTTCACTTTTTTTTTTTTGGGTTGAATGTTGTTCACTTGATTTAAATTTAATAATAGGGAAGTTTATTATAAGTAAATATATTGATATTTCAATACAGATTATAAGTAAATTTAATAGTCTTACCTAGGTTATGAAACTATATTGAATGAATTAAGTCCATAAAAAAATAAGTTGTGAAACTAAACATTAAAAAGGCAATTTACGTAAACACTTCAAGATATTAAATATTTTTGTTTTGTTTTGACTCCGTACGATAACTAAATGTAAAAACATTGTGATCTTTTTGCGTAACGCATCATCATCACATGATTAACATTTAGAACTTTTTCTTTATATCTCCCAAAAAATATATATATATATATATATATATATTTATTCATTTATTTATTATTATGTTTTTTTGTGAAAGAAAAAAGGGGTTATAACTTTTCCTTTATATTTTCTCCTTTTTTACCATTGACTCATATAGTTTAGTGGTGGAATTTAAAAGACAACTCAAAAAATATTAAGTATACATAATTAATAAATTGTTGTGGTTGCAGTAAAAGCACTAAACCAAGCGCAGTTAGAAGCAAATGTGAGAGTAACCGGAGAAGCCAACTTCAAGAACAAATGGCCAAGTCCTTTTGCGGTGGTTTCCGGTCTACTTCTCCTCCTCTCCTTCCTCAAATATGTGTACTCTCCGTTCCGTTGGCTCGCTGTCGCAGCCGTTGTCGCTGGAATTTATCCCATACTCGCCAAGGCTATAGCATCCCTTACAAGGTTTAGAATCGACATCAACATTCTTGTTGTCATAACCGGTAATGTTAAGAAAAAGAAAAAGATCAAATAATCTTGAAAGGTCCTTGTGAACTTATACATAGCTAATGCTCTTCCGTTGTTTGAATCAGTGGGGGCAACAATTGGTATGCGAGATTACACAGAAGCTGCAGTAGTTGTTTTCTTGTTCACAATCGCTGAATGGCTCCAAACAAGGGCTAGCTATAAGGTTTTGCACCTTTTATCATCTCTTTTGATTCAATTGTATCAAAGATATTGTGGTTGCTAAATTAGTTTTTTTACATTTCAGGCAAGTGCAGTGATGCAGTCTCTGATGAGTTTAGCTCCACTGAAGGCAGTGATTGCAGAGACTGGTGAAGAAGTTGAAGTGGATGAGCTTAAGCTCAACACAGTTATAGCAGTCAAATCTGGTGAAACCATACCAATTGATGGAGTTGTTGTCGATGGAAACTGTGAAGTTGATGAGAAAACCTTGACCGGCGAAGCATTCCCTGTGCCTAAACTGAGAGACTCAACGGTTTGGGCTGGAACTATCAATCTAAATGGTATAATAAGGCTCAATCTTTGCACTTCATATATATATATGACCTATTCCTCTGTTTTACTTTCGAGGTTTGATCTTTCCTTTGTGTTTTTCAAGGTTACATAACTGTGAAAACCACTGCTCTAGCTGAGGATTGCGTGGTTGCGAAGATGGCAAAGCTTGTAGAAGAAGCTCAGAACAGCAAAACCGAAACTCAGAGATTTATAGACAAATGTTCCAAGTACTATACTCCAGGTATCAGCAACTGATTTCGGCTTCATTACATCTCTTTTATTCTCTTGATTGAGTCCTCAATTTCTGTTATTTATATACAGCTATCATTCTCATATCAATCTGTTTTGCGGCCATTCCATTCGCACTGAAGGTTCACAACCCGCAACATTGGTTTCACTTAGCTCTAGTTGTGTTAGTAAGTGCTTGTCCTTGTGGGCTTATTCTCTCTACACCAGTAGCCACTTTCTGTGCACTCACTAAGGCAGCCACATCAGGACTTCTCATCAAAGGAGCTGATTATCTTGAGACCTTAGCCAAGATAAAGATCGTTGCTTTTGATAAAACCGGAACTATCACTAGAGGCGAGTTCATTGTCATGGATTTCCAGTCACTTTCCAGAGATATAAGCCTACACAGCTTGCTATACTGGTGAAACATCTCTTCTAACCAATTTATTTAGACACCTGTGGTTTTGTGGACTTTCCTCAAATTGTGCAATATGACTTCTATCAGGGTATCAAGCACAGAGAGCAAGTCAAGCCATCCAATGGCTGCTGCACTTGTGGACTATGCAAAATCCGTCTCTGTTGAACCTAAGCCTGAAGCTGTCGAGGATTACCAGAACTTTCCAGGAGAAGGAATATATGGGAAGATTGATGGCAAAAAAGTCTATATCGGGAACAAAAGGATTGCTTCCAGAGCTGGGTGTTCATCAGGTGCATATCAAACTATACATTGAGGTTTTCGGATTGATCTAATTCTCTGATATCTTCTTTTTCTTTTGTGCTTTTGATGTATGTATACAGTTCCAGATATTGATGTTGATAACAAAGGAGGCAAGACTGTTGGATATGTCTATGTTGGAGAAATACTGGCTGGAGTTTTTAATCTTTCAGATGCTTGTCGATCTGGTGTAGTTCAAGCGATGAAAGAACTGAAGTCTTTGGGGATTAAGACTGCAATGCTGACCGGAGATAATCAAGCTGCAGCAATGCATGCTCAAGAACAGGTGAGCAATCTTCTATTATGAGTGTGATGCTTCTCTTGAAACTTAGTAAATCCTACTGACAAAAACTTGAAAATGTCATATGAACCAACAGCTAGGGAATGCTATTGATATTGTTAGAGCAGAGCTTCTTCCAGAAGGTAAATCCGAAATCATCAAAGAGTTCAAGAGAGAAGGACCAACGTGCATGGTAGGGGACGGGTTGAATGATGCACCAGCTTTAGCTACAGCAGATATTGGTATCTCGATGGGTGTTTCCGGCTCTGCACTTGCAACAGAGACTGGTAACATAATTTTGATGTCAAATGACGTCAGAAGAATACCGCAGGCGATAAAGCTTGCTCGCAGAGCGAAAAGGAAAGTGGTGGAGAATGTGGTCATATCGATCACTATGAAAGGAGCAATTCTTGCTTTGGCCTTTGCTGGTCACCCGCTGATTTGGGCAGCTGTGCTTGCAGATGTGGGGACTTGTTTGCTTGTGATTGTCAATAGCATGTTGTTGCTTAGTGATAAACACAACACTAGAAACAATAAATGTTACAGGGTTTGTTCGTCCCCAGTCTTAATCAAGGAGAAACTTGAAGGTGATGTTGCTGGCGACATGGAAGCAGGCTTATTACCAAAAAATAGTGATAAGCATTGCAAGTCAGGCTGTTGTGAAAAGAAGAATCAAGAGAAAGTGATGAGACCTGCTAAAACCAGTTCAGACCATTGTCACTCTGATTGTTGTGAGAAGAAACAGAAAGAAAATATAAGGATAGTGACAAACAGCTGTTGTGCAGAACCTGGTGATATGGGACACGGCCGTGACTCAGGGTGTTGTGGTGACAAGAGTAAGCAATTACACCAACACGAGGTGAAACAAAGCTGTCATAACAAGCCTCGTGGCCTGGACAATGGTGATAGTGTTTGCAAGTCAGTTTGTTGTGGAACGGGCTCAAAGCAAGAAGGTTCTTCAACCATGCTCAATGTGGATGGAGATGACCAAAGGGAGGTGAAAGTGTCGGTCAAAGGTTGCGATTCAAGTCCTGCTGATCCCGTGGTAGCTAGCTTGAAAGTGAACAGTGATGGGCATTGCAAGTCGAGCTGCTGCAAAAGTTCTAAGAGAGCTAAAGGAGAGACCTGTTCTCAGGTAAACACGAAGGACGCTTGCAAGTCTAACTGTGGCACCAGAGAGAAGAGCCACCATGGCAGCAGCTGTTGCAGGAATTACGCTAAGGAGTCTAGCAGTCACCATCACCATTACTCGAGGGCTGCTGGCTTTGGAAGCTTGACAGAGATTGTGATTGAATAGCTTTAGCTTCTTGTTCACTCTTGTACTTATAACCTTTCATCTGCAATCATGAGTAAGGATATGTATTTGATAGAGAAACCATGTGATTCATCAAGGAAATGTGAATGATCCTTTTATCTTTCAATCTTCTCCTGTTGTCATCGGCCACATAGAAGTTTGCAAGTAAGACCACAGAACAAAAGTCCAATAAAAATTGGTGTGCCACTAAACTCAAGTCTTTCTTTGTTCTCCAAGTACAGTTTATCCTGATGAATCTGTTGAAAGAGAAAGAAAAATTAACAGTATAGAATATAAGATTCTTCATTGATTAGATATGATAGAGAAACAAAATATAAGATAAACAAAGAAATAGAATGGACATAAAGAACGGGTCCCAATAAAGAACCAAGTTTAATAACTTAAGATATAATGAAATTATTATTTACAATAACGCTAACACATTGTGGACTGGCCAGTGTGATCCTCTTAATAGCTTTTGCAGACTAAACATATTATTCCAATCCCACTCGCTAAACACAACCTTCGATACCATTTCCTACGTTCTGCGAACCCCTGCCGACTAGTCATCTTTTGTTGTTTTGCATCAGCCGACAGAGTTTGACTGTAGGAACTGCTTCAGTCGGATGGAGTCAAGCCCTTTGGTTTAGCAGCTTGCAACTTCAGTCAAAAGGATTCACTCTTCGGAAAAGACCGGCCTTGAATTCTACAGTGTATTTTCCTGCCTTGTTCCTTTCAGATTCTGAAGAATCTGGAAGTGAAGCACAAAGAACCCAGACATGCTTCCCTTCAAGAAGGTTATGATTAAAGTGCGTAGGAGTACAAGTACTTTAGAAGGATTTGCATGGATCATCTTTCGCCGACATGCTACCCTTTGACGAGGTGCCGTCAAATATTCTTTCCTCAACAGTTCATGACTTCGAGACACCCTCCCATGGCGATGACTTTGTGAGACCATTTTAGGTCGGGTGCTCTGAAATCACAAGTAACGCAGTAGGACCTCCAATAGATGGAAGTTAAGTCCAGTTGGAAGATATAAACTAGTCTCTTCTCCCTAAAGGCCGTCCAAAATTTTGCCTCCTTTGGATCCCATGTTGCCAAGCATCTCTATATCCATCCCCGGGCGGATCAGAATCTTCAACTGAATTCTCCCTTTGAATATTTCCATTTCTTGGGAATGCTGTTGCGTTCAACTTCTCATCGTCTTCTGATGGTGTCCCTGACCTAGATTCAGGGTGCATATCGATGGATCTGGTTCGAGGCCCACTTGATCTGAAACCTCTAGCATTAGGTGCTTTTGGGATAAAGGTGGGTACCTTTGGAACCGGGAAATCCCTGGGAAGAGACTCCATCTCCATAAAACAGTTCCTTGCTCTGGCGTCAGTGATCAGTGCTGCCCAATCCTCACATTTCATCAAAGCAGATGCATTTCCCATTACCTGTTCAAGAAAAGACAAGTTTCAGAAACTTTTCCAAGAAGCCGAACATATATTTATAAGAAACATGTTGAGAGATATCATACCCATAAAGCCCTTTTGGCACGGGTGAGAGCAACATTCATCCGCCGGATATCAGCAACAAAGCCAACACCGTGATTGGAAGCACGCACACATGACATGATAATGACATCACGTTCTTGACCCTGAAACGCGTCTACAGTGTTGATATAAATCTCTTTCAGCTCATCTTGGCCCAAAGCATTTCCAAATTCGATTTTCAGGCATTTCAGCTGTAGTTTGTAAGGCGTTATTACCCCAACAGAGAGTTTACCCCCACCCAATGACTTCAGAGTTCTCTGAAGATGCATGTACACCCCGACACAGAAGCGAGCTTCATCAATGTTCTCATAAGACACCGATCCACCTCTATGGGATTCCCTTCCATGGCTGATATCAAAGAAAAGGTAAGGCTTAAGGACAGGATCTTTGTAATAAATCTCATCAGGAGCAGTGGAAACACTTTCACTGTCTGTGAGGCGTCCTTGGTAGAAATATCTTGAAGGGAAATCACGTATTTGAGGGTGCATCCTATATTGAACAGTTAACAACAAAGTTGGACACCCTGCTAACTGAAACCTTTCAAAGAGACTTCTACTGTATAGAAGGGTTCCAGCAGCCTTGCTAATAACTGTAGCAGGAAGCTGCTGAGGATCACCGACAAGTACACACCGTGCAGCACCAAGAGCAAGGGGAGGAAGCACTCCAACCTCGCTAGCTTGGGCAGCCTCATCGATGACCACCATATCGAAGCCATGAGTAAGACGAGAAAACAGTTTGCGACCACTGCTAGATACCGTTGTAAAAACAATTTCAGCCTCGTTTGCGAAACTTGCCTCAAGACTTGCACGAGCTTCTTCAAGATTAAAATTATTCCCAGCGCGAAACTTCCCTTCAACAATAAGAAGGCGAGACATTTCAACAAGATCTTTATCTCTGGCTTCAACAACAGCAGAAAGGCGCTGTAACATTGCATCTCTGGTTTGGTCTCTAACCATAAGAACATCAGGATCAACACCAACGGATCCCTGAGAACGGTTAGCAAAGGCTACAGCAGTTAGTTCCCTTTTAAGTCCAGCAATATCTTGAGATAGCTGAGCCTCTCGTAATCGAAGGTTGTGCATGTGGCCTAAGATTTCATCACGGGACTTGGCTAATAGTTGCTCACTTCTTCGCTCCACAGAAACTGCTTGAGCAGCTCTCGTTTGAGTATCAACACCTACTCGAGCCACATCAGGGCGATAAACCCTCATTTCCCCATCAATAAAACCACGATCAAGAACACGTGAGAGAAGTTCATCAGTCGCAGCATTAGAAGGAGCACAAACAAGCATCCTTGGTTTCGCACATAGTTTTGGTAGAGTACGAAATAGGTTCTGGTCCATATTTTGTAGGACTTCATCAATAGACCCTGACACAATATTATCCGAACTGCTCTCATTTACTTGTTTGTAACTTTCAGGGGCTAATTTCTTCAGCAAGGAAGTGTAGTACTGCTGATACTGAACCAAATGAATAACATTCAACATCCCCCAAACTGTGTGTGTCTTGCCTGTTCCTGGAGGGCCCTGAACAAGAGTAAATGGCCATGGATCTTGCCTCTTTACCCCACTGCTGGTACCAGCTGCAGTATGCATTGCAGCCCAATGGATTGCTGCCAACTGTGGAGCATTAAAACTTCGATGTAAATGTCCAGCAAAGCTCGGAGTAAAACAATCGGGCACGGTTGGAGTCTGTTCCCCGTAGTTAGGAAACTGCTCTGGGCTGGGCCTGAGAATTGCATTTTGCATCTGCAGGATATGTGTTTCACCAGCGTCAGCATTTCTGAAAGCCTCTATGAAACATTAATAAGATAAAACAAAACCAACCTGTGGGTTAAGCTGAGAAAATGCGTGCAAAGCAACATATTCCCTTTGTGTGGTTGCAAGCGAACCAAGTACTGTCAGATGCCAGATCTCCTTAGGTTTAAGCTTCCGTAGAATATGATTATCATCAATCTTGCTGGAAAAAGAAAATTACAAAGTAAAGAAATGAGGACCGAATGCTTCCAGTAAGAATAGGTAAAATCTCAGCTATGGTATCAATAGGTAAAAAAATAAATTATGAACGGGCACATACCTGCCAGAGTCATAAGTGTCTCCAACATAAAAATGGAGAATTGCTCCATGAGGATCTCGAGTATCAACTGGTATGTATCTCCTAACTGTACCAGATACACGTCCAGCATCCTCATGCTCTCCTTCTAAACATGTAAAGGTCAAAATTACAGAATATACAGAGAAGCAAGATATAAAGTAACCAAATAATCTACGAGTTCCAACCATACCTGATTCAGGCGCAGGATTTGAAAGAACTGCAACATCTCCCTCCTTGAAAGACCATTTGCATTCATTTACTGAGTTAAGTATCACATCATACCATCCTAAGCCAGATAAGAACAAAGACTAGTAGTCAGATAACAATAGAACAGCCGGCAGAGAGTTAACACTGTTGCCCAGAGGCTTTTACAAATGTGATTTAGGTAATAGGGCTGGTACCTCTCTCTCTTCTTTCGATGAACTTTATTCTGACCTTCATGTATGAATTTGCCTCAGCCAATTCTTCCCAAGTACTGTAAAGTTGTGCCCGGCACTCCTCAAAAAGTAAGGGTTCAAACACTCTAACATACTCATCCATGGATTCAAACTGCTCCGGGACAGACTGGAGCTCAGTATCCTCTAAACATGAGAAAATTTTATGCAAAAGAGTCAATTACACTACAGGGTAAAGCGCAGAAAAGACAAGGAAACTTTGGGAAGTGAATCACCATCATCCATGCAAGTCAAACACTACAGTGTAAAGTGTACAGAAAAGACCAGAGGCATGTCAATCAAAAAGCCTACCAACATCCAATATTCACTTTCATTAATAGTCCGTTCAGCTTTTAGATTAGCATCGAATCATCCAGTACTGGGTCGTAAAAAGCTTCCTAAACCAAGAGGATTAAAGCCACCAAGAGCTAAAGTGATAAATGATGTTCATGACAATAAACCATTGAGTGCATGTATAAGAGAATGAAGTATTTCCCCTGTTTTCTAGTGCCTTAGCAGGCAGAGATAGCACCAGAGATGAAAAGTAGTACAAAATACTTGGATATGTATCACAACTATAACTAAAGAGGATGAGTGATGAAACAGGACGGGTAGATAAAAAGATCAACACAAACTAGAATAATTTTGTCATCTACTTTTACAAGTATGATTTGATCGTATCACCTTCCAAAATCCTGTGGCCATTACGATTCTCACTGAGCCATGATTCGGAACACAGGGAACTGGCACCAGAGCAGTAGATTTTAATTGGCATAAAAGTTCCTACCTTAAATTAAGATAACTTAAATAGGAGCACTCAGACACACGTTGCATAAGCATAAACATTAAATGGGACATACCTGGATGATGCCAGAACTTTTCGTTGGTCACCTCTCGTATAAGACGCTCCACAGATGTATCTTGGTATTGGGTACTATTTGTTGCTGGCTTCTTAAACGAAGTAAATTTCTTGTTGCCAAACTTAGAGTCTGTAGAACTTTGACTGCATAATGAGACTTGTCTGTTTGACGTAGGACCAGTTTTCGGCTGCCGTGAATTTACTGTCTGCTTCCATGATCCTTGCCTTAACACAGATGTCGATGTCCCCTCAGCAGAAGGTCCGACATCCCCGTTCATCCTCCTAGTTTTCCCAACCAAGCCGGATTGCGATTCACCATTAGATTCCAACTTTTGTGCACATGTTTCTGGATGTATGCCACCATTAGGAATGTCAACTGGCTTCTGATCCCTATATTGCCCTGTAATCCCGCCTCCTTGCTCAGCAGGTGGAGGACCTGCACGAGATTCTCTAACTGTGCGTGTGACAACAGGTTGTGGGAAGTTCTGTCTTCTAGGTGTTGTTGTCTTAATAGGACCAGCTTGTTTGACGTCTTCCAGGTTAAGAAACATGGTCTGCCTGTTGCGTTTCTTTCCCAACATGGTCTCTTTGTGATGATCCATCTTTCTTTTCACAGTGGTGTTTGCGCACTTGATTGCATGACTTGCTTCAACTCCTTTAGTTTCTCTCTGCTTCACATGTAAACCCTGTTCTTGTGGACTATCTATCGATGGAGTATCTTTCGCACTGGTTTCTGAAATATGACTGATGTTTCTCTTTTGAACACCGGAGTTAGAGTTGTTATCTAATCCTATTGTGCCATTATCTTTCTCTGTCACTTTAGAATAATCAGAACTACTATGTACATTATCATCGGCAGGAACCTCTGACTCCGTCCATTCCCCTTCTTCTCTCTCAGGTGCTCCAGCATCATTTGGAACTATCGATGATGCAAATTTTGCTTCCTCACAAGTGTTCGGCTTTGATGATGACAACGGTACCTTAATAGAATCCTCGCCCATCTTTTGCTCAACTGCTACATCTGTATGTTGAGCAGCTAGAGGGCGGACAAAAGGCTGAAAACCGGAAACAGTTGACGCATGCGAGAACACTCGATTGTTCACTCTATCTTGTGAACAGGATGATGTCGCAATCAAGCCAGAGGTATCGAGGTTTGCAGATGGGGTAGCCTTCTGTGGCTGACTACAGTTATCATTCCCATCATCATCTTCTGTAGGAAGTTCATTAAGATCAAATAATATTTTTCCTTCTGAAGCCATCTCGTCTGTATAGTCATAAACAGTATGTAATTCCAAGCTAATGCAAATTTTATCTTAAGATGCCAGAATAACACGAATCAAAAGACGTATCCCCTCTGACGACACCAGCTTCTGCAGATAAAGTTTAAACCCAACAGAAAACACAATCAAATTATTATGCTGGTATAAAGTACGATATAGAAAACTTTAAAGCCTAAATTTCATATCTCTATTCAAATCGCCCATTGGTAAAATCAGTTCGTATGTGTGCACAGACCCACAGACAACGTCAACGTAACAAAAATGCTCTCTTTCCCATTGTTGTCCTACTTAATTTCAAAGGAAGACAGTTTCTGTACTCCAATTAACAGGTAATGCACACAAACGGGAAAGATGATAAAAAATCTCTAAAATAAAACAATCTTTCAATCGCCGCAACCTAACTAAAAATAACATAGAAGAGGAAGCCAATCACGCGCATGAACAAACCATAACCCATGATTCACAGACGAAATCAATGGAGCGTAGATTAATAACAACAAATTAGAAATCAAAGATCAAGATCAAGCAAACGAACCAGTAACCGTGTCGGTGGGGATGCGGCAAAAACCTCTCTAAAGGTTTCTCAAATCGCCCAAAATGCCCTAAGAAATCTCAATCCCAATCTCCCAGCTCCAACGAGAAAAGGGGTAAAACCGAAAACCCCAGTTGGAAAAAACGGCTGATTCTTCCGAAATAGATTGCGACGGAGACGGATCGAAGATCTGGTCTTCTTCGTGGATTTCGTCGTAGAGGTTTGACGCGAGAGAGAGCAGAGAGGGAGAGAGGAGGAATCTGGTGGTTGAGAGACGATGAGAGTCTTTCAAAGAAATTGGATCACAACCGTAGGATTAAGACAACAGAAATAATCCGACGGTGTCAAACAAACTAAAGAGAGTGAAGAAGACCTTTGTTTGGGTATATTGCAAAATTGCATATGCTTTGACGCTAAACTCTGTATTGTATTCATAGGCGAGAGAGAGCAACCCCAAGTTTGGTTCGCTTCTATTATTGCGTCGAAAACTAGGTTTTTTTATTTGTTTATATTAAAATCTTTATTTTATTATTATTTACTTAGCAAATTAGTTTAGATTTTGGTCCTTTTGGATACTCTATTACCAGTACTAGTGTCTAGCTCCTCCCTGTCATATGCTTGTAATTGGGATAAAGAATAAAAGCTTTATTTCTATGATTTTATCAATATTTTAATTCGACTGCTTTCGTATTAATCTCGATTTTTATTAATGAGAAATACATGGAAGAATAATAAAAATAATAATAAAACAAGAAGGTCGTTAAAAAGATTAAACCTCCGTTATCGTTGTGATTAACGTCATTTTACTTATATCACGGAATTAAACCTACGAATTCTTTAAAATTTTATTAGCCAATAAGACATGATTAACATCAAATCATGAATTTAATTTATTTTTAAAAAATATACTACTTTTTACATAGAATTAAACCTACGAATTTTTAATGACAAAAAAAACTAACACTTACTCTTTGCATTAGTAAAAAACAAAACATATATATCATGAACTTTAATTGAAAAAAATAGGGGTATTTTGAGATATTAGATTTCACCCATTAGTATTTTAAATTTAAATTTTTATCATTGGGTCAATTACAAAAATATGAATAAAACTATTACAAAGAGACCAAGATACCATATATATTTTGTCAAAATTTGTAAAAAGCTTTTGAATTATTAAACTTAATAAAAGGTATTAAAGAATTGTCAAAAACCTAATATATTTTAATTTTTATATAGTATTTTACAATGCAAAACTAGAATATTCAGTTATTATGTATATCTAAATTAAAGTTTACGTGGTAAAATATTTATTTAAACAAATAAAGAAACCAACTAGAATTATAACAATTATGTGTATATAAGACATTATCATCCTTAACACTTTGGTATACATTACAAGTATTTAGATCAGAAAAAGTAAAGACTCTAACAAGCAAGACAAATGCAATTGGAATCCAATACAAGTTTCTAAAAGTGTACTAACAAAAGATTTGACAAAACAAGAGGAATGATCGATGTTCGATTATTGGTTAAACTTATCTTCAAGTATAAAACCAGATATACATTAAAACAATACAATATATATATATATATAACTTTTATAATATATACTCTTGCAAAAAATTAAATAACTTCAACGCGCGGGGTAACCCCTAGTTAAGTATTAAAACTATAGTGCTCTAAGTAAAATGAGTCCACTAAATAAAACGCACATAAACAAGAATCAAATACATATATTTATATGTTTTCAAAATATAAAATATGCAGTTTAACTGAATTTGAAATTGTTTGGATGATTGGATGAAAGATAATTTTTATGAAACTTTGTATCTTATCTCTAGTTTTTTTTTCTTGCCGTCATATCTTTTTTTTTTGAAAAAGGGCTTTGTGCCGTCATATCTTATCTCTAGTTTATCATATTAAAATATCTTTTCATTATTTTTTTACCAAAATATAAATTTGAGAAAACGTTGATATGAAAAGTGAAACGGAATAGCCAAGAAGCAGGTAGTTTAGTTGGTTTGTTCTTTATCTAACTAGATATTAGGTGAAAAGTTTGAATCTTACCAGTTCTAATTTGAATATTTAAACTATGAATCATGTCTTGTTGATCCAAATCTAATAAGTAAAGTTAAAAAAAATAAAAAATAATTAGTAGAAATAACATAACATGAAAAAGAAATTTTTTTTATCAAAATAGTGTGAATTTTTTAAAAAATACAATAATATAACATTAATCATATACTTTACATTGCCGAGGACATGTGGCCCGGTAGTAGTGGTCACTTTACAATCTTCATGCACTAGGCTTCGATTCTTTTCCGATTCTTTTCCGATTCAAAGGAGAAAGAAAAAAAAAATTAAAATATGAAGTTTAGCTATGGATCAAATCTTATTGATCCAATTATAAAAGTAAAGTTGACAAAAAAAACATATACTTAAGATTTTCATATATTTTTGGGTCACAACTTTAAATTCAAGTTTATATCCTTCTCTTTAAATTCAAGTTTATATCCTTCCGTTTAAGTTGCATTAAACATTAACTTCTTTTTTTGTTGCCGTCAAAACATTAACTTCTTTAAAAGTCAGATTAGGGCTAATTACGACTTTAGATATACCAACATACGAAAAATATGAAACATAGCGTATCTTTTATAGCTACTTTTTCCTCGGCTCTTCTCTCTCTTTTTCTCTCTAGAATTTCTACACTTTTTAAAAATTGACGGTTTCTTTCTTCATCGGAAAAAAGTTTCTAACCGATTAACGGTGGTTATGTCGAATTTGAATTTCCTCTCAATTGTCTGGACATGGGTATTTAAGATCTGTGTGTCTTCGCTATTCTTTCATATTTTAGAGTATTTTTTCTCTATAACAATGGCGAATCTCCTTAAAAAAATGCATGATTGTATTCTCATAATGGATGATGAAACAATTCCAATATCCACAAAATTATGTCTTGAAGTGGTCTATGCATCGCAATTTTGATACATTGGGAAACATTTTGGTATTTTTATCGAGACTGATTTTGATCACGATGGATTTGATCTTATCGACTTCGTGCGAAGCCATCCTATGTAGACGTCCCGAATATTAACTCATCTCCCTTCAAATTTGGTGATGAAACTACGACCACCACGAAAACCACCATGGAATCAATACACAATTGATGGAGAGAAGAATAAAGTGAGAATCAGAAAATGATTAAAGTCATTCAAACAAGCACGGGGATTTACTACAACCAAAGAACAATATGGTTTTTTTTAGAGTCTTGATCACATTGAAAACCTCATGATGTAACAGATGGATTGTAACTTTTGACTTTCAAATGCATAACAGGATAACAATGTTTCCTAAGCAAGAATATCATCCAAAATTGATGGACAAAACGAATACAAAAACTGAAGCACAATTTTTTGTTATTTCGTACAAAATTCCATAACTTGTTGTCATTTCATTGCGAATAATGTATTATCATACTTTCATTAATAAAGTTCTGTTTAGATGAAAAGAAATATATACCAACATACGTTTTCGCAATAGATATTTCCAAATGACTCCAATTCGTCAAGTCTATTTATATTATTAAAAGAAGTAAGTGTCGATTTATAGAATTGATCAAAAGTAACTGGACTGATGTGTAAGTAACGAAAAGATACTTGGACTCTTTATTTGACTTGGAACGCTTTGTCTCCGCTCTCTCGCGACTCGCGCTCTCTTTTCCCTTACTGTGCCCAGAGTCCTCTGTTGCGGTCTCCAATAATGGCGTTTTCTAAGTCACTTTTCTTTCTTTTTCTCGTAACGTTCCAAATTTATTGCTACTCTTCTTCAGACAACGGAGATGAAGAAGGTTTTACTTCTTTACAGAACAATGGTTGTAATGGGCATCAAGACCATTTGTTCGACGAACTCAAATCCACTGTCTCTGCTCTTCGTACGTCTAAAATCTCTTGAACTCTTTTTAAGTTTTGTTCAGTTTTCTAGATCTTCTCGGAAAAGTATGCAATTTTCTAGCTTTAGTGTCGACATAAAGCTTTGGTCTTTAGGAAACTTTACTCTACGATTAGCTAGATTTTCTGGGAATTTCTTTTATCTCTTAAACTTAACTGAAGCGTATGTGAGAATGGTATTTTTGATTTGTTGCATTGCTTTTGAGAATTCTGGAAAAATGAGTAACGGTTCATTGGATTTCATATGAGCTTGTGATTCTTTCTGTATTTGGTTTCGAAATTCGATTTTTAATCTTTCTGGAAATTAGAGACGTTTCGATTTTGTTCAGCTTCTGTTCTGATTCTGGACACTACTTGTAACGTTTTCTTTGTTCTTTCCAAAGTGTATTGTCTTAACAACTTCCCAGCTGCATTATACTGTATTTTAAACTCTTAATTTGATTGCTAATACTCGAGGGTTTGTGTTTCTTTGTGTGTATTGTTAACAGAATCAATCATCAAAGAAAAAAACCAAGAATTTTTGAGCAAGGAAGACAAAATCCGAGTCCTGGAGTTATTTATCAGGGAGAAATCCAACTTGTTTGATAGTGAGATAGATTTTTCTCAAGTGAGATTTTTATTCTCTTATGAGTTTGATTCTTTTGTTAAAAAGATGTCACAGAAAGTTGTTGACCTTCTTTTCGTTATTAAGTCTGAGAATCCAGTGAAGCACGCGAGTGAAGCAGAAGAAAGAGTTTACCAACTTCAGAACCAGGTTGGTGTTTGTAGTTTGAACTGTGTATTTCCTTTTGCCTCACTGCCTGTATGAAAATTTTCTTTGATACTTCTAAATTGGCAGGTATTGAAACTAAAACAGGAAGTGGAAATACAACGGAAGAAAAGGCTCGAATTGGAAGCTGAAATCGCAGATAAGAAAGTTGAACAACTTAGATCAAAGTTTGAAAATGTAAGAGGTATATGGTGTCTTCTGGAACTGATCTACATATTCCAGAATTTACTCAACTTTTTGATGTTTTCTTTGTGTTCAGATTGATGGAAAGTGGTTCTTTTCTAAGCTTGGAATTAACCCAGATAAAACTCAGGTAAATCTAAAAGCTTTTTAAGGCACATAAAGTCGCTTGATCATAGTGATGACTCTTCTTAAAAACCCATTTTTCCCTTGGTTCCAGGCATATCTAATGACTCTATGGCATCAACATCTTAGCCCGACTCTTCATGTCACTCTTGAAAAGGTTTGTCTTCAATTCAGAATTAAGCTTGAAAGTTTTCAATTTCCCTTTAAAGACCAGTCCTTTCTTCTTCAGGTGTCCGTGAAAATTGATCAAGTCCAGAACTGGTCAGAGCCTCACATTGAAGCCCTGAACTCAGTGCGTTTTGTTCTTACTGCACACTTATTCACATTCCATTTGCGTGATACTAATAGCCGAGAATCTTTTGCAGAATTTGATTCCAAGCATCAAAGATGCGTGTGTCTCATTAACCATGTATCTGGAACCAAAAGTTCAATATTTAACCAAGAAGTCCATCGAGGTGTTTTATACGTCTAAGCAAGCTTTGACACCACATCTCATCCAAGGATTTGATGTTTCATACTACTATCTTCAGGTTACTATTATAGTTCCATGATTTCATCGTATCTTTGGTCTACCTCGGTTTTACATAGTGTTGCCTTTTGTTCTAGGTACTCAGGACCAATATAGACCCATATGCGAGCCAGATTATGACCACAGCGAAGCCACATTTCGAAAATGTACAAGTTTTCTTAGCGCCATATACGGAACACGTAAGACATGGCTTTAAGAAGTTGGTCAACTCGACAAAAACCTACCATCAACAGGTATGTTCATCATATTGCCTAATAGTTTTCTTATTCAACTCACAGCAACTCTTTGATAAGCTTCATTTTGTTGAAACCAAGGCTCAAGAAATGCTGAAGAACAATGAGGTCACCAAATCAGTTGCTACCATGGACTTAGCTTGGGTTGGGGTATGTGTTTCCAACAATTCTTGGTCATTCAATCCTTCTATAGAGTCTACAAATCCTAACTCAGTCACTTTTTATTTTAACAGGCCACAGTTTTAGTTGGCTTTCCTCTTATATTCATCATCAAATTGCTTTCTGCTGTCTCCAAGTAAGCTTTGATCATTTATCAAGAATAGTCTAAAAGTTCACTTAATGAATTATATAATTTGTTGAATCAAAAAGTAAGCACAATCAATTGCATCTTTTCTTCTCAAACAGTCATAAGGGGAAGAAAAGATACAGGTCTAACCAAGAACCAATCATTGGCCGTCGCAGAGCTAAACGTCGTCATCCTCACTAACTTCAGGAAATCAGAAAGGTTTTTTTGTGACATTACATATAGCAATTGGTTTTGGTTCCAATTTAGTTGGTTGAAGGAAATCTTTTTTGTGGGGTTGTTTGTAAATATATTTCTGGTATCTCAAGACTTATGATAGTTATTGGATTTTGCTTAAGAACATGAGCAGAGCTGTTTTACAAAACTAGATTTATTGACTCTCTGAATCGTCAAATCTTAGAACAATCTTTGCAGTTTTCATAGTTTATGGGTTTATAAGCTAGAGAAGAGGAAAAAATCTTCACATGATGCAGAGACAGTAAAGTGAATGTTAATCTTCCCAGGCCCAGCCCAACTGGGTTTATATGCAAATGTAAATGAGACAATGAGATCAGATTCGTTGGTTTAGATTCATATGCAGAAGTGGCACTTGTGACATGGAGACACAAGTATTAACTATTGACAAGGAAAGCAATGGTGTTGACTAACAAATATATACACAGACACACTTCATAGTTAACCATGGTTAGTTGCACGTGTTATGTCCTCCGGTCAAATATGTTTTCATCATTAAATTTCTTATTATCATTCCCATTCATTTTACTATTTTAGTATTGTTCAAATTTTCAAATGAATAGGCTTGTTTTTGGATTGCAACTACTAAAAGGCTAATGTTACTTTTAGATTTATATATACGATTAATTTGGCTTTATAAAAAACATCTTTATAGTTAGTAGCTGAGAAACAGACAACAAAAAAGACATGCTAAAAAAGTACAAAAAGAAAATCACAATTTTTTTTATCAACCAATATATTATAATAACCAATAAAAAAAGGTGAAAATACGTTTACAACACTAAGCTATTAGCCGACTCTCTAATAGAACGAGCGAAAACATCAGCTTTATAGTTTAGAGATGTCGGAATTACATAGAGGAAAAAACACAGAAAAGAAACTTTAACCTGAGAAAATCCTCCTGGTATGGTCACCGGCCACTCCTCATGATGCATCAAAAGCTTCAGTACGTCCGCACAATCTGTAGCCATCTCTACTTCTAAAATCTGGACCACAGTCAGGAATTCCATAGCCCACAACACCTTTAAATGTAGGGTGGAAAAACTTTTTCTTATTTGGCGTACCCCATGTATTTTTTAGAAACAGCATCCGGAAAACAAAATCAGCTAATTCCTGAATAAATATCAGAGCTTTTGCAAATGTGTTTAAATTATGATAATGTGTTTTAAACTTACTATAAAATATTATATAACTGAAATAACGTAAACTTGAGTGAAATTAATACAAATGTAAATGTATTTTATAAATGCAATAGATCGTGAACCATTTGGTTTATATTACTATTGGATACTGAATTTTCTTTTTTACTTATGGCCTAGATCGAACTCTTCGTATTAATGCGAAAGCTAACTCTTACGACAGAAATATACAAAGACACATGCGATAATTTATTGAGTCTTGCTATTATAATAGTATTGACTAGGTGGGCATAAAAACCGGATTCGGAGAATCGAAAATAGACTCAACCCAAAAAAAAAATCTGAATTCAAATACGAAATATCTAAATATTTAAATGGATCCAAAAATTTAGGATCCGAATAACCAGAGCCGAACTGAGAACTGAACGATTACCCAAAGACCTGATTTTATAGTATTTTATAGGTATTTTTGAGTATTCTATGAGTATTTGTTGGTACATTTAATTTTTTTGGGACATTTGTATTTTTAAAAGTATTTTTTGGTATATTTAGGTATTTATTTTGGTAATTTTAGATTTTTTTGGAAAAATTTTCGATTATTTGGATATCGGATAATTTTTGATTTTTAAAATTTGAATATGAACCAATCAAAAACCGAACCGAAATAGTAATGGATCCTATATAGGTATAAATATTTCGGAGCCAAAAAAACCGGATCCGAAAAGACTCGACCCAAATCCGACCTAAAGACCCGAGCGAGTAGAATTAGTATTGACATATACTGTACTCACATAAATAAGTATTTATATATATGTTATTTGGATTTACAGGATATATATATATATATATATTTTTTTTTTTTGTTTTTTTTTGTCAACAATTGGATCGACAAGACCCGATCCATAGCCTAAAGTCCACTCCTATAATCCATATTTTAAGCTACCATAATGCAGCAGGTAGGAATCGAACCCTGGTGCCAAGTCATTAGCTAGATCATCCTAACCACCAGACTGAGAACAATTCAGCGATTTACAGGATATTAAAATATTAATAATAATTGTGAGGTTTTATATACAATTTTTGTTACGAATTTGTTATTTTAAAATAAATTATTGTGATTTTGTCTGGTGATAATTATTATTAGATTTATTTGCTATGAGTATTATGATATTTTTGTTACGAATATAATTTGTAATAGTTGTATTATAGTTATTTATAAATTTTTGTAAATTCGTATATATATATATATATAATGACGAAATATATGTTGTTTTGATCAAATATTACAATAGATATAATTTTTTTGTCTAATTATTTGGAGCATAGTTATAGTCGGAAATTCTAAATGTTTTTTATAAATAAATCTGTCATATTAATAAATACAGCTAGTAATGACATGAATATCAGCAAAAAATATTGTGTTTCGTAAAGAAGAAGATAAAAAAATTGAATGATATTGGGATTATCAAACTGTAAAACTTAGTTTATGGAAAGAACAATTAATGGCTGAGTCAAAAAAATTAATTAGCTTAATGTGAATTGTTAATTAATTAGATGCTTCTAATCAGATTTCTAGGAGATATGTCGGAAGCACCGACGACACGTGCGGATCCGTCACGTGCACGATGCAACTCTTACTCGTATGTCGATATTTTCGTTAAAAAATAAAAAATATTATTAAACTAAAACATTATTATATTATTTATGTTTTTCACAGTCCGTATTGTCGATTTTTATGCCCGGAATCAAGGGGTTTGACTTACCAAATTGTTACCCATTTTTGGGATTTATTTTTATATTCATAATATTACCTCTTTAAAATTTGGAATTAAAAACTTTCAACATCACTAACTAAGGGCTAAAATAATAATAATAAAAGACATGTGAATGAGTTAATGAAGGTTGATAAAAAAGAGATAATATTTATTTTTCCAGAAAGACAAAACCTCTTTCCTTCATATATTACGAATCGCTTTTCGTTTTCCTCAGTGAAAAGTGAAACTTCTTATCCGATTCTGAAGCAGAAATTAGCTGCAGAATCTTCAGATTTTTAGGACTCATCAAAGGATTTATACAGAACCTACTCCTATTTGTTCAGATCTACTAGTGTTTGAGGTTTGAACAAATCCTTAATTGTTTCGTTTCTCTGTTCTTCTTGATCAAATTTCATCTTTGATTTTTTTCTGTGAATTTAATTTGTTTAGAGCTTACTTTGATCTAGCTATATCTGTTACTCTTAAACTTTCTTAAATCGTTCCTTACTTTTGTTTACCGATCTGTAATTTTAGCTTTATATGCTTCACAACACAACCAGCAAGCTAGCTCTTGTAAAAATCGAACAGAGTTTTCAAAATTGGTAGTGTTTAATTTCTTATTGGATGATGATATTTGATTTTACAAAACATAAATACTTGTCCCCAAAGTTCGTGCAGTTTTGTTGGAATAATTTATACTGCTGTTATATAGGTTTTTTTCTCAGATTTGATAGTTGAAATCTTCTTTCTGTTTGAAATGACCCTTTTGTCGGATTTTCTATAAACTTGTTTCTGTTTTCTATTTTTATCGGAAATATCTTCGTTTTGTTAGGTAGAGTTGACTGTTAAGGAATTTAAGATTTTTTTAAAAAAGAAGCATTGGAACTTAATTTGATTGGTTTTGTGTTGTTTTGTTTTTGCTACTCTGTTCACAGGACGCTCCTGATTGCAATATATTCGTTTTTGCAGGAAAAACATCCTTAGGTATCATAGAATATGATAAATGTTATGAATCCGATGATAGGTGGATCAGAGAAAGGTTTAGATCCTCAACTATGGCATGCATGTGCTGGTGGTATGGTTCGTATGCCTCCTAAGAACTCTAAAGTCTTTTACTTTCCTCAAGGACACGCAGAAAACGCTTATGATTGTGTCGAGTTCGGGAATCTGCCTATTCCTCCGATGGTTTTGTGTTGTGTTCAAGCTATTAAGTATATGGCTGATGCTGAATCGGACGAGGTTTTTGCGAAACTAAGGCTGATTCCTTTGAAAAATGATGATTTTGTTGATCATGAGTATGGAGATGGTGAAGATAGTAATGGTTTCGAGAGTAATAGTGAGAAAACGCCTTCTTTTGCTAAAACTCTGACTCAGTCTGATGCCAATAATGGTGGAGGGTTCTCTGTTCCTCGTTATTGTGCAGAGACAATCTTTCCGAGATTGGATTATAATGCTGAGCCTCCAGTTCAGACGATTCTTGCTAAGGATGTTCATGGTGATGTTTGGAAGTTTAGACATATTTATAGAGGGACACCTCGTCGCCATCTTCTCACGACAGGATGGAGTAATTTCGTGAGTCAGAAGAAGCTTGTGGCGGGAGATTCGATTGTCTTCATGAGAGCTGAGAATGGAGATCTTTGGGTTGGTATTAGGAGGGCTAAGAGAGGAGGGATTGGTAATGGACCCGAATATTCAGCGGGTTGGAATCCGATTGGAGGGAGTTGTGGCTACAGTTCTCTTCTAAGGGAAGATGAAAGCAATAGTTTGAGGAAAAGTAACTGTTCCATTGCAGATAGAAAGGGAAAAGTGACAGCAGAATCTGTTATTGAAGCAGCCACTCGAGCTATTAGCGGAAGACCATTTGAGGTTGTGTACTATCCAAGGGCTAGCACGTCTGAGTTTTGTGTCAAGGCATTGGATGCTCGAGCTGCAATGCGGATTCCATGGTGCTCGGGTATGAGGTTTAAAATGGCTTTTGAGACAGAAGATTCATCTCGAATAAGCTGGTTTATGGGGACTGTTTCAGCTGTTAATGTCTGTGATCCTATCCGTTGGCCTAATTCTCCTTGGCGGCTTCTACAGGTAAACCACCAAAAAGTTTTATCCTTTTGGTCTTTGCTTCTTGTAATGTCTTTGAGATAGAAGATAGACTCAAAGGTTGCCTATTTTATGTATTCAGGTGGGTTGGGATGAGCCGGATTTACTACAAAATGTGAAGCGAGTTAACCCGTGGTTGGTGGAATTAGTATCCAACGTACATCCAATCCCACTTACTTCGTTTTCACCTCCGAGGAAGAAGTTGCGGCTTCCTCAGCATCCAGATTATAACAATCTGATGAATTCGATTTCAGTACCTTCATTCCCAAGCAATCCACTCATCAGATCAAGCCAGTTAAGCTCCGTTCTGGACAATGTTCCCGTGGGTTTACAGGGAGCCAGGCATAATGCTCATCAGTACTACGGGGATCTCCAACATTACTACTTGAATAGACCTCCTCCTTCACCACCTTCATCCTCTTTACCTCGTTCTCCTTCTCTGGGCTTGCGAAACATCGATAGAAAAAACGAGAAAGGTTTTTGCTTTTTGACTATGGGAACAAAACCTTGCAATGATACAGAATCTAAAAAGTCCCACATCGTATTGTTCGGGAAGCTCATACTACCTGAGGAACAGCTTTCAGAAAAAGGTTCAACAGATACCGCAAACATAGAGAAAACGCAGATTTCATCAGGCGGATCAAATCACAACTGTGTTGCAGGTAGGGAACTATCTTCCTCAGACGAAGGATCACCTTGTTCCAACAAAGTTCACGATGGAACAGGTTTGGAAACAGGACATTGTAAAGTGTTCATGGAGTCAGACGATGTAGGTCGAACCTTAGACCTATCGGGTATTGGTTCATACGCAGAACTGGAAAGCAAACTCTCTGACATGTTTGGGATCCAAAAGTCTGAGATGTTGAGTTCTGTTCTCTATAGAGATGCATCAGGAGCCACTAAGTACGCAGGAAATGAACCTTTCAGGTAAATAGATGCTATTAAGACTGTCAATTTTTGTTTTTTCCTATGAATAAAATCTAATAAATGTTTGTAACTTTGATCTCCGGCAGTGACTTCTCAAAGACAGCTCGGAGACTGACGATTCTGTCGGAGCAAGGAAGCGAGAGCGTTGTAATATAAATTGGCAGAGTGTTTTGTTAATCGGAGCTTGGAAGTCAAAGCTTGAATCTCCTTTTTTCTTCTTAAAACAAAATTATATTTAATTTTGCTTCCACCATTTTGGATTCTGTAATGTTCAGAATGCATTCACAATCTATTTGCAAATAAAATAGATTCTTCTTCTCCTCTTGAAAACCTTCTTTAATCAAATATATAATTCTGGGTTTTAATCAAATATGGTTAATTCACAATATATATGTTGTAGATACTCATTATATTTTAAAATAGGAATATGTATATAATTTTTTGGGTTTGGTGAAGTTGTTAGTTCATTTTTTATGCCTTCTCCGCCATAAGAATTCATAGAATCAAGTTATTTATAGGTGGTATATTGTTTAAGATTTTAGGAGATGAACATCTGAAATTTTATCGATCCAAAATATTGATAAAAAGTAAAAATAATTTAGGTTGTTGAAAAGTAGAAAAATTAGGAAGACAATTAGTTAGGATGATGGGAGAGTCATGTTTGTAGGCACATGGACAACAAACAACGGTCGGATCCTATG
This sequence comes from Lepidium didymum, assembly GCA_963920545.1. Lineage (NCBI taxonomy): Eukaryota > Viridiplantae > Streptophyta > Magnoliopsida > Brassicales > Brassicaceae > Lepidium > Lepidium didymum. The sequence goes on from OY986980.1 coordinate 3,783,426, forward strand.
TTTGACAAAACAAAAAGTCTTTAACACCAAACTTCAGTTGGATCTCCAAACTTTTATATTTAATGTTTTCAGATTTCCAATGTTCGATAATTCCATTTCTTCTTCACCTTTCTAATTTATTGTATTTTCATAAAGTATACTGTCTATATTCGCTTCTTTGGTTCTGAAAGTCAATGTAGTTTTAAAACTCACTTTTTGGTTTTTTTTTGTTTATTGTCAAATTAGTTCTGACACTTTTTATAAAGTCATAACCCACTTTTCTGCTTCAAACCACTTTTATCATTGTTAAGAAGAACATAGATTCATCAAAAAAGCTTTGGTTGAATTTCGGATTCTCTAGATTCAGTTTTGTTTTCTCTAGAGATATCTCAAATCCGATCACATGTTGTAGTTAAAGTTAATATGAACATTGTATAAAACTATAGATATAAACATTAATTGCATATCTACATAAAATAAAAAATATAGTGTGTTTTTTCTTTACATTAATGAAAGTGATTGTGACAACTCTACGTACGTCCGAAGTTGACTCTTGAACTACACATGTTCACAATTCACAATCCCAACAAACTCGTAAGAGAAAACAAACAGCAAAACGAGAGATACATGAGGAAGTCTTGATTTGGTTCAATCATTTAATTAATCAAACAAATCAAGTTAATTACACTTAGGGTTGAGCAACAAACTAAGTTAACCATAGTAGAGTTAAGACAAGTGTGACAAAAGTCAAAGAGAAGAAGAGACAGAGAAGCGAACCTTGTGGCAATTCGAATACTACCAATTTTATAAATAAAAATAAATAAAGAAAATAATTATAAAAAAGTGAAACGACCAGAGAATTAAAAAGAGGCACAAGGTAGACAAAGATTCGTGAGGTAAGGAAATGCCAACTCGAAGACTTTTCTTTACGTGAAGAAACATCAATGCATGTGTCCTCTTCATCTAAACTATTATATCTGTCATTTTCTTCTATGTCTATGTGTTCTTTTTTATCATTTTTTGGTTTTTAATGCTAAATCTCGAGATTTACAACCACCGCATGAATAAATTTCAATAGCTAGTTTTACGCAACACAAAAAAAAAAAAACATTGTGTTCTTGACTAAAACATGACATCAGAACAATTAGTCGTGTAATCTAGACTTTTTCTATATAGGTAATTTGGGATTATACAAAGAAGTGTTTATTAGTAAGAATCGCATCTAATAGGATTAGTCCATCATAAACCTTTTAAGTTCGAAGTTTTAACGCATACGATACGACCAATATCCACTTGTCTTATACAATGATAACCAAAAATCAATACGACATGCCGACTCATATAACGTAGGGCGGGAATAGTGAAAATTCACAACTCAATTTGAGGTCCCCTAATTAAAAAAAAGGCTTGATTTTTTTTTATTGAATCACATATTTAATTAGCTTAGTAAATTGTGTAGTATATACAATATCTATATATGTATTTGATTGCTAAAATTATATAAAAAAATGTATTTGTTTTTTAATAATCGATATTTGATTTGCCTTAATAAGATAAAAATCGTTTAATCACATGATTTTTGTGTGTGTTAAATGATATTTGTATTTAAAAGCATAAGAATAGCAGGTAACCTTTAGTATATTGGTTGACGGTAAGTTTACTAAAGGCATGCGCTCTTGCACATCTAGAGATCGAGTTCTACTGCTTATATTATATAGGAATTTGGCTAATAGACCGACTAGTTGTAGTCTAATATTGATTAAAAGAAACATAAGAATAAAACATTGTACCGACACAGAAAACAAGAAAAAACCAAAAAAAAAATCCAATTTATTCTACTTGCAGGAGTTTTATACGAGAGGCTCAATTTTTGCAGAAGCCCAAATCACAGTTGGAACAATCTCTTGTTCAAGGAAAGATATGTGAAATAAAGCAGCATGAGTTTTGTTGGGCCTAAAAAACATCTAATCATTTAAACCATCAAACTTCAAAACAATGTTAAGTAAGGTTTGGAAAAAATTTAGAGTCAAATTGTGGTGGAAGAATACATTGCAGAAGTGAATATTTAAGTACTTGCCAAATTATATCTCAAATTTGACTTCAATATTTAAAAAAAAATAAAAAATTTTATTAACGTGATTTCCAAAATGTTGCTTTATTACATTTAGTAAGTTAATTAAAACATTCCAGGACTAAATTATTTATTCTGAAATAATCCTTAATCAAATTAAATGAGAGTTGACCAAAACGTATTGGATGTTCTTAATGTCCATAATATGTATTATGAACTTTCTTTTTCGGCAATATATCTTCAAATATATATATATACAGTAGCTAAGGATTCCCAAAAACAATTACTAGTCGCAGAAACTAATTGTAAAAGAAAGAGAATAGAAAATATGAAGACAGCATTTCCACTTGTGGTTTCAATCATCTTCATGATCATGCTTGCTTCTGGTATTATAATCATTTTGATGTTTTATAGTTATAACCACCAAATGGTTTTATTTGATTTTTTTGTCAACAATTAAATCGACAAGAACCGATATAATCCAAATCCTACTCCCTAAAGTTTTCTTTTAATCTTCCAATTTCATTTGATTTATATTTGTTTTTTTTTCGTTAAAAATAAAATAAAAACTAATCATGTTATACATTCTATTACAGTTGCAAACACAGTAAACGCAAAACTATGTTTGGAGGATTTAGGCAAATGTAACCAATGTGATGAAAGATGCAAGGCCCAATATGGACCAAAGGGCATAGGTGCTTGCGACTTTAAGACTCAGCAATGCACGTGTTTTCACCGATGTAGTATATCTCCATCATCATCACCTATGTTGCAAAAACGATGCCAAGGTGGGGCTGGTCTCTGCACCGATTATTGTGGATCTGCTTGTTGCAACTCACGTTGTGGATATAGATATGACGAAGGACGTGGATATTGTCATAGACTTAACTTTCTTACTTTATGCGAATGCGAATATCCTTGTTAATGCTCTTCATTATGTTTCTTACATAAGCAAAAAAATCTATCAATTTTGTAATTTTCATATTTCAGTTTGGATGTAGTAATTAAAATTAGTAATAATTACATTACTATTTTATATTATTTCAAAGCTAGCCACACCTTTACATGTTTCTGATTTATGTTTTGTAAGCGAATAGTTATTTTGACGATGCATAATTATGAACAATGTCTTTGCTTGATTTCCATTCGACAAACTCCAATCTTTAACTCAAACATTCCTAAAATTTCAAGCAATATCATGTGGAGATTACATGACTCTCTAAGTCGTATTCTAATGAGAAAGTCGCAAAAATGGACTTAACCACGTGTAAATCTAGTCTCCTATATGACCTAGTTTTAAAAATATACACAAAAAATCATATATATAGGAAATTAATTTATGGCAATTTATAAGTTTGCCTTTTGGTTATTTATTTATAAATGTCTCGAATTTTTCATTGAAAATTCTGGTGACTATACATTAGTTTTTGCATATGTAATAAAACATTTTAGGCAAGATATTCAACTAATTTATATTCAGAAGTTTGACTCCAATTTTAAACTCATGTAACTATGCTTAGTTTATTACATTTACCAAATGAAGTATTAAATGTTTCCATGGATTTACAATTTCAGTCTGAAATAATCCTTAATCCAATTAAATGAGGGTTGACTAAATTTTTTTGGATGTTCTTACTTCTTAGTATCCATGATATACTTCATAATGTATAATGAACTTTCCCTTTTCGAAAATATATCTTGAAATATATGTATACACTAGCTTACTATTCCGATTATAAATTACTAGTCACCTAAACCAAATTGTAAAAGAAAGAGAATAGAAAATATGAAGGAGGTCTTTTCACTTGTGGTTTCAATCATCTTCTTTGTCATGCTTGCTTCTGGTATTATTTTAATTAGGCCATTAATACTAACAAATATTGTTTCGTCAATTACTCAAAAACATTATTTATATTTAGTTATATTTTTCTACAATCTTATAACACTATTTTTTATATGACTTCACCTTTTGCCCTATTTATATTATTTGTTCAATAAATTATGGGTCTAGTTGGTGAATTTGTTTGAGTAAGACGGTTGAAAAATAAGCAACCGCTCGTGTAATGCTACCAATCAAACCTCATTTGTTTTTCTACTGAAAATATAGTTACCACATAATATTTAAGTTGTAACCTCATAGTGATTTTATTTCATTAATATATGTTTTACAAGATTTATGCTCATAAACCAAGATCACATTCCTTGATTTTTTTGACGACACATTAATCTTGACATATAGTGAAGGCAAAAATATGCGAGGACAATTTAGGCAAATGTGAACAATGTGATGAGAATTGCAAGACTAAACATGGACGAGAGGCCAAAGGTGCTTGCGACTTCCAGACTCAACAATGCAATTGCTTTTACCGATGTGAAAGGGATCCATCGCCGGTGGCTATACAGTCCAAACAATGCTATGGAGGGGCTGGTCTTTGCAGCAATAAGTGTGGGCCTGATTGTTGCGATAACCTCTGTGCCGAGAAGTATTCCCTAGGAACTGGAGCTTGTTTAAGCTTGGACTATTTTCTTTTGTGCCAATGTGAATATCCTTGCTAAAAACTGTTTATTATGTTTCTTGAATAATCAAAATCCATCAAATTTGTAATTTTCATATTTCAACTTCACTTTCCGTAAGATCCATTTTTTTAATCAAATTACAACAATTATATCGACAAGATCATATTCAAACCAAAACCTCTAACAAAATTATGTCAGGCAAACATGATTCTCTGAAATCAAACACGAGTGGGAAAAATAACATATATGAAACTCAATTACTTGATCAAATACATTTCCCTAAATTAAAAATAAAATAAAATATATGTATATATATATATATTCAAGTTTTGATTAATTATACCTTAAAGTATTAATAAGATCTTTATTTATGGCCATTTATAAGTTTCATACTCATGTAAAAATAATGGGTTGTAACGTATTCTTTTTGTGTTAATGTGAATTAAAAATTATGCTTTTGTATATATATTTATAAATGTCTCGAAGTTTTTCGTCAAAATTTATGGTGAATACACTAGTTTTTGCAACATAAAATAAACTATATTTAATCAAAGTAAAGGCTAAATATTCAAATAAATTTATAGAAACAACATCCTCCAGAAATTAATAATATACTAATCGTTATTAAATCAAATATCGTTGCATAATTGAAATTACAATAAAAATAGAAAACAAATGGTCGACAATGTCCCCAAAAATAGTTTTAGCAAGGGTATGAACATTGACACAAACGATATGTACCAAGAGTGTTGCAAAATCCATGTCCACCTTTAAACTTTTGTGCACAATTTTTATCACAACAATTATCAGGACAATTTTGACTGCAAAGACCAGCATTACCATTGCAAAACTTGGGACCTGGTGGAGTCGGTTTGCTTGGTGGTGAGGGACATTGATAGTAGCATTGGCACAGAGCCACTCCAACACTTCGGTCACATGAGCGTTCACTTGATGGTCCGTGCTTGGATTTGCATTTGGCGTCACAGTTTTCGCAAGTGCCTAAACCATCCACACATATAGTTGCTCTTGCTTGATTCACAACTATAATTCAACATAAAAATTAATATCTTGGTTTATTTTATTGAGAATGTAAGAAAAACTTGTCACATGAAAAAAATAAAAATTATAATTGAAAAATATATAGAAGAGAAAATGTTACCTGAGGCAAATATGATAAGTAACCTAAAAATTGATACAAACGAAGTTATCTTCTCCATTTTTCAAGTTTTTTTTTTCTTAATTATCTTGCTCTGAAGTATTTGTTTGTATGTTATGGCAATATTTGTTAGTCTATTTAAATGTAAGATTATAAGACCATTAGTTAATATGAATGCAGAGAAGTAGTTGACAAAAAAAAAAAGACCATTACGTTTTTCCCTTTTACGTTGGTCAAGAGCATAAATTAATTTATTTTTTGGTATCAAGCATTAATTAAATTTCCGTCTATAAACAGGCTAATAAGGAAATGAATCTTCATATTTATTTTTAAACAGGCTAATAAATTTAAAAATATTTTCAAATACATCAATTTATTGCAAAAATTGATACGATCAATATATCAATATCTTCCGCAGAGAATTTTACTGATCTCTGTCAATAGAGATATTTTAAAAATGAGAGATTATGATTTTATTCCTCTTCTATTTTTGGTCAGAAGAGATTCAATGTTTTATGTGACAGATATAGAAGATATTCTAAACCAATAAATTGCTTATACACCCCTCCCTATAATCTATAAGATTCAAAAATTCATAAAGTTCTAAGAAATAAAAGTCATATGATCCTTTTCATATATCCACGTTTAACTTCTAGTTTTCTTTTGAGACTGAAAAGGAAGCTAACAATATGATTTTTATTTGAGATTTCGGTTTCCAACTATCATTGCTATTCTAAAATTTGTCGAAGAAAGATATTAAGAAAGTTCAGAGTGACGCGACTACTTCAACGCGACTACTTCAAGTCAAACTCTGAAAAAACTGACATTAAATCACTTGACCAAAGATTTTGATTTGGGGCATGTAATTTAGTTTCATAGTATGTCTAGCTATTTTTTTTTTACAATAATTAGATCGACAAGACCCGATTTATATCCCAAAGTTCACTCCTTAAATCCATTTTTTCTATTTGTAATGGTGAAGAATCAAACCCCAGAGGGCTGGCTTTGATCATTTAACCACCAGAATGAGAAGAATTCGGCAATATGCCTAGCTTTCTATGTGTCCCAGTTTTAGAATTACAAACCAAAATAACAATTGGAAATCAATTTATGGCCACTAAATAATTAATTAAATGTATAGGAACTAAATAATAGTAACTATCATTATTCATAAAATTATTATGAAGAAAAAATCAAACGGTTTACAATTTTCTCAACCGGTTTTAGCAAGGGTATTGACATTGGCACAAATTAAAACTACCAAGAGTGGTACAAAATCCATGTCCACCACTATACTTTCGTCCACATTTAGTATTACAACAATCACCGGAACACCTTTGACTGCAAAGACCAGCATTACCATTGCAAATCCTAGGACCTTTCGGTGGTTTGGGTGGTGGGGAACATTGGTAGACGCACATGCACACAGGAATTCCAATGCTATGGTCACAGTAGCTTTGGCTTGATGGTCCATGCTTGGCCTTGCATCTCTCGTCACAGTTTACGCAAGTGTCTAGAGCGTCCACACATGTCATTGCTCTAACATGATTCACAACTGTAACATTGTATATACATATTGAAATTTAGCATAAACTATATATTTTGGTTTATTTATTACATTTCTCACATTTTGTTTTTATCTAAAAGATCACATGGCCTATTAAGATTGGCTGTCTCAACAAATTTGTATTCTGATCATAGAATTATAATTTGTTCAGACTGTAACAAAAACATGTCAAATGAATAAAATAAACATTGCAATTGAAAGATATATAGAAGATAAAATATTACCTGAGGCAAATATTATAAGTAAGCTAAAAATGAATACAGATGAAGTTATCCTCTCCATATTTTTCAAGTTTTCTGATTTTTTTCTTTCTTTCTCTAGAGTATTTTATTTATGTACTTGGAAAATTTGATTTTAAATGCAAGATTATAAAAAAATTATTATTACTTTTGGTTTTTGGTCAATAACATTTAGTTATATTTTCGTCCATAAACAGGCTAATCAATTTATTGTCAAAATTGGTAATGAGCAATAAAGTAGCTTTCTCAAATAAAATATCAGAGATTTTTTTTTTAAATTAAATTTTCTGATTATAAAATATGAGGAATCGAATCCTAACTCGTATAGACAATTGAGGGCAAAATAATAAATTTTCAGTCAAATATACATTGAAAATTGAAAATATCAATCTTTTTAAAATTATTTTTTTCAGAACATTAATCAATTATAAACGGAGGGAGTATTTTTCTCATAATTTGCTTATATTGATATTAAAATTTCAATTGGAAAATATTTATCTAAACATATTACAAAAAAGAAAACGTAATTAATACCTACATTTTGACATTGTATATTAAATAATGATTTGTTTAAGACAAATATTGCACAACATAAGAAGATGGATGCTACTGTATTTTGCTAATTGGTGTCTGTATGCTCTTGCTAATGCCCTAATTTAACTGATTCTATTTCTCTTGTAATGTTGCACAGTGAAAGAAAATCGTTTTTCTTTCTCTCAAATGTTGTTGAACTAGAACAAGGCCACGTACAACCTTTGAAAGATCCGAAAACTCAATATGAACCCAAGGCATATATTTTATAAATTTTCTTTCATCTAACAAGGAAATTCACATTGGCAAAGATGAATTTCACCAAATAAGATACAAACTCCACTTCCACCTTTATACTTCTTCCTGCACTTCTTATTACAACATTTATCCTCACATTCAGAAGAGCATAAACCAGCTCCACCTTCACAAAGTTTGTTTGTGTTTGCCTTCTCCTGATGGACAACTAATACATTTGTACAATTAAATTTAATGAATCAAACATATTAATATAAAATTTATAAGTTTGATGTCTTATACTGAACAGAAGATATATATACCTGAGCTTGAAGTACACATAAGAAGAAAGCTAAGGAAAACTGCAAGAAAAGTTGTCCTCTTCATATTTTACTTCTTACGTTTTGCTTTTGAAATCATTATTGATATGTTATTAAGACATTTATAAGCTGACCTATTTATATACGAACTGTATATCTCGAAAAGAAAATTTTAAAAAAAATTTTGATTTGTAAGTTGAGAGAACTGATTCTCCATCCATAAATGTGTTATTAAGAATATAATATTCTTATTTCATTGAAATTAATATGGATGTCAAATTTTAGTAACTCATTTATGGAAGCAAATTAGCCTTTAACAAAAAAGTAGAAGCTTAAATTAGTGCTCTTTGTTTTTTAAACTTAGGAAATCATATCAAATTTATTATGGAATAATTGTTATGGTCTATTAACAATTAAAATCATTTTTTTGTCAATATTTAGATCGACAAGATCTAATCGATATTCTAAAATCTCTTATAATCTATTTTTTATAGTGGAATGAGATTGAACCTCTAATTTAAAAATCATTAACAAGATCATCCTAATCACTAAAAAAAATTCAGAAATTAAAACATCAAATTACAGAAGACTTTCTTTATTAGACTTCTTTTTTTTGTAGTTTTACGAGATTTGTTAGAAATATTTTGGTAATACATATATATGTGGCATTTCCCCACAAAGCATTGGGCAAGGAAAATATCATATATCAAAAACACAATAATCACATGTTTGAGTAATTTTCAAAATACCATAAAGCTGCTCATTTTTAAAGAATCTAAAAAAGACTTATCCAACAAGTGAAAAAAGTGGAACAAGTCTATGCTTCTGACCAAAATAAAAAAGAAGACATTTTGACAATTCTAACATTTTCATTTAATTATTCTCGGATGGTTGAACCATTTTTGCGTAGGTATCTATGTTATCTTATCGAGATATTATATGTGTTTATTCATACTATATGAGTGTTGAACAATATATAAGATTTTCACGTATCATACTATTTTTCCATTATGTAATTCATTAGAAAACGAAAATTAGTAGACTGAATTTTTTCTAGATGAAACCCTTTGACAATGTTAGACTGCTTGACTTGGTCAATAAGTCCTTATAATTAGTCCCTATCCCTAACTCGAAAGCCATTTTTTTTCTTTGGTTTTTTTTATCAATTGGATCAACAATTAGATCAATTGCAAATAGAATCAAATTTTAGATGCATGAATTATTGTCTAGGACATATATACCATTAAATTAAAACAAGCTCGACATTTTTGGTTAAAATTCTAATAAAAACTAGGAAATATTCAGAGAAGATAATGACAGAAAACTGTAAAAATAAATATTATAATTAAGGATGAATATTCAAAGGAAATGAGGTGGACATGGACGACTCAGACAACATTGATCATTTGTTCTAACATTAATAATAGTATAATAAAGTGGACATTATTTAGCATATCTGGCTAAGGTCACATGAAGTTGATCTGTCAACTTGCTCAATTTTCACATATATAATGAAATAGAATTGGATTTTAATCATACTTGAGTCGGTCTTGCGGAGAACGTTCCTATGACTCAATGTGACATTAAAATAACAACCATAATGATCCAAGTGGATGATTTATATGTCGATTAAAAGGGTAATCAATTGGGTCACTTGTGATGTGATTTCTGAAAAATCAGAGAACTATTTTCCAAACCAAAAAGTCTTCAATGACATTTTCAACTTGTCATCTACGTCTATTTTAACTGCTAACAGGGGTCAGGAACCCTTTTCGTGGGACACATTTTAAGTTTTTTTTAAAGGTTCATATTTTTGTAATTTTTATTTTTGGTACTCGTGAGGTTTCGAATGGATAGAATTTTTTTTCAAAATCTCAAGTTTGTGTCTACCACTCGACCACAAGTTCTTTGTAATAATATTTATGTAATTACTCCTATTAAAATATGATTACTGTTTTATACATAAATGTTTAGGAATTTCTACACGGTGTTCCTTGCATATAGCTTTGTTCTAATTATTTCACGTTTTAAAAAAATTCAATAAAAGTAATTATTGCTCTTTCTAGAGGCTTTTTTTTTTTCTTTTCTTGGGTTTGATCGCAGAACAAGACTGGAAAGACCAAACACAACTATCCTACGCGCCGTCCTTGACGGGGACAAAAATTGACCAACATCTTAATTAACGACTTGATTATAAAACTTAATTAGACTATACAAAGGGCAAAATCGACTTTTGATATCCCTCTCAGATTCAACGGACCATATTTATATAAAATCCAACTATATAAATCCAAAGGTAGGCCATAACATGCATGGGACGCGTAACTAATAAACGTGCGAATGGTAGATGCAAAGTTTAATTACTCATGTTAATCAACATCATTAACTTATTACTATTCAACATTATGATTGAACTATTATATTTTTGGTAATAAAAAATAATAAAATAAAGTATTAGTTGTATCTGTTAAACCTCCATTCATAGTTATTTTTAAATCGTCATTAATTACTCCTTCACCGTGTAAATTAAACCACTAAAAAACATTAATTACTAATTGTCCCAAAATCATGGAAAAGACACCCATTCTCTCAGCTGACCAATAAAACAATGACACGTCATATAATAATAATGCGTCGATGCATTTTTCTTGATGTAATTTTTAATTAATTTATTAATAATCTCTGTGCCTCAAATTTGCTTCCGCTGTTTCGAACCCAATTGGCATCTTCGTCTTCTTCATCATTTTCTCTGTATAGCTCATTCACAACCATTTCTTCAATTTCAAACCGAGAGAGATTAGAAGAGAAACAACAGAGAGATCAGAGAGAAAAAACGAAACGAATCCGTGAAGACGAAAACAATAACACCAAGGAAAATTTTGAAACTGCCAAGGAAACGTTTTACATGCGTTCATAAAACGTACAATACGTATACGTAAGGCGATATAGACACATTCGTTTCTGTAGCTCTTGAGAGTTGGAATTTTCTCGGATTTTCGTGGGATCTTTGACGGAGAGAAAACGAACAGAAGATATAGTATATTTAGCAACATCAAGACGGTGATTCTGAGATTTTTTTGTGTTGTCCCTGGATCTGGTTCCGTTGAAAATTCAGGTTCTAATTCTTCACATTGTTTGATGCATTTGATTTCGATTTTGGAATTTTTGTTTGGGCGATGCGATAGTTAGAAAGAGATCGAAATGTGTTTCCGATATGCAGATTTTGATTGAAATTGAACGAAATTGGAAGGTCTCCTTTTCCTTTGATCACGTTCGGTTCTGGATATTTTTTTCCGCGAAATCGGATGATTTTCCCGAGAAAATGGTTTAAAATTCGAGGAAACTGTATAATACGCTCTTTTATATTGACTGTGAAGCTGGTTTGACTTTTCCTCGGTTGTCGTGGATAGCTAGAATTTGGTTGTTGGACTAATTACTCGGAATTCAATTGGAAACAAAACTTCCATTATTGTGTGTTCTCTGAATTCAAACTCTCATTCATTCTTTTTTCTATTTGTACAACTTTCCAGGTTCCGATTGATTCTAATTGACGAGAGGAAGTTAGCTTTGTTCATATAGATTAGGCTACTGTGGCTCTGAAATAAAGATTTTGATGAAATGAAGGGAATTAAAAGATGGAGTGCAGGTAACTTTAATGATATGTCATCTTTGCCTGGAACTCGGTATCGAGCTCCTCCTGCGAGAAGACGAATATGGATCATCATGGGGCTATCACTGATCAGCATGTTCTTTATTATCGCTTACATATACCCTCATCACAGTAAACGTGCTTGTTATATGATTTCATCAAGAGGATGCAAAGCTATAACTGATTGGCTTCCATCTTCTCTGAGGGAATATTCAGATGATGAGATTGCAGCTCGTGTTGTTACTAGAGAAATATTGACTTTTCCTCCTGTCATAAGAAAGAATTCTAAAATTGCATTCATGTTCCTAACTCCTGGTACATTGCCTTTCGAGAGGCTATGGGACAGATTTTTCGAGGTAGACAAACTTTTCTTCTTACCAACTGCTTTATACTTGGAAATTGTGTCTCTTTATGGTTAGGAAGTTACAGATAAATTTCCTTGTAGATTAGGTACTTTATACAGAAAGATTGTAAATAACTTGAAGATATTTTGTTCTTTAACTTCATTCCTTGGTTGATGGTTTTTGAATTTTGTCTATCCTCACAGGGTCATGAAGGGAAATTCTCTGTTTATATTCATGCATCAAAGGAAAAACCAGTTCACTACAGTCGTTACTTTATCAACCGCGAAATTCGCAGTGATGAGGTTTATATTCTTGTTCTGATGTCTATAATCTTTGTAGATTTTACATAATCTTTTACCATCCATTTTCATGACAGAAATGTGTATATTCATTCATCTGCAGGTGGTATGGGGAAGAATATCAATGGTTGATGCAGAGAGACGGTTGTTAACTAATGCTCTTAAAGACCCTGCAAACCAGCAATTTGCTTTACTCTCTGAAAGGTAATTTCTTACTTCCCTTCTTGTTGATCTTTCTTACTTTGCCTAAAACCTTATAAGTGTTTCTGATTTTGCAGTTGCGTACCACTTCGAAGTTTTGAATACGTTTACAATTACTTAATGTACAGCAATGTCAGCTATGTTGACTGGTAAAACTCATGTTTCCATCAGATTGACAAATTCTCACCTCTCACTCTTCTTCCCATCTTTTTACAACACTCACAAATATGAATATTACCTTGCCATCTTCAGCTTTGACGATCCTGGTCAACATGGAGCAGGCAGGCATATGAATCACATGTTGCCTGAAATTGCACAAACGGATTTTCGAAAGGGAGCTCAGGTAAAACAATTGTTTCACTGATCTAGGTAGTAATTATACTATACACACCTGATGCCATTATATAACAAACACTTTAGGAACATATAAAGCATTGGCTCTGTTTCAGTGCTGGACCTGCTGGTTCCTTAAGGGACTAGTAATAGACCAGCAAATGTCTGTCGAGTTTTGCATTCAATTTACAGAATCGAAATTTTACATTTGGACTCCAAATTACTCCTTCATGCAGTGGTTCACCATGAAGCGGCAACACGCTGTAGCAACTATGGCAGACAGTCTTTACTACACTAAATTCCGGGATTACTGTGGAGTGAGTACCCGTTCAACTAGATATTATCTACCTTCTTACTTACAAAGGCATAACATTTAGGGATATAAAACCATTCATTAATAAAGAAGCCCTTCAATTTGTTTTTTTCAGCCAGGTATAGAGAACAACAAGAACTGCATAGCTGATGAACACTATCTACCAACATTCTTTCATGTAAGAAACCGTTTTCAACTCAAGAAGGAAAATATTATTTCTCTGCACTTTTTTCTCTTCATCTGTTCTATATATTTCGGTTGCAGATGCTCGATCCCACTGGCATTTCTAACTGGACAGTAACACAAGTTGACTGGTCAGAGAGAAAATGGCATCCAAAAACATATATGCCTGAGGATATCACACCTGAGTTACTATACAACCTCACGGTATTGTAACCAACCAACCACTACCATCTTTTGCATTATAAATTTTCCTCCATTGTCTTACCTAAGAAAAATGAATCAAGTCTTGAACTTTTGATTTATCCATCTGCAGTCTGCTGACACAGTCGTACATGTCACAAGTGTTGGGATGGTAAGTTCTTACAAAACCACTATTTCTTTATGTTCTACTGAATCGTAGTTCCGATCTTTTTTATACCTTTCATTGTGGCTAACAACAAAACAGGGTGAAGAAATATGGATGCCTTGTATGTGGAACGGAATCAAAAGACCTTGTTACTTATTTGGAAGGAAATTTCACCCGGATACTCTCGATAAACTGTTGGATCTCTTCTCAAATTACACAAGAACGGTCACTTGGCAATTGTGATTAAAAGGGTATTTTCTTTTATACACTCAGATTCTTTGACCAATGTTCAACTTTTCCAACCACATGAATGATCAAAATCACCTCCTCAAGAGTATTCTCAAAATGGCTCCTTGAAGCTGTTAACACTACACGTCTATAGAAGCTTTAAGGTCTGAGAGTTTTCCTCAATTTATACTTCATTTGATTGGAAGAGGAGACTTTGGTTTGATTTTATTTTCTACTCTGTTTTTTTTTGCTATATCTCATTGTTTTCTTCACTGTTGTGAGAAAAAGAGAAATTTTCATTGTTTTTTCATTTCTTTTGTTTTCTTTCTATATTGTCATTCTGAACAAACAAAGTTATACAGGTTTATAGAGTTTCTTTGCACATATATCTGCTCTTTGTTTTTTTCTATGAACTCAAACGTTATAAAGAAATGTTAAGTTGTATTCAGTAATCAAATAGAACACCACAATCAATATTCTCAAAAGAAACCTTCATTGCTTTAAGATCATAACCTATGTTATGACTCTGTTGAGCCGTCACACCTATGATGTTCAAATTATGACCACTGCTCGGAGTCACGGCTAAGCAGAACTCACTTGGTGCAATCTTAAAGAACAAACTCTTCACATCTAAAGACAACTCTGCTCCTCCTGAGAAGTGAAACCTTACAATGGGGAATCCAGATCCGACCAAATCTCTCTCAATATCTCCTTTGTAGCACTCCAATTTAAAGTTACCATCTTGATGTACATTTGCGGTTGTAAATCTTCCATCAAAAACATCTTCAATCTTGTTTTTCAATGGCTCATAGGCTTCTTCAGCCAGTGTTGTTAATGAATTTCCTGTATCTAGTATCGTACCGCCTGAATCGGTTAGGTAATTCCGTTGGAATACCTCTGGATTGATGGGGAGAATTGTCCCATCCACACTGATGGCTTCTATTTTAACATAATATAAACCATTTACGATCTCCAAAGGTGTTGTATCTCCCAAAATATTGGCACCATCATCTCCTATGACTAAGACGTTATGAGGGTAAAAAGGATCATCTAAGCTTCCAAAGCAGTATGAGAATTTTGAACCGAATCGATGGACCAAAGATAATTCCCCATATCCTAAACCAAGAATGCCGGTTCCAACTAATGGACTACCATAGTTATTATGGCCACAACCGAAGACCACATTAGGTAATGACGCTGATGAAGACTCACCATAGATTGTATTAAACATCAGTGTTTCTGTAGCAATGGTGCCTCTGCTTCCTGTACCATCCATGTATTTCATGGAGTACTCACAAGATTTGGATTTTGCATCAAATCTTAAGCTAGGCATAGTGTATTCAGAGGTTCTACAAATTGCTTTGCGGTATGTGTAAGATCTTGAAGGATTGAAAATGGGAAGGCTTTGAGTGTAACAATTGGTGCAAGGACTGCATTGTACCCATGTAAGATCACTTGCTGTGTCAATGTGGAGAAGTTGCGTGATCGGTGGACTACCTATCGATATGTTCACCAAGAAAGCTTCTGGAATTAAAGGGACATTAGGGTTAACGTGTGCGATAATATCTCCATGTGCCTTGAATTGCAAGTAATCTGTACGTGCAACAGACGCTTCCTCTATATGTGAGACATGTGGTGGTTTCAAGGGATCTATTTTGTTGGAGTGAACAAGATTAAGAACAAGGTTTGGTGATGCTGAGGAAAAACAGAGAATGATAATGAGAGTGACAAGCATTGATGTAAAGTAAACGGCCATTTTTTGTTTATGTGACACACTTTACATTCTCAATATATATATATATATATATATAAGTAACGAAGAGTGTTAATTAATTAGTGTGGAACAAAATGTTGTAACAAAAGATCACTTAAAGAAAATGAAATAACATATTCCTTAAAGAATTTTGGGTGCAAGACGATCTTTACATGTCTTATCTCTGAGTATAAGTGTTGAGGTGTGAAGGCAAGAATTGCTTGTTTTGTTTATGAATATCTTTTCTGTGATGACTGATATCCATGATTGAGATACGTTTTTTTTGCTTTTCAATTGATTTTCTACTGCAAAAATGTATCTAATTCGTACCATTTTTGTCAAAGTCTGACTCTAACAATTTTCTCAATTCAATTTTTTTTTTATCTATATAGTTGATCGACAAGATACAATTTATATCTAAAATCCCAAACCGGTAACAATATCAAATAAGACAAACACGATTTTCTAAAATCAAATCCCGGTAAGAAAAACATAAAGTGTGTCATTCAACCATTCTAACCAAAATAATTCAAAAATTCCCTACTTTGTCAATGACAAAATAAGATAAAAAAAAAGGTTTTACAGAGCAAGTAAACTTGATGGCTAAGTAGCCAAAACACCAAAAGTAAGAACTTAACTTGAACTAATATTATTACCCATAGCATGGAGAGAGTTGAGCTTTGTCAACTTAATTAACAGAAGAGGCCCAGTCAAAAAGACTCATAACAGTTAACCAAACTCATATGAAAGCTTGGCAAGTATGAAATTTATACATTTAATATTTCCTTTTGAGAGATTTTTTTATTTGAACCAGACTAAACACATGCAATACATGATTGCATTATTCTTTAGTTTTGTACCTAAAAATATACATATATATTAGTTATATCATTTGGTGTACTTTTCATGAAGAACCCTTTTTCTAAATGATAATTATCCTCTTTTTTTCTTCAGCATCACCAACCCTTAAGCTAAATCTAATTCATTCAAAAGAAACGTATTCCTTGGAATCACCATATGTTGTCTCTCATATGGCGGAAGCTTCTGATCACGTATAGATTACTTGCAATTCAAGTCACATGGTGTTATTACTAACACCCCTATACGTGCAACGGAAGCTTCCGCCATATGAGATTAACATATGATGACTCTAAGGAATAGGTTTTTTGAGTAAATCAGATTAGCTTAAGGGTTGGTGATGCTGAGGAGAAACATTGGATGTTGATAGAGAGAGACGAGCCATTTTGTTTTGTTTGTGATAAAATTTACATACTTATTGCCTATATATATAAGTAGTGAAGGGTGTTAATATGTGTGAAGCAAATATGTTGTGATAAATTATGGTTTAAAGAAAATGAAATAATTTGTTTGCAACCGATTTTAAGTGCAGCAGGACCTTTACATTCATATTTATTTAAAAAAAAAAAAAAAGAAGAGAAAACACATTTTGCAACCAAACTAAATTCACATGCAATACATGATTATAACTATATCTAATTTTATTGATAAGTATTACTATAATATCCGAACTCGAGGACCGGAATCAATACCGACCTAGAAAAGACAAGTTTGGGTTGGGTCTAGGTCTTCATCGTACATTATCACGGTCTTCAACACAAGTACCCACATGTATCGGGTACTCAAATATTTTCGATTTTCGGATATTTAGAATCTTTTTCAGTTATTTTTTGGATATTTTAAATAATTTTTGAAAAAAATCAAGTAATTTCCAGATATTCGGATATAGTTTGGTTATTCAGATTTTTTTTAAATATCCAGAAATTGTTTAATTTTGGAACTAAATTAATTCTGAAACATCCACAATTGAACTGAAATAGTAATGGTTCCTAGTTCCTATATGAATCCAAAAATTTCTTATTTGAAAAATCCAAACTCAATAGGAACCGAGTCGAATCCGATCTAAGCACCCAAATTCCCAAGCCTAATAAGTATATATATATATATATATATATATATATATATATATATATATATATATATATATATATTAATTATATGTAAAAGTAAAACTAATTAAATTTGTAAATTATATCTAAAGTAAAAGGGAGCACGATCTATTTCCACTTCGGAACTATGATATCTTAACAGATCCACCTGAGGTTTCACTATCGGCTTAATTGCACAGAACTATTCATTTTTGGGTCTAATTGCACAAAATCTCGGTTAAGAGCAAAATCGAAAACCGGCCTCTCTAATTTCTTCGAAACCCAAACCCAAACCAATAATAAACCAATTTGACCCGCAAATGTGACCCATTTGGTCAAAATTGGGACCTGATTTGCTTCTCTTTTACCCGACATTGCTTCTCTTTTACCCGAAATCATTTTACCGAAATTGTAACTCTGAAACTTCGTAGAAACTGAAATAAAAATGAGTAACGAGAGTGGAGATTCGAGTGGATCAGTAGGAATTGAAGAGAGAAACAAAATCGTCGGGCTTCCTAAGCAGTGTTGGTGTGGAGAAAAAGTTCTTCTAAAGCAATCGAAATCTGAGAATAACCCAAACCGAAAATACTTTCGATGTGCGTATGCTGCGTGTAATCTGGTATGTTCTTCGCTTTCGGATTTTGAATTTCGAATTAGCTGCTCTTTGGTTTTCGATTCGAATTTCGAGTGGTCTGTTTTTTTGTTCTTCGCTTTCCGATTTGAAATTTGAAATCTTTGAAATTCGATTCGATGCGAGTCCTTATTTGTTTGTTCTGTCTTTTGTTGGTTCTGTCTCGTGAAGCTTCATGGTGATAAGCATCTATTCAAATGGCTCGATGATGCAATGTTTAGTGAGCTTGAAGTCTTGAATTCAAAGATTGTTAACCTTGACGTAATCGTGAAGGAAATGTCGACTGAGAACAAAGAGATTGAGAAGTTTTTTGAAAGGTTTGAAGAATTTATATTGCAGAGGGTGGATAATGTGATGGTGGAGATGAAGAACAAGATTAAGTTAGCTATGATTACATCATTTGGTTGTCTTTTTATCATTGGGTTGGTCGTAAAGTTGATTTTGTGATTGTTCAAGTATGTTATGTGCGTATGCTTCATCTTTGAAGTGTTCTTAATGTTAATGGTGTCATGACTTTTGAATCATTCTTACAATTCCATAACTATGAACAAGTGACACGCATTAAAACAGCAAAAGATTCATTCATTCTTAGCAATATCATTCTTACAATACCAATTTTGTCCATAAACCCAAAAAATCTGCCTTGTTTTTGTCAAGTACATAATAAAACCACAAAAAACAGAACACAAAACACATTGTCAATCTTGTGATGCTTCACCATGCTGAGTCATAGATCTCTGAGACGATTTCGCTTGAGTAAGTACAATAGAATCCGCTTGAGGCTGCAATAATGAGGACAATTGTTAGTAATGGAATTGTGATATAATCAGGTTTAGAAGGAAAATTTAAAAAACCTTTGCAGCTCCAGACTTATGGAAGCGTGAGTTATGATTGGGTGCACCACATATGCTACAGTGCATTACTCTTTTAAGTTGTTTTGGTTGTGTCCGTGAAGGTGATTCGTTTCTGCCTCTGATACGCTTTTCTTTGCCTTTCTTTGGTCTTCCAGGCATATCAGGCGGAGGAGGCTTGTGAATGTCACCAGCACCTGTATTAGGCCAGAACTGTGCTCCTCTAAGTGGGACTAAACCTTCCGCATAGTTCCTCTTCCAAGTTGTTGTGCGGAACCAATGACACACAAAGTCTTCTGGTTGTAGTTTCTTGTACAGAATAGCACCATACGCGTGCTCACAAGGAATGCCACATATATCATACTTCCTGCAAGTGCAAGACATCCTATCCAAACTAACACGATAACTACATCCACCATGTTCTACTTCGAACATATGATTAGTACTTCTACTCACTATACACTCAGCTGCGTTCTTGTGTTCTTTTGCCAAGAACTTAGCCACATATGGTGTACATATCCCCTTATGCAAAACAGAAGCTGAGAAACGAGTGTTAATACGTACCATTGCAAGCCTGCAGATTGTCTCAAGCATAGGCACCAATGGTTTCTCTCTTGCTTTGACAATATATGCGTTAAATGACTCCGTTGAATTGTTTTCGACATCCTCACAGTAAGTTCTCAGCTTGTAGAAAGCCCTAGACCATGTTTGTGGATGCTCTTTCAATATTTCCGCATGCACTTGTGTGTCATAACAAAAGATCCGCTCCAGATTCGCGTTGTACTCGATCTCATTATAGCTCCAAGCCAAGTTCCATACATATTGTTTCAGCCATTGCTTCTTCCCAAGCCTTGATTTCAGGTTGCTGTATATATGCCGCACACACATCTGATGCTCAATTTGTGGTAACTCCCGTTCAACAGCATTGAGTAATCCCTGTAAACACAAATAAAATCACAAAAAACAGAGAAAACACAGAAGGAGTTAATACATAAAACATATACACGTTTTTATATATAAAGAAAACACAAAACTGAGCAAGTTAACACAATGCCATACTTTTTGTCTGTCGGAGATCATGACAAAACCATCTCCATCCATCAGACATAGATCATCTTTCAACTTCCTCACAAACCATGTCCAGTTTGCCGTGTTTTCCTTTTGGACATAACCCCAAGCTATAGGGTATATCCTATTGTCTGTGTCCCTCCCCAATGCAACAAGCAATATACCCTTCATCTCTGACTTGATGTGACAGCCATCTACTCCTATCAGTGGTCTGCAGGATTCTCTCCAAGTCCTCCTAAGAATATCGAAGCACACATAGAATCGGCTAAAAACTTCTAAACCCTCCTCATTTGTTTCTGTACCAATCTCTACCGTTGAGTTTGCATTTGACACTAGTATCTCTGCAGCATAATCATGTAGACGAGAGAATTGTCGATCATACTCACGTTCAATCCATCTTAAGGCCTTCTTCCTTGCAGCTTGGTAATATGTTTTCGGGTAAAAGAGAAGCAAATCGGGTCCCAATTTTGACCAAACGGGTCACATTTGCGGGTTAAATTGGTTTATTATTGGTTTGGGTTTGGGTTTCGAAGAAATTAGAGAGGCCGGTTTTCAATTTTGCTCTTAACCGAGATTTTGTGCAATTAGACTCAAAAATGAATAGTTCTGTGCAATTAAGCCGATAGTGAAACCTCAGGTGGATCTGTTAAGATATCATAGTTCCGAGGTGGAAATAGACCGTGCTCCCAAAGTAAAATGAATTGAATATATATCATCATAAGAATAATATAAAATGATTTAGATTGTGTTTGAAGATTTATATCTTGATATGGTCAAACACTAGTCTATTTCAAATATATCTCAAACAAAAGTAGATTTGAAACATATCCTAATAGGAAAGGGAAATTACAACATATCTATATAAACAAAGGTAATTAGCCGTGTGTTCTCTATCAGGATCATAAACTCTACCTTAACAAATCTCTCTAAACATCCAACAATGTCAACTCCATTGGGAAAAATCACATTCTTCTTCATCGTCTTTCTCTTCTTTCTTTTTGTGGGAGTTTCACAGGCTCGTTTTCTGGTACTCTCACAGGATCGTTTGGGTCGGTTACAATTAAGAAATCATGACATAATTAAGGAATATGAACCAGAAGAAGATCCCAATTTGGCATACTATGGTCACATAATCAAAGAGAATGCCAAATCTGCTTATCATGCTTACGTGCAAACCAAGTCTCTAAACACATTTGGCACCGATTGGCTATGGAGAATTGATGTTCTTTTGATTCTTCTTTCTTTTTCTTTATTATTTACCAATTTAGTTTTTAGGGCTTTCTTTCTGTGGAGAATTTCTTCTAGGTTTCCCTAATCTGTATGAGACTCTACATCGTTTTTTTCCGATTATATATGCAATTGTTTCTTTTATATATACACTTTTTAAAGAATCAAGTTGTTCATAAGGGAAAAAAAAAGAAAAGAATCAAGTTGTTCATATTGATTTGATTATTTTTCTATAAAACTCTTTTTTTTTGGTCAAATTTACTCATAATACCGTTATCAAACCTACAACAGAGACACATTGTTCACAAAGGTAAGAGATCTTAGCGACTGTCTGGTTGCACGTGCAAGATGATCAGCTTTGTGGTTAAGTGCTTGGGAGATATAGAGGATGGTGCATAAATTAAACGAGTTTCGAAATCTTGAGTAGTCATCAAAGTATGGTAAAAAAGCTGGCCACGCTTAGGATCCTCTTTATATAAAACTCTTATGTTGTCTCTTTAATATTTCTCGAGATAGATATGCAATTATAGCTCAATAAAAAGAAAAATAAACAAAAATTTAATTTGCCCCCACACACAAACAACGGAAATTTTACAACTAATATCTTATTTTCACAAAATCATGAATCGAGAGAATGGCGGTTGATAAATATATATATCTATAATTAAGATTTCAATTTATCTACTCAAGATTTAAACGAATAATAAATTGAACGACATTAATTTATTTTATATCAGGAATTCATTATGTTGGTACTCTTTTCGTTTGTGTTCCTCATTTTATTGAAAACATATTTGAGTATAGACTAAGCACGAGAAGTTCGTGAACGTAATCTTTTTGCCTAAAATATAACCAGTTTGGTATTTGTTGAAGTTGTATTGGTAAAATCAATGAATCATGCAAGAAAACAAACCTTCCATACGATAAAGAAGTTCACACAAAGAGTCAAATGTCTTTGTTTTTCGGACTCACATAAAAGGATTAGAATTAAAACCACATTCTTAATTATCAAATGGCCATCTTACGTAATCGTGTGGTCCTTTTAATCACTCTAATCACTCTTACTTGGCCATTACACGCAAAATCAATTAAAACCCAAGAACCATCGAACAGAAAAGTCGATTACTTGCATCACAAGTCAACTCCTGCATCTCGTCTAACAACGAAAGCAGCAGATATAGTCTCACATGTCACTCCTCTTTCAAATCCAGCAACATTTCTTGCAAATATTTCTATTGGAAACCCACCAGTCTCACAACTCTTACTCATAGATACAGGTAGTGACCTAACTTGGATCCAATGTCTTCCCTGCAAATGTTACCCTCAAACAATTCCCTTTTTCTATCCTTCAAGATCTTCCACTTACAGTAACGCTTCCTGCGAATCTGCACCAAATGCAATGCCTCAAATCTTTCTCGATCAAAATACCGGAACTTGTATATTCCACCTTCGATATCGTGACCATTCAAGTACCAGCGGCGTTTTAGCCAAAGAAAAGCTCACATTTCAAACGTCTGACGACGGTATAATCTCTAGACCTAACATTGTTTTTGGCTGCGGACAAGACAACTCCGGTTTCACTCAATATAGTGGAGTGCTTGGTTTAGGACCTGGTACATTTTCTGTAGTAAACCGCAGTTTCGGATCTAAATTCTCTTACTGCTTCGGCAGCTTATATGATCCTACTTATCCTCACAACATTCTTATACTCGGAAACGGAGCCAGAACCGAAGGCGATCCAACGCCTTTACACATCTACCAAGACCGTTACTACCTTGAACTCCAAGCAATCTCCTTAGGAGAGAAACTTCTTGACATTGAACCCACATTTTTCCGGAGATATGGCTCCCGAGGAGGCACGGTCATTGACACAGGCTGTTCACCCACAATTCTAACTAGAGAAGCTTACGAAACTCTCTCTGAAGAAATCGATATTCGTCTAGGAGAAGTTCTCAGACGCGTCAAAGATTGGGAGCAATACACAATACCTTGCTACGAAGGGAATCTTAAGCTTGATCTCTACGGATTTCCAGTGGTCACCTTCCATTTTTCCGGCGGTGCTGAGCTAGCGTTAGACGTTGAGAGCTTGTTTGTTAGTAGTGAAAGTGGAGATAGCTTTTGCTTGGCTATGACAATGAACACGTTTGATGATATGAGTGTTATTGGTGCCATGGCTCAACAAAATTATAATGTTGGTTATGATCTTCGAACCATGAAGGTTTATTTCCAGAGGATTGATTGTGAACTTCTTGATTCTTAACATCTTAATGTTCTTATAAGAATTTTCTTATTTTCCACACAAAAGCAGAGAGTTTTTTTTTTTCTTTTTGAACAAATTAATAGTTAACTGATACATATATATATATATAAAGCAGAAAAACTTTCATTTTAACCGTGTTATAAACTTTAAAATAAAATTAACATATAGTTTATAATAATCTTTAAAAATAGGTTCAAATTCAAATGTGGGTTTCGTTATAAATTTTTATATAAAAATTCAAAACTAATAAATATTTAATAGAAAAAACTAAAATTAATAAAAATATATCGGATAGATTTTTGGTTCTTGATCTTATTATGGTTCGGGTTTGGATTCGATTTTCCAGGTACATAAATTTATCGTATATTATGGTACTTTATCGGGTTCGGTTCATATAATTCAATATTTTAGTTATCTTGATTTAAGTCTTATTTGGGTATTTTTTATTTTTCGGATATGGTTTGGTTCAATATAGATTGAGTTCGGATAGTATTTTTATATATAAAAAATCAAAATTTTTAAAAATAATAAAAAACTCTAAAAAGATAAAATTTGGTTCTTGATTTGGTTCTGGTTCGGGTTCAGTTAATATTTTGGGCACACAGATTTAGGAT
The DNA here is from genome assembly GCA_963920545.1 of Lepidium didymum. Classification (NCBI taxonomy): domain Eukaryota; kingdom Viridiplantae; phylum Streptophyta; class Magnoliopsida; order Brassicales; family Brassicaceae; genus Lepidium; species Lepidium didymum. The sequence goes on from OY986980.1 coordinate 3,808,286, forward strand.
CTATTTGGATATTTTATCGGGTTTGGTTCTTTTAACTCAGATCAATTTTGGTTCAGGTTTTATGCCTCTAACACAACATCTTACAAACAATATATCAAAATAACAACACGATTCTAACAAATTATAGGAATATGGTTTTGAAAAATAATCAAAATAATCAAATCTCGCGCGGATATAATCTTAGTAAATGTATTAATAGAGATAAAATTATATGTGGATATGATAAAATATTTGTATATCTGAAATATATATCAAACCAAAATATTGTGAGAATTAGTTTTAAATCTGTAACCCTAAAATTTATCTTTAGCCTAATTAATAGGAAATATAAAGTACAACAATATATAAACAAAGCTAAGTACCGAAGGGTTATGTATATAAGAAACCCTAACAAAAACGAATTTATCCAAATCTCTAACAATGTCAACTGGAATTGGAAAAATCAGTTTTTTCTTAATCTACTTCCTGTTTTATTTTTTTTGTGAGAGTTTCAGGGGCTCGTTTTGTGGCGATTTCACAGGATCGTTTGGATCGTTTGTGTGGGAAACGCATGACATCAGAATTAAGAAATCATGAGGTAATTAAGGAATATAAACCAGAAGAAAATCCCAAATTGGCATACTTTGAAAACCTAATCAAAGAGAAGGCCAGATCCGGTTACGTGAAGAGCTAAAGAGTATTCTCAAAATGACTCCTTGAAGTCGATTGAAGCTTTATGGAGGTCTAAGAGTTTGTCTCAATTTTATAATTAACTCGGTTGGTTTTTTTCTTCATTCGACTCTCTTTTTCTTGTTAGCTAGCTATTGTCATTCTGTACAAATAAAGTTGTGTAGGTTTATAGAGTTTCTTTTTGCTCCTATATATATCCTCTTTGGTTTTGTATAAACACAAACATTCTAAATAAACGTTTAGACAGTTCAAACTTAATTACCATATTATATTATGTCATAATCAGTCCATTCGATTTTGAATCTAATTTTGCTTCTTCCACCATCAAAAAAAATGAGAAAATCAATCACTAACTACTTTTCAATCTCAAACCTTGAGCAATCAAATCCTCCAGTTATGCCGGAGATTTCACGTCGACTATAAACAAATTGCTTAGGTTGGTATCTTCTAGGGCTTTCCAATTTTGCTTGAAAAATCCTTCGGAACACGATTCGTTGCCGTTGTTCGTAAATTGACCACGTAACACTCCAATAATTTAGCTTCTTCTCATCTTTATCGTTTCCTTGTTTCTCAAGTAACGTTTTATCTTTATTTGAGTGTTGAGATTCTAAGATTGTTGCCTAAATGTAGACATGGTTTTCACATCGGATGTATTGATCAGTGGCTTGAGCAACACGCAACGTGTCCTCTTTGTAGAGATACAGTTTCAATGGAAGAAGATTCCTTTGTTTATGGAAACAGTTTCAGGTTCTTCTCTCAGACTGATTCAAAAACCTGAAACTGTTTCCATAAACAAAGGAATCTTCTTCCATTGAAACTGTATCTCTACAAAGAGGACACGTTGCGTGTTGCTCAAGCCACTGATCAATAGCCATTTTGTTTTGTTTATGTTGTAGACTTATATTGTCTATATATAGTTATATACAAGTAACAAAGAGAGCGTTAATAGGTGTGGTTAGGTGTTTAGGTGTTTCACACTTTTTTCATTAAGGTAAAGCAGGTGTTTCACACTTATGATCTTGATTTTAGTTTCATTTTTATCTCTCTTTTTTTCTTTTTATTATTTACCAATTATTGTTTTTTTTTAATATATACTTTTTTAAATATCATGGATGATCATTTTTCTGTAAAGTTCTTATGTTGTTTTTGGCCCTAGCATAATGCTTGGATCTAAGGACCCAAATCTAAACCGATCCGAAAAAGCATGTTGATATTCGGGTCTGCATCTAACAGTTTTATCAAAATTATAATATTCTTATAAGAATTTTCCTATTTTCCACACAAAAGCAGAGTTTTTTTTGTTGAACAAATTAAGTAGTTAACAGAGCTAAATGCATAAATGTATCATATAATCTCTTAAAGATGGAGTCATTACAGGAAATTGTGTTTAAATAATGTCAGAATGATTTAGATTGTGTTTGAAGACATAAATATATGTTTATGATCAAATGTATATTTGGAATATATATCTCAAACCAAAATATTGTGAGAGAATAGTTTTAAAACTTATCCTTAACCTAATAGGAAAAAGAAATTACACCAATATGTAAGTACCGAAGGGTTATGTATATGAGAAACCCTAACAAAAACGAATTTCTCCAAATCTTAAACAATGTCAACTGGAATTGGAAAAATCAGCTTTTTCTTCATCTTCTTCCTCTTTTTGTCTTTTTGTGAGACTTTCAGAGGCTCGTTTGGTGGCAATTTCACAGGATCGTTTGCGTTTGCGTGGGAATGGCATCATATGGCGGAAGCTTTCGTTGCACGTATGGATTACTTGCAACCCAAGAAACATGGAGATATCAAAACACATGTTACCACTTATGCCCCTACACTTTCGTGAGGTTTCCAAGGAATATATTTCCTTGCGTATAACAATTGATGACATTGTACCCATGTAAGATCATTACCTGTGTGGAGAACTTGCGGGATCTGTAGGCTATCTATCGATATGTTCACCAAGAAACCTTGTGGAAATAAAGGGCAGTTAGAGGTATATCTCCACGTGATTTGGATTACAAGTAATCTATACGTGCAACATAAGCTTCCACTATATCAGAGATACGTGGTGATTCTAAGGAATAGACTTTTATGGACTGAACGAGATTGAGAACAAGCTTTGGTGATGCTAAAGAAAAACAGAGAATGATAATGAGAGTGACGAACATTGATGTAAAGAAAATAGCCATTTTGTTTTGTTTATGTGATACACTTTACATACTTATTGCCTATATATATAAGTAATGTAGAGAGTCCTAATAGGTTTTAGATGATCTTTAGGTGTCATTGCCATTAACTGATAGAAGCTTGGCAAGTATTAGGTTGGTATTTGTTGGAATTGTGTTGGTAAAATCAATGAATCGTGCAAGAAAAGAAACCTTCAATACGATAAAGAAGTTCACACAAAGAGTCAAAATCCTTTGTTTTTTCGACTAAAGCAGAGAATTTTCTTTTTTAAAACAAATTTAATAGTTAACAGAGTAAAAACATAAATGTATCATTTAACCATATCATTCGTATCTCTTAAAGATAGATAAAACTAATTATACAAACTGTATTATTCTTTTTCTTTTTACTCGAACAAAACTACCTTCTTATTATAACACCATATTACAAAAATATAAATTATAATAAGATCACATATATTCTTCATCGCCTTTGTCCCATAGCAACCACTGGGAGACTTACTTTATGCCCTCGGCTTCCTTTTAATGTAACCTGTCCGAAGCTATAAGCTCCAGTTACTGATCTCACTGTTAGAGTCACCGTGAAGGTTCTAGAAGCGCCTGCTCTTACAGTCATTGCAGGAGGACTCACTTCGATGGCGATAGATGGGTCCATCCTCGACGTGATTGTGTATGTTTCTTCCTCTTCTGCAACGTTTGTCACTCTTCTGGTTACCGTTTGTGTTCTCACCAGATGAGAGATGGCTATAGATGGTGTGTTGAAGTTTGAAGCATGTCCCATTTTGTAATTGCAGGGTGTGTGAGTGAAGTTCTTTATCTCGTGAGCATCTATACCCGGTGTGGTGCACAGGAAACCTATGTAGTCCTCATAACCTTCAAGAACATTCAATCAATCAATAAAGGGTATGGCCACGAGCCGAACAAAACCAATGAGTGTCTGATTGAACAGAGACCGGAGAGGGAATGAAAGAAAACCAAGTTTGAGTCAATTGAGTAAGAGAATTTACCTGCATCAAAGATGAGACCAGGGTCTAAAGCAGCGCTTGGATTGACATGACCACTTCCATAATCAAAAGGAGTTGCTTTAACAAGCGTTACTGTCTCTGTTTCCGAATATTGCTGTGCTTGAAGGGGTCTTCCTGCTCGATCTATGACTGTCGATGTTGTCATCAAAGCTGATTTGATAGCAGCTGGACTCCATAAACGATGCTTCTGTTTTATTAGAGCAGCTATACCCGCAATGTGTGGTGCAGCCATGCTTGTACCAGATATTAGCGCAAATCCTTCACCTGCTCAACAATCGAAACTAAAATACTTAGTTTCTTGCTCTAGAGTACTGATGGATAATTTTGACAAGATATAATGAAATGCTTACCGATATAATTAGCCTCATCTGTTCCATTTTCAGACCAAGCAGACCATATTAAAGAGCCTGGAGCAAGAATATCTGGTTTGAGAAGATCAGCATCCTGAAAGCTGAAATCTTTGGTGTTGGGTCCTCGAGCTGAGAACAGAGCCACTTCAGGTGCGGATTTGTGAAGAATGGGTTCTAAACCGTCTCCGATGCTTCCTTCAGCTTTAAAGTCCTTTACCCTTCCCATCCAATCTCTAGACGTTGTGACATTGTAGTAATCTATCAAATCCTAAGTAAAGAAAAGCCATTCCAAGTTGAGAAATACATGAGGTAGTGAATGCATAATAATCTGTTTAGCAAACACATCGAAACTCTGTTACCATTGACTTAGAGACATCTGTAATCAGAATTCCCGGAATGCAAGAAGGAACAGGATCGAATTTAGTTCCTGGAGAAACATTTTCAACAACAAGAACAAAACCAGCGGCACCAAGATGCTTGGCAGTTTCAGCAACTTTCTTGATTGACGCTGAACCAGCAACAAAGTTGAAAGAATATCCACAAAGTAGAATGTTTCCTTCCACCAATTTTTTGTTCAAGACTTCTGGCCTCTGGCAGTCCGAGGGATTGTATTTCATACCAGAAGAACCAAGCAGAACATCATTTGCAGAGACCATCTTGTAAGAACGATGAGGTCGAGTTGAAGCTGCACAAACATATAATGATTCCTCAAACAAACAATAGAAAGACTCAAATTTAACAATATATATAACAGAGAAAGGAGAAACCTACGGGATAATCCTATTCCAGCCAACATTTTCCCATTTCCAAGGGTCAGATGGTTTTTGTATCTGCGATCATCAATTGCAGCAGCCACAGTAGTTATCCAAGGGCTGTATGAGACCAGAGTTTTCGGAAAGGGACCTCCGTTTCCAGCAGCTTGAGCAACAAAAACACCAGCTTTTACTGCCCCAAGAAGTGTAGCATCGAATGGATTCAAGAATGTTGTCTTGGTGGTAGCTGGAGGGCTGTTTGGACCAACCGAGAGACTCAAAATATCTACCCCATCATGAACAGCCTGCTCAGAAGAGAAGAAAAAGCATACACGTTTAGATGATAAACTTTTTCAACCAGTGTCAAATATTAGAGATTCGTGGAAGTTAGCAGTTTAAGAGATAATTTCATTTGTGAAGTAAAATCTCAAAACAGAACAAACAAGCAGAGCTTTGACGAAACTAGAACAAATTCAGCAGGAGATATCATTATCTCATATATTTGGTCCATCCAATTCAGTATTGTGCTAAGTTCTAGACTTCTAGCTTACCTGATCAATGGCAGCAACCACATCAGCTACAAAGCCTCCAAAAAGCCGGTAGAGAGCTTTATAAATAGCAATCCTAAAAAAAGATTGGATTAGATTGAAAGACAGGAACAGCAAATGTATATAAAACCACAAATTTCTGAGTTATTTATCTATCTACCTTGCACGAGGAGCCATTCCACTTGCTTTTCCAAATTCATAACCATGCATCCTCACTGGAATACCATTATTTCCAGCTGCAATAGCTGCTGTATGACTGAAGAGACAATTTTCAATTAGTCAATTAGAAAAACAAAGAAGCATAAAAATCAAAATCTGCAGAAGCATAAAAGTCAGCAAGACCAACCTTCCATGTCCATCGCCATCCATTGGTGAAGCGTAGTCGACATCTGGATTAAATGCACCAGCTGCTTTAGCAGCTTCAGCAAAATGCTGCGCTCCTATAATCTTCCCATTGCAGAAATTGATCTTAGCATGAGCATCTTCTTCGCATTTCCCTTTGTAAGTAGGATGAGGGCCATAAGGTACTGCTGTGTGGTGAGAGGCAAAACTTGGGTGATGCGGAAATATCCCTGAGTCAATAAAGCCAATAACAATATCTTCCCCAGCTCTATCGTAACCACCACCAGTTGGCCAAACATCCATTGGCAATCCCAAAAATTGTGGTGTATGTGTGGTCAGCTTCCTCACTTTCCAATCTCTGTCCACAGATTTCACACCAGGGGCGCGACGAAGCATTTCCGCCTACTAATGAAGTGGAATAGTGTAAGGAGCTACAAGAATATAAGGAAATTTGTAGAAACTATCTCAAATAGGATTTCACCTGATCAGGGGAAACATCAGCTGCAAATCCATTAATAAGGTGTTTATAGCTGTAAAGCTTTTTGTAAGATCCTTCCTCAAAGAGCATTCCAAGAAGCACATCATGTTTCCTTTCAAGGTGACGGCTGTAGGATGTCACCAATTCACTGCCAAAAGAGAAGTAACAGATTGTTAGCAATCAGCGATTATACAATGCCAAAGATCCTAGTCAAAGATTTGTGATACACATCAATGAAAGCCCAGTGAAAGCTAAGAAATTTGAAGAAACCACTAAATCCACCAAATCCTACATGCACAGTTCCTAAGTTAAAAAAATAAAGCCTTTCGGTCATTCAGCTGTTAGTAAGATTGTACTCGAAGAAGAAGAAAACGGGGTACCTTGTGGTATCAATTTTCTCATCAGATTCCACAGCAGTTGCTTCAAAGCCATTATCACCACCTTTGTAACTTATGATTGGTTCTCCTTCCATGGTCACAATGTAAATCTCTGCTGTTACAGTGCAGAAAAGTGTGAAAAAGAGGAGAACTTTACACCCGATATTCATCTTGCTTCTCACCAAAGAAGCACCAGCTTAACTCGCTAGAGACTAATCTGCAGTTTCAATATTCAATGGAAACGCATTAGCATGTCATCCCTGAAATCAACGGCAACAATCATTTTCACATAATTAGCCTTGTGTTTAAACCACCATATAAATATTCAAAAGTAAAAACACCAATCAGTCAAACTTATGCTCTTCTCAGACCTTATGATATAGTTCTACTCTCTTTCACAGTGCTAGAATTTTGAACTTTCTAAATCTGACAACTAAAAATAAAATTATTTTTTACAGGCACCTGAATCATCTCTACGGCTAAGGCTTGAAAGATCGTAAAGGCCAATCAAGGGCAATAAACCCGAGACAATGGACTATTAAGTGGAACCAGAAAGGAAAATCGAATGAGTAGAGAAGACATTCAAGCACATAAAGAAAGGCCACTCCCAACTAACTTCAAGACAAAAACATTGGGATACTTAATCAACTGTAGATTGGTAAACTCAACTTTTGTAGACAAATTTACCAAAACAAATCAACTATTTGAAGAAGATACAGTAAGACCAGTAGCTACAGTAGCAACTGTTGCTGAGCAATTAGTGAGACAGAGAAGAAATAAAAATAAAAAACAAATCTTGAGAAATTTATAAACACACATCAAAAGTTTAAAGACAAGAAAAACTAACTCACTTTCACAAATCATCCAAGTAAAGAATAAGCAACAGCAAACCCAGAAACAAACAACAACATACAACACACACACAAAAAACCTCCCACACATACAAAAAGAGGATCTTCTAAACTTGAAGCCTCATTGGAACATATAAAGTCATAAAGCAAACATTTTTTTTTTTGAATTAAAGGTAGAAACTTACTCCAGATTCACGAAACGAATCAAGCTGAGAAAGTAAAGCAAATTTGAGACGACACGGTGAGATTACGGTTAAATCAAACCGAAACGAAAGCGACCAAAGACTCCAAATTAGTCACTACATAAATCAAATGTGCAAATAGACAACAATCTGATCAGATTGTTATAAGAGAAACTTTGATTTTGTGAGTTTTTTATTTCCTTATTCTTCAGAAGAACAATGGAGATCTTGCAAAAGATCAAAGGAAGGAAAAAGAAAAGAGATAAATAAAGAGATAAATGAGAAGTTTTTAGTGTGCTTTTAGTGAGAGACGGAGAGAGAGTGTGTTGAATTAGAGATTTATTAGGGTTTAGTTTTATTTTTATTAATTCGTTAACTTTTATTCTAATTACCTTTAAGCAGACAATGAACCGTGGATAATGGAGACTCCTACACATATCTATAGCTTTGTAAAGATTATGTATTTAATTATTCAAGAGATTTTGCTTAAGAAAATTAAATATACACATACAAGTAGCTTATTAGTGGGCATTTACCATAAGATACGAGGTTTCTATATATGTATATATATATATATATATTATATAAATGGTTCAACAAATTTTAAGGAGCTTGATTAAATTATGGTTAATTTATTTTTCATTAAATGTAAGCAAATATTGGGTGTATTTGTTGTAAGGCTGTGAATCATGATCCGTGATCAGCCGGATATATGTATTCGTATCCGAATTTTGATCTATAATACGAATATCTGGACTAAACAGATACGGATACATATCGGAAATTTAAATATCCGGCGGATACGGATACGGATACGGATCACGAACTTTACTATTCGTCGAATACGGATACGGATCAGCTAAATTGGGCCGGATATCCGTTCTGTAACAGGTCTAATTTGTTGAGATGAGTGAAAAGTCTAAGGAGGGAGGGAAAAGATAGTTGACTTAATTGATGAAAGGTAAAGAAAAGTAAATAAAAAGTTTTACAAAATATAATTAATAATGTAATTGGGAAGGACATAAAGTAGGATTAATGATGTTTGATTAGAATCCATGTTTCAATCATATAACGCGGCTTTGCTCTCAAAGGCATTATCAACACAATTATGGCACTTTTGGATTACACTTCATCTTTTTTTGAGTAATTATCAAGTTATATGGTAATCAATTGTAAAAATTAAACAACAGGGAAAAGATAAGAGAATTAAATTATAGTTTTAGGTGCTTTTGGATTATTTATGTATAAATTGGGTATAGAATTTTTGAAAATGTGGTTCTTAGAAAAATATATTTACCTGGCTCCAACTCCAAAACTCTTGTGTTTGAATTTTAACAAATGTGTCCATTTGTCTTTGGTCAAACCAAGAAATTAATGCTTTCTCCATTTTATATGTCACAAAAAAAATACTAGTATTATTCTGACATTTTCACACAAATTAACATTTTGTTGAACCGTACTAAACTCAAAACTTGTTTGGCTATTATGCATGTGCTGTGTAAAGACAACATCAATTAATCTTTAAATTTTATAACCACATTATTTACTAACAATCTAAAATAGGAGAAAATTAGGAATCATGCAAAAACATATCGTACCCTACAAGAATAAAATGATTGTAGCGAACAAATCTTTATATTTATGATTAAAATACTCTTGTCTTTACAATTTTGTTTTTTATTGAAAAATCCTAATGATAACAGATAAACCCTAATATATATGTGTGTAAATTTGTTTTTTTGGGTCGACATGAAAAAAAGCTAGTCTTGATATAATGTTTTCAAGTTATACTCGTGAAAATCTTTAACAAAAATTGTAAATATTTCCAAAAAAGACTGTAAAAAATAATTTATTGTAGAGACAGAGTCAATATTTAGTAATACTTTTATTACAAAATTTAAAAAACAGTAGTAGAACAGACGAGATCTATCACATTAGGTATTGAGAAAGTGAAGATATTTGTAAGGTAGTTAAGTAATTGGAGATATGTGGTCGTATAAAGTTAACATCGAAAGGCACATGTGAGGGATTGTTCCCAGGTGATATGTCGTTTAGTCCAAACACATCATGTGTCATGTGACATTTCTTTTTGTCCAAACTAATTAGATTCCTTCACACCAACCAAATAAAAAATAAAACTTCACACCTTTTTTTTCTCTTTGACCAAGGTAGAATTACAAACATATTGATACTAAAACCGGCGAAATAACATAAAATTTCGAAAGCTTAAACCAAAAAGTTATTGAAACTACTATAGAACCAGAAAAAGAAAGGACTAAACCGAACTAAAACTCTAAAGAAAGTTATTCCCAACTAGCATAACTCAACAGCCATAGTGTATAACCTAGAGAAAGAACAGGAGATGAAATATTTTATAGCGAATTGGTGAATAAATGTATCTCACATATAAATTTTTGTACCGGTAAGAATTAGATCTTAATACGGCGAAATCAATAAATGAATACAAACACATAAATACAGTTGACATCTCTATAAAAATCCATGAAAAAACTAGACCTCGGTTAATATTTAAAAGGAGTGATGGTTTAATTGTTTTCATACCTTATAAAATTATCTATTGGTGTAATTTAGTTCTTTCTTTTTTCTTTATTTGATAAAGGTCTAATTGTCTTTTTGTGTCAAAATGTCAAGAGTTGTGCATTTGTAAAGTGTCTGAAAACAAAATTGTAAGAACATTATTATTTTCAAGAATAAATTATTAATTTTATATTTATTAGCCCATTGATTATGGAAATCCTTGTTGATGATGATTATAAAAAGGAACTTTGGATTGGCTTTCGGTCAAAAGAGACAGAATTGATTATGTGCGAAATCTTGACAACTTACTTTTCGTGAGTCTATATAACAATCATTTATATTTTTCAAATTAGGTGTAACGACAAAAAATTGTAGTATAAAATTTATTTCATCAATATATACACAGTTTTATAAGGTCCTTTGTATTAAAACTTTCAACCTAACTGAGTATGAAGTATCATTAATGATATATGAAGTTCTATATTTTTTACATTTGCAAAGATTACTAATAATTTGATTGCAGAACAAAAAAAAACGTTTTTTGGTTGTTCTTGATAAAGAATAAAGCAGAACTATAGTGATAGATAACGAGATTGGAAAAGATTGTTTAGCCTTCTCGTGAAGATATTCTCATAAAATGATAGTGAAAAAGAACCCGAAAATGTTTGAATAAAACAAACGTCACTAAAATTTCTATAAATCTATATGTTCAATGATTACACAAATGCACATATATCATAATTATGTAAATCTGTTTTTGCATGACTATTTAATATCATATATCTTTGGATCTTCCTCATAATTACTGCTGCAACAAACATTTTAGTAATTTTTTTATCTAAGTTAAAATCTTTGGAACGAGATGCATGTGAAGCACTTATCTGCATAGCAGCTAGTAACCTATAGAATAATTACAGGTGGCCCATCAATGGTCTTCTGCTTTCACCGATGCTATTAATCTGAGGATGTGAGGCTTGGCCCAATAATGATAATGAGGAAAGTAACAATTGTTTACTATGTACTTCTCAAAGAATAATTTGGTACTTACTCGTGACCTACGAGTGGTACAAAGAACTAACTCTATCCTACCAATCAATGAGTCGCATCGTGAGTCAACTTTGGAGATTTTTAACGAATTTTCGAGATCTGGCTATGTTGAAAAACAATTGGGAGTCAACTTTCGAGATTTTCAACGAGTTTTGATCTGCTTGAATGTTTTTATGGCTTAATTTCAGATAGATAGGTATAATCAATAACACATCTTCTGCTAGATTAAAACAGCAAATAGTTCAATATGAAACATCGAAGATGTAAAAACAAAAGCTGAATCCAGAGCTAAAAGAACAAAACAGTTTCATTATTCATGGATATATCATGATGATTTAATTATTGTGTATCAAGTGCAATTCAAAGGAAAGGTTCTCCTTTTGGTCAACAATATCCAGGAAGGTTGAAGAAAAAAAACAATAAGACACATAATTTTGAGTCGTCACACCATAGCTGAAAGATTTCACAGTAACCCCCTGCATTCATAAACACAAAGAGAAGCACCATTCATTAGAAATTGATACACTAATACTTCTTGACACTAATCTAGAAAACTTCACATATGGAATCCAACCACCAAATCCCAAAGAATGATAAGGATCAATGTATGATACTGATCCACAAGATAGCCTAAATTGATCAAGCTAGACATGGTCCTGGTGTCGCCAAACTACACATATCTCAACCACTGAAATCAGAGAGAATTCTGAGAGAAAACTAGAAAGATTTAATCCTTTTACAGATTAGAAATAGTCCACGTGTTTTGCGAATCATCAAATTCATATAAGAACGAAAGATGAATCATTTCCTCAAGAAATCATCGAAAGCGAAATATTTTCTTGACAAAAGTGGCAATTCGACGTTGAAGGGAAGTGCAGGTTCTACTGCATTCTCGAAATCTATCAATTCAGTTCACAGATCTAAATCCTTAAATCATATAACGAAATCCCAATACACAAAATGACACATTTATCAAAGAAAAACCTGAAATATGAAATTTTTAGGGCCAGCAATAATCGAAAGGATCGTATATTAGAATACCTAAAATCATTTCGAGATTGAAACGATTTCGTTCAGATCAATGGCCACCGTGCTCCTTAGCATGCTGCTGGTGCTCAAGATGGCGACGCTCATGTGGAAGAGCGACGAGGTAAGAGAAAGCCATGCCTCCGAAGCAGATATGAAGGAGAGGTTGGACGGAGCTAGTCTGGATGTATTTGTCGTTGTAGTTATCGAGTCCTCTCCTCACGGAGGCCTTCACGGATTCCGTCGAAAATGTCGCTTTAAAATAGCCGGGAAGCTCCGTCACCTTCTTCCCCTTGATCTCACTATAAACTCTCCTCATCGCCATTGGATCTTCTTCCTTCTTCGATCTGAATTTGTTGTTGCGCGACGAGAACAAAAGTTGGCTCTTTTAACCCTAATCCACGAATTGGGAATCGAGAAAGACTTTTGAAAGCAAAAAAAAAAACAAAGAAGGGCAAAAAAGCCCAAAAATAAATATATTGGTTTGTTTTCGGTTTACTATGGGTTGATAGTTTTGGTTCTATTTGATTTTAAACTGATACAGTAATTGTCTTAAGCCAGTTCGGAACATTTAAACCGGGATGATAACCGCTAATTTCCATGTACGGGTCGGATCTCAGTTGGTACCCGTCTGTCCTGCATCGCCTTCCTCAGCCATCAGCACAAGCGTCAGAGTGCAATTCTCTCTCTCTCCAGAAAATGGCTCGATTTCTGTCACAAACCCTAATCCAAACCGGAAGATACCTTTTTCGCCGCTTCTCAGAATCCCCTCCGGTGGTAGTCATGGATGTGTCTCCGAGTCGCTTTAGCTTTCACCGATACTATTCGTCCAAGTCCATCTCCCTCGTGTCTCCACTTGGCTCGCCCTGTTCCTCTATATTCAGTCGTCCTCCAGGTATTGGAAATAATTGTCTCAGCTAGTTTTTGAATGTGCAAGCATGTGATTTGATAACAGTGCTGATTTGGTTGTGCCACTAAGAAAAGTTCTTGATGATATGTGATCTGTTTACATGTTCTTGCCGCATTATGTAACTCAGCTTTCTCATCTTCGGCAACAATTACAACTGTTGAAGTTCAATCTACGGAGCATGAAGTTGCGATTGCTTTGGGAAGTAACATTGGAAACCGGATGAATAATTTTAGAGAAGCTCTACGATTGATGAAGCGTAATGGCATTTGCGTAACCAGGCACAGTCGTCTGTACGAAACGGCTCCAGTTCATGTGACTGATCAACCCAGGTTTCTCAATGCAGCAGTGAGAGGTTTCACCAAGCTTGGACCTCATGAGCTATTGAGTGTTCTCAAGACAATTGAGAGAGATATGGGACGTGAGGGTGGTATACGGTATGGACCAAGACCACTCGACTTGGACATATTGTTCTATGGGAAGCTGAGAATAAGTTCTGATACTCTGGTCATACCCCATGAGAGACTATGGGAAAGGTCATTTGTATTAGCACCTTTGGTAGATTTGCTTGGAACAGCTGTTGATAATGATACAGTTGGTCATTGGCATTCGCTAGCCATTCATGCCGGTGGAATCTTCCAGGCGTGGGAAAGACTAGGTGGCGAATCACTTATTGGACAAGATGGTATTCAAAGGGTTTTACCAATAGGAGATAAACTTTGGGACTTTACTAACAGAACTCATGTGATGGGTGTACTTAATGTTACTCCCGACAGCTTTAGTGATGGAGGACGCTTTCAATCGATAGATTCTGCAGTTTCTCGGGTTCGCTCAATGATTTCAGAGGGTGCAGATATAATTGATATCGGAGCACAGTCCACACGACCAATGGCTTCGAGAATTTCTAGTCAAGAAGAGTTAGATAGACTACTACCAGTTTTAGAGGCTGTTCGCGGTATGCCAGAGATGGAGGAAAAGCTCATCTCCGTGGACACTTTTAACTCCGAGGTCGCTTCAGAAGCAATAGGCATTGGAGCTGACATTATCAATGATGTATCTGCGGGGAGCTTAGACCCAAATATGCATAAGGTTGTTGCAGAATCTGGTGTTCCTTACATGGCCATGCACATGAGAGGAGATCCATGTACAATGCAGAACAAAGAGAATTTGCAGTACAATGATGTCTGCAAAGATGTTGCCTCTGAACTCTACTTGAGCGTAAGAGATGCAGAGCTTTCGGGGATTCCTGCTTGGAGGGTAATGACCGATCCAGGTATTGGGTTTTCCAAAAGTATAGGTCACAATCTAGATATCATCAGAGGTCTGCCAAAAATTCGAGAAGAGATGGCTAAGAGAAGCATAGCATTGTCTCATGCGCCTATACTCATAGGACCTTCGAGGAAGAGGTTTTTGGGAGATATTTGTGGACGTCCTGAGGCCACAGAGAGAGATGCTGCAACTGTTGCTTCTGTTACTGCAGGCATTTTAGGAGGTGTCAATATCATTAGAGTTCACAATGTTAGAGATAACGCAGACGCAGCAAAAGTGTGCGACGCAATGCTGAGAAGGTCAAAAGGATGATTGGCATCCCTGATATAAAGAGCTGTTCCATTAATACAACAGTTTTGCTAGTTAAGAATAACATGCGGAGTGAGGCAAGATCTTGTGTCTGATTGGTGAACTACAAGGTAGCAAAACTCATACATTGCCCAGGGGGAAATTAATAGTCGAGTTATTTTGGAAGGGGACTTAGATTGTTAAACTTCTCATAAGGTCAAATTTGTCGAGACAAAGAACGGGGTACATCTAACTCTTTTTGATAGTTTCAGGGGATCTGGATTGTGGACCCGGTTTCTAATGTATAATGTCTTTTCAAAACAACTGTGACAGAGCAATATCATATCTTTAATTTGGTTGTCTAACTTCAACCAAATTCATAGTGTAATTTACATGAGCCAACTACTCACAGATTGTTCATTTATAATTTTTTTTTAAAAGCTCAAACACTCCAAAATTTTACATTTTGATTTCAGAAAATAAAGGCTTTCTTGTTACCAATCTTCCATGGCAACCACCAAGCATCTCCTCCTCCTTATCATCACCATCACCACAACATCTGCCAGTTCGCTTCCCTCTCTAACGACGGAGCAAGACCGTATCGCAATCAAAATCATAGCGCAATGATCTCTGGTGGCTCTTTCGAAGATTGGAGCGAAGCATTCCTCAACAGCAACGACGAGAAAAACGGTCCGGTCCTAACATCAACTCTCTTCCTCCCTAAAACATCCATCGAAGGAATCAACGCCACGTCACCACTCGTTGCTGCTTACCACATTGTTCCACAATGGCGTAACTTCGCCAACATCAGCCTCATGAAGCCTTTTCTCTCGCCTCCCTACGATTCTCTCTGGAAACTCCATCGTTGTTACCAACAATTCATCTTCCAGTTTTACACTTGATGATGTTCTCATCTCCGAGCCGGATCTCTTCGTCTCTCCTTCCATTGTTATCCATCGAATTACTTCTCCATTTAACTAATTCTCTCGTTACGGTAGTGACGATGCATTGTAGTTGTAGTTAGTTACTTTTTATTCGCTTCTCCACTTTAACCCTAACTTGGTTAATAAAGGAACCGTTAGTTTGACACCGAAGTTAGGGTTTATATCTCACTTTCTCAACTCTTTTGGTTTGTTATTTATGTTCAAATCATGCTAAACATTTACATTAATGATAAAACATCACAAAATTCGATGTGGGAGGATTTAAACATGATCTCTTAACCTACAAAGTGAAATTCTTAACAAAAAAATTACTATGAGTTGGTTTGAATCCAAAACTTGAGATTATTGTTTCAACTTGTAAAAAAACGTAAGGAAGATTAAGGTTTAACCAGATAAGTTTTTCAGTATAATTTTATTATTTATATCCACAATTGCGCTTTTTGTAAAGATGAGGAGGCTTTGTGCAATTTATCAGAAATACAAACATAATTAATGTCACGAGAACTGGTGACGTGTCGATATTTAATTGGAGAAGCTGACGAAGGAGCAGATCAATATGAACTTCGTAAGCGAAATTTATCAGACTTCCAAAACGAAGGCGAAGAACTATTCCCGGGATTCAAGAGACAGAGTGCTTCTGCGTAAAGTTTAATTCTTTGAAAATGGCGGAAGAACCAGAGAAGGCGTCTTCTTCAGCTATACAGCAACCTCCTGCTGACAAGAAACCTGAAGATGCTGAGATCAAGTCTAAGGTCTGTGACTTGCTTTCGTAAAATTATCTTCGAATTCAATTGTATGATTGTGTCTGATTTAGTAGTCCTCCCATTTGATTCTTTGTCTTTGGTGATATTTCGCGTCTTTTGATTTTTGATTAGTGCTGAAAAGCGATTTCCCCCCTTTTCTCTTTCTTGTTTAAGGGTTTGATAATTGTACAGATACAAGTTTATGCATTTGATCTTGAATTGACTCCGTGGTTGAATTTCTGGGTTTTTCATTTTTCAGGATCCAGCATCTTCTTCTGGATATCGAGCTTATTTCAATGGTGATTCTCCAATGTACCCAGTATTTTATCCGGGTCTTGTTCCCGGATCAAATCCTATACAATACGATGAACATACGAACCGTGGAGCTGGAATCTATGCGGTTCCTGTGCATCAATTTGGAGGACATATCGCTGGTCTTCCTTCCAACTATCTTATTCCTCTCACTTACAATATTCCCACGTAAGTAAATCCTTCAAATTTCCCACGGTTTTGATGGATAAGCTTCGATAAATAATTGATAATGCCATTGCGTCTCAGTGTAACATCCTATAGATAGGGTAGAATCTTATTCATAGGTAGTTAGTTGATTTTGCTAGAAGAATCAAGGGGTTGTGGCGTTGTACAACTAGTTGGTTCCTTTGGTCTTGGCTTGGGACATGGATTTAAACCATTTTTGTTATTATCGATCACTTATAGGCTTGCTATTGAATCTTTTTGGCTTGATGGTTGTATATATTGTTTAGGGCTAGACCAAATAATGAGGCTGAGAATGGAGGAGAGAATCAAGGGCAAGCCGGGCAGGGTCAGCAACAGCAGCAACCTGCACATCAAAGGCACGTCGTGGAAAGGAGATTTCAGATCGCATTTCAGCTTGACTTGTTTCTCATACTCAAGCTTGCTGCTGCTATCTTTTTGTTCAACCAAGATGGATCAAGACAAAGGCTTGCTGTTCTTGTGATTTTCGCCACCATAATATACTTGTAAGTCTCGAGAATCTAGCTTTATTTTAGTTGTAGGGTGCTGTGTCTCACGAATTTCACCTAATACAACGACCTCTCATGTGCATGATTTATGATAAAATGTTGGTGTTAATAGCAATCTGTTTTCTGCACAATTATTGGTGGAGTTTGAATCCTGTAGCTGATCTCTGTTCTGTGTTGGAAACTTGATAGATACCAAACTGGCGCTCTAGCACCATTTGTCCGATGGCTCTCACAAGGTATGCATAGAGCAGCCGTACCACCACCTCGACCTCATAGACCTGCTGCAAGAGCTGATAATGATCCCGCAGCTGCAATGCCACTAAATGAAAATGCAGTTCCAGGTATTTACTTTGCAATACCCTTTCCCAGGGTGTTAACTGAAGCCATCACAACAACTAACGTAGAGGGCATTTGTTTCTATTGTTTGCGCAGAGGGACAACAGAATGAAGCTAATAATGGGAACCTAGTAAACGCAAATGAGAATGAAAACGTTGATGCAGGAAACCAAGGGAATCAATGGTGGGGAATAGTGAAAGAGATTCAGATGATAGTTTTCGGCTTCATAACTTCTCTGCTCCCTGGTTTTCACAACATAGATTAGACTCTTTTTTTCTGCGTACAACTCAAAAACAACAGGTGTTATGCTCTTCTTTAGTCTCTGTTGATCTCATATGTGTAAGTACAGAAAATCTGATCCTTTACTCAAATCTTGTAGAACTTCAATGTATGCGAGCAGCAATTTTTATGATAATTGCCTCAAATTTAACAAAGCAGAGCAACCGATAAATTAGGCATCTTTATTGATAACATTTTATACATACTACAAAACCAAAACAATTTTTGGTCTTTCTACGGCAATACCACCGAGATCAAGAATATGCTGCGAAGAAAAAACGTTTCCTTCCCTAATTCCGTGCTCTAAGATAACAATACTTACACAAAAATAGATATATACACAGACAGAGAGTACAACAAGGATCAAAAAGTTCCATCACATTTCCAACAAAAGACTACTGATTTTTCGAAGCTCCTTGAGAGCTGTCATGGCTGTGACTTGTCCCTTTTCGACGAAATTGGTCTTAGATAAGTTCTCCATTAATCCAGCCTGAACCTGTCCTCGTTCTTGCTGGAAAACCGATTCGATCACCTGAAACAGATGGTCAAAATCCATCAGAATGTTTCAGTTTGATAATTTTTAAGCATAGATGAAAGAGCTTGAATATGACATTATACCTGAATGTGTTCGAGCATCGAATTGCCAAGGTTCTTTAGAGTATTCATCACATTCTGCTCCGTGTCTCCTTTGGTGCTCGAAGAAGAAGCCAGCGGAAGAGAATGTGAGTCACTCTTACTACTTTCGACACCACTGGATCTTGTCTCCTCGCTGGTGAGATTGCGTCCAAACTTCCAAAACCACTGGAATTTTCCCGGTATAACCTTAATATGCTCCTTAATAGTGGCCAAAGATTTATCTGCGGTGTCCTCTTTGTTATCAGATTGAGTTACTGAAATGCCCAAAGATTTATCTGCATTCTCTTTGTCATGAGATTGAGTTTTTGAAATGGCCAAAGATTTATCTGCAGCGTCCTCTTTGTCATGAGATTGAGTTTCTGAAATGGCCAAAGATTTATCTGCGGCATCCTCTTTGTCATGAGATTGAGTTACTGGAAACTCGATGCTTGGTTGAGAAGAAATGAGAAGAGGGGAACCTACTACGCTTGTTTCTTGATCTTTAACTCTTTCATCGGGAAGCAGATTTGACAAGTTACTGCTATCCGAATCATTCTCTATGTAGTTTGAGTCTCTGAGAGGACTGTTTGGATCTGAGAAGTCATCAGATGAGTTCTCCTCAATTGCTATACTCTCTTCAGCAGCAGTTTCAAAATCCATAGTTATTTCCTCGGTCTCTTGAACTGAGATATCCTCATTATTTACAACTTCTATCGAGTTCGCTTCCTCAGGTTCAGAAAGGACCTGTCGATTGAAATCTTCAAGTAAGTTACGCGCAACTGATGATATCTTGACTTCACTTTTCCCATTAGCCGACTTGGCAATATGAGTTGGCTCAGACTCTGATCTGAAAAATCTCTTCACCCTGAACCATGGCTTTTTCTTCTGTATTGGAGGGCTCTTTTTTTTCTCTTCCTCTGCAGCTTCGTGCAGAACTCTCCATTTCTCCTCCCAATAACTTTGTGGTGCAATTATCAATGGAGATTTAGGCGAAGTGGATCCTGATGGAAAACTGTTAGTTATCGCCGGTATTGCAGGACTGTTGCTCTGATCAGAAACATCGTTTATCGATAGAGCTGATAATCGCACACTATTATCCAAAGCCAATGCTTGTAAAGACTTAGCTTTCTCTATTATCTTCCTCACATCAATCTTCTCTGGGAAATTCAATAGTCTCTGGAGACAAGAAGCTGCATTTTCAGTAGCAAGCAATGATGATCGTAAACATAATATCATCGAAACTGCCATTCCCGCGATTAGAGCTCCCCGAGGAGAATCAAAGATCTTGTAACTCTGGTTTGTATTGTTATCTTCATCTGTTCTTGCCGTATTGTCTGCTGAGAATATTTCATCCCACACTATCAACAAATCCTGAAGCAAAAACTCTCTTCCGAACAAAACTCGTAACCAACGAAGGCCAAAGTACTGAGGTTCAACTCCGAGTTCTACTAAATGGCTATGCAATGAGGAATCAACGAACGATAAAAGATGGTAATAAGCAGTGCACGCTTCAAGGACGGGAGTTAACCCCGTGTGTGATCCACTAGCTGGAGAGTAAGCGAAAAATCCAGCCATTGCAACACAACCATGAGCTCCACTCATTAAAGCATCAAACATGCAGTAAGCATCATGCTCCATGAATTTCTCGGACAAGACAATCCCGAGTTCTCCTTCAGCTCCATAAGCATCGCTTAACCTAACAATGGATTGGATTTCGGGATCGAGCTCATCTAAACTCTTTAGTTTCTTTGAACTTCCCTGAATACCACCAATCTCATCGTCTGTGACATCCTCAAGAAACTTTTTGAAATCAAAATTGTAAGTAAAATCTTTTTCTTCGAAAGATAAACCATCGAATCTGTCAGTGAAATGATCTTCATAACTTTTACGCACTTCAGAGAGACGTTCGACATCAACATGAAGTACATAAAGCAGGGGCGCTAAAAGCTCATGCATTCCTGCAAAATGAAATGAACAAAATCAAAGTCAGATTACAGATAGATTAATAACAAGAGTCAAATTAGTACATAAAGCTACACTCTTTAATAACAAACGTTAAAGATCTTCAATCTGTTGTACCTTGTCTATACCCGGACTCAGGATGTTTAAGGCACCACAAGAGTAGAATACGTCTTAACATTCCTTGACATCCAGGAGCTTGAAAGTAGCTCCAATGCTCTGGATATAACCTCGATAAGTCTTGATCCAATGTTTTCTCTAACTCCGCATTACGAAAGAACCGACCCCATGTACTATCTGCCATTAAAAATGGTTTCATATGATTAAAACCCAAGAATCTAAGCAAAACTCTTAAGACAATGTATCTGGAAACTCAAATCATAGAATCTTTATTGACCTGGGTTTTGGGATAAGGGATTGTCGACAGAGAGATCAGGGGAATTTCGAACACCTTTACACAAATGTGGATCTATCAAGAGACGTCTCCTTAAAGCAGCATATCTACATTTATGACATGGAGAAGCCATTAAAAGAATGCTAAAGCCAGAAAGCTTAAACATCATATTCTAGAGTTTTATGAACAGCTCAATCCCAAAAATTGGAACTTTATGTTGTCATAAAACTTTTTGACACTAAATAAGTAAATATTGTTGAAGATTTTACTCAAAACGCTGAAACTACCTTCGGCGAGATTCGGCAGTTGCTTTACGAAGATCATCGATAGAAGAAGCTTGAAACGGAAGAACACCGAGATTCACACGCCACCGCACGCCTCTCAGATTATCGAAACGACGATCAGATGCTTCCATAGGCTTCTGAACCATAGGCTTCTTAATCTTCTTCTCCGACTTCACAAAATTAAAATCAACGAAAAAATAGTATTTTTTCGTCAAACTTAAACAATGATTCAAGCTGTCACCGGAAAAGTTCTCCAATTTAAACCTGAAAAATTAAATGATAACAAAAAGAAAAATTCCGATCAGATCGGAACACAATAAGGTAGGAGAGAGAAAGAATCAATTCTCTTATTCTCTCTCCGAATCCAATCGGAAGATTTTAATTATTCAGAATGACAAAAAGATGCGTTTTTTATTTGTCTGTATAAAAGTGTTTTCAGAGAAGCTCCATTATTTGTTTGTGAATAAAAGAAAGAAAATAGGAAGTTTGTTTTGTTTCGTGAGAAAAGCGAACTTAGGGTGACCTGTCGGAGCAAAGTGGTGAAGATGATGATGAAGCAGCAAATCAATTACTTCTTTCTTTCTTCCTTTTTTTCCTTCTATTTTTATTTATTGACTTATTATTCATTTATTGATTTGTTCTATTTTTGTGTAACAATTTAAATATAAATGACTTCATTTTTTTTATCTAACAATGATTTAGTGTTCAAAAATACTAAGAAAACTATATAGAATTTCAAATGTATAATTTTGAAATAACTTTCTAACGTTACAAATTAAACAATTAGTTTTGTAGTTAAAACACAAAGAACTAAAAAAAAATCTTTTTTATTTTTTTTATATGCCAAAGAGTTGTTCAGAAATGTGTCATTTGCAAACTTTGTAACACCTTAACGATTTTTTTCTGTGGTTTAATGAGAAGGAAGATTGACAAAAAAAAATCTTCTTAATAAAAGACAAACTATGGTTATTTTTCCGAATGAGTTATTGTCGTTTTTAAACTTGAAATTACTAAGTTATTTTTAATGAAGTCAATTAAAATTATAGAATATATTTTTCAAAAGGAATTGGCAAAGAGATTTTTTATTTGTAATGAATATTTTTTTGGAGATCTCCCTGATCTCATCTCATGTGCGAAGGCTTATAATTGAAGATAGTTAGATCCGTCCAGTGAAAAATCAATCAAAAAAATTTAAAACATGAATAATAATAATATAATTACAAAATATTCATTACAAATCTAAACGTATAATCACAACTCTAATTGCTTACGATAAAACTTGAACAAAAAAAGGAAAAAAAGAAAGAAAGGCATATTCGTTAGAATATCAGAAGTGGCGGCATTTACCACGAAGTTGACTCCAACTTGCATAAAAGTCATACCCAATCCAAGCAAGTGTTTTGTACATGTCTTCATTACGTGTCTTTCTAGATAGAATTTGATAGATATTTGTGTGTGGAGTGAAAACAAATTATGTTGTTGTTTTTTTTTTGTTAAAGCAAAACATGTTAACACACCAAGACAACCAAAACATTTCATAAAATAATACATGACTTGTCAAATTTCTTTTATGTAATCCATAACTCAAGACGGAAGTCCAACTAATCCAAAAATAATAATAATTTCGACAACAACAAGACTGATTTTGAGTTTTTTAAATAAAATCTAAGATATTATTTTATTTTTGTCTAGCAAATATTAAATTCAAACCCGATAAATTTACGAAGTTAATTTATAATTATTTTCGTTTAATTGCTTTGAAAAGAAACTTTTTTTAGTGAAATTGAAATTAAACCAATCATATTATAGTTTATTTTTTTACTATAAAGTATGATTAGTTTAATTTCGATCTTTTACAAAGATTTTGATTTTTCAAAACAATTGTGAATCGAGAATGCTTGATTGAAAATTGTTTTCGTTTTGTTGCTTTGAAAACAACATTTTTTGTATGAGATTAAAATTAAATCAATCATATTCTAATTTATTTTTTACTCTAAATTATAATTGGTTTAATTATAATTTCATACAAAAAAAATACTTTTTTAAAAAACGAAACAAAAAACAATTGCTAATTAGAACATATTGTCACAAATCTTCTATATCATCCATGTTTTGGTTAACATGACATATCATTTTTTAAATGAATCCTATCATGTGAATCTCATTTTACCATAAATTTTTGAGCACAACTTGTTCCCAAAAGAATCTATAAAACTCGACATTGTCACTAAATCTATATTTTGACCTTTACGTAGTAGTCTTTATCAATATATACTACATTCACTTGTAGAAAATAACAAAACACAACCACCCACAAGAATGTACAGATCACTTACAATAATTTTTGTGTAGAGAAATTATTTTAAGAGAATATACGCTTTTTAGTGGACGTAAAAAGTCACATTATCTTTGAGACAATGCATGAATGATTTGTATGGTTTAGATACATCTAAAAAGAGCCGAAAAGAGTTGTTGGTAAAGCTTTCGGTCCTCAAATTGATTTTCCTTTTTAATAATAATATTAGCTAAGCATGATATTCTATATTATCATGAACTATTTATTATACGAGTAATATTTTTATAGTATTGTGTGGTTTTTCAACGTTGTCTTAATCTTTTACGCCACCTAAAACCTTACACGTAGATCTCTCTGAATCACCTGGATTAACAAAGAGAAGATTATTCTATACGTCACTTTCACCTTCACGTCCACGAAAAATGTTCATTTTATGTCCTTAGGTTTCTGCTTAGGTTTGATTTGTTTTATTTATTTATTATTCTTTTGTTGATTGGTTTTAAAGTATGATTGCAATGAATTGTCCGAAATTTCACTCAATCAATTCTTATAATACTTAGGTAAATCCAAAAACTCTTAAAACTGTATATTTCATGTTTTTCTACTTTAACCAAAACAACTTAGTTAGAGTTTAAGACGAGGTAAATTATTAAAACTAAAAATATTATTAAACTTTGTGGTTACGATCATAATCATATGACTAGTTTTTATAATAAATTGACAACCGTTATAATGATTACAAAACAATAATAACTTTCCGACATTTAGCTAAGGTGAAAGCAACTCACTAACAACAACTCCTTAATACCTTCGTGTACTCATGTTTAATTATAATTTAAGATTTGGTTGTAACTAGTTGGAAGCAAATGCAAATTGAATCTATGTGGAATCACATTAAAATGTTAAAGTTAGGTATGCATATATGTACACCATATCATACAAATATATGACCATAATAAAACAATTAACCAAAAAGCTTACATACTTTTTTCTAGAGTGCGTATGATTAATTAGTATATCTTTCATTAATAATTGGATTGACAAATCTAATCTATAAAAAAATGCGAAATTACACGATTAACCGTATGTAATAAACCTTAAGCTACGTTACTAGACATAACAAACATGAGTCTTAAACTTAGCCCCATGTAAAGAAAAAAGAATAATTGATTGAACCCCATGATGTCAATAAGATGACAATTTCCGAGTAATAAATCCCATTTAATATAGAGACATAAATTATATTTTTGGTTTTTGCAAGCAAACAAGCTACACCATATAGTCGGTGGTTATTATTTCAAATTTAACATGTGAAACATACTTATGGGCTAGTTTTTGTTCTTATCTCATTTCCACCTATGCATGTGGTGCATGATCATTCAATAACTCCATACATATATGTTGATCTATTTCTTAATCATTTGAGAGCTATCAAACATTCCTATAACTTTTGTGAAAGATAAACTAAGTAAAATTCGTAATCTTTGATATTATTTTCATTGTCAAAACAAAAATCTAAATTGATTGTGGCCTTGTGGGTATTATGTAACTAAAATTTGAATTTTTGAGATGGGCTAATCTTATTTACCCTATGTTAAGCCTAACTTTTGATTAACGATTTTCAGCCTAATTAGCTAACCTGACCAACAATACATTCATTTCTCTATGTGGACCAAACTGACATATATTGGTTTTTCGAAAAAGTTGAAATAAATCCAAGAACATACTCACTGGCTTTTGATAATGGGCTTTGATTAGTGGTTCGGCCCGATAACCTTTTCAGCTGGGCTGAATAATTAATAATGCAAGAAGTCCAGTTATATTAAAAAATTCTATTAGTGAAAACAAGAAAGGGAAACAAATCTCAATATTCGCTATAGAAAAGGAAAATTAATTTGGCGTAAAATGTATAATCCAGAAAGGTAAGTAAATTCGAAATAAAATGTCTAAATACAGGGACTTAAACGCAAATAAATAAAGAGTTCCGAGCATTACCTTAGAGTAAAGTACCAAAGAACGGAGAGTGACGTTAACCTGACCGTTGAAAGCACCCTTTCAAGTCGCCGCCGGTGACTCAACCGCCGTGGCAAAATTTCATCGGCCACCATTTTCCTACTTGGAAAGATCTTTTACTTGAAGAAACCATCAATTCCTTAACCCGTCTTCTTACTCTCTTCCAGGTTTTTCTTTATTCTTGTAAAAAACATATTTTTAGGCTTTCTCAATTTCCTGTTTTTTTTTTTTTTTTTGGTTTTAATTCTCAATTTCCTGTTGTTTGCTTTTTTCCGATAAATCAAAGTTTCAATTCCTTTGCTCGGATTGGTTGCAGATTATTTTCGTCTTTTATATGTTATGCGTCACGAGCTTTGATAAAGATGTGAAGAGATTAGTGTTAGAGATGAAGGTTGTATTGATCAGTCTAATGTTCGATTTGTTTTGTTATCTTGTCTGGGAGTGTTTACTTTAATTACAAATCTGTAATATCATTAGTTAAAAGTCAGAGAATTGTCTGAATGTAGCAGTGTCTTAAATGTGTATCTCTGTGTGTTGTTTCTTAAATCGTATAAGACTTTTGATTGAGTCCTTTTCTCTGGTGAGATGTCAATAAATGGGAAATTAGGCATTAATAGTTTTGATTTTATCTGAAATTGGTTTGTTTACTCGTTTGTGTAGAAGTTAGGAAACTGATTTGGGGAAGGGTTTTGAATGTTCAGGGTAAGATTTTGTATGAGATGATTTGCTAAGAGGACTATAAGTCTCTGTGATCGGGGAACTCAATATGGAGGAGACTGAAACAAAGGGGAGAATCAATCCAGAAAGAGAAAAGGCTTGTATTTCTGTTGAGAGAATAGAGTCGACCTTACTCTCATCATTTGTGAAGAAAGGAAAAGAAACAGCTAAGAGAAATTGTAAGCATAATACGCGTAAAACTGAAGACGAAATCTGTTCAAAACCCAGCAACAAGAAGTATTCTCGAGGATGGATCCATTGTAATGAAATGGAGGAAGAGAAGGGTAAGAAAACAAGGAAGAGGAAAAGCAAGAGACAACAAAAGAATGATAATAAGGTTGAGGTAGATGATGCATTACGGTTGCAGAGGCGAACAAGGTATTTGCTAATTAAGATGAAGATGCAGCAGAATCTTATCGATGCATATGCAACTGAAGGTTGGAAAGGTCAGAGGTACAAAATTTCGAATTTCTTCTCTATTAACTCAAGGTTCCTCATTTTGAATGCTTAATTTTGCGTTACGGAAGTGTTTTAATAGGTTTGTTGCTGTCAGTACGTCGGTCCATATCTTTGTTTTACATGTCTAACCTTTCCTATTTCCAAATTGAATGAGTATTCCTATGCTTTGCGTTTGCGTTTACATGTTTATAGTATTCTAATCATCATTTGTAAATCTCCAAGTGGATAGGCAAATGCAAATGATTACGCATAGAGACAATCGTAGCCTTATTTAGGTGCAAACATTTACTGTTGATTGACTCTGTACCATGTACTCTTCAGCCGGGAAAAGATAAGACCAGACAAGGAGCTTGAGAGAGCTCGAAAAGAGATCTTAAACTGCAAGCTTGGACTACGTGATGCCATTCGTCAGCTGGATCTGCTTAGTTCAGTGGGAAGAATTGAAGAGAAAGTGATGGCTCCAGATGGTTCTATTCATCATGACCATGTAAACAAATCTCTATATTCGTTCGCACCATAAACATTTTTCTCTGAGTAATACTGAAATTTGCACAGGAGAATTGCCTTATGGGTTCAACTTTTTGTAGATATTTTGTGCGGAATGCAATTCTCGAGAAGCTTTTCCAGACAATGATATTATACTCTGTGATGGAACGTGTAATCGAGCATTTCACCAGAAGTGCCTAGACCCTGTTTTGGAAACAGAAAGCAGTATGTTTAGAATATCTATTACATATGCATATATATTATCTTAAGAAAGTTTATACAGTGTGGCTTCTCCACCTAATACATTTTAAAAATAATACTGGTTATAATACATTCAACAGTTCCTCCTGGAGATCAGGGCTGGTTTTGCAAATTTTGTGATTGCAAAATGGAAATCATCGACACAATGAATGCTCAAATTGGAACCAATTTCCCTGTGGACAGCAACTGGCAGGTAAGCCTTTGGCAAGTAACAGAGTGCTTTATTTTGTTTGAACGTGAGATAGAGAGACTTCGGTATCAGAACTCTGGATTAATCTTCTAGTTTTGTAATATTTTTACTTCTTCTTTTTTATGGATAAGGATATCTTCAAAGAAGAAGCTAATCTTCCTATTGGATCTGAAGCTACACTTAACAACGAAGCGGATTGGCCTTCAGATGACTCTAAGGATGATGATTATGACCCTGAAATGAAGGAAAACGGTGGAGGTAGCTGCAGCAACGTTAGTGGTGATGGTGGTGGTGGTGGTGATAGTGATGAAGAAAGCATTTCAACTAGCTTATCTTCTGATGGTGTAGCCCTTTCAACAGGATCATGGGAAGGCCATAGACTTAGGAATATGGAGGAACAATGCGAAACAAGTAATGAAGAAATTGTATGTGGGCCAAGACAGCGGAGTACTGTTGACTATACAAAATTGTACTATGTGAGTGTACCACCACATCCATGGATATTTAAAAATTCCTTAAACTGTTGATCTGCTTCAGTTGTTATTGATGATTCTTTTGGTTGTATATTTCTGTTTTGTTTTTTTTTCATTAGGAAATGTTTGGAAAGGATGCAGTTTTGCAAGAGCAAGGCAGTGAAGATGAAGACTGGGGTCCAAATGACAGACGGAAGAGAAAAAAGGAAACAGATCTAGCAAGCATGCTTGTATATGAAAGCAGTAAGAAGGATCAAGATGTAGAAATACCAGAACAGAGTGAAAGAGATTCTGTCTCTGTGGAGGATAAAGGAGGCCGAAGGCCGATGTTTAGACTCCCAAGAGGTGCAGTTGAGGTGTGAAATTGCTTCTTCTCGGTTTTATATCTGATTTATGTGTAGTTAACTAAAGAAGATAACAAAAAGGAGAGAAAAATCCCTGTACTAAGTTTGAAACTATTTGCATAATGTATCAGAAGCTACGTCAAGTGTTTGCAGAGAATGAGCTTCCTTCAAAAGATGTGAGGGATAGTCTTTCAAGAGAGCTGAGTCTTGATTCAGAGAAGGTATCAGTGGAACCTTATGAGGCTCATTCATATAGTTAATGGTCTTCCTAGTTTTATTTGGTTCTCCGTGTACTTATATTTCATTTTTGCAGGTCAGCAAATGGTTCAAAAATGCAAGGTATATGGCACGGAGGACTAGGAAGGAGGTATATTAAGTCGTTACCAAATTGTCGCTATTACTTGCTTCATTCACACCTATCATCAATGTCTGTACTCCTTGAAAGACTAAACTCTTTACAATGAGATTGATCATTTGGCCATTCTTTTGATATGATAGACGGAGAGCGTGAAACAACCTGAAGATTCCAAGACAGTCTCTGGAGGAGACTCAGGACCAGAAGCAATCGTGGAGAACAACACAGATACAAATGAAGTTCAAGATACTTTGGACGAGAGTGTTCCTCCCGGATTTAGTGATTCCACTACGAATCAGAAAACTAACTCTCCCGGATTTAACAACCAGGTGGAGATTCAAGAGGCCAATGTCTCCTTCCCTACACCCACAGATGAAAGTCAACAGTATCTGGAACAGAATGACTCTTCTTTCACTCTATTGGTAAGATATAAATTAGCCATTCTACCAAAATGACTTTATAACATATCTGTTGTTATAAACCATGAATCTGGAAAGTTTTAGATTTTAAAAGTCATTTGTTCTGATTGTGTGAAGCCACAGGAAGAGCTAAGCATCGAAATGAGCTTAAAGACGACTATACAGGAGAATGAAACAGAGAACAAGATGACGGAAGAGGAGGAATTCGAAGCAGTAATGGAGATGCTTTGTAGAACAGAAAACAAGTTACTGGACGTGACTCAGAGGCTTGAGAGATTTAAAACACCTAAAGGCCGGAAAAGGTTAGGGAAGTGTTCTTCTTTACTTGAAGAAGACTCAATAGTATATGTCCCAATAGCAGAGATCAAAGAGAAAAGAGATCTGTTGTAGAAGTTTTGGTGTTGTTAGATTCTTTGAAAACTTAGTCTAAAAATACCTCATTTAGTTTTGTATTATTTCGTGCGTCATTTAAACTTCTGATAAAATCCCAGTAAAAAATACAAAAACTGGGTTTTATTTAATAGAATTTTAGATCTTTGTTTTAATACATTTCTTATTTCTTCGAAACAACTGACTACTTTCTGTTCATCAGTCAAAAAACATATCTTTGGTAAGTCATTAATGCTTTTTATATGTTTGATTTGGATTTCAATGGATTTTAGATATATAATTTCGAGATTTAATGATGGAATCTGCATATATTGTTTTATTATAATAATACCATGAGACATTTTGTAGCTCAAATAAACCTGAACAATAGTAACCTCTTCACATACAATGCATAAAATGAAAGTGAAAATTAATTAGAAGTTGAGAAGACAATTTGGATCATTAAAGGCTGCGATTGCCATTTGTATCTTAGCCTCTACTGCATTGCTTTCTTCTTCTTCCGCCTGCAAATATACCAATTTACAATAATTAGATATGAATTTATTTGAATGCATTGGAATTTCAACAACATATCTGATATGTGTCTAAAAGATATGTGAACTTGAAATCATGGTTACATCATTGTTGAAAATAAATGGACAGATAAAGACAGGTGTGAAAATGAAATGATAAACTTTTTGATTAATAAATGATTAGAAGTAAGATTTCACCAACTTTCCTTGACTGGTCTAGAAGACTACAATTCACTGTTTTTATAGCGTCTGATTAGATTATATTTTGTTAAGCAAATGTTATAAATGTGTGCGAAAACAACATTTATTATATTCATATGTTAGACAATATTTATCATTTATCCTCGTTAATAAAAACAGAGAAATGATAAAACTAACTAATCTGAATATATCTAGTGGTAAATATTTAAAACGCTCGACTTTTAACTAATTGTGTAACTTAATACGATAAAATTTAGGGTTTGACTGTTTGAGATATGAATCAAATTTTGCCACAAGAAAAATATGGTAAAAATGTTTCTTTGAAGTAATAAAATAATTTTTTAAAGTAATAAATCGGGTTTTAGGTTATCGAGTGAGTTTTGTTTATATAGACAAAAACAAAAAAAATGAAGTACCACTAGTCAGGGGCATTCGATTCACTTCAGGTCAGTTCTTTTGATTTGTGGTTCTTTCGGTTCTGGAAAAGTGGTACTCAATAGGTACCGACAAAAATTCAGTTTGGTTGGATTCCGGTTTTGGTATTTTCGATTCTTGAAATGTGGTAACCAATGAGTACTTATTAAAATTTGGTTCAGTTTTGCCTCGATTCCGGTTCGGATACTTTATCTAATTTAAAAGAAAATAAAAAAAATATAGAAAAACCATAAATTAGTTATAAAAAAATTTAATATTTTAGTTTTTTAGTAAAGTTTGATTCAAATTAATTAACAAATTTGGATTTAGAATTACAATTTTGGTTTTTTAGATTATTCAATTCTATATAAATAATTATTTTTAAATATACAATTGTATTTTGGTTTTTTGGATAACTACTCGGTTCTCGGTTTAGTTTTGGTTCTTTCGATTTTTGAATTTATGAACTATTCAATTATTTAACCGATTCTAATTTGATTTAGTTCCTTTTATTTCAATTTGATTTTTTGATTCTAGTTATTATGCTTAGCGTTACTAACTACGTTTATATAAACGTGCTATAAAACGATAAGTGAGAAAGAGACAAACGTTGAAGCGTGTGAGGTTATAAATTAGCCACGTTTTTCTTGTGCAGCTACTATACGTTTGGACGACGCTTTATGCGACACGATGCACTTAAGAATTCATAAACAAATTTCATTATTTTACTAATATACTACTTATGATGAAATTTTCATTAAGAAATCATTAAATTTTATAAATAATTTAAATATAACATGTTTTATCACAAATTCAAAAATAATTTAACTAATTATAAATTAATATACAAAATTTAAAAAGTCAAAAAAACTAAAAATACAATAAATTTTACATAAAAATCTTAAAATATTAATTAAATTGAAATAAATTTTTTTTACTAAAACATTTAATTTTCCATAGAAATCTTAAAACTGAGGAAGTATAATTTAGTTTAATTTCTTGTAATGTGACAATAGGCATTTATGAGAATCTAAGCATAAACAAAAGTCAAGGATAAATTCATAAGATTAAAGAAGTGATGGGCTCGAGGCCACCTCAATAATTGGAACTCTAATTGATTGCTTAGGGTTATTATATTCTAATAAAATTAAACGTAAGGTTTAATGTGAATTAAGGTACACAAAAATGGAGACAAGTGGAAACAAAGTAGTAATTAAATGGGGTCCTTCTAAAGGTTACCCTTTTGAATTTGACAGTGATTTTTCCAAACAAAATTAGTTTAAATTATATATTATAATTTTCTATTATGAATAAGGAAAACTTATTTTTCTTAACCAAAAAAGAACAATCAACTTTATTAAAGCACTAAGTAATATGCTTTTTATTCATTTAATTAATTAATGGAGTACACCTAATTAAGAATTTGTCTACGTGCCGTCAAACAACCATTTTTTCTCCAGAATCACAAATATATTTAAGTATATTACTATAGATTTTAATTTGGTATAAAAAGTCTGAATAGTTGGGACATAATAAATGGATAAACATTTTTGGTTGGTGATTTTATATTCCGACAAGTGCCTAAAACTACTTTTACAGCTAATTACAATTAACATTTTAATCTAAAATTGTTTATTCAATAGAATCTTATGAATTGATTGCACTATCATATCTTTACAGTCACATTTTGGCTCCACCACTCTAAATTGAGCATCAACCAAAATATGACTAAAGAAAAGTTTCTAAATTCATTTAGATTTTGTCCCAAAAAAAGCATTTAGATTTGTACTTATTTATCGTATTACCAAATAAGGTATAATTAAATTTGTGCAAATTTTTTTTTTATAATTCTTTTGGTAAACCGAAAAGTTCTGATTTTTAGATGACCGCCGTCTCTGATAAATGAGAATTCCATATCAGTCGCTATATCATATTAGAATACTCCACACTGAAGACCGAAGGTCATCACTTTTTAAATATACATTCCCTCAGAGATCGAGAAAGCTCATTGAGGATTTGAACATGAAATCCTTTGAACCGTATAGTTTATCGAAAATAACATGCAATCTAATTTTTATACGAAATTTAAAAAGAGGGAAATGGAGAGAAATAAAACCTGGAGGAAGAGAGTAGAAGAGAGACGAGAGGAGAAGGAAGAGAAGCTAGTGGTAAGAATGTTGAGATCTAAAGACTCCAACACTTTAGAAAGCTGCAACATTGTTTCTCTCTTCTTACTACATGTTATGCACACCACTACTGTCTTCTCTCCCATCCATGTCACATTCATCTGTTTTGTTTTTTCATAAATACAAATTTTGAAATCATTAATAAACAAAAGAAATGTATATATTAAAATGTACAATCAGAATTGACACACTACTTACTTCAAGAACTTCGATTGGAGAGTATTGTACTCTAGTGTTGTAATTCATCTGCTTGAACTTCTTTGATACATTCATTTCTGAGAAATCTTGTAGTTGATTTTCCGCGAAATTATTGATGCAATCGTAATCTCTTATCGGATTTTCTAGCAATATCGATCGCGATTCGAGGTTTCTGATCTCTTCTTCCAACTTCTTCTTTTGATCAATCAGTTCTTGCATATAATTGATTGAATCTTTGATGACAGATGCTTTGTCCAACTAAACACTCATAAAAATCAATATTTTAATTAAATCAAATCATTATACGTATCTATTATATTTGCTAATTGGGTAATTAATGGACCAAAATATATTTTGATTTGGCTTGATCTGGTTTTTCAAATGATTAAAATTTTATAATGTTGGTGGCATATTTCATTTCACTAGATTGAATTGTTTTACCTATTGACCTAAATAAATTTGCTGGTGAGTGGTGATCGATACATTATGCTTATTATATTATTTATTAACAAATGAAAAACGAAAGAGTTGATTAAGACCTTGCTAATATTGGGAACGACAGATCGGAGAGAGAAGAGTCTTTGATTAAGCTTTTGTCTTCTGTTTCTCTCAGAGACAACGTTCTTTGAAGAAGCCGGCGAAGTTGCAGCTCCGTCCGGCGAACTCGACTCACCGGAACCGATAAACGCTTCCTCCATCGGCCAACTAAATTCATAAATTAAAAAACAATTTCAATTACGAAATCGAAAATAATACGCAATATAATATTTATACGAAACAAAAGTAGAGAGAAAGAAATAAGTACTTGTCAAATTCGAGTTCCTGATTCTGAAAGAACATTGTAGTTTCCCAATAATTCTTGTACTCATCATCGAGATCTTCCATTGATTTCTTACAGAGAAGAACCAACGATGCTTTCTTCAAATGGAAGGTTTTGGTATCTTATTGCTTTCTGTCTTTGTGTTGAGTGTACTGTCTGAAACAAGAGTGGGACGAGGATTTTATAGACAAAAGAATCTGACATTGAGTTTTTTAGGCACGTGGGATATTGTCTGTATCTTAATCTCCTGAAATTAATATCAGATCTTGACCGTTCATTAATTTTAGAGATCTAAAAATATGATTCTTTTTCAGTCAAATCAAAATTTAAATATTAAAAATTAAATATTGTTGTGTCTTTCGTTTTCATTTATAAACATGCATCATTGATATACTCATGGTTTTTTATGTACTACCAAATTTAGAGGGTCTACACTCTACACTATCTTTTTTTTTTGGTCTGTAAACATTTCCAAATTTATTTTTAATGAAAAAAAAATTATTTTGATATTTGATGACAATTACGAGGTTGATGTCTCTGGGTTAACTGAACACCTTAACCAAAAAAAAATCATATAGAGAATAATAATGCGAAAATTAGACTTTACTTGTATGTGATTCATATAAAAACTAATAGTCTTTTCATTTTATTATTTATAAGAAGGAAAGATTATAAGGTCAATTAGTATTATCTATAAATTTTTTTAATCAACAACTAAGTATTAGATCGACAAGACTCGATTCATAACCGAAGTTTTCCAAATAAAATTAGGTGAAATTCCAACTCACCACCTCGTGTCTAACTAAATCATGAGCAAACTAATTAGATCACTTGTTTTTTGGTGTATTATCTAAGGTTTATATCATTCTCTGTATTTGTATGTGTACATGAATTATATAATTTTTATGTTTATTTATTACTTAACAATAATGTATACGTTGTATATATTCTACTCAATATATATACGTACGGTGGTTTATCTGAGACCTAAATAATTTAACATATATTTTAGAACAAGTTTTCAGACAACATTTCATTTCACCATTAAACCTATGTTTCATAAGATCTTTTCAATTCACACTAACCACATTATTACACATCTTCAAGTCATCCACAAAATATATCGGTCAGTTTCTACACAAATAAATTGTTGGATTAATTCATGGAAACGCATATATAGTTCACAAATATGCCGATTATATTTTACATTAACCAAATTGCTGCATCTAATCAATAGAAGCAAATAGTTCACAACATATTCATAATAAAAAACCAGATAAACATTTACAACTATTTGTGTATTTCAATATACTACCCTTTAAAATTTCAATAAAATTGACTTTTTTTTATTGCATTTTTTAGACATCCTTTTAAAACTTAATGTAAATATTTTGCTTATTATTTAAAAAAATTAAATTAGAAATCAGAATCTCTTGGTAATTTTAATTTATTAAAATTTTGATTTTGTTAAGTATATATTAAAAAAAAATATTCCGAATAGATTGTATCAGTATAGATCGATACGTTGTTTCAAAATTCTAACAAATGTAGACATCATGGTTATGCATATGCGTGCGTAATGATTATGCCAATAATGATTAGTAATAAGTCAACTTTTATTTTTTGCTAAATTGTACTTAAAACATAAACCAATGGGCCTAACATGGTGAATAATGGTTTGGTGCCAAAAAGTAGATAACCTATTTGTTTTTCCTTATATCTATTTTGGTATTAAGTGGTGAGTTCAAATTTTACTAGTTCTAACTAGAAAATTTTAGTTATTGATTAAGTTTTATAAATCCAATTATTATTAACAAAAAAAGGTCTTTTGGTAATTTGTATGGGAATGATTTTTGTTGATAGATTTGTTGATGAAAACAAAGCAGCGTCAAAGAATGTACTTAAAAGCTAGATACCGAAGGTGAGAAAACAATTTAACAAGAGTGTGATCAGGTCATAAATATCAGGGAAATGTTTGATTAATGTCATGGAGTTTTGGACCTTATGAGCTGTTGGACTTCCCTCTTCAAAGACTATATGGCACAGTTTTTGGCCTAATTAATCTTTAACAAAACAAAACAAAAACAATTATTGCTTGACCGAAAAAATCTCAAATATAAATTAACTCTGTTATATAGAGTTACATAGAGTTACGCTCCTATCTGAAATCGAATTTAAACTTAAAAAATTATAAAATTAAAAATTTAACCACTTAACCAAAATACATTTTTTTTTATCAACAATTGGATTGACAAAATTTAAGTCATAATTAAAGTTCATTCTCTAAATTTATTTTAATTTTTTTTTACCTGTGTTAGAGAAAATCAAACCCCTAATAATAGAACTATTATCTAGATTATCCGAATCACCTAATTAAGAAGAACTCGCCTCGACAACCAAAATACATTTTTCTAGTTAAAAGTTTTGTACTAATTAATCTTTGGATACAGCTAATTTGTTAGGGAATCGAAGTGGTGAAGAAGTTCAGTTTTGTAAAACTGTTGAATGCAACTATTGGTTTTGATCATTTCTCTATACATTGATTGGTCTACAAAATCATGACAAAAGTTGCTGTCAAACAAACTTTTTAAAGAACAATAATGTTGGAATGATCCAAAATGTAAGGTCTTGTATATAGATACAATTTTATTATAGTGTGAACTGTAATTTGTAAGTAAATAGTAATTTTCAAACCAATAAAAATGTCATGCTGTAAATTTTAATAATTATAAGTAATCGACAGATCACACTCATTCAAAATATTAGTTAGATCGCTATTGGTCTAGATTATTTTTTGTTAAATAAATAAAATAAAAAAGTCGTGGCTTGGATGGCCCAACATGATCTTGATAATCAAAGATAATTATATAATAATATTCGTTGGCTAAATAAATAATATAAAGATTAGTCATGTATTACCACGTGTACGGATGATTATACATGACATGACTTGTTATGGTTTTGGTTAAGAAATATATAAATTAAATATGCATTAATTGTTTTGTTTTTTCTTGTTTAAATATTGGATAGTGTAAAGTTTAAGGCTAAAAGTTAATTTAGCTATATCTGAGGAACTTTCATAAATCTACATGACTCAACATTTATGAAATTGGTGACATTTGGTCCGAATGCCAACTAAACATTCCCAATATTGTCGGAATCAACTTATCTTTTTGTTTGTTTTCTAATGTGATAGTGAACATAAATTCCACTTCTAGTTATCTTCTTTCGCTTTCTTTGTTAAATTGAAGGAATTGGTTTGTAGAAGAAAATACCTATTAGGAACTAAAATCAGGCATTTGTTTTATATATCTTTAAACATATGGTTGTTATTCTTCGATGATTAGTAATTCTTTTGTGAAGCAAAATCATCAATCTTGTCAAGAAATTAGAGACATAGTGCGATTCTATGAATCAATATGCGAAAATCAACAATGAAGTTAGCAACAAAAAACTTTATCAAAAAAAAGTTAGCAACAAAAAAAAAGAACGATTTTTTTTGTAATAAAGTGTTTCTTTATTTGGGTTTCTTTGGGTTCCACAAACATTAAATAAAATAACCAATTTACTAACTAAAGGCTAAAGGAAATCATATGTGAATCATATGGTCTTTCTTCCCACTTCGGTCCTTATTTAAATTCACTACATAAAATAAAATAAAACTTTCTAACAATTTTTTTCTAATAAATGCACATAAGTTAACACATATATAACGGAATGATAGATGTTAAAACAAAAAAAAAACAACGGAATGATAGAGAAAATTAATTTGATCAAAATTCGACCAAAAAAAACACTATCATTTCAACGTATGCAAAAGAAAAGAACATATTGGGCTAGGCCCAGACGAATATGCATTATGGATTTAGCCCGTTTAGATATTCCAAAATTTGACTGTTGACTTTGTAAAGAAAACTGAAGTACATAAAACATCACAGTTCTAAGTACTCGCTTGGTTTTAGGTTAAAATTTGCGTTTTTATGTTACAATATATCGGCAAAACTTGATCCATAGTTTAAACAACGTGTTCATTAGAAAAAAATAAAACACAAAATATAGTTTAGTTATTTGTAATAGAATTCACAAACTTAATATATCTAAAAGATCAATACTGAAAATCCAATTTTGAAATAAGATTTGATCTTAATAGAGCCATGAAGAAATGGATCTCTTTGCTTTGGTCTATTTATCTCTAAGGACAAGATCAACCAATTACTATTAAGTATCGAGTACTGGAAAAGATGCATTTAATTAAATTGACAAAAACCTTATAAGGAAAATCTAAGTTATCAAAGACCTTTGTAAAGTCAATATGAAGGCATAAAGATTAGAAAATGAGTAAGAAACTTTGATATATCGTTTTGCTATTTCTTTTAGATTAGATCTCTTAAGCTTCCTCATTACAACTTAATGAGCTAAACAGTTTTACTCTATTCTCTTCATTAGTTTTTTTCTTTTCACATAAGAACTCAGAAATAAAGTTTTTCATTATGTATGTAAAGCAAGTTTCTTTGCCCAGGAATATAAGGGAAAAAAGAAGAAGCAAATTCCTTATGTTATATCTATTTGGGACTATAAAAATATATGAAGAAATATGCCACAACATAACATATATCCTTATACTTGTATCGTTTATGTATAGATGGCCAATCAATTAAGTATAGTCTTATGTCATATATACCTATATATCTTATCAAAATGGTATACAAAAATATACTCCATTAAGAGAAAACTAACTTGCGAAGAGAATTAAATATTTGTCTTGAGATGGAAGTAAAGAAACATTCGTTCAACTGTACCCAACAAAAGACAAATACAAAAGTGACTCAAAAATCAAAATTAAATTTGTTAAAAAGAAAGAGCTTCACTATTCCTCTTTGACCGATCCTTCCCAATGATTTCTTCCTTTCTTTTTCCCTATTATTTATCCTTTTTATTACTATCAATGTTTTTGATAATTTTAACAAGAAACTATAAATTTTACGTTTAAACATATTAATCTCTTAAGCATATCCTTCTACAAAAATCATTTCTCTCAAGTTTCTAATTAACGAAGTTGTATATTTTTTACCAAAATGTTATATATATGCACATATATATAGTATATATTTATGCACATATAGCAAAGGTGATAATTAATTAATAGATATAAAAAATAATTAAAGTTGATATTCCCCAAAAAACAAAAGTAGAAATACGTATATATATCATCTTTACTTCTTTAGTTTTGGATACGACGCTAGGTGATCAAAAGAACTACTATATGAAATCAAAGTTTCATCTTTTGAAGTTATAAAAATAGTGAAAACTATCCAAAAAGACGTAAAAGGTTAACACTATGCTTTTTTGACTGCAATAGTTGAAGACTGTACTACATTTCGTAATATCGTATACTCACTTTGATCGTCCCTTTTTTTTTATTCTTTTCTAAATATTATATTTAAATAACATTTTAAGTGAAATATATTCTCTTATAGTTTTATATCTTAATATTATAAGCTCAAATTATTTAATATATTCATTTAAGGAATAGCTAGAGGAAATTCATATATATAACTTTCGACAACAGAAAGAAAAAACTAAACCACATTTATAATTAGAAATTATTTCATTTCTAAGTCGATTTAATCTGTTTTATGAATGGGTTTGAAGAATCAAGAGTTGGTAGATTATAAGAGAATTTTAAACACAATTAATTGAAATGCTGTAGTGAAAAAATTACATGACAGAGAATAAAATTCTTCGAGGACCAAAATAAATAAATAAAAATCTTCTAATTAATAGAGATTTAGTAAAATAAAGTCGCTTAAACTTCTAATAATAATCATCATTATTCTATGCTGTTATATATAGTTTAAAGAGTTACATTTTTTTAGAAATTGTATGTTGTATTTTTTCTTTGGTATTATGACTGTAAAATGAATGAAAATTCGTTCTGGAAGTCTGAGAGACTAATCAAATTCATTTTTATTGTTATAAAAAGGAATTAAACATTAGCAAGTTTCTCATATAAAATATAATATATCCAATCTAAGTATAGCTAGTTTTCTTTATCCAGACAATTTAGCCCTAAAGTTAAGAAACTATAATGATAGCAACATTTTAATTTTAACTTTAAATTTGATTCGACTTTAAAATCTGATTTCTTTAATCTAACCTGGAGGTTATGATTTATTGAAGAAAAGATAATCGATCTGATAAAAGTAACACTAATCTGTACCCTTTATACCATTGGAAGATTTACTTTCTTTTGAAAATCAAAGTCTTTAAAATAAATTTCACATAAAAAGAAGATTTTAAAGGAGAAAAAAAAAGAAAAACAATAAAGAGAAATATTCTCATTGGGATCAGAGAAACTAAGAGATCGGAGAAAGAATGTGGCAGCAATCATCAGTTAATACGTCATCATTTTATGCATGCAGTTTTTATTAATTCATACAATATGAACCAAAACAAGAAGAAAGTGAAAGTACTTACTAAGCTTCTCTCAGGCATTTACATTTTTATGAAATTAAGTATTTATGTCTTTTCTTTTTACTTTTTTTTTTCTTTTTAATTTTCTTGAGCTGTAACTTTAATCACATTCTCTTAGATTCCAGGGTTAAAAGCTCTTCAAACCTTCCTTTATTTTTATTTTTATTTTTTGCTTTTGTTTTTCTATTTCTTTTTTTCCCAATAAATCCTAAATTTTGTCCCTAACTTGTCTTTCTTGTTGGATAATTCCGATATTTCACTGTTGGATAATTCTGATAGTTTGAGATGCAAGTTATTTTTAGAAAAAATTACTTACTAGAGTAACATCAAATAAAATAGGATAACATACATGTAAATCCTAATAGATTAGGAAGATTAGTTTAATCTATTTAATAAGTTTTTTGGAGAGTTGTTCCTTAAGATTTAGCAAAGAATTTGGTTAAGTTTTGAGCTAGTTTCTTAATCAATAAAGAATAGCAAGTTCTTTAAGTTTTTTGCTATTTCGATTTGAATTGGTATTAAAGCTTGAGTTGATAGATCCAATCAAGCAACCGAAAAATACACGAAACCGAGGATGGGAGACGTGCCTAATCCACCGCGAAAGGACCCTGGAGTGCCATCAATCCATTGTCC
Source organism: Lepidium didymum (assembly GCA_963920545.1). Classification (NCBI taxonomy): domain Eukaryota; kingdom Viridiplantae; phylum Streptophyta; class Magnoliopsida; order Brassicales; family Brassicaceae; genus Lepidium; species Lepidium didymum. The sequence continues at coordinate 3,849,521 of OY986980.1, forward strand.
TATGTTAACATCTACAAACTACAAATAAAGAAGAGCGAGGTGTTCGATCAGTTCAAAAAGTTTAAGGATTTTGTTGAGAAGCAAACAACTTTGAAAATCAAAACTTTTCGCACTGATAGAGGATGAAAGTTTAACTCTATTGAATTTAATTCATTTTGTGAAGAGAATGGTATCACAAGACATCCAACTGCACCATATACACCTCAACAAAATGGTGTAGTTGAGAGAAGAAATTGAACTCTTATGGAGATGACAAAAAGCTTGCTTAAGGAGATGAAGGTTCCGAATGAGTTTTGAGGAGACGGTGTTCGACACTCAACTTATCTCATTAATAGAATACCTACAAAACCTCTAAAGGGATAAACTCCTTTTCAGAAGTTTATGGGAAGAAAGCCAAATATCGAACACTTGAGGATTTTTGGTTGTGTTCCTTATGCAAAAATCAATGGACCACATCTTAAGAAACTCGATGATAGATGGAGAACCGGAGAATTACTTTGAAGCAAAGGATCTACGAGAGTGGATTGATGCAATGAAGGCCAAAATTGAATCAATCATCAAAAACAGAACTTGGGAACTAGTTGATAAACCCGATGGAGTTTAACCTATTGGTTTAAAGTGGATCTTTAAGATTAAAAAAATGTGGATGGTCAATAAACAAGTATAAGGCAAGACTTGTGGCAAAAGGGTACGTTCAAATACAAGGTATCGATTTTGAGAAAGTATTTGCACCCGTTGCACGACTCAAAACTATAAGATTACTCATAGGGCTTGCAGCCACAAATGGTTGGGAAATTCACCATCTATGTGAGTCAACCAGAAGGTTTCATAAGTAAAGGAGGAGAAAACAGTCTATAGACTACACAAAGCCTTGTATGGTTTTCGACAAGCTCCAAGAGCATGGAATGTGAAACTCGATTATGTTCTAAAGGAGATGAACTTCAAGAGATGCATAAAAGAGTCTATGGTCTACATAAAGAAAGAGAAGAATTACTTTCTAATTGTAGCTATTTATGTTGATGACCTCTTTGTTACCGGAACAACACAAGGAATCATAAAGCAATTCAAGAAAGATATGTCAAGAGAGTTTGAAATGTCGAATCTTGGTAAGCTAACATATTATCTTGGAATTGAAGTGATTCAAGATGATGATGGGATAAGAATAAAGCAAGAAAGACATGCTAAAGGAATCCTTAAGGACACAAAGATGGATTTGTGTAACCAAGCACAAGCACCAATGGAATCGAATTTGAAGCTTTCAAAAGCTGAAAAAGAAATCAAGATTGATGCTACGGAATATAGAAGAACGATTGGATGCTTGCGATATTTGGTTCACACAAGACCGGACATAGCATATGCAGTTGGAGTATTAAGTAAATATATGCAAAGTCCAAGAGAATCACATGGAAAAGCACTAAAACATGTCTTAAGGTACAACAAACTTTGGTTTACACTTTAAGAAAAATGGATCAAAGACAATCATAGGGTATAGTGATAGTAGTCACAATATTGATGTTGATGACGGTAGAAGCACTTCCGGCCATGTCTTCTACCTTGGCTCATCTCCGATCACGTGGACATCACAAAAACAACCCACGGTTGCCTTATCCTCTTGTGAAGCCGAATTCATGGCTGCTACTGAAGCCGCAAAACAAGCAATATGGCTTAAGGAGCTAATAAAAGAAATCATAAATGAAGACAAGAAGGTCAAGCTAAGGATCGAAAAAAAATTGACCGTTGCACTCACAAAGAACCCGGTCTTTCATGGAAGAAGTAAACACATTCTCTCAAGATATTACTTCATTCGAGAATGTGTGGAGAACAACCAAATTGAAGTTGAGCATGTAGCCGATGAAGAACAAAAAGCGGACATTCTCACAAAGTCATTAGAAAAAATCAAGTTCAAAGACATGAGAGAGAAGCTAGGTGTCATCGATATCATTCATCCCGGAGTTCAAATCAGAATTATAGGGGTGAATGTTGAATAATTCCGATAGCTTGGAATGCAAGTTATCTTTAGTAAGAGTTAGTTACTAGAGATAACATCAAATAAAATATGATAAGATACATATAAATCCTAATAGATTAGAGAGATTATCCTAGTCTATTTAATAAGTTTTTTGTAAAGTTGTTCTTTAAGATTTAGCAAAGTATTTAGTTATGTTTTAATAAAGAAGAAAAAGTTCTTTTGCTATTTCGATTTGATCTCTATTATCTTTTGAATGAATTTTCTTGCAATAACTTGAGTTATACGGTTTTACTTTTACCACATAAATAGTTTACATATATATATATATATACACATCTATATATCTATTATTAGGGTTAATACAAATAACATGAATTTCGCTGGTTTAGCTAAATTATCAGCCTTCTCATTTATTATTAATTAAAAAGGATAACTAATCAGCAGCAAAAACAAAACAAAAAACAACCAAAAAATCAACGAGCACTAATTTTAAACCTCCAAAAAAGTTTTAAAACCTGCAAATTTTTCACATATTTGGGAATTGAATATGAAATAAATTCATTATAATTGCTATGATTAGGTATTCAGGACTACAGACTAAAATTATCTGTAAAAATAAACACTTAGAGAAAGTACTCATGTGTTTGTATAAGCTATAAGTGTACATGTATTCATGAGTATTGAAATACTTTAAAACATGATAAAATAATAATTTAGATACGTGAGGTACAGCTTTTGCATGGTAGATGGAGAAGACATAATGATTAAGAGATACGTATACATGTTGTATTTATACATATAAAATAATCATAAAGAAGAGTCGCAATACCATGAATGATCCAAAAGCATGTAGTAACTTAACTGCATAACACAATAAAGCTTCACATTCTATGTAACATGGAATGTATAATTTTATCCTGACACCAATCGATCGCCACCAAGGACCACCAATCTTTTCTATTGTATGACAGAGTAAATTAAACCGAGTTAACTAAATTTTGTAAGATTCCACTATGGATCAATATATGGGTTACCATAACTCTTATATATATTATAATACTTACATCAATGACAAATCCATACTCATAACCTAAATCTTATTAGAAGATTACACAATTAGATTGAGTCAAATTTCAACAGAAAAATTTAACAGATATAAACATTTAACTGGCTGACCAAAATATTTCTTCGAATGTTCACTAATTAATACTATATTTTTCAAGAATATAAAGAGAATAGGGTTGTGAATATTTTGTTATATTATACTTATTCCACAGTTTCCTCATATATATAATTGACGATAGAAAATTCTCAAGAAGTGATATATTTAAGGTTATGAAATTGTAGCCACTTAGGCATTTTTTATGTGGTAAGAGAGAGGATAGTGCTTTGAAAATTGAAAGATAGGAGACAGATTGGTGCTTTTTTTGGAATAGTTAGAAGAATGAAATTCTGTCTCTCTTCAAAGATCAGCCTCAAAGAAAGTGTCACCATCTCAATTTTATTTATAATTTATGTTGTTATATACTTATATTCCACATTTAGTTACTTTCATGTCTCTTTCTTAATAACTTTTGCTTTTCTTTGTGGTTACGCTCTTTGAGTTCTAGGACGATCGAGATTTTAGAGGGACTAAGAAATATATATAAAGATGAAATATGATTCTTTCTTCTATATGAAACCTACAAAAATAAATATTATATACTTTGGTTTAGCTTGCTTCATGTTGTGCTAAGAAACAATTACAAGAAAACAATTTAGTGAAATAAAGGGTTAAAATAAAAACTATATATCTACTGAAAAAAAAATGTTTTTTTTGGTAAAGGCAACGTAAGTTTATTTCAATAAACGGAAGCAAAAAAAAACTTTAGTGCCCTAAATTTTATTATAACATAATGACTATGGTATTTGAATAAATAAATTTGAAAAAGTATACACCCAAACTTTAAAAACTTTCATTGGACCTCTGCTATAATTAAGCCGGCCCTCAAATATTTCACATAAATATAAAATGATAATATATAATATAGTTCGACACATTTTAACTTGAAGGTGTGGAGGGAAACGAAGCTTGAAGGAAGTGGGAAATTCAAAAAAGCTTCAGAAAGCTGCCTTCCTATTCAAAAGACGAAAGCAAAAGGAGAATATTATTTATTTATATAAAAAAAACACTAAACCATATAAAACATGATAATTAATTAAAAAAAGAAAAACAACATCGAAAGTGTAAAACCAACCCAACAATATAAAACCGTAACTTGCTCTCTCCTCATCTCTTCGATACTTCTACCACGCTAAACATATTTATAACACTTAAGTTTTCTTCCTCCATTACTTTTTCCTTTAAGGTTCAGGAAAACTTCAAAGTCTCAACCTTTTGTTCTGCGTAGAGAGAACATTAAGATCAGTTTAAGAGAGATAGAGATTTTTGAGAGGGGTTTAGGGGTTAAAGGTGTGAGGTTTTGTGATGCGTACAGGGGCTTATACCGTTCACCAGACACTAACACCAGAGGCTGCTTCAGTTTTGAAGCAATCTCTAACCTTAGCAAGAAGGAGAGGCCATTCTCAGGTCACTCCTCTTCACGTTGCTTCGACGCTTCTAACTTCCACAAGATCTAATCTTTTCAGAAGCGCATGTCTCAAATCTCATCCTTTTACGGCCCTTGGTCGTCAAATGGCTCACCCTTCTCTCCATTGTCGAGCTCTTGAGCTTTGTTTCAATGTTGCTCTTAACAGGCTTCCGACAAACCCTAATCCTCTGTTTCATACCCAGCCTTCTCTCTCCAATGCTTTGGTTGCAGCGTTGAAAAGAGCACAGGCACATCAGAGGAGAGGATGTGTGGAGCAGCAAAACCAGCAGAACCAGCCTTTCTTGGCAGTTAAAGTGGAGCTCGAGCAGCTCGTTGTATCGATTCTGGATGATCCTAGTGTAAGTAGAGTGATGAGAGAAGCTGGACTCTCTAGTGTTTCCGTGAAGAGTAACATAGAGGATGATTCCTCTGTTGTTTCTCCTGTTTTCTATGGCTCTTCTTCGTCTGTTGGTGTCTTCTCTTCTCCCTGCTCTCCTTCTTCTAGTGAAAACAATCAAGGAGGAGGAACTTTAAGCCCTAACCCTAGTAAGATCTGGCATGCACATTTGACCAATCATCACTCTTTTGAGCAAAATGCTTTCTTCCATTTCCCCAAAGGAAAGATTTTAACTCCAGATCAAGCTTTTCCAACGAGAGAAGATGCAAACCCGGTCATTGAAGTGCTTCTAGGGAAGAAGAACAACAAGAAGAGGAATACAGTCATTGTTGGAGACTCTGTGTCTGTAACAGATGGTGTGGTTGCTAAGCTCATGGGTAGAATTGAGAGAGGAGATGTTCCAGATGATTTAAAGCAAACCCATTTCATCAAGTTTCAGTTTTCTCAAGTTGGATTGAATTTCATGAAGAAGGAGGATATTGATGGACAACTTAGAGAATTGAAGAGAAAAATTGATTCTTTCACATCTTGGGGTGGCAAAGGTGTGATTGTATGTCTTGGAGATCTGGGTTGGACTGTCTGGGGAGGCAGTAAAACTGCATCGTCTTCGAATTATAACGCAGCAGATCATCTAGTGGAAGAGATAGGGAGATTGGTTTATGATTATAGCAACTCAGGAGCCAAAGTTTGGCTTTTGGGAACAGCTTCTTACCAAACATACATGAGATGTCAAATGAAGCAACCTCCACTTGATGTTCAATGGGCCCTTCAAGCTGTTTCATTTCCTTCAGGAGAACTTTCACTAACCCTCAATGCTTCCAGGTTTGTCTCTTCTCCTTCTTCTTTTTCTTTTCAGATCAATGATCATCAACTTAAGTACTCGCAATCAATACGAAATTACTTGATGTTTCAGTGGTCACAGTTCTGAGATGGCTTCTCAAGTGATGGAAATGAAGCCATACAGAGTTAAAGAAGAAGGAGCAAGAGAAGAAGAGGAAGACGATAAACTCAATTTCTGTGGAGATTGTGCTTTTAACTATGAGAAGGAAGCAAAAGCTTTTATATCAGCTCAACACAAAATTTTGCCTCCTTGGCTGCAACCTCATGGAGACAACAACAACAACAACATTAACCAAAAGGTATTTAACTTTTGGATAAATAAATGATCTTTATTTGTTATCGACATTTCTGCAGTTACTTGAATCATTCTACTTTTGTGGGTTTAAGTTTCAGGATGAATTTAGTGGACTAAAGAAAAAATGGAACCGGTTTTGTCAAGCTCTTCACCACAAGAAACCAAGTATGAATGCTCAAAGCAACGGTTGGAGGGCAGAACAGAGCAGCTCTGTTTTACCAGGTTCCGCAGCTACAATCTCTTTTGTGGACTCGGGTCTGAAGCAAAACTCACGTGCATCTAGCTCAGTTGCTAAATTCAGACGGCAGAACTCGTGTACCATCGAGTTCAGTTTCGGAAGTAATCATCAAGAAGGTCTCAGAAAAACCGATGAATTGAGTTTGGATGGTTTCAAGAGTAACAATGACGAAGGTGTGGAAACCAAGATCACTCTTGCACTTGGTCACTCTCCATTTCCATCTGATTCAGAGAACTCGGATGAAGAAGAACCAGATAAAGCAGTTAAAGTGAGCGATTTATCGAAAAAGCTTCATGAGAACATTCCATGGCAAAGGGAAGTTATTCCTTCAATCATTGAAGCTATGGAAGAATCTGTAAAAAGGAGTAAGAGGAGAGATACATGGATGCTAGTTTCGGGGAACGATGTGACTGCAAAACGAAGATTGGCTCTCACAATGACAACTTCTCTTTTCGGATCAGTCCAAAATATGTTGAAGATAAACCTGAGAACATCCAAGGCAAGTGAAGCGTGCAAGAAACTCGAGAACGCTTTGAAGGGCCAAGAGAAGCTTGTGGTTTTGATAGAGCGGATTGATCTAGCCAATGATCAGTTCATGAAACTCCTCGTAGATCGATTTGAGGCTGGAGATTTGGATGGTTTTCAAGGAAAGAATAATCAAATTGTCTTCCTTTTGACAAGAGAAGATGATGAATGTGTAGAGAATGAACAAAGCGTCATACCAATGGTGTTGAAGTGTAACAAATCGAGTTCTATCAATCACAAGAGGAAACAAGAATTCGATTCTACAGTTACAGTGAATAAGATGAAGAATCCGAGAATCGAAGAAGAAGAAGACGAAAGCAATGTTGCTTGTGACATAAGCAACATTAAGAAAGAGTTCTCAAGACAGTTAAATTTCGAATCAAACGGTCTTGACCTCAACTTAAGAGTTGATTTTAACGAAGAAGAAGAATCTAAACCAGCCACTCAAATCTCAAGCGAATTTGAAGGACATTTTCTAGAGTCAATCCAAAACCGGTTTAATCTAACAGTGTTATCAAACGAAGACTTAACTAAATACTTCGTGGAGAAGATCAAAGGTTCATGCGAAGAGATCTTAGGGCAACGAGAAGAGAGATTCGGATTCAACGTCGAAGCAGAGTTGATCAAGAAGTTTTATGAAGGGCTTGGGTTTTTTGGTAACGGTTTGTTTGAAGAGTGGGTGAAAGAAGTTTTTCAAAGGGGATTAAAAACGGTTAAAAAGGGCGGGAAAGAGGGCATAAGTGTAATTAACCTATGTTTGGGGGGTATAGATAAGATTGACGAAGGGGTATACGAGGAAGAGGAAGGATTCATGGGTACTTGTCTTCCCATTAGAATCCAAGTTTCCTTTGTTGATTAGCTTTAATTTGGCTTCAATTGTTGTTTTAATTTTTAATTAGAATATATAAATAGTTTTATATATAATGGAGTTTTTTGTTTATTTTTCGCTTTATTAAGAATATATGAAAAAGGAAGAAATTAATTATGACCCAAGAAAAGTGGAACTTGACCACATTGTTCTTTGTGTAAACATAAGTTGCCTCACTTCATGATAGAATGTACTTTTTATTATTGCTTTTAAAAAAAATAGTGTTATCACTTTTTCATACCATTATCTTTCGTATTCAATTAATCAATTTTAAAAAACTAGTATTTTTCTTTTCTTATACTAGATTTTGAACACTTAATTAAGTCCATGTCTGTTAAGAAAAACTTAACTTTCTTCTTCTGTGAAATTTTGAATATCTTTTCCCAAAAACCCTTTAAAGCCTATCATAATTCACCAAATAACCCAATTTTTTTATTGATTTCCTATATGTATTTTACAATGTATTTTCGTCACACACTATAAAGTTGAGTCATATATATAACAAAAAATACATATAAAGGGGCTTATATGCGAGTAATGGGCTACATTAAAAATTATATGAATGTATTAATACATAGTTAAGATAAGGTTTTATGTGAACTAAATAGATATGATTTATCATGTTATAGTGGAAAGGTCATAATGCGAAAGAGTGGCTCAAGACAGTGCTTGTATACTGTCCGATGTGGTATGAATCTGCCTAGTCATTATGACACTAAACCACCGTTCCATTGCATATAATCTCCATCACTAATATTTATTTATTGATTGACAAACCAATTTTATATTATGTTAGGCAAACCAATTTTCATAATAAAGATTAGCATTTCAACTTACTTACTTCATAGACCTTTCATGCGTAGCACTATCTATATATTAACAACTTTCAGATATTAGTATTCCCTTTACAATTTATTTATTTGCATGGCTACTAGCTTTTAAGACTAGTGTTGTTGTATAATCAGCATGCGAAGCATTTGAACTTTTTACTGAATTCAGTGATGTTATTTAGATTAATTGTAGGCACACATACGAGACAGACAAATCATATGATGATACTAGATTACTAGTATATGTTATACAAAAAAAAAATAAAGTTAAATCAATTTTCAATTAATTAAAAATACTAGGTTTCAAATTATATTTAACGTGGAGGCACATTCTCCTCTCCACTAACAAACCAACCTCAACTTTGTGTATTTTATATTATTATTATTAATTGAAGAAACAAACAAGATTTATCTAAAGTATATATTTGACTAAAAGGTGTAATTATACCCTAGTCACAATTTTTGTATCAGACGGCGGAATGGCACCTTTCTCTCGTTTTAAAACATTCTTTAATACCATAACATATTTTTCCATTAATGAGATTTTTAATATCATTTATCCAATGTAATAAAGTTGAAGATAATGTAATTAGAAAAAGAAAAAAAAAAGCTTTTAATTGTCCTACTACGTGTTATATAATATTTAAACTGTTAAACTACTTTGTCCTATCTCTAAACCGAATCCCACTTTCAATATATTACATCGAAACTTTTATTAATTGTGACTCATTGTTATTTATATATATCATGCAGTTTTATCACGTAATCTTACTATTAGATCCTATTATAATAAGTTTATGCAGTTTTATTGGGCCCTATTTATCCTCCAAAAAATACGGGCCTAACTAAATTATTGGGCCGAATTTAATTATTGAGCCTCATTAAAACAATCGGCCCATTCTACTTTCCCTCCTTTTTTTCTCAACCGTTTCCCTCTCTCTACAACCCTAATGTTAAAAAAAAAAAAAAATCAATATCAAAGTTCCCCTCTTTCTTCTTTCCTTTTCGCTTAGGGTTTCTGGAAAATTCTGTGTTGTATCATTATTTGAGATGGAATCACTCACAGTTTGTGTGCTGTTTCAGTTTTAGTGCAATTCAGCATTAATTTTGTTGAACTCGTGTGCGTAGTTTTTTTCATTCTTACTTTTGGACAGAGGTTTAGAACCATGCCAAAGGAGGAGACTTTGAAAGTGATTCGCAGAAGCACAAGGTCATCATCTTCTGTAACTGTTGAGAATCCAAAGCCTGATGAATCTTACCCACTAACCATTAATGATCTCACATTTGGGGAAGAATCTATCACTTTGGATGCTGTTTTATCTAATTTTCCAGGCAGGCGCTCTCAAATTCTCGACCTTATTCGTCTTATGGGCCCATTGGACTGCCCTATGCTTCCAGTAATGGTATACGGAGGTGCTTCTACTGGAAAAACCAGTGTTGTTCTTCAGGTGCTTAGGCATCTCAATCGCCCCTTTGTTTATTCAAGCTGTCGTACTTGTTACAATCCCCGTATCTTGTTTGAGTCAATTCTGAATCAATTGTTGCTGCATAGGAAGTGTTCTTCAAATGGGTATTCTAGTGCAAAACGATGTGACAAACCAGCAGATTTTGTCAACTTGCTTCGGCAAGCCCTTAGTAGTGTGATTGAAACTCTCGGGTCTGCCTCCGGAGTCTCGGATAAGCCAGATGGAAAGCCCATGGGGAAGATGGTGTACCTAATAATTGATAATGTGGATCTTATTAGAGACTGGGACAAAAGCTCTATGATTCTGCAGTTTCTTTTCAGTCTATATTCTGTTTTGAAGATGCCTCAATTTGGTATAATACTTATCAGCGGATTGCCACCAGATGTGTATTACTCAAATATGGGATATTCAGACCCTATTCCTATCTATTTTCCTGAGTATTCCGAAGAGGATCTTCGTCAAATTTTCTTGAGGAATCAAACTAACCGGAAATTATACTCTGCATTCCTCGAGTAAGGCTATTGTGCAACCTTGCCTCTCTACTAGCTTTTCTCTGTCCACTTTACTTGTATTGTTTACTGATGTAATCTTTGGTGTCAAACAGTCATGTGTTGAAAACATTCTGTAGGGTTACCAGGAGAGTTGAGGAACTGTGTCCTACCTTCTCATCATTGTTCAGAAAGTATTGTGAACCACTTGATGATTTAGGGATTTCACCCAATGAAGATATGAAGAGAAGGCTGTATAGCCATCTTAAACCGCTTCTTACTGCCTCTTTGAATGACATATTCAGGGTCTCAGATCACCCTCATGATGGTAACACCAGAGGTGAGAAAAGGCAGAAAGCCAGCTGCAGTTCTGGAAACCGTAGAGAACTTGAAATATTGGACTTCCATATGTCTACTTCAGCAAAGTTTCTTCTTATTGCGGCATTTCTAGCTTCAAGAAACCCAGCAACGCTAGATGCATCGATGTTTGACTCCACAGGGGGTATGGATAATCGTAAAAGAAAGCGGAAGTAAGCAACAGAAAACAGTATCAATGTTTCTTTTGGGCATATTGATTGAGTTTGTCTCATGATGCATTTGAATTAAAGAATGTGATTTATCTTCATGATGTATCCTTCTCAGGGCCTCTGAGAAATCAATGGAAAAGAAAGAAATTGCAGAGCAGGAAGCAGTCATGAAAGGGCCTGGAAGTTTTCCACTGGAAAGATTATTGGCTATATTCCAATGTATAGCCTCCGTGGGAGATTCTTCATTTGGCGTGGAGGATGATGAAGAAGAAGAGGATGCTACAGGTTACGACAAAGAAAATACCAATCTTATGTCTGATATTCTGCTGCAAGTGTCAAGTCTTTGTGATGCAAACTTTTTAATCAAAAGCGGAAGTTGCCCATTAGAAGGTTCAATTAGGTATCGTTCTATGGTGTCTGAAGATTTGGCTCTAAAGGTAACACACTTTATTTGCAATTGTTAAATCCATATAGCAGAGGATATCACAAACGCTGATGCACCATCTCTTTTTGTTTTCTCTCTAATATGGTTTATAGGTTGCTAAAAGCCTCAATTTCCCACTAGCCAAGTACTTGTATAGAAGATAATATATCAAGTTCCAAAAGCTTTGGAGGAAGAAACTAACGGTGAACTCTCCTTTCGGCTCTTGTTTGGTATAATTTAGCATAATTTTTATATGTATCAGAGAAGTGACAGTATTGAGAAGCAAACAACCCATCTTGTTTTGTTAAATTCTGTTGTTATGAGACCAGCCATGAGTCCTGGTTTAGTGAGTTTGATTCAATTCGTTTGTGGTCTCATCTCTGTGTCGACTTAAAATTTTGTTCCTGTTTACTTTATATTTGGAAATATATGATTATATGTTTCGTGAAACCTGTCATAATCTATGTACATATCATCAACAAATAGTTCTACACCATATAAACTTTGATTTCAAAGAATGAAGCTTTTTTGAATATAAAAATATATATTTATATAGTAGGAGAGTTAGCCACGTCATCTCTTTCATCCTCTATAAATCCATTGTCGTTGTACTTCTTAAACCCTACAACAAAATTAAACATTTTTCCACTCAAAAAAGCTTCCAGATTTTTCTCCGCAAACGTACCAGAAACTGGAGTCTATATATAATATTGTTGTGAGAATTTTGAAGAAAGAAAAAAAATGTGTTTGGAATTGTGTGTGTATCATGAAGAGAAAACAGAGCTTGGTCGGCAACAAGCACCAGGGATGTGTCCGTATTGTGGTGGTAAAGTATCGGCGGTGGATATAGAGACGAAGTGGTTGTTCTGTTTCTTACCACTTTGTTTCAATGTCAAACGCAAGTACTCTTGTTCTTCTTGTGACCGTCGTCTTGTTTTGTATTATTGAAGCAAAACAGAGAGACGTGAAAATGAAGAAAGAAACAGAGGGGACAATTTGAAAATTGTTATTAGTATCTATTTTTTTATTTGTTGGTTTTGCTCCTCTCAACTATGAGGTTTTTGCAGATTTCTCCCTGTGATTTCTGATTCTGTCAAATATACCCTCATCATCGTGGTGGTGTATGTTGGTTGATTTCAATGAGTTTTTTTTTTCCTCTTTCGAGTTTTTGTTTAATTGTTGTAAATAGTTTGGTAATAAAAGAACTCTGTTGGTCTTATGATAGATTTATTATTATATTCTTTCGTTTAAATTATTTAGATTAAAAAAAAACTGAAGTATCATTGTGGAACTGTAGATCATTCACAACCATCAAAATTTCAATGTTGATAATGCGTTAAGCACAATTAAAAGTAGAGCTCGTTGCAGGTTGATCCGCCCCACCACGCAACAAATTCGTAGGTTTTTTTACTAAATTTAAAAAATCTGAATTCGTTCTGCTAAAAACGGGTTAATAAAATAAACTATGTAATCGTTCCGTATAAAACTGTAAGCCCCGCAGTTAATCCGCTGAAAAAAACTACAAATAACTCGCTTTAAATCCACCTAAAACCCGCATAAAACCTACAAAAACTATTCTTTCTATACATGTAACATGATGTTTAATTCACTAAGATCCATTTATACTAATGAGAAGTATAATTAAACTATAAAACAACACCTCAAAGAAGTAGAAATCGATAGGTTTCTTTTTTTCCTGTCGAAGGAGAAAGATTGAAGGTTATGGTTTTTGAGTCGTATTGACTGTGGGCTTTCGAGTGGAAAGAGAAAAACAAGCAAAAGAGAAAGCTCGAAGAAAAAATGATAGAATCGAATGATTGTTCGAGACTTTTAGTTGAGAATCGAGATCGAGATGGGAGAGAGACGAGATCGAAGAGTCGAAAGAAAGCAAAGAAATTAGGAATTTAGGTTAGATTTTCCCCAAATCCGAAAGAAATCGTAGTTTCAAACTACGTGTTGTTTTTTCAACTCAAAATATCAGGATGTTTAGATATTCTTATCCAAAACAATATGTTGTTTCACTACTACGCGGGTACCCAAACAATCCGTGGGATTCGACAGCTAAACCCATCATAAAATAGATTTCATTCCGCTAGATCCACAACTATGTGGACTTTAAAATATAACCATATATCCATCCCGTATAGGTTTAAAACTATGAGCCCACATATTTATATCTCAATTCCCAGCACTAATTAAAATATGTTATTTAATATTATTACGATAAACTTTAACACTAAACAGAAAATAACTCAACATCACAATCATTTTATTATAAGAATGAAAAATGACTATTATATAATGCCGAAACCAATGAACTCATGAAGTTCTTGAACCTACGATTAAAATTTACAACGTTGTAACGAAGTTACATTTTTACTGCATTATTCAACAGAAAGTATAAATATGAATATTGGAAAATACGAATTTAAATTGAGTGATTGATAAGAGCGTTACAATATATGAATGAGGCCAAAGTTTTGCTGTAAGTCTTAGCTGGACTGACATGATGTGGACAAAAATAAAAGTTGTGGTCCTTATAAGATTTACAATTTTATTATGAATCGTTAACGTACGTTCACTTATTTAGAATTAATAGAATTATAGAATGTATATGTCTGTCCACAAAAGGTAAAGAAATGAATATTTTTGATAACTAAATTCGTCATCACCGTTGCATATTCGATTATCTTTTATTTTGATTCCATTTCGTTAGATTTTTCTCCTAAGCCATAGAATAATAATCTTGGTTTTGATTATTCTAATTATTAAAGTTTAATTCATACTATACTTATACTAAAAAATAGAAAAAACGGTTTATTTCAAAGCGAACTTTCCCTACCATACCGATTTCAAAGCGAATTATAGTACCGTGCGTAAATATAATTAAAAAAATTAAAAATTTAAATTTCCTACATGAATTTAATTTCGTGTGTTGTTTTCTTAATTGACTGTTAGAGGTGTTAGTCAACCGTTAAATACACATTAGTTGACCGTTTAACATCTCTCAAATCCCAGGAAAACGGCCTATTTCAAAGCAAACTTTCCATGTTATGCCAATTTCAAAACGAATTATAGGATCGTGCGTAAATCTAATTTAAAAGCTTAAAAACTTAAATTTCTTATATAAACTTAACTCTAGGTACCGTTTTCTTAATTGACTGTTAGAGGTGTTAGTCAACCATTAATTACACATTAATTAACTCTACATGCTATCGACGTCAGATAGAAACAATATACCATAATTATACAAAATGACATTGATTGTAAAAGATTGAAAGTCTAATACAAATTAAAATTGCCAGGGATAATATAAATTCGATTATTAGGGTTTTCTTTGTTTGGTAACCTGTATATATAAGGTGTCAATGTTAATACTTGGAATAATTTATATAACGAAAATAATATTTAATAGAAATTAGTGTAATTATAAAATTTGTAATATGAAACCATCAATCCAAGTATATCCTCTAATATTAAGTATACCGTTTTTGGCACTAGTTGCACTAGCTAGTTGATAACCATTTTCAACATCACATCGTTTCAACTTTTAACTCTTTTTATTGTATTATTCAAATAGTGGACTACTAATCAATACTTGATTCTATATAAATGTATATTTTATGACACACTGTTTGATATTTTTGATACATATCTAGAAACTTCAACGTTTAAATTAAATGCAACATGTAGAAACTTTCCGTATTTGATGATTAATTTAGGTAAGATCTATTTTATATTTTTGGTCAAAACTTTAGGTAAGATCTTAAATAGATATTATAGAATAAGAAAACGTATTAGAATAAAATCGTACAAAATATAAATTAATAATGAGTGGAATCGTATGTACATGATCAAAGGGCATAGAGAAGAACAGATGGACCGGTGTTGGGATGTCACTTATCATCTTCTTTTGGTGGATAAGCCCAAAAAACTTACCTCAATCTTTGCCTATCGTTTTCTTTAGATTTGAGAGGTTCTATTTCAAATCTTTATCATTATCATTGTTTTCACAATAATACAATTGTCCCCACAGTCAAGGGTTTTATCATCCTCTTTTCTTTACTGTCGGAGAATCATTTTATCCCGTAAAAACATCAATAATTTTTTTTTTTGAACAAGTCCGGTTTCTAGTGAACCGCCAGACTCCAATCAGTAGAATTTTTCATTACAGAATCGGAATCTCTTACATCAAAGATTGATGCATCATTGTACATCTCTTCATAAATCAAAAAAGTTCATGTGAATTTTCCTCCCAAAATAAATTAAACACATGACCTTTTAGATTTTTGGTACTAAATTTAAGTCATTGATCTATTATCACTCAGTAATTTCACCTTTATTTAAGAGGAGATTTAGCGTATATTGGAGTTAGACCATGTGATAGCTATATAAAGTATGCACTTTCCTAAAAAAATTGATAGCATCTTAAATTTATCTTCTATGAACATTAGCCTACATTTCTTCTATCATCGACCGAAATGACTTTGGCTTGGTAGATAATTCGATTTATACTATTCGAGTGTTGTTATTTAATTTCAAACCTAATACCTTAACTAATGATAGAATTACAAGAAAATTACGGCTCATATCAACAGAATTAGATTGATTGTGTTAGGAGTAGATAAGGTTTAGTTTTCAAACCTCATATCATTGTCGCTAGACAATACGTGTCTTTTCTGTGTCCGAAAAGCCAGACTCATACAGTGAGATCTTTCTCTCTTTAGTCTTTTTTGATATCAAAATGTCTCTTTATTTTAATTTTTTGTTTTGTTTTAGCCGTTCCTTAATAACTATCGAAAGTGTTTTACTTTATTTCAGGTACAGTTTAGCATTAACATATGACAAAAATCACAACCACCTTTCCCAAATCACAATCACGAATACGATCACTTCAAGTCTTACCTGTCGATTTAGATAGGAAATCAAAGTCATACTGTCCAAATTATTTACGATGATTGAAGTTGTACATTACATATGTTTGAAACAATCATAAAGTGATTTAATCTTCTTCTTTTCATCAAAATTCACAAAATAATTGTATAATATAATCTACACATAGAACAGATTACTTAAAAGCGTGATATAATAGTGGAGTCACTAATCATAAATTAACATTTTGTGGAGAGCTTTTAAGCCAGGTGGTTATTACCTTTATTAGTCTACTTGTCAGGCTCTTATGGGCCTTTATAAAAACGCTTTATGTCAGTCAATAATAAAAAATTAATATTAAACATTTCACATCATTAAGATAAGAAACTGCAGATCCACAAGATTCCTACTATTTAAGTCAAATGAAATTAGGGTTTAATTTAAATGAAATAAAATTTAGGGCTAGAATTGGTAACAAGGATTCGTAACGAGAGTATTGGCTTTGGGCCTAGGGCCCATTTTGATCACATCAAGTTTAGCCATCTTAGACTCGTCATTTTTAATATAACAACAGGTCATATCTCAACAGGTCCACGAGTAATTAATTAGGTATTATGGGTAGAAGAATGAGTCACATTTAATAGCAAGTGTAGTATGCTAATGTCCTAGAAATTTCCTTCACATGCCTATAAACTACAATGTACCAAATGCCACTTCATTCCAATTTTCTCATTATTGATTTATGGATATGAACCAAACATTATTTGAATAGTAGTTTCCTTTATTTTAATAATTCATTGTAAGAAAAATTCGATCATATATAGCATCAATTTCAGGAGAAAAAAACTTAAAACAAATTTAATATAAGAAAAAAAAAATTAGAAGTTTGATATTGATAAAATAAAATAAAATATAGTATAAACTTTATTTTTAATATATATATATATATATATGAAAATGAGATAAATAATAGATCGGGATCGAGATTTGAATATATGATGGAGATGGAAGTTATGAATTGATGAGTTGTCCCATTGTTCATTACGTGAATGCATTCAATGCCTCGGTGCCACATTCCGACGATACGGCAAATCTGTTTATTTTTATGATGATTATTGATTACTGATTGGTCTGCGTGTTTCACTATTTATTATGCAAGATTAGAAACTCATCAATTACCATACAAGACTATATATTATGTTATTCTTGACTAAGTTTAGCTTTGTTGATAAGTCATTCTCAATAACCAAATTAATCATGCTTTTACTCTACAAAACTGTGTCTTATATACTAAATGACGTATCATTTGAAAAAAAGCAACTACCAGATTATGAAACAAACATGATCCTCTTTTTCTATTTTTTAAAAAAAATATTGCGGCCGCAAAACGATGGCGTTTAGCAACACCGTCCACGCCGTTTTGTTGAAAATGTAAGCATTCACGGCGCCTGATCTCACGGGCGATACTGAAGGGATTTGATTTTGACTGATTTCTCGTGGAAACTATAAATATTCTTCGTTGATATATATAAGAAGAATCTAGAAGTATTATATGAAAAACGAATGTCATTATCGTATAATCATTACTTATAGTAGTATTTTAAACACTCACATGGATACGGTCTCCTCTACGTCGCTTCATATGAAATTATATACACTCTGAATGTGAAACTAGAATATGTAAACAACATTTTTCGTTGACTGCATTTACAAAATCACATGAAATTATTATATGAAAGTTTTTTAGGCTTTGTTGTTCAATTTTTCTTAGAACCGAATTAAAAAGCATAATGATTTGATTTTATCCTATTATTATTATGAGTCAAAGCGATGTAGGCAGACTTTAGAACATAAATACGTCACAAAGTAGTGTCAGTCTTTCTATAGTTTCCCCACTTACTGTATATATATTTCAACATGAAAAATGTTGTCTATTCCTCTTAACTATTTATTCAAACTGCAATTTAGTCTATAGGTTATCTGTTGAGTATAAATATAGTTTGGCGTCGAAACAACTCAAGATATTCAACAATTAATATTTACCAACATGCTCTCTTCCAATTTATAAAAGTCAATTTTAATTTATATAACTAATGCTTGACAGATATAAACTCACTAACTAATTATGTAATTGATAAATATTCCGGTGAATTTTCATTTATTGTTAATGCAGTATCGTTACAACTTCAATTTATTTTCATTGTTTAAAATATTTAGAGACCCATATATGAAAGTCAATACCTTTTGTGGTCAAAAGGTATATACTTTTTGTTTTCCTTGTAGCGTGCAGTATAGGATTTATGGAAACTAAGGGCTAAAGGTCTACCATTTACCAAATTTAACATTTTATCATAAAGACCAATGACATTTTCGTCACAAACAGCAAATTTCTTGGATAAAACTATAAATTAAAAAATACACATATGGAAGAGAGTAAACATAAATAACGTGGAATGAAATGGGGTTGTTGAAATTAGTGTAAAAATCCCCAAACTTATTCAAAGTAAGCATATCTTATTTATTTATATTTTCGTTGGTATATTATCTTCACACTTAAAGAATATTTTTGGTGAATACAATTATATATGATTCACAAAGGTCAAACAGCAATGGGAGCAGAATTTTTTTTTCTCTGCAATTCAAAATACTATTCAATAACTTTTCAAATTTAAAGTTCAGTACACCAATTCAACCTTACTTTTATAATTAGATTGATAGGATATGATCTATAGTCAAATTTTCGGCATTCAAAATACTGTAATATTTTCAAATTTACTGTTGTTATATATTCAAGTTTAATACATTAACTGTAAAAGTATTTTGGTAACTAACATTTTTCAAAATTATTACGTTTTCATTTTTTGAAAGTAAAGTAATTATGATGAATTTTTTTAGTCAAATTGTCAAATATCTACTCTTGTAATTTTCCATTTTGAATTTTGACCTTAATTAATCGCATAGTCCGATATAATAGAATTAAAAGTCATGGTTATGAATTAGAGATCCGATTTTTGATTTTTCTAATGATGAATAATTTATATAGTTACTTATTCAAAAGGTTGAAAATTGTATTTTGAAACATTTTGAATTTTGCTTTGCTTGGGGGAGTAAACACAATTATTATGAAAGGATTGTTGTTACCCTCAATGTACACTTCAAAGTGTAAAATGGAAATATATTATTAGGTTGATATAAATTAAATTAAATATTTGAATTAGGTTGAAGTCATTAGTTCCTTAATTAGGTTGATATAAATAAAATGGGAAAATGGTCAATTTAATGCTAAATTTCCGCGTTTTTCCCAATTTAAGTTTGAACTTCTTCTCTCTCCAAATAAATCACAAACTTGTAGTTGACCACGCCATATTAGGTTTACCGTTAGTCAAAATTAACAGACGCTAAGCATCGTTAATGTAATTAAATTGGGCGTTAGTTGGGTTAATGAAACATCAAAACGCCATGTTTTACCTCCCAACAAAATTGAAATCCCTAGATTTTGCCCCAAATTGATTTTATCCCTTTCTCACTTTCAATTTCGATTTCGAAATCGAAACCTCAAATCGATTTATTGCTTTTTCCTCTTCTCAATCTCAAATCGAAATCAAAAGCGATTTCTCTATGTTCGAAATCTCAAATCGGACATTCTTCAAAGCAGTAAATACATTTTATCACTCTCGTTACAATCTCTCTCCGATAAAATCTATAGCTGTCATAAAATCAGAGACGATTAAGTATATATTAGGACTTCAAGCTTCGTTTTTAGAGCAGCAATGACTGATTATATGGTTTGTTGTTTCGTTCCAGGCTTTGCAAAGAAAGAAGGGAAAGAAAAGAGTATTTTTGTTTAACAAATGAGACTTTGTATATAACATTTATATGGCTTTATGGCTTTTCACAGCTGCAAATGAATTAGAGATCAGCATTTGAGCAAAAGAGTGGCCTCTCGTTTTGTAGTATAGGGCATTGTGAAACTATTTATTCATTAGAAAAATCTTTGTTCATAATAAAATTCAATGAAGTTACATTTGACATCACTACAAACATCACTGCTCTGCAGTCGCATTTTATCCTACAATATTAACTTGTTTGGGTACACTAAACAATTGGCCGCAGACTATGTTACAAAGAAGAATGATAAGTCTTAAGGGGATACAACAACAACAACAATGAACTAATGCAAGTGTTTAATAAATTTGAAAATCAATCATATGTTCAGTTGTGTCGGAATTTTGGCCGTACTGTGATAACTCCTGGTATTGTCTCATCAAATCTGTACCTGCAGAGCAACCATTCCATTCATCAGCTTGTTATTTATTCTAATGATTGACAAAGATATAAAATAGAAGATAAAAGAGATCTTTCTTCCACCTGTTATCTTCAAAGAATGTTATTCTAATGAATGGTTTGAGGCTGACCTGTTTATAAGGGAAAATGAAAATTCTCTCAATAGCTGATGATGAATACTCATCTTCGAGGATAAGCCAGGTTTGAAATAATATACCGACTAGTCTTAGCTTAAAATTTAAGCAAAAAGTTTAGAATTTAAAGTTTTGAACTTTGGATTGGGTAGACGAATGCAGTGAAGTGACAAACAAATAACCACATGAATGATAAAAGACTCGGCATAAAAACAATACACGCCTTTGAGTACCTCATCATTTTCAATGCATCCTTTCGATGACTCAAGTAGAGATCATCTTCTTCCCATTCAGGTTCCACAGGAATGGACTGAAGCCGCTGAATGATATTATCTAGTTCACAAATATCATCAGGGAGCTTTTCTCTGTCAGATACATTCACCAGAAACGAGCTTTCCTCACTCTTTTGCAGATCGTACTTGCCAGTATCCTCATATGTGGACCTTGCAGCCATCTTCTTTGAACTCCATCGATTTTTGAACATAGAGAAATCGCTTTCGATTTCGATTTGAGATTGAGAAGAGGAGATTTGAAATTGAGAAGAGGAGAAAGCGATAAATCGATTTGAGGTTTCAATTTCGAAATTGAAATTGAAAGTGAGAAAGGGATAAAATCGATTTGGGGCAAAATCTAAGGATTTCAATTTTGTTGGGGGGAGGAAAACACGGCGTTTTGATGTTTCATTAACCCAACTAACGTCCAGTTTAAGTACACTAACGACGCTTAGCATCTGTTAATTTTGACTAACGGTAAATTTAATATGGCGTGGTCAACTACAAGTTTGTGATTTATTTGGAGAGAGAAGAAGTTCAAATTTAAATTGACAAAAACACGAAAATTCAGCATTAAATTGACCGTTTCCTCTAAATAAAATATATCAAACAAAATTGGAAAGAAAGGAATAAGACTTTTTATTTGATTATTATTATTTTTTTTTTTAAAAAATTGTTTCACGAGTGACGAGAGAAAGCCGAAGCTACTTCGACGAAGTTTCCTAAAGCTCACACTCTATTATTATTATTATTATTTTATTTTTTTTCTAGAGAAAGCGACGGAAAAAATCTACCAGACTATCAAAGAACAAAGGGAAAGAGCTGGGAAATTCTCTGAAACTATTCTTTCGCCGAGAATTGAGGTTGATTTTTATTTTTGTTTATTTAACAGTAACCACATACAAGAAAAACCCTGTTTCTGTGTATATTACTTTTCTGGGAATTGCAGAGATTTATGTATATTTGTTTTTATTTCTTTAACTTTTTCTCTTCTGCTACTTTGTGTTTGTTTATTTGAATCTCTCCTGCTTGGGCACGAATTACGATGATGCCCGACACGATTGTTGGACCACATGACCAAAAGTATTGTTTCACTTGTTAAATTGAAATATCGAATAGCCTTTGGATTGATTTTGCAGTGAATTGGGTTGAGGTTGGGTTTAGAGTTCTAATTGGGGAAGACGATAATGCAGAAGGCTTTATATTGTTTCTAATTTTGGGTTTGTTTATTTTCTATTGTGTTCTTTTTAGCTTTAAAGAAAGTGGCTGTTGGTTGTTAACCAACCTTTCTCTCTAGTGGGTGCTATCTCTCCTGCGACAGCCATGAGTGGACAATTTAGTAACTCCCCACGAGGAGAAGACAAGGACGTGGAGGCTGGAACTAGTAGCTTCAACGATGACTATGAAGATCAAGATAGTCCGTTTGACATTGCCAGCACTAAGAATGCTCCAGTGGAGCGACTACGCCGTTGGAGGGTAAATGCTCTAGTTCCAGTAACAATATGGAACTTTCTTCAAGAGGCTTCTCTGTTTCGTTTCTTTAACAATATGGATTACAATTATGGGTTTTGTAGCAAGCAGCGCTTGTGCTAAATGCTTCTCGTCGATTTCGATATACTCTGGACTTGAAAAGGGAAGAAGACAAGAAACGGATGCTGAGGAAGATGAGAGCGCATGCCCAAGCAATAAGAGTACATAAGCTTTGCTAGTGAATTTTTGTTAATAAACGTTTAGGTGGTGTCTAATCAGTGCTGTTTACTTCCTTAGGCTGCACACCTTTTTAAAGCAGCTGCAAGCCGAGTAAATGGTAATCTTCTTTCAGTTTTTTTATTCATTTCCGCGATATTCTATTCTTTATACCATTTTGTGGAAGCATGTATTTGTTCTCTTATAGTGCCATAGAATTTAAGTGATTGCCATTTTAATAACCTTCTTTAATATGCATTAGTGTTTATGGCCGATCCTATGGTTAGTTGTTTGCAACTTTGCATTCACAAGTTTTGCCAAGTGAAAGTCTAAATGATCTTAGTATAGGTTACTCATGTTTTCTCCAAAATGTGATTGATCTTCAGTGCAGTGGGTTGCGTGATTATCTTTTTGTAAATTTTTTGGGACATCATTGTAGAACCAATTGATGGTTTCAAGTTTTCTGATTCATTTTATTACTTTTCAGATTGGTATGCTGTAGTTGACTGTGGTATATTTCTTTTTAGGAGTTACAAGTTCACCTCCGGCTCCTGGCGGTGGTGATTTTGGTATTGGACAGGAGCAGATTATATCGATGTCCAGAGATCAAAATATAGGAGCTCTTCAAGAACTTGGAGGGGCATGTCTTTGCTTTAGCTGATCAATTACTAATCTCTGCGGAACTTATTTCTCAACCATAAAACTTATTCATGTATGTCTACCCTCTCTTTTCTTGCACTAGGTCAGAGGGTTATCTAACCTGTTAAAAACAAACTTGGAGAAGGGTATTCATGGGGATGATGATGACATACTGAAAAGGAAATCTGCTTTTGGATCAAACACATACCCCCAGAAGAAAGGGAGGAGTTTCTGGGTATACAGACATCTAATTCTTTTTCGTTTTAAGCAGCTTCCATAATTGTGAGATTTTTCAGCTTCAATCTGTGTGGCTATTCCAGTTAATTAATATCTTGATTCCTCTTTCTTTATTCTCATGTTCGATAGAGGTTTGTATGGGAAGCTTCTCAAGATCTTACTTTGATCATACTGATTGTAGCAGCAGTAGCTTCATTGGCACTTGGAATAAAGACCGAGGTATTCAGTTCAGGAACTGATACATTATATTTTGCTCAGCGCATAACTCAGTTGACCAATAATTATAAAAACAAGACTCTCCAGGATTAGTGTACCTTGTTATTTGAACGAGCTATGTCTTTGTCGTGTTTTTTTCTTCTGTCTTTTATATTGTTGAAGCTCGATAGCACTTCATATTGACTATCTTTTCCCGTGTTTTTGTACTCAACCTAAGCTTTTCTGCTCTGAGGGGTGGAAAGTTGTTCTATTATCCATTGTCAAAAGTTTCACCGTTTTCTTTGTTCTTACTGAGCTTTTGATACCTCTTTTGCTGCATTCTTAGGGTATTGAAAAGGGATGGTATGATGGTGTCAGCATTGGTTTTGCCGTTTTTCTTGTCATTGTGGTGACAGGTAATAATATATCTTGCTGAACTTGATTCCACTCATATATGTGACTGTTGCGTGTACTTTACTAATATGTATACCTTTTTTCTTGGCAGCTACCAGTGATTATAGGCAATCTCTTCAATTCCAGAACTTGAATGAAGAGAAGAGAAATATACATCTAGAGGTGAGAGATGATCATGCAGCTCATTTTTGTTGGATGATACCGTTTTTGTTGGTCGATTTATGAAACTGCTTTGTGACATGCCCAGGTTACCCGCGATGGGAGAAGAGTTGAGATTTCAATATATGACATTGTAGTAGGCGATGTCATACCCCTCAATACTGGTGATCAGGCGAGTTTCATAAATTTGTCAATCTCTTTAGCTCTTTTTCGAATATCCTTATAGATGTAATTTATATTTGCAAATAATTTTCCTTAGGTACCTGCTGATGGACTTTTAGTTGCTGGTCATTCCCTTGCAATTGATGAGTCCAGCATGACTGGAGAGAGCAAAATTGTATGCTTTACCCTCTGCCTTTGTAATTGCCAATAATATCATCTTTGCATTTCATGTGTCTGAAAAAGCTTTTTTTCTGGCAGGTTCAAAAAAATTCTGCAAAGAATCCATTCTTAATGTCCGGCTGTAAAGTTGCAGATGGCAACGGGACAATGTTGGTAAGACTTGACGACACAAATTTTTACTATCTGTAGTCTTTGTGAAGAAAAGTTGGTGAACAACGATATTCGTGGTTGGCAAATAGTTGCAGCGAAACATGTTTTTCTTTATGAGAGACAAGATTGAGTCAGTGGTGTTCAAAACTTCTGACAAGGCTAGTTTCTTCCTGAATTGCTTATTTGAGTCAATTTTATTTTTGAAACTCAGGTTACTGGCGTAGGGGTCAACACTGAATGGGGCTTACTAATGGCTAGCGTCTCAGAAGACAATGGTGGAGAAACACCACTGCAGGTGAGTCTCACCTTTTCTCTGTTCATATTTTTGTGGCTTCTGTTACCTAATATTCATCCCGTACTTTGCTTTCTTCAGGTTCGCTTGAATGGTGTTGCAACATTTATCGGGATTGTAGGGCTCACAGTTGCTGGCGTTGTATTATTTGTCCTTGTTGTCCGGTGTGTTTTTATTTCTTCATGACAACTAAGTACCATGTAGAGTAAATGTTACTGGTTATTGAATGAATCTTTGTTCGCTGCAGCTACTTTACTGGTCACACGAAGAATGAACAAGGAGCAAAACAGTTTATTGGAGGAGTGACAAAATTTGATCACGTGCTAGATGATCTTGTTGAAATCTTCACTGTTGCAGTAAGTGTTTCTTTAGAAGTAATCAGTTGGTCATCAGCATCTTATTCACATTTCTAGCCGTTCAGCTCAACTTCTCAAATATTATAGGTTACAATTGTTGTAGTGGCTGTGCCTGAAGGGCTTCCTTTGGCTGTTACCTTGACGTAAGTCTACTGTCTTGTATATAAATATTGTAGTGATAATAATTGCTTTGGCTTTTAGAGTTGGAAAGGATTTAGTTATTTCCTGACTTCAATGTAAAGACATTGGTAGATCTGCGGTTAAAATCAATAATTCGTCACTGATCTATTCTACTTCTTACTGGCAGTCTTGCGTATTCCATGAGAAAAATGATGGCAGATAAAGCTTTGGTATGTATGTTTTACCTTTTGGGGATGAAAAAGTTAGCATGAAAATATTAGCAAAATTCTTATTTGTGAATCTTGTTTGAAACTTAAACGAAGTTTAATTTCAGGTGCGTAGGCTTTCTGCCTGTGAGACCATGGGGTCTGCAACGACAATTTGCAGTGATAAGACTGGAACTTTGACCTTAAACGAGGTGAATCTTAGCTTTTTCTTCTTTTTGTATTTGCTAATACACTAGTTTTGCATGGGCTTTCCAAATTACAAGCTTTTGCTATCTTGAACTGTATGCTCAACCAGCGAGTCCCCTAATACTCTTTTCTCAGATGACTGTTGTTGAGTGTTATGCTGGATCCCAAAAGATGGATTCTCCGGACAGCAGCTCAAAATTGCCATCGGCTTTTACATCCGTACTCCTTGAGGGAATTGCTCATAATACAACTGGCAGTGTGTTCCGATCTGAAGTAGATAAAAATACTTCGGAGCTTTCTATTTTTTTTGTTTGATTTCTACTTCAGCTGGTTCAGTGTAATAATATGTATGTGTTTGCTAATGACAGAGTGGTGAGATTCAGGTTTCTGGATCTCCAACTGAAAAAGCGATTCTCAATTGGGCGATAAAGGTTTATTTTTCAGTTACATTATCTGGTTCCAGTATATATAGCCATGAGGAGAACTGATTTCTATTTTTTTAAGCTCTTCAGTTGGGCATGGATTTTGATGCTATTCTGTCTGAATCTTCTACTCTACAATTTTTTCCATTCAACTCAGAGAAGAAACGGGGAGGTGTAGCAGTTAAATCGGTAATGTGTTTTCATTTTGTCAATATTGATTTTTTAGATTAGCTTTGTTTTTTTATTCATCCTAACAGACTTGTAATTCATTTTCAGCTTGATTCGAGTGTCCATGTTCACTGGAAAGGCGCTGCTGAAATTGTTTTAGGTTCCTGTACACACTATATGGATGAGAATGATAGTTTTGTAGATATGAGTGAAGATAAGGTTTGCAACTATGATATAATTTGTCGTAATAGATTAACTTATCATTATGTCTTGATTCAAGACCGTTTTCTTACTGCAACTCCAAGTCAGTTATTACATTCTATATTTTTTAACGCTATAAAACTTTGTATCCCAAATCAATGCCATATTTGGTAGCGAGAGAGAAATATTTTTTTTTGCTTTTGAATCAAGTATTGTTGTTTCAGATGGCGGGATTAAAAGATGCTATAAATGATATGGCTGCAAGAAGTTTGCGCTGTGTTGCAATTGCCTTTAGAACATTTGAAGCGGACAAGATTCCAACTGATGAAGAGCAACTTTCTAGTTGGGTATTACCTGAGGATGATCTTGTACTGTTGGCTATAGTTGGTATTAAGGTGAGCGTTACTTATTCTTAGTTTTCCTAGCCTCTTTGAAGAGTCTTGATGCTTGTTGAGGTGGTTCTCTTGACCATACAGCAATTCATTGCAAGTTCTTTTACATGCAATACATTGTAGGATCCATGTCGCCCAGGTGTCAAAAATTCAGTTGCTCTATGTCAAAAAGCTGGAGTCAAGGTCCGTATATATCTAATTTGCTTTTCCCTGAGGGTTTTTCGTCATATTTTGTTTATTTTCTAGACTGTCTCAGTTCTTCATGGGCGTATAGTCTTCTAATTACCACTATGTCCTCAGGTTCGAATGGTGACTGGTGATAACATCCAAACTGCCAAAGCAATTGCACTGGAGTGTGGTATATTAGCTTCAGACTCAGATGCTAGTGAGCCTAATCTGATTGAAGGAAAAGTATT
This sequence comes from Lepidium didymum, assembly GCA_963920545.1. Taxonomy (NCBI): domain Eukaryota; kingdom Viridiplantae; phylum Streptophyta; class Magnoliopsida; order Brassicales; family Brassicaceae; genus Lepidium; species Lepidium didymum. Next base: position 3,877,122 of record OY986980.1, read on the forward strand.
TAGATCCTTTTCAGAAGAAGAAAGAGATAGGATTTGTGAAGAGATATCTGTAAGAACCTTATGATTTAGGCTGTGATTAGAGGCAATTATTTAATGGTACCTGATACTGTTGCTAAACTTCAAGGTAATGGGTAGATCATCACCCAATGACAAACTTCTTCTTGTGCAATCACTGAAGAGGAGGGGGCATGTCGTGGCTGTAACTGGTGATGGAACCAATGATGCTCCTGCTCTGCATGAGGTTCTATATATTATATAGACTCACATATGTGTAATCTTTAAAGAACGCTGTTGATATTGAGGATCACGCTTTCTGTTTTCCCCCCTTTATTTCAGGCTGATATAGGTCTCTCTATGGGTATCCAAGGCACTGAAGTTGCAAAGGAAAAGTCAGACATCATTATCTTGGATGATAACTTTGAATCCGTTGTGAAGGTTGTAATTATTCTCTTTTAAAAATTATCTTGACCTGGAGATTCATTTTTGTAACTCGTTGATTCCTACATAGGTTGTCCGTTGGGGTCGATCTGTGTACGCCAATATTCAAAAGTTCATCCAGTTTCAGCTCACGGTTAATGTCGCGGCTCTTGTCATCAATGTTGTGGCTGCCATATCCGCGGGTGAAGTTCCTCTAACTGCAGTTCAGGTTCGATATAATAAAGTTATCCCATCTTCTCATCTGCACGGAAGTAGTCACTTTTAAACGAAGAATTCCATGTTGGTAAAGAGTCTTTTCCCCTATTTTTGTAGCTCCTCTGGGTCAATCTTATTATGGATACTCTTGGTGCTCTTGCTTTAGCCACCGAACCACCAACTGATCACTTAATGGATCGACTACCTGTTGGCAGAAGGTACCACTTCTTAATAGACTTGGTCACGTGAGCATGTATTAAGTCTTGTTCAAATCTGGAGTGATATCAATTTCTCTTTCGTTTGCTTAGTAATTGTATACATCTCTCGCTTTCAGAGAACCTCTCATCACAAATATCATGTGGAGAAACTTGTTTATACAAGTAAGTAATCTTCTTCTTTCCCTCACATCTCTACAGATCACAACTTTTACGCCATCTCTGCTGCTCTAATTGTTTTGCAAATTATTAGGCGATGTACCAAGTGACTGTTTTGTTAATCCTCAATTTCCGTGGAATAAGTATCCTTCATCTGAATAATAAATCCGATCCTGAGAGAGTGAAGAATACGGTCATCTTCAATGCTTTTGTTATCTGCCAGGTATTAAAGATACTAAATTCTCTGTATATAAAAAAAAAGCTTGGTGCAGTAGAAAACATGATCATTATATTTGTTAGATTTTCAACGAGTTCAATGCACGAAAGCCAGATGAAATAAACATTTTCCGAGGAGTTCTCGGGAATCACCTTTTTGTCGGCATCATCTGTATCACCATTGTGCTCCAGGTACTCACTTTTCTTCTCCTGTTCCTTCAAAGAAAATCCAGTCACTTCTTGATTTTATACATTTGAGACGGATATACCATTTATTGCGTTTTCTCAACTGTTTAACAGATCGTCATTGTTGAGTTCCTTGGAACATTTGCCTCAACGACTAAGCTCGATTGGGAGATGTGGCTCATCTCGATTGGAATCGGTTTCATCAGGTTTATTTTTAAACTTTTGTCATGAAAGAGTTTTGGTTAGGTGATAACAAGAACTCGTAAATGCGTTCTTCCGTAAACTTATTCTGTTATATATGATATAACCAGTTGGCCTTTGGCGGTGGTCGGAAAATGCATACCGGTTCCAGAAACTCCGGTCAGCCAATACTTTAGAATAAATCGGTGAAGGAACTCATCAGGTAACTAAACTCGCTGTTTTGCTATAACCAAGCCGTTCAAACACATCTAAAGCTATGAACGTTACTTAATCTTTCAATGTTGTGTTGATTTTCAGGTTAATATTTAGTTTGAAAAGAGAAAACAGTAAAATACCAAAGTGGCTTCAGTAGTTTTCAACTTGTGAATACACTTTTCTACTACTTTTATCTCTCTCTTAGTACCTACGCAGACGGCTTCTTCGTTTTTAATACATAACAAGTGATGAAACATACACATCTTTGTTGTTTTGAACAAAACAGGAATTTTTGTTTAGCTGTTTTCTTTTTGTTGGAAGATATTCGGAGGAATGCATTGGAGAAATACAAAAGCCAGCGGAATATCAAGAAATCCCTGAATTACGAAGCCTGGAAAAGGGAAGTTAAAAGATAGTAACACTAGAAAATGACAAAGGGAAAAAAAAACCACCACACAGCCAAAGCTGAGTTTAGCTGTTTAAATGACCAATTTGGTTAAAACCAGCATAGTAAAACATTCGACACATATTTACATACATATTGAAAAGCATGTACATGTATGTTACAAGTAGGTATCTACAGTTTGAGATTATGATGCAGCAAACAATGGAAGTGGTGCATTGGTTTCTCCACAAGAGAATATCTTCCTTTGTCATAGGCCTGTGATTCGAGACCCCTTTGAACACTCTCACACAACACAACATCTTCCATCTGGTTCACCATAAATTTGTACATTCCATAAACTCATGTTTCTCTAAATGGCATTGTTTTACGAAATAATGAGATCATTCATTCGCATACCTGAACTCTATCGCTTTCTTCCAGACTTCTCTTGATGAAAGCTTTATCATCCTAGAAACCAAAGAGAAGATTCTTAAAATACAGGGCCTGGTTATATAGGTTTATGTTGTCAGGTTGTTGTACCTTTAAAGAAGATTCAAGAAAATAGTCGAAGACAACTTTGCATTTCCTTGGTCCTAAGGGTGTCACTAGATTCGTGTCCATCCAAGGTCCATACCTTGTAAAGATATTCCATGCAGAGTGACTCGAGTCAAGTCGTTGGAAGATTGATCAAAACTAGATTAATATGTTGGGCAAAGGATTGATGTGTATTACCTATTTATCATGAAATTTGGGTATATGAAAGCATATAGAGCTTGAGATCCAAGCCTATCAAAACCATCTTCTTTACCAACCTTGGAAACACCTCCACATTCTTGGATACTAACCCTTTCGAATATCTGATTTATCCAACAGAAAGTTCATCGCAAGAAGCAACTAACTAAAAACTAGAGTCAAGCATGAAAGTAGTTCGGATTCAGTCAAAGGAAAATACCGTTGTGGAATAGGTTGCAAGATCGAGGCCTGACATCAAACCTTTATGTGCATAAGGCACATGATAGCCACCATCTAAGTAGTTATCACAGAAAACCTGCAGAAGATTTCCAGTGATCCATCATTGATCTTTGGAGTTCTGTTTCGGAAAAAGAGAATAAGTACAAGATTTCACCTTCCAATTACAATCAATGGTGTATTCGCGTCTGCATATGAAACTAAGCGGGGAGTCAACTCCACCTTGGCTTAACCTCTCCACAGAAGAACCGAGCCATTCTGATACCACTGAACCATCTATTTCATCTTCTCCCTTCCTTGATGTGGCTTTGGTTACTTTCAGGAGAATAAAAGGCCCCCAGATAGCCACTCTTAGAGGTTTAAGTCCCATTTCCTAGTTCCTCAAACAGTCAAGTGAGAAAATTCAGACTCTCTCAATTGTTAACAGAAAAATTGAGAGACCACATGTTTATTGCATCAACATGCCATACATTTGAAGCAAAGTTCTCTATCCCTGTCATCCTAGTACCTTTTATAAGAGATCCACTCAAGCTATACGTCCATCCCTGCCACAAAAAATGAGATAACATGACTCAAAGCAGTATTCACTCACCACATAAACAGTTTAGTTACGGTTTTAAGTCTGTTATGGAGCTTACATGATAAGGGCAGACGAAACAAGACTTTTTCCCAGTTCCAGATGCCAAGATGGAGGCATGGTGAGAGCATACATTGTGGAAAGCATGAACCTTTCCATTATCATCTCTACACACCACAAACTCCAGATCTCCAAGCCTGCATCAATGTTTTTATCTTTATTTCAAATTCTCATTAAAAAAGATATAGAAAAGAAGAAAATTGTTGCAATGATAAGTTAAAAATCATAAATTAGATAGCAAAGATTAGAAGATGCAACAAACAATCTAAATGTATGTAGTTACTTGCCTCCCAGTGAAAAAGTCTCTACTATCCTTAATCTGATCAGAGTATCCTGAAAAAATCAACAACAAGCAATGTCAAAGGAAGGACCTTAGAGAACAGATTTGTTTCAGTGAGTCTGAATTTTCCTAACCTACGGCCTGCCATCTTCCATAGAAGACCCGATCGAGCTCGAAACGGTAGAATTGGGGATCAGTATACCACGAGCTCGGAGGAGTCGAAGCTCTCTCCAACGGAATTTCCGGATCAAACTCCGTCACGAGCTTACTGATGTCGGAAACGGCAAAGACTCTACTCAAAGAGCTTGAATAGAGAAATTTTCTCCGAGCAAATTGAGGGACTGAAACGCCAGATACGCCATGAGAACTGAAATACCCTCCAATGGATTTTGGGGTCAGACTTCGAAATTCCGGCATCGTCGCCGTAATCGTGGTCATCATCGCCATCATCACCGGTTACTTTTTCTTCATTCAGCTGAGAGTAAACAGAGCTCTACTAATGACAAGTGGTACCTTTTTCATAATTTCAATTTTAACCCCACACATTTCGATTCGTTAATTTCATACCTGATTTTAAACTACACTCAAAACAATGAAATTTCACAATTTATATTTTATAACTCGACCGTCCGGTATAATTTTTTATGTAATGAGATTTGGTAACCAATAAATGTATTTTCTGTGAGAATTTCATTATTTACAATGATAAAATAAAAATAATGTGATTTTTTTTTTCTGGACTTGTGAGTAATTAACGGGTAGCTAAAACAATTTTTGATTAGGTGTTATTAATTTTAAAGAAAAGATATTGGCAATGCATGAGTCTCTCTCCTTAATCAAATAATCACCTTTTATTTCCTTAAAATTCCACCAAAGTTTCTCATCCATACAACTTTCCTTAATGAGTCTCTGTATATGTTGCCATTATAAGCACAAGAATCACTCATTTCATCATTGTCATCTTCTTCTTCCATAAACTCATACAAATAAACATACATATATATACATATACATGCACATATTTAAACAATGATATGCGAAGATGATCATATGATGACAATGATGATGATGGACTTTAGGAAAGCTTTACCATCATCGCCCATATCACCACCACCAAAGTCACCAACATACAACCATGATGAAGAGAGACTAGAGGTTGTGAATATGAGTGGCATGGCATTACAAACTCTTCCAAATCCTTCCCTCAATCTGGCTAATATCTGCAAGCTTGATCTCTCCAACAATCATATCAAGGTTAAAACTTGTATACAATCTCATACACATCAGATCTGTGTCTATTCATACAGATAAACTATACGTTTCTAATGTTTTTGTTTCCTTTGGGTTTGTTTGTGAATGATAACAGAAAGTACCTGAATCTCTAACAGCGAGATTATTGAACTTGGTAGCATTAGATATCCACTCAAACCAGATTAAAGCTCTTCCAAACTCCATTGGTTGTCTTTCTAAGCTCAAGATCCTTAATGTCTCTGGCAATTTTCTCATTTCCCTCCCGAAAACTATTCAACATTGCAGGTAACTCCTCAAGATTCACACTTACAATGTGAAACAAGCCTATTTATGTATGAAGATGATTAATTGCTCTGTTTACTTTCGTTTTGGAATTTCCCAGATCACTTGAAGAACTAAATGCCAACTTCAACGAGCTGATTAGATTACCAGACAACATAGGGTTAGAACTAACCAATCTGAGGAAGCTCTGTGTCAACTCAAACAAGCTCATTAGCCTACCAAACTCCATCGTTTACCTCACTTCCCTGCGTGTCCTTGATGCTCGTCTCAATTGCCTTATGATCCTCCCTGAGGACCTGGAGAATCTCATCAACCTAGAGATCCTCAATGTCAGTCAGAACTTCCAGTATCTTTCTTCTCTCCCACCTTCTATCGGTCTTCTCATGAACCTCCTAGAGCTGGATATCAGCTACAACAAGATTACAGTGTTACCTGAGTCCATTGGATGCATGAGGCGGCTGAGGAAGCTGAGCGCGGAGGGGAACCCACTCGTGTCCCCACCCATTGAGGTTGTGGAGCAGAGCTTGCATGCAGTGAGAGAGTATCTGAGCCAGAAGATGAATGGTAGAATAGTGAACATCTCACCAAAGAAGAAGACATGGGGATTCCGTAAGTTGGTTAAGTATGGGACATTCAATGGCAGATCAAGGGCTTGGACCAGGGAAGAGAGAGACGGCCTCATCATGCCTGAGTACCGTCCCATTGATATCTTAACTTCAACCAGGTTTCCTGTGATGTTGTCACCTCGACGTCTCTTTTCTCCAAGAACCTATTTCAGCAGATAAATAGTAATGTACACAGTACACACAATTTTGACACTATCAACCAATTACTAAATTTATCACTAAATGTATAAAGAATATGTATATACACAGCATTCAGATTATAAACTTCCTATTGTAAAACATGTATTTAAAAGTTATAAATAACAGCCTCTCCTTTCACAAGCTCTATTCTCATCCCCTTCCTCCATTCATACCCAAAAATTGTTTTGATAGATAAGTAAAGCTTCCAATCAAAGTCTAACTCTTTGGTTATCTAGAACTCAACAATAACATACTCTCTTATCAATCGTTTAGAAGAATCAATGATCTTCAGTTTCCTTCCTCAATTTACATGCCAGCTATGATGATTTTCGACCACAATCCTGAGTACAAGAGTAAATAACATCAGATAAGAGCAACTGGATAAGAGTGAATGGACATTGAATCCAGTTCATCCTACTTCAGCTCGGCTACCTAACTCCAAAAAACATTCTGTTTGAATAACAGAAATTGACAATTGAAACAAAATACAGAGTTCAAGAAAAGTGCAGGCCTCGAAGAACTCAACTTCATAGGTTGCGTTGTTATGTAATGTCACAGAAAATTTCACATTTATCCTTTTCAAGGTAACCTTAAACGATGAGATTGACAAAATCAAAGCAACGGAGATGCATATTTTTAAATAACACTGTAAAGATGCTAACATGCATAGCTGAAATTCTCATTTATCAAACAAGAAATACATAAAGCTTAGAAACACACACAAAAAAGGCCACATTTTTTTTTCCTAATGATGGATCTTAAAACCAGAGATCCACTTACAGAGTGAAGTAAAACTGATCTAAAATCTAATGGAGATAACCAGGGATCTTGATGCGAATGAAAAGCATACTCATGACATAAGCAATCACAATGGAAGTGATTCCAGCTGTAGCATAAGATGTTTTGACACTCTTAGCTCGATTCTTATCCAATGCCAGATCCAGCATTATGATTCCAACCCCACCGAGCACGAACATGAAACCCGAAGAAAGACCTTCAATAATGTACTGTCCATTAACCCGACCCGACATGAACACGACGGGGCGTATTGCCCCGGTGTTAGGATCCTGAGTCGAACCGATACCTGGAGGCTCGACAATCACGTCGTATACGAAGCCGGAGACGACGAGGAAGTAAGTGAGGAGAATCAGCGCGAAAACAGTCATCGGTGACGGGAGCGTGAAAGAAGGGACCTTAAGACGAAGACGCGGTGGTCGGAGGAAGGAGAAAGGGACGATCCGGAGTATGTGGAAGATCGGATCGATTGAGGATTCATCAGACACGGCGGAGCCGGTGGCTAGGTTTTGTGAATCGGATCTCGGAGCCATTTTCCTCGGATCCTCAGAGTTGACTCTTCACTCTCTATTATTATCTTAATCTTAACGAAACTAGTTTTCAAAGTTGGTTGTTTGGACAATAGGATATAATTATCCGTTAAACGGATAATAATCACGGTTTACCTGTTTCCTGAAAGTAAATCCGCACGTTCTGCCGTTTATAGACAAAACAAACGACGTGTAGTTTTCCTCTGAATTTTGACGGAGTTTTTAAAGGCTTTTTCTTTCTCTGTATTGGTGTTTGTCAAAGCCTGAAACTTGGATTCGATTAAGCTGTGAGTTCTCTGGATTTCTGTATTACAAGATTTTGATTTTGTTTAGAAACTAAAGCGGCAATGAGCAAGAGACCTCCGCCTGATCCGGTGGCTGTGCTTAGAGGGCACCGTCACTCGGTGATGGACGTTTCGTTCCATCCATCAAAATCTCTGCTTTTCACTGGGTATTTTGAATTACTCTTGTCTTACTTCTGAACAGTTTAAATCCTGTATTTTTTTACTTGTCATAATTTGGTGCAAATTTGAAGCTTCGTTTCTTCAGTTCAGCTGACGGAGAGTTGAGGATTTGGGATACCAATCAGCATCGTACAGTTTCTTCTGCTTGGTTTGTGATTTTGATTTTTCAAGTCGTTATTTTTTATTTTCTTGATGAATTAGCATTCATTGTTTCTTTTTGGATTTGTAGGGCTCACAGTAGAGCACATGGAGTTTTAGCTGTAGCAGCTAATCCTTGGTTAGGAGAGAACAAGATTATCAGGTAAAACGTGATTTTTATAATCAATCTATTTCCTCAAAACCTAAATGTCTTCCATTTTATTTTTATAGCCAAGGCAGAGATGGAACTGTTAAGAGTTGGGATATTGAAGATGGTGGTCTATCAAGGTGGATATGATTTTCCCTTCATGTAGCTGTTTATGCATTCGTTTGCTATTAAAATATAACCAATAATTCTCGTGAAATGCTTTGCAGAGACCCAGTACTAAAACTCAATACAAGCGCCTATCATTTTTGCAAGTTCTCTCTTGTTAAGAAGCCTACGACTTCTCTAAAAGAAGCTGAAGGTCACTCAGAGATTTGTGATGAGCAGGATTCTAAAGACCCGCATAATGTTCAATATACAAATAAGATTGAAGAGTCTTTGGAGGATTCTGGTTTGCTCCAGGGTATGTTTTAATTGTGTTGTCTATAAACTTTGTGTTCTGATCATTGGTTTCCGAAGAACTGACTGTTCATTTTGTAAATGTTAAAATGTAAGATCATAAATTGCTCACCATTAACCTGAAGAAGGTTTATTATTTTTTCCAGTTTGTCTGATGTAGCAAATTAATGTTTATCTTCTTGTTGTCTCATACCAAAGATTTACTAAGAATTTGACAATAACAGATGGAGACCATGCCGAAGATATCACTTACGTAGCAGTAGCAGGGGAGCAACCTAATGAGGTGACCAGAAATTCATATAACTTAGTGTTTCCGTATCCTGTTTTCATTCTCCTCATTTGGTCTATCTGTAAAGGTAGAAATATGGGATCTTAATACCGGAGACAAGATCATACAGCTTCCTCAAGCTAGCCCTGAAGAATTCCCCAATGGTTCTACCAAAGAAAAAGGTAACGTCATATTGTTCATTCCGCGAGATCCTTCATATGTACAGTTCTTGTTAAATTGAGAATGCCTTTATCAGTTGACCTTCGAACTTTGCTTGAAATACTCTCATCAAGGTGGTGAATTTGGTCATCTGCAGGAATGTGTATGGCTGTTCAATTATTTTCCCCTCCTGAATCACAGGGTTTCTTACATGTCTTAGCTAGGTATGCTCACTTTCCAAAGCGGTTTTCTGTTAATTAAGAAAGACAAATCCGGAAGGCTATTTGTACTTTGATTTTTGTTATGACTGGGTAATTCCAAACTTTTTAAGTTATGAAGATGGCTCAATGCTGCTTTGGGATCTACGCAATGCCAAGATTCCTCTAACAAGTGTGAAATTTCATTCAGAGCCAGGTCTTGTTCCCATCCTTTGTAGTCAGATTTTCTTACATTTTTGTTCTTGCTCTTTAAATATTCTACAGTACTTATTTTGTCTATTTATGCAGTTTTAAGTCTCTCTGTTGCATCATCATGTGATGGAGGTATCTCAGGAGGGGCAGATGACAAAATTGTGATGTTTAATCTCAACCACTCAACAGTAAGTTGGACATCTGCCAAAGAGGATACACTTGTGTGATCAATCGCTTTACAGCTATAGTCTGATACCAATTCCTTGAATTTTGTTATATGTTTAAAGGGTTCCTGTACCATGAGGAAAGAGATAGTTTTGGAAAGGCCTGGTGTATCCGGCACCTCAATCCGACCAGATGGGAAAATTGCAGCCACAGCTGGTTGGGACCACAGGTTAATTTTCTTAGCTTGTGAATGCAAAAATCAGTTCTTAGCTTGAAAATGCATTTGATATAGTTCTTTTCGTTTCCTCAAAAAGCTTTCCAACAATCATTCCAGTACTTTTACCAATAACTAGAAGATATAAATGCTTATTCTATACAAAAAAACTCATTTTTATGTTCGTTACATAATTGGAAAATAGAGTAAGGGTCTACAATTACCGCAAAGGAAATGCTCTAGCGATACTAAAGTACCATTCTGCTACGGTATGTGAATCTTTGTCAGAATTTGTATTCTCTTCCTAACAGTTAAGAGACAAAGTTGTTCTGAATTTTATGTGTTGCTTTGTAGTGCAACGCTGTGTCTTACTCCCCAGACTGTGAGCTGATGGCTTCTGCGTCTGAAGATGCAACTGTTGCTCTCTGGAAACTCTATCCTCCTACATAAAATCTCTCTGATATTATGATTCGGTTTGGTCTTTACCTGAATCTTTTCAATTTATAGATATGTAATGTCATCATCAAAATGAACAAATGAATAGTTTATAGAAGGGTTTTGTTTTCCTGGTTTGTTTTGGACTTTTGGTCATATTGGTTAACTTGATTTGTTGGAATACGCACGTTCTGTGCTGCTTCTGAGAAAAGAGGGAAACAATCAAAACGACGCGTAGTTTGCATCTAGATAACAGATCCGGCAAGGCAATCTACGGTGAGTACATTTCACGAAAATTAATATTGCACCAAACTAAACCGACACATAACATCTAGAGAGAGACCTAACGCAAACAGTACGATTTCGATTTCTCGAGCTCTGGATCTTCCGATTTTCACGCAATAGAATCTGATTTTGGTGTCATTCTACTTTCTTCTCTATCGATCCCGATCGTTTCCCATTGATCTTGATCCGGAAGCAAAAAATCCGTTGGACAGGCGGATTCACATCTCTTACAACCAACACAGTCCTCGATGGCGTACGTAGACCATGCGTTCTCGATAACGGATGAGGATATTATGATTGAAAGTTCATATACCGTTAATAATCGACCGCCGGTGAAGGAGATCGCTCTCGCGGTGGCTCTACTCGTCTTCGGAACCTTAGGAATTGTCTCCGGCTTCTTCATGGCGTATAATCGAGTTGGCGGTGATCGAGGCCACGGTGCGAATTTTTAATCTTACTATTTCTTTCGTGCAGTCCATTATTTTAATCCAATCTGAAGTGTCGAAACTGGCTACTTTATATGCTTGTGTTCCTCTGATTATGTGCAGGTTAATAAGTTCCTTAAACGGAATATATGTAATGTTAGGCATAAGATTGAGATTTAGGTGATTAGCTGAGGAAATGGAATGTATGTAATGTTAGGCATAAGATAGATCAACTGAATGTAGTAATGTTAGATATAAGGTAATTCAGTTGTATGATTTAAGCAATAATCGATTTCAGCTAGATTGTTTCAGGAAATATATAGATTTTAAGGAAATTATATCAGGATTAGGTGATTAAGCTGAGGAAACAGCTTTTGTTAGCTACGGTGGTGTGTATTTTGCTTTCAGTTGGGTCATCTACTTTCTTTTTCCTCCTTATAGAGGATATTTGGATGAATAGATTGAAGACTTTCAGCAGCTTTCAAACTTCATGTGATTTGATTTCAATCTTAGAATATTTTCATATATGACAATCCTAAGATTGTCTTATCTGCGAGATGAAAGGAATTGGATTTCCATTGAAGTCCAGATATATCTTAGATATCAACCTCTGCTTGTAACATAGGGCATGAAATCTCCCTTGAATTAGTTAGCTTTCTCCTTTTCTTCCGATGACTTTAACTCTGGAAGGTCAATGCATTTCCACACATCTCCTGTGCAATGCAAAAGCATAGTACCTGCATCATCATACTTGAAGTTGAAACTTGATTCCATTTGGTTTTACCTTTTCTCAATATTGCCAAAACTTGTTCTAATGGTACTCTTTAATTTCTGATTTATGAATGAGCTCAGATAATGATGATTCATTTTTTTTTGTTTCTGGTGAAAACAGGGATTTTCTTCATCGTTCTCGGGTGTCTTCTGTTCATTCCCGGGTTTTACTATACACGAATTGCATATTACGCTTACAAAGGATACAAAGGTTTCTCCTTCTCAAACATACCTCCAGTTTAGTCCCCTTTCAAATCTCTCCTGCTCAGATGTATAGAAGATGTTTCATTGCTGTAAGAAAATGACTTCACTTGTTTACTCTCGTGTAGTATTTTAGGAGTTGAGTTGAGTTGAATAAAATCTGAGTCTTTTGACATTTAGTTTGATATAATCTATCTATATATACCCGGTTCAGTGAGTTTGTTGTCTTTAAAAGATTTCCAGTTCGAACCAAGTAATTAATATACATAAATATCTATCTATCTATACCCACTTGTTGCTACTTTTCGGTCTTTGGTCAAATCAAATGTACTTTATTAACTTTGTTCTAAAACGTGACAAATATGGAAAATTTCCATTTGGATATTTGATTGGTTCATGGGACCCAAAGATTGCTGCGTCACAGAATCTGTTAATAAGAGACCTAAATGCATAAACCGAATATCCTTTTCGGTTTGATAACATAACATTTCCGGTTTATCTGAGTTTTGATTTCTCCACTTCTGTGTCCCCTCAAAATCCTCAGCCGCATCTCACTTCTCATTCTCTCTTTCTATCTCGAAAAAATGGCTTCCTCTTGTTTCTTCAATGCCTCTGTATCTTCTCTAAACCCTAAACAAGACTCAATCCGCCGCCATCACTTCACCTCTGTCCTCCGTCACCGTCCCGTCGTCGTCTCCTGCACCTCCTCTGCGAAAACAACCGATGAAAATACCCCGATCGAGACAGCTGTCAAGCCTCCCCACCGTACCGAAGATAACATTCGAGATGAGGCTCGCCGCAACCGTTCAACTATTAAGAATTCGTTTTCAGCTAACTACGTTCCCTTCAATGCGGCTCCTGGATCCACCGAGACTTACTCTCTCGACGAGATCGTCTACCGTAGCCGCTCCGGTGGCTTGCTTGATGTCAAGCACGATATGGATGCTTTGAAGAAATTCGATGGTGCGTACTGGCGAGATCTCTTTGATTCGAGAGTCGGTAAAAGCACATGGCCTTATGGATCGGGCGTTTGGTCGAAGAAAGAGTGGGTTCTTCCTGAGATCGATGACGACGACATCGTTTCGGCCTTCGAAGGAAACTCTAATCTGTTCTGGGCGGAGAGATTCGGCAAAAAGTTTCTAGGAATGAACGACCTATGGGTGAAACACTGTGGGATTAGTCATACCGGAAGTTTCAAGGATCTTGGGATGACTGTTTTGGTTAGCCAAGTTAATCGCCTAAGAAAGATGAATAAACCTGTGGTCGGCGTCGGATGTGCTTCTACCGGAGATACCTCAGCTGCTTTATCTGCTTACTGCGCCTCCGCTGGAATCCCATCAATCGTGTTCTTACCGGCGAACAAGATCTCAATGGCTCAGCTGGTTCAGCCTATAGCTAATGGTGCGTTTGTTCTCAGTATTGACACTGATTTTGATGGGTGCATGAAGCTGATTAGAGAGATAACTGCGGAATTACCGATTTACTTGGCGAATTCGTTGAACAGTTTAAGGTTAGAAGGGCAGAAAACTGCAGCCATTGAAATTCTACAGCAGTTTGATTGGCAAGTTCCAGATTGGGTGATTGTTCCTGGAGGCAATCTGGGAAACATCTATGCTTTTTACAAAGGTTTCAAAATGTGTCAAGAACTGGGACTTGTTGATAGAATCCCGAGGATGGTCTGTGCACAAGCAGCTAATGCTAATCCTCTTTATTTGCATTACAAGTCTGGTTGGAAGGACTTCAAGCCCATGACTGCTAGTACCACTTTCGCCTCTGCCATTCAGATTGGTGACCCAGTCTCCATCGACAGAGCTGTCTATGCTCTCAAGAAGTGTAACGGTATTGTAGAAGAAGCCACGGAGGAAGAGCTGATGGATGCAATGGCTCAAGCGGATTCGACTGGAATGTTTATCTGTCCACATACAGGTGTAGCTCTCACCGCATTGTTCAAGCTGAGGAATCAAGGAGTGATTGCACCAACTGACCGAACTGTGGTTGTGAGTACTGCTCATGGGTTGAAGTTCACTCAGTCTAAGATAGATTATCACTCAAAAGCCATCCCTGACATGGCTTGCAGATGGGCCAATCCTCCTGTTGAAGTGAAAGCAGATTTCGGTGCTGTCATGGATGTTCTCAAGACGTACTTAGGAGGTCAAACGCTTAAGTCATAAGAAGCAGACCATAATCTATAGCTATTTTGTCTTCTTTTTTTTTTGAAAACTTTTTAGACGTTTGTTTGTGTGCTACACTTCAACCGTCGTCTTTCCGTGATCTTTATCTGTTTCTCAGTTTCCCAATAAGTTTTAAACGCAAAAGTTTGAACTTTTTATATGTAAGCTAGTTATAAAATGTTGCTGTTCAAACTCTTATACCAGCAAAAACCTGTTGCAGATTACAATGTTACAACTAGTGTTTACATAGAATCCTCGAAAACTAGATGGGTCTTAGAATATGCATAAAAAAAGAAAGGATTGTTCATGAGTAATCATAGAGTGATATACTCTTGTCGTCGGAGACACTGGCGAGACGACCTGCTCGGACACCAGTTCCACCTGGTGGTCTAAACGCCACAGACCAAACCTGGTCATTGTGATTGCTCATTGTCTGAATTGCAGCTCTCATCTTGAGATCCCATAGCCTAACAGTTCTATCACTCGATCCGGTTGCTATAGCTCCACCATCTGGGCTAGCATCAACGCTCAGTACCCAGCTAGTGTGGCCGGACATGGACCCCAACATTGTTTTTCCTTCTGCATCGTGCATGTTCACATGCCCATCATCTGATCCGGAGAAGAGGACCCTCGGGTCTACAGGTGAGAACACAAGGGACCTTACAGGCATATTGTGACCTTCTAACTGGTGAAGAAGCTTTGAGCGGTCAACATCAAAAACACAGATCGTGCCATCCATTGAACCACAAGCAAGCCGTTTCCCGTTAGGAGACCAAGCCACCGAGAGGACAAATTTTTTGCTGTTGGTTTTATCGGAAGGTTTCTGTGCTTCTGGACGTGGGATTGATAGAGTTGATACTAATGTCCAGCTTGCAGTGTCCCAAAGCTTGACGGAGGCACTACTTCCACCTGCCACAGCTAGGATTGTACCCTTGAAACATGTAAATGAATATGTTAGCACTTAGCAGCAAAGCATAATTCTGAAGAGAACTGTTTTTATTATAAACAACCAGCTTAGAAGTAACTAAAAGCTCCAACGCAAACCAGTTCCTAAGCAGTAGATTGGTATCCAGATAATAAGTTATTTCTAGACTCGGACGATAGTTTACAATAATCTGCTCGAAATCCGCATGGCCACGACAGGTAAGTGGATCAAAGAGTTATTGAGAAAAATCATTCCAATAACATTGGAAAGATATGACAGTGATCTCCAGTTTGATTCACGTTGTTGCAGTGATACATTTCATCTGATTGCTAATAAAGTCAAAACAATTCACCAAAGCACCTAGATGTGGTGGAATCACATTCGGCGAAGAACTTTAAGACCTGATTAGATCTCTATTAGTAATTTATTGTTTTGCGTTGTTACTGAAAACAAAATCACGACTGAGACAGAAAACAGCGACAAGTAATAATTGACCAAATCAAGATGTTTCAACAAAGTACCTATAAACACAGTTCTAATGCTACTATGATCGCAAGCCAATATGAGAATCAGAGTTGATATGGACTGAAATTCAGACCACAGTATATGTCACTCAAGTACCTAACTAACCAGAGCTACAGAATCAATGCTTAGCAACTTCATATCTATAGTTTTTAAGCATTAAATTCCAGAAGAAACCCAAAGCCTTCATAATTCTCAAACTGGAGACAAAATAATTGAGCACTATTTCATAGTCATTCAATTACCTTAGGTTCAAATTGCATCCCCCAAACCTCAGAAGGAGGAGCTTCCAGAACAGCAATAGTATTATTAGTATCAACATCGAAGACGCGAACAAAGCTATCAAGCGAAGAAGATGCTGCAATGATCCCAGAAGGATGAGCCGCAATAGCTGCTACTCCCAATGAGTGTCCAGTATTGGTCCGCACAAGATCCAGCTCGTCCGGTCGCCATAACTTCACTGTCTCGTCAAGAGATCCAGTCAGAAGCAACGCTGGTCGAGATTCCGTCGCCGGAACCCAAGTCGCCGCCCAGACGGAATCTTCATGTGCATTCTCGATCGATTTCAGACCTGCGAGTTTCATCCTCCTTTTAGGTTTTTTTTACTGTTTCCCGGTGAACAAAAGGAAGCCAAAAAAAGCCTGAATTTGAAACAGCGATTCTGATTCTCGTTATTAGTTAGAAAATAATAGAAAGCTACGTCGTTTTAAGTAGTTCGAAACAATAGACTGTTTAACATCGTGTCGTTTTTCTTGTTGATTACTGAAGGCCTATTAGCATGTGTAATGGTAGTTTCATATAATTAAAAATAAAATAAAAACTAAATGAAACTAATAATATTTTGCTTTGATACGTCGAGACTAATAATACAGTCTCAAACATCATTTATTACTCTTCTCACCATTCAAACATGCTAATAGCACTGTTTTGCGGCGAAGAACTCTCGAGAACCGCCACGTTTCAGTGGTCCTAACCTTCGCTTTCGCTTGTGTACACTTCTTCTTCTTGTATATCTTCGTGATATCATCTCAGCTATCTAATTTTAGTCAACTGAGATTGCTCTTAGCTCTCTCTATCTTTTTGGATTTCCCGGGGAAAATGGGTGAAGAAGCTCGAGTTTTGAATTTGGAGAGTAGCGAAGAGAACACGACGAGATGGAACCATCTCGTTCATGACTTGATGGTCGATTTATATCCGCTTAGCAGCTACTACTTCGGTTCGCGAGAAGCTCTTCGTGTCAAGGACGAGATTATCTCTGATCGAGTCCTGAGATTAAAATCCAAGTAATTCCAGTTTTTTCTTTACTTTTCGTTTTCGTCTGACTTTATTCATCTAGCTATAATTCTCCTACTTTGTGTCTTTTGAAGGTACGCTGCTCATGGATTGAGGACTTGCGTTGAAGCTGTCCTTCTGGTAAATTTTATAGTTGATAGCAAAATTAGGGAACTTTAAATAAATTACAAGGAAATTTGGTTACAAAGGTTTGCTTATAACATCTAATGTTGGGGCAAATCAGGTTGAGTTGTTCATAGCATCCTCATGTTTTGCTTCTTCAATATAGAAACTCCATCTTCAAGGTTCCTGGTGGTCGTTTGAGACCTGGAGAATCAGGTTTACTTAACTCTTTCTTATGTGTAAATTCTCTTTCTCAACTCTCAAGTCTCGATATTAAACTCAAATCTTACCATATTAGATATTGAATGTCTTAAACGGAAATTAGCATCAAAGCTTTTAATTAACTAAAATGCCTCTGTTACGGGCTTTGAGGTAGGAACTATGGATTCTTGTCTTTAGTGTTTTGTTCTGATTTATGCTAGCTGAAGAATGGTATCTCTAATGACAAAATTGTTATAGATACGAGAATGTATTGGAATGTGGTGGAGACCCAACTTTGAGACATTGATGTATCCTTTCTTGCCACCTAATGTGAAACACCCAAAGGTTAGTTCCATGGTAATAAAAGTCGAGACTTTTGAAGATTAGTGCATATACTATAAGCTCTTCTTTTTCCTCATATTTTTGTACAGGAATGCACAAAGCTATATCTTGTGAAATTACCGGTAAATCAACAGTTTGTCGTGCCAAAAAACTTCAAACTCCTAGCTGTTCCATTGTGCCAACTCCATGAAAATGAAAAGGTACGTATTATTCAACTTCCGATTCGTCTACCACATTGTGAACTTTGAATCGGTATTCCTGGTAAAGCTAATAGAATCAGTCAAAGGAGCTACCTTTGTCTTCTACTGTATTTAATACTATGTTATGCATCATCGAAATGATGTTGCATCTATGTACTGCAGACTTATGGGCCGATCATATAGCAAATTCCCAAGCTTCTGTCGAAATTTTCCTTCAACATGATGGAAACCTGAAGAAACCTCGCTAGCATTGCCTCTTGTGGCTCTCGCCTGGTGATCTTGCAACTTGTGATACAGTTATGTGTTTGGTCACTGTAAAATGTATATAGGGATGTAATAACTTGTACCTTGTAATATATAGACAATGTTAAAGAAGACCATGTTCTTATAAAGAGAGTAAATAGTTCTTAATTGATAGATAGGTTATTTTCTTCGAGTCTTTTGTATAGTTATTTGCAGTGTAATTGAACTTTTACATGTCTAAATAGTTGTAAATAAGTTTGCTCTTTTGTGTCGACAAAAAAAAATTTGCTCTTTTGTAACTTCTTATAAATAAAGCATAAAGGTATAAGAGAGTATGTTTTTCCAATCTTTGCGTTGGTATTTTGTAGTCTCAAGACAGAAGGAAAGAATTATTGAATAAACCGGTTTATGTGTGGGCTAAAGTGTCTATTTAAACCGTCGGTTAAAGAAAACCGGGGGAACAAGTAAATGGGAAGTCATTGGTCAACGTCGTGAGCATGTGTTTGACTGAGATTTATTAGTAGCTGTTTCTTTGCTGACTAGTTTACATGTTTTATTTATTATTATGCATAAAAAGTGTTGTATATAAAATGACTGAGTCGAGAGACCACAGAAAGAACCAAGGAGACGATGAAGAAAGGTGGATTTAGCAATAATCTCAAGCTCTCAATTCCAGTTGCTGGCGAGCAATCCATCACCAAGTTCCTGTAATCTATTTTGATTTTCTTTCTCGATGGATCTATGGATTATTGTTGGGAAAATGTCTCTGGTTTTGTTACTTAGGGTTTGTCTTCTCTTTCTAGGACGCAGAGTGGTACGTTTAAGGATGGAGATCTACGAGTTAACAAGGATGGAGTTCGAATCATCTCTCAATCCGAGCCTGAAGCTGTGAGTCTTCTCCTCCCCGTTTTTTTTCATCTCTGGGTGTTAAGTTAGGTGGAATGTTTGAACTGTAAATGTGGTTTGTGGATCTAATCATAATTGGAAACTTTTTCAAACGATCATTTTTGTAGTTTTGGATGGATATTTCAGGAATTTACACATTATAAGATCACTGTTTGTAATCTATTCATTGCAATTGTGTTTCAGCTGTCTCCAATTAAGCCAGCTGATGATCAGCTGAGCTTATCGGATTTGGATATGGTTAAAGTTATTGGAAAAGGAAGCAGTGGTGTTGTACAATTGGTTCAGCATAAATGGACTGGCCAATTTTTTGCGTTGAAGGTAACTCATAACTCTACGATTATGCATTATCTAAAGTTGATTTGTTTCTGTTTTCTGAATTGCGAAATAATTCTCTACAAATTACTACGTTTTGTTTAGATTTCTTTCTGTGATATTTTTCCTTTCATTCCGGGTTCATCACTTAATTGTCGATTTTCAGCTTTGTCAAATTTTGATTTTTGATTTTCTAATTGTCTATAAATGGGAAACCTATTTTTCCTTGTCAATGTGCTCTTCCTTTTTTCAGCTGAACCCTGATTCCTTTTTGCCCTCTTTCTTGCATGACTGTTGCTGCAATATGAATAGGTTATTCAACTAAATATCGATGAAGCAATTCGCAAGGCAATTGCACAAGAGCTGAAAATAAATCAATCGTCACAATGTCCTTATCTTGTTACCTCATACCAATCATTTTATGACAATGGCGCAATCTCACTTATCTTGGAGTACATGGACGGCGGATCTCTAGAAGACTTTCTCAAATCAGTTAAAGCCATCCCTGAGTCCTATCTTTCTGCCATCTTTAGACAAGTAAGAAATAGTGGAAACACTAGAAACCAAACTTTTCTGTATTGTTTGATTAATGTGATATCTTGGATATGATAATATAGGTGCTTCAAGGACTGATCTATCTTCATCACGATAGGCATATCATCCATCGTGACTTGAAACCATCTAATCTATTAATCAATCACAGAGGAGAAGTCAAAATCACTGACTTTGGTGTGAGTACAGTTATGGCAAACACCGCAGGTTTAGCAAATACATTTGTTGGGACTTACAATTATATGTCTGTAAGTATCTCTCTCTCTCTCTCTCTCTGCTGATCATTTGCTAAATTAAAAGTGTAGTTATGTTATGAGGATTCAAAAATTTAAAACTTTCTTTTAACAGCCAGAGAGAATAGTTGGAAACAAGTACGGTAATAAAAGTGATATATGGAGCTTGGGTTTAGTTGTGCTTGAATGTGCAACAGGAAAATTCCCATATGCACCTCCGGGTCAAGAAAAAACATGGACCAGTGTTTTCGAGTTAATGGAAGCCATTGTTGACCAACCACCACCCCCACTCCCTGAGAATTTCTCCCCTGAGTTATCTTCATTTATATCCACATGGTAATCTCTCATACACACTTATTAAAGCTGCTCTTTTACAGAGATTACGTACTAACTTATAGTCTACACTCTCTTTCAGTCTACAAAAGGACCCAAACAGTCGGAGCTCTGCAAAGGAACTAATGGTTTGTCTTATATCATTACTTTCACATCATTTTTCCATTCAAGTTGAATGTTATATTCACCCTTGGGGTCCAAACTCTATTCAGAATCATCCTTTCTTGAACAAATACAACAACTCGGGGATCAATCTCGCTTCCTACTTCACGGATGTAGGATCGCCACTTGCAACACTTGGGAATCTGTCTGGTACGTTCACCATATAGACTACAGGGAGACGTAATAGTATCCTCATCTGGTTACTGTTATTACCTCAGATTTCTTATTTTAACTTTCCACTCGAAACATGATCTTAATTATATATTTTAGATATATATGTATGTGTTGTATTTCAATATTATAGATATATAATCTGAGCAACATAAGAGTGTTTTGTTACATTTTTTCACTTGGAACTCATATTTTGTGATTCATCGGATTGGATAATCTTATTGGAGAAAAGAAGATTCATCTCTTAAGTGTTTCTTTCTTTCTTTCTTATTGACTTATGTTCTTCTCGTCTCTTTATAAAGCTACTACTTATGTTTCACTTTGTATAATCAATCATTCGACCTTGTTCGGATGTTTGATTGTATAATTTGACTTTGGTAATGGTGCAATACATCTCTGAATAGATAAACAACCCTTGGACAGTGTATGACTATACAGGTTTTGTTTTACCAGAAACAAAACTTCGAATAGTGTTACATAAATATGTGATAATTAATTAGATAACTAAGACAGCACTGAAAAATGAATATAAAAACATTGCTTGAATACTTTTGAGACTGGGTATATTAATAAATTGCTTTTGTCTTGTTATACAAATATAAAATTTGAAGTATGCATATGTTTACTCGGACGTGGGTACGAGACCTTTGGAAGCACACGAGAGAGAGTAGTGCTTAACCATGTCATGCTAACTTACGCTGTTGTGTTCACCTAACTCCAAAATGGAAAACCTTAATACTTTTTTAAAGCTTTGTCTTTGAAAAATACCATTTTCGTGCCAGATTGTCCGCCATAGCCACACTGCGGAAGCTTCAAATATTGGTTTTTGTGTAAAAGCTACAGTCTCTGTTTTCTATCTAACGATTATGAATCGGCGTTACGATAAGCCACCGCCATTGTCAGTTTCCTCCAAAGGTAAGAAGAAGCATTTTGTCAATCACACTGCTCCCAACACCCCTGGAAATCACGAGAGACCTCAAACTAGTCCGACATTGTCAACGGCTCGTTCTCACGAACCGGTCTTCGATTCCGATGATAAGCTTAATTATGAGATCTTCTCGGTTCTCGAAAGCAGGTTTCTCTTTGGGTACGAAGACCCAAGGCTGCTATGGATTCCTCGAAGTCCATTACGTCCTGGTGATTTCGAAGCTGGACCTTCTCCTAGATCTCCGTTGACTCCAAACGGCGTCGTTCTCCCTGGTACACCGTCCAGGAGTTCGAGAGGAAGAATCTGCGTGTTGAGCATTGACGGTGGCGGGATGAGAGGTCTTTTGGCGGGAAAATCTCTAATCTATCTTGAACATATGCTGAAAGAGAAATCCGGCGATCCAAATGCTCGAATCGCTGATTACTTCGACATAGCCGCTGGATCAGGAGTCGGAGGTGTATTCGCGGCGATGATGTTCGCGACTAGAGACGGTAATCGCCCAATTTTCAAAGCAGAGGATACTTGGAAATTCCTTGTAGAGAACGCTGATAATTTCTACAAATCAGGCGTCGGAGGAGGAGCTGGAGCAGCGATAAAACGGGTCATGAGATCCGGATCCGGATCCGGATCCTCCTCTTCTTCTGTAACTGCCGCAACGGCAAAACTTGAAAAAGCTATGAAATCATCATTCGCCGATCTCACGCTTAAAGACACACTCAAACCAATCCTAATCTCTTGCTACGATCTATCCAGCACAGCACCATTTCTATTCTCACGAGCCGATGCACTCGAGAGCGACAGTTTCGATTTCCGACTACGAGACATCTGCCGTGCCACGTGGGCAGAGCCAGGGACGTTCGATCCGGTTCGAACGTGTTCGGTGGACGGAAAAACGCGATGCGTTGCGGTGGGAGGTGGATTAGCGATGAGTAATCCGACGGCGGCGGCGATAACGCACGTGTTTCATAACAAACAAGAGTTTCCGGTGGTTAAAGGAGTGGAGGATCTGTTGGTGTTGTCGCTTGGGACTGGTCAGCTTTTTGAAGTGAATTATGATTATGAACAAGTTAAAAATTGGCGGGTTAAGGAATGGGCTCGGCCCATGGCGAGAATCTCTGGTGATGGATCTGCTGAGTTTGTTGATCAGGCTGTTGCTATGGGCTTTGGGCCTTATCGGAGTAGTAACTACGTTCGCATTCAGGTTTTCTTTCTATCAATTACTCGGTGTTAAAATTATCAATTCCGCGTTTCAAAATCGCGACTTAAAATATTACGATTTACAGTAATTACTTGAACTAGTAGTGGCGATTAGAACGTACTTTGGTTGCTTATTACATTTGCGTTTGCGTTTGCTTTCACTTATGTAAAAATCATAAGAAAATAAATTGTGATGCAGCAGGCAAACGGATCGCGATTAGGAGCTTGTGGACCGAATGTGGACACTGATCCAAGGGCAGAGAATGTGAAGAAATTGACGGAGATTGCTGATGAGATGTTGAAGCAAAACAATGTGGAATCAGTTTTGTTTGGAAGCAAAAGGATCGGAGAAATGAGCAATTCAGAGAAGATAGAGTGGTTCGCAAGTGAGCTAGTGATTGAGCAGCAGCGACGAAGTGTTAGAGTGTCTCCAACCGTAACACTAAAGCAAGCTGTGTCCAAAACAAACCGCAATGCTATAAACGCAACTCTCACTCTCATATCTAAAGAAAGATGAACATAGATTCACAAAAAAGGACTTGTTTTTGGTGCTTTTATTGGTCCTTATCATTTATTTTCTTTTTTGGCTTTGGCTTTGAGATTTTTCTCTTGTAAAAAGAGGACTTAGTGTGCAATAGTAGAATTCATTATTTTAGTTTGATATTTTGGGGATTTCCCTTGAATTTCATTGATTCTATTTGATATCTAAAATCCAATTGACTATAGCATTCGAGGACGATGATATTTTCCGAGGTTTTAGGGAATATTTGGGTGATTGTCTTCTAGGTTTAAAACCTTTGCGTTAGAGTTTTCTCCGCTTAGGGACCTTTTATTTTAATTTGCTTCGATGTTGTGTAAGGCTATGCCAACTATGAATTATTCTATGAAGATGTAACTCATAACTTCTAAATTAATGGAAGCATATGTTTGACAAAAAACAAGAAACTATATAGTTACAGAGAGGACAATTTGACAATTTCATGCACTTTTTTTTTTTTTTTTTTTTTTGTCAATCGACAATTTCATGCACTTAAAAGCTGAACTTTATTAAGGAACATAAAATGTATGTACAGAGGCAATAATAATGGTTCTGAGGTTATGAAAGCTACAAAATGCCAAAGATAAAAGACCAAATAGGAAAAGAAAAAAACCTACCACTTATCTATATATATAACACTACACAACATTACTATTACTCATGCTTTTTTTTTCCTCCTGAGGCTTTAACTGCCAATTACCAATGAACAAAAACCGTTTCACCATTCGCTTAACCGAACTGTAAGGAAGAGAAGGAAAGAAGCCTAAAGATGATGATGATGACAAAGAAAAAGAATCTATATCGCCTAAATTTGCTGGAGCCAACCTGAACAACCGATTCTGGTGACTAGTGGTTATTCTTTCAGGGGACCAAAACTTTTGTTTCCCTTTTTCCTTTATCTTTCTTTCTTTGCCGCTAATGGTATAACAAGCGGGACTATACAGAAATAAAAGTGAGAGAGAGGTAGTCTAAACCATCATGTTTAAGTCTGAAAGATCATCCATTGGTATTTGAAGTCCCAAGAGATCATCAGTATCTGGTAATGCATCGTCATCGATGTTCAACCATGAGCTTAGATCTCCTGCTTGTGTATCGAAATCATCTGGACCACCTAAACCGTCTGGTATCTGCAGGTGAGATAGGTCAAGAGGCTCTGACTCATCCAGTGTCTCCAAGTTACTATACTCGCTGTTGTTGCTGTTAGTTGGTTTGGACATTGATGTTCTGCTTTGCTCCAAGATATTGACAGAAGAAGAAAACATTGGAGTCGTTTTCTGCCTTGGTTTTGTTTTTGATTTCCGTTCACCATTGGCATTGGAAAGTGCAGGCCGGCCAATCTTGTTAGTTCCTCCGCCTCTTGACGAAGAACCCTGTCCTTTTCCATCTCTGTCCCTCTCACTTCTCTTTCCTTTTGTACTACTTGAAAGTGGTGCCCCACCCACATCGTCAAGCAGCAACTCTCTCTTCTTCATTCTATTGGACCACATTATTTCATCGTTGCGTTCCCTTAAAGCATTTTCAGAAGAATTGGCATGATTTTCTGAGCTCTGCGTCATTCGCAATGCCGAAGATGAGCTCGGTGGTGAACCCATGGGAGCTGCCAGAGAAAAAAGACAGTCGAATAAACAGAGAGTTTGAGAATTTGAAAACATAGTTCACAGTTCTGTAAGTCAACAACAATATCATACTTGAAACTGATTGAATATCTTCCTTCACGGTGAGATTGTCTTCAATTCGCGTCAAACTGGAAACAAGGATATCCTTAAATGTGGACTCACTAAAGCAACTTTTGCCTGTCTCTTCGAATTCACGACATCTTTCGAGAGTCCTTTTCACGAAAGCAAATGCAGCCTGCTTTGATATTTTGTTAGCCGAACTCTTTCCACTTGCGGAGTGATGACGCAGACTTGCCTGTAAAATAAAATCCATCTTAAGTTATCAACATGAACTTGGAATATATTAGACAAGTGAATCGGTAAAACAGTGAAGCTGAAAAGTTCATCCATAAGGGGAAAAAACTGAATTTACCTTGCTCTTTTCATATGCCATTTCGATGAGTTTTTCATAACCGAGCCAATCAAACTCCCTATGTGAGTGAAAAATATCAGAACAAAACTGTCAGATCACAGTCCAGTAAGGCGTGGAAAAAAGCGGAAGAAAAACAAATTCATACTTCTCCTGCAGTTCTTTCATTTCTAGGGCAGGCTTAAGTAGTCGATTCAACATCTCTTTCTTCTTAGACCCCTTAAATTTTTTAAGATTAACATCAGAAAGTTAGTTATCTTGAGTAACACAGTTGAAGTTTTGTCGAGTTACAAGTACAACATGAAAAATGAACAAGATAATATCAAAAGCTACATAAAATCATAATGCGTCAACGTTATAGTTTTAAAATAAAAAAGATAAGAGCATGTGAGAAAACATACCACCTCGCAGATAGCCTCCTCTAACATTTTGATGTCATTAACAATTCCTTCATCCTCAACGTTTGAAATACTAGGCTGCAAGATAACACAACGACAAACATAAATCTGTTAGGAAATTTAGCAATCCGTGTCCAAAACCAATATCATCACCAAGCAGCATTTCTGAAGTAACCGAACTCGTGAGGAATATATATACCATGGGTTCCAAGCATATTCCAATAGATTGAGCTTCCATATAAATCTTCTCATCTATCCCCAAAGTTTCATATTGAATATCTGAGAAACTGATGGACAAATGATCTGAAAATCTTCCATTGACATGGTGGGCTGAGCCATTAATAGATACATCATCTTCTAGCTCATCAAATTCCAGTCTATCACTCCTATAACCATTGAACTCCACCATATGATTCAAAACACTGAATTCTAACTCAGCATCGGCTCCAAATCCATCAAATTGTAAATCGTCATTTACACTGATTGAGTCCTCTGAAATTAAAGCTGACAGCAATCTCTGGTAAAGGGGCGAAGCTTTAGAATCCAATTCACTAGTTACATCTTCAGCAAATATTTCACGACAATTAAAGTCTGAAGATGTCCCGGCTGGTGTAGTACCAACGGAGGGGAGTTCTCCCTGAAAGAGAACATGATTATGACATTTATCTAAACTGAGGAGTCAAACATATACTTTACAGGACGTAGAGTGTACATCGATTCAAGTAACATGCATATGCATAGAAACATATACAAGTTATCTGTCACATCCTTCAGACTATGATGTTCGAAGTGTACAATCTATGTCCTATAAAATACAGAAAAACCAATTACCTGCTGTTTAACGTAATTAATATGTGCATCAGATATATAGCAAAAGTAGCGCTCCATTTGCTTCCAGAAAGAGCTAGGAAAATTCTGAGCTGCATTAGAGAACCAAACCAATTACCTTTAGGAAAATGTTTTAGAAAAAAACATAAAGATAAAGTTCCGGAACAGTTATTTACCAAAGTTGACAGCCGAGTTAACAGCAGCTAGTAGCTCTTCATGCCCATCATCTGAACCAACAAAGAAATTAAAATATATCCAGAAATAAAAGAAGAGATGAAAGATAAAAAGAACAAAATTCTGATCAGTTGAACTTATTTTACCAAGAAAATCTAGTGTTGTAGCATTTGTCGCTGTACTTTTCTGACGTTTGTAAGCCTTGCGGTCAGAAAGTTTCCTAGTAGCTGGACGACCTGTCCGGCTGCAGAGAGCGTATGGAAAAACTAGGAGATAAGCCTCATGATAGCCAAAACTTCTACAAATACCAGAAAAGAAGAAAGGAGAAGTACTTAGAAATAGGATACCCTACCCTTCACTCTTGTCAGAACTATTCCTTGCACTGCGAAGTTGTTTTGCTGTTCCATGTTTCATTACTACCATTGGGTTGACAGACCTTGTGGAAGTAAAGCCACGGCCCGTCCTTCCTTGTCTCCTCACACCATCCCCAAGCTCTTCTCCAGAGACGAGCTTGTTTTTTCTCGATTGTAAACCAGAGATGGAGACTTTAGGAACAGAATGAGAAGTTTTACCATCGACCTCATTGGATTGTTTTCCCTTGTCTTTAGATTTGATCTCAGGGGGGCTAAATTCTTCACTTCCTGATAAAGCTGTTGTAGACAAGCTATTTTCAGATTTTAATTTCATTTGAGGAGAAGCTGCTGGTGAGCGTCTATGAAATCCAAAGCCTGTTTCCCTATAACCAACATCTGACATGTTATCTGACGAAGGAACGTCATCATTGCTCGAAACAATAGGGACCAAGTTCGTTCTCCTTGCAACACGGGATATTTTTTGTGGTCTTTGACTGGCCCATTGAGTGACAGGTGGTGATGAAGACCGGTTTGATGTCATGCGCTTGCGATTGGGAACCCCAGACAACAATGGAGGTTTGTTTGTACAGCCAGAAATATCCCAATCACTTGGAGAAGGAGTGTTATGAACAACCGGTGAAAGTTTGGGTGGCAGCCCTGATCCCGATCTAGGACCACGAACTGAAGCATTTATTTTTAGGTTTGAAGTTGGACTTGAAGAATTGGATTCATCGTGAATATTTGACCTGCAAAGAACCCAGCAGACAGTAACAAGAATATTAATTCCATTCTACATTGAGGCTAGAAAAAATGGCGAATGTGATCTAGAGAAATATTTGACAGGTGTTTTTAAGATTGTAATCTTGTTGACAGTTGACACATACCTGCTGACAGCCCTGAGATTCACCCTCTCCTTATCCAAACCAATAGCTCGTTCTCTCTTCTCATTGTACACAAAATTGTGATCAGAATCTCTTGCAAGCAAGGAACGAGCTGCCAAGCCTGTCGTCTGAGAGAGGTTATCAGATCTTCCATATGGAACAGCACCATTCACTGCCCCATGCCTGCACAAGTAATTGAAACAGGAAGCATAAACCAAATGAATGAAACCCAAATTAGAAACCCAATAACCTTCATCTAGAAAAGGAGGCAAAATAAAGGATTGGGTTGAGAAGAGATTATGTTTAATCAGACAAGAGCTAAACAAAGGATCCTCAGCATATTCTCAGCCAACAACCTCAATTCCATGACCAGGCAAATGGATTAAAGCAATCGTCAAATAAAAGTCATTGCTTTGATTAACTAAAGAACTAGTAAAAAAAATTGGGGTGATAAACGGAAGGCAATGTTGTTGCTTTTCCAACATACAAAAGTTCTTGACACCATAAAGGCTTATCTATCCAATGTTTACTTCTACAAGAACCAATATAATTGTTTAAAATAGAAAACAAATACCTATTCATTTAATGTTATGAAATTATATATAAATACTCTCCTAATAAATTCCAAACAGTGGATCTTTTAACCAATAAAATTAAAAAGTTATCATCTAAGCGACTAACACAGTAGGTCATACCTTAACATGCTCGAGTCACCATTCAATCTCGACCGGGAATCACCAGCTGATTTTGGTACGCCCTGTTTCATGTCCCTGTAACCATCGCCAGCTTTATTTAGGGCCAAACTAGAAGGACCATCTGTTTTGCTGCCAGATCGTTTTTTCCTCATTTTCGACTTTTCCCAACCATCAATACCAATAGAAGATCGGTCTTCACCCTGAACCGCATTATGATTTGCCAGCCTTGTAGTGTCTTTATCCCTGTCTACAGCAGCTGATTGTCGAACGATAGCATTACTTCGAACATCCATCTGAATCCCATATAGCAAAATTAAAACAATTTAAATTCACACTTATTGATTAGTAACAAATTATAAATTGATACAAGCTGCCAGATGCTTTGGAAATTTGTAATCAAAATTAAAAAACAACATCTTGTAGTATCAAAAAAACTTTGAAGGTCAAAACAAAATATGAATAAAAGAAAAAAAAAGCAATTGAGAAAATATGTAGATCTAACAATGAAAATGCTGCGTAATATATTTTGCCTTGTCTATGATATTTCACATACTTAAGTTTTCAGAAGCACGATTACCTTGAATGAGAATTTCTGAATAACTTACCATTAATACCAATTCTAGCTTTATCCTAAATTACCAAATCAAAGTTTTACCAAACACTGGTTTAATAGGTCTGTTCAGTAAAATCATGAACCAATATATATTTTGTGAAAAAGCTCCATAAGAATAATGCACCAAAGCCTGTCTTGTCAAACAAAAATCAGAAATTACCATGGAAGTACGTGTCCGCTTATTTAATGCACCACTTTTTGGTCGTTCGTCCAACTTTTGCTGGTCAAGCTCAAAACAACTAGGCAGAGTCTGACCTTGAATTCCCATTTTACCTAAACCTGGCCCTAAAGCCAACCGATCACTAGAAAACCCTTCTGCTCGAGACCTTTTCTTTGTAGGTACACTAGGAAAAAACTTGTTAAAAACAGAAGAAGCTTCATTGAAAATTTTCACACGTTCCCTGCAACAACAAATACTCAATTAGTTAAACAGAACTCCAAACGATTTTTATCAACTAATCATAATAAACTACCTGGCCTTCACATTGTTTTCTCGCAGACCAGCCTTTAGTCTTTTGATCTCTTCTGGTATAGGAGATGGAATTAACTTGCCTTTCAGCGGTGTGCTTGGAGATTCATCTCCGTGAATCCCAAGAGCAATATTCACATGACGCTTAAAGTCACCTTGACGAATAGACTTGTGATCTGCGGCGACCACCTTAGGATCAAAACGCAAACACTGAAAGAAATTTGTTACATCGGTCTGTGCTATTGGTGAAGTGCTCCTTAACATGTTCGGGTGAGAAGATGAGACAGGATGTTCCATTGACTCGCGAAAGCTACTAGATCTTTCCATCTGTGCAGCTATGTTGGACCTGTATAAAGGCCTATCCGGCCCACCAGAAGAATAATCAAACTTCCCAGGTGCTGACATTCCTTTAGCTTTAGATAGTCCACTGTTTTATTTATGAACACTATACACACAGTGGCACATGGCAAGCTTGTAGAGTTGCAGCACATAAATGCTAAATTCTCAGCTGTCGAAGTATTATGTGAAGGTGCACCTGTAAAGTGACAAGTCGAATCAAAATTTTAGTCAGTTCCCCAGAACAATTTACCCTGAGAATGGCATTGTAGGACAAACAAATCAAAGATATTTTTGAGGAGACAGTAGACATGAAAACAAGCAAGATAATGAACCATTTCATTTGCACTAACCAATTCTTCAAAAAGCAAGAGAAATATACAAATTCTCATCGATACATACACAAAAGAGCATAAATTTGGTTCAGGTGTACGTTTGGTTCTTCATGTAATCATTGTATCTCTTTGCTCCATAAATCCCCAAACTTCCGGAATCAACTCAGAGCCATAACAGCACATACTAATTTTCTTCTAAAACTAAGCAACAAACCTACAGAACTGGAGAGCTAAACTAACAAGGAAAAAACTGAATGTACCAATTTAGCTAATGTACAAAAATGCCAAAAAAAAATCTAATAAAGTGGGAAGTGAACTACATAAGAATAGAGATTGTATCCAAATAAATCTAACATAGTTTCCTCGGGAACTATCCTTCCTTTCTCTTACTCAGATCCAAGTAAGGTGTGCTAAAATATCTTCCAATTTCACTTCATCTTAATCTTAGATTGTCAAGAACAGGACGAAATTAAACAATCACATTACCAGCTCAATGAGATACCCATCATCAATCCCATTAAAATTTGAATAGAAAGAACGATGACTCCTTAAATTTCTGTGTCACAGCTGATCTGCATTGCCGACTAATTATGCAACTAAATGCCTCAACTTCACACAGATTACTTTTCCATGCAAAAAAGTAGAAACATTGAACTAACTCTTCTCCTGAAAATTCGTGTTATCACAATAACCGAACACTTCATCACCAGAATTGCCCAATAAACTAGAGATAATCAATTCACAACTTTAAATAGTCCACGGAAACTCTCTAACACAAGAAAACCCTAGAAAGGAACTAAATCAGAACTTCACGAGACGAAGTCAATCATCTTCAATAAGCAGGATGAAGAAAGGGAAACGCACAAAACCGAACCCTAATACCCGGATCAAACTTCAAAGAAAGTAGAGTGAGAATCGAAACCGCGTACCTTGAATCAAAATCGTGGCAAAAGAAATATACAATTCCTCTAAGTTAAAAACACTGTCCCCCAAAATCAGAGACTTCTTAGATTGGATCGTTCAAATAAGTAGGTGAAAAGCTCGAAATTGAAATCGAAATCGAAATCCAACGACGTCTTTGCAACACCCATGAGAGGACGGGATCGAGACGAACCGCGCGTTCGTTGCTTGCTGTTTTTGATCGGCAATGGAATTAGCTATCGTCAAATTACAATAGTACCCATCGGTTAGCACCACAAAGACCGGTCAACAAATGTTGACAGTAGGGTAATCTGGTAATATACCGAGTCAAGCCGGATTGAAAGTAGCTAATGGCTTTTTAAGGAAACAAGCTGTGACGTTTGACGAATGACGATTTTTACTGGTTTAGAAAGTGGATAATCACAATTTATTTATAAAAAAAGAAAAGCATATCCAATTATTTTGTTTAATTTATCTGTAGAAAATTAGAAAAATCTTTCTACCAATCCAAATTCAATGAATATTAACCTGTAAAATATTCCATTCTTTTCGACCAAAAAGAACATATATTTCTATCCTTTGTCTTCTAGATTACATGAACTATAGCTTATTGAAAATTATAGAATCCTTGACTTATAATCATTGTCTTGGTCATTAAATTACATACAGTTAATTTTATAATTATTTGAATATATAAAAACCGTATAACAGATTTTACTAACTAATTTTTCAACAAGCATATATAACTGAAAATGAATTATTGACATATATATATATGATTGACTTAGTCAAATAAAAATCATGTTGAGATAGTTTTAAATGTTGTATTTGGTAAATAAAATGTTACATAATTTAATGGTGACAAATAAAAAAGTGTTACATAATTTAATGGTGACAAATAAAAAAGTGTTACATAATTTAAACAAATATAAGATTTGTATCGCATATGACATGTGAAAGAAAATAAATGGTTATAACATGTTCATTTTGCTTTTCCTTAACCCACAAATAATGATTAAGGAACATGCTCATCTCCTTTTAACACATTTTTACTCTGTTTTCTATGAGCTTAACTTTAAAACCATGATTTATAAATGCTAAACATACAACAAGGAAATTAGTAATCTCGATGTTCTTTTTGTTGTCGTTGTTATTATCCTTTTATCGGTTCAACAACACAAATTCTAAAATAGAAACTTATATTTTGTCCCTTTTGTTATAATGAAAATGAATTAATTGTTTATCTCATTGTACTTTTGGTCAGAAGATGAGAATCATCAAACAAAAAGCTTGCGTCTCCTTCGTCATATGTATTTTTGGCTCTATAATATCAAAACACAAGAACAAGTACATCAACATCATCGAACCGACCAAAAGCTTTAGAATTTCTTATGCTGAGCCATGTGCAAACTAAAGGATTTAAGCAGATAAAGAAGATCTAGCATGCCCAAACTTGTATGAGTTCATCGTTATACTTTTGTCTGACCCTAAGCTTGTAATAGATCTCGATGTGTCCTGTGATTGATCACAGTTCTTAAACTAAAGTGAATCTGTTTGTTCTTCTCTTATAGGAAAAATACTTTAATCATTAGAGGGCTGAATTTCAATCTGTATAGAAAATACATGAACTATAAGAAGATTACACAAACAATTCTACACTGAATCAAATCTCACTATGCTTCTGTATCCAATCTCTGAATGTGTTTATTCCTAATTTGGAAAAAAGAATCTGCAACAAAAAATTAGCTTTCAACTCTCTAATGAAATAAACAGAGCCTATAGAGTTCTTGTGCCGGCAAGTCCACGATGCAAGAGATTGTGAGAGATATGATCCCTTGTATTAGCTGCAGTCGCAGATCGGAGATTATTCTCCGGCACCGTCACATCATCGAAAACGTCATACTTAAGCTCCGGTGACATCTCCTCATTCTTCATCTCACAAATGTTATGCAACACACAACAAGCACCAAGCACATATGGCAGATCCTGAAGCTTAACCTCCGTCCGCTTCTGTAAACAAGCCCACCGTCCTTTAAGCCGTCCAAAAGCCTCCGTCGCGATCCCCTGAATCTCTCCGATGCTCTCGTTAAACGCGTGCTGTGTCCACGTCAAATTCTGCCTTGCGTACGGCACAAGAAGCCAATCCATTAACGGGAATCCCGAATTTCCGACGATCCAGCTGTCACGTAGCATCCCACGAGCAGCGCGTTGCCGTGAAAGTGAAGATTTCTCGAGGATCTGATCATCGGTGAGAGATCCAGGGTTTCCGATACAAACATCGGTGAAGATTCCATCGGCGTTGACTACTCCTTGAACTGTTATCGAATACGAAGTCTTCTGATTCCGATCGGTGTGTCTCTTATTGTAATAAGCTCCGACGTGGACTTTTGGAGCGATGATCGGAATATGTGTGGTGTAGATTGATCCAACAACGTTTGGGATTTTATGAATCGATTCGAATTTCGCTTTCGTTGAACTGATTTCAGAATCCGATGGCCATCGGAGATATTTCGGCATCAGAACGTCGTAAATCGCGCGGCAGACTTCGATGACTAGTTTATGGCAAGTGGAGATTCCGAGCCCAAATCGCTCCGACACGTGGCGAAGTGGAGCTCCTGTAGCTAAACGCCAAACGCAAACACCAACGCGTTTAGGAGCTGGAATCGCGTCACGAAGCATCGTGTTTTTCTTCGTCACCGTCGTGTCTAACTCTTCACAAATCAGATTAAACGTAGATTTACTCATTCTAAACTCTCGCCGGAAATCTTCCTCCGGAAAATCAGGTCGGCTTACTCGATCCCACCAATCTGTAGTCCGTTCCTTGACCCATAACCTTCTATGACTTGGTCCAGACCCGGAACCACTAGCCACATCAACCGGAGCCGGAACAGAACCACTTGCATCCTCACCAGACGCAACCGCGGAAACAACAGCAGCAACCGCGTTTTTTCTAGCGCGTTTAGAACGCGAACCATCGATTTCTCCAGCTGCAGAGTAATGACCTTGCATTTGATCATAATAACCATCCATTGTTTTGACTTTCTTCTTGTGATTAGCTTCAATAAAAGACTTTTCCTGATTAGATTCAAAATCCCACTGCACTTGTTGTTGTTTAGCTTCTTCGTCTAATAACAAAAGCGTTGCAAGTATATCTCCAAACGCAGCCTTATTATTAGCTCCTCCTCCGACTTCTGTATCGTCGTCTTGTCTTGGTCGTTTCTTAGAATTATCGTTACCAAAACCTTCTAAGCCAAAACCAGAAGGAGAAGAGTCCATGTCTTGAAATAGACCAAGGAAGTGGGAACACTCGTCGTCTTGTAGGTATGGAAATGGGAAAGAAGTGATTTCCATTAAAGGGTGGGAAAAAAGTTGACGAATGTTGAATTGAAAAGTGTTTGACTTATAGATTCAGATGGGAAATCGAAAAGCTTTGCAAGTGTTATAAGTTTGAAGACAAACATATGAGGTTAATGGTATTTGGTCTTCGGTTTCAGACGATTTATAAATAAAGGTTTTGTTTGTCTGCTGCGTCGTGAAAACTACAGAGAAGAAACAAAAGCAAGCGCGTGAAAGTGTGAACGCGGTAATCGGATGGGTTTGACGGTGACTTGACTTTATTTTTCCAATTATTTTTATTATTTCTTTAATTGGATAAAGCGTTTACTGGTCACTGTTTCATTGAGATTGCACCGCGTAAAACTTGTTTGATAAAAGACAGAAAAAAAAACATGTTTGATTTAAAGCGTTATATATCAGATTCGATTTGCAGCATAGGGCTCACTCATTTGGTAATAATCCAATTTAGTTATGTACTACAATTATAACCGCGTTATAATGCAGGATTTAATTAATTTTTTTAATATGTATTCATTTGATTCTTAGATCCGTGTTGATATTTTGAATATTATTTTAAAAACCTAAAACTAAACCAAATCCGAATCAAATTTGACAAAATATCTCAATGGGTATTTGAAAAAACTAAACCTAAATCTGAATATCGAATTAGATGAACCAAACCCAACAAAATACCATAATATGTCCTAAATTTATGTATCAGAAAATCTAATCCAAACCTAAAATAGAACCAAATCAATAACTGAATTTATAACTAATATGTATTTTTATTATAATATTATGAAATAATTAAAAAGATTATTTAATTTGTTGCTCTACGGTTTATTTGAAATAATTAAAATTTATTTTAATTTTGTTACTCTACTATTTTAAATTTTGAAATAATCTAACATAGTATCAATTTTAAAAATGTGGACCAATTCAAATCCTAAGTTACTTTTTATCCTAAATTTTATAACATAATCAAAATGAAAATATTTTTCATTTTAATATATAAAATATATAACTAAAATAACTGGAAACATATCATAATTTATGGACACAACTTTTTTTCACAAATGTGATTAGGTTTTATGTATGAGTATTGAATTTGTCGAAATTCGTTAGAAGAAAATAATTTAGCATATCAAGTAAATCTATAGATTTACCGAATATTATCTACCAAATTGATCTTCTTTTCCTTATATTTATCAATAATTTTAGGTATTTCATAAATTCAAAAGAAAAGAAAAGAAAAAAAGAAAAATATGATATAGAATTTGATTAGATGCAATAGGCATTTAGTCTAGTGGCATGCGGTAAGTCCACTAAAGCATGTGTACTTGAATAATCAAGGATTGAGTCTCACCGCCTATATTATGTAGAAACTTGGCTAATAGATCGACCATTTGTTGCCCAGTGTTTGACAGAAAAAAAGAGAATTTGATTAGATAAATGATAAATCTATAAATTTGTCAATTTAGCATATTGTTTTAGTTCATAAAGGGTATTGTTTGATAATTTCATAATCCATTGTAAGATTTAGAATAGTTGTTCTAATTAGATGTTGGAGGTATAAAATAACTGTAATTTCTTTCTCAAGTTTTGGACTTTAAATTTAGAAAAAAAAAACATAGATCAAAGAATATGGCTTAAAAGTTTTAAAGTGAAAACCCATGCACAAAGCAACAAAAAAATTAATATTCGAGTCCAAAAATAGTTTTGATTATTATAATGTTATTATGATATATGTTTTAATAAGGATTTTACGCGGTAGGGAACATCGTTGGTCTGTATTTGAATGCCTTTAGTCTTCAATAGATAGTTTTTTGTGTGGAACATTCTTAATATTTTATCAAACTATAATTTACTAATGAGGCTTCTCTTTCTCGTCTCTCATATATTTGTTACTTTTGAGGAAAAAAACACGTTTCCAAAAGAGGAATCAGAAGTTTCTTCGAAGTGGCAAATTAGTAATTTTAATCATAACGTGATAACGATAGTAGTAGGGTCTTCGAGAGCTATAGATATTTAGGTGCTCCAATTCTGAGTTGCTAAAGAGATCAAAAAAACTTTTTGTTTTGGTTTGTTAATACAGAAGTAGTAGGACCATATATCTCACTTCTGTCAAAATTCTAATGAGGTGTTACAATCTGCAACCACTAAAATATAATCGTTTTATACACAAACAAAAACATTTTATTTTGGGGAAAAATTAGTATCACTTTATTTTTCACGTGAAGAAAATTGATGCCAAATTTTATAAATAATATGAGTATCATTTGAAATCTTTTTAATTTGTTTCATAAACTTTAAAAAAAAAATTCTTCTTCTTTTTTAACACATTACACGAATTTTTTTGTACTCACTTATGTTTATACGAAGTTTATCAAGATGCAAAATAGTGTATTATTATTTATTTAAATATTTCATTTTTTATGAATAAATAGTTCGTATACTTATACTTTGACTT
The DNA here is from genome assembly GCA_963920545.1 of Lepidium didymum. Taxonomy (NCBI): domain Eukaryota; kingdom Viridiplantae; phylum Streptophyta; class Magnoliopsida; order Brassicales; family Brassicaceae; genus Lepidium; species Lepidium didymum. Next base: position 3,914,527 of record OY986980.1, read on the forward strand.
TTGGATGAGTAATGTCTAAATAAATTACTTTTAGTGTCAATTTTTTATATAATAAACTTAATATGTTGACATTGTTTACAAAAACAAACAGTACACTGTGAAATAAATTCACATTCTTTTTATTTTTCTAATTGCATCCCTACATTGACATTTCAGTTGATTATAAATAATAGTGATGTCGTTATTTGGCCTTGAGACTCAATCATGTCTTTCGTCTCGTTCCAATCGATATGTTGACCGTTGACTTAACCACAATATTTCAAATTTATAATAGTAGCTATTAACCAGCTTGTAAATTGTAATAGACTAATATCAACATTCTTTTTGATATATGTATTTTCTTCCATTTGTGACAAAAAAAAAAGTATTTTCTTCCACTACACTTCTTCCTCTCTTTGGATTTTGTCATAAATATTATTTTTGTATCATCACTAAGAAAAATATCTACTATACATATATATATTACCTATCAAACCAAAATAAAATAAGTTATCATTTATTACAAAGTTAACAAGGAAAAAGGTAGTAATCTTTTTTTTTGCGTTGAAAGTAAGAAAATATTAAAAGTAAACAACATTTGTTGGATAAATCAATAAATCATTGTTTTTTTGGATTAAAAATTCACCTAATAGTTAGTAAAAGGGTCCGATTATCTTCTTCGACCTGGAGGCAATTGGTGTCAAATTAAACAGGTCAATTCCAAAATTTCTACATTAGAAAGTAGCGATCAACATCTTAACTCGCAAATATAAGTCTCATAAAACAATTCTAATATTGAACCTCAAACGAGTTCCGCAACAAGCATCCTTATATTAATAAAACACAAGTTAGTACACAAAAAACTACCTCTTTCTTTAATTGACACGTGTCTTCGAACCTCAAAAACAGGGTTTCCTAATTTTCTTTATTCTTTTTACTAAAATTCTATTAGAAATAAAAATTATTAAAAACAAAAAATAATATAAGGAAACAAAAAAACCCTAATTGGCCGAATTGCTCTCGGTCTGGTGGTTAAAATGATCCAACTAATGACTTGACACCAGAGTTTGATTTCTATCCGATGTATTATGCACTGTATTATGGTAGGTTAAAAAAAATTATTGGGGAAATTTAGACTATAGATCGGATCTTGTCGATCCCACTAACCCTACCTTTCCACTTACGTCGTCTGTCTTCTTCTTCAACCCTTGCTCTGCTACAATTATTTTCTTTTCCTAAAATCGATCCCATCATCTTTTTCTTTCTACCCAAAAAATTCCAGTCTGACACCATGCCTTTTCCTATTACACCAATTTCAGAAATAAGGTAATGTATAATTTTGCATAAATCACAGTAATTGTTACAACTAAAATCAAATTTATCAAATCTTCGTTCGCTAGATATTTGATTCTGAAACATCATCATCATAGTATTTGGAGTTTTCAGCCAAACTGTTTCGTAAATGTTGTTCAAGAGTATAATTGTTGATTGAATTTCTCTAATCATTTAGACTCTCTCTTACTTCGTATTTTGTTTTGGCAGAGAAACCTTCAGGTTTATGTATAATAAGCCTTGGCAACATGTTCTTGATTTCTTTCAGTCCTGAATTTCTTGGCAACATGTCAAGTTGGCATTGTTACACTTCATCATAACTTAATTTTTTTTAAATCAAAATTTAGAAATCTTTGGTCCATGATGATGAGATATCTCTTGAAGCTGAATTGGAGACTTCTACTAAGAAAGATGGGAGGTCGGGAAGATAGGAAAGAGTAAATTTCAACATAGTTCTTTCATACAATGGAGCTTTTTTGATGGATAACGAAAACAGTTTGGCTTATACACGGTTCAGGGGTAATGTATCATCTTTTTCAGTTTTTGAATTCATCAAAACTTTGTAAACCTTAGCATAATGATAGTTGATGCTTTTAAGAAGAATCCTAACAGTCCTACAAGGACCATTTTGAATATTTTTTTAAGGATTATCTGTTCATTCTGAGTAATGTAGTATCAAATTTTCCTTGATAAATACAGCCAATTAAGATTTCTATACATAGATAAATGATAATAGATATATATTCTTAATGATTTAACCCGTGCTTTGCAGGGGTTTTAATACTAGTATATATATATATATATATATATATATATATATATATATATATATCAATAATTCAGTTAACTTTCAATATCTAAATTCATATATTTCATATAACTCATATATTTATATTTAACTTAATACATAAATTTGTAAACCATTAAAAAAAATTTAAACAAAATTTTCACTTTTGAAATATATAAAACTAAACAATCATATATAAACCATACGAATTTGAAAAATATAGTTTCAAAATTCAAAAAGTATATTATCTGCAAATTTTTGGTAAAATAAAATTTTATATAGAGTTAAATCTAATTTAATACTAAATAATAATACAATATATAGTTTTAAAACAAGTATATATATATGATATTCAATTCTTATTCGCGGATAATAACATTTTGAAATCTTTTATTCGATGTAAAATGTAAGAGTACCATTTTTCTGAATTGACGTAATGAGAATAATCTATTAAATGTTGGTGATGAATATAAATGTTGAACCTTATTTTTATTTTGTATAGCTTATATAAAAACAAAAAGTGACAAAGTAAAAACATCAATTTAACAGACAAAAAACTAAAAAAAATTACGATTTGTATAGAATGCCAATGATGAAATATCACTGAGATGAAAGAAAACATCAAACCTTTTTAATATGAGTTAAATTACGGTTGGAAACCTCAATAACTTTTACATAAAATCATTTAAACAATTATTTTATGTATGTTTATTTCTCATATCCAGAAATGCAAATTATCATATAAATCTATAAATAATATGCAATATAACTTACCATTATTACTATTAAAATAATATATCAAATTGAAACTTTCGTAGTGATAATCCAAGTTTATTTTTAAAATCAAATATATGATAGTAAAACCTTTTGGAAATACATAAATGTTATATTGTATTATATATGATTTTGCATAATTGGTTTATATTTTTGGAGATGAAAAATAAAATTGCAAGAAATAAAGATTGAAAAAAATATCTTCAAGAAAACTGCAATATTATTGTATGTATTGCTAAAACAATATATAGATAATAAAGAAAAATCAAACATTTGTATAATCTATGCACGTATTATAATAAAAACGGATATTGCATATGTTTCAACGTATGGAGAAAGCAAGTCCGCATTAACAGATAACAAATCATACCCAGTCCAATCATAAAAGAGCAAAGATGATAAATTTTTTTATTGTTTTAACCGAAGATCATAGCGTTGCCGTCCTCATCACCTCGGTGGAAGTGTCACTTCATGTATTGATGAGATATGCGACCATGGATCTATATCCCTGATATTTTCCAACCAAAAACGCTATGGAAATAAGCTGATCCGCTATTGTGACTACGCATACATATGGCGCGACATTCTTGTCTTAACTATAAAAAAATATTTTAATTTGATCATATTTATATTAGAAAAATTAAATAATCAAATGAAAATATTTTTATGTGTAAGAGAGATTTTTAATAAATTATGGCTATGAATAGATGCACTAGTTTTTGGTTTTTGTTTTTAGTTTTTGGATTTTATATTTTAGATTTTGGTTTTTGTTTTTAGATTAGTTTTTGTTTTAAAAATCTAAAACAATTTGGTTTTTGGTTTTTTGGAGAAATCAACGTTGATTTCTTAAAAACCAGTTTTTTTTTAGTTTTTAGGAAACGAAAACCAAAAACTTGAATGGTATGATACAACGTAAAAACTGTTTTTAGATTTTCAGAAATTATTTTTGCAAAATCATGATGAGCTAAAACATGGTTTTTCCAAAAATAAAAACCAGAAACCAGTTTAAAAACTATTCCCAATCAAGACCTATATAAACTAGATAATCCACATAAAATCATATATTAATTGGTTTTTGTTCATATCCTTACCTACGATTTGATTTTTGTTTTTATCTTAACTATAAAATATCATTTTAATTTTATCATATTTATATTAAATAAATTAAATAACCAATTTGTGAAATCGAAATGTTTAGATACATAGAACTAAAATCTTACCACGAATTAGATTAAAGAAATGTTAATATAAAGGACAATAATTTGATAAATTTCATATAAGTAATAATATCAAAAGAAATGTTACGAAGAACTGGATTAAAGAAAATAAATGTAAGAGTTTGAGAAAATATGTAATAATCACTCAAACATTCCGAAAAAAGGATATATATACCAAAATTTATAACTAAAATCTCTATAATCTATTGTAAATACTACTAAATTCTTCGAGAGCGATGGATAGTTAGGTGCTTCAATTTTAAAATTGCGAAAGAGATCAAAAAGAACTTTTTGTTTTGGTTTGATCATACATAAGTAGTAGGACTATATATCTCAGTTCAGTCAAATTCTTATGAGGTGTTACATCTGCAACCAGTAAAATTTAATCGTTTTACTCATAAACAAGATCATTTTGTTTTGGGGAAAACTTAGTATCACTTTAATTTTTACGTGAAGAAAATTGATGCCAAGTTTTGTAGATAACATTGTTGGATAAGCTTCAAAGAGATAGCTTGAGTCATAAGTTATTTAGTAGATTAGGAAATAGAGTTTATATTTAGGAGTTATCAAAATGTAATAGTTTTCTAATAGAAATAGGTTTTGTTTAATTTCTATATAAAAAGTTGTCAATGTTGTGACATTCTCTCAGAGTCATCATCACCATCACCATCACCATTAAGACGTGAAGACCTTGTCTTACATTAACGAAATTCTCTGCAAGATACGCTTCTACTTTATCAAGCAATATAAAGAAATAGAGCTTTATCTTCTTCAAATAAAGCTTTGTAACTGAACATTAGAATGCTTTCAATTTCTCCGTCAAGGCTAGTCTTTAAGTGCATAATTTTCGAACCGAGCAAAAATTCATGAACTCGAACCGATATTCCTGTAACCGATTCTGAACTGATATATAAAATTATCCAAATGAAATGAAATCTTCAATACCGAATTAACTTTTCCCGAACCGAACCCAAATTATGTGAAACCGAATAAAATTAACCGATATTCATGAAAATAACTAATATTTTAATTAAAAATATAGATATGCCTATACTATATGAAAAATACACCATCTTTAACTAAAATTAATTAATTATTTTTATTTTTATTTTTATTTTATTGTAGAAAACTTAATTTCACAAGCCAGAAACAGTTAACCGAATGCCTAGACCTACCTATAACCCTTAGTCCCAAAGGGAGGTTACCAGAGAGTTGTGTAGCTTCCCAAGCAAGATTTTTAAAACCCTTATATGGCGAACTCTGACCAAAAGCATACATACATAACATTTGAAAAGCCTCATTGTTACTTGGAAAACCCACCTCGTAAATATGGTCGATCCTATGTTGATTCAAGACCTTTTTATCTTGCGTTGTGATGATAATCCGAGTTCCGGGACCAAACCATCGAGTTTCTTTTACCGTTGCATCTAGTTGCAGCAAATGATCTACATCATCAAGCACAACAAACACTCTTTTTTTTTAACCTTTCTTGTATAACGCCTAAATGATTAACCTTTCTTGTATAACGCCTAAATGATTAACCTTGACATCGTCCTGGTTGAGCATCTGAGACAAGAACTCTTTGTGTAATTGCAGTTTCGTGCTGTACTCATCATAAAACGGTCTTGGATAACATCTTTTGATATTCTCCATGAGAACACAAAGTTGAAACTCGTGAGCGTATTCGTTAAATAGAAATTTGGCTATAGTACTCTTACCAATTCCAAAAGTCCCCCAAATCCCTATCATCCTCAACTCATTTCTGCATTTCATGATTTCCACCAATTCGTCAAGACACCACTTTGAAGAAGCGTAGTTACTTGAGAGCAAGATGATCGCGATCTTAGATTCTTTAATAGCTCGTATGAGTTCAGGACCAATGGATTCTCCTCTCTTGATCTCATTATCGATGAACGGTGTGATTCTCTTTCACTTTTCCTTTCATGGGAATGCGAGCTATGTGACAAGCAAATGCTTCTTCTAAATTCTTAGCCTCTATCACTTCTCCTTTCATGGGAACGCGAGCATGTGACAAGCAAATGGGGGAGGCTTGAACGTACATCCCAAATGTGCCCAGTTTCCTGCTTTAGGTAGCCCTTCTTTTAGAGCAAATTGAAGGCAGTCTTTGACAGTGAGCTCACAAGGTTGTTGATCCATTTCTCCTTGCCTGTCTTCCTTCTTGGGATTATAAACGTTATCCTCCAAATACTTGAGGCAGTTTTCAATAGTGAACTCACAGCGTTGTTGATCCATTTCTCCCTGCACGTCTTCCTCCTTGCGACCAGCTTTATCCACCAAATACTGAGCTGAGTACTCAGTAAACTTAGAGTCGAGCTTAAATATAACCCGTGCAGAGCTAATCAGACGAACTGCTACCAAAGCTGCATGTTGAGATGCATCTGCAAGACAAAACAAATGAAAATAAACCAAAAATGCACATGCATATTACTCTTTCAAAGAATTAGAACAAACGAAGTAACTATCAGTAAAAACTAAACCACAGTTTCTCTTAATGATGTAGATATGTAATTTTCTAGATTCTTGAATCTTGATTGATATGGTACCGTAATCTTTTTGCTTGTTTCTTGCTTGAATGCAATTCGGATGACAGAACTCGGACATCTTAAAATACTTATCCCTGCATTCATATAAACTTTGTGAGCAAAAATGTTCCATAAAACACATTTTGAATCTAACTAGAAAATGTAGAGAAACAAGTGAACAATACGGAAAGAAAGGAAAAGCAAGAGAGTGTGGAGACAGTTGCTTCCTAACAAGCAAGCATTAACATGGTTTCAAGTAGAATCAAACAGAGGAAGACATTCAGAATGTAAATATATAAAGGCTTCAGAGAACCAGACCAGCAAAAACAAAAACCTAACTTGCAAGCACAAACATGGTTTCAAATAGAATCAAGCACAAGAAGACATTCAGAAAGAAGATATAGAAAGGCAAAATCAGAGACAGAGACCAGCAAAAAACAAAAAAAAAACCCTAACTTGCAAGCATAAAACCTAGAACGTGAAGCTTTCGACTAAACCCAAGTATCAAACTAACGTAACAGCTTCTCTACCAAAACCTAGAGAACGATTCAGAAAATCAGAGAGAGAGAAACCAGCAAAAAAACTAACGACGACCTAAGTAGCAAGCATAAACATGGAGATAGTAGTGTTTCATCAATGTGATGATAAAGACCAAGCGCTAAAAGTTTTACCAAAAAAAAAAAAAAAAAAGATCAAGTTTTTAACCAGCGGCGCTTCCACCACTCCAAAGGGTTTTATTTCTAATTACAGAGTATTTTTCTTATATTCAAAAATAGACTATTTAATCTTTTGACACTTGGCTTAATCGGGAGTCCTGACGAGAGATTCAAAAAGATAAAGTCTGTAATTTGATCTTCCGTACCGATCACACTTTTCTTTCCTCTGCTATTCCTCGTACATTTTGTCTTGTTTAGATGAAGGTGATGAAGATTGCTTCACAGGCTTAATGGGCTTTTCTATAATTGATTGGGCTGGACTCAGATTGTCACAGGTCCATTGAAGTTAACGGTGATTAAACGGTCTCGTTTCAATGTTATGTCTTTCCAACTTTTTTTAAAAAAACTTTGCACGGAGAAGTACTCGTTTATATCTAAGAAAAGTTTTTGTTATTAAGTACATAAGCAAGCATTCATTAGTCAACAATTATTCAATGACACATAAAACTTCACTTTAATTCTCACCAAAATAAAGTTTGTTCATAGCATCCATCTCTTGCTTGAACTCAACCACTGCATCTTTAGGCTTCGTCGAGATCTCTCACGCTTAGCTCGATGTAGAAACCTATGTAGGCGTTACCGTAGGAACTTTGCTCTCATAATCAATTTCAATGTCAGGCACAAGGCCCAAAGCAACTTTGCTATCGTGGTTCTCTAGATAGTTTAAAGAGGAGAGGTCGAGAGATGCTGTAGCAACTCCAAATGGAACTCCCTCACCAAGAGAAATCAACTGAAGCTTTCGATTACTCTCTCTTCTTATTAGCTTACCTGAAAGAGGATAATAATACACAAGAAGTTCGGACAAAGCCTTCCTAAGCAAAGAGACAGGATCATTTAGGTTCTTTTCATTGGCTTTGAAAACATAGATCGTTGCGTACATAACTTCATTGAAAAGATCGCTGTCTAAAGTAGAGAGGGTGAGAGTTTCAGAAGGAATGGGTTTTGAGGGTTTAACAAGCTCAACTGGTTTCTTTTCATGTGTTAGAGGATGGCTTGGTTTTTTGTGGTTTGTCATCTCTTACCAAGTTTAGAATGTATAATATAAGATCTTTGTAAGGGTAACAAGCTTTTCTGTAATTTGGATATGAAAATTTTGAAAACATTGGCTTAAAAAGACCTTAAAAACTTTGAGGATAGATTGCAAATTTAATTTAATTGTAGTGTGTAACATAATGATAGATCATTTTGGAAAAATATATATATAAAATAATGACAGATTTTGTAACGAACAACAATTTTATAATTTTACTTTGAATAAATATTTAAAATTTAAGTAATAATATATTTGCATGTGGTCTTTAATCTAGTGAAATGAATGAGAGAGGAGGTAAGAATATATTTGCTATATATATGTTATATATGTATACAGCGGCGTAACTAGAGAGGAGGTAAGTGGGGCAAGTGCTTCAGACTGAGTTTTGATTTCTTAGGCTAGAATTTTTATTTTATCATTTTTAATACATTTTTCATCTTTAAAACAAACCAGTGTCTAATACTTAAAATACTTTGGATCCGCCACTATATATATATATATATATATAAAACTACATACAATCTTTTTCCATGGCTATATAGTTGTTGTTGGCTATCTATCGTATAGATCTAAAAAGAAACTTGTAGTACTCTTATAAAGTTATATGTTATATATATATAAAACTTTGTACGATTTTTTTTCTATGGTTATATATATGGTCGTTGTTAGCTATGCATCGTATAGATCTAAAAAAAAATTGTTGTCTTATAAAGCTATATGTTATGTATGTATATATATAATCTGTCAATATAAATTTAAAACACCTCTTGGTTATTTAAAAAAAAATACATGGGAACTAATCATATATATTAACTTTAATTTATACCTTCTATGTCAACATATCACCTCATATATAATCATATAATTATAAATAATATCATTGCTAATATATTATTAGAAATTTTAGAGATCATTGAATTATCTGCATGACCCAGATGTGACAAATGAGAGAGTTGTTGATATCTGATGTTACGGTTTTGTCTTAATTCACGTTTTCAACACAAGATATAATTTTCTCGACCAAAAAAAAACAAAAATAAAACACAAGATATAAACATTAGACGACGCCTATGCCTATGCCTGGGTCCCCTAAAGATTTAGATAGTTACATTATTTTTGGGTAAATTTGTCAATGTCGTTATGATTTTCCTTTTTAGTCCGACAAGTAATCAAAACCAAAACACCGGATATCTATAGCTGATATCACATGCGAAGAAACAACAATAGAAGTTGGTCATTGATAATTCACCCAATAAGACAACTAATTTTGGAGTCAAATTAAAACAGTAATATGGCACTTAACTATTTAACTAAAGCCATTTTTCCGACCCTTATGCACTTTATTTGTTCTAACATCAAATCAGAAGCAACGACTTATTATATGATCTTTTGCATTAATTATTAATTACTCTTAATTATTTGCATGACTTGATTTGTATTGCATAACCGTTGAAATCTGATCTAAAGGTCTTGATTTAACTCACGTTTTTAAGACTAGATATGTCCTTTTCGTGTCTGATCTTTTGGTTAACACGAGATGTACCTTTTACTGGTCTCTTTCAACGACGGGTTTCTTGCCTTTTTTTTTGGTATGAACTTAAATATGTCAACACTTGTCCCGGAGCTAATTTGAATATTTGATTTATAAATTTTGCCTAAGACATATAGACCTAGTGAATATCGGGTCAGTTTTAGATATTTCCAAAATCCCGAAAGTTTCTCTTTGTTGATATTTGTGGTAATATTCGGAACTTAATCAATACTTGATTTGGTACCCAATAGATCCGATATTTTGGTTTTCAGAATTATTATTTGAAACTGATTGAAACCAAACCAATACTAATTTGGACCCTAGCTAAAGTAGGACTTTAGTTTCATATTCGAGTTTTGACAATACGTACTTTTGATGCATCATCGATTTTGGATAGTTATCTTTTAATTTTATATTTTAATTAGGATTAGGGTTTTCAAAGTTTTCTTATAGATAGACTCTTAGGCCTATGCTTTCAGAGAATTGTTTTTATTTTTAATGTAAAAGAGGAAGTTACCCCAAATCTATTTGTATTCAAATAGGTCGAAAGTAAGGGTTTGATGAGCATTACGAACAATATTCTGTATCCTTGTTTTGGGTTGGATACTTGGAGATCTCAACGAATGTAAGAAGGTTTGGTTTACTCGAGAATTCTTGGACTCAATGAATATCCATCTAGCTTCCGTTTTAGATAATTTTGAGATGCGTTTTACAAGCTTATCTTATGGTTTTATATTTTTTGAAAGTGCTTCTGCATGCAGCTTGATCCAGTTAAGCATTAGCTAATCATCATGTTGACTAGCCAAACTTAATCACATGGTTTCACTAAAGAGAGATCAATGAGAGAAGGAGACGACATTAGCAAACAAGTGTGCAGATTTATATATTGTCCAAGTTTGCCTCTTCTTATGAGATTCTAAATGCGCAAATTGTGTTACATGTTTTTGAGATGCTTGTGTTCTATATAGCTACAGTGAGACTCTTCATTTTCAGCCTTCGTTTCACCGAATGATATACATTGCTCGTTAAAAAGATAATTACACATATATGATATTTGTATTATTCTTCCATATTCAAGGCTGTACATTGTTTCATTGTCTTATTTTGTTGGATTTAAGGCTATATATAATTGGATTTTTTTTGAGTTGTATTAGAATTATTATTAAGAAAATGAACGTTTAAAGAAGGATGATTCGCTCCCATTTTTGTCCTTCTAGATCACTCATATCACAACACAAAGTAGGTTTTTTTATAGATATAATTATCACACATTTATTAAACAAAACAAACGTTTAAAGAAGGGTACATTTTGTTCGATCTCTAGCTATTATTTTAAGTTCCATAGTTTCAACGAAATCATAACAAGTGCATTTCTCTTATTATATAATATTTTAATGATAATTAAAGGGATACAACTCAAGCCTTGTACTCCACATGGTAGAGAGATTTATGAAGCCTAGGAGTGATAAGGACTTCAAGAGGAGTGGCTTTAAGATTGACCAAGCCATTGCTCTCGGTCATGTCCACATATTCGCTCGATGGTCTTACTACCTCAAAGCTATGCAAGAACCTTGCTAGTACATATTGCACCATCCGCAAGCCAAGAGGGACCGCAGGGCATGCTTTTCGTCCCAATCCAAATGGAAACAAATTGTAGTTCTGCTTACCAATATCAATTTCTCTATTTGTTGTCAAGAACCTTTCGGGCTCGAATTTTTCGGAGTTCGACCATATTTTCGGATCTCTCTGAATCTTCCAGATATTTACGAGTACCAATGTTCCTAATTATATAATTCCACAAAGAAAAAAATTATAATATATATATATATATAATCAAACTTCTATAAATTAATATACACTATATATATATATATATATTCTTTTGGGCCAAATTAATTTATATATCGATATATTAATAATTCATACTACTTCAGTTTAATTACTGTTAATGTAGATTTATGACCTAAATATATAACCCTATAATGTCTAGTGACTTTTATATTTGTGATTTCTAATCATATGTATAATTTTTAAGTAGCTAAATCGTTTGAACACTTTTTATATTCAACTAGAAGTTACTTTTTATATAACTAGAAGTTACCTGCAGGAACGTGATAGTTTCCATTAGCAATGTCGAAATCTTCTATAACAGTCCTATAAGCGGTGAGAGCGACTGGTGGGTACAGACGGAATATCTCTTTTAAGATTGCTTGGAGGTAAATCAAATCTTTGAGGTCGGATTCTTCCACGACTCTGTCTTTGCCTACTATACGGTCGAGCTCCTACTGAGCTTTCCTCAACACGTCTGGGTTGTTCACCATTAATGAAACAGCCCAAACTAGAATCACAGTGGCCGCCTCGGGCCCTGACAATACTAAGTTCTGGTTTACACATATAATGATGGTCTATATTTTTTTTTTGTCAACACTAGGCCACAACTGACCAATCCATTAGCCAAATTCCTATGTAGGCGGTGAGACTTGATCCCTACTTGTGCAAGTTCGTATGTCTTTAGTGGACTTACCGTTTGCCACTAGACTAAATGCCACTTGTATTGTTCTATACATTTAAATATTATATAGATAAAATGATTTTTTTTATAGTTAAAACAATAATAATTATCTATATAAACTTTATTTTGGTGGATTAGTATTTCGTTTTTTCTCTCTTAATTTATCAATGTTAAATATAGATTCATATTTTCTAACAAAAATATTTATTATGTCAAAAATAAACAATATATTAAAATAACAATTTAATATAATAAAAATGATTTTGGAAATGTTTTCTTTTATTAAAAAAGATTTTGATTAATCTTGAGCATCCAATCATTCAGACCGATCTGAAATTACATATTGAAGGAAAGCCATTGATATCTGATCTAACGGTCTTAATTGAACTCATGTTTTTGACATGTAAATATTGTCCCTTTCATATCTCCTAAGTATTCTTCTATATTTTATTCCAAAAAATATTCTAAGTATATTCTATTTTTATACTTCTAAATATATATAAAAAATAGCATTTTCTAAAATATAAAGGATAAAATAGAATTACTCTATTTTAGAATAAAAAATAAAGATGAGCTGTAACTCTAAATTAGGTTAAAACTTTTTGTTGATTTTTTTTTAAAATTAATTATATTTTTTCATTTAAATTTTCTCAAATATGATTGAATTTTAAAAGAGTATTATGTTCAATAAAATTTGTTCAATAAATTTTTTTAACAATCTAAGATTTTAGCATTTAGAGTTAAAAATAGAGGTAAGTTGGAGATGCCATAATTCTTGGTACCCGGCCTAAATTCTTTTAAAAGATATGGAGTTGGTGTCTGAATATCTGATATTTTGTATTAATTATTAATTAGTCCCTTATTAATTACATGCGTGACAAACGAGAGAGCCGTTGATATCTGAACTAACAGTCTTAATTGATTCACGTTTTGACACTAGATATGTCCTTTTCGTTGACAGTGTGTTTGAACAAACTCGAGAGAGCCGTTGATATGTATAACATGAGTTTGATTTAGACCTATGAACTCACTTTTATGTGTACCTTCACAGACAAAATCCAGTTTAGGCGATCCTGGAAATGGAAAACAATGTAAAAGAACAGAGTATTCCTCTCATGAGGCCCTATAGGATGGGAAAATTCAGTCTTTCACATAGGTAAATTTCTCTCAATGGATTCCTTTTAAGAGGAATCTCGATCATGTTTTTCTAGCTTTGTATAATTGATATATATGTTATGGTTTAGAGTTGTTCTGGCAAGTGGCGGATCCCAAAAATATTTTTCATAAGAACAAAAAGAAAAACAATAAATATATATCAAATTAAAGTAAAAAAGTGTCAAAGAAATTATTTGAACCATGGTTTGGAGTGTCAAATGGTAAAGAAAAGACCAAATCTGCTAAAAAAAATTTCAAACATTATCTAAATTAAACTAATTTTATCAATATTAGGGGTGTCATGTCACCCATTCTCTCCAAATGGGTCCGCCACTGGTTCTGGCTCCTATGACGAGATGTAGATCGTACGGACACGTTCCTCAGCCTCACGCCGGTTTATATTATTTTCAGAGAACGTCTCAAGGAGGTTTTCTTATCACTGAAGCCACCGGAGTTTCTGAAATAGCTCAAGGGTACTGTCTCTGAAGAAGTACATTCTTCATCATTTATAATATTTGTGGGTTTTGATTTGATCTGAGATTGTCACATTCTCTGTGATTTGCTCTTGAAGCTATGATGATACTCCTGGGATATGGACTAAAGAGCAAGTGGAAGCGTGGAAGCCAATTGTGAACTATGTTCATGCCAAAGGTGGCATCTTCTTCTGTCAGATTTGGCATGTTGGTCGCGTTTCTAATCGAGGTGGTTCCATATATCCTTCGATTACCAAACACATCTTTGCTTTTCAACTCTGCAACCTTCTTGTTGTTGCTTTCTTCAGGCACGAAAAATGGGGATGAATGTCCTGTTTCCTCTACGGATTCACCATTGATGCCCATGGAAGGAGAAGAGTTTACACCTCCAAGGCGGTTAAGGACTGATGAAATCCCCGGTATTGTCAATGACTTTAGACTTGCTGCAAGAAATGCAATGGAAGCTGGTAAGGCAAAAAATTCTTATGGATGTCATCATTAATTAGAAGATGTAAATGCTGATAAAGATACTTCACATAAGTACAGGCTTTGATGGAGTTGAGATTCATGGAGCTCATGGTTACTTGATAGACCAGTTTCTAAAAGACAAAGTGAACGACAGAACTGACAAATACGGTGGATCACTAGATAACCGCTGCAGATTTTCATTGGAAGTAATCGAAGCAGTAACAAAAGAGATAGGTCCAGATCGAGTTGGAATAAGACTCTCCCCATTTGCAGATTACATGGAGTCTGGTGACGCAAACCCAGAAGCTTTAGGACTCTACTTGGTGCAAGCTATCAACCAATACAAAATCCTCTACTGTCACATGGTTGAACCTAGAATGAAAATCATCGACGAAATCTCTGTGGTCACGGAATCGCTAAGACCCATGAGATATGCTTTCAAAGGAACTTTCATAGTAGCTGGAGGTTATAGAAGAGAAGACGAGAACAAAGCGGTGGCCGAGGGAAGAACTGATCTGGTAGCTTATGGAAGATACTTCTTGTCCAATCCTGATCTTCCTAGGAGATTCCAACTCAACGCAGCATTAAATAAGTACGATAGATCAAAGTTCTACACTTATGATCCTGTCCTGTTCTACACAGACTATCCTTTTCTCGAGACAACAACCACAACTACTTAAGTGGACATTGTTTTGTTTCGCCACTAATTTAATGGCAATATGATGTTGCAGCATAATCATTATCTGGTTGCTTTTGGTTTTCATGTTTCATTTGATTTTCCTATTTTCTTTTGGTTTTCGGTTTCGCCAACCACGCAGCGTTGTACTTTGATTTGGTTAATGGATCGTTGGTATGGGTTAAGAGTATTGCCGAAAATAAACGTTTGGAGTGTGTCGCTAAATACGACTCTGTTCTGAGTTTTTTTTTTTTATCAGTTCTGCTATTTTATTCGAAATGGAAGATTATACTACTTTAGCGGTTCATGTTTCTTCTTCTGGCTCCGATAATAAGAAAGTTTCATTCTTTTCTGACTCCCATTCCTGAGATTCATCCTGATTCAGATAACTCCGTTTTTGAGATGCAATGGTTCAATTTAACTTTAAAATCATGATCAAGAACCTTCAGGAGGTTTTCATTTTACCTCATCAGAAGAAGAAATAGATTCATCAACACTCAAATACGAGTTCTCTTTCCTATCGTCGTCCTGCATCAATTTTCATGATAGTTTATTTACTCATAAGGGATGGAAGAAGATCGATCTATTTTATAAAAGCAATCAAAATTTCATCAAACCTGTCCTGTCTTCAACAGCTCAATCCGTTCTTCTAGATCCGCAACATGATACTTCAGTGCCTGTCAGAACAAAGAGACCGATAATGATCAGAACCAAAACTTCCCAGACAAGTGTATATACATGTGAAATTATTATCATCATTACTTCTCTTCTTTGAAGCTCAATGGATCGAGCAAAAGCCTTTTTTCTCGTCAATAAGTTTGAAGGCCTAAGCCTAAATGGCATCTGATAGTTCTTTCCGCGATAGAGTATGATTGCATAGCCCTTCATGGTTTTATCAACGGATACCAATACTCCTCCACTCTCAGCCTCCAAAGAGATAGCAATATGCTTGACTTGCGGAAGAGATTTCCCTCTAACAATCACTTTTACGAGCTCACGATGTTTCCAGTGTAGATGCATGTTCTCTATGGTACCATCATACACTTCTCTTCTTCCTGTAAAATGTATAAAGAACATGAAATTTGCTTTCTTCTTACTGATAAATTTGGCTATACACATGAAACATGAGTTGAGAATAGTCTTTGTGCTTACCGACAAGAAGAAACGGATCCATACTCAAGCCAATTTTGCGGAAAAGAAGTCTTTCTTCTTCTGTGATTATTTCTGAATCTGTTGGGAGATCCGATGGGTCAAGATCCTTCTGGACTTTAGCTAAAGTCCTCTCAGCTCTTTTCAACTTTTGCTTCCCCTAGAATAATAGACAGATCATCAAACTAAGGTCAGATCAACTGTTTGCAATAAGATACCAAATGAAATGAAAAGCGGTGATACTCACATAAAGAAGTCTTAGCTCGAGATCTCTAATCAATGCAGCTCGTCTGATGGACATTGATTGTCTCTTTAATTCCTCAATATCAACGCTGCTTGCCTCTGGTGCCCACCGAGAACTTGCAGCTATAGTCTCAGCAAGTGTTCCAGCGAGCAATTGTCTTTTAGGCGATTTGGCTTGTGATGTGAGCGTGACTGTTGTTGAAGCCATTTCACGCACTTTATCCTCTTTGGTTTGAAGAACTTCCATTATCTCCTTTTGCCTCTCTGTCAATGCCTCTGTAACTGCAGGAGGCATGAAGTCATTGCCTCTGTAAAAGACAATGTACTCTTTGTTTCTCGAAACAAGTACACCGCGAGTAAGTCTCTTCAAGAATGAAAAGATAAAAAATATCAGCATAAGCGAAAATACTGGTGAGTATACATACATGTGATCAGAGTTTACGTTTTCATCACACCTTAAGTTCTTCCGCCATTCTCTCATTTCGCGTGTTTTCCACACCGCGTTTGATTGCTATTTTTGCAATCGCACTTTTTTCCCATAGCTTTACCATTGCCTTAGCCAGGCCTTGTAACTCTCTGCTCCTCCCTAAACCAGATAAACAAAGAAACAACAGTCACTTAGGAAAACATATCTTACTGCTAAAAGAAAATAAGATTATATGATTCTATACACACCTAAAGCAAAATGTGGTGGGCTTGTCCTAGCGACTCGGCGCATTTCTGTCATTTCAGTATTAGACAAACATGGTTTTACTCTTTGCGGAAGAATCCTAAAAGGAATTCTATAGTTTTCAACATACGGAGGAAGCAGGTCTGCATCAACTGGCAGCGGAGCACACCCAGTCCAATCCTGAAACCTTGGACCAAGCTCATCCAACAAATCATTCAACTCACATAGCTCAGATAATTGTTCTTTAGGTACATTCTTAGGGTAATTTGCATCCTCTGGTATGTAATCCCTTTCCTGTGTGTTACCATGAATCTCAGAGCTTGTATCGAGATCCTTCTGTTTAATAAATGACTGAACACACTTGAGCTTGTAACTTATTCCTCGGTAAAGCACTACCGAGCTTCCTGACCTCCATATCACTAATCCCCCTGTTTTCTTCTGTTATACACAACAGCAACAGAACAAAACAAAACAAAAAACACATTTCAGAATTCAACAGAAAGATCATTCTTTTTTCGACAGAATCGAATCTAACCTCCAAAACTTCGTGAGTTCTCTTCATATTAAGAGAAAAAGGCTCTCCAAATTTCAACTTCACAACTTCATCAACCTCCCATTTCTCGTGAATAGCTTCAACAAGCGCCTGCGTAATTCCTGCATAACCTACTTTTACTCTCTCAACCATTCTCAAAGCTACATTCCTCAGCCTTCTCAGCTCATGTTCTGGTACAATCCTCTCAGCTTCTATAGTATTACTCCTCCTCGGTCTCCATATTCCCTTGTCTTTCCCTGAATCTATCATCCCTCTTTGATCATCATCCGAATTTGAATCTCTTACTCCCCTATTAATATTATCTACATCTCTGTTGCCAGAATCGTTATCCCTTCTATATCTATCTACAGTTAAAACATTACCGAAACTGGAACTTTCCTGCTCGAAGCTAGACGGAAAGTTAACAGCTTTAGACCCACCATTGTTAATCCATGGAGCAGACATGTATCCGCTAGGCCTTGGGAAACTCGACGGGCCACTCGCTGAATATCTACGGTCAGTATCGGTTTTCTTATCAGATAAACCATTCCCAAAAGATGGTTCTTCTTCTGATACGTCTTCATGGTGTTGAACTTGCTCTTCCTGCTTCTGCCAAGGCAAATTGTCGGTTTTAGGACTGATACGGGAAGACCACTTATCACTAATTTCTTCGAAAAACCCTGGTTTAGGTTTTCTCTTCGTCTTCTTCCTCTGGTGAGTATCAATATCAATGGCGGCTCCGATTATACTCAATTCACGTGTGTTAGACCGAATTTCGAGATTAAAGCTATGAAATCTGAGTCTACGAATAAAGAAATCGGACTTTAAAGAGGCATCTAGAGGTTGAAGACGACGTAATTGAGGAGAAGGAGATGGTGAGAAAATAGTGTGAGAATTCAGTGGGTATTGACACAGCGCCATGGATGAAATTTGAGCTAAAGATAGACATTGTACTAACTCGCAAGACCTCGTTTTAAGCGAAAATGAAAAAAACCTCTCCGTTTTGTATGTAGAGAAAAACATGCATGCCGTTTTCGTTTAGTACTCTCACAGATTTTTTTCTCTTTGTTCTTTTTGACTTAAGTCTTATTCTACTAGATATGGATATGTGCGAGCTACAAATTTATTTTGAAACCCAATTTTATATAATTAGATTATAAAATATATATTTTAAAATATATTAAAATACTGTAAAATTCTGGATCGTTGGATTTGACACATGAAAAAAATTTCGTTGATTACTAACTTTTGAAACTCAACTTTAAATAATTGGATACTGAATAATTTTGGATTGTTGGAATTGACATTTGGAATAATATCGTTGATTACTAACTTAATATAATATGATATAAAAATATGGATTAATTTTCAATCGTTGGATTTGACACGTGGAAGAATCTCATTGATTACAAACTTTTGAAACCTAACTTTATATAATAGGATATATAAAAATATGGATTAATTATTGATCGTTGAATTTGACACGTGAAAGAAATCTCGTTAATTACTAACTTTTGAAACCTAACTTTATATATTAAGATTTGAAACCTAACTTAATATAATAAGATATAAAAATACATATTAATTTTTGATCGTTGGATTTGACACGTAGAAGAATCTCATTGTTTACTAACTTTTGAAACCTAACTTTATATAATAGGATTCGATCGTTAGATTTGATACATGGAAGAATCTCGTTGATTACTAACTTTTGAAACCTAGCTTTATATAATAGGATTTGAAACCTAACTTAATATAATAGGATATAAAAATATGGATTACTTTTTGATCGTTGGATTTGACACGTGGAAGAATCTCATTAATTACTAACTTTTGATACCTAACTTTATATAATAGGATGGCAAAATATACTCTCCTATTTTATTATAAGTGATGTTTTAGCAAAAAAAATTATTTTAGTTTAATTGATGTTTTAAGATTTCTATGCAAAATTTATTGTGTTTTTGACTCTTTGAATTCTGTAGATTAATTTGTGATCGGTTAGATTATTTTGGAATTTGTTATAAAATATGTTTTATTTAGATAAAATATAATGATTTTTTAATCTGTGCGAAAAATCCTAAAACACCAATTAAAATGAAACGGAGGGAATATATTTGAGTAACAACGTTGACAAAAAAAAAGTAACAACATATTTTACATGACGAGGAAAAAAGTTAAATACATGAAGATTAAATCCCAAATCACTAAACAAATTATTATACTTATTTGTTAGACGATGAAAGTATACTTGTAATTCTGTATATGTTAATGACAGGTTCTAAATTTACATAATCAGAAGATGTCTTGTCCCGGAGACAATAGTCTTTTGGGATCAAACATAATTTTCCTCCTCAAGAAATCAATCCACTTTGGTCCAAAATGCTTAATCCAATCTTCTTTTCTTGTATAATGCATCAAATATTCTTTGATTTTTATGCCGGAGTTTTCACAAAACTGGATCATTTTATCGTTGAGACTTTCGAGTTCTTTCCAGTTATGAGATTCATCAGCTGATGAAAGGAATCCAATCACATAAAAAACATCTTCGTCTGGAGTCATCGTTGACATGCGATTGTTCCATCTATAAATTCATACCAAATTAAGAATCGTGTTAACATAAGTTAAGGACTTCTAAATCACATATTTTGATATTTTGGTGTTATATGATACTTTCCGTGTAGAAACATATCGTTTTCTCTTTATAAATTAAAAACTTACTTGTTTCTGTTTGTGGGATAGAAAAGAGTTACACCAGAAGTTGAGGTTTGATTAAGAAGAAGGCCTTTAATAACACCATCATGAAAATCTTGAATTCTCGATCCCGGGACGAACATGTTAAGCCATGGATGAGGAACTTCCCATAACCCTAAAGCTCTAAGCTTCTCTTCTTCGGTTCGGACACGGTTCAAAAAATCGAAATAAGGAACATCTTGTACGAAGATGAAGCCAGGAGCAAAACCTAGAGTTCTAGTTAATGTGTCAATCACTTGGTCAATAATGGGAAGAGTGGTTCGATCGTAATACTTGGCTACTTCGAGAACATAGATGATACGGTGGTCATTCACAAGAGATATGACTTTTGTTTGATCGGAGAGTGGGAAAAAAGATGTGTCGACGATGCCATTCGACATCATTAGTTGACCTTCCATAAAGTCAACTCCTAGATCATTGGTCATTGATATTAAACGCTCTTGATCTCTTGTAAAAGCCGAGAAGTCACTGTAGAGTATACGTGACCATTTGACCTGCATTATTTTAATTAATTTTATATTAATCCAACTGATCAAAGCATCTTCCTTTAGATTGCATGGTTTAATGTAGTTTATATAAAATCAAAGATCAATCATAGTAGAATATTAAATTACTATAGCGTATCCAAATCTTGTATAATCGTATAATGTATATATTACACGTAATGCTATATAAGATGGAATTAATATATATGATTATGAGAAATTAAAAAGAATTAATATAAAATAACCATAACTTTGATCTAATTAAAGACTATATGGAGAATAGAATAAAACGAGTTTGAATATTGACATCAACAAGATTTGCAAACATAAGACAAGATTGCAATCGAGAAAATCCTAGGACTGAGTATGCGAAATCTTATAAAACGTAAGCAATATCAGATTATAATCAACGAAAATATATTTACATTTGACTTTTATTAAAAGTCAGCCTTTTGACTTTGAGTTACGTTCCCAACTAAATGATAATAATTTGTATTTTTAGTAGTATTAATGATTCATATATATATATATATATATACTATATATTTAAATAAAGATAAAAGTATAAATGATTCATATATATACCCTTGTGGGTGCACGAGCCAATGCGATTCGAGCTCTCGTTATGATACCAAATTGACCCAAACCTCCTAAAACTCCATAGAACAGTTCTGGATTTAACTTTGGAGAACATTTCATTACTTCACCTTTTCCTGAGAATTTTAAAGATGACAAAAAGACATAACTCCACTTATTAAATTAATCACAGATTAATATAATTACCGTTAGAGTATAAACGACAAAAACATAAATATGGAAGGATCTTTCTTTCTGACTAAAAATTGTTTTAAAAATGGAATTATACTGATTATGGCGTGTTAGTTTACCTCAAGAATCGAATAAGTAGCTCTATATTTATTATAATTATCTACAAATTTCTCATTACACATATATTAAAATAACAAGATGTTCTTACTGGAATTGTAGCTTGCAGACAATAAAGTCTAGCATCTAGTAAGCATGATTCATAACTCAAACATTCCGAACATCAAACAATATTATACAAAATATAATAATTTTTTAGATTCAAACTTCGATAGAAAACACGCGCAATAGAGATGATATTAAACTACTTCGTTGAAAATCACTTACCCGATTTCATAGAAATAAAGAAACTAGAGATGTTTGGTAATTACGTACCGGTAATGACGTCAAGCTCATGAACGTTACTAATCTGAGGACCATGTTTAAACGTCTGACCACCAATTCCAGCGTTCGACAACGTCCCACCGACGCTAAGATACAAATAATCCGTCCAAGAAACCGGCGAGACGCCTCTCTCAATCGCCGCCTTCAGAACATCCACCCACATAGTCCCGGAAGCCACGTCAGCATAACTCCCATCTGGTGAGATAACCACAGCAGCTGGTTTAGCCGCGTTGGCTAAACACGTCATGTTAACCACTACACCGCCGGGTGCAGAAGCTTGGCCACGGAGAGAGTGGCCTTGTCCACGAGCAGCCACTTTGAAAGCAGGCTCAGGGTTGCTTTTGACGCCGTCAGAGAATCCTCCGTTAGCAAAACGGATTAGACGGGAGACCTCGGCGGTGGTGGACGGACAGAGGACTGCGACGGGGTTAACATCGGTTATGTTACCGAAGTCATGAGAAGCGACGGAGATGGAGTAAGAGTCGACAAGGACGGTGAGGTTGAGTGATATTGGTAAATGAACATCAATACTCTCTTGTGATTTGATTAAGGTTGGGGTTAAACTTATTGTGATTAGGATGATAATGATGCTTAAACAGAGATTAGTGGTCATTGTATAATTAATGAGTAGGTGAATGGGAAAAGGAGACAGAGGATGAGATATTACTATATTAGTGGATCTTATTGATTATGGGATTAGTATGTAGATGTTAGTTTATGAGTATAAGGTATATATAGAAGAACCATTAAGAGAGACTATGTATACTAATATAATGTAATAATTAGCACGTGAATATCTTTACGTGATTTTGTTGATGTTAACTAATGGAGTATACAAGTTGATTTGTATACTTGTTATGCTTGTAAAATTTTATCAATAAAATCTTATTTTGGTGTCAAAAAAAAAGAAAAAAAAAACCGAATGGAGTGTACAAGTTTTGTTGACGCGAAAATATAAATTAAAACAATTTTTACATGTGCAAAATAATATAATACTAAAATTATTCGACTGCCTTGGCTTCAATATATTTACTAATATAAAATTTATTCCTCCAAATCCTAATAAATTTGAGAGATTGAATATGGAGTGGAACTGAAAAAATCAAGACTAGAAATTCAACAACTACTAGAAAAGTAACTAACATTTTATCGGTTTTGCATATATATATATAGTTAATAATTGAATCGTTAAAAATCAATCTATAACCAATTTTCTAAAATCTCTGACACTATTTAGGGCAGATGCGACTCTCATAAGTTGATTTCTTACCAATATATTGTATATATACGTTGTATCTATATTAATAAGATATATATATATATATATATATTTAACCCAAAAAAATACATACGTATAGTATAGTTGAGGTCCGTTTGACTTTATAAGATGTGATTATTTATTACGTTGATGATATAACGTAAATTTCACATATGTGGAAACCGACCAAACTCCGAGTCTGTGGGCCGGTTTATCAAATTAGATTGATTTCAGTTAAAATTCTTGAAAAATTCGTCCACTGAAAAATCAAAGACGTAACTTGAAACTCTTCCATTAAACCGGACTAGTACATATTGATATATTTGTCACATCCGGATAGTAATAACTTTGTATCGATATTATAAAAATGATTAATGTCTACATTAGGATAAATCAACAAATACTTATTTATATACGTTTACTAGTTTCCTTTTATTGCGTCGTTTTTTGTTTCTATTGACTATCAATTTGTGATATTAAATTGTATGTTTTATAGACAACTATCACCGGCATAGAATTCAAAACACATATACGCAAAAGTAGCGTGAGAAAGCAAAAGGCTTATTTCACCTCGAACTTCACTTTTTTGAGTTTCTCCATTTCGTCTTCACAAAGCATCACATGCAAAGTTAAGACAAACATTAATTAAATATATTTGTTTAATTATTTAATAACAAACTAAATCCATTATTGAGTTGTCTATGGTTAATAAGAACTCAATCTATTAAATATCGAGTTTTTTTTTTAATTACTAATATTCAAGTCACTTAGCTATCTATGTTAGAGAGTGAAGCACACGAAGGATATCGCCGACTCTCGCCGTCCTCTGATTACACGACGCTCTACCAAGACAACTATTACATTGACTTATCAATTTTAACATACAAGTAAAATGATTAGACTTTAGAGTACTATTGTTTCGATTCATTATCAATTCAATATTCAAAATAAATGTTTTAATGATTGGAACGCCTAAATCTAAATCATAGTTCAAATTCTATTATACATATATTACAATTTACAGTTAGTTTCCGATAAACTACTTGACCAAAATATTAAGGCATGATTAAGCAATATATATATTTAGATAACGTTAATTTACTACCAACAGTAACATTGACACTTTTTCTTTTAATAATTGTCAGCGATTAACGATTAAAGATTTTTTTTTTATAACAGTAGTCAAATAATAATTTTTCGTATTGAACAAAAAAAGTGTCAATGTTACTGTTGGTAGTAAATTAACATTATCTAAATATATTGCTTAATCATGCCTTAATTTAAAAAAATTTTGTGATAATAATTATGTCTTAATTGTTGATGACCTAACATTCTATTCGAAATATGGGGAAGTATAACTAATATGTGGAAATTTTTTTGATTATAAGTCTATCCAACACGCAAGTGGCCTTTAGTTTAGTGGTAGGCGGTAAATCCACATAAGACATGCACACTTGCACAACCAGAGATCGAGTCCCACCGCTTATATTATGTAGGAACTTAGCTAATGAGCCAGTCTGGCCCAATGTTAAAAAAAAAAAAAAAACTCTATCCAACACTAATGTAGAATGGTTATCCATAATTATCTCGATTTTATTGACTACTTTAAAAAATAGAATTGGCCCTCTATGTTTGACTCAACAATTCTTGTTGCACTCGACCCAAAAAAAAAACAAGTCTTGTTGCAAGAGCAATTCAACTCAAACACTTGTTTTGTTTTAAATCATTTCTAATCATTACTGTTGAATACTTTACTAATGGGCTTATTAAGTGGGCTTCGGCCTATTAGATCGAAACACTGACAGCAAAACTGGCCCATATAAATTTCCGCGGTTGTGTGAACCGGTTAAGTCTAAACCGGGAGAAACCCGTGTGTTGTTAGTAAAGCAAGATCAGTCAAGGCTTCACGGTCGCTTTTCATTGTTCCTTAGATTGAAACGAAGAAGAAGGGAGAGATCTCTACAGCAAAAATGGTGAATGTAGATCCGTCCAATTGTATTTAGTAACCAGCTAATTTGATCTTTGTTTGTTGCTTACGATTTCTGTTTTTGTTTGGTCTGTTTATGATCTTTCCGGTGAACAGGCGGCAAAACCGATTGCGAGTCCGATTCCAGTGGCGATGTATCCGACTTTGTCGGTGTTCACTTTGGCGATTGGCCTCGTCATCACCGCTTTCTTCTTCATGTAAGCGTACACTCGATCTGATTTCTAGATCTCTGATCTCTTGTTACCAAACTTATGTGCTTAATTGTCAGAATAGTGAGACAGCTCCTGATTGATTCGATATGCCTACGAATAATCTTAATTTTCTCAAAGATATGACTAGAATTTCGAATTTATTTTGTAATGGTAGTCATGAGTAGGTTATGAGTTATGAATCATGTGTTTAACTGAAAAAGGCCAATGAAGTCATGGCTCTCCCTCTTGTTTGTTAACTGTATTTGAAACTTGACCAACATTGTTGCTTCGTATATATGGTTTGCATTCTTAATTGTTAGTCTCTGTTAGGCTTTTTAAATCTTCTGGAACAAGTTCATCACTTTCATGATCTCTTTGTTATATTAATTTATCCTTCGTCTGTTGAAGTTGTGGGTACCTTTCTTATACTCAAGTTCCTAGTAAACAAAAAAATCATGGAACTCATTTAATTAGCTTTTGGAAATGTGTAATCTTTATATGCTATTCATGATATAAAGATTCATAACATATCAATGAGTAAAGTGACATGAATCGCTAAATGTAACAAATTGACCAAATGCTGAATAAGTAAGACGCAAGAAAGTTAGATTTGATAATTCTTATTTAAGCAAGGAGCTTGAACCTTTCAAAGGATGAATAGTTTTAGGAGAACTGATGTGGTTTTCTTGAAGGAATGTGTTGTCTGAGCTACGAACATGTGGGTTTGCATCGAGTAAAAAACTTTGTAATAGACTAGAACCATATGAACTAGGTTTCTTATAGATTTGGTCATATTGGACTGTTGTGGTATTCACCATTCTGGTTTAGATTCAATCTGTCCCACAAGGAATTTTTTTAACTTACCCTGTCATAACATTTGTGTTGCAGCTATGAAGCTACATCATCCAGGAAAAACCGAAGCCTTCCAATGGAGCTTGCTACTTCAGCAGTAGCATCTGTCTTCCTGGTATGACTTGTCTTCTTCATCCTCTTCACTTGATTGTAATAGTTTTGTCTTAAACCTAATGTTGGGTTGACATCTTTTTCTGTGTCATTTTCAGGGATTTGGAGCGTTATTTTTGCTACTTGCTAGTGGTGTTTATGTCTGATCCTTCTTCCTCAGCACTATTCCCAGCTAGTTTAAAGAAAAAAAGGACAAATTTATCTTTGTTAAAGTGAAATCAGTGTTATGAATGTTAAGACTTTGAGAAGTAGTAGCCTTTAAACACCAGGTTGCAATTGAGTATCCTGTACTTTTAAATGCTGAATGGAGTTTTGGATTTTGCCGCTATTAGAACAGCGTTGCGTCGTTAATTAGTTCATTTCCGTTAAGATTTGGAAGAAGTGTTACGACTGTTGAACTTAGGTAAACAAAACCGAACTAAACCAACAGATTCAAATCGAGATATTAGGTATTTGGTTTAACCCACGTTGCACTGAACTGTTCAGTTCTACTTTCACAACGAAAGCAGATAGAATATTGTGTAGGTTATCTACGTCTTATTGGGTTCCACGAAAGCCGGTTCTGCACAAACCAGGTTATGCAATCTTATGACTTTGAGATCCTATGCAAATTTTGCAGACAATTGGAGTTAAAACTCGAGGGATTGTGGGGTGTTGGACTTGGAGTTAGGTAGCTACATTTGAGGATATTTATTGCAAAGTATCTTCTAATAGATCTCTCTCTAGTTTTAAAACATCAAGTACTAAGCCTTTCATGGGTTTTTGGCTTATCTGACATTAAGTACTCTACTCATCCATAGACATAAGACCATCTCATAGGGCTTCTCTAGGTTTTGTTGGATTCTCATCAATGATTCTGCAGCTATAACCAAACAAAACCTTGTTTGTCGACACATACATACACACAGAGACCATCTCATACGTATGTGTATGTGAATATGCCAAACTATTTGTTTGGAAGAGAGGAAACAAATTTGTGGCTCAAGAAGTACTATATCTCCATTCTTCAAGGTTTAGTCCTTTTTCAAATCCTAGCCATTAAACCTCATTTCTTGTCCACTTCTCTATCTCTATCAAAACTGTTGTAGTTAAAGTGCCTAAGAAGTGTTTTAGTGAATTCAAAGATGCATCAAGAATAACTCTCTTTATTAGCCTTAGAAAAATAATTCAAAAACTAAAACTTTTAACAATAAATTCATCAATTATGCCAAACATTGACATCTCTTAAAATAGACTAGACAAGCTCTTAATTATACTCGAAAAACACTTTATGTTTAGGTAACTCCTAAACGTAACAAATTTGATTCAATCTATTGGATAGCTTGCAACTCAAGCTATCAACTCCAAGGTTATTCCAACAGTAGTGATATTTTATTTCTACTTGATGGCAAAGATTTGTGCGTGTGGTTAATCAATAAAGTTTAAAGCTTGTTTAGAGTGTAAAGCTTTTTAGGTAGTGTATACTTTTGTTACTCTATAAATGAATACAATGGATCTATTTATGCTTTGCCTATTAAATAGATGGGCATAAAACACGTGACCACCTTCGATTATGTCATTTTCAATCTTCGAAGATCAAGGAAAAGTCCTTGAGTCACGGGAAATACCATACTAGCCAGATTTTGGAGCTCAAGATTTTGACTTTCTTTGTACCTAATTTTGTATATATACACAAACAATATGTATCTGCATATATGTAGTTGACTAGCCTTGAATATATCACCATACTTTCTGTGGATTTTCAATCATGGAATTCCAACTCTCATCATGATTAAAGTGATCCATAAACCTTTTATATTACTCAAGAAATAAACACATTTCTAATGTGAGATATTTTATATAAACTTCCTCATATAATATGAGTGAAAAAACGATCAAATCTTTCATATCGCAAAACTACAATTAGAGGAGTCATTTATACAGTCCACATATATGAAAAACATTTTTTATGCGAAAGGGTATATTGAACCAACATTGGACTTTGATAGCATATTATAATTTATCATACTCAAAACTAATTTGCAATAAATTATACATAAACTTTTTAAATTACACAAGAGATATTCGACCTATGGGATTTTCTTTTGATCAAACAACTAGATCGACAAGAACCGATCCATATTTTAATTTCTCAATAATATTACATGAAAAAAACGATTTTTTGAATTGAATTTCGATGGAAAAGACAATAGATGTGATAATTAAACACTTGACCAAATGTATTTTTATTGGGATATTCTAATAAACAATGAGTTATTCAAATATCTTTAAGAGTACTCTAAATCGAATTTTACACGAATAAATTCAAAAATAAATCAAATTTCATTTCGTAGTTATCTTTCCTTGTAGAGATTGATCAATTGCCTCTATGTATACTGTGAAAATCGTTTTGGCTCTGTTTGAACCGATATGATATATTTATGTCGGCACCTTTTTCCCCAATAATAATCTTTTTTTGTTAAAGATTTTCCCAATAATTTAAGGGTAGAGATTGTTCTTTTGTCTGAACCAATACAAATGATTTCAATGTATCGAATATATCGGAAGAAGCAATCATATTTTATCAAAGTTGAAATTTTAATTTTGTGTACTTCAAAGTACATAGAGATCACACACAACTTGAGAAAAAATAATAGTACTAATTTTAAAAATATTTGTTATTGATATCAAAATTGATTCTTGGAGAGCCAAAGCTTCTTCGTGTTGTGTAAACTCATCGCAACCGACAAAAGCCTTCGCAAGATTTTGTCTTTGTGTTTCGGTTTATTAATATTGTTTCGAGAATTAATTAAGAAATGTTGTGTCACCATACGTACATATAAATATATTATTGCTAAATTTTACGTAGAATTTAAATATTTTTTATGAGTAATATTATAGTTATTAACTAAGTCTTGATACTAAATATATATATATTTATTCTAATAATGGGTCATTATCTATTTTTATTAGTAAACGATATGATAGCTTACGGATCTGCACAACCTTTGAAGAAGATCCATTTCGGTGTATAGTGCAAAAGTTTGATATAATTAATTAGAACTAAAGTAAGATAAATCTGCAATAATATCTCCATTAAAAGAAAAAGTTGCATACTTTGATCGATCAAAAGAGAATATCTTCGTTAAAGAACATTTCTTCATAAACATACTTCCTTAAGGAATTAATTTTGATCATGTAATTGGTGTTATGATGATTGCCTACAAATTCTAAGGGTTAAAAAGCAAAAGGAACCTCTCTATAATTTCCACTATACATATATGTTAATTAGTCTAAATTAAAATAAATTATCACGTTGATTCATTATCTTACAAGTCACAACTTTCAAACAATAGTATCTGACCCTAAAACCAATCAAGCAAGCAATACTTCTTCCAAGAAAAAATAAAAATAAAAACCTTAAAAAACTCACCAACAGATAAAAGAATGTTTAACTTCTTCATCGTTCAACGTTACAATCGAGTTTATTGTGCAACCTTTCGATAAAAGTCGATCGTGCAACGTTTCAACCAAGTCCCTTAAGCCTCACCTAAATGTCGGTTAGCTATGAGAAAAAAACATGAAATAATCACGTATTATCACCACGAAAGTCTAATCTATATTTTGTTCACACACAATAACAAAATTATTTTAAATATATATTTTTAGCAAATGGTACAGTGTATAAACTTAAATATACTGCAACGACAGTGAATCAACTTAAAATAAAAAATTCATATACATCACAGTATAAATTTTTGAAAAATCAAGATATTATATCTATGAATATATCATTGTTATTGCAGAACAAATATAAAAAATTTCAGTTGACTATACATGCCATTATCTCTTTGTGTTGCATTATTTATACTCAATCACATGTTTATAGGAATCATTCATTCCCCATCTTCAAATTTATTTGAAATATATAAGTGAATAATTCTGTATATATACACTCATCACATATATTAGTTATTCAAAATATTTTAATTGTTGTATCATAGTATCTTTCAGAGTAAGAAAAACAGATTATTGTGAATAATTACGTGTAGAAAAGTGTCATTTGTCAAGTAATTAAATATCTATATCTATACTATTTTTACTAGAATTCAATTCTACCTAGTTGTAGTTGTGGAACCTAACGTGATAGAGTTAGTTGGGACAAATTAGATCAAATATTTTGGATGGAATTGTTAGAGAAAATAATAATGATTGCATGCAAGTATATATTTGCATGTATAAATGAAAGAAAAATGAGGTAAAATATAAATTAGAAACAAAGGGATGTTAGAGTGATGACACAATCATAGGTAGGTTGATTAAAATAGGTATCCAATCAAAGGTGGATCAGTACCACTCACTCATTATTTGCATCTTATGTCCCTACCTCTCTTTCTTCTTCCTTACATGTGATCTTCCTCTTCCCAATTTATTACATTTCTTTCTATTTGTTTTCCTTTTTCTCTACTTTATTTTCTCAAATCATCACTATATTTTTGGAGTTTTTAAAGTTGCTATATGTTTACAATTCAACTATACTTCATTAAATAAAAGTAATGGAATAAACAAAGAGAATTACACGTCAAATTGTGTTGCAAAGACAGAGAAAATAAAAAACGAAAAGACAGATGTGTTAACACATAAGGCATAAATAGTGACACGTACGCAACATGCATTATATCTTTTTCCGAAAAACGTTGAAAGCGGTTGCTTCTTTAAATTTAAAAGTGTTTTCTTAATTTTTTGTTCTTATTAAATTTATACTAACTTCAACTGTAAACGGAAGACTGTTTAACCGTTTGAATGTATGTAGTTACACTTAAACTACAGTCGCCACTTCATAGATATCGTACTTCTGTCTTTACCCGACATTATTATGATAATAGTAGTGATTTAAATGATGATACTATGTAAATAATTATATTATGTAAATAATTAATGAGCAGCGAGCATTATTATTATTCTATATTTTTAAAATAAACTAATTAGTGAGTGAGACGATAGGTGTGGTTTGAGGTGACTTCAAATCTAATTGACATTTATATATATTCTTGGACCTCGTTTTCTTAATATATATATATATATATATTATTTTTTTTCTCGTATTTTTAATTTAAATTATGCTATTTTATCATATGATTATTTTCATAACAAGGTAGAATTTTCTACTAAAAAAAACATGTAAAATAATAATCTACTCACAAAACGTGTGAGATAATTGCCTTTTGCTTTTTATTAATTAATTTGATAAACAAGAATTTTTCTTTTTTAGATTTTGTAATTGATATGGAGTTACGAATCATAAAAGATTAATTTATAAAATCAAAAACATAAAATGATAAAATCTGTCCATTAGCTTTTGGGTCACATAGTGTCTTCTCTCTCTCCCTTATAAATGTTCTGCCAAAGCAATCTCTCTCCATTCATTCACCTTATGCGTCTTCTCCTCTAATCCCCAAATATACACTTCACTCCCAAAATTATTATTTAAATTTAAAATCTCTCCTTTTTTTCTTTTTCAACGAAGCCATAAGACGCCGACAAAGGAGATTCCAGTAAGTATGGCGAAGAAAGCGAGAATTGTGATTATCGGAGCCGGAATGGCTGGTCTCACGGCGGCGAATAAGCTCTACACGAGCTCTAACAACATGTTTGAGCTCTCCGTCGTTGAAGGCGGTTCTAGAATCGGCGGGAGGATTAATACCTCCGAGTTCTCCGCCGAGAAGATTGAGATGGGTGCTACGTGGATCCATGGGATTGGTGGAAGTCCTATTTATAAAATCGCAAAGGAGACTGGTTCTCTTGTCTCCGACGAGCCATGGGAGTGGATGGATTCCGGCATTGATAAAGTTAAGACATTTGCTGAAGGTGGGTTCGAGATTGAACCTTCGATAGTTGAACCCATCTCTGGATTGTTCAATGCTCTCATGGAATTAGCTCAGGGGAAAGAGATCTCTCAAACCGATGCTGATTCGGAACATTTGGCCGATATTTACGAGATTGCCACTAGAGTTTGCTCTGCTCATACTGGAACTAGTGTTGGGTCTTTATTGAAATCTGGTTTTGATGCGTATTGGGATTTCATTAACAATGGAGGAGGAGGAGATAATGGAGTCAAAGGGTATTATGGGAAATGGAGTAGAAAATCGCTTGAAGAAGCCATCTTTATGATGTTTAGCAACACACAGAGGACTTACACGTCAGCTGATGATCTCTCGACGCTTGATTTCGCGGCGGAGAGTGAGTATCAGATGTTTCCAGGTGAAGAAGTCACCATTGCCAAAGGCTATCTCAGTGTAATCAATCATTTGGCATCTGTTCTTCCTCAAGGAGTTATCCAATTGAATCGAAAGGTCACGAAGATTGAGTGGCAGAGTAACGAAAATCCCGAGAATCGTCATGTGAAGCTGCATTTCTCAGATGGGTCTATTGTTTTTGCAGATCATGTTATTGTTACTGTCTCTTTAGGAGTACTTAAAGCAGGGATTGAAAGTGATGAAGAAAATGGAGAATTGTTTAGTCCTCCTTTGCCTGATTTCAAATCCGACGCTATTAGAAGGCTAGGTTACGGAGTTGTCAACAAGCTGTTCGTAAAAATGTCTCAGAGAAACTTCCCGTCTCTGCAACTTGTGTTTGACCGTGAGGATTCCGAGTATAGGTTCGAGAAAATCCCTTGGTGGATGAGAAGAACCGCGACCATGGCCCCAATCTACAGCAATTCAAAGGTCTTGCTGTCATGGTTTGCAGGCAAAGAAGCTCTAGAGCTAGAGAAATTAACCGATGAGGAGATCATAGACGGTGTCTCGACCACAGTCTCTTGCTTGACAGGCAAGGAAGTCAAAAAAGACACCACAAAACCTCAAAGATCCTTGACCAATGGCTCTTTGAGTGAGCATGATGAAGTTATGAAAATCACCAATGTTTTGACGAGCAAATGGGGAAGTGACCCTCTCTTCCGTGGCTCCTACTCATATGTCGGAGTCGGATCAAGCGGTGATGATCTAGACGCAATGGCTGAGCCATTGCCAAAGATCAACAAGAAGAGTGGTCAGGTCAATGGTCTTAATCAAGCCAAGGTTCATGAGCTTCAAGTAATGTTTGCAGGGGAAGCAACACATAGAACTCATTACTCAACAACTCATGGAGCCTACTATAGTGGTTTAAGGGAAGCTAATAGGCTTCTCAAGCATTACAAATGTGATTTTTGAGTGTTAATTTTTAAGAATATGCTTTTTTTTTTGGGGTCAATGTGTTTAGGGAAGCTTAATTAGTTTTGTAAGATTTTTTAATTGTATTTTTTTGTTTTGTTTTTTTTTTCCACTTTTTCGTAATCATAAGTTTACACCTTCCAATCTAAAAAGCAAATTTCAGAATTTTCTTGGTCGATGAGTTTCAGGGGACAGAAGATATTAAAGAATGAAAAAGGAAAATTTAAAAGTATAGAAGATATAAAGATGTATAATGGCATTTACATCTTTATGTGTTCCCCTCACGAGTCACTTTTAGTCACTAGTACTATTTTTTCTCTTTATTCCTTTGAGATTTTCTCTATTATTTTTATTGTCACATTATCAAAATACTGAACAAATCTATGTTTTTTCTCAGATTTTTATATATATATATAGAGATGATTATCAATAAATGGAATATTATGATCTATTTTCTATATGTAAATTAGTAATAACATATACAAATATTTTGTTTTCTGTTTTCGTCATATATGTATGTTTTTTTTGTTGTCGTATATATGTATTTGTTTATTTATAACTAATAGTTGCTTAGTATGAATTATTTTATAATTTAAAAATAGAACTATATTCTTATGTTTATTCTTTAATATAATAGATATCTTTATGTTTTTTAATTAATAGTTGCGTAGTATGATTTATTTGATTCAACACTTCTTTTTCTATTAGCGAAAAAGGAAATAGTCTAAATAACTGAAACATACAAATTTTTTTAGAAGAATAAATATTTTACTTCTGAAGATTGCGTGCCTTTGAATTCTTTAATAAGTTCAATTTTATTGACCAACTGATTTACCTTGTAAGTTTTATCATAAATTTTAGTGATATATTTCTTTTCAACAACAATTCTAAATAAGAAAGACTTTCCTTTCAAATTAGTTATAACCAAAGGTAAATTTTCAGAATTTCAATCTGCAAAAAAATAAGAAATCATGAATTTTAATACTAATAATAAACATATTTTTGTCGGAATTATAAAACATTGTTCATACCTCATCGATAAAATTTATTAAATCAGAAGCATATCTATTAACAATTTTCATAGCTATCCAATCGAACATCAAAAATTGTGCTTCACCAGTATTATTTCCGACATTAAGATGAATGTAATACCTTTATCATAGAAATTTAATCGTTTTTCAATAATTCTTTCATAAAAATAAAAGTAAACATTTTGATAAATAAAAGAAATAGAAAACTTACTTTGGAACCACATCCGTCACATTGAGATTGCAATTTGAACAATTCCACATGCGTTTAACAATTGCAAGATCTTCAGAGTCACTTATGTCTTCAAAACAATCAATTGGAAAAATTTCTTGTGGCAAACTTTACAGCTTAAGTAGCACAATCCATAATCAACATCAATCGAATGAATTTTTGACTTTTGTAACATAAGAACCAAACTAAAAGAAATATGAAAAAATTGATTTAAGACTACCAAAAATAAGTCTTTAAAATAAAAAATTATAAAACGTTTACCTCTTCAGTTTATAGAAGTTCTCTTATTGCTTTTTTGGGATATCGTTTAAAGAAATCTTCATTAACTGATAAAGATTTTGACTCATTCTTTTGGATATCATCGGTCAATTCAATTTACAAATCATCATTAGGAAGCATACAAATGAAGATTCGTATATATGAGTTATAATCTCTTTTATAAAATATTAAATTGTCAAAACAAATCAAAATATGAAAGATAAGTTTATGTTCTTCAAGTCTAAGACCTCTAGAATTTTTTCGTTATCAATCCAGATTTAAGTACAATCAAAACTATTAGATAGACTTATAATATCTGAAATAAATTAGTAAATATTAGAAAACGTTAGTGGTATTCAATCTAGATTTATGCAATCAAATAAAACACACAATTTATTATTATCCATACTTAGAATCTAAAAAATATTTTAGTAATACGTAAATATAAATTTTGTATACATTATATTTACATAATTTACGTAAATATGAAAAACAAAATATATGAATAATTTATGTATTAATTAATTATAATTATAAAATATCAAAGATATATATATATACCTCTAAATTATATATATATATATATATATAATTATAAAATATCAAAGATATATATATATATATATATATATATGGTTTGGGATGCAAATCCATTCTTGGTTAATTTAAGAATATTTTTCTATAACACACAAGTTAGCCTAAGATATTTGTATGAAATAAACAAAAACCATTAAATATTTTATAAATAATAAAATATTTTTTTTAAAAAACAATATAACACAACTTACTCAGCATTCCGAAGAGAAATAGTAAGCCGCTTCGTTTGTTTTCCATTCACTTCAGTAATTTTGGTAGAGCTAACACGTACTAATTGTTCAATGATATCTATAAAACAAAACAAAAAAATCCCAAAAAATTAACACTTATAACCGAAAAATATAATTTTTTAAAATTTTTTTTAAAAACTATTTACTTGTAAGATAAGTATCTTTAAGACGCCTATCAAGTAATTTAAGATAATAAAAAATTTGAGTTCCAAAACCGAATCTGGTAGATGATCAATTGAGGTTGTGTATACAAATAAAAATTTGTACTTATGAGTATAATTACGGTAAGTTCTGTTTGCAGGAGAAACTTGTAGGTTTGTAATGATTTTAATAATTCTTTGTTTAAGAAGATTTTTGAATTTGGAAACTAGTTATTTTTTTCACATTACAATAAATTTTATCAACCGAAAAGAAATATTAATTAATTAAAAAATATTTTTAATCATTACAAAAAATCTTCAAATAAATAAATTATTAGTAACATACCTTATAATCATAAAAAACTATATCAAAATGATTTGACCAAATTTTTTAGTGTATACCTTCCAAAGCTTTAGAATCTTAACTTTAATTCTCCAGGTTTCTTTGTAGGGTTTCAACGAAGAAATTTCAGAGAAAAACATGATTAAAAGAATGAAAAAATCGAGAGAGAAGAGAGAGTTTAAATCGTTGAGAAAAAAGTGTTAGAATCGTTGGTGTTGAAAAATTGTTCTGGGATGCGTATTAAGTAAATTTCGTTTCATATTTTTCCTATTAGGATTAAGAGAAATTTTTAAAATAGATATTGCTTAGGAATATCTTTTGTATGATATACACTAAATATAAAGTATTATTAGTTAATACAAACTCTTGTTATCTATTGTATTGACCAATAAAATTTATTAAAATTAAAACAACAAAATTTACAAAGCATGTAAAGTCTAATCAAAAGAAACGGACCAATAAAATGTATTGAAATCAAGACAAACAAAGTAGTTAAAACAAACGGATCAATAATATTAATGTTTTAATTTTTTTTATTAAAATAAAAACAAACTAATTAGTTTAAGATTCATATCCAAACAAATCAAGAGATAAAAAATTGTTTTTTATTATTATAAATAATAATAAAAAGCTAATACTATGGTTTTATTATATATAGAAAAATTAACATTTACAATCAAAAATTATATAATATTTTTTTTTAAAAATTATTTACTTACCTATACTATAAGATAGATATCTTTAAGACATCCATCAAGTAATTTATGGTAATCAAAATATTTTAATCCAAAAACCGAATTTGGCAGAGGATGAGTTGACGTAATTGTGGTTGTGTACATAAAATAGACTTTGAAGTTATAAGTAAGAGTACGGTAAGTTCCAGTTGCAGGAGAAACTTTTAGGTTTGTAACGATTTTAGTACTTCATTGTTTAAGAAGTTTCTAAAATTTAGAAACCAGTTCAATCTTCACATTACAATAAATTTTATCACCTTAAAAGATATATCAATTAGTTAGAAAATATTTTTAATCATTATAAAAATATTCAAATAAATAAATTATTAGTAACATACCTTAGAATTACAAAGAATCATATCAATGGTTTGACCATGTTCTTTAGTGCATACCTTCCAAAGTTTTAGAATTTTAACTTTAATCCTCCAGGTTTCTTTGCAGAGTTTCAACGAAGAAATTTCTGAGAAAAATATGATTAAGAGAAACAAAAATCAAGAGAAAAAAGAGTGATAAAATCTTTGAGAGAAAGAGAGTTAGAACTCGTTGGTGTTGTAAAATAAGTCTTGGGATGCTTCTTAAATAGATTTCGTTTAATATTTTTTCGATTAGGATTAGGAATATCTTTTGTTTGATTTTCCCTAAATATAAGGTATTAGGATTAGGAATATCTCAATGCAATATATTTTGGTTTTTTTTTATTGTATTGACCAATAAAATTAATTGAAATTAAAAAAAAAGTAATTACTTAAAACAAATGGACCAATAATATTAATGTTTTAATCTTTATTTATTAAAGTCAAAATAAACTAATTGGTTAAAAATTCTAACAAACGAATCAATTAAAACAAACAAACATATTAAAAGTTATTATCAAAACTAATGGATCAATATAATTAATTGAAATTAAAACAAACTAGTTAGTTAAAAAAAAGGCTTATCAAAACAAACAGACAAATTAAGTAGTTAAAACAAACCGACCAATCAAAACAAATTAAAGAATTAAAAAAAATTTGTGGTATTTATGGAAAATCTTTAACGTTACGATTTTATTATATATAGAGATTTGTGGTATTTGTGGAAAGTATTATAAAAAAAATCAAAATGTTTTCCACTCTATTTTGGTAATTTGTTAGATGTATACATAACCATGTTACGAAAAGATGAAGAATAAATTAGATTGTAACTCTCGGATAGCCATTTTTTCTCGATGCTCGGTATATTATTACTTGAAGTTTAAAAAACTTGTTTACCGATCCTAAAAAATATTAGGTTTCCCATGATTTGTCTTCACTTACATGATATCGAGAATTACTTCACAATAGATCATCTATTTTTTAAAAAATTTCAGCTCAAACACGCTTAAATGTAAAATTCTTTAAGAATGTGTAATCGAAAAAATAAGTGCACTATAGTTGTAGTAAAATCATTGTTTTTAGCATTTTTCATTTCCTGAAACTGTGGTATTAATATATAGATGATAATTATCAACTAAATCTTGTAAAAATTGATATTTTATGGAATTGATATTCTAAGCTATGAAAGAAATGATGAATTATTTTTTAAAAATAAGTAGAAAATGGGAAGAGGAAAGGAACAAAAGTAAAGACTTAGGATGCTCTCTACCTATGTATAAATATATATGAATACAAATAACTTAAGAGATTCTTAAAATTTAATTTATGTGGTGAAGCTTTGATGGACAGGATCCGCCTAACCCGCCTAGTTTCCAGCTTGCAAACCCATATATCACCATTTATACCCTTTTTTGTTACAAATCATTTATATAACTTCATGTTTTCTTCAATAACTTATATATAAAAACAAAGGATCATTCACGATTAAATCGCATTGATAACTCACATCATAACCAATTTACATATGACAAATATCATCAACTACTGTACAAGCGTTGAATATGTTTTAGATAATCATATTCTGATTTGAGTGATTGAAACTATTTGATTCTTTTCACAACGACAAGTTCTACAATATAAATAAAAACATTAAGAAAGTGGTGTCATATGAACAACTCTTCTATTTTACACCAAGATTTATGTCTACCTTTTTGTTGGTAAAAGACTTCGATTTACTTTATTTCACTAAAAAAATTTGAATTATTATGATTGTTATACTCGGACTAAAAATATTAGTAACAATTTGTGATATTTTATATACAGTTTTTGTTATAAATTTTATTTGTTATGAATTTGTAGTTTTTAAAATAAATTATTGTGACTTTATTCCGTAACAATTTGTAATGAAATTGTTATTAGATTTATTTATCATAAATAACATTTACTTGTGATGTTTATATAACGAATATATATATGTGACAATTATATTATAAATAATTACAAATTTTTATAAAATCGTAATAATATTTTTATATTGTTTGATGAAATATGTGTTATTATTATGATAAAATATTAGGTCTTAATAAAAAAAATTGTTGTGTTTGAAGCTCACATATATACAAAGTATTATCATGTATGCAGCAGTATGTATAATCATGGTTCTACAAAAGAGCATCAACATACACACAAAAGGAAATCATATAACAATATAAAGAGATGAATGGTCGTGATCATCTTCACATTGGTTCCAAAATCAATTGATTTGATTCAAAAGTCACGTACAATGTATTATGAACAAGTGGTAGTGCTAGGGTTTATTTTACCAATTTGCTTTTTACCGGCGGTTTAATTTATGGATTACTTATATAAATAATTAATAGTCTATTCATTTTAATTATCAGAAAAAATTAAAAGTCATTGAATTTACGAATTTTAAGAAAACATAGATACAAATTATTCAGTTAATTTACTCACAAAACATCTTGAAAACTTGGTTTTGACATGTTGTGTCCAATTTAGAAAAAAAGATATCTAATTTAGAAAAATATATATAAAAGTGACAATAAAAAGACATATGCTTTATTGCAAAATATCATATACTCAAGTGGCTTTAATTTGTATAGTATATAGTATATAATAAGAGATAATTGTAGCTGACTTTTATTCAATAGGGGACAATGGTGTGTTGATTTATATATGATACATTATTATTTATATTATCTTAAAAATAGTACAAATTATTTAATTATATTTAAAGGAGATGATGATCTTAACATTCGAAAACCAACTTAATTAAAAAAAATTATTCTGAATATATAACATTAAAGTACGGTCTGTTTTGCAATAGATAAATTCTAGTTTATATATTAGTTATAAATATGAAAATATCTATATATCAATTCTAGAAGTCTATCATAATCAATGATTCCCTCCTTCAATAGTGTGAATGAAAGAAACACATGGTCGATTTAACAAAGATTTGGTGTTTTTGGTAACAAATCTGATTTTCTCGCAGATAATTTTTGATGCTTAATATAACACATGAGCTCACATGCTCCAAAATTGTTGGATCATTTTTCTTTGTAAATCCATATATATAAATAATAATTGTATCTCATATAGTACTACACAATTCTAAAAAATTTAGTGTCATTTCATTTATAT
This sequence comes from Lepidium didymum, assembly GCA_963920545.1. Taxonomy (NCBI): domain Eukaryota; kingdom Viridiplantae; phylum Streptophyta; class Magnoliopsida; order Brassicales; family Brassicaceae; genus Lepidium; species Lepidium didymum. Next base: position 3,955,431 of record OY986980.1, read on the forward strand.
TCTAATATTTTAATTACTTGTGCACATTTCCATATATTTGTTATTTATTAAAAATCGGAAGTTTTGTGATCTGTTTTTTTTGTACACATCTGAAATTTTTAATCTATTTTCATTTATTAAAGATTCTGTATTTTTTTTTGTTAAATTGTCAGCAAATACAGAAATTTAATTCCTATATTTTACTTGTATTATTTGCGATTTGTACGTTTTAAATTTTCTGTTGTTTTTATTCCGATATATTTATTGTTTGTATGGTCATTTCAGAGAGAAAGCTTATGCAATTGGACTCCACTCTATTATTGACAAAACAATTTGATTTGCTTTCTATTCCTAAAGAAAACAAGAGTGACCCACTTGCTGTCTTTTTCGAAATTAGTAAAGATAAAATAAATAAATAAATTATAAATACTGAAATAAAATATGTTTTGAAAATAGAATGTTGCCCCTAAGTTTCTATCACACTTTTCTTCACTAGTCTATGAGAAAAGAGGTCATAAACCCAATCACAACAGAAGAAAATAGTTTTATAGACAATATAATAATTGTAAAATCTTTTAAACGTGAGTCAAATAAGTCATGGAGTGTTGATTGCTGCTAAACTAAATCAAACATGCTATATAACATCATTTCCCACACCAACTACAATAATCCGGATTGAAAACAGAAAACTGCTGAATATGTTACTCTATGTGGTAGAGACTTGCAGGTTCATCTTTGAAGTTAGTAGGAGCAATCAGGATCATGTCTTAAGTAAAGAAACTTCTCTTAAACTTAGCAACAACACAAAGTAATGACAATATCTTCATCTAATAGTCAGAAAAACTCACGCAGGTATAGTCCAGTGATAGTACTAGAATTTGGGAAGATAGCAATGTGGTATCTTAAATTTGAGTGTCTTTGAAAAATAAATCACATTAATCACGTACAACATCAAAAGTATTCACATGGGTTCCTTGGCTCTAGGATTAGTCAGATCTTATGACATTTTGTTAAATTGAATCGAGAGAAAAGTTTTTGGCTGTTCTAGAATTCTTGAAACTCATAATCATAGTGTTTAAAATGTTTCTGTTGAATTGGATTATCCAAATTATTAAAAAAGTATATATATAGTGAAAAATAAGACAAGGAAAATACGGAAAAGGTTCTTCACCCAAAGGTGAGAATGGTTTTTCAGCTGGTCACACCAACCACTTGGATACTCTGTCCTATTTTACAGCAAGATGATGGAAAGATAAGCTCTTAATTATATGTAGCAGCAACAACAAAAAATGGGAGTGAAAGAAAAACAATTACTACTAAAATAATCCAATGTTTATTAATACTAGTTCAAAGATTTTATGGAGAAATAATGCACTGAAAACCCCTCAAAGGAACATGAAAGATGTCTTAGAGGAGATCATTGAAAGTTGGAAAACAAAAAACATACTATTTTAAGTAAGAAAAAGTAGGTGAAATTGCATTGAGAGATCTTTGTGAAAGAGTTTAAAATCTTGCACGGACCATTGCTCGTTCGTGTAGCCATTTTATTGGCTCAGGCTCGAGTTAATTAGCTTAATGCTCGAGTTAAAAAGAACAAAAATAATTCCATAACGATAGTACTATGATATCATTTTCTTCATGACATTATTTCTATATAATTCACTATATTTATTATATATGTCACGTGATTTACACATGCATAATGCTGATCGGGATATATTCCGACATATATACAGTAGTTACTTTACGATCATTTCATCATATGATATGAACCAATCTTTCTCTCCAATAGTATAAAATTAGTAACAAAAATTATTGAAATTGTTAGAAATACTGATCACGTTTTTTTATTGTTGTTTAATTTTTGTATTTAACATAATTTTAGGCTACTTATATATATACATAAATATTTATTTATTAATATACAACTATGATTTGGGATAGAGAAAAAAAGAAGAAGTTAACAACACTTCACAATCATAATAAGATTTGCCTGAGCTTTTTGACCAATTAATTTGGTGGCAACACACGAAAAGGAAAGAAAAGTTCAATTAAAAAAAGCATATAGACTTAAAAATAGTAAAATATAAGTGAAAGAAGATGTTTCACCTAATGTGTATTTTTCTCCATCTTTGTAAACTTTAAATGATCATAAGAAATTTCTAATCATTAGTAATCAATAAAATTGAAAAAAATCATTTATGTTTTAGAATTTGGGGTACGATAAAAATCCAACAACCCATCAATCTCTAAAGTATCGATCTTATCCATCAAAGAATAATTTTTGTGTCTTTGCTTATCTGTCGATTTTTTACTGTCTAATTCTTCCTTTTGTCCTAATAAAAATCATTTTCTAAAGCTGCAATGATTATCATTTCAAAACCCTATTATACTAAAATTGATATTGTAAAAAATATTTAATATAATCTCAAAACCAAAGTCAATACAAAACAATCTTTTGCAAACATCTTTTTTTTGTAACATATGTATTCTTTATTAGCTATGATGATAAAGTTGGGGATTATAAGTAAATTATCTCACTGGTATCCAAAAATTATTTTGGTTGTTGTTCTCTTATAAAGCTTTTTGCAATTATTATGTTATGCAAAGTGGACCTATTTTTCTAAATTATTTAAAGTATGACATTAATATAATATAAAAATATAGGAAGGCATATACGTAAAGTTGTCTAAGAATTTATATAAATAAAAAAAGTTGTATAAGAAAAAAAAATGTAAAAAATAAAAATAGGAATGTAAGGAAAATAAAATGTGGGGAAGAAGGAATCTAGGGATGTAGGTAGCAGTAGGTCTTTGGTCGTATATTTTTGAAGACTTTTTAATTTTGGTTTTCTCAAAGTGTTAACCAAAGTGATGATTAAAATAGAGTGTCCAATATATAAATTCATTGGTGCCATTTTGATGGTTTATATGGCTTCTTTGCATTCGTCTGCTCCTTGAATCCAATAGTAAAAGGTTGATCATGCTAATTAATATTTTATTGTATTTGAATTCTTAAAACGATAGAATGTGATCTTACGTCAAAACTGAAATTATTTTAGTCTAATATATATAATATATAAATTAAAAGCTCAGATTTTTTTATTATGGTCGTATAGCTCAAAATTGATCATGAAGACAATACATTTTGTTGTGATTATTTCTAAATATTAGGTTTTGAAAACAGTTTTCACCTATATCTTGAAATGTATGTTAGAATATAATAGATATCGCATATTAGAAATTGAAATCGTTTTAATCGAGTTCTGGATTATATTGTTCCTTTTCATATCATAATAATTTTTGACGGAAACAGTACGAAGCAAATGTTTCTATTTTTATAAAAAATAATATCATGTCCAACAATGCTCAAAGTTTTGAATCATGATGTTTTATTTATTATAAGATATATATGCATGATTCACTACATGATTCTTTAAACATAACTCTAACGTGGAATAACGACACAAACATTTGATAAATATATAATTTTGAAAGAATTGTATGAATCAAATGTCTTCCTTTATTTCTAAGGTTTAAAATCTTGACATATGGCAAAATCTGATTCATACAATCATCAAAATTCATGAGATTATTAAAGCAAACGAGCTCGTAGATCGATCATGGTACATATGTTATTCTTACTCCCTATGATAGCTTTACACAAAAGATTTATTTATTAACTAATTATCCATCGTTTACATTTGTTAATCACGTATTTAGAATAACTAATCGAGTGCACTCATATGGTTATTACACTAACACTAACATATATTTTAGTTTATATTGTGGATTTAGAATAGTTCCGCAATGTTACATGGTTTTGTGCAAAAAGCTTTTCAACTAATTTCTTTTGTAACTTTATTATTTATTTCTGAAAAAAACAAATCAATCCACAAAATTAAAAATAATACGTAGTATAATATTTATACAGATTTTGAAAAACCTTTTTGCGGTCACATACATTATATTTTCAAAATTCCAAAAATAAATTTGGATTTATTATAATTGTTAGGGTTTGAATTTGATATATTATTTGTGATACTTTTTGATGTTTAATATTAGTGACAAAGAGTTATATTTGATATTATTTTTAGTTTCGTGAGATGAATTTGCAACCTAATTGGTCTACCTACATGAACCTTAAATTGTAATCTCTATCCAATAGATTTTTGTGGTCGTATAATCATGAGATCGACATGGAATTCAATTTATTTTGATAATCATGATCATTTACCAACAAAATCACGATCATTTACCAACAAAATCATAATTATCTGACTACAAGTCTACAATCATTTTCTTTTCTCAATATCGTAATATATGACTATGACATATGATCATGGCTTATTTATGAAGAACAAAAGAGACTTGAAAAGTATCTTCCATCATTAATTCATATAATGAGATGATTATACGAACCATTGATACTTTTAAAACTTCCTTCGAGTTACGTAACTTAAAGAATGAAATTCGAAGTGATTTTAATTGCAAGAGAAAAAGAAAGCACGTAAAAGTTTATTTTTCTTTGTGATATATTTAGGGCCCGTTAGTTTCTTTCGGCCCAGAAAAAACGCAGAAATAGAAAAACAAATTTCTATATAATTGTTGGTTTTTGTTGATGATGGAAATTTTTTTTAACTTCTCATTTTCTTGATGCTGTCTACCAAAATAACAATAGGTATTTTTATAAACCACAAAATAATTTTAAAACAATTTTGAGAGATATATTCATGATTAGGATGGTTTTGTTTCAGATGCATTATCAGAATTGTATATCGGAGTTCGTGAACTCAAATATAGTCTATTAACTCTTCACTCTGAGTTTAAAGCACTACGAAAATAATCGATTTAAATTTCTTAGAAGTCAAGTTTGCTACAAACTTAGTGAAAATAGTGGAGAATCCTAAAGAATGACCAGTTTTCTCGTTTTATTTTGAAGATATCAAAAGACTTATAATCTTTTTCAAAGTTTTCTCGCTTCATTATCCTTTAATATTTGAACTATAGAGCAAATTTCTTAGTTTATAGTGTTAGAAGACTTGCTTGTGATTTTTCTTTTGTAGATTGAGTGTAGCTTCATCAATAATAAATTATAAATTTGGTTGTCAAGAAAAAAAAAAATTCATCAGAAAATATCATCAATAGTAACCCATATCAAATAATCAATGAGCATGGGGCTAGTTATAATAATTATTAGACCATATCTATTTATTAAATTTATGATGATAAATCACTAAATGATGTTCTATGCTATCTCAGAGAGTGTTATTATTTAAAATTATTATACATAATAATAAAACTTATTTTATTGTTGGAACTTAGAAGTAACGATGGCCCATCTACATTTTGCTGATATTCGAATTTGATTTTTTAAAATATTTATCATTATTATAAATGGTATTTAGTCTAGTAGTAGACTGTAAGTTTAGTAGTAGACGATAAGTCTACTAAGACATGTACACTTGCACAATTAAAGATTAAATCTCACCGTCTATATTATGTAGGAACTTGACTAATAGGATCGAATCCCACCATCAAAGACCATGTTTTCTTATAAGCTAGAGGAGAGCATAGTTACTTAGTCTCAAATTGCATTTCAACTGCTGTTGACAAAAAAAATCTCCATTGAAAGAAGCGTACAACCACTAAAGGTAAATCTCGTAATAAACTAAAACGTGAGTTAAATCAAGACCGTTAAATCAGATATCAACGGCTCTCCTTCATTTGAGTCATGCAGAGGACAATAATGCACTCTATTTTTGGGAGTTATTGAAGGCAGTCTATTCCTAGTATTTTTCTATTATAAAAAGGGGATACGACCAATAAACTTAAAAGTAAATCGTGTTCTTATCTGGAACCTTGTAATTAATTACAGAAATGTAAAACTATACATATTGTTGAATGTGAAATCGAAATATCTTTTTATTAGCTTAGAAAAAAAATTCAAAACTTAAATTTTTAATCTTAATTCCACAACTTATGTCATAATTTTGACATCTTCTTATATATATTAGATTAATCCTAATCACAATAGGAAACATTTTAGTTTAGATAACTTATAAAATATAGCAACTTAACTTTATCTATCTTTTTGCTTGTTCCTTAAGTTTTAAGTTTTGGTCTTCAAGTTTATCTCAACATTCTCCCTCTTAAGCTCAAACTCTTCTTTTGACACATTTTGAACCCCAATGAAATTTCTCATTTCTTTGAATTTCAATCTTCCTAATGCCTTTGTTAGTATATTGGCTTTTTGACTTTCACCGGGAACATGTTCAACCTCTATTGTCTCATTCTCAACACATTCTCGAATGAAATGAAATCTCTTGTGAATATGTTTGCTTCGGCCATGAAACACCGGGTTCTTTGTTAATGCAATGGCAGATTTGTTGTCGACAAAAACTGTTACCTTCTTGACCTTCTTAGCCGTGATTTCTTCAAGTAACTTGTGTAGCCATATTGCTTGTTTGGCTGCTCCGTTGCTGCCATGAATTCAACATCACATGAAGACAAATCAACAATTTCTTGTTTTTGAGAGCACCAAGAAATCGGACAGTCATTGTAGTAGAACATGTGACCACTTGTACTCTTTCCATCATTGATGTCCACATTGTAACTACTATTGCTAAAGCTTTCTAACCCGTTGTTGTTTCCTTTCTTGTATACAAGACCATATGATGTAGTTCCTTTTAAGTACCTTAAGACTTGCTTTATGGTTGCTCCATATGATTCCTTTGGATCTTGCATTTATCTACTTAACACACCAACACAATATGACAAATCGGGCCGAGTTTGAAGTAAATATCGGAGACATCCTATGATCTTTCTATACTCTGTGGTGTCTATACTCCTCTCATCTTGAGAATTTGAAAGCTTCAACCCCGAGTTCATTGGTATATGAACCGCATTACAATCACTCATTCTTGCTTCTTCAAGAATTTTCTTTGCATATCTTTCCTGCTTCAAAATCACATATCCTTTAGGATTTTAAATGACCTACAACATCCTCAAAACTTGTTGTTTTAAGATCCAAGAGTTGCTCAAGAGATGCAACCATAAGTATGTATTTCTTTCTAGGGAGACACTTGAGAAACTTCTTTACTAACTTAGTTTCTTCAATTCTTACTTAAAGAGAAGTAGATTTTGATGAAATTGTCGACAACTTGCTTACAAACTCATCTATGGTTTCAGTTTCTTTCATCTTGAGACGGAAAAATTCAGACATTAACGTTTGTAACCTCACATCTTTAACACGTTCGACTCCAATGTTCCGAGTTCTTATAGCCTCCCATACCTTCTTAGTTGTATCTAGTTTTCGAACTTGAAGAACAAGATCTTCCGGTATATATTGCAACAAAAGTGCCATTGCCATATTGTTTTTCTTCTTATCCTTGCATTCACCCTCAATTACTTCTCATACTTCATGTACTTTGAGACATACTTTCATTCTTATGGCCCACATAGTATAGTTAATTGTGTTTAGCATTGGACATACGATAGAAGAAGAACTTCATACACTTTTGTTTTTCTCTGTCGGTACTACGGCATTATTGTCTCCCATGACAAAAATCCTTTAATGAATACACTCAAAGTACTCTTTCTCCTTCATCACCTCTTTGTCGAACTCCTTTTGTTCCTTTCGCAAGAACAAAATTTCGAGAATGGCTAATCTTTTTTCTTAACTCCAACGATTTAGCTCCGATACCAATTGTTGAACTTAAGAATGTGAAATCAAAGATTAAAGAAATAACTCTTCTTTATTAGCTTAAGAAAATAATTCAAAACTTAAACTCTCAATCTTAATCTCACAAATTATGCCACAACTTTGTCAATCTCCTTATATAGATAAGATTAATCCTAATCACAATAGGAAACACTTTGATTTAGATAACTCCTAAACTATAGCAACTTAACCTTATCTATCTCTTTGTTTGCTCCTCAAGTTTTGGTCTTCAACCTTATCTCATTATACATGTAGATGACACAACCTCAAAATTAATACAAACAATTAATAATAAATTAAAATTTGGACTTATACATTCAGTTACAATATCATGATTTACATGTTTTGTAAAAATTGTTGTTTTTTTCAACAGAATTGGTGTACTATCATTTTTTACTTATTTAAAAAGGGACAATGAGGAAGTAAACTATTTTTCCACTTTATTAATTTACTCTAATTAATTTTACAAACTAGCTTGTACGTATAGCAATTACGTTCTTTATTTATTTATAATCATTTTAACAATCTCCAAATTATTTATAGAATCTCGAATTTCGAGTTAATCATATTTGAGATCTGTGAAAAACGTGGAAGAAATATCAACGACTTTTCACAATCGAATCATTTATTCATATATAGGCAATAAACAATTTGGGGTAGGACCTGGCAACGGAAGCTTCATTGGATAAATTTTATCAAATTAAATAAAACATTGAGATATTATATGTTAAATAAAACCCTCGGTCTATAAATGAGATGAACGTTGTTTCGGCCAAACGCACCATCAAAAGTTTCTATTTCAAATGGCGAAAACTAAACCTGGCCGGTCCGAGTATTCTGGTTACCCCTTGTGCAAGTCACTTCTTTTTTGCTTCGTCCTCGTTGTAGCCGTCACTGCTGATGGTTCGGACTTTCCATCGTCCTATCCCCGGCAACCTCAGCCCTCTAAGAAGCTTCATAAACCGGTGGTTCTATTAATTTCCACCGACGGTTTCCGGTTTGGTTACCAATTCAAGACGGACACACCAAACATTGACTTACTTATTTCCAGAGGAACTGAAGCTAAGACCGGTTTAATTCCGGTTTTCCCAACCATGACGTTTCCAAACCATTACTCAATCGTCACCGGACTCTACCCGGCTTCCCACGGTATTATCATGAACAAATTCACCGAACCGATAACCGGAGAAGACTTCAACAAAAACCTAGACCCTAAATGGTGGTTAGGTGAACCATTGTGGGAAACTGTAGTGAACCAAGGGCTCAAGGCTGCGACTGTCTTCTGGCCGGGCTCTGATGTTCCCAAGGGATCTTGGAACTGCCCAAAAGGGTTTTGTAAAGCTCCTTTCAATGCTTCGTTTCCTTTGGAAGAAAGAGTTGATCAGATCTTAAGTTATTTTGATCTTTCTGAGAATGAAATCCCGGATTTCATGACTCTCTATTTCGATGAACCGGACAAACAAGGCCACGAATATGGCCCTGATGATCCTCGAATCACGTCAGCAGTCGCAAAGGTCGATAAAATGATCGGTAGAGTCATCAAGGGACTGAAGAAGAGGAAGGTGTTCAATGATGTTCATATTATATTACTTGGTGATCACGGAATGGTTACTAACTGCGACAAGAGAGTTATCTACGTTGATGATCTAGCGGACTGGATCAAAATACCTGCGGATTGGATCAATTCTTATAGTCCAGTGTTAGCAATGAATCCGGTCTGGGGAAAAGATGTCAAAAACACACACGAGAAGAACAAAGAACTCGTGGATAAGATGAATGCAGCTTTGAGCTCAGGAAAAGTACCAAACGGAGAGTTTTTGCAGGTTTACTTGAAGGAAGATTTACCAAAAAGACTGCATTATTCCTAGAGTTCGCGAATCCCACCGATCATAGGAATGGTTGGAGAAGGTCTAATGGTGAAACAGAACAGAACAAACGCTCAAGAATGTTCAGGAACTCATGGATACGACAACATGTATTTCTCTATGAGGTCTATCTTCATTGGACATGGTCCAAGGTTTAGAAGAGGAAAGAAAGTACCGTCGTTTGAGAATGTGCAGATCTATAACGTCGTTGCAGAGATTCTTGGACTCAGACCAGCTCCTAACAATGGCTCTTCATTATTTACTCGGAGCATTCTCTTACCTTTTGGAGCTACAAGGGAAATCTAATGTAGTAAAAATAAAAGAACCCTTAGCTCATGAGAATGACTCATGAGTCATGAACAATAATAAGCTATTGAATGAATAAATAATAATATCTCAGTTTCTGTCTTGTAATATTTTATTTTAAATTTGGAATTGAATAAATTATCGACCTTAATGGTTTAGGACAGCCAGGTTTCTTGAAACTGAAGCCATGCTAACAAAGCTATATATCTTAAAAAGCCTCACCTATTGTTCCTAAAAATACGCTTTTGCTTCGATTGTCAAAAATAACATAAAATAATTAGAGTAGAAAAAACTATATAAACTTATTATATATTTTATCAAAAGAATTTTTTTTATATGTTTTGTTTTTAGGTGGTTAGCATTCCATTTACTCATCATTTCTTCCAACCATCTCCTTGAATGCTAATCACCAATGCAGTTTGTTTTGAAACAAGACGATCGGACATCAATAGTTAAAAAACCTTATATCTTATGCTAGATGTTTTTTTTTGTTTAACATCTAGATGTTTAAATCAATGATTTTATATAAAGCTTTTAAATTAGAAAGGTTGGGAAAAATACTTAAAAAATCCGAAACGATCAGGAATCTTATTATATAAAGTTATGTTTTCGAAAGTTAGTAATCAACATAAATATTTCACATGTCAGTTCCAACAATCAGAAAATTTGCCGTATTCATATTCTATTATATAAAGTTGAATTTCTTAAAATTACATATTAACACGATGATTCCACGTATCAGACCTAACTATTAAAGTTTTTTCTTTGTATTAAAAATATATATATATATAAAAGTAGTTTTTTTCTAATCATATTATATAAAGTTGAGTTTCAAAACATAGTAATCAACGGGATTCTTCCAAATCCAATGATCCAAAATTTTAAAGTATTTTTATATGTTTAAAAATATATATTTTTAAAAAATATTAATATTTACTGAATAATATTAGATTTTAAAATTAAAAAAAAGAATCTTATTATAGTAAGTTGGATTTCAAAAGTTAGTAATGAACGAAATTATTTCACGTGTAAAATCCAACGATCCAAAATTTTGTAATAATTTGTAATATTTTAAAATATCTATATTTTAAAAAATATATATATTTACCGAATATTTATCTATATTCATGATTCTAACATAAAAATAGATTGTAAATAATTATCATTATTTATAATTATAAAAAAATATAATTACAAATCATCATATTATATAAAGCTGGATTTTAAAAGTTATTAATCAGTGGTATTCTTCCATATGTCAAATCCTAGATTTTATAGTATTTTTATAAAATTTTAAAATATCTTTTTTTATAAAATATATTTATATTTATCACAAAATATTTATCTCTATTCGCAATCATAACATAAAGAAGTATTGTAAAGAATTATCTTTATTAATAATTATAAAATAAAATAATCACAAATCCTATTAAATAAAGTTGAATTTCAAAAATTAGTAATCAACATATTTTTTTACTACAAAATATATATATTTACTACAAATATTTATCTTTATTCACAATCCTAACAAAGATAATTTGTGTCAAATATATATATATATATATATTTATTTACTACAAAATATTTATCTCTATTCACAATCTTAACATAAAAAGATAGTAAATAATTATCTTTATTTATAGTTACAAAATAAAGATAATCACAAATATTGATCTCATAGTATTAAATAAAATAAAATTTTGTTTTAAAATAATTCTATTATATAAAGTTGAATTATCAAAAGTTACTAATCAATTATTATTACATGTGTCAAATCCAACTATCAGAAAATTTTTCGTATTTATATTTGATTAAGAAAAGATAAAATCAAATATTTCAAATATTTACTTTTACAACAAAATACTTATATACATTCACAATCCTATTATATATAGTTGTGTTTCAAAAGTTAGTAATCTATGTAATTCTCCTACGTGTCAAATCTAATGATCCAAAATTTTGTAGTATTCTATTATATAAAGTTGGATTTCAAAATTTAGTTTTCAACGAGATTCCTTCACATGTCAAATCCAATGATCCAAAATTTTATAGTATCCTATTATATAATATTGGGTTTCAAAAGTTAGTAATTAACCAGATTCTTTCACATGTCAAATTCAACAATACAAAATCTTACATATTATTTTCCATGTCAAATCCAACGATACATAATTTTACAGTATTTTTATATATTTTGAAATATCATTTTTATAATCTTATTATATAAATTTGGGTTTTAAAATAGACTCGTGCATCACATGGATCCATATCTAATTTGATATAATTGAGATTGATCCATAAAAATTAAGAATTAGAAAAATACCAACAACTACTTACCTCTATTTAGAAACCGTTTCGTTTATAATACTAAAAGGGTTTATTGGAGGGTAGATTTTAATAAATTTAGAAATCCTATAAGAATTTTTAAATCTATACAAAATTCTTTGATTTTAATATCACACAAAAAGGAATTTGAAAATCAAATAATCTAGATTTTGGAAATATGGCAAACTAAATTTTGAAAATCATACCAACTGGATTTCAAAATCAAAATTAAATAATTTTTAATGATATAAACAAAAGTATAACATTTTTCTTCATCTATGTCTCATTGAAATTTCTTCACATATTTGATGCTATTGTTGTTCAACATTGATTGACATATTATCTTTATTGATTTTGAGATGAGAGAATTGCACTACTAGTGTCAGTAATTTCTTGATGAACTTCTTCTCTAGTTTCATTTTTCCGTTCGACAATATTTTCGAAGCTAAGAAAAGAAAAAAAAAATACTGTATTGAAAGCAATCAAATAAATTTTTAATTTGGAAGAAAATGTTCCTTATGATACGATAAAAAATAATTCACCAATTAAATATAAATGACCATTTGTTAGTATATCAATTTGATAAGTGTTATGATAACATTATATGGTTATGAACTATAATTTACTAGGTTGGTTTTACTAATTTTTTATTTTCTACCATAGTGAATTTTTATTATATGATAGAAAAATTATTTTTTTCATTTATGTTTTGTCTCAACTCACACTTATAAATAACTATTACAAATATTATTTAAAACCTTGCAAAATCATGACAAAAGCCTCCACGAAGTCTTCGCTTATTTCTTCCCTTATCACGTGATAGACCATTCTATACTGACGGCTTAGACACTGACACCCTCCTTGCAATCTCCGTTTCTCATATCGGAAGTTATTACGTATATGTTAGTTTTTTTTTTTTAATATTGGCTTACAACTGATCGATTTTTGAATGTGCAAATGTACTTATTTTTAATGGATTTATCACCTGCTACTAGATTAAAAACCATTTACATATATGTTAATTATATTGGGGTTTTGTGTTGTTTTCTTTATTTCTTTTCCAAATAAATTCAAATAACAAGGTTTGAGTAACGATTTCAAACATTTGTATATTAAGGAAAATCTACTATCAAATCCATTAAAATCTATTATAAAGACAAATCTGTATTTAAATTCTTAATGTTGAATAAGAAGTGATTTTAATTTAGATATAAAATAAAAAGTGATTTTAAGTAAGATTTACAAATAATACAACAATAACACATGATTTTACATGAATTTCTAAATCCATTACAATCAACCTCCTAATTTTGAGAATATAGCATAACCATTAAGAGTTGTCGATAATTAGATTCTTAAGTTTATAATACTATCAAGATTAACGGACAAAATTAAGTTAAAAATCCAACGGTAACGAAAGTTGCTTTCCAAGCGTAAGTGTAAAATTTCACTGATAAGCTTAGAATATTTTTAAATAGGAAAATAAATCATCCCAAATATAGTTGATTTTCTCTTTCGTTACAAAAGGAAACTTGAATTTCAATTTTCCTTTTTTTTTCTCCGTAGAAAAAAGTAAATTACTTAATTGTTAAACCTAGCCTTCATATATCTCTTCCTCAACGTTCTTCCTCACAAGTCTCACCAACCTGCAAAAACCTAAAACGCCTAAGTTTCAAAAACCCATCATGATTATCTATGAAGCCATCAATGAAGAACCTGAAAGCATCCTCAATGTTACGCCGATCTACAACTCTGATGATACTCTCGGTGAGAAGCAAAAGTTGTTGTTCGATTTCGAAGTCCTTTACACTCTCTCCCCAGAAGTAGATTCAGACGGAGATGAAGAAGCTTTTGAAAATCTACCAAATCGAACCGTTAATCAAAGTCACGAGTTTGAGAAACAATGGCTGATTGGTGGAGATACAAATCAGATTAAAGCTGTTGTTTATTATATTCTTGATTTGATTGAAGTCCCTTGTTATCGTCAGGTTGTGGAGTTGTTCACAGATGGGATTCTGAACTTAAAGGAGCTTGACTCTACTTCTACGTTGCAAAGCGTGGAGAGAGTAATAGTTGATATTGATGTTATTGTATGGAGATTTCCAGGTGAAGATGATGATGTGAGGCTTGCAGTGCCTCCGGCGAGCGATGAGGCGATTGAGCAAAATTTAGAGATGCTGGTTATTGAGAATGAAGGCTATTGTGTGATATGCATGGATATGATCATAGTTGGGTCAGATGTGCCTACGTGTAGGATGCCATGTTTGCACGTATTTCATCGTGCTTGTGGAGAGAATTGGCTTAGAAGTAGTGGGGTTTGTCCTCTGTGTCGTGCTGTCTTCCCTTAAAATAAAACAAGTGAAACATGTTCAATTTTATTTTCTTATACATTAAGCTTATTTATCTTTTAAGTTTGTTGATGATTAAAATGTTTGTAGTATTGGCCAATTTAAGGACTAGTATTAGGTTAGTCTCATAGTCAAGGCTCCCTTGGTGAACAACACTGTCAACAGTAGTTTCCTCCATCACGGTTCGTATTGTGTGAGCAAATACAAAGTTTAAGCTGCCCAAATTGTCAATACTTACAGGTAAGTCATGTTCTCAAGTTTTGAAGCACTCGGTGTATAGTTCCGTTGAACTTGTTCCCATGAACTTTTCTGCAGTTACATTAGTGAGAAAAGAAAATTATATGAAGCAATTCTGAGTCTAAATTGGTGAGGATTACCTTATCTTTCCAGTAAAGTAGATTGCAATCCAAAGATGATACATAAAGGTTAGTTCCTATGAAAAAAACAAAACTTACTTGTCTGATATTGGGATGATCAGTGATGGAACACGAGAATGAGCAGATATTTGATGCATTGTTTCATCATATATTTCCTTATTGAAGTTCTTCTCTTTCACTTGAAGAGTTATGTAGACTCTAACACTTGCATTTCGTCGTAGCAAAACATTAAAAACCTGCTCTATCGGCTGCATTAAAGAAAAGCATCTAGTTAAGAAATGATTTGAAGAAGAGGAAAGTGTTTAATGATGTTCATGTGATATTGCTTGGTGATCACGGAATGGTTAGTAACTGCGACAAGAGAGTTATCTACATTGATGATTTAGCAGACTGGATCAAAATACCTGCAGATTGGATCAATTCTTATAGTCCAGTGCTAGCAATGAATCCAGTCTGGGGCAAAGATGTCGAAAACACACACGAGAGGAACAAAGAACTCGTGGATAAGATGAATGAAGCTTTGAGCTCAGGGAAAGTACCAAACGGAGAGTTTTTGCAGGTTTGCTTGAAGAAGAATTTACCGAAAAGACTGCATTATTCGGGGAGTTCACGAATTCCACAGATCATAGGAATGGTTGGAGAAGGTCTAATTGTGAAACAGAACAGAACAAACGCTAAAGAATATTTCGGAACTCATGGATACGACAACATGTTTTTCTCTATGAGGTCTATCTTTATTGGACATGGTCCAAGGTTTAGGAGAGGAAAGAAAGTGCCATCGTTTGAGAATGTTCAGATCTATAACGTTGTTGCAGAGATTCTTGGACTCCAACCAGCTCTCAATAATGGCTCTTCATTGATCACTCGGAGTATTCTCTTACCTTTTGGAGCAACTAGGGAAATGTAATGTAGTAAAAATAAATGAACCCTTAGCTCATGAGAATGACTCATGAACAATGAGAAGGTGTTGACTAGATAATAAAAATCTCAGTTTCTATTTTATAATATTTTATTTTCATTTTGGAATCCTTGAATAAATTATCGACCTTAATGTTTTAGAACAACCAGGTTTCTTGAAATTGAAGCCATGCTAATAAAACTATACCTTGTTTCTTAGCTTCAAAGCCTCATTGACTGATATAAAATGGCACTACAGCACTTTTGCTTGAATACTAAATATAACATGAAATAATGAGAATACAATAAAGTATTCTATTTTTTAATATAAATTTGAAGATTATTGTAAAACTAATATTAACAAGATATCTCACATGTTTATTTTAAAATTCAACTTTATATAATAAGATTATAAAAATTTGATATTTTAAAACATATAGAAATACTGCAAAATTCTGGATCGTTGGATTTGACACGTGAAAGAATCCTGTTGAAAACTAACTTTTGACACCGAACTTTATATAATAGGATTTTAAGATATATTTAATCTTATTTTTAAAAGTAAATAAATATAGAAATTTTTTGGATCGTTGGATTTGACACATAGAATCATCCTGTTAATGAGTAATTTGAGATCCGACTTTATATAATAAGATTTTTAAAAGTAAATAAATATATAAAAATTTCTAATCATTGGATCTCACCCGTAGAATCATTTCTAATCATTGAATGAGTAATTTGATATCCAACTTTATATGATAAGTTTTAAAGACATATTTAATCTTATTTTTAAAAGTAAATAAATATAGAAAAATATCTGATTGTTGAATATGACACGTAGAATCATCATGTTAATAAGTAACTTTACGATCCAATTTTATATAGTAAAATCTCAAAAGAAACTGAAATTTTTAAAAATGTTTACATAAAAAGAAATTTAAAAAATGTATTTTCTTTTTAGGTGGTTGGCAATTATTTACTTTTCCAAAAGAAATTTGTTTTTAAGTAGTTAGCAATTATACACTTTTTTTTCCATTCAACCATGTGTTTCAACAATATATCTTGGAATAATTTATTATATAATTATAATCTTTTAAGTGAAAAGAAGAAGAAAAAAAGAGAGAGGAAGTTATGAGAGGAGAGACGACACGACGACGTAGAGGTACCCTAAATGTATTGATCAATTGGGGAATTTAGTCTCTTAGCCGTTATCTTAATCAATTGGGGAATTTTTCACCAGGAAACGTGGCAGATTCACGAGCGTCCATTAGAATCTCGATCCTGGACATCGGAATGTGGAAGTCAATATCAAAGAGTTCTAAAAGTTAAGCAACTCACAAAATCTTCTCGTTTCTTCTCTCTGTAGTCTGCGACCTTAATTTAATCTAAAGCTCCGGGAATAAAGTTTATAACTTTCTGAGATTTTGAGAGAAGTAGCATCGGCCAATCAGTTAAGGAGAAGAGAAGCAATGATTTCCGGCAATACATTATCTGCGAAAAAGACCAAATCGGTTCGACCAGAAGAAGACCAAGACCCACCAAGCCAATCAATCGCACTTCTCGGCAATCAAACAGATACTTCCACTAACAGTATCTCAAGCTGCTTCATCTTCTCATCTCTTCTTCTGGTCACCTGCATCGCTCTATCCGCCGCTTTCGCTTTCGCATTCCTCTTCTTCTCTTCCCAAAAACCCGTCCTTTCCCTCAACGAAGTCTCCAAGTCACCAGCTTTCGACAGATCCGTAGCTCGTCCACTTAAGAAACTCGATAAGCCTGTGGTTCTTTTGATTTCCTCAGATGGATTTCGTTTCGGGTATCAATTCAAGACCAAGTTGCCAAGTATCCACCGATTAATTGCCAACGGAACTGAAGCCGAGACGGGTCTAATCCCAGTCTATCCGACACTAACTTTCCCTAACCATTACTCTATCGTCACAGGTCTATACCCAGCATATCACGGAATCATCAACAATAGGTTCGTTGATCCAGACACAGGGAAGATTTTCACAATGGCTAGCCATGAACCAGAGTGGTGGTTAGGTGAGCCATTGTGGGAGACAGTAGTGAACCAAGGGCTTAAGGCTGCTACTTACTTTTGGCCTGGCTCTGAGGTACACAAAGGCTCTTGGGATTGTCCTAAAGGATTATGTCAAAACTATAATGGCTCGGTTCCGTTTGATGATAGAGTTGATACTATCTTAAGCTATTTCGATTTGCCTAGTAGCGAAATTCCAAGTTTTATGACGCTTTACTTTGAAGATCCTGATCATCAAGGTCACCAAGTTGGCCCTGATGATCCTCAGATCACGGAAGCTGTAGTTAACATTGATCGGTTAATAGGAAGAATAATTGATGGGTTAGAAAAAAGAGGAGTTTTCGAGGATGTCACTATTATTATGGTTGGTGATCATGGAATGGTTGGAACTTGTGATAAAAAAGTCGTTGTTCTGGATGATTTAGCTCCTTGGATCGAAATCCCTAGCAGCTGGGTTCAGTATTACACTCCGTTGCTAGCAATCACACCCCCTTCAGGACACAATGCAGCTGATATCGTGGCTAAAATAAACGAAGGCTTGAGCTCGGGTAAAGTAGAGAATGGGAAGTACTTGAAGGTTTATCTCAAAGAGGATTTACCTAGCAGGCTGCATTACACAAACAGTTACCGGATCCCGCCTATCATAGGACTAGTTGATGAGGGTTTTAAGGTGGAGCAGAAGAAAAGTGAAGCCAAAGAATGTGGTGGAGCTCACGGATATGACAATGCCTTCTTTTCAATGAGAACTATATTCATTGGGCATGGTCCTATGTTCTCAAAAGGAAAGAAAGTGCCTTCTTTTGAGAATGTTCAGATATACAATGTGATCAGCTCGATTCTAGGACTTAAAGCTGCACTAAACAATGGATCAGACGAGTTTCCTTCACTTGTTCTCTTGCCACGCGCATAGCAAAGTAGGTAAACTTCATTCTTCTGTCTGTCAATCAAAGCCGCTGCAAACATGGAAACATAATCACGTTTTCATCTGTTAGATCATTTATGCGGTTTGATCAGTATGTTGTCCTCTTGGCTTCTTGCGATTCTAACAAGGACTTGTACTAAACTCATTGTAATATTTTGGTGTCTGTAATTGCCAAAACTTGTCTTTGTCTTGATATTTGACGTCAAAATTGGAAACTTTGTTACTTTCCACCACGGGAACACAATGCTTTGGATTGTGATACCCAATCGTTTATCACCAGCCCTTTTTGAATCCCTCTCTTTACTTCATGCTGTGAAGAAATGTTCCCTATAACTGGTCTCTGTAGTTGCAGGCTCATATTGTTGTATTTGGCAGCAGAAGACAACATTTAGTAGATAGCTTGTCAAACTAAGTATGAGACTGATCTTGAAACGAATTTTGATCAAATGCGAATAGAACAAAATTATAAATGAACGTATCTTTGTTGTTTGTATTGAATCCGAATAAAGATTTTCAATATGAAACAAAAATCTAAATAAAAATCTAAAATATTTGTGTTTAGGTTTTCTGTTTGCACATTCATTAAAATCTGGGGCCCAAATAACACAAACATAAATGTCATTAAGTCTAACTTTCTTGTGTTTGTAAAGAAAGCTATACTCATCTGCGTTCCTTGTTCAAACACGATTTCTAATGACCATACAAAACGCGTTTACGCTTTTTCAACGCTAACGTAACGACAAAACGCCAAGTGGATGACGGCGGCCGAAACGCTAATTTCTGTTCAAATCGCGTCTATATATATGTTTTGAGACATCATGATGAGAGAAAATATCACTGGAATCTGAACCAGACAGTTTCTGATCTTCTTGGAGAGACCCTGAAGGATCTCGTGGAGAAGACAAACCGAAGAACAATCTCAGTCTAGTCTTTATCTCTGTGGGTGAATTTAGATGGCTGGAGTTGTGCGATTATCGGTGACGTCGGTTCAGGCTCTTCGCGTCTCCTCGTCATTCACCTCCTTTTCCACAGCTCTCAATCCTCTGCAACCTTGCTTACCGCCAAATTCGAATCTGAATTCCGAAAAGAGATTGCGTCTGCTCTCATCTTCTCCCTCGTGCTCGTCTTCGCATTACTACCTTTCTTCTGGTTTCGGAAGCCATATCCCCCCTAGACGACCCAAGAGCCAGTTGTTTCGTGTCAAGGTACAAATGTCTTAGCTTTTAGTTGGTTCTGTCCAAAAATTGAGTACCTTTTTAGAGATTTATTGACTTTTGAGCCGATTTCAGATTTCATATCCAGCTGTTCTTTATGTTTGGTTTTTATGTCCTTTAGTCTCTAGCCAGCGCTTCTAAAACGTGAATTGAGACTTATGTACTGAAAATTAGGAAATTTTAGCTCATTGTTTGATTTTTAGACAGTCTAGCAGTTGTAGAGGCTAAGTCATTCTCTCGAGCTGTTCTTGTATGTCATTGATTTCTGATACTGTAACAATTACGATGTAGATCATGTTTTCCGCGTAGCATCTCGCTCCAGGTGCAAAGAAAGTAATAGTATAAAGTTCCATTCTTTCTTTTGAGAAGGTAATGCTTTCGGCCACAATTGAAGTTTCTGACGTGTGTTTATGGTTCAGGTAGATGAAACTGTAGCCGAGACAGAGCCACCAAAATGGTGGGAGAGGAATCCAGGACCAAACATGATCGACATTCATTCCACTGAAGAATTCTTGAGTGCTTTAAGCGGAGCAGGCGAAAGATTAGTCATTGTAGAGTTTTATGGAACTTGGTGTGCTTCTTGCAGAGCATTATTCCCAAAGGTTTGTCTCATGTTACCTACATGACTTATCTGCTAGGCTCATTTGATGAAGCAAAAAGAGCTTTTCTTTGTCATTTTTTTCTCGTGATTCTGAATGTTTGTTGTTTCTTGTTTAAAAATCGTTTCAGCTTTGCAAGACAGCGGTGGAAAATCCCAATATATTGTTCCTCAAAGTAAACTTTGATGAGAATAAACCAATGTGCAAGAGTTTGAACGTAAAAGTGCTTCCTTATTTCCACTTTTACCGTGGAGCTGATGGCCAGCTCGAGTCCTTCTCATGTTCTCTTGCTAAGGTAAAGAATCTGCTCATTCACTGACTATTGGGCTTTGGAATTTTTCATGACTATGGTTTTGCAAAAACCATTTTCCCTTCAATCTTATTGAACTTCCTTGCTGATTGTCTTTTGATATAGAAACCATTTGCTTGATATTGACCCCACTGGACACTCTGGCATCAGCCCTTTGATAGAGCAAAAATCTGTTGAGTGCACTTGGTCTGTTTCTAATTGCTATTTGACATTCTCTTCTTTGAATATTTGTTTTATACAGTTTCAGAAGATAAAAGATGCCATTCGACTGCACAATACCGATCGTTGCAGTCTCGGTCCGGCCAGGGGACCAGAAGGATTAACCTTGGAATCTTTATCCAAACCAGCTGGATCGAGTTGAAGTGCCAGACTTTTAGATTTATTACTGCAACAATCTTTTGTTGCTCAAGCAAATACTCAGCTTAAGGTTCTGTATATCGTCATTTTTTGGGTATAAAAGAATACTTCCTAGAAGCCGTTTATGAATCTTATGATTATTTTGCTAATAGGCAATTGCAAATGTATTAACTACTGCTCCTTATCCCTATAAATCAATCTTATTGATGTGTAAAATGGTGTCATTGCTAATTTGTGTACGATATTTATCATTTCAATCATATTATCATATGTAAAGATCAAAGGCATAGTAAAATTACAACGTGTGATCAAGACTCAAATGGATATAAAGATAAGTTAAGGACTGAAAAGTAAAACTCATAGGAATATGAAGACTGTTTGTTAAATATTTTATCGTTTTAAGTCTTGCCTGTTTTCAGGTTCTCTCAAGTTCCACGCGCCGCCGCGAAAACAACTAAAAGGAAATAAAAAACTCAGCGAAGGTTGAAAAGGGAGAAAGCTGAGAGATGCAAGGAGTGTGGAGCCAACTATGGAGAAAATACGCTGATTATAAGTACAACAAGTTCGAGAGATTTGCTGTGTGGGAAATGATCGAACCTTATCGTCGACCAAAAACCTTCACACCTTTGATCACTATCTATGTCGCCGCTTTTTACACCGGTGTTATCGGCGCTGCAGTTACAGAACAGCTTTACAAGGTAACCTTCGTATAATTATCAATTCAACTCGGCATTTGTGGGCTCTTATCTGATTCATGTACTTGGCAAATGTTAGGGTTCGACATGAGATATATCTGAAAAATTATTCTTTGTCGATGATCCGAACATTATCAATTCTGTAGAGTGTGCTAGTGACCAATAATCTTCCAATTGTGAATTGTTGATTACTGATACATAATTTCCTGTGTATATTGAATTTTTGTCAGTGTGTTTCTAACACTGTTTTATCTTAGTCAATTGCTAGAATGTTTCTTGTTTTACTGAAAACTTATGTTATTCCACTCTATGAATAGGAGAAATTTTGGGAAGAACACCCAGGTAAAACGGTGCCTCTGATGAAGCCAATATTCTACAGAGGACCATGGAGAGTTTATCGTGGTGAGGCTATTGCTTCGGATGCTAGTAGCCAGTGAAGGTAACAATTAGGCTCTTGGAGACTATGGTTAAGAATATATCTGCCACTTGATGCGCAAATACAATTGGATTTGTGTTGGTTCACTGGTATATGCATATCTGTCAAACAAATTTTTGTTCAGAAGATGCTTGTGTCTGGATTTAAGCTGACTAATGTAGTCCTTGTAGACAATAAGGTCTAATGACTCTCTTAAGAATTGTTCTTTCCAGAAACTACACATGTAATGAGAGTCTCATTATAGGATAAGGATTTGATAAGAGAAGTTTAAGGGTATCCATCCATTCCTTTAACTATCTCTAACTTCCAATCATTTGTTGTACATTGTAATTTTTATCTGCCTCTCTTCTGGTGTCTTGAAATAGAACATTCCCAAATAAGAGAGGTCACCTAACTACCTGAGAAACATCAAGCAGACACAGTTTTATCTCTTCATATTAGGTACCTTCTCTGGTTCTTTCATTTCTTTTCTTTGTTCTTTTCTGTTTGTTGCTTGTGAAAGAATATGACAACCTATGGCACTATACCATCCCAAGCAAATGCCTCTTCGAGCCTGAGCGTATTTGGACGAGCCAAAGAATTGATCTCGTTAGGCCTTAGCTCTCAAAGGCCATGGCTTGAACTTGTCCAGTGTAGTGCCTTTAGCCTTCCAATCTCAATTACTGTTGCCACCGAAAGAATCAAAACCAACAGCATGATTTTCCGAACCAACTACATATTCATCTTCATTGTTGCCATCTTCATCAGCATGCTCTGGCAACCAGTCCACCTTACTGTCTTATTTATCTTGATAATAACATGGCTATATGTCTACTCCCGGGATAGTGAACCATTGCTGATATTTGGTAGTGTGATCGATGATTCTACGTTGGTACTGGTTTTGTTGGTCCTCACGATCGGTATATTTCTACTAACCAATATATTCAGCGGTATTCTGATGGGGGTTTTGGCTGGTTTGCCTGTTGTACTGGTTCATGGAATGTGTAGGAATACAGAGACGCTGTTCGCCTTGGAAGATGATGAAGAGAGGCCACCAATGAAAACAGCTTCGGCATCGCTTTCTTCTTCATTGTAACAATTGAAACACAAGATTTTCAGGTTTGTTTTCCCAATATGTCTACTTAGCCATCGCGTAACAACGTAGAATCGGTGGAGGAACATCAACATATTGTCAATTGAACTTCAGCAACATACAGGTTACTTTGCCGTGTTGATTTTGAGGTCCTTAAAGATAGTTGCTTTGTTTGGAGCAACTACAAATCTACAATGATGTGAGCAGAGACGTGACTTTTCTTTCTTCCCTCTCAACAAATTCTCGATCTTTCACCCTTTGAAGCAAAATCCGCTCTTCTGAAGTTACATTTAGAGCTTTTACGTCTTCTAAATTCTCAGACTTTTTTAATCTGTGGGCCACAATTGTATATCCTCTGGCTCTGAAAATCTGAAATGTGTCTTTGCATTTACACTTTTTGGCCAAACTTTTTGGTCTTGCTGATAAAAACCACAACTTAAACTTTACCCTATCTTATCATTCACAAGTGACAAAAAAGTACAATAAGGATTATTATTCCCAATCAGCCAACACAACAACGAAGACAAGTGCGATTCCCGTTGTCCATTTATCACTAATCACTGAACTATGCATTAGATTATTTTCACTTTCAACAATTACGAATTGAAAGGTAATGACTTTACATGAACAAATAACTGGTTTTTGTTGTATAACAATAATCAATTAGTATTATAGCAATGAAAGACCTTGAAATCGCACTTCGGAGCTATAGTCTGTAAAAGCAACCTCGCCGTGTGCTCTTGACGCACCACCGAATCTTTCTTCTCCACCAGCACAGCTCCTATGATCCTTTCATACCCTCCGCCTCCACCATTAGCCACAAAATCAACCAGTGCGGCTTGTACTGGCCCTAAACTAGGATTATATGCAGCTGATTCCATATACCATCCTCTGTACACTTTACCTTCGCAATCCACCAACGCAACTCCCGAGGGAGACCGACTGTATGGAGAATACGATCTCTTTGCCGCCGATAAAGCCGTAAGCTTTAGGTCAGAATCCGTGTGACCGTTACAGATTTCTCCGTTTGGACGATCAGGATCTGAAAGAAGAGTGAGACGGTTATCGTGTGGCTCGAGAAGAAGAGGAACATCTTTCTCCAGGAGATCGTCTGGTCCGAATCTATGTGGCAAGATGCTCTCGAGTCGTACGAATCCGTCTTCATTGGCATCGAGGGAGGTGTTTGGATCTGTAATTGACATTCTAATTTCAGGCGCGTTGCGAATCTCTTGAAGAAATTGGCGGCAATGGCCACAAGGAGCGGCGGAGACGGAGAAGTAACGGAGATTTCGCTCGGAGTTTAGCGAGAGGTTGGTGACAAGGAATTGCTCGGCGTGAATTGTGTGGTGGAGAGGGAGACCTGGGAATTCAACGTTAACGCCTAAGAAGATCCGACCCGATGATCCGAGTCCGACTGCTACGACGGGGAATTTGGAAATTGGAGGACGAGCGAGAGACATCGCCGGATCAACGAGTAAAGAAAGGAGCTTGATGACGGAGACGCCGAGTTGTTTCGCGGCGGCTTCCGCTTCTTCGGGTTGGGTAAGGAAGCTGGGTCGATCCATATATCTCGGGCTGAATTCGGATCGATCCGGTTGGGTTTAGTCGAGTGGGAGTGAGAAAAGTAGCGGAAGCAAAGTATTTATATCTGAAACTCTCTGTGAATTATCTTTCGCTCCTTTTTTTATATTTTATTGCAGTTCTTCACAAAACTTTGTAAAAAGAACGAAAAGCCCCCAATGAAGACAAGCGACCACGTAAGAGTGGTTTGAATCACTAGACTCGAATCGTCATCTTTGTCGTTAAGCGAACACCATCTCATCGTCATGTTCTGTCCTGTAAAGCTCAAACCTTTTTCTCAAATCAGATAAATCCCAAGACTTAATAAAACAATGTCAAAAACGGCTAATTTTCTTACTCTCAGATCGAATATTCTACCTCCGTTTTCCTTCTCCACTGGAAATTCTCCTTTCTTCCGAGCTTCCTCTATTCTGAATTTTCCGACTTCTGCCCCTAAACCTTTCAACCGTTGGGTTCGTGCTTCTTCACGTCGCCGATGGGTCCTGGGCGGTTTTGGCAGTGTTTCGTTGTGGATGAACAACAACATGACCAGTAATATTGGTGGTAAATCTTTCATTGCTTCCGCGAGGCAGACGAACCCTTCTCCCGTCGAACAGGTTTTTGTTCCCTTTTGGTTCAATCAGTGTTTCGAATCAACAGCTAATTTGTTCAAAAGTTTGCAGCTTTAGTGATTACGGGTTTATCAGTGGCAATTCAGAAATCGAAATGTCGTCTAATTGTTCAAAGTTTGTAGATTTATGTAATTTCAACTCCTAATGTTTGATTTTAGGCGTTGAATAAGGTGGATTGGCCTGAGACTTTCCCATTCAAAGAAGAAGATTTCCAGCGGTTCGACGAGTACGATACAGTTCCAAGCTTTTGTTATTGTCTTTCTTACTCTGTTTCCTTCTCTGTAAACCATATTTGAGCAATACTTTTGCTTTGAGACATCCTGAGATCTTGTGAAAATCTGTTCAAAATTTGTTGGATTCTTTTCTAGGTCATCTGATTCAACGTTCTATGAAGCTCCACGGTTTGTGACACACATTGATGATCCAGCTATAGCTGCATTGACAAAGTATTACTCCATGGTTTTGCCAGAGAGCAATACTCCGGGAGTGAGCATACTCGATATGTGTAGCAGTTGGGTACGTACAAAATACAAATCCATATTGTGTGTCAAGTTTTGATTGAGAATCTTCTGAAGCTTGATTATGGGCTGTTATGATGTTACATAGGTTAGTCATTATCCAGCCGGGTATAGGCAAGAGCGAATAGTTGGAATGGGCATGAATGAAGAAGAACTCAAGCGCAATCCGGTAGAGAAAGATTCAATATCATATGTTTACTATTTAAGGATGAAATGGATCGTCATTGGAGTTTATTCTCTCAGGTTCTGACTGAGTACATAGTCCAAGATTTAAATGTCAATCCAAAGCTGCCTTTTGAAGACAATTCTTTTCAAGTTATTACCAATGTGGTAAGAGACCTAACTTTCTCAATAGTCTCTAAAAAACTTACACATATCAATTGAATCTCATCAAGTTTTAACAAAGTTATATGTTTCTTGCTATCTCAACAGGTAAGTGTGGATTATCTTACAAAGCCACTTGAAGTTTTCAAGGAAATGAACAGAATCCTCAAGCCCGGTGGACTTGCTCTAATGAGGTTCCCTTTAACATAAACCTGTTAAGTCTTGTGACACAGTAATATATACATCTCTGAAGTGGTTTCAACCTGATCACTTCCTCTTAACTTTCTTTACAGCTTCTCGAATCGTTGTTTCTTTACTAAAGCAATATCGATATGGACATCAACTGGCGATGCAGATCATGCTCTCATTGTTGGATCATACTTTCACTATACTGGCGGATTCGAACCTCCTCAGGTTTTTCTTTATATTTCATCAACACACCTATTATATAAACCTTTTCAATGAAGAATTTCACTATTTTTTGGTGGTGAACTCGTTCTAACTTGTTATTACTCCAGGCCGTTGATATATCCCCAAATCCAGGGCGTTCAGATCCTATGTACGTTGTGTACTCAAGAAAACTTCCCATGGCTTAAAAAGCTTGACCATATATGTATAGGCATGAATACTGTAGCATTAAGCTATTACAATTTGCAAATAAGTAGATAACAGATGTAAAACCTGAGAAAGAGACAAGAGTAGTTTCTTTGTCTTAACGCAACAAAAAAAGTTTATACGATATGATTTGAGATCACAAGTTAATTCATTGCTTGAACATATGTTAAAGATAGCATGAACCTAAGAAGAAAATCAAAACGTACAACATAGCCAATATATTGCCCTTAATATTCTACTCAATCTAACCTTGATTTGTTTATCATTGGTTAACGTGGAAGACGTTGCAAGTGTAGTAACTGTGAGCAATGTTGTTAAAATGACAAAAAAAAAAACAAAAAAAATCCAAAAAAACATAGTGAAAATTAATCATTGAAATTCAAACAATCTCTATAATATATGCATCTGGCTTCTTCTTTGATGTCGTTTGCATAGAAGCAATGTGTGAGAGAAGTGAAGTTGTATCTATCCTTTCAACTTTGGGAGGACAAGGTAGTGATTCGATCCATGGAGGGAGTACAAACTGAAATAATGTGACTGCAACAATTTCAACTCTACCCTCCATCCAAACTGGAAAAGGGTGACTGCACACACTATAGGACATACACTTGTCACAAATAGGCTGATAATTCACAACACAATCTTGATGATCAACATTACACCCTTTTGTTGTGTCTCTGACGAGGACTCTACAGTTTAGTGTCCGCATATTACATGATACCAAATGACGATTTTGTTTACTCAATACATAGACAATATCACTATCAAATGGATTCATTGTCATGGGTGCATAATCAGTGATGTTAGATTGGATAAATGAGAGATTGATCTCCCACACAACTTGCCAAAGTGAATCATTGATCAACCTCCAAACCTTAAGATTGTCTCCCTTTTGGGAAAAAGTTTTGATATACATGAGAGATCCTCTGGATGTAGTCAAGGAACTTTTCAAGCCTTGGAAGTTGTCCGGGAGAGGTATAACACGAAACTGATCTGAGTTAGAATAGAAATCATGAGCTAGAAGTACTCCATGTTCAGGTTTATGAATACCTGTTTGGGGTATATAAAGCATTCCGTCGAGATTCACACTCCACAATCGGCTGATGTGATGAGGGCAGTGAATTGTCTTTGAAGTCCAAATCCCTGTCTCAGACGAATATATATACACACATATTCATTGCATGTATATCAATCGTCGGTTCCAATCTAGCAATCCAAACCACTTTGTCATTTTAAGGGATATATATATATATATATATATATTCCACTTTTCAAAGTTTGTACGTACTACTCTTTATCTTTTTGAAAGATCAAAATTGTTATATATAGGCAAACCAGTTTTTTACATAGAATTTCAAATGTTTTGGTTTGATTCGGCAAAGTTTGGGATCTAAGAATAACAACAAAACATCTTATATAGTCATCATATTGTTTTATTATTAGCCAATATAGTCATCATATTTGTATTTTATGAAAGAAAAAAAATATACAAATTCAATGTTCAACTATTTACATATTATGATTTTTCTCATTGGTTATGGTCTGAAATAATCATCCCCACCATATCCTCTTGACGAACTCTCCCAATTCTCTTCTCAACTAGCACAACAAAGAGTAGACGCGATGAGTTATGATCCTATCAAACCCTTTAACCACAAAATCAACCAACGCTACTTGTAATGGCCCTAAACTTGTGTTAGAAGTAACCGATTCCACATACTATGGTTCCATTCTTTTTATACTATATGATAGCATGAAATCAAAACATTTTGTTATTAGTCAATATAATGCCTTAGTGTGAGATCCGTCCCTTTAGACCCAATTAGACAATATAAGATTTAGTTTGTTAGGCCCAATAAGTAAATAAAACCCTAGGTACATGTATATATATATATATATATACCTATAAAGTTGTAGAATATCCTTAGAAAACCTTAATGAAAAGAAACCCTAGCCGTCATCTGATATGACATGTGAAAGAGAATGGAGGAGCAGAGAACTCAAACGACTCGGAATGGAACGAAATTTGGTGTGTGTCTTCCCAACCTCAGCCTAAAACAGAATCGAATTCAGAGTTATTGCTCAAAAGTTATGGTGGTTTCCCTAAGACTAAAATCTGGAGATCGAATCCGCGATCACCTATGTTGAGAAACAATTTCCCAGCAAACCAGAAAGAGCCACGAAATGATCAACCTGCTGTCGGAAAATCTTGAGAGTCTACTTTCTAGAACTGGTGTTCGATCTGATTTTGGAGTAAAGCGAAAATCAAGCGCGACGTTTCTCATATGTTCTCCATTTAGGCTAAGGTGAGGGTGTGATATATGGACATATGATTGCATGTTTCTTCTTTGATGCTTTATGATGCATTAGGTATAATGTTTGATACAATGTTTGATGCATGTTTGATGGTAGGTTATTGTGATGTGATGATGATAAGTAGTATGATATTATGTGATGTATTATTATACAACATGATGTGTGGAGGTGAAGCGACAGACCGTGGACATTCGGTGGTCGTGAATCCTAAGATGAAGCGGCGGACTGTGGACGTTCAGTGGCCGTGGATTTAGATATGAAGTGGCAGACCGTGGACGTTCGGTAGCCATGGATTCGAGGCAGACCGTGGATGTTCAGTGGCTTCAAATAACATAAAGTGGATATGTGTATTATGTGATTGTGTTGGATTTTATACTTTTGTTGATTGGTGCTAGAATTAGGAATATGTTGTTGTATTTTGGTGGGCAGAAATGATCTCCTCACTGGGTAACTTGTTATTCACCCTATTTTTATATTTTTTCCAGGATTTTTAACCAAAGTAGATGGATTTTTCAAGAAATTGTTTTTGGCAAGACCAAAGAATAACACGCAATCTCTTATGATCGAAAGTGGAGTGTTACACCTAGTGGGTTACATTTCATCTTTCAAGTGAAAACATGGATGATGTAGAAAGCGTATGCGATGAACCGTTCTCAAGAATATCCTAGCCATATTGTTTTTCTCTTGATACAGTTATAAATTGTCAAAAGACATTGTCCTTGAGTAATTTCGTACAATATAATTCTTATGGTTTGATCTTGACTTATAATCTCCAGTATTTTCCACCAAAACAGCCATCTTACTGAACCTTTCACCATTACAACGCATCACGAAATTCACTAAGGCTACTTCTAGTGGTCCTACACTTGAGTTACGGTCACTAAGCTTCCAAATATTGTCATATGTACACTTGACCATCACAATCCGGATAATTGGTGTAGGGCGTATGAGATCTCTTTGCGGCCATTAGCATCCTACGATCCGCACAATTGGCGTCATTTAGATACTTAATGCGAAAACTGGTCATGATTGCGCTCATGATATAAGAATATTTTCAGGTGTGTTGATAACCCTTATGTTTTGCCAAATTATATTTACAATAATCTTCTCTATTTAAAGTTATATCTATATATATATATTAATAATTAAATAAATACATATAACCATATATATATGTAAAAAAAATGGTAGTCATAAAACGACACAAAAAGGTTCGTGACTCTTCGTGTTGCATATAAAAGCAGAATCAGTTTGGTCACTATGATTAAGTCTTGTGTCTAGAAGACGTACGGTCACGTTCAAAATAAAACTCACGAACATAAAAGATAGACAAGAAGATTGTGTAAATTCTTGTTCATCAAAAGATCAATCAAGGGATAAAGGCTAAGGGAGGTGAAAATCATTTAGAAGATTTAATCCATAACATCATCAAGCAATAGATCAAAGTTAGTGTTTCTCTATAAAAAAAGTTTTGTTTATTGAATTAACACAAATATAGAATGAGACTTGGTATAAATTTCATAAATAGAAATCATGAAATTGAATTTATACATATTCCATACGAGGAAGATTGTTGTCGTTGTTGACATTCGGAAAATCATTCTTGTGTAAGATCTTGATAGTAGCCGGATCCATGAATTCTTTGAGGAATACCTGACAGTGGGGACATGCCTCATGGAAGAGAAGACCATCATAAGTCACTGTGGAGTTACGAAAGATCGACTCATGGTTAAGAACTAGATTCGTGACCAAAAATTGCACGGCGTAGATCCAGTGCCGAAACAACCACTTGCAAATTCGACGTTGCTGCGTTAGAAGACCCTTCGTGAATATCCTAACCCAATAGCTCCGACGTTCATTCGTGAGATTAGTACATTTGATTTCATCTATATTGCAGAGTACGTGAGAATCTAAATAACTAGAATGTGAAAATGAGCTCGTAATAATGGCCTTGGATAAAGAAAAAAGCATATAGTTGTTGATGTGATCCGAATTCACAAAAGTAAATTTTGTTTGCTTGTCTATAAAAAAAACTAAACTAAAGAAAGTATGTAATGAAGTTTAGATACTTTCAAGACTAGTGGGAAGGGTGGATAAGTAGTGCTATAGATTCACGCATGGAAAATGTATGATATTGTTCGATTTTTCGAAGAAATTATGATGTATACGGACAATGTTATCTGATATAGGTGTGTTGAATTTCTTGAAAAATATAGCTAGTAATTTAAAAGCAAATTTTCTGTCTAAGGAGTTTGATTATTGCATATATAATAGTTCAGTTTATGGAGTTAGTTATGTAGGAACCACACTATATTTCACCAAAGTGCAAATAATGTGCCCTAATATTTGAATTGTTCTTTGAACTTGAATAGTATTTACGTCATTTCACCAAGACTCCCGAACAATTTTCCTTTTAGCAAACTACTTAGGATCATATTTCTCGTTTACAACAATTATTAGATAATAGTGTGATGAAGAGTGGTGAAATGTGGCTCAATAGTTGGACTATATCTATCATTTGAATATATAGTATTGTTATAGATGAAATTTAGGAATTGTTTTATATAAACTGTTCAATTATTTTCGATAGACTAATCCATTGGTTACTCTCATTTCATTGTGTATGTCCACGTGTTACACTCCATAATATAATCCGATATATAGATTACGTGTATGAGTTCTTGAAAAAAATTATAGTAATTTATAATTTAGGTCACTAGTATATCACTTTAGTTATCCATATGTTATAGCTCAATGCAATTGGAATATGGTTGATAAACTTTTAGAAAGTATTTGTTATTGGTAAGATGGTAACTACCAAACGAATTGATATTTTGAGTAGACCAATTTGCAATTACACAACGACTTTTGGTTAACGAGTTAAAGCAACAAGAAGTTTATACCATATGTTAACTCCTTAGACATATATTAAAAGAAAAAAAACAATAATAAAACATACTAAACATCATATTATTTCATTATTGTCAATATAGTATCCAAGATATTTTAATCTTTTTAAAAAGAAAAATTTATTCAATTATTCAACTATATATATATTTTGTTTTAATGAAACATGCTTTATAACACTTATATTAACTCAAAAATCTTTTTTCTCTCCCTTCTTTTTTAATCTAGCCGCCTAAATTTTAAAATTTACTATTTGTGCTTGGGTGAATGGTAACGGTGGCTACTCTTGACCGCCGGTAAAATAGAAATTTGATCTGAAGCAAAGCTAGGTTTCGAGAAAACGTCATGACGGGGTTTGGGTTGGAGTTACACGAAAATTGCAGGTGTTCTATCGTTGGATCTCATGAAGAGGAAGATGGTTCGAGTGTCGGCCGTAGAGAGTGACGCCGGTAAGTTCCTCTTGCCTCCGCTATGCCGTTTCTAGTGACATCATTTTCATGTACTCGCCTTCTTTGTTTAGTCGAAGTTTCCTTTTGTTGGTCCTTTAGTTTGTTTATGCTCTTGGTTTAGTTCTGGTTAGTTTTTGGTTTAGATTTATAGTATGATTTCTTTTAAATGTTATTTTGTTCGGAGTTTGCCTCTCCGGATTCGTTCGAGATTTGTGTTTTTTTGGGTTCGACACCACCGAATAAAAGTTATGTTTGCTCTTTGTTAGTACTTCCAAGACTTGTACGAAGTCTTTTTTGTTCTAGGGTTCTATTAGGCGTCAATTAGCCGACTGTGTTTTCAGTTTCAGATTCGCCATTTCTAGGAGATTTGTGGGATTCATTCTCACCGGTAAAGTTTCATGTTCTTCATTCTTGCGGTACACTCAGTCACCATAGAAGGATTTGTTACCGTTTCGGGTTTCGTGATGCTTGACGGTGTTTATCAGACTTCGGTTTGGATAACTTTTTCTTGGGTTTTGGTTCTTAAAGTTTTAGCTATGTTCTTTTCGGGGCTAGTTTAAAAATTTATCTTGTTTGGGCAATGTTTCCGAAAATATTTATGTTTTCCGTCAATTTTTTATGTATTTCACATACGTTAATCTATTAATCTATGAATTTTAAGACCAAAAAAAAAATCTTTTGTTTCGTTTCTCATATTTTAAACTTTGATGACACGTCAGCACGCATGCTTGGACATTTTTAAAGTAAATCGTTTATGACGGTTGAGAAAGAGAGAAAGAGGGGGAAACTCAAAAATGGAGGAGTGGAATCCGCTGTTCGATATTTTTTTGAAGAGTCCATCGCCGGAAACCGAGGCGTCGCTGTGGCTAGACCATGCTTCGAACTCTTCGTCATCCTCTTACGCGACGGTGCCGATTAACCGGAGCTCGTTTGTTTCATTGCTGAAGAAACAATGCAATCAGGATTCGTCTTCGCCTGTAAATAAGTAATATCCAGATTTTCAGTTGCGTTTCGTTTTTGTTTTATGCGTTTCTGAATCTCATTTGGGTTGCTGATGAATTTGTTTTTTTTTTCAGGGTTCTTTTCATTGAGACATTACCTAACATGGTTCAATCAAGGATTCTATCTTTCCTTCTTTTCGAGTATAAGAGATTCTGCGTTAGTGATTTAGTTTGGCTGGCTAGGGAAATGTTGGGTGGTGGGAATAAAATTGTTGATTTTTGGGTTCAGAGAGATGCACAGAACATGCTCGACAGAATTCCTAAATCCAAATTTAACTGGATATCTCATCTAGATTTGGATTCACCTAATGATGACGACGGCATTGGGGAGACATTTGACTCTGTACCAGATTGGCTAAGTGAGAAGGCCGATGGTACTGGTACAATTCTTCCATGGCTTCCTGTATCATGTGCTGATGTACATTCAGAAACGCTGGTTGTTGATTCTCGGAGTGGAAAGGAGATGCCTCAAATTAGAGAGAATATGGAAGAAGATCTTCAAGTCGTTGTGGATAACATCGATGATACCAAGTAATTGAGTTAGTACAGCCTGATGATCATGATATTGGAGTGAATCTTAGAGCTCCAATTACAAGCTTTGAGTCTTGGAATGTGGGAGACTGCTGCAGTTTTGATTAAATTTGCATAGTGGAAGTGAGAAAGAAAAGCTTGGTTGGCCAACCCAGGTTCTATGCTCCATCGTACTTTCCAAGTTTTTGGCTCTTGAGAAATCAGCCTCTCGTGCTATATATACATGATATCTAAGATCGGCTAGGAAGAGAAAGTGTAACTGAACGTATTTAATACAAATATGACATATCTAATGTATTGTATCACATATTCTTTGTTTTAAATAACAAGTGATCTAAAGGATGTTTGTAGCCATACAATGTCGATAACATTAAGACTAGTAGAGTCATTGTTGATAAATAAATGTCTAAGCTAAGTCTCTAAGCTGTATAACTCAGGATCCAAGCCACTGTCTAAACTTGCATATCCCACGACGACCTTCTGTAAAAGAATCTCTGATTGACTGCAACATGGCACAAACTGCGGGTACACTGTACAGCTCTTTATCCTCTTCCTGCATTGAGCATCAATCACAAAATGTTTCTGCCATAGATGAACAGGGAAGAAGACCAAGAAAAGAGTTGAGTAATAACAAATACCATCTCCGTGAGGCGCTCTTCAAGACTTAAGGGGACTGTTTCAGTAGCCATGAATATCTTACGATAAGCGGCTCTCAGGCTCCCCATCTACCAATGCCAGGAAAAAAGACATGATTATTTGGCAACAGTCCAAAGTGATACAGAGTTTCTAGCTTCAAAAAGACTCAACATTGTGGCACAGTACAAACCTCTGACATGGTAAATCCATTTCGTCTAAGGCCCTCCAGATTTAAACCACGAAGTTCAGCTCTTTCTCCAGTCACCATCATGTACCTTGGAACATCTTGTGAAACCTATATAAAAGCGCATCACTGAGTATGTACAGTTTTTTTGGTATACCGAGAGTATGAGATGAAATCTACCACGGAACCACCACCAATGAAAGCAAACGAGCCAATATGACAGTGCTGGTGGATGACCGTGGCTCCTGCTGTGTGTGTATAGTCCTGCATTTACAATATCAACCAATTGAAACCATGCCGCTAAATCCAGCTTTGGAGTATAAACTTAAAAAGAATATCTTACTTCTACAATAACATGGCCCGCAAGAAGCGTATTGTTAGCAAATATGTTGTGGTCACCAACCTTGCAATCATGGGCGATATGACAAGAGCCCATGATTAGATTGTTGTCACCAATCACCTGTTCAAACAAAACAAAGCCAAAACACCTGAGATTAGATTGTTGTCACCAATCCCGAGAAAAAGATAAGGAATGTCTAAAATATTGGTCAGTAGCCAGTTGGCAGTTGCATACCGTTTTATCTCTAGACTTTGATGACCTGTGGATTGAACAGAACTCCCTAATTTCATTGTTGTTGCCGATGTACAGAAAGCATTCATCGCCATGCTAGAGAAGAGAACACAGCAAATTTCAGTTTCTAATCTCTAATCTAGGCCAACCATAAAAACTAAGAGAGGCAAAACAAGATATATTGTCTCACATACCTTGTACTTCAAGTCCTGACATTTAACGCCAACTACTGCATGGTGACCGATAATGTTATTGCATCCTAAGACTGTATAACCAGGAAGCTCATCATCTCCAACAATAGAACCACTGGCTGACAATAATTTAAGGCAGACACATAACAAAGATGAATTGATATTATAAAGAGGTAGAGAAGATATTATAGTATGGACGACAATGTAGAGATCAGAAGAGTGTTTTACGTCATGAGAACACAAGATTCTCCCAACTCTGTGTTTCCAGAGATATGGCTACAAGGATAAAGTTTGCAGCCATTGCCTAGCTTCACTGAAGAGCCAACTGTACAGTATGGACCAACTGAAACTCCCTGAAAAAGTAGGAAACAACAATTTTTCTGGTTAACCAATGTCTAATAATTGTTAAATCTCAAACAAAGCATCACACTTTGGCCAGGATTTTATCAAATCTATCTTGTTCTACTGATTTGAACATCCAGTTTTCTATGGCCAAAGAACATTACTTTGTGGGTCTTTAGCTATCTTACTGTCTTCTAGATGATCAGAGAAGAACTTTAATCGCAAACTAGTTTTGGGAGTAAAATTCAAATTCAACCAATTTTGAAGGCAAGAATAAGTAATGTCACTAAAGGAATCAAACCTTGCCAATCACAGCACTTGGGTGGACGACAGCACTCGGGTGTATAATGACTTCGGAATCTCTCGAATCTTCACGAGAATCTGCTCCAAACCACACAAATTATTCACAGGTTAGAGTAGATGCTAATCAAGCCTACATGAAAGCACAAGCGGGAAATAAGAGAGAGCGAGAGAGTTACAGGATAGACTAGAAGAGAGCCTGCGAAAAGATGAACTGACGAGCGGAGAGAGAAGCCTCTCGCGAGCTTTAAGGAGAGAAAACATGGCGGGCTACGTAGACCATAAACAGACCCCTTCAGTTCCATACATGTTCGACGAAATGCCTCAAAGAAAGTAAAACGAGATGAAATTTCACACGTGCCCAAGTAGTATATTCGCGTGACCGGACAATTTTTTTTTTTTTATAATACCAGACCACAACTGTCCGGCCTATTAGCCAAATTATTACAAAATGTAGGAAGTAGGACTTTTTATCCGTTGATGTATAAATACGTCTGTCTGCCGCCACCTTCAACATAAAAAGAGTTAATAAATATGCTTAACTGTTAATAATAATTTTCTTTCATAATGCTCAACTTCTGCAAAAATTTAAACAACTCATTTTATTTTCTGAATTTTAATTTGACGTAATTTCTTATTTGAATTTTCTTCTCGACTACCAAATATAAAATCGAATAAGCTTAAACCAACTTTTTAAAGTTCAGGTAGCTTTGAGTGTAGACTATGGTAGCAATTAATTTCCATCACCATGAGATAAAACAATGTCTACATCAATCAAGTGAAGAGCAACAAATACATGTTCTTTCATCACCTTTGCATCAATCAGAAACACTTTTGACTCTAACGACGACTACTCCTATAGATCGTCTTTTGTTATTGTGCTCACAAGCTGTAGAAGAATTTTCTGTAGTTCCTCTGCATTGCTCCATTCCTTGACCTCTGCTTTGATTAGTGAGGGATTATCTAAAATCCGCTTCCATAGTGGATAATTGGTCCTCGGCATCACATAGTCACACTCTTTCAGCTTCAAAGTTGGGCAGAAGTCACCTCCTCCATCTCCAAGGTAGATAAACCTTTTAGGAGTTTGATCATTGCCAAAGGAAGAACGTATATGATCCATTACTAGACCCTGAAGAATCAATGAATATTCACTAGTCAAAATCCTAAAAATGAATCCAATTCAAGGATGGTATTAGAGTTATCTAGTTTTTATAATCAATCAGATGCAACTCACACAGAGAGCCATAGAATTCAAGGTTTTCAGATTACGGGAAAAGCTTAAAAAAGTACTAGTCAATCCATGTCATTACCGGCAAATGATATGGAAAATTACAGCTTATGGACTCAAACTAATCCAAAATTTTGATGGACAATTCAATCTCGAGAAACAAAAAAACCTGTTGCAAGTAGTCTAACTAGACAAACATGGAGGCTTATAGAGTTAACAAAGAAACAGTACCTTGCATAGATTTGAAGGACAGAGATTGCAGACATGTGGAGACGATTCATCACTATGGTATGGAAAAATCTGCAGCTTTCCATTTTCATCAACAGAGGTTGGATTTGTGTAGATTTCTGAAAAGGAATCCAACAAATCATGCTGCTCTAGTATCTTTTCAATGAAAAAGTGATTAGCATCACTCACAATCTTTAAATCACATCTGCAAATGGAACCAAAAACAATACTTGAAAGAATAGCAAAAAAGAAGAAGCTAAGACCATCTTTGATATATCAAGATCTTAAGTAAACTAATCATTTTTCATACCCTAAAGATTTAGCTGATTTAATAGCTTCAAAAATCTGTGAATCAATTGGCATTTTCTTCAAGCAAGCTTGAATGTCCTCAATCGATATACCTTGTGAATGTAGCTCCATCATCATCCTATCCTTTTCCAAAATCAAATTCACAACAAAAATTTAAGAAACATCTAAAACATTATCTCAGGTGAATTACGTAAATCATAGAAAAACTGAGATATTCGATCATTATTAAACGAAATACCATAAGACGATTCCATGGTAAAGTGAAGCGAAGCTGATGAAAGGTCTCAGTGAGTCCCATTTCAGTAACCACCCAATTGTCACTATCTCCGTCAATCAAAGTCCGATCAAAATCAAATATAATCACAATCCCGGCCATTTCTAAACGCAACCGCCGGAGCTTCTTCTCGCCGTCGATATTTGAGGAGTCCATCACTGCAAATCACTTTTCTTCTTTGCTATTGGTCGAGCCACTTATTTCAGAATAGTATTAAACGATGGGCCTAATGTCTTATCTCAGGCCCATTTCTTCGTTTTAAACGATGGGCCTAAAATCTAAATTATAGAATTTGAACTAAGGAGAATTACCACACAAGCATAAAATAAGACAGTAATGATCTTGCATGCTATTGGTTGAGCAAGTGGACTCAATTTCGCGTCAGCACTCTAATAGCCAATAAGATTGCAGGAAACACGTTAGCAAGCGTAATCAGTTTCCTCCTCGTCAACACGGTGCAGAATCAAAACCCAACTCTCACGGCGAAGAACTCATTAAACCCATGATCTTAAATGTATAACCCGTGACAGAATTTTCATTAAAGTCCTTACCAGATTTGAGTGAGAGAGATAGAGCTTTTGACTTCGATGGTTGGGATGAATCGAGTTCTGATAGCTTTAACATTAGCACTGTTAGCCTCGTCGGCGTTATTACCAGTATCCGATGGCGCGAAGAAACCAATGTCAGCGCCGAGAAAGGAGGATGTTCCGTACATAAAGTGCCAAGTTTGCGAGAAACTAGCTTTGCGGCTATACCAGCTTGTGAAGGAGAAGCAAGAACGGATCTCTCCCAAGAAGGTAGATAGATTGTTACGAATCAGTGATCTCTCTGTTTGAGTTTGTTTTTATGGTGTGTTTCTAGTTACTGATTTTTTGAGTGTGGGAAACAACAAATGGTAGATCTCGGAGTATGAGATCATTGAGATTGCTGAAAATGTCTGCAATTTGAAGAAAGAGGAAGCTGATTGGATGCTTATGATTGACATTGTGGAGAAAGGCGATAAGCTTGTGGTAATTTAGATTTCTCTATCTTTCTCTCACTTATCTGAACCAAAAGTATTCCATTGTAGCTTAGGGATTGAATTCAGAATAAACTTCTACATTTGCTGTTGATTCACAATGCTGGTTTATTACTTGACTGTGTTGACGTTTTAATTGTTTTTAATTGGGTTTCGTAGCTGGTTGAACAACTAGAAGAAGGGATGTGCAATTCCGAGTGCAAGACGATCGAGGCTGCTTGTCAAAAGGTGAGCATTTTAGCTATAATATAATTATATTTGCATTTTCTTTGTAGTAGTAAGTGATAGGGCATGTGATCTTCACCTGTTTGTGTGTGTTTTCCAGGTCATTGGCTACTCAGACACTGACGTTGCAGAGTATATCTATAACTCTAAACCTGATCTTAAGTCACTCGTGAATCATCTATGCAAAGACTTGACCGATGCTTGTAGCAAGAATCCGCCACCCGTTCCCAAGGTACCTCCTTATACGCTTCTTTGGGAACCATACACTATATCTAAGAGCTTTCATTAATTGAAATTGAGATGTGGATCCTTGGTGTTTTTGGTTCTGTGAATGTTTTCATTTTGTTGCTATGGAAATGGCATTTCGAAATATACTTCGTGTGATAAGTGTCTCTTATCTTTGTCCAGGATCGGGTTCCTGGAGAACCTTTTGTTGCAAAACCATCGAAAGATGCTGAAATGGACAAGATCTTGAGATCTATGCAGGTGAGATCTTTAATGGCTTCAGTCAACTTTTTTGTAATACCATGAAGCTAAACATGAATAATGATCTTAAGCTAACTCTGGTTTACCGCTACTTTGTTCTGATAGGGTATGCCAGGAGCACCTGGCATGAAGGTTTTCTCCAGAGAAGACATAGAGAAAGGGAATATTGGTAATGATGATGAAGATGGCGATGATGATGAAGATGAGGACGAAGATGAAAAGTTTCCCAAGAACATGGTATATAATAAGTTTCTGTTTTGAGATCTTTAACTTAAACTTTTATGAAGAAGATGAAACCAAGATCTTTCACTCTAAATCACTTCTATGGTTTTGTTGGTTTTTAGGGAAAAGTTTTGAGAAAGAAAGAGAGTAAAACGGAAGAATTGAAAAAGACAATCACTAAGGAGTTCAAGAAGAAAGGTGAGTTGGTGAAGAAACATGCACAGAAAGTGTCAAACCGGGTCCGGAGATGGTGGAAAGGATTTAAATCGTCTCCTTCAAAGAAATCTAAATCCGGAAAATCTGAGCTATAGAAACAGTTTTGAACTTGTTCTTCCTTAATGTACTCTTCTTCACGTTGGCTTTTTTTGTAGATTTCTATAGTTTCTATAATCTTTTGGAGTGAATTTTGAAAGTGTTAGTGTTGACAGACATCAGTGTTGCGGCACAAGAATGAGGCATATATGAGATTGTTTAGAGAAAAAAATCGTTACTCTAAGCTCAGAGAAAAACAAAAACAAATGTTGCTCGGTGAAGAGAATGGAAAGTTCTAAACTTAGAAAAGAAAAAATACAAAACTAAATCACAATTTGAGAGTAGTATCTCTCAGTTTCAGCCATAGATCTCAAGTTCTGCTCCTTTAGGAAGAATTTTAACGCATTTTGTAGTGTTGTGTCTTTGAGATCTTGCAATGCTGACCATTCAAAGAATAGCTTAGCTTTATGTCAATGTCTCGAGGATTCTTCTTGTTAGGAGAAACAGACATGGATCCAGTGATCATCTCACCCTCACATATGGTTAACACATCTTCTAGGTACAGGACTGTTTGTTTCCAATGTGTAGCTCGGGATTTTGGTCCTGCATTTCACACCCATGGTTGTTAGTTTATATATAAACCAGGCTTTATTAGATAACATCCAAGTTCCTTAGGATCCAAAAATATGTACAATACTTAAAACTTGTGGAAAATGGTAGAGATCTGAACCTGTTGAGAAACCCAGCAGTTTGTGGCACATGGTAAAAGATACATCAAAGTATGCTACAAGGGCGTGGATGTAGTCATTGCGTTGTGCAATAAGTTTAAACGGAGCTGTGAAGGAAGCATCACCAGAAGACATCTTTGAGATATCCATGGTCTGTTATAAATCCACAAAGTAAAATGAAATGAGCATTATCCACAGGTAAAGAGATACTACTAATCAGTTCTATGTGTATATCACCTTAAGTTGCTTGCTATCAGTGACGATTTGGTTTTGGTCAACTGTGTCAACAAGTGGTTCCATCATAGCTTTCTTCTTGATGCATGACATGTCAAAACCATACACACTGTTCCAAACTGAAGTAGAAACACACAAAAGCAATTGAGTATGCATATCACAATAGACAACATGACGTTGGCAAAAAAGACATAGAAGATGTTAAATGAACTCACATTCGATTTTTTCTTCTTTATACTCTGAATCCTCTATTGCTGTAATGTGCAGGGAGGCTTTGTCTGGTAGCACAACTCCACCATCAACCTACCGATAAAAACAAAGGACCAAGGTGTTTTTGGTTATTCCAGAGAATAGCTTATAACAAGAATATAATGTAACAAGTGGAGCTGTAACTTACAAGCCATTTATTACGAGCGTATAAGACACTGTCCAACATATTTTCAAACAACAAAAAGTAACCCATCCATTCAGATATAATCACATCCACTTTAGGCGTGGGAAGCTCTATCTCCTCAATCTTCCCTTTCAAAACCGTAATAACTGCAAAGATAGAACGAAAATCGTCAAGAGGCTAAAGAATGTTATCCATTTGAATTTCAAATCTAAACGAAACAGAAAAAGAAAAAACACGAGCAAAAATGAAATACTACCATCAGAAAATCCATTTGCTTTAACAATCTCCTTTGCCATGTCAGCCATTTGAGAACATTCAACCTATTAAAACATCCTCAAATCAAATCATTCCAATTGAAAGTAATTCTCACTTATGAAAAGTAAAGACTGAAAGAAATGAAGACATACAGCGTAAACATGAGCTGCTCCTGCCTTGGCACAGAACAGAGACAAGATACCTGTTCCAGCTCCAACATCAAGAACAATTTTGTCCTTTATAAGAAACTTGTTTTGGTAAATAACATTCTGATAAGTCTTTGTTCTCACTACATCTTTCAACATTTCCTGTAAGATACCATCCTCGAATTAGTAATCAGAACGTTATAAAAGCAACATACTGAATTATACTTGACTATCTCGGTTCCAGTACTGATACTGTAACAAAAACAGCTGAGCTTTTCCTCAAGATGTAAGATACTTACTTCATGAATCCCTGCAAAATGAATAAATCGGAAGTCAACAACCAAAGAGAACACATAAGGCAAAAAAAAAAAGAACTTTAGGAAGCATGAACATGAAGTGAACAAAAAAAGTGAATTACCGAAGTGAGAGTAAGAATCGAAGTAGTAGTCGGCGCTGGTGGTATCATCAGTGACTTCAGGAGCATCGGCGCTTTCTCCGGCATCGCACATGGATTCATCTTGGGCGGTTTCCTCGCCGGCAACACCAGACCCTTCTGCAACTTCGTCTTCATCAGCGTCTTCAAATCGTATCTTCGTATTCAGATTGTGGTCAAAGCTGACGAACTCATGCTCGTTGTCGTTACTATTGTTATTCATCGTTTTTTTCTCGGAAAAGGAAAGAGAGAGAAGGGTTTTGGGGATAGAGAAGAAGTGCAAGATTAGGGTTTTAGCAAGACACAAAGCTTTTATTTATCTCTCCGGTTGACTAATTTTTAATTGAATTAAATCGTTCTAAAGAGATATTTTCTGTACCGGTTGGGTTGTCGGCAACACGGACCAAACCGGTTAGATTTAAACTTATGTTCGGTCGAATTTAATTGGTCGGTAAACTGACTCAAGACAATCAAACGTACTTTACTTGATTAGTAAAACACTTATCCAACGTAATTCTTATTCCCATTAAATAAATAAAGTTTTATCAGAGTTCTTATTAAATTTTAGAAATCTCCATAAAGTAAAGAGTAAATAATGTCACTTGGTCGAATTGTTTTCAGCAGTAATCGGAGGCCAAGGCGCTCCAGCCATGACAGCTTCGACCTCCCATGTCTCTCGTGGAACATTTGTCATGTTCTTGCAGCCATTCGCGGTAACAATCTACAAAATAAATATCACACAGATACAACTACAGACATGAGATCATTGTATATAACATTTCTCTTGAAAGGTTCAACTTTTAAGCTTTACCAAATCGCTTTCGATTCTGACACCTCCGAGATTTCTGAATCTCTCTATTGTTTCACGATTGAAGAACTT
Organism: Lepidium didymum; assembly: GCA_963920545.1. NCBI lineage: Eukaryota > Viridiplantae > Streptophyta > Magnoliopsida > Brassicales > Brassicaceae > Lepidium > Lepidium didymum. The sequence continues at coordinate 3,999,279 of OY986980.1, forward strand.
AGATGTTTTAGAGTTTTCCATGGCTGGGACCAGCAATGCCTTGATGAAATAGCATCCTGGTTCCACCGTTATTACCTGCATACATACCATTAGGGCAACAAACAGAGAGACGACACATGAGAACCAATAGCATTATTACTTTAAAAGAATCAGCCCTTGACCATTCTTTCAAGAAGGTCTCTGCAGTGCGTAATGACGTCAATCCAGGTTCCTTTGGTTTTTCCACTCCCTTAAAGAGAAAACACAAAGCAACAGGTAAAAGACAAGGAATGCAGTATCCTGTAAACAAAGACACTATTGAGTGAAAAGTGGTTTGATTTTACCTTGGGGTAACCACCGGTGTCGTGTGTGTCAATGCCCATGAAGTGGCCTAGTCCGTGAGGCATGAAAACAGCACCCAAGCGTTGTACCATCATGTCCTCCACATCATTAGGAACAGAGAACGAAACAATAACAATAAATTTACCTAATAGAGAAGGGTAAACAACATTATAGATAGATAATATGTCTAAACAAGAGTTACCCAGTGAGGATGGACCCCTTCTTCAGAGACTCAAGGATGATTCTTTCAGCTAACCTGTATATTGACTTGCTTCAATTAAGAAAGAAAGCTTCATAACCAAATGGAGATGCAGTTCATGATCAATTCCAATTACTGCATCTACATGCCGAGTTAAACAGGAATATATAACATCTCGGTTAGACTTACTTATGCATATCCACCCAGTTTACTCCTGGCTTCATCGCAGAGATTACAGAGTTATGAGCATTCAGAACAGCCTGAAAGGAAGGAAAATCAGAGAAACCCAATTAGATAAAAAGCTTCTAGAGGCTCACCAAACTCTGGACTGTGAGGAACATTTGACAAAAATAAAGCACAGATTTCTACTGCATTTACGTTTCACCAATCTTGTAAGGCACTTACATTGTAGATTAGACTCTGGTCGCTTGTAAATTTACCATTAACCTGCACAGTGTATTGTATATATTAGGCACAACTTGCTCTAAAATACTAGATTCAACACATGATGATGTTCTTATACTTTTGATTAAAGACAACTGAATGCTGTTCAAACACAACTCAGTAACACTCTTAATAATACATTCTTTAGAAACCGAACTCACAGGGAATGAGCATGTAATGTCAGACCCATAAAAATGGTATTCAGCACCCATATCAAGCAATGCCAAATCTCCATCTTCAAAAGTCTGCAAGATGTAACAAAACATTTTCAAACAGGAATTTAAAAAGAAAAGAAGGAATGCTTATTCTTTTACCCTATCATTTGGAGCCGCAGCATGCCCATAATGAAGAACAGCACTGCATACAGTTTAACATTAGTAAGTTTTTCAGTAGAAACACCTGAAACCCCGAGAATGATATAGCTGCCTTTTTGGCAAGAACAAGATTTATTCACCAAACTCACCTGTTATCCCCTGTTGCACAAATGCATGTGTACAAGCAATGCCTACAGCCACTGTACATGTGGGTGTGATGCAGAAACATACTTTCCATCTGATATTCTTTCATGCCAGGCTTGACTTTCCTCATAACCTTAATGTGGAAAAAAGACATGGTTAAAAGTTGGAAACGAGTAAGAATTTTGCAGGAAGGGAAGAGAATGTCTACATGGAGTAAGTAAGAAGAATCCACGTCGGAAACCTAAATTACCAAAGTAGTGAAATTATCTAAAGACAACACATTTTGAAAAAGACAACAGAGAAGAACATCATTTCGTCAATTCATTCCAAGCATACCATTGGAAAAGGAAAACATTATATTGAAGAGAAGAGATGTTAGGATATCATATCAAACCTCTACATGAGCTTCAGAACTTATATTATTTGCAAACTGTATTAATTGAAGCTCCAAACTTGACTTGATAACTCGACATTCCGCCAAAATAGGATGCAAAGTAGTCAAATCAGTCTCAAACTTTTCTATTCCCTGAAATAAGACACGACAACAATTTTTTGAAACATTATGAGCATCAAAATTTCAAATTCTTGATCTTAAGACATCCAGAAGATATTCATCTTCAACATCAACACAACTGAAAGACAATACTAAATCTCCATCAAGTTAAGAAAAAAAGGTGAAACCTCAAAGCTGGCAGGTCTTGAGAAGTTACTGCTGTCGGTGTTAAGTCCATGCAAAAGATATAACAGGGGTTTCCCAGATCCCTTAAATTGTTCATTAAAGACTTGAATAATCTCATCCACATAGAAAACCATGTCAACCTAATATGTTTACTGCAACGAAAAGCACAAAATGCCATTATAATAATCGGAAATTTATGCAAAGAACAAACTAACAAGACCAAAACAAATTAAAATAATTACCTTGAAGAGTGACAATGACTTTATCTCCCCCATCCAGACAGCATAATCATCAGGCAACCTTGGAATAAAAAGGAAACAAATTCATCAGTTAAAAACCTGAGTAAACTAAAAATAAAAAGTGAACGGGTCAAATGTTCCTAAAAGATGGAGATATAGCTGCAAAACTCACAACAGCTCCATAGAAATCTGGCTTTCTGACTCCAAATAAGTAAGCAAAATAACTCTCCTGCCTATAAGTCATTTCAGTTCAACAAATCAAGATCATCTTTTTTTCCACCAAAAGCATCAGATAGATTGAAAGAGAAGAAACCTAACCGTCAGATAAAATTTCAAATCAATACCTGAAGAGCTCGGCGTGATCAGTGCAGTAGCGATTTTTTTCTTCGCCCCCCTATCGTCAAAAATCAAGAAGAAAACGGGATAATGAGCAAAGACATGATGAAAGATTAGCTCGGATGATTGATAATCGCTAGAAATTATGCATAAATGAGCTAACCAAGAGGAGTACCTGTAGGAAAACGAAACCATGGAGAGGACGATCGGAACTAGATAAGTGACTGCGTATTGAATCAACGAGCTTCTGTCGGTTTCCGGCGTGAAGCTCCATAGGAATCGGTGGAGGAGACAGAGAAGACATGGTGAGTGAGATGAGTTGTTTATTTTCCCGGCGTAGCTTTTATCAACTCAAGCTTATAATGGCAGATCTTAGGAAACGATGTCGTTTCGGGACTTTTACGAAACGGTGTCGTTGTCAATGATAAAATGAAAAGTAAACGTCATCATTTTAACAGAGCGAAGTTGAGATATCACGCAGTTTGTTGAACTAGTGGCCCGAATCTCGAATCAACTCATCTCTCAGCTCACCGGGTGCTGCATTTTCCAATTTGCAGGAAGGTACGGCGAGCTTTCTGGTCTTTGACCGATGTTTCTAGCTCGCACTTTTTTCGTTTCAGATTCTGTCAATTGGGTTTCTATAGATTTGGTTTACTGGTTTCTAGGGTTTTGCTTTCGCTTCTCTTGTGTATTGTATGCTGTGTGGTTGACTTTTAGATCTATATCTGTGATTTCGTCCTGCTTCATAACAATTCTTCGTTCTGAAAGTTACGGATTTTGAGTTTTGATGGCTTGATTGATTCACACTGGAGCTCGTTCGATCTGTCGTTCTGGGATTGATGATTTGGGGTTTAGGCTTTCTTAGTCTTTCAGCTTGATTTGTGTGAATTCATAGAAATTAGGAAAATTTACAGATTTTCGAATGTCAAGTTTTGATTAATTTGGACTTTGTAATAAAAATGCTTGCTTGGGAACAGCTGCTGTATTTTGGAGCTGTATCTCAGCTTGGGTTATAGTTTCTGACACCGAATTGGTTAAGCTGATGTTACATTCTCTTTCTTGCGTTTGAAGGATTTTGTTCTGAATCATGGCATCAAAGTTGATACAAGTTCAATCAAAGGCATGTGAGGCTTCAAAGTATGTAGCTAAGCATGGAACTTCCTACTACAGGCAGTTGCTGGAGAAGAACAAGCAATATATCCAGGAACCTGCCACTGTAGAGAAGTGCCAGGAGTTGTCTAAGCAATTGCTCTACACCCGTCTTGCTAGGTTGATATTTCTCTTCACCCTTTATCTCTCAACATTTCCTGTTCATTGTTATGCAACCATTTCTTGGTCGTGGTTAGCAAAAGATCCCTATCAACAGACCATCTCTTTTCATTATCTTCTTTGAGACGTAAACTAGCCAGTTAATGCTGAGGATAAGAAACTTGGATTTGCATATAGTTACCTTTGTTGTTGTATAGGCTGTTTATGGAGCTGAAATTGGCATAATGTGAATCCTTTGATGTGTCCACTTATTTCTGTGGCCTTATGATTGAAATTGAAATTAAACTTTTACTATTTGGTTTGCTTCGAGCGGTTTGTTTTGTTGAATTCTTTGTTGTAAGAGTACATTGCATCTTGCTTGGCTTTAGTGCATGTCCTGTTTCTTAATGTTGTTCTATCATCACATTTCGTTACACTATAAATTGAAGAGTTTTGGGCATCCACATTTGGCTATCTTAAACCTGCTTTTGTGTATGTGACTGGACTCAAGTAACTAACACTTTTCCACTCCTTATTACAGCATTCCTGGACGCTATGAAACTTTCTGGAAGGAAGTAGACTACGCAAAGAACTTGTGGAAGAACAGATCAGGTTTGAAGGTAGAAGATGCAGGAATAGCTGCATTGTTTGGTCTCGAATGCTTTGCATGGTATTGCGCAGGTGAAATCGCCGGAAGAGGATTCACCTTCACCGGTTATTATCCTTGAAGAGAGGAAGAAAAACTTGAAGATTATGTAATCACACCTCCGTTTAAAATTTTCATGATTCTCTTTTGAATCGATTTTTTTTCCAGTTTTTTCTTGAAACGGAGGCTTTGGAGCTGAGTAAATCCATTTTGCTAAAACTCTTCGATAAAGATTGCTCTCAATAAGAACAAAATTTCCCAGGAAGTTTCTTTGACTCTAATGCTGTTTGGCCTTGTTTAATATCAACATCATCAGCAATGATATTTTACAATAAATCAACATAAATTCGGCGTGTGTATATGTGGTGGTACGGTTTATGTACGAACTTAGAATTGAGACACAATCTAAGGTCTGCCAATTTTTCATATACTGAAAAATCCAACGTCTTCTATGACCAGAAGCTTCACTAAGTCAAGATAAAATTCTTTCTGGCAACGTGACTTTGTCTCCATTTACATCTTAAAACCAAGTTTATTTCGTTATCGTTTCATGATTAGTCAACTATAGCGTTTGTTTTTCATTTTATTTAATGTGGTGGTGACTTGCATGTATATGAGGACAACAGAAAGACCAGGCTTATAACATAGAGTAGACTTTGTACTCTCGGTGTTTCTTGTCATCTTTAACTCGCAAGTTGTCGTCTTCTTTTTGGTGACGATGATAATAAGCTGAAGAACTTCAGAAAAAGAAAACACAAACAAAGAGGAGAAGATGATGGCTAATCACTCTCTTAATTTCGCCATTTTGTGTGCCGTTGCCATCTCCATTTTCGTTCATGGCCAAGACCAATCAGGTTTCCTCTTTTTCTCCCTGTTTTCAATTTGAAATTGAGAAATCTGCAGACTAAAGAAAGCTCGAATTTTTCCATCAAAAGAGATATTTTGTAAATAGTTCATAATGAAGGATCGATTAAACCTGTCTTCGAATTCTAGTCAAAACGTCATACATTGTCTTGTGTTGCAAGTAATCATGCTATTCTCTTCTCTCTGTTTATTGTTTCTAGGTTACATCAGCATCGATTGTGGCATATCTCCTCACGATGTCAATACCTACGACAAAGTTACTAAATTCAATTACGCCTCCGATGATCCTTACATAAACACTGGAGTCAATTTTAACGTCTCTAAAGAATATCGGGAATCCCCTGGTTTGGCTTATGTACTTGGTGATGTGAGATCATTCCCTCAAGGAAACAAAAATTGTTACTCCTTGAAACTTGCAGGAGGACAAGATTATCTTTATCTCATCAGAGTTTCCTTTATGTATGGAAACTACGATGGTAAAGAAGCTTTGCCTGAGTTTGATCTCTATGTTGATGTGAATTTCTGGACCTCTGTGAAATTCAAGAGTGCTTCTGATCAAGTCATTAAAGAGATCTTAAGCTTTGCAGAGTCAAAGACAATATACATTTGTCTTGTAAACAAAGGTAAAGGAACTCCTTTCATTTCGGGGTTGGAGCTCAGGCCAGTGAACAGCTCAATCTACGGTACTGAGTTTGGAAGAAATGTCTCTTTGTCTCTTTATGGAAGATGGAACATTGGATATTTAAATGGAACTGGAAGATACCATGACGATAAATTCGACCGTATCTGGTCTTCATACTCTCAAATGTCTCTTGGGACTCGATTACAACATCTGGGTATATCGATATTTTTCAGAGTGGTTATCAGCCACCAGATGAAGTTATTAAGACAGCTGCTTCACTTACAAGCGTGGATGATCCATTGGAGTTGTTTTGGACATCAGAAGATCGAAATGCTCGATTTTATGCATATCTTTACTTTGCAGAACTCGGCAATCTCGAGGAGAATGATAGTAGAAAGATGGAGATTTTGTGGAATGGTTCCCCTGTTACCGAAACTTCTCTCGTTCCTTCTTCAAAGTATTCGATAACGTTATCTAATCCACGAGCTTTCACTGGTAAAAGTCACAGGATTTCTATTCAGAAAACTGCAGATTCGACGCTTCCACCAATTCTCAATGCTATTGAGATTTTTACAGCACAAACTCTAGATGAATTTTTCACCACAACTGAAGAGGGTGAGTTTCCATCTCTACTTATATTCTGTAAGAGTTGTACTGAAACTCAGTTTTTGTATATTCTCTTGTTAATGCAGTTCAGGCCATAGAAAACATAAAATCAACATATCAAGTAAATAAGGCTTGGACTGGTGATCCTTGCTCTCCAAGACTCTTCCCTTGGGAAGGTATTGGATGCATTTACAACACTCAGACTTCTAAATATCAAATCAAGTCCTTGAATCTTAGTTCAAGCGGTTTACAAGGACCAATAGTCTTGGCATTTCGAAATCTCTCCCTTCTTGAGTCATTGTAAGTATACAAATACATTGACGCTTTCCAATTACACCACTTTATTCAAAATTACAGTAACTATAACAGAGCTATGCATTGTTTTCTCTAGGGATTTGTCGAACAACGACCTACAACAAAATTTGCCTGAGTTGTTGGCTGATCTAAAACATTTGAAGTTACTGTAAGTGTAAATAGGTAAGGTCTTGGTCTTATATTAATTATCGATTTGCCTCTTTAACACTTTTACTTTTGTTGCAAGGAATTTGAAAGGAAACAACTTGACTGGATTTATCCCAAAATCCCTTATGAAAAAAGTAAAGGCCGGGTTACTTTCACTCAGGTAACATGTTACAGAAAATTTATTCAACTCATGCATACCCTCTCTCTGAATCTTGTTGGTTTTCTCTGTGTACCAGTGTGGATGATCAAAACCTCTGTAACTCACGGTCATGTCAAGACAAGAAGAAGATCAACATGGTCGTGCCGATAGCTGTAGGGTCATCAGTGATCCTCCTCATAGTCGTCTTGGTTATCGTATGGATCATACTAAGGCACAGAAAAAAAGGTTAGATGGTTAGAATTTTTCACTTCACTGTTAATAGAAGTCAACTTTGCTGAGAAAAACAAGTCTTAAATTTCAGGTGCCAACTCAGGACCACTACTGCCTTCGGGAAAGAGAAGGTTTACATCTAGTGAAGTCTCTAGTATTACAAACAACTTCAATAAAGTGATTGGTAAAGGAGGGTTTGGTATAGTGTACCTCGGTTCACTCGAAGATGGGAGTAGAATTGCTGTGAAGATGATCAACGATTCTTCATTAGGAAAATCTAAAGAATCGTCATCATCATCTAGGAGTTCCAAACAATTCCAAGTTGAGGTAATCTAAACGAATACCTAAAAGGCTAAAACATCATGTTTTAGACAATGTTGCAGTTTTGCGGTTGCTGAAGTGTCAAATGTTTGCAGGCAGAGCTTCTCTTGACAGTGTATCACCGGAATTTAGCTTCATTTGTTGGATATTGCGATGATGATCGCTGTATGGCTCTCATCTACGAGTACATGGCCAATGGCAATTTGCAGAATTATCTTTCAAGTACTCGTCATCTATCTCTCTCTATCAGTCTATATACCTTTGTCTCTGTCTCTCACAGGTGTTTTGTTTACGGTTTTGTAGGTGAGAATGCACAGAATCTCAGCTGGGAAACGAGACTCCATATAGCCACAGACGCTGCACAAGGTTTTGACATCCCAAACTAAACCGAGATATCAAATCAGGTTTAGGTTCTTTCGGATCTGCAATCTGTTTTTTTTATTATTCCTTTGACAGGATTAGAGTATCTGCATCGTGGATGCAGTCCACCAATAGTACACAGAGACGTCAAAACAGCTAACATTCTGTTAAACGATAACTTGGAAGCCAAGATTGCCGATTTCGGCCTCTCTAAGGTCTTCCCTGAAGACAATCTCAGCCACGTCGTGACTGCAGTCATGGGAACTCCTGGCTACGTCGATCCACAGTACGTTTCCTTTTACACATAACATGTTACAGCCATCACTCATCACAAACCCGCCGGTTTAATGAAACTAGGGCTCGCCAATTTAGTTCAGTAATATGGTTTTGGACTCATAAAGTCTCAAAGAAACTAAGCAAATCAGACGTGTGGTGTGACAGATACTACAAAACTTTCGCGTTAAACGAGAAGAGCGACGTGTACAGTTTCGGAGTTGTCCTTCTTGAACTCATCACTGGCCAGCGAGCCATCATTAGAACCGAAGATGGAGACAATATTAGCATTGTTCATTTCGTTGATCAGTTCTTCGAGGCTGGAGATCTAGACAGTGTTGTGGATCCGCTGCTTCGCAGAGAGTTCTCGTCGGAATCAGCCTGGAAGTTTGTGGAGGTAGCAATGTCTTGCGTCAGAGAAAGAGGATCCAGTAGACCAACAATGAACCAGATCGTGACGGAGCTGAACCAGTGCTTAGCCGCTGAGCTGGCTCGTGGATCTCAGAGCCACGAGCATGAAGCAGTGAAAGAGATTACCGAGGAGAAGTAGCTACGTGGTTTGATCAGTTTGCATTCTTTTTCTCAAGATATTCATTAATTTGTGTTGTTCGGTCAGATTCATATATTGATTGATTATAGATTTATAATTTTTTAAAGGGTTTCCACAAAATCTAATTTGTAAGAAACAAATGAAAATTGTATATGCTTTGATTGAATTTTTTTTCGCGTAGTTATAAACTAATGGTTAGGAAGACAATTCAAACACATGGATAAAACATGTGACTGACTAACTCTTGGATCAAATTCTAAAGTACTCTTAAATGTTTGTTATTCCCAAACTGACCTTGTATTAAAAACAAAATCAAAAATAAATAAATAAATATTAAATGAATTCACCAAACTATTTATCTCTCCTCTCCCTCATTACCTCGTACACATAATGCCAACGCTCATAATAATGAATCTCAACATTCTTTTCTTACCTTTACCTCCAACGCTCAAGTCTCATACATTTTTGGAAATCAACTAACATCTCAACTTAAAAGCTCAGCTCACATCAACCTCAATTAGTTAGTTGTAAGTTTTTTTGATTTTATTTGAATTTCGAGATTGAAATATTGAGTTTTTAGTATATAAGATTAGGATTTCTTGTACATTGGATTTCCATATCGATTAGGATGATTTTGAGTGCTTAAATGTGATGAATCTTGTGATAGCTTGTGTTTTTTTGGGAATTTCGTTATGATGTTGAAGATGATGTATTACTTGGTAACTCTGATATTACTGATGAAAATGATACATTATTATTATTATTAAGAACACTAGAATTATTATGTAACACTAGTAGTACTGAAGCAAAGATCAAACTGGTATTATTAGTAACACCGTTTTACTGAAGAAAACAATAGGATAATGTGGTAAAACTGGTTTTATTGATGAAGAAGTAATACTAGTATTGTTAATAGCACTGTGATTACTTTGTAACACTAATAGAACTGAAACGATAATAAAATTGGTATTTTTAGTAACACTGGTATTATTGAAGAAAACAGTTTGATAACGTGGTAACACTGGTATTGCTAAGAAACTACATACTAATTTTAATGTACGTTTTATATTATTTTTCCAGGCCAACATGACCAAATATTCTACAGTGGTACAGTTTGATTATGGAGGATACTATGAAAAGTTTGGAGATAATTCTAAGTGGATCTCAAGAGATGATTGCTTTCACATTATAGTTATAAAGGAAAATATAACTTATTCGTCTTTAGTCGATAGTATATGCAATGAGTTTGCACTAGATAAATATACGATGAACCTAAGATTGAGCTTCATTCTCCATCAGAGCCACATTCAAGGAAGTCATATATTTATAGTGATGCTCACGTAGAAGGTTTTTTATTCTCTTAGATAAACATAGAAGTGTTTTGAATGTGGAGATCATCAATGATTTGGAAATAGTCCAGCTAGAAAACCATGTTTCAAAAATACTTATGACTGGTTTTCAACATATGAGAGTATCTAAGAATTTGATCCCTAACTCTTAGGTCTTTTATATCAGAAATAAAAACAACAATTAAGGCCAATTGAGTTGTTATCTAACTATTTCGTAAACATTGATTATCTAACTACTGCTTAGGTTGAGATCAATACAAATTACATTCTGTCGACATGATACATGTCCTAATGCAGTGTTTTTTTCTGAGTTTTTTGACTTATTGCCCATTTGACGCGTAATCAAGTCTTCAACACTATTTAATTGTTTCGCCAAAATGTCATTTTCTTTCCTTGTTCGAATTCATCTCTCTAGATTTGATATTTTCTTCGGGTCAGATTCCCGTGAAGGTCCATTAGCTCAGATCACAAATTGTCATCTCTTCTTCAACAGTGACCCTAAAAGGCTTGATTTTTTATTTCAATTGTGTACTCGGAGACTCCCAGACTTTAAAAGCTTGATCTTTTCGTTTCTCTTATTAAGTATCGCTCCATGAAGAAGGTGCTTCATCGAAGTTTTAAGCCTGCGAAATGGTAATTTAGTTTCATTTCTGGATGACTGAGTGATTGCATTTTTCGTTTTTCAGATTTCCTGATTTTTTTTTGTTTTTTTTTTGTTTTGAATGAAGCAAAATTGCTTTACAAATGGCGGCTTCACGCCTGAAAATACTGAAGAACAAAAAGGATACACAGATAAAGCAATTGAGGAGAGAATTGGCTCAATTGCTCGAGTCTGGCCAGACTCAGACTGCGAAAATTCGGGTAAGAAAGCAATCAGGTTTTCATTTGTCTGCAGGAATCTCTATGAACTCATGGGATTGTGGAATGCTAATGCTTTCTCAGGTGGAGCATCTAGTGAAAGAAGAGAAGACAGTTACTGCTTATGAGCTCGTTAGTATATATTGTGAACTTCTTGGTGCTCGTTTAGGTGTAATTGACTCACAAAAGTACGTAAAAAGTTAGGGAAATACTTTTCTAAGAAGAACCTTTTAGATGCTTGTTTTTTGTTCTTGTTCTGTGTGTTATATGTGTTGGCATTGTTTGTTAATATACTTTAGGACCTGCCCGAGTGATCTTAAGGAAGCTGTGGCGAGTGTCTTATATGCTTCCCAAAGGTTATCAGATGTTGCAGAGCTCTCAGATATTGTTAAGCATTTCTCTGCAAAGTATGGTAAAGATTTTGTTTCAGCTGCTATTGGGTTGCAACCGGATTCTGGTGTGAGTCGCTTGGTAAGTGGTTCTATTTTTTCCTGCTGTTTGTAGAAGAAAGTCATTCTTGCTCATGATTCTCTATCTTTATGCTAGTTGGTTGAGAAATTGTCTGTTAAAGCTCCTGATGGTCCAACGAAGATCAAAGTTTTGACGGAGATTGCTACTCAGCATAATGTAACTTGGGAACCTGAAACTTTGGTTGAATCAAATCAAAAGGAAACCGTATTGGTGGTTAGTATTACATTTTTAGTTCAATGTTTTTGATCACCATATCCTCAGTTCATTTTACTTCTGTCACTTTCTGTATAGTCTGTTTCCTCAGTAGCATTTTCAATTTCTTTAAGCAGAGCGAAGCAAGTTCCTCTCAGTCAACAACGGTTGGAATACACTCGGATTCCTCAAGAATTCCAAATAATCAACCTCCAGACTTCCAAGCTCCAGCTACTATCAATGTGTCACAAGACTCATATGCAATTGACGGAAGAACTTCTAGCCATACACACGGCACTAAATCTTCTGACACTGGGAAGACAACTGAACACTATCATCAAGATCTAAAGCCTTCTGGTTAGAATTTCATTAAACACACTTTCTGTGTTATGTTCCTTCTGTTTTTTCGTTGCTTTTTGTTTGTGTTGAAGAGTTTGGTAATACAAAGCGCCTTATTATACAGGAGACAGAACTGGTGGCAGCGAACATAGACATCCACATCCAGGTCATGGGGATTCATCTCCGTGGGAAACAGAATATGTTGATGCTACTAGTGCTGCACGTGCAGCTGCTGAATCTGCTGAAAGAGCGAGTTTTGCTGCACATGCTGCTGCTGAGCTTGCAAGAAAAGAAAAGTTGATGACGATGCCGAATTCAAAAGAGTCACAGAACTCATCGTCCTATGATAATCTAAGAAACATTCCCCCATATAGACATAGTAGTATATCAAATGTGCAAAGTGAAAGTTTTGCTAAAAAAGAAATATTAGGAAGCAGTGACCGGAAAGATGATCAGTCTACTACTAAAGCAGAGTTTCCTAAAAAGACTGTTGATGAGCTATCACAAAATGCTTCATGGAGGAGAGGTCATTCTTGGGAGAACTCATTGGAGATGAAACCAAACAATTTGTTTGCTAATACAGGTAGAGAGACGAAGCAGCCAAGTGTGGATGACATAAACCTTAGCAGTTCAGAAGATGTTCTTTTCACGAAACAGTCAAGCCGGGCTTCATCACTTTCACAGTCGAGCGATCTTTTTGATGACAATGATGTCACTGCCTCGGATCATATCGAGGAAAACCAATTTCAGAGCACTGTTAGTCACAATCATGGTCCTGATGTTGTTGTTGCCACAGCTTTTGATGACTCTAGCTCGTTTTTTGATAAACCTCACTTTGACACAGAAGATGCTTATCGTGACGAACCAGAAGAAGGATTAGGATTTTCATTTCTTGGCAACAGCTACAAAACAGAGATTGATCATGGATCCTTGGGACAACCCAGCTCAGCCTCAACCTCACAGGTTCTTGAAAAAGAGAAGCCAAGTTCTCCAATATTTGATGATGGTCCTACAAGTCCTCCAGCTTCTCTCCATGAGCCTGAGCCGTCTGTAAAGTTTGATGATTATGACCGAGATTCTGAAAGTGAAGAAGACAATCCGAGACACAAAGGAAAATTTTCTGGAGACGTTGAAGAAAAGGTGAAGCTGAAATCTCAAAAGTCCTCAATGTCTGAAGTTCCGGATGATCTGGGTCGCTACTTTTTCCCCTCAGACACAGAAGACCAAGAAGATGACTCCAAGATACAGGGAGAATCAGACACAGACACTCCTACAGGTCTTAGGTCTGGACCTCTAGCTGGTGGACTTAAGAGAGAAACGACTCTCCCATCTTATGAAATGAGTCCGCCAAGAGACAAGACATGGTCTAAATCTGTAAAAGAGCATGTCCCAACAGAGGATGATTTGTCAAAGTCTTCTTCTTTGCACAAAGTTTCATCTAGCAGTACCAGGAAAGAAATTTACACGGAAAAAGCAAGCAACATGGACAAAAGAGCAAGCTTCATACCTCCAGATTCATCTTCTAGTGATGATGAATTAGAGATAAAACTTCGGGAAAGAGTTTGTTCTGCCAGATATCAAGATAAAAAAACTGAGTCAAGAGCCCAACCCACACATGTACATTCCCGTGTCAGTCATGAGAACTTGGAGGAAAAATTCCCGACTCTAGCATCTGTCAGAAGTCAAGAGAGGAGGAGCCACAAGACCAGTCCTGGCTCTGCCTCTTCCTTATATTTCAACTCAATATCCAGTGACGATGATGATGAGAAGGAAAGCAGTAGCGATGCTGCACGCACCCAAACCAAGCCTTCTATTTCCATCTCACGAAGAACAAATGGCCAAGGGAGAAGATCATCCCTGGTTACTACGAAAACTGACAATGTCTCTCATGATCAAAAATCTCCTCCAAAGCCAATTCCTGAGGCCAAGCCACTGGCTAAGCAACAGGTATCAGCCTCTTCGATTCCAAAGATTGACAAAGCTTCTCACGATCAAGAACCCCCTCCAAAGATAAGTCTCGAACCCAAGCCACTGGTTAAGCAACAAGATTCAGCTTCTTCTTTAAGCTTTCTTCCAAAATCCAACAAAGCTTCTCACGATCATGAATCTCCTACAAAGCTACGTCCACAGGCCAAATCAGTGGCTAAGCAACAAGGACCAGCTACTTCGCCAAGCACTCTTCCAAAGACTGATAAAGTCTCTCACTATAGAGAATCTCCTTCAAAGCCAACTCCGGAGGCAAAGTCACTAGCTAAGCAAGAAGGCTCAGGTTCTTCTTCGAGCTCTCTTCCCAAAACTGTGACTTCACCTGACCCGAAAGCTCCAGCGAAGGAGAAAGCTAGCCATGTTCATCCGAAGCTCCCAGATTATGATGACTTATTCGCCAAGCTCGGGGCTGGTCGTCGCTGAATTTCTGCTCATCCTTCCCTATGTTGATACATTCACATTCATTGTATATTAGCTCTCATTCTTTCTTTTGATTGTTTTGCTTGTATATCAAACTTGATTTCGCATCCTGAGGATTATGTTTTTGGTGTAATGTACTTCATCTGTTTTGGTTAACGTATATGGCTTACTTGTCAGATACAGTCAGATTTACTTTTGTCTTTTGGGTGTCTTATGATAATGGAGTACATGATCAATAAATTGACGAACCCTGCAAACCATGTATGAATGTTGACTACTCTGACAGCTTAGATGTTAGACGAGCAAATTTCAACGAAGACGTTTTCATAACAAGATCTTTGAATTTAACAACAAATGTGTTCTCTCATTGTCATTTTGTTCTAGGACAATGGAAGAATCTAAAACAAAAAGCCACAAGTTTAAGGTGTTTTGAGGATCGAAATTTCAAACTTATTTCGAGTTCTTTGACACTAAAGCCTCTTGCCATGTAACCTTAAGCCATAACTCAATAGAAGAAACCAAGAACCTGACCACCTACATTCCGCTTAATTGCTTCTTCATGATCCAAGATTCCATCCGGAGTTGTAATCACAACATAACCCCACTACATGAAGCAATGCAACAAGGTTATACTGTGTTAAAGTAATGCTATTTAGCTGCATTTCTGGATAGGGAAAGAGAAAATGAACTCGCTGGAGACAAACCTGACGTGTTGGAAGTGTACGTTCTGTGTATTTCTCAATCTCTTTTGCCCTAACGTCTTGCCTATAGGTAAGAGCTTTGCAGTCATTCACCCTCCCTTGCAGATCAACTGTTATCTTACCAACTCTATGTGGATCCTCGACTTGAAAGTTCTTGATATAACCTACATTAAAACATAAAACATTTTGTAAAGTAAGCACATTTAACAAAAAACCGACTTCAACAAAAGCTCTGAAACATGTAAAGATATGGTATTTACATAAGCAGATCAAAGCAATCGAAACCACTGAATGCATTATACAAATAATGAAGTACGAGCATAGAACTAAATCAACTAATCATAGAAGCAAAAACAAAAGCTTGGAAGCATAAAAAATTCAAGCTTCAATATTTGTAGCTTCACCATTAACAAAACAAGTAATCATTAAGAACAAATATCTCTAATATATACGCTAACGTCAGTAGAAAAATTCAAATCCGAGAGTCTCACAAACTTAATTTGCAGCTTCTAATCGCAAAAGCCGGATCTTTCACAGCACAATGTCATCAGTGAACGGATGAAATGCAATACATAATTCTTGTGTGAATGAATTGACAAACTTCTGGTGGATAAAATTGGAAAATGGGTAAAAAATCGATAACCAGTTTCACCTTTTTCCTTCATGATTCTCAGAAACGAAGACATGACGGTGGAGATAGGTTTGAGCTCCACCGAAGCTTTTCCTCGCTTCTCTGCATTCACAATCGTTCTCAATGCATCATTCAATATCCTCCTCCCCATTTCTCTCTTTCTCTCTCTCTCTCCGGTCAAAAATCCGACACTACAAAAGCCGGCGAATCTAAAACCCCAATTTCAAAAACAACTCAATAAGGTTTTATTTAACATTTTACCAAAAAAAAAGAACTCAGATTGGTTTTACTCTTCTCTCCTCTCAAGGAGTGACAGTTCTGTTATTCTTCAGAATACTTTTAAGGGTAATTTCGACTTTTACATATAGCACGTGCGGGCTTAACCACACGTTCTTTGCCTTTAAATTTCAGTGACTCTATCATAGCCTCCAATTCCTTTTCAATTGCCAAAAAAATTCCATGGACGAGTTGCCTTCAGAGCTCTTGGTGGAAATTCTGAGTCGACTCAACGATTCTGAATCCCTAGCTCGATGTCGAGTCGCTTCGAAGAAATTGAACTCTCTATGGCGAGAGGTTCGTACCGTGAATCTCATCTGCAACTTTTCTCGGTACTTGAAATCACGGTCGATCGCGATCACACCGTTCAAGTCGGTCTTTAGAAGCCTGATCGAGGATTATTGTAACATTCGGTCTATCTCAGTCGGCGTCGATAAGGCGTTTACCGGAATTTCGTTTGACGATGTGACTGAAGATGACTCCAAAGATTTGTACCTGACCGATGTCGAGTTCGTGCAGGAGTGGTTGCCTAAAGTCTGTGAAGACCTAGAGATCTTGTCAATTTCCGATTTTTGGATTCAGTCTTGTTGGAGAAATTCGGAGATTTTGGCGCTCATTTCTTTAAACTGTAAGTTTCAACAAGTCATCATTCGTGCAATTCGGATTCGTTAGCTGGTAACTTTCTGATCGGAAAGAACTTCCAATTCTTTGAAAAGTTGAAGATTTTTGAAAATTTCATAAGAAAAGATGATGATGATCTCATTCTCAGAATATGAGTTGAAGTGTTGTTGTTTGATAGCTCCTTTAAAAGGGAAATTGAGCACTCCCATTTTAGGAATGAGTAATCGCAGGTTGTGATGAATGTCAGCTTTTTAGGAATAGTTCTATGTACCTGACGTAGTTACAGGAGATAAATCTGGGATCATAATTGGTATTCATATTTAATGTATTTCCATCTTTGCAGGTAATAAACTAGTCAAACTAGAGGTGAAGAATGCTTGGCTCTCAGTTGTCGGCCTGACCCAGTTGCCTAATCTCAGACAATTGACCCTCGAGTTCATTCGACTAGATGATGAGAATCTGGAGAAGGTCAATGATTGTTTCCCTTTTCTTCAAGTGCTCAATTTGATTGGCGTCGGAGGACTCAAGGAACCGAGAATCCATCTTCTGCACCTAAAGAGTTGCCATTGGACTGTGTCAAACGCTCCACTTTCTTTGGCTATAGTGGCGCCAAACCTTCTTGACCTCAGGCTAAAATGCAGCAAACCGAAATCTCTTCAACTCGAAACGCCCAAGTTGGTGAAATTCCATCTTTCTGTAGAGGAGGCGGAAGGTGTTAGTTTTGGAAAGTTTCAAGATTTGAATACTTTAGAGCTCATATCTCCTGATATGTACAGGCTGATAAGCAACGTCCATTTTGGAAACAAGATCAGAAAGCTTGCAGTGGATTCAGCCAAGTCTACAGAACAATCTGAAAGGCTAAAACTTGGACTGGGAACACTCCTCAAAGCATTCCCTGGCATGGTTTCTCTTAGTTTGAGTCCTAGGACTTGGTCAAACATCGAAACCCATTTTCAAAGCGAAGGTCTGCTACATATGAATGGAGCCGATAGCCTGAAGCAGATAACAGCACGTATTCAGACGTCAAACTATACAGATGTTGATCAAACAGTTTCTTTCATAAGGTCTATACTCAATAACTACAGAGGTCTGACAGACATGAGACTAATGATTCACCAGGACAAAGATCCTAGAGTAAGAACCAATCTGGTCAAGGCGTGCATGAAGAGCAACCAGAAAGTGAGATGGAAATGGGGAATATGGGGTGAAGGAGGTGAAGACATGTGGGTCTCAGATGGCGCCTAAGACTTCACAATCAAATCTCAAACTTGAATACTTCTGTATATACGTGTGATGATGATATTGATAACAAAGAATTAGGTTCAATGTGTATTGTGTTGCGTTTCCTTGTGATAGCTGGTGAAACTTATCAGGGTTATAAACGCTTTCATAAAAATGTATACAGAAATAAGATGCAAAAATGGGGAGTTCCAAAAATCGAAGTCAGGACCTCTCGCACCCAAAGCGAACATCATACCACTAGACCAAACACCCACTTGTTATTAACGTTCAAACAAATTTTTTAATTTTAATAACAATAGCGTCACAGATCAAAATTAGGGTTTTGCAGAGACTGTATATATAAGCTCATCGTCATTCACTAACTCCGGTACGAGTCTCGTTCTCTTCTCTATCCCGCTGTCGTTCAGGTCTTCGAAGTTTAAGGTGAGCTTCGATCGTCGCTTTTCCATTCTTCTTTCCCCTCTCTAGTCTTTGTTCGATCGGTTCATATATGGTTTTTAATTTATACTTTTTATATTAAAACAGTAAAGAAGGTCGAAATGGCAACAGTTCCAGGACAGCTGATCTGGGAGATCGTAAAGAGAAACAACTGTTTCTTAGTGAAACAGTTCGGTAGAGGTAACTCTAAGGTTCAGTTCAGCAAAGAGAGCAACAACCTTGTCAACGTCAACTCTTACAAGCACTCTGGTAAGATACAGTTGTATTCTTTGAGATAATGTTGCTGACATTAGCACTAGTTATTTGCCCTTTTAATGTCTATCCAAATCTAATTATTACTTGAGATTAATGTTCAGTAAAATTTTGTAACTTTTGTTGGTAATCTGGTATTGGATGGATAGATTTGTGTTAGCACAATGTGATTAAATTAAGAATCTTTCTTATATGATTACAGGTTTGGCAAACAAGAAGACTGTGAGCATTCAGGCAGCTGACAAAGATCAAGCTGTGGTACTTGGGACCACCAAGACAAAGAGGCAAAACAAGCCCAAGCTCTCTGTTAACAAGTCTGTCCTCAAGAAGGAGTTCCCGAGGATGACCAAAGCTGTTGTCAACCAGGTATTGCTTAATTTCTTAATATCAATGTTTGTTTGGCATGATTATTAGTTTCTTATTGCATATAGGTTATGTTTCTTGATATGGTTATTTGTTACTGTGATTTAGGCTCATTCGCATCAGTTTTATCTACGTTTATACATTTCGTGGTATTTGGTTTTAGTTTTGATGGCAGTTTTTGGTTTTCCGAGCTGTGATGAGAAAGCTAACACGTAAGAAGAGGTACTCCTTTGTGGGGCATTTTTTCTATGAAATATATTTGTTACGCTTGGCTTCTGAGCTATAATAACATTAAGCATATCATACTTAGAATTTGAAGTTCTCCTTTTTGCATTTCCTATCAGTGATGAGAAAGCTAACATGTAAGAAGGACTCCTATGTGGGGTACTTCTTCTATGAAATATCCTTGTTATTAATTTGATTGATTGTCTGAACTTTTCAGGTGGTGAACAACTACTACAGGCCTGATTTGAAGAAGGCAGCACTTGCTAGACTCAGTGTGATCAGCAAGGGTCTTAGGGTAGCCAAATCTGGCCCCAAGAGAAGAAACAGACAGGCTTGAAGAACCCACCACTGAATGAATATTGTTTTTCTTCTAAAGAGCTTGTTTTGAGCCATTGAGAGTATTAGACAATGCCTTGTAGGTTAAAAGATTTTCCTGAACAGCTTAGAGTTGCTTGAACCGCTACCTCTTGTTATACTCCAATTCTTACCAAATGATATTAAAAATCATTTTTAATACGAGTATGCTTTAACAGTCCTCTTTGAACACTCTAAATTTCAGTACATGTAAGTGCTAACTTGTACAATTTCTGGTTTGTCTTTTGACGAGCAAGTATCAATGATCATAAAATTATGATATTCCAATTTGTCAACAGTTATAAACTAATCATACAATCAAGCTATGGCTAATGTAATCTAAAAGCTTTCTACTATAAAGCCAAAGGCAAAGATAAACCTTTTGGTCTATGTAACACCAAAAACATGTTAAATCTTGTGAACTCTGAAACCAGCTTCCTCGGACTTCAGATTCTCCTTCCAGCTCTCAAACTCAGATCCACCAAACACAACTTTCTTTATCCCGACATAACTTAACATAAACAATACGTCCAACGTTAGAGTTTCAACAGAACTGAAAATGTCAAATCTAAAACTATTTTCAAGTTAATATAGAGAGAAGGAACTCACTCTGAGCTGATCTGTGTCAACGCATTGATCAAAACATCGAGAATCAGTGGTTCTGAGGTTCCTATATCAAGCCTGTAAAAACAATCATTTACGTTAAGCAACAGATTTGCAAGAGCCAGAAAAAGTTCCCATATCTAAAGCAACATGACTTAGATGCTTTATTATCACCATATTCGAGCGATATTTTCTTGGACCTCAAGATCTCCGATGTTATAAAACGTAGTGGGCTCGACATTAGCTCCAAGGATAGCATCATAGTTTGGCCTCTTATCTACTGGCGCCTGTGATAACTGTATCATATGGGCATAAGAGAAAACAGCACACAGATTATATTCTGATTTTAAAAAAGTAAACTGAATAGATAAATGCTTGTAGTTTCTCAAGCAGACATACTTGCATATTCATGGAGTTGTATCCACCAAGTCTTCCAAGGATATGCCAGGAACGGATTGTCTGCAAGATTTTAGCAATCAAAAGTAAAGCAACGATTGATTTGTCCGCTTTCTTCCCAATTTTCTCAGAATAGTAAAAAGTTTTAAACTGAAGTTTGAAGGGCTCACATCAGAGATCAAAGCTATGTCTTTATCCAGGGGTGCATTGTGAAACTCCAACCACATGTATGAATTCGAATACTCAAATCTTGAGAGAGAGACATAGAGAGAGTTAATCGACATAGAACATAAAAACAATGAAAATGAAAAGGCAATAATGTCAACAACTACTAATCGAGGAGAACAGATATGCGAGCAAAATCATATTCAACCTCATTTTAACTTCAAAGCAACGAGATGAATGATCTGTGGCCACTCACTTCTTAAACGACACCTGCATCGAAGTTGCTGAACCAGTCTTCGTGTGGAGAATTTTGTTCCTCTTCTTCCTCAATCTTTCTTCCATCTTTAAAGAGTTCATTCATACCCACAAAAATAAAAATCAAAAACGACAGAAAATTAAAGCCTAGTTCTTCAATCTCACATCTCACAACGTCAAAATTCATCATATTCAGCTTCACAAGGTTTTCATATAAAATGTTAAAGACAAAAAAAAAAGTTTTTTACCTTCTTTTGAGCTTTGTCTGGGTTATCTAAACAATCTCCCAGAATATCCGCGAACTCGGGGTCTTTGTCGTAATTTATCTCCTCTTTTTTTGCTTCGTAAGCGCCTCTTTTCATCGACGTTAACTCTTCTTCTTCTTCTTCAATTTCTTCTTCTTCTTCTTCTTCTTCAATTTCTTCCATTTCTTCTTCTTCAATTTCTTCCATTTCTCTACCTATCCCATTTACGCGCAACTTTACACTCCTCCTAGAACAACTAGCACGTACTTCCTGTATCTTCAGTAATGGAATCGTGCGGGTGACCCGAAACGGCGCCAAATCGTGCAAGCAAAGATTCGCGTGGCTATTGTTATTGTTATTCGCCACGGAAGGATGAAGAAGGTGAGTAAAGCATTGAAACTTGAGCATGATTTCGTCTTCTCCTTTTCACTTAGCTTCTTCTGAGTATCCTGCAACTAGTTTAGAGAACTAACGGGGTTCTAGGAAGAGATGAACTGATGAAGTGAAGGGTTTATCGTAGCTAACAGTGAACTTGCGCGTACACGAATATTAAGCTGACGTGGTAAATAAAATAAAGTCACGCTTTCTAGATAATTACTAAAAGCCCATTCGGCCCATTATTGGTCCAGAATACAGAAGTTGTCATTGTTGACCGATAGGCTTATAAATGATAACAAAGTAAGCCCATTAAGAAATCCTTTATGGACCGAATTCGCACTGATCGTCTCCACCTCTTATATATAACTACCAGAAAACCCTAATTACTAGAACAATTTAAAGCGTGTTGCACATTAGCCGGAGACTGCGCCAAGTCCATCGTCAGAAGAATCCTCGTAAACAACTATGGGTGAATACTCTTGATTCCTAAAAATTTGTTCTCGAGTATTCAAGTTTTTTCAATCTGATTACTCTGTTGCTGTTGCTGATGTTTTGGTCTTTGATTTTATTGGAATTACTAGGTAAGGTTCACGGTTCCTTGGCTCGTGCCGGTAAAGTTAGAGGTCAGACTCCCAAAGTGGCCAAGCAAGACAAGAAGAAGAAGCCACGTGGTCGTGCCCACAAAAGGATGCAACACAATCGCCGTTTCGTCACCGCTGGTAAATAAGCATCCTAAATTTCGTAGATCTCTGATCGAAGTTAGTAGTTGATGTCCCGGTTCTGTGATTATTGATTTAATGCTATCGGTGCTAGTTCGTATAGTTAATATTGCGTGTGTGAAATGGTCAGTAAGAAATGTACTAATTATGCTAGTGATTCTGTATTTTGCCGAATCTGTATTCCTCATTCGCTCTTATGGAGTTTTATGAGATGTCTGTTATTCATAATAGATTTCTGAACATTCATGATAGAATTCTGAAGTTAACTCCATTTTTGTTTAATCCAGTAGCAGTACATCTTATATCAAACTTTGATTGTAGCAAATTCTATCTCATACCAAACTGGTTCTTAAGTTATTTCCTGTTTACTTTCTTCGTTTCAGTTGTTGGATTTGGCAAGAAGAGAGGACCCAACTCATCTGAGAAGTAGATGATGAAGCACACT
The DNA here is from genome assembly GCA_963920545.1 of Lepidium didymum. Lineage (NCBI taxonomy): Eukaryota > Viridiplantae > Streptophyta > Magnoliopsida > Brassicales > Brassicaceae > Lepidium > Lepidium didymum. Next base: position 4,022,201 of record OY986980.1, read on the forward strand.
CCTTGAAGTCTTTTCTTTTCTTTTGCTTTCTCGTTTAGTCTGTTAAAGTGTTTTGTCGATTGGTCAATTACTTAGTACGAATTCTGCAATATCCGATTTTGATTTATCTATAGACGATGTAATTTTCTCAATCAAATCTACTTTTGACCATTTGTCTTTTGTCAATCACTGCTTGCAGTTGCTAATTCGCAACATGCTAGCATTCTATAATCACTTTCGATCCCCGAGATGAATTTTCGACGACAACTGGATATTGAATTATATTTGTTGTTGTATGTGTTTGTATTGATACGCAAACAAAATATCTGCGTTTTATCAATGAATTACAAAGCAAATAAGAGATTCATTAGATTGCAATTGAAAAGTCTGTACAAGAAAGTTTGTTGAATAAAGAGGCTAAAAAAACTCTTTTTGCATTCCAATGTTACAATGAGGAAGGTTGATACTATGACAATACCGTACGCGAAAGACCATCATGGTTTTTTTTACTTCCAGACCTTAATGGCTCCATCTCTGCTGCTTGATATCAACAGTCTCTGGTTTAGTTTCACAGAAGCGAGAGACTGAACTGAGTCACGGTGACAACCCGCTGTATCTGTGGCTGCCGCTGCAAGTACGGCCTTCGCAGTCAGTTTGGTTGCAAGAGGTCGCCTCTTTGTCTCCTGTCAGAAAACCAAACATACCACAAATACATTAAAGCTGGTCTATAGTTATTGACCGTAAAACTGCAAGATTATATCAACAAACCTGAACAAATTGCACGCCGGAGTTGTTTTTGAGTTCATAGAAATCATCATTTCCGACTCCTTTTAAAGTCGGACCACATATACAGTAACTTCTCTCAGGGCTGTTTTGGTTCACCAAACACAGAACACAAGAATTGCGTCAGTTTTATTTTATCAGCAACAAGAGGTGTCAGTAGACGTTTGATAGTAAGATCACTAGTTCAAGTTTTAGATTTAGGACCTGGAGTAATCCCAGCGTCGAATCTTCAAGTCCGTACCACCTGTTAACAAGTCGCCTCCAGGTAAAGGAAGCAAAGAGCGTATACCAGGAAGCCGAGGAGGAGGCTCGTTCAATTCTTCGATTCTGTACTTTGAGCTCATGTTCTGGCGAAGATTCGGCTTCGGATTTACCTTATTGCTTGGCAACTTCCATTGAAACTCGGAAACATCTGTCTCGTTTTCATAGTTGGCTACTCTCAATACCTATAGAATCAGCTCAAAACAAACAAAAAATAGTATCTAACTCAAAGATATGGTCTACTTTATCAAAATAGAGTGAAAGAAAGCGTTCAATCGTGAAGCCCCGACTAAAAATCCATAGGCCATGGCCCGAGAAGGTTAAATAGCCGACATCAAAGTGCCAACAATGGTAGAACAACTGTACCTGTTGACAGCTACCTGACTCTGCATTCCAAAGTGAAACTTCGTTGCAACCAGCAGCAACATAAATACAAGGTCTCATAGTGGTCGAAACTGATACACTTGGTGGAAGAAAGCAGAGGCACATCTTCTCTATGGGGCATATGATCGGGTATTGCCATGAATTTACAGGAACACGAAACCTTAAATCCCAAAGAGTAAGCACTCCCCTTGAAGACCCAGATATAAACCAATTCCCGCAAGGGTTTGTAACCAAAGAAGACACATATCCTTCCTCAGGGTTTGCTTTCAGTGTCCATGCATCTAAATCTGATCTTGTATCCCAAAGGTGGATTCCGCAGTTTTGAGTGCTATACATTACCATCGGACCAGAAAGGCTATCAGCAGTATAATTCAAGAGAGAAACTACAGCGCCTTCTTTAACATCCCTCTTTTTAATATCAACAATGCCTGAATACTTCTCCACTACGTTCCCTAAGCCTCTGGAGATGTGGTCAATGGAGAACATATGTATCACACCATCAGAGGATCCAACTACAACTTGTGTGGAATTGCGAAGCATTGTTGTGCACATCCCTCTGCGTCCCTCTAGATGATATGTTAGCCTTGACCTAAACGAGATGTCCTTTTCTAGTTTTCTGGAGTCCCACACCTTCACTGTGGAATCATCTGATGCACTAACAAAAAAGCTATGATCACTTGATGTGGCAATGTCATTGACCGCAGAGCGATGCTCTTGTAGATGAGCAACTAATACTCCACGAGGCTTCCACCCAGAATCTGGAACTGATGTCCTTGACAGAGATGGTTCTCCTACAATATCTGTTGAAGTGGCATCTTCTGAAGTTACAGAAGCACTTTTTGAGGAGCTTGATACACCAAGGTCTTGAAATTTACTAATGGCTGAAGACATTTGATCATTTTCTCTGCTTTCTGGCTCATGTACCACTCTGTAAAATTGTTTAGGATTAGTACCAACATGGAATGACCCAGAAACCAGCTTAGGCACTGGGACCGAACTAGCCAAGTTAAATGATTTACTCATGGAATCCATCCATGGTACCGATAATGAACCCATTCCCAGAGAGTTCATCTGCAGTGATGACTCAGACGCCACAGGAGGATTCAAAGCTGCTCGTTTGTCCATGCTAAATGAATATAGAGGTATGCCATCTGGTTCAACAAAGCTATTCATACCAGATACATGTGGTGCCATAAACCCAGAGAACTGTAACTTCTCTGGATACAAGGGATCGCGTAGCTCAACAGCGTTAGAAGCATTGGGTCTCGTGTTTCTCGGGATTCTCAATTTCGCATCCTTTTCTGCATACCTTCCTTGAACTTCCTGTTGCTGCATTGCACTCCTACTCGATTTCTTTGCTTCCACAGTTTGCTTCTGCTCAGCCCTGCATTCAGTTGGGTTCAACTCCCCAGTATCTTTCTCAAACAGATCAAGAGTTTCCCAATCTTTGGATTGAGGGGAAGAACTGTACCATATCTTTCGCTGTTTTGCCGCAAATTCTGGTTTCCTGATTTTTTCAAAGATACTGTAAACTACCTCCCTTGTGACTGGGGGCTTCAAACATGACAGCAGGCCTTCCTCGGAAGCAATTGACGCAGGAAGTCTACTTAGAAAGGGACGTATTACTGGAGAAATAAAAGCATAACAATCGACTTCACCTAAATATTGACTAGTCGCAGCGATGAATGTGACAACAGCCCTCCTTACCCATTGAGATGGATAGCACAGCAAAGGATAAATACACTCTATCATTTGCAGGAGAGCTCTCTTCCGTAAGAAACTACTCTTGCATAATGTGGATAAACACTCAAGTGCATTGACAATGACAGCCTCTGTCTGATCACTCAAAGCTTGATCGATATATGGCAAAAGATACTCCTCTACGCTTCTCTGGCCAACAAAAAAGCAGACATAAACAATTTTCTCAAAGAAAACAGATCTTAGCTGTTCATCTCTGTCGTTTAAAAAGGCAGGGAGGATCGGTAGTAGAAAGTCATTACTCTGCCTCTGACCAAAAAAAAAACAGAGCTCCCCTATGTCCTGAAGGAGTGCTCTTCTAACATTTGGAGTTTGTTTTGGACCCATAACAAGCTCTTGAACAACTTCAGCTATAGTTTTTCTAAGCTGTGCAAGCTGCACATTGCCATTTGCCTTTTGCAAATTACTGGGGATCTCACTAGCAGGCATAGTGGAGATCTGCTTGGAATTCAATTCATTAAGAACCCCTACATCACTCAACTGAAAAGAATGTATCAAGAATCCATAAGCAGTAAGAGCAAGTTTTGCAATATTGCTGGCATAGCATATCCTCACACTCTCTTCTGTATCTTCAGGAAGCAAGGAGAGCATTGGAAATATATACTCTGGGAAAATCTTCGCATCACTGGGAGGAAAATCTCGGACAAGCGGCAAAATGTCACACAAAGTTTCCATGGCAGCACATCGCACGATTGCTGTTGGATCAGAAAGCAAGGCCACAACGAATGGAAGTACGCGCTGTAAGCGATCTTCATCATCAATATACAAAGAGCAAGACCTCAATAGAAGTATAGCTTCCCTCCTCAAATGAGGCAACTTGATATTGCGGATACATGAACAGAGCATAGATGCAATCAGAACCATTCCCTCACATCTCGTGTTGCCCTCAACAGGCAGAAAAGGTGTGCCATAAGTGTCAGAACGGCTATCATAGAGAGACATCAATGTACCCAAGTCGTCCATTGTTATCTTTCTCAAGAAAGGATGGCGATTTTTCTTGAGTGCATCAGAAACAGAGTAAAGATTATCGTCCTTAGGATTTACAGTATTCCTCATGAAGTCCTTCGATGTGTTCAGTTTGTGATTTGCAAAAGTTTCCTGTACCGTGCTATTGTTCACTGGATTGGACGGTACAGAAGGATCAATGCCGATCTCATCACCTGGCTTATTTTCCATCATCTTCTTTAGTATTTCTTGAAATATCCCCTTGCAAGTTGCTACCTATTCATAATGAATGTAAAAGATATCAAGCAAATTGATGCAGAACGTAGGAAGAGTGAACAGAAAATTGTCATGGTTACCCTCATATCTGAAGGAAGTGGATTCCAACAACAATATAAAGTGTGCAGAAATGGTGAGAAGTAGTTTGGGAAAACAACTCCCACATAATTTTGTAGGTAGCTTTCAGCAGATAAGCGGGCTTCGGGTTCTAACTGAATCATATGAAGAATCATCTTGCGTATTCCCGGATCAGGAATCTGAATTTAATAAAAATAGAAAATCCAAGAGATGAGTCCAGCCAGAAATATATCAAAATCAAAACCACAAAAGACACAAGTCCGATGAACCACTCAGATGGAAGGTGAAAATAATGTGATTTGAACTTTTAAGAGAATCGGTGTGATAGGTTGTATAAACGAAAGATAGAAAGAGGGGAAGACATTGATACCCACAAAGAGAAAAACAAATAGAAAGACACGAAGAAAACACCTTTTCAAGATGTTGACTAGGATCATGTTGCCCTCTACGATAAGCGAGAAGCTGAGCCAGTTCAAATAATGGCTGACCCTCAAGAAAAAGCTCTGCTATCACACATCTGAACCATTAATACGAAAATATTACATTATGTTACAGCTCAAATACTTACGGTAAGAAATGCTTTTCCATCTTGAAAATATATGTGCTTGAACCATTAGGAACCTCATTTTCTTGCTATACAAATAAAAAGATTGAACAGATAGAGTGATACAACGATAGACAGTGTATAAGCTCACCCTACAGCAAATATATCCATAGACGGCTTTAGTGGAGCATCTTGTGCTACTTGTGTCTCACCTCCATGCTCATAGAATCTCTGTAATTATGCAAAAAATTGTTTAAACATGTGAAAAAAATGAAGACATGACCAACACGAAGGGTGCTTTGTTGTTGGTTATTTGATCCCACTTCTTAGTAGTGATATGGAAGAATTCATCCACAAACAAAAGAATTAATCAAACAGAGAGAGCAGATTGATGATATCGTCTGCAGAGGGCGAAACAGAACATTTTGACAGAGCTACATCAATCTTAAAAAAAGTCTGATAATGGTTTTGTAGTACCTCTGGAGCCAGATAACAAAGTCTTTGACCCCTTGTGTCGAAGAAGAAGGAAAAGTCTGAAGGATCATCATAAGGAATGTATGTGGGTTTGAAGGATGCGAAATCAGCAAGGTAAAGCCAGTTCCAGGAAGTAACCAGTACGTTCTCGCACTTGATATCACCTATGGGTGCAAATTCACACTTATCAACTTAATTCACCATCATGAGGATCATATGCTCTCGGACTATTAAAGCTTACCATGACATATATCCTTCTCATGGCATTGCTTCACAGCAAGTAGCAACTGCAGAAAAACAAAGTTCAGAAAAAATTGGGATGCTTCAAATTAAACTTTATGCCTCAAACATAGTGTGAAAGACCAAGAAAAAAGACCTGAAATGCCAACCATTTCTTCTCTACAAGACTGAGGAAAGGCCGAGTACTCAAGCGATCATGCAGATTACTGTAAAAGTATTGCCTCACTAGATATGCCGCTTTGTCAGTCTCTTGCCAAAACTGTACACAATTTAAGGAAGCAAGATATAAAACCACTAACTAAATCCAATTCATATAATACACATTACAGAACCAAGAGCTTCACTGAAAGAATCTTAACTAAATCCTAAAGCTTATCAAGACCGTTCTTCACTCCTTTTCTTAGTTTGAAACAAAACTATGCCAAGAAAATTTGAATTATATGAAGAAATTTTCCAGTCTAAATAACTAATTTAGTCTCTCGTAGCATCAAAAAGTAGCTAATATCCCCTTCTTCATGTCCCTTCTTCATCGCAGCTAATTATATCCAAACGAAGAATCACTAAAACACAAGCAGAAGATAGAGAAATCGAATCGAAACCTGGAAAGGCCAGACATGGGGATGCTCTAAAGACAAAAATATATCCTTGATCTTAACGAGACGACGCTCGTACTCCCTGAGATCGATCGAGTCGCCACGCTTGAAGTACACCTTAACGACCACCAATCCTTCATCGTGCTTACAAAGGATCGATTTGAAGATTCTTCCTCGACATAAAACCTCCTTCAAGACCAGATTGTAGGAAGACGGCAAGTCGTGGAGGTAGTACTCCGTCGCCGAGACTTGTGTCGTCCGAGCGATCTTGTTCCCCATCGAAAAACTAAATCAAATTCTTTTCTTTTTCAATTGGGTAAAAACATTAAGCTGGCTTAGAATATGGAATCTGTGAATTACGATAAACAAAATCCACTCCGGCGCCGGAGAGAAAGAGAGAGAGGTGTTGGCGTGTTTAGACTTCCTCAGAATTGAAAGTTTGGATGAGTTTGATCGCTCCCCAATTTGACACGTTCCCAATTTTACTTAAATAGTTTTAAGTTAGCATAACATCAAAAGAACATTATATTCTTAATATGTATATAACCAAATTAAAATTTTTGAAATTGCTAAGATATTTCACTTGTTCAATTCGACTCAAAAATGAGAACTTTGACAGAAATATTTCAGTTTTTCAAATGAAAACAAGAAAAAATGAAATTATTTTAGTAGTTATAAGACTATATAGATATATATATATACATACACCAGATTAAGCAAATATAACTAATGGAAACTTTAAATATTTTTTAACTAAAAAATAATTAAGATACCGAAGTTTCATTTTTTGTCATTTATTTTAACCAGAAATAGAAATTACTCATTCTAGCTTTTTATTTGCTTTGCTTGTCATTATACTTTTAAAACTGGACCAGACTTTTTCTTACGAAAAGTTCAGTGTAGTTAATGGGCTTAACTCCCAATAAAAAAATAAGAGAAGAAGCCCAACTGGCCTTAAATGGCCCACTAAAATCTAGAAAATAACTTGGTTGACATAATCCTTATGAACTTTTGGAATATTCCCAATATTTTTTATTGTCATAAATCATGATGTTTCAATCTATAAAACACATAAAAATAATTTGGCGCAAAAATTGGTATAATTGTTTCAACTTCCAATCAATACAAGCGATAGCAATAGATCATCTTGATTTTCAAGTGTTTTTTTCTGCTTTTATCTTCAAATGAAAAATGAAACGTGTGAATTTCAGAATATTTTGGTAAATGCAGAAAATGCATTGAGTGGAGATCGGACCGTTAAATAAAAACAAAAGCAGACCAGAGTGGTCTGTCTGTAGCATTCTTTGCACTGGAATCCATTTATTTATATATACACTTACATGATTTTATATTTTAAAATCTATTCACAATAAATCGAAAAAGGTAATTTCTTCTTGGAAGAAGTAAATCTGCAACAGTCAAAGAGCGAGAAAGAGAGTGATCAAACATGCTCGCTAGATTCACGGAATCGAGACGTTTCTATCAACTCAATTTTATATTCAGCTGGAATCCGAACTCTCATATAATAAAGCCACAACCACACTTGAGTGACCTTCATCTGCGTCACTATTTTGCTAAGTGTCCCCGAGAGAGTGAAACGTTCCATTTCTGGGTTTAAGTAAGAACACTTGAACTAAAGTTTAAACCTTTGAGAGAGTTTGTCTCAAAAAGACGGAGTGAGAGAGAAGGAAATGGGTAAAAGACTGAAGCTAATCTTCTGGATTTGTCTCTTCATTCTTATATTTTTGGGTATGTCTTTAATTACTATCCACTTTTTGGTATCTTCCATTTATATCTTTGGGTCTGCATTTACCTTTGAATCTCTCTTCTGTGTTTCATTTTTCTGCTCAATGTCAAAGTTGAGTGCTTTTCTTTGTGTTCTGGGTTAATCTCTGCTACACTGTAGTTGTTGTCCAAAAATCTCGATTCTGTTGTCTTTGCACAACTTTAGGTGTTTGGGATTGTAAAGAAAACTGAGATTTTATATGAAAATGTTGCAGATTTTGGATTGGCAAGCAAGATAGGAATATGTTATGGAAGAAATGCGGATAATCTTCCGAGTCCTAGCGGAGTATCTGAGCTAATTCAACATCTGAACATCAAATTTGTTCGAATCTATGATGCTAACATCGATGTTCTTAAAGCTTTTGCAAACACTGGAATCGAGCTTATGATTGGTGTCCCTAATGCTGATCTACTTGCATTTGCTCAGTATCAATCCAACGTAGATACTTGGCTCAAGAACAACATCCTCCCTTATTACCCTGCCACAAAAATCACTTCAATTTCAGTTGGACTAGAAGTAACCGAAGCACCTGACAATGCCACTGGTCTAGTCTTGCCTGCGATGAGAAACATTCACACTGCTCTTAAGAAATCCGGTTTGGACAAAAAGATTAAGATCTCGAGCTCACATTCCCTTGCTATCTTATCACGCTCGTTCCCGCCTTCATCAGCTTTTTTCAGCAAAAAGCACTCAGCTTTCTTAAAACCAATGCTTGACTTCTTGGTTGAGAACGACTCTCCGTTTATGATCGACTTGTATCCGTATTATGCTTACAAAGATTCTACTGAAAAGGTTCCATTGGAGTATGCTCTATTTGAGTCATCTTCCCAGGTTGTTGACTCTGCTACGGGTTTGCTTTACTCCAACATGTTTGATGCTCAGCTTGATGCTATTTATTTTGCCTTAACGGCTATGAATTATAAGACCATTAAGGTTATGGTCACTGAGTCTGGGTGGCCAAGCAAAGGCTCACCTAAAGAGACGGCTGCAACTCCTGAGAACGCTTTGGCTTACAATACCAATCTCATACGCCATGTCATTGGTGATCCAGGTAACCTTTCTATAATCCAAAGTTACTATCTTTAGATACATAGATGAATACATTCATAAACTTGTTTGTTTTCTTTGGTTAGGTACCCCTGCAAAGCCTGGGGAAGAAATAGATGTGTACTTATTCTCATTGTTCAATGAGAACCGGAAACCGGGGATTGAATCCGAGAGAAACTGGGGTATGTTCTACGCAAATGGAACAAATGTCTACGCATTGGACTTCACGGGGGAAAACACTACCCCTGTTTCTCCAGCAAATTCAACTACAGGTACTAGTCCAAGTCCAACTTTAAGTCCGGTTAACAATGGTAACTCAACCGTAACCATTGGAGGAGGAGGAGGAGTAGGAACCAAGAAATGGTGTATTGCTTCTTCACAAGCTTCAGTGACGGAACTGCAGACCGCATTAGACTGGGCTTGTGGTCCTGGGAATGTTGATTGTTCTGCTGTTCAACCAGACCAACCTTGTTTTGAGCCAGACACTGTTCTCTCACACGCATCATATGCTTTCAATACATATTATCAGCAGAACGGAGCAAGTAGCTTAGATTGTAGCTTTGGAGGAGCCAGCGTTGAAGTTGACAAGGACCCTAGTGAGTATTTGCATACATATACACTTCCCAAACACATCTATTGATTATTTGACTTGACCACTCGAACTGTTTATGCAATTGCAGGCTATGATAACTGTTTGTACATGATAGCTCCTGCTACTGATGTGTAAGTTCTCTCCCTCTCTCTATGGTATCCAATCATAAAAAAGAACCTTACTTGTTGAAGTTGTTGATTTTACAGATTGAACAGAACAACGGCGGGTGATATCACTAGAAATATAACTGCCATTGATTCCCCCTTAGCTTCACCTTCCTCGAGTAATGGAGCACTGAGACAAATGGCCGTTTCGATTGCAGTCACCGTATTGTTGCCGTCCTTTGCAGTTTCTTTAAGTCTTTGGTGACAAGTGTAGATGTATGCACACTGTTGCCTTCTTTTTGTCTCTGTAGTTTTGAGTAGTGAACTAAACCAACATTCAACTGAACTGTACGATAATTTTTGTGCTTGGTGATGTATTTGTTTGCTTCAAAATGCAATCTTACCAGAAACAAATGATCCAAACCGTATTGATATCATTATTCATATTGAAAGCCAGAGATACATTTTAAAATACAATACAAAACATATTAAAACCAAAACAAATATGATTGTTTCTTTGTTCTTATAAGAGTATAACTTTGTTTGATTCACAACAACAATCAAATCGCAATACATAGCAGAAGAATGCATTTGTAGTGAAGAAGAACCGGAAAATGAAAATGGTTTGAAACACTTTCAATGAACTTAGAGATCTGACTCAATAAGGTAATCACCAAGCCTCTCCACGACCAAGTTGCATTGGCCTCCAGTCATCGGCTCTTCATAGATACCAAAGACTAAAGCTTGAGTGGTCTTCTTGATAGTGACTCCACCAGGTCCCTGCAAAGAGAAGAAGCTACAACTTAACTTTCTGATCAATAAACTGAAACTGTGTTTGCTATAAAAAGCCTGATCCTTTATTGATTATGTTACCTTTTTCCCTCGGATCACAGATCCTTCTTCGCCTTGAATAACCATGTACTTTACACCACCAAGGAATAGCCCAGTCGGAGCAAGATGTCCAGGTTCATCAAAGTCTTTATTGATTCCAGTAATCTCTTCTGGTTTCAACTATGACATAATCAAAAACCAAACAAAAAACAGCAATCAGCTTCACCTGATTCAATCAGATAGATGAACAATAAAAGAAGAAGAAGAAGAAGAGAAACCTCAGGGAAAGTAGAGCTCTGAGCCCAAACACTGCCGTCTTGACCAAGGATTGCAGCAGAAGTCAGGTGATTTCCTTCAACATCACACATAAGATGGTCATCGACATATGGTTGCCACGACATGTTTCTCTATTCTTCTTCTCCGGAGAGAGATGAGATTGTTTCTTCTTCTTCTTGCTACTTTCTTCATAGACTTGGAAACCGTGAGCTTACATTAATAGCACGATTTTCACATCCAATGTAAAATAAAGCCATCATTGTTTTACAGTGGTTTGAATCTGACCAAAAAAATAAATAAATAAATAACTACAAGTAGAGACTTTGATTCTCAATATGAAAGTAAAAGAGATCCAAGTATGGCCATCATTGTTTTACAGATGCTCTTCTTTCATTTTATGCCATACACAAACTATATTCCATTATTTCTGTCCATTCTTTTCAATTATTGTTCTCTTTCTTTTCAATAACGTCATTGTCAATTTTTTTTCATCTATAAATATGATTAATAGAGCCCAAACCGAAAAAAGCCGACGGACATCGATTAAATACTCATAAACTAATTCCTAACAAAGGAACCAAAGGTTTAAAGTTAAGTGAAGGCTAAGAAGAGAAACCTAAAAAAACCCATCACTAAATCAACTTAACATGTAAACTGGAGTCTCCACAAAAAGCGATACACCTAATGTGGATGACGAATTCTCTTATGACAAATAGAGTATACTTCAACAGAAAGAACAAGGTTTCTGTACCATAAAATGGTCCCACAATACATATAGAAAGAAAGGACTAACTCGAGAAACATACATCCGACAAGAACGAAGACTACTAGGAGAAAGCCTATGCAGAGACCAATTGATTTCAACAAAAATATAAAGATGGTTTTTTATATTTTTGGAAATACAAACGTTTATTATGGAAAAATATATACTATTTTTAAGAGATATTTGTGTATTCTTTTCTTTCTTGGAATCGATATTTTTTTTCCTGCAATTCCCCTATTAAAGTATTAATTTCGTTATGTGTACTATTTTATTAGTGGAATTTCAGAAAAATAAAAGAAAATCTAGATTCGATATCTCGATGAGCTGTTATAACATAATAAGGACAGATGTGATTGGAATTATTTTCCGACAAACTGATATTTTTTTCCTATTAATGATTCAAGATTTAAAGACTTAAAGTTAATGAAATTATGCCTCTTATCACTTTCCTTAAAAAAAAAAGATTTCGTTGTGCAGAGCCGCCATTTCTGTTGTAAATAAATTAATTTCCTTGTAGAAATTATTTTTAGCTGAATATAAAATGTCAATTGGTTAGAATTTTTTTTCTTTTTTTTGGTCGAAAGTCAATTGGTTAGATTAGATTGTAAAACTTTAGAACAACTTTGTAATGGTATATTTGTTGCTTTACATATATAACATTATTTACAAGATATATGTATCTTAAACTGATGTGGGAACAAATATAATCTTCAACGATTAATAAGCCAATGCAAGACCAAAAAAAAACCTCAATCAAAATCAAAAACATATGTATCATAAATTGAATATAGGAGTGTTGACCTTAATTTGATCATATATTTTTTAGTATTTTTGAGACTTATACGTTAATATTAATGTAGCACACAAAAATGTAGTTACAAAATGTAATAGAAGATCTCTGAGCAATTTTCAATCTAGTGTTTACATCCACTAGTTATTAGTTAATGGTTCAGACATTCGGAATTTGATTCCATCCTACTACATGTGAGTATGAGATATTAGGGATGAGTTGGATTATGAATCGGGAGTTGGTCGTCACAATTGACAAAAATCGAAAGCAATAGAAGATAACTAAAAACAAGCATATAAGTAAAAAACGAAGAAAAAGAGAGATTAGAAACCATTCTCCTTTATGAAGTATTAGCCTTAAGGCATCAGTTTTCTTAAATAAACGTTGATGTGAAGAGAAACCAGAAGGTACAATAAACAACTCAAAAAAATTATATATATAAATCACAAAAGCAAACCAACATAAAATGAAACAATGGCCATGAAAGAAAATGTAGAAGATAGGAACATTGGAAAAGCAAATAGGTAAGATTCTAGAGACCCTGTTCGGAAAGGTAATCACCCAGCCTCTCAACAACCATGTTGCATTGTCCTGGTGTTACAGGCTCTTCATAGATCCCAAACACACATGACTGTCCTGTTTTCCTAATCGTTATTCCTCCTGCTCCCTATCAATCACAATTCAAATCCACCAAAATGATTAAAACGTTTCAACAACATAAAATCATGATGAAGTTAATGATGAATTGGTTTTAACTACCTTCTTGCCACGGATTACAGTTCCTGGCTCGCCTTGAATCACCATGTATTTAGCTCCTGCTAGGAATAACCCAGTTGGTGCTAAGTGACCCGGTTCTTCGAAATCTTTCATTATATCAGTGAACTCTTGTCCCTTGAACTATCACATCAAAAAACATAACATAAAAAAAGTCAGATCATTTGGTCAAATGATCAGATACTAATTGTTAGGATACTGATACGAAACATGTTTGGTTTGGTGTCAAAACATAAGATCTACATTTAATTATATATCTAAACCAAACATGCACCTATATCAAGTGGCTTTTGTTCTACTAGTTTTCTCTAACAAAGAAATCATAGTTCAAATCCATTTGAAAGAAATGATCTACCCTTAAACGTAGAATTATCTCCCCGGGCATCGGAGAGATCCGGAATTCCTACGGTTTATATAAAAGAAAAAACATGCACCGGCTACTGTTTTGTGCAATGTTGTTTTAAAACGATCGATACCAATCAAATGAGAATCTAACCAAAACCTGATCTCCATGATCTAGATCAGATCATAATCGGTAGACTCAGATGAGAATGATATATACCTGAGGGAAATTGGCGCTCTGAGCCCAAACGCTACCATCATGACCAATGATTGCAGCAGCGGTAAGATGATGTCCTTGACCATCACCAACATCGCACATCAAATGCTCATCAACGTAAGTTTGCCACGACATCTTCTTCTCCTTCTTCGTTCTTTTTGTTCGATTCTTTATCTCTGCGTTATTATGTGCAGCGTCGAGAACTTGGTCCTTCAGATAAATAGGGGAACGAATAAGAATTATTATCAACCGTTGGATCACGTAGACGAATTCTCAGCCCTACATTCTTTTAAATTAAAACTAATTAGTGTTGCTCACGTCTCGCCTTTGTTATAGGCTTCATCATTATTTCATTGATTGCCACGTCTTCTTTCTTCCTTTTCCTGATTTCCCCTATTTATAACGACGATTACCTTCGTTATTTAATTTTTATTTGTCCTAATCATTAATTTATTTTTTAAGTCAACCGATGATAAATTGTACTCCTTAAACTTGTCACGACTAAACTCTTATGTCACGAATTTTAGAACTTATCTAGATATATATCCAAACTTGGTACAACAAAACTCTTTATGTCGCAAATTTCATCTGAGAATGTTCAAAATCTAGACCACGGTTTTTGGGTCAACTTTAGTAGAATATTTGAGGTTCTTTTGCTAGAGTGTTGTGTGAAGAGCAACTTTGTTCAGGAGATTGATTATACTTGAAACGGTACAAAGCATATTTGAACACAACATTGTAATAAAATCTCAAAAAGATTCTTCCTACAGAGTAATATATTCAAGGACTCTACTGCTCAAAAACACAAAACTACCTGGTGTACTTGTCAGTGGCATAGTTTGGAAACGATTCGGAATTGATCCGGATTGAGAACAAAGAAACCTGAGGAGAGGTTTTTTTAGTCGGTGAGACGATATGATCGACCTCTGAATGCTGTGTTTGTACTCTCAGGTGGGGCACGTGCGCTTGAATAAGCTCCCCCTCCTCCTACACCTCCTCCAGCTCCTACACCACCTGCTTGTCGAACACTTGCAACCGGAGCTCCAATACGCCATCTTGCTACCACTCTATTACTATATATCGAGAATGTCAAGGACTCACACCAGAAATAACAACCGAAAACATAGAACTGAAGAAGTCAAAAGGAACTAATCGAGAATTTGAATAAAGGATACACCCATTTCGGGGTTTTCAAGTAGTTTTTTCCGGTGGCGAGAGGGTGGAGGACTGTTAGGAAGTAGTATAGATGTCCAGCTATGATGCCAAGAAGATCTGGCATGATTGGAGAACCGAAGATAACATCGAGTGCTAGCATTGCCCATGGGAGGTAGAAAGCCTATGAATCATTTACAACTTTCACCATTAACACTATATTTACTAAAATGAGAGTGCGTTTTAGTCTGGATGAGCTCACAAAATAAACACTTTGAATACCTTAAGAGTGACGAGACCATATAGGCTGATGTTGGCATTTGGGAATTCTCGGCTCCAGAGATATAGAAACATGAACACAAGTGAAACTGCTAAGAAGGGAGTCCAGAGAAATGGTATGACTGATAAAACCTGAAATTTTGAGCAAGGTAATAGTTTTGACACACGCGGATATACAAATACAAGATTAATATCTCCCAAAAGCTTATCTGGCCTTATCGAATTCAACCCTGATTATATTCTTTTGAGAACTTCTGATTATCTCAGCTTTGGGATCTCAGAGAGTTATGCATTTGCCATTATCTACTTTGCGGCTTACCATATACCACATTGAGGTTATCAAAGAACCAATAATTAGACTAGAATGATAGGGAGAACTTTACATACCAATAGAGTCAAGCAACCAAAGATTATCATCCACAAAAAGTCAGCTGTTCGTCTTTCAAATGGCCCTTTCTCGAGTTGAACTCCATACCTTGCTCTGCACAATCATTTTACAGAGTTTGTTAACAGTAAAAATCGAAATTGGCTTTCTCCATATATTTTTGAAATATAATACTCACATCATCAAAAGACGGATTCCAAAATTGATAGAGAAACCACCGAGGAAGAAGAAGTTTGTTATCAGCCTCCAAACCTGCAAACAGATCAAATTGCAAGATGACTTAGGAACATAAGATGATACAGTTTTATGAAAATGGAAAATCATAAAAAGAAAAAAATCTTTTACCTGGAACTGCTTAAATACATATTCATGAACTAAAGCAATGTGGATGGGAGCAATTAAGCCCAGCTGGTTAACTACTGTAACCAAAAAGCACAACGTACCATAAGCCTTGGTTATTGGTGGGAGTGAGTTGTAGTATCTGCAATCAATAATACCAGATAACAGGTAATATAAGAAAAGAAACAATTTTGATGGATATTGTGAAATAAAAGCATACATATCCCCATCCATCCATAAACTTGTAATCATGGCATGTCATCTCAAAGTCAGCTAAGCATATAGCTTTGTCACAAGTGAAAGACACAACATTTGACTAATTTGTAAACAGCTGCTACAAAAATTTGGTTATCTGAACAAGCCAGTTACAATACTAGTTTTTCTAAGCACAAGATCATACCAACAGCATACAAAACTTAAGTCTTTAGCTTCACGAACTAACAGTTTACTTCTATTAATCCATGGCATAGCATAGATTATGCACCTTGATAAATACAATTCCTAAACTAAAGTCACTAGACTCGCTCGGTGTTGCAATATACACTCAAATTGAGAAGAACAACAGTTGAATGCTTAAGAATCTATACAAGCTACACGAAATCAAAAGGAAAATGGTGGAATCATAAACTAAGGGACCATTCGAGGCACGAACACCACTACTCAACTAACAATTTCGCGTATCAACATCTAATCGAATCAGAGTAAAACAAAACAAACGAGAGAAACGCATGACTCACTCGCCAGGAGAAGACATATTCGTCGGGTTCAGAAGATCCGAGGCTTTGGTTACGATCCAATATCCGATAAAGATTCAAAAGAGAAAATGATTCAATTTGATTTGATTTATCTAAAACCCAAATAAGAAGAGAAAGCACCGCAAGAACGAAACCTAGAACATTCCGGTGGTTCTTCGTCTTCTAATAATTTTAAAATCACTTGTTTAAGCAGCTGCGTAATTTATCCAATGATATCAAGCCACGTCATTGTTTGGTGACAAATTTGGCAGCGTGGCACGTTATAATTGGCTTTATGGCATATATTCGTTCCAGTTTCTCACGTTTTTAGTTAAGTTTTGCGGTGATCGTTTGTATACCATTTGTTTTCGTGGTTTGGTCTGTGGCCAACTATTACCATTTATTACGATTTTACGTATAATTATAAATAAATATATATATATATATATATAGATATATAAAGTCTAATTTCTAACTAATTCTATCTGTTTTATGATATTTTTCTTGACCTAAGCTTATCTATAGATTCTCTTGAGATTTGACCATCAACACTTGTGGTCTATCGATGCTAAGAAATAGATTAGCTTCTTTTCTGATGTGGGCCTTTGTGATCACCAATAATTGAATTGGGCCAGATAGGCTTTTATTTGGCCCATTAATAGATAGGCTCGAATATGCTTCAAGCAATTAGAGATTTTGACTTGTCAACAATTTGCATATTTTTTTCTTTTGCTATTTTCTACCCACCAAATAATGTTTCGGTTTATTTACCAAAAAAATAATGCAAGCATTGTAACCTAACAAATTAACAAAAAAGCACAAGAAAAAGACAATGAAGAGAGAATCATATCTGAAGGAAGATCAAAATGGGAGAAACATAAGCATTGTGTCGTGAGCATGATCTTCTTGAGTATAGTCGGAATCAAAGATCCGAGATTAATAATTCTATATAATGATTAGTTTAATTTATAAGGTGTATTAACATAGAATCAAAATTATTAACCTGGATTAGGTAGAGAGGGTCCTTATGCATGTGGCCGGTCCCAACCAGACTATCTTGACCCGATTTCATCTCACTCCTTTGTCTGCTGACTCATCCTTACGTCACTCATACATTATTCTTGGAATTAGAACGTGATTATTTACTCGGGCTGAAATTTGACTTATATGTTGTTTTGATTATAGATCGGATTTTGACAATCTAATTGTTTACAAAATTTTAAAAACCATAAATAACAAGATTCTGTATAATCTGAATAAATTTAGACACGATTAACTTAAAAGTCATGCTCTAAATTCAAACTGAAAATCAACTTAGAACATCAAGTTTGCATCATAAGACCTAAGTTATCATTGATCTATCTACTAAGTTATTACCAAAAGACCAAACTATTTTTTTAGACTCGAACCCAAATACTTTACATATGATATCAATAACTTACAAGTTTCTAGACGCAATTATATATTTTTCAGTAAATTTTTTTATAAATTATAATAATATCGGGATTATACTAAAATTACAATTTTATATTTATTTATAGAGATTATAAATTTATCAATATAATAATTGAACTAAAAATCCAAGTTTATAAAATTATATTAATTTATAGAAATTATTAATGAATCGAAGGGTTTTTTTTTACTTTTCATTACTCCATAAACAATATTATGGTATATTTTTTACAATGTAATAATGTAGATTGATTGATTTTAGTATCACGTATTCATGATAAAACTAACACTAATTATTGATTAACTTCGTAAATGATATGTTGTTTTGTTCTATGTAAATTTGGTGTTTGCTGATAAAGACTAATCTAATTAATGATGTATATTGATATCGCTGCGTCGATTTGTATCGTTATCATAACAATCTAAACCAAGATGTTGAATATAAGTATTAAAATAAGATAAGGAGACAATATCTGAATCATAGTTAAGCTATTTTGTTTGGCATCACATTGTGTAGATATGCCAAATAGGCCACTTGGTTTCTTTTGGACTATATGCAGAAGAAAATATAAGTTTGATCTCAAAGTGTAGTGTTAATTGTTAAGTGATTAGTTGGTTAAAATATGACAAAGGTATATGATCATGTGAGTTGTTAGATACATTATAAGATTTAACTTCATAATATTATATAACTTATTACAGATTACTTCGTTGTTATGTTTTTTATTCGTAGCTTCTATTGGTCGTTGGAGGCTTTTTAAAATATTTTATTTGGAGTCACCAAACCGCTTTTGGGTTGGTTAAATACTGCTTCTAAACTAGAAAGCACAAATCTATTTTTGTGTTTGATCTATATATATATATATATTGATCATATATTTTATGTTATCCATCTATAATGTTTCCAAAAACTTTTTCATTTATATTATTTATATTTTAATAATTATATAGACAAAGTCCTATTTATAATTTAAATCTTAAATTTTATCATGTATAATTATACGATTAATTGAAATGAAACTCCGGATAAAATTAATTGTAAACATATATTTAACCAATTTTAAAAAATACATCTATTGTCAACATACTCAATCCATAATCTAAAATCTAAACTATAGTACACAAAGTTATATGTTAATTTAAAATTAAACTCTAATAAAAAACTACAGGAAAATAACCACTTGAATATACTAACTTTCCAAAGTTTTCTTATAATAACAATTTTGATTTCTTCAATTGGAGAATTTTATAACATACGAAGTCACAACACTTTAGATGAGTTAGCGTCCGATTGGTGCAGAAGAACCAATCAATAAGTCTCATAGCTAAAATTTTACCACAAGTAGGTATATTATTTTTACATTATCTGTGAGAAAATGAATGGATGAATTGTGAGTGGTAAATAAAAAAGGGTCTTAGGCCTTTTAGATCCTTTGACCTATCGATGGAGACATTACGATGGAGTTTGCCAATGGCGATAGAGGAACATGCAATTTCATTACATTGATAGGTTAAATCCCGTAAAAAGTGGGAAGAAAGAAAACGACATTTTTGCAATAAAAAGAAAAATATATATTGATAAAGTAAACAAAATAAATTCAAGACAGAGCTTGTTAAATGGCAAAAATGAATCGTGGACCTATCTATGTTTCACTAATTCGCATGTTTATTGTCCGAAAACTAGTTTTTTTTGTTTTTTTCATACCCATTGTTTTGTAATAAAAAGTGAGAATATTGACTTGAAATATACTCGAAATGTAACTAAAAACAATTTTCAATATAACTTCCAAAGTAACTGATTTTCATAGCAGTGTATAGTTGAAGTTTAGGACTATATGTTAGATTGTTTTTCTTATTTAAAAAATTTGGGATGCAATGATAGAACATGGGTTTTTAAAACCAAGTTGAAATTAAATCAGTGGGTTGAACATAGCCAACCATAAATCCATGTCAGACTCGATTCTGATCATATTTGACATTGCTGCTTAATATAATACTCCATTTCTTTCAAAATAATTGATTTTTTTGAAAAAACATATACGTAACATTTCTATGAAAATTTATTTATCTTTAAAATAATTACACAAATTTATGAATTGAATTTGTGTTTATAAATTGTGAAAAATGTGAAATGATTATGGTGTAGTGGTAGATGTTAAATTTATTGGCAGGCACTATTTCACACCTAAAAATCGAGTTTTACTGTTTATATTATGTAAAAATTTGGTTAATAGATTAGTTAGTTGTGTGACTGAGTGTTTGAAAAAAAAAATGGTGAAAGATCAGTTATATTGAAAGAGAAAGTAGTATAGTTTCGTAAATTGATTGTTCGAGGTTTAGTTTTCATTTTATGAGAATAGTTTCCGACCAATATCTTTGCACGTGATCGATATGTTTTTGATGTTTTTGGCCTAATGTTTATTCCTACTCATCTACATATTTAGTAGGTGATGAAAACATTTACAACTTCTAAATATATTAAACAAAATGCAGATGTCCAAAAATTCACTAGAACATGTATAATTTATTAATATATATATATATATATATGTAGCTATTTAAAAAATTGCATGTAATGTATTTTCTTAATTACAATATGATTATTATATGTATGTATTGCTTGTAGTCAATTAATGTATTTAATCGAGGATTTTTGATTATTACATACATGTGGCCGTAATACCAAAAGAGCCAAATCACTAGTTTTTAGTAGCCAAATCTTCTTTTTAATGTTATGATTCATTATCGAACTTAGGAAATATATCTGCCAAATATTTCCATTCGTTTTTAAAGAAAAGATTCTATGTTTTTAGAAATAGATATTATTATTTTTCTATATTTTATTACTAACTAATCACAATGAATGTACTCTAGAGTTATCAAATAATTATGATAATGTTAAATATATACGGTTTAGCAAGAATTCATACCAACATAGACAACCCATATAATTAGAGTTAGCACAAATAACGAGTCTTTTTTGGGTTAATGAATAATGATTGTTTTTTTTATCCCCTAATCAATTCATTTTGTAACTCATTAAACGAAGCTTCGTATTCAAGTTCTTTTTATACTTTAAACAATAGAAAAAAGTGAAAAGGTTTATCATAATATAAAATTAAAGTCAACTATGTGAATATATGTACTATATATATATTTATATGATTTCAATTATCAAGTATGTACGTGTTGCTTTTTTAGCACTAAATTTAGTTAAATATTTTGTTTTAGTTTTCCATCAATAAGTTTACTGTACAACAATCATTCATATGGCAGGTATGATTAGTAAAACATAGACTTCTAACATGAATGAATGAGCATTAGCATATAAGAGATTAGAAGAGACGATATATTAAGTTTATATTAAGTTTATGATATGTGATTGGTATAGTGGTGAGTAATTAGACTTAAAATTATAAAACTAGACATTTTTATTTTTTATTTTTTTTGTCAACACTGGGTCACACAACTGGCCGGCCCATTAGCCAAGTTCCTACATAATGTAGGTTGTGAGATTCGATCTCTGGTTATGCAAGTGCGCATGTTTTAGTAGACTTACCGTATGCCACTAGATTAAAAGTTACTTGCAGACATCTTCATTTATTTCTAGTATTATCTACATAATAGTAAGAAGAGTAAAATTGTATTGTAATTATATTTAATGCTCTATGCTCAAAAATAGCTCATTTTAGGAACATAGAGCTATTGAACATTACGGAACCCTCTATGTTCTATGGCAATCTAAAGTATTATGCCACCTATTATGCTCTTCCAATCAAGGCTTTAGTCTTTACATGTTATATATTACTAATTGATATTATTAGGTTAATTCATACTTCTATCGTTTTAACTACACATGTTTTTCCAAGAAATATGTGGACCAGTTGGCTTGCCCCTGATTTAGTTAGGCACGAGGTGGTGAGTTCGAATTTCACCCTGTTCCATTTGAAAAATTTAGACTATAGATAAAACCTTATCAATCTAATGGTTAATTGTTGACAAAAAAAATTATACTTACTAAATGACAATAATGAGATCGATGCAAATGGATCTAATTAAACTTGTAAATGATGATGGTGTGTACACTCAATGCATAGGAGTCTTCAAGAGTGCATTTCCTGATTTCCTCTAATCCAAGATTCTGAAAATTTCAATCTAAAAATAACCTTTTGCTTAAAAAATAAGCCAATACATTTCACTGCCAGTCACTCTGGTATAATTCTCATAATTCTCATGCGAGATGTCTGCTCTAAAGCATCAATGCATTGTAAAAACTTTTTCAACAATGAAATGATCTCAGTAGTCCACATTTTTTTAGGATTTCAAATATCTTACCTATCTTCTTCTAAAAAAGAAGGGCAAACAACTAAACGTTTCAAATAGAGTAATTTGATTGGTCTCTTGAATTTTCTTTTTAGTGCTAATATATCTTCTTGTCTATTCATACATTAAATTCTTTTCTTCTTTTTTACATTAAATTCAATTTGGAAAATATCAATTATCAATGCAATAGACAAAATTCCACGTCTAATCACTTTGCAAATAGAAAATTAAAAATAAGTGTGGATTATTATTGATGAGGAATAATTTGTCTTGATACTTGGACTAACTCACATTTAAATTTGCAACGAGTTAATTGACACCAATAAACAGATCACTTAAACTAATAAAAACACAAAAAATATTATAAAAATAAAATATATCTAGATAATTGTTCATGTTGTGCACAAATTGTTTTTCGAAAAAATAATATGAAAAATTTGTAGAAACTGCATTGGTGTTGAATGTGTTGTTTTTTGACAGACAATGAGCTACAATGTGAATAACATTTACTTCATATGTGAAAACTGCAATATTCTATTAGGCTACAATTCTTCTGTGGTTTACTTTCGGGTAAAATAAACATTAGATAGCTAAGATTTTGAGATATAAACATGGATTGTATTATCGCAAGCATAACAAGATTATTTGATCTCCTTGTCATATTGTTGCTGCTAACAACGGTAAGTGAACCTAAGTTTTTTAAATTCTTGTTTAGGTATCTCTCCTAAAAATAAGTTAGCATATTAAAAGTTAAAAATAAATTAATATATTGTAAAACATTAAGTTTGTGTTATTTTATTTATAATTTAATATTTTATAATAAAATTATTTTAATTAAATATTATAGAGATTTAAAAAGAAATTATTATATTATATAAATAAGTTTATTTTAGGAATCAGAATAATATTGTAATAAATGAGTCTACATAGTTAATGCTAGAAATACTCCAAGAAAATTAATGTTACAAAATTATTGTCACTCTAATCTATTAACAATTCTAATGACATAACTCGTAATATAACACATGATAAAATGTTAGTCTATTAAATAGTTATCATTTTATTATATATAATATGCATATATAATATTTAGATTAATTTTATATTATTTGTTTATCTATTTTTTTCTCACACTTTGATTTTATATTTCGAAATGTATACTAATGTTTTGTGTATTTAATTTAGATGATGACTCATGTTTTGTAATATACATATACTTTTTACCCACACTAATTTAGATGATAATCTGCACATATAATATTTTTATATTATTGTTTATTAAGTTACGTATTTTTCTTAATATTATAAGAATTTTTTTTTGTTTAATATACATATATATATATATGTCAATTTTCATATATTATGATATATTATTTCCAAAATGTTATTTTGAAGTTTTTTAATGATAATGGATTAATAGAGGGCATATATCAAATTCCTTAAAAAATATTTATCTGAATTTTAATTTTAAATTATTTTTACATATTATATAATTTAAGTGTATGAATTATTTTAAAATATTATATAAATTCAAAATTTTGATTTACAACTAAAAATAATAATGTAAATTATAGTTCGATTAGGACTCCTTTGAATTTTTTATCTCTTTTAATTTAATAATATTAACATATCAAAGTAAGTTAGTATATTAAAATAATATTTAATATGTTTATGAATAAAAATTATTTTAATTTCGTTTTATTTATTTATAATTTGATATTTTATTATAAAACTTATTTTAATCAAGAAAGAAAATATCTTATTTGACAAAAAAGAAATTTTAAGATTTTATGTATCATTTTATTATTGGATATATTGCTAATAATCACTAAGTACGTTTTTACCAAACTAACCTTTAAACTAACTACAGGATTCTACAATTTTCTAATGTCAAACCTTTTGAATAATAAGTAAACGAAATGTTATAGTTTCAAAACGCTACATTTTTATAATATAGGAGATAAGAATTTATAAATGTAGAAACATAATTAATAAATGTGAATCAAACGAGTAAAAAATGTGAGTCAAACGCCACCAACAATCAGTCTAAAAACGCCGTCAACAAACAGAAAGATCTAGAGCGCCGAACAAATCGGACAGAAAACGACAAAAAATATCCAGCGAATTCCACGTCGCTCCTCTTTCTCTCCCGCCGACGATCCTGACGGCGTTACGGTAACGGACTACTTTATGTATTTTTATTTATTGAATTTTAATATAGCAAGTATAATTAGTGGCCCAATAGTTAGCCCAAAATTACAGTTACGCCACCAACGAACACCTCAATACAGCTGGAATTGGGCCCACGTGAGCCCCTCCATGCAAACTTATCGTTTGCTCTGTTTCGTTTCTTCCCTCATTTTTTCCAAAAAAACCAAATCATGTTATTTTTGTGTTTTTATCTTACGATTCATTATTATTATGTAAAACCAATCACTGTTATATACTGTATTTATTATATTTTTATGTAAAAATGTATAAAAGTTTCTACGTTATTAATGTAACTGTCATTATCACAATTCACAGTGATTAACTAAGATTTTAAGAAAGATTTTTCTTGCTAAATTTTTTAAAGTAAGACCTGAAAGTAATATTTATATATTTGGTTTATAATCAAAGTACACAAGATACATGAATCATAATACATTTGTGCTTAAGAAGAAAATAAACAAACCTTTAAAATGACCAAAATTATGATAATGATAAATTGTTTAATTATGCCGCCGAATTTTCCGCAATGTTAAAATAAAAGAAAAAAGGAAAACGACCAATAATAAAATGAGAAATATTGTTATAAAACCTGTGGGTCCCAGTAAGTCTCTCGTTGCTACAAAAAACGAGAACCAGCAAGAAGACGGCGAACATCGAACGACTGACACATTTTTCTCCTCCTCTCTTCATGATAATTCAACTCATTCGAATTTCTTCATAATTTTTCTAATCGAGTCTCTCAGGTTTCGAAAATCCTAAACTGCATAGAAGAAGAGTAAGAATCTCGAAAGGATTTTATTATGGATCCATGTCCTTTTGTACGGCTTACGATAGATTCTCTAGCGTTGAGACTACCGGAGTCAGCGACGAACAAGCAAATCGGCGGCGAAGTACATCCATCAACGGCGCCTTGTTATTGTAAGCTCCGGATCAAACATTTTCCCACACAGAAAGCGCTTCTCCCTCTTTCCTCTTTCTCCGACGCATCGTCTCCGCCTGAATCCTCCACTTCAGCTCCCGGATTTCACCTAGACGCCGACGCGATCCGACGGGTTTCTGGTAAGAAGATCTCACTTCGAGTCTCTGTCTACGCTGGTCGAACAGGACACACTTGCGGCGTAACCTCCGGGAAGCTTCTAGGCAGAGTAGAAGTAGCGGTGGATCTTGCGGCGGCGTTAACTAGAACTGTCGCGTTCCATAGCGGTTGGAAAAAGCTTGGTGGAGAAGGAGACAAACCTTCGGCTAGGCTGCATTTATTAGTTCGTGCTGAACCGGATCCTCGATTCGTATTTCAATTCGGAGGTGAACCGGAATGTAGTCCTGTGGTTTACCAGATTCAAGGGAATATTAAACAACCTGTCTTCAGCTGCAAATTCAGCTCCGATCGCAACGGAAGATCTCGGTATGGCTAATTTCGCAGATTCTCAGTTCATTATAGTGTGAATATTTGTTCATACACAAATTCTGTATTGACGAATATCATTATAATTGTGGCAATTAGCGTTGAGAATAATGAATTTGGATGATTATTGTTGTGTGTTATGATGAATTATAGGTCTCTACCATCAGGATTCACATACAGTAGCAGAGGATGGATAACAAGAACACTATCAGGAGACCAATGGGAGAAGAAACAAGGTAGAGAACGTAAAGGTTGGATGATAACAATCCACGATCTATCAGGATCTCCAGTAGCAGCAGCTTCAATGATAACTCCATTCGTAGCATCTCCAGGGTCAGATCGTGTTTCTCGATCAAACCCTGGTGCGTGGTTAATCCTAAGACCTCACGGGACTTGTGTCAGCAGCTGGAAACCATGGGGCCGTCTCGAAGCTTGGCGTGAAAGAGGAGCCATAGATGGATTGGGTTACAAGTTCGAGCTCGTGAGAGACAATAGTACCAGCACCGGCATTCCTATTGCACAAGGTATTAATATACTTTATCATATAATATACAAAAGTGACAATGTGGGTCAAATCCAAATTACCCGGACTCATAACCGACCAAATCATTTAGTTTTTTGGTAATCCATATTACCAAGTAACTTACCCATACATATGTGGATAATTTAAGCTACCTAAAATTCCAGAACTACCCTCAAGGTGTTTTTTTCGTACGAGAAGACTTAATTCATATTGGGTCTTACACATCCTTAACAATATTATATATAAAGGACAAACACGATTCCTTATAGTTAAAATGAGGTGGAAAAGATAATAAAAATAACATTTAACCACTACAACCAATTTTTTTTTTTTCTTAATACGTTGTTAAAGTTATATAATCTGGATACTAATATATCGCATTTGATTCATAGATTAAACTTTATTAATTAGAGAGTAACAAAACTTCATTCAAAAAACAAAATAAACATTTAATTATTTAGCTAAATAACCAAATAATTTCTGAAATCCAAAATATTTTTGTTACAACATTACATGATCCACTATTCCAAGTATAATAGATGTCAATAAATGTAATAAATAAATAATGGATACAGGAACAATGAGCACTAAACAAGGAGGAAGGTTTAGCATTGACAGGAGAGTCTCAGGCCAGGGAGAGTCACCGGAAAGATCATCTCCGGTGAAAGGGTTTGTGATGGGTTCAAGCGTCGAAGGAGAAGGGAAAGTGAGCAAGCCAATTGTCCACGTGGGAGCACAGCACGTGACTTGCATGGCCGACGCAGCTCTCTTCGTCGCTCTCTCCGCCGCCGTTGACTTAAGTGTCGACGCTTGTCAGCTCTTCTCTCGTAAGCTCCGTAAAGAACTCTGTCACGACGACCAAAACTCCTCCCTCATGTGAAGACCGTACGTACGTACATTTTAACTTAACAAAGGCCGATCCATGAAAACATGATTTCGGTTTTAATAATTTATTTTGGGGATCAATTTGATGTGATAATTCGACGAAGCTTTACAGACAACAATGATCTTTTGTGTTGTTTGTAACTTTGTATCATATTTTTTATTTTTTAATATTCTATTTCTATTCATTTGTATGCTGATTATTTTCATTTTTTCATGTCTTAATTATTTCCATTCTTTTCATAATGCATTGGGTCAAATATACCCTTTTTATTTGTTTGTATAAGGTTACGGATCATAATTTGAATAATAAATCGATTATGATCATTTTGTTCGTATTGTTTATGTGTTTTTGAGTCAGCCCAGCCCATTAAGTTTTAAGGAATATTACGTTTTTCGTTAGCCCAGCCCATGAATTGTTCTGTTAATCTAGATTTACACGTATTCATGAATTTTGTCAATACACACTTTTTATGTGTTTATGTATACATGCATTATTCGTTGGTTAATTTTCACATGTAAACAATAGATACAACTTTTCTTTCTATATGCATGTATATATAATAACTCAAATTGATACATTCAAACGAACAGAAAACGTTAAATATTTTTTTATATACACAAAATAGAGACGATGAAGTCTGCTATTTTGTTAATGGTTTCATGTGTTTTATTGTCCTTCTTCACAAACAATCTTTATGATAATTAATATCTATTAGTTTCCTTTTGATTTGTTATTCTTATAAAATAGGGATATGGATCAAATATCTAAGTTAACCTTTATTAAAACGTATGATACATTTATAGTCATCTTTTTAATTTTTCTTTTTTGACAATTATTTTATAGTAGTTATACAATAGCATGGTTTTATGGTATTTGTACGTAGCTTGTTCAATGGAACAAAAGGACGTGGAAAAAAAAGCCAAGTAATTGTCGCCAAACTATTGACACAGTTTGTGAGATCAACGCTGGTTGTAAAAAGTGCACTGATAAATATAAAGGAGTTGGAGAATGTATGGACATCCCCAGGAGACCTGGAACGTTAAGATGTGCTTGTACTCATAGTAGGAACTGTCCCCCAGGAGCTTGATATATACAAATTATAACATATGTAAAACTAAACAAGTTAGGTATATATTTATATATGCCTCGATGACTAGAGGGTCTAGCTTTGATTGATATTGATCATAGTTGTGTAATTAAGTGAATACTTGTACTTGTAATATAAAGTAGTAGTCATGGACAAGACTAAAGGGAATTAGACCTCAACGTTGCAAGAGATGATGAATTCGACGTTTCTATCCAACCAATATCATTACAAGAAATCACACGAATCCAGATAAAAATATCCATATGGAATCTGTTTAGACCATAGACAGAGACAGATTCCATACATAAATTAATTGTTTTTGGATACATATTTATCCATGCCTAAACTTTAACTATTTCTTTTTATTCTCAAATTGTTGAGTTTTTTAAAGGTTTTGTGGGATCTAAGTTTGGAGTGTGATGGACAATATGAATACTAAAACATCAATTAATAATCATTTTATGAATAAACAGCATCAACTAAAATCATGTTAAATACACGTATAATTTAGAGACATTAAGTCATGGATATTTACCTATAATTAGATACTGTTTTCAAAAAATAGTAAGAACCCTATTTTTGGGTTGAACAATGAAGGAATACCCTAATAATAATTTAAAATTTGATTTAACTAGTTAATGAGTCTTTTAATAGTCAACGCCTATATTTCTTGATATAGTAAAAAAAAGGATACAAAAATACCTCTATTTAAGAGAAAACAAAATCAAGTAACTGATAACTTTTGTTTGGTAAGATTTATTATCATGACGAAGTTATCATGTTCTTATTTCCTTGTAATCATGATGCTTGTGTTCTCAGGTAACTAATATCAGATTTTCAATTTCCAAATATGTTATCATATTTATTTGATTTACAGTTTGTTCATTGATCATAACAAAACCGATGTTTCAACTATTTTTTTGTAGCTTTTGTAATGGTTGAGGGTCAGGTATGTCGTGAGACGATTGACAAAGGAAATCACTGTGATCTTGTGAATTGTCGTTTACTCTGCTATACTTTCAATAATGGAGTTGGAAAATGTTTTGACGATCCTAATGTTCCTGGACCTTCCAATTGTGGTTGTACTTTTAATTGTTAGACCTACACTCATCTATATATTATTACATCCACGAATTTCTATTACCGACAACCTATTCCAGACCCAAAAAAACCTGTCTGAATCCCGTCGAAATAGTCTAATCCAGACGGATCTTGTATATTCGTCTTTATAATTGTTTTGGCTAATTTTGAAATCTTGTGATTTTAATCACTTTATTGTAACAAAAATGGGATTCAGAAGAAAAATTATTAAGTAAATTATATTTTATTTCCATATAGACTTTATGTATCTTCATTCTGTCTTATTTACTACAAAAAAAAAACGCATTGACAAGAAATTAAATAAAAATTCTACATCGTCTTCTCACATTTATGGAAATTGATTATATTTTCCATTTTTCCTATACTGATTTTACAATTGCAGAACGTCTATATATTCTGTTGACCAGTAATAAAAATTCTAAAAAGATAAAAAGAAAATTATTATCGTATATTGAATCAGTAATGTTTAGATATCTTTCTTTATTTTTATTGTATATATGACGGACTTAAACGTTATGAAATCAGTCATTATAAAAGAAACCAGAACAAGGGTTTTTTAAATCACCCTCCAATATTACAAAACATTTTTAATTTTCTTTTATTTTTTTGTATTGATCATGGCCAAGTTATCAAGTTCTTATTTCCTTGTACTCGTGATGCTTCTGTTCTCAGGTAATTTCATATATATATATATATATAAAATCCAGTTTTAAAGATCTTAAATATATAATTATATGATTTTTTGTTTGTTTGTGTTAATTATCACATGAAATTCGATGTTTTGTTTTTGTAGCTTGTTTAATCGTTGAAAGAGCTGAAGGAAGAATATGTCATGTGACGATTGACAAAGGAGTTCCATGTAATCTTGTGGATTGCCGTTTAAGCTGTTTCACTAGTTATAATGGACCTGGTAAATGTTTTGACGATCCCAAAATGTCTGGACTTTCTAATTGTGGTTGTACTTATAACTGTTAGACGAATTATTTTATAATTTGAGATATTAAAGTTTAAATTTCAGATTTCTGTATTCGATCGATATGAATAAAAATAGATTTTGATATGTTCGATCTTTTCATATGATTAAATAATTATTTAGAAAATTTCAGAGATTTTCAATCACTTTATTACTTTGGGTTAACATTTATAGCATATGTCCTTGAGATGATGATCTTTCTAGTAACCGAACGTACATTTAAATTATAAAAAAATAACCAACTCATATTATAACCTAAAATTTGGTTTGAGATTTTTTTTTCTAATATTATCTACTTTTTTTTTGGAATATATATGTTGAACAGAGAGTGATTATATTCAGAGGCGGACCTATTCAGTTGAAAGGGTATTCAATTGACATCCCCTTAGTCGTATCATGACAATCCGGTCTCCAATCCCTCAGTCCTCTTCCACAAGATTGACAGATCAATTAGGGACGCTATTCTTGCCATTAGATTCACCACCAAAGGGAAGGGCCTCCTCTCCAAATGGTTCAAGCATGGTTGATTATTGCTTAACTCTAAGTTCGCTTAGAATCATTTAGATTGGCTAACACATTAGTTTGATTTTTTTGGGATGTTGTTCAGCTATTGGCGTATAAAATGAACAGTTTAATTTTATTAATATAATTAATCTTTTATCAAAAAAAAAAAAATTCTTTTGTTGTAATATTGATCATGGCCAAGCTTTCATCTTCTTATTTCCTTTTACTCATGCTTCTCTTCTCTGGTAATTTCATACTTCTACAGATCTGAATTGTAATATAATTCTATATGAGTTTTGTAATCATAATACGATATTTTGTTTTTGTAGTTTCTCTAATTGTTGAAAGAGCTTAAGGAAAACGATGTTATGTGACGATTGACAAAGAAACTCCATGTGATCTTGTAAATTGTCGTTTAAACTGTTATTCTGGTTATAACGGAGTTGGAAAATGTTTTGACGATCCTAAAGTTTATGGACCTTCTAATTGTGGCTGTGTCTATAACTGTTTTTTTTTCCGACTTACCTCATAAGACAATATAGAGATTACATAGCGGGTATACTATGCACAAAGACATGAGACCAATAGAACTTTGTAGCTGTACATACTAGGTAATCAGCTATGTGGTTTAGTGTGCAGGGAATGTAACGGACATAACATAACCCGAAGAAATTTCGAAGTCTTGATTAATTATTTTAAAATTGGTGATGTTAAAAATAAATTTAAGATTTCTGTAATCGATCAATCTGAATAAAAATAAAATTTGATATCTTCATCCTTTCAATCACTTCATAAAGAGATCTCTTTTATAAACTATAGATTATATATCTATCAGTTTGTTCTCATGGTGACATGACATATTATATATCTATCAGTTTGTTCTCATGGTGACATGACATCTTTAGCATATGCCCTTTTGATGATGATTTTTCTAGTAACCGAAATATACTATAAATATATATATATATATATTTTTTATTTTTTTTTGGTCGTGAAAAAAAAATACATATATCTTAAAACAACTCAGATTAACGTAAAATTTGGTTTGGGTATTTTCTTAAATTTATTTTCTAACATTGTCTAATATTTCGAGATATATGTTGTGCAGAGAGTGTTTCGATCTATGTATTTTAAACTAAATTATAAAAACTAATTCCGTTAAGAGTGGATATTATACGAATTCGTTAGAAACTTTCAACATATTTTATATAAATCACAGATATAAACATGCTTTACTGTTCACTATATATATAGGTGAAAAATATCCTTTTGATATCAATCTTTAGGCCCACAGATGATAAAATTTATTAAAATCTAACTGCTAAGAAAATCGTGTCTCCATTCCTCATCATTCGTACACAAAAGCAGATGAGAAGAGACTTTTCAATTAAAAAATTGGTCTGCTTGTAGTTAGGGGTGTCAATGCGGGTTCTAAAATCTGCACGTTATGCTTAGACCGCCTCACTATGGGACGGATTAGGGTTATAAATTTTAGGTCCAAATAAAAAGCGGGCTTTGCGGGTTAGCCCATTATGGACGACGGATTAATGCGGGTTTGTCCATATGGTCAGCGGGTTGAACCGCGGACAAATATTTAAAAAAATAAATAATTCTAATTTAAATATAATCAAATAAATTAAGAAAATGAATGATCATTACAATCTATTCAACTTTAAATTTGTAGGTTCATAAGATAGACTAAAAAAGATAAGATTTTTTTTGGCTAAAACCTTAAAACGAAAAATCTATTTATGCTTAGATGAACCACCACTAAACATGCTTGAGTTTCTAAATTTTAAGGTCCTACATTATTGGAAAGAGAACTCAATTCGTTTCAAAGAGTTGTCTTACATGGTATGCGATGTACTTAGTATTCCTATTACTACTGTGGCATCTGAATTGTTGTTTAGCATAGGAAGTCATGTTCTAAACAAGTACATAAATCGTCTACTATCTTCGAATGTCCAAGCTTTGATTTGTGCATGTAACTGGTTACGTGGTTTTGAAGCCAATGGTAATGAATTTATTTATTTACATATTTTTAATTTCTACTATAAATGATGATTGACTAATGGTTACGTAGATTTGAAGCAAATGATAATGATTTACTTTTTTACAACTTTATTATATTTAATATATATGATTGACTTATTATTGTATAGACGACGTTAATGATACTATTTTGGAGACTTTTGAAAATGTTCCACCATTTGCATATTCAAATCTTTAGGTGTGTTATACTTTAATAATCTATGTTTATTTCTTTGTGTCTTGATTATATATTGGTGTTTTACTTTCAGAATTTTGTATCTTATTTTTTTAATATTTTTGCAGGTATACAAAGGAATAATATCTTTTAAACATTTTCTTTAATTATAATAAATTGACAAAGAGTTTATCTTTCATTTATCAAATTTAGTTTTTACATTATTAATAATGTTCCACAACATATATATGAATTTTATAGTTTTTAAAGTTTATTTTTATTATATATTTATTAGAAAATAATTTTTTATATATAATAAATTTAACTAAAAGAACCGCGGACGAACCCGCATAACTCGCGGTTTAAGGTTATATTTATGACCGCGGATTATGCGGGTTAAATGGGGCAGGTTAACCCGCATTGACACCCCTACTTGTAGTTATAGGGTTCAAATTAATAGTTATGTGCAAAATATCTCGAATTGGGTTCTAGCCTGTTCAGGTTCAATTTTCAATGTAAGCCTTAGATTATCGGTTAATCAAGATACATGGTTTTCATTTTCTTAACCGGACCAGACGAGTACCAAAGAGGTATAACCGAATTAAATCCAATAATTTCGGTTATAACCAAAGAAAGAGGTATGGCTAATCTAAGCTCTCGTCGGTCAGGTTTCAGCGGTTCAGAATGAACCGGTTCAATGACATGCATAAAACCCGGTTTTCATTGGCCTGTCAAACAACATAATCATTTTTTTAAAAAACGTAGTCAAATGGTCGATTGTCACATCTGCCGTTTTTTAACCCTAAATCGACTTAAAAGAGTTGTGTTTGTCCTACATAATATTATTTGGAATTATGGAAGTTTGGTTATGGATCGGATTTTATCAATCTAATTGTTGATAAATTAAATTATATATGTTTTTTTATTCATAGCAAAAGGAACCATAACATTATAGATTATGGGTCTAGTTTAACAGCACAATATATATGTTGATACTTGATTTAGCAATCGTAAGCACAAAAGCAATCATGTTTGTTACAAAGGCCAGTCCCGTTAACCTTTTGAAGACAAACTGATTGGCATTCTTCAATATTACATGGCTTGCTTTTAATGTCTACCTGCGCGCTACACCTTTTTGGTCCCTCTCCCTCTGATGTTGCCATAGCCAAACAACCTAAAACAAAATTAAACTTACAAAAGTATTTTAAGTATTATCACTATATAAACGCACGAGCACATTCTATTAAGATATAAATAATTGACTAAAAATGAGTAAATGTGTATTAAAATTTCAAAAATAAGTGAATGTGTATTAAAAAATATTTTTATCAAGTCATTAAATACTCACATTTCTACCAAAATTTAATTTCAGATATTCGAGTCAACTCTATATGATAGAATTTATTAGAGTTTGTGTTATAGTTTGAATCAAACCATATAAAAGTGATTTTACAAGTGTTGATTGCATATTTTTTTAAACTGAAAATGACTGGACTCTAACTAAGCGATCTAGATGCATGCATTACAAGATTTAGTATTTGAGTTTGATTTCACGTTTGATGAAATCTAGAGCATATGATTTTGTACCTGAGAGAACAAACATGGAGAGGAACAGATAGAAACACAATGATAGTTTGGCCATGACTTGCTAAAACAATAGAGGATTGTGTTTAATTTGATAGTTATTTGTTTGGGAAAAATGTTCTAATGTTGTAAGACGTGAAATAGAGAAGGCACGTTTTTATAGATTATACAGAAATATAGATAAAAGGCTCTTTGTTGGAAACAAAACTAAAATATATGTGTAAGAGGAATCAAATCATTAATCAAATAATAAAGAGTAACAAATCTTCATTTAAAAAGAAATCTGCTCATCATAACTTTTTTTGTCTGCATGCTTAGCTTTTTTTATATTAGGCAGTTATTTTCACGTCGGTTTTGAAATTTCATCGGTTTATGATTAACTGGTTCAATCCCATTAAAACCCGGTTTTCATTGGTCACATCAAAGAGAATATGAAATTTTTTTTTTTTTTCGGATCACATAATGATTTGAATCCTCCAATACATAAAGTAGAGGTCTTAATTAAGACAAAATAACATTAAATCGATCTTTAGTTTAACAATTGTAAGAGCAAGTGCAAATTGTACCTGTTAGAACCAACATGGAGATGAACATATAAGAACACAATAGTTTGGCCATGATTTGCTTAAGATTAGAGAGTGTTGTTATTAGTCTAATAACTATTTGTATTGATAAAAATTTTGATGTTGAAAGTATTGTAGAGAAGGAACGTTTTATAGATTATAAGTAATTAAGAGAAACATAGAAAAAACCTTCTATATAGGAAACGTATTTAAACTCAATGTGAAAACTTTGACCACCAAAGATATACATGAATGTGACGAGAATCAAAATAATTGAATTTAATAAATTGATATAGTAAAAAATATTATATTCTAAAATAATCAATCTTATTAGTTTGTATGCTCTTAGAGATTTGACTTCATGTAAATATGAAAAAGAAATATATTTCAATTCACTATTCTTGTTCACTTTCCTATCACTTTTTTTTGTTACTTTCATTTATGCCTTGATATTTTTATATTAAGAAATAATACCACACCGATTTATTGAATTTTCATCTTTTTCTACTAAGTAGTTGCATTTATTTTATTTAAAAAAATAGTATACCAATAACGAATTTACTATTGAATCTGGACTTGAAACTAGACAAAAAGACATGAATCGTGATCAGAGTTTAAATAAAATACAAAAAGGGATTAGGTGTATATACAGATGTTTTTTTTTTGTTGGTTTTTTAGTATATACAGATTTTGTTTAGATCAGTGATAATAAAGAGAGATAAAAGACAAAGGAGAGAGCAAATATCAAGATAAAGAATTGGAAATTACCGAACCAAAGAGTGAGAAAGGTGCTTTGGTCTTGTAGGAGATTAATTATGGTTATGCTACGAAGTTAAATTGGCTTTTTCTTTTCTTATGACTCAGATGATCCTGTTAGACATTATCAGTAGTTGAATATCATAAACACCCTGAATTTTGAATTAACTGAAATTTTTTCTTCCAAATCGGTTTAACAGGTTAATGAGGATCCGAGTAATCTCGGGAACAAAGAAAGTCATGTAAATATTCTTTATGTTCCGAGCAAATGTTATTTTGTTTCCAATAATACTCAAACCCGATTTCAAACGATTTAATCTCCGTTTCATAATTTTATCATGTGTAGCTAAGTATGTGGTAAATTCCATGAGTTAGATGCCTTTTTGTTTTTGTTTTTGTCAATATTGGGTCATAACTGGCCGGCTCATTAGCCAAGTTCCTACATAATATAGGTGGTGGGACTCGATCTCTGATTATGCAAGTGCGCATGTCTTAGTGGACTTACCATCTGCCACTATACTAAAAGCTACTTGCATATGCCTTTTTGTATAATTGAGTTTTCTACTCCTTTGTTTTATTTTAAAGGCAGATTGGTTTGGTCAAAAAAAGTAAGAAAATAATAGTATCAGAGGAGACCATACGACTCGATAAATAAACAAAATAAGAGGATAAGAAATGAATGGAGCAGCTAAGAGCTAAAGCAAAAAGACGAAAACATGGAGAGGTGGGCACACTCCTCTTTTTGCTTCATTGATACGCACGTGTTTTTCTATCTTATTTTTAAGTGGTCCGTATCAATTACACGTAAATCATATCTATTATTATGTTTTTAATATTCAAAAAATCAACAAGTGTATATAAATTAGTGATGGATTTTATAAACATGTTATGACAAGAATATTTTGTTGACAAAAACAAATCAGAGGATAATATTAATCTAATTGTTCCCTCTCATTATTATGGGTAAGACGATCACATCGTTTCTAAATTATTTTTTCAATTTTTTAAACTGTAATTGGTATAGAGTTAAGACCTTTTTATATACTAAAATATATAAGAAAAGAATAGTCTTTCTAGGAATGAGATGTAATGATTTTGTTAAATTTATAAGTTAATTACTATAATTCCAACATGGTGGAAAGATATTAGTCAAACCTAGATTTTTCAACATTCAATCACTTTCCTCTTTATGTATCTATATAAACACAGACTTTAACATACATTCACGTTAATTTAAAATTAAGAATAAAACAAATAAAATAAGCCATTCTTGTTTATCATATACAAAAACATTAGTAATTTGCTTTTGTTGTTATCATGGCCAAGAATTCATGTTCTTATTTCCTCATACTTATGCTTGTGCTCTCAGGTAATTTGATTTTTTTAATCCCAAATATCAAAAAATATTTTCAATTTTTACATTTCATATAATGTCTAAGCATAACATGTTTTTTTTTTAAACATTATTTTAGTATTTTCAGTTGTTGAGAAAGCTAAGGCAAAGCGATGTGTGATTATCATTGATCAAGGAAATGCATGTGAGCTTGTCGATTGTCGTCTAAATTGCTATGAGGGTTACAATGGAGTTGGACAATGTATTAAGGATACCAAAATTGGTGGAGCTCCTGAGTGTGTTTGTGAATACAATTGTTGACTAGACAGTCAAAATCTAAATAATAACATGTATTCTCATTTACAAATTTGCCTTAAAAAGTTTAACGTAATCAATTTTGGAAATTTCTTCATGGCTTCTTAATAAAAATCTTGCCAAATAAAGTGGTTGAAAATTTACTTTTGAAAAAAGTAAAAATAAGAATAACAAAAGGAAGACGTGTGTTGAACCCTAATTATCTCTACAAGTTCTCTTGAAAACATGAGCTAAAGCCCATTAAATCGTTAAACATAATATCCAATTAAAGAAATATATATTCATCTTGTCCATAATTTCATCAACACTCTCTCCAATACATAATTCAAAGTATTCAAACCCTAAACCATGTTACTTAAAAATTATGTGACTTGACCAAAAATTTGTAGTCGAGTGGTAGAGTACGGATATGAGGTGTTAAAGCATTCGCATGTTCAATTTCTCCGCTGAACGCAATAAAATCACATTTTTTTGGTATACACAAATATGAATTTATGTTTTCGATTCATTTAAATACCCAAATATGTAATATATTTGTGAGTTGCCGCACTCCAAAAAAATAGTAGAAATTCTTTCCATAATTAGTAACTGGGGAAAAAAATTAGGTGAATCCCTAAAATCTAATTTTCTGATGGAAAAAGTAAAATCTAACCAATCCATTCCCCAATATCAGAAATTTTCATGTGCAAACTAACTTTATGGTTTCTTGGAAACTGTTTTATAAATATCTCTTTTATAACCGTATCCACCCCAGTCTGTAAAATATTATGGTCGACTTCGAAGATTTTATAAATGTATCGACGTTAATGTTACCCATGAAAATCACGTTGGAGTTAATACGACAACGTTGCATCTAGTTTAAATTCAGACCCAATCCTCTTCTTCCATCTGCACAAACCAAAAATTGTATTCTTTTTTCTAGGAAAAAAAAGCTTCTCCGATGACGTTTTCTTGGAGTAGCTTGATTTCCGTCGTTTTATTCACCGTGTTGATTACTCCGGCGATCTCTGCTCGTCCCTCTTCCTTCATCAAGCTCCCACGCACCGTCGAAAATGAATCTTCCGTTGCCTCCTACTGCGAGGGATGGAGATTAGCCGCCGAGACAAACAATGCCGGAACATGGAAGGTGGTTCCATCTCAATGTACTAATTCCATCGCAAAGTATATCAATGGAGGTCAGTTCGAACAAGATTACGATATTGTCGCTAGTTACGCCATAGCTTACGCTAAAGCTATCAAGCTTGGTGGAGACGGCAAGGACGCTTGGGTCTTCGACATTGATGAAACTCTTCTCTCGAACCTTGAGTACTACAAAGCTCATGGTTACGGGTACAATATTGCGCATACTCTCTCTTTTATTAGCCTTTGATGATTGTTTGACTAATTTCGTTGACTATTAAGCCGGGAGATTTATGAAATCGGATCCGGTTTATACTGATTGGTTTTATGGTGGAATTAGGTCTGAACCATACGACAATACTTTATTCAACGAGTGGGTGGTAACAGGAAAAGCTCCAAGTTTTGATGCGAGTTTGAGACTCTACAAAGCTCTTAAGAAACTTGGCTTCACTATCATTCTCTTAACCGGCCGAGATGAAAGTCAAAGGAGTATAACCGAGCAAAATCTCAAGGACGCCGGTTATTTCGGTTGGAACCGACTTCTATTGAGGTGAACATAAACCAAAACAATTGACTAAATTTATAAACCGGTCCGTGAGGAATTATACTAAGGCTTTAAATTTGGTTGATGTAATTGATGCAGGGGTCATGGAGATCAAGGGAAACCAGCAACACAGTACAAATCAGAGCAGAGATCTAAAGTGGTTAATGAAGGCTACAGACTCCATGGAAATACTGGTGACCAATGGAGTGATTTGCAAGGATTTGCTGTGGCTGGTCGTTCATTCAAAGTCCCAAATCCAATGTATTACATTGCTTGATTATCGACTATTTAAATGTCGCATGAAATTTTAGAGTTTATGTATGAATAAGAGTTTTATGAATGTAATTCGTAGTTCATTGTAATAATGTAACCTGTTCAATTTCTAGTTTTCGTCTCTATATATTTGCAAAAGTCTGTTTCTGTTTTATTTATTTATTACAGAAGTTTTTTAAAGTTATCAGTATCACTAATTAACTAGAAAATATCCAGAAAATTGGTGATAGATCAACCACTTGATTTGACTAACTTAGTCATATTTTTAACTTTTCTTATGGATAAATATTATAAAGTTCGTATGGCCGCAAATTAAAACTACTAGCCCTGTTCACAAAATTTAAAGTTAAAATCATTGGCAGGTCTTGATGATTAGATTACACAGTAGAAGACTTTAAGCTTAATCATCAATAATTGACTAAGTAATAAAGTTGTTGGTTTGGTATGATTTGCTAAAGGATAACCAATAATTGAGAAAAACGTTCTTTCTCTCTCCACATCTCTCGATGATATTTTGCTTTGTCCTCCCTTCATCGAGCTGAAGATCTGACCAACAACGCCGGAAACTAGGATGTGATCCCGTCCACATGCGTAGTTTCAGGCTCTAGCCTATTACAAGCTTATAACAGTATTAGATGATGATATATCTCATATCGGATATTGAAATCTATAACTTTATATATGATCGAAAGTCAATCCACTCATTGTTATAGACTCTGACATAATAGACTAATATGTGTTCATTAAAATATGGTTACGACCAAGCTTTGCGGAGACGTCAAGGACGCATGGGTATTTGAGATCGACGAGTAAGGTTTTAACGTGGCCACTTCTTCATTCAAAGTCCCAAATTCAATGTACTATATTGCTTGATCATCCAATAATTTTCTTTTGCATTCAAATTTTAGAATTTATGAATGTAATTCGTATTTCACCAAATTAATGTACCAATTTTTTGTAGCGTCAAATGTTTGTTTTTTCCAAGGCTACTAAAAAGATAACTGAATTAACTGTCAGAAAATAATCTTCTTAAAGCATACTATTAATAGTTAAAGTGACTAGTTACAGTTTTATAGTTTGGTCAGAGTTACTAAAAGATAACCAATAATTCGGAAAGAGTCACTTTTTCTCTCTGAATCTCTTTAATGGCGACTCTTCGGGGCCTTTCGATTTGGTTCTTCGTCCTTCTAATAATTCCAACAATCTCTGTTCGTACTTCCTTCATTAAGCTCCCTGGAAGCGACGGATCTCACTCCGACGACGATACTTACTGTAAGAGCTGGAGATTAGCCGCAGAGACCAACAACGTCGGAACCTGGGATGTGATTCCGTCAATTTGCGTGGATTCAATCGCTGAATATCTCGAAGGAGACCAATTCCAATCCGATTACAATGTCATCGCTGATTACGCGCTTTCATTCGCTAAATCGGTTCAGATTTCCGGCGTTGGTAAGGATGTGTGGATCTTCGATATCGACGAGACGCTCCTCACGAATATCGACTACTACAAGGCTCATGGTTACGGGTATGCTCTCTTTATTATTACCCGTTGGATTTTGTTTTCTAATGATGCGTCTTAAATGAACGGTACAGATGATTGTTGACTCAGTAATGCGGCCACTCTGCAGTTAGTTGACCAAACTTCCAAATTGATTAGATTCGGTTCTCGGTTTATGGTTTCTGGTTCTAATGCAATTTTACCGGTTAGATTGATTGATT
The DNA here is from genome assembly GCA_963920545.1 of Lepidium didymum. NCBI lineage: Eukaryota > Viridiplantae > Streptophyta > Magnoliopsida > Brassicales > Brassicaceae > Lepidium > Lepidium didymum. The sequence continues at coordinate 4,063,801 of OY986980.1, forward strand.
TAGTCTGGTTGGTTTAGGTCTGAACCGTATGACTCGAATAGCTTCAATGAGTGGGTGGTACAAGGAACAGCTCCAGCTTTTGATGTGAGCTTGAGACTGTACAAAGTTCTCCAGAAACTTGGTTTCACTGTCATTTTGCTAACCGGTCGGGACGAGGACCAAAGGAGTAACACTGAAACAAATCTCCGCAATGCCGGTTATTCTGATTGGGAACGTCTCCTCTTGAGGTAAGCTAACAAAAAGTCTCTCTCGTTTCAGAATCAGAGTCAGATAAGTCTCAAATGCCAAGTGCTTATCATGCCAAACCGGCTTATAGTTGAATCTATGAACCGGTTCATACACTTAAGCTTGTGGGTTTGATTGCAGAGGTCCAGAAGATCAAGGGAAATCAGCTACAAATTACAAATCAGAGCAGAGATCGAAACTGATTGAGGAAGGCTTCAAAATCCATGGCAATACCGGTGATCAATGGAGTGATCTTCTTGGTTTTGCTGTTGCTGATCGTTCTTTCAAAGTTCCAAATCCGATGTACTACATTCCTTGATCACTCATCTCTGATTTATGTATTGAGTAACAGCTCATTCATACTCTGATTTACAAATTGATTAGACTTGATAGAACATTCAGATCCACTAAACCAGTTATTGCTTTAGTTACATTTGACAAAATTCTTCTGGCTAAGAAAGCATGAACAATTGAGCACGATTCAATTACACAGAAGGTGATGACTGAAGAACTAATTTGGTTCACTAATCAACTAATTAAGCTTCTTAAAAGGATAAACATTATAAGCATAAACCGTTAAAAAGAGTTTCTAACTTTACTACTTTCATGGAGATGAAGTGTAATGATTGTTACTCTCTTTCAATCCAACACTTATCGAAGCACAAGCCAAAGGTTGCGTCGGGATCCTGAAGCAGCTCATCGCGCCACCGGAATAACCTGAGCAATCTGGTTGCGGCCGCTGTGAATTTCTCCCGGGGATACAATTACCGGAGAAATCAAACCCGAAACTAATCCTGGAGCATTCAGAGCTCAACCCGGAGAAGAAATTGAAAGAAACAGTGAGGTTTATCAAGTTCCTCAACGAACAAACCAAATCAGGAACCTCGCCGGAGAATCTATTGTGTGCAAGATTCAAAACTTCAATCGCTGCCAAGCAAGAGATCGTATCGGGAACATGACCCATCAGTGAATTGTAGCTGACGTCAAAGACTTCAATTTCCGAGAACAATCCTACAGATTCCGGTATACAACCGGTTAACTGGTTATTCAAGAGCAAAACCTCTTTAACTCTCGATCCTATGAGGCCAAAACTCGTTGGAATTTCGCCGGAAAATCTGTTATTAGCGAGATTGATCACTGAAGCAGGAGAATTTCCGAGATTCCTGGGGATTTCTCCGTCGAATTGATTGTTATTGAGGATGATCGCGTCTAACCGCTTGTTGAAAAGCTCTTCAGGGACAAAACCTGAGAAATCATTAAAGCGGAGATCGAGGTAAACCAAGTTGGGGATGTAGAGTGTGACTTCAGGGAAAGGACCAGAGAATTTATTGTTGCTGAGATCAAGCTCTTGAAGAGAATCTAGGGATTTGAAAGAATCTGGGATTTGGCCTGAGAATCTGTTACTGTTGAGATGGAGAATAGTAAGGTCTGAGAGTAAAGCAAGGTCTTTGACAATGGTGCCTTTAAGATTTGCATGGTTAAGATCTATGGCGGTCACAGATTGACCAGAACAGAAAATTCCTTTGTAAGAACAAACATCTGATCCTACCCATGTCTTTAGAACACCAGAAGGATCCTCTGTAATGGAGGATTTCCAAGCTTGAAGAGCACCATAACCCACACTAACACTATTAGGAGCTAATCCCGGAACAGCATTATGATTACCGTCGTTGATTCCGCCGCCAATCCAAACACCACCACTACCTCCACCACCGATTCCAACTCCAACACCACCTCCTACACCAAAAGAAGCATCCGTCTGTATCAAACCAACCAGAAACAGGAACAAACACAGAAGCTTAAAGACACTGCTTTTCTTCTTCTTAGACATTTTGATCTTCAAAGTTAGTAGCTTTTTTAAGAGCTGACACTTAAGGAAAGAGAATGAACAGTGATTGTTTCAGTGGATTAATGAGGTTTGAATGTGTGTGTGAGTGAGAGAAGGCCAGAGAGAGAGAGACAGTGAGAGATTGCGAATGTGGTTGGAAGAAGCATTGAATATTATGAAGACAAGATTATCGAAAAATAAAAGAGTTTTGATTTGTTCTTTGTGTTGTTATGTCACATTTGCCTTTGCTTTGTCGAGCATAAATCATATCACGGGTTCAACTTCTTTGACCTCATTGTTCTACTTTTTCAAACTTCTATGCAGAAAACTATTCCATGTTTTGAACTGTGACAAGAGTCTTACATTTGTCACTTTTAACTAAACTAGTTTTGTCCAATCTATAGGGTGAGACCCAAGAACAGTTTGTAATTAATGCACCTTTTAGTTTAGAATTTCACATGACGATTTCTGAATTTTGGTTCTGATTTTAGCTTGGATGTTTTCAATATTACAAATTAAGTTTGGTAGCAATTCATGGACAACAAATAGAATGGTATAAATAAGAAAAGATTAGATTGTTCCACCTGCAATACAAAAGTTGGAATTAATTGTGAATAGAATCTAGATGAGGGCTAATAAATAAGAAAAGATATAGCTTGTGACTGTATTGTTGACTTGTGGGAGAGATTTTTTTGGGGTGTGAGAGAATTTTAACTGCATCACATGGAATGACACAAATGTGTGTGTCTCTCTATTTAAACAAGTTTGTATTTAATACTAGCTGCATTTAATCCAAATATTTTTCAAATGCAATTATTGGAGGAAAACTATTAGTCTTGCCTAGGAGTAGTTTTTAAATTGGTTTCTGGTTTTTGTTTTCAGAAAAACCATGTTTTAGCTAATTATGATTTTGTAAAAACAATTTTTATATTATATCTTACCATTCAAATTTTTGGTTTTTCTTTACCTTCAAGTTTTTACATTGTATTCTACCATTCAAACTAGAAAAAACTAGTTTTTAAGAAATCAATGTTGATTTCTCTAAAATCCAAAAACCAACGTTTTTTAATTTTTGAAAACAAAAACTAATCGAAAAACAAAAACCAAAATTTAAAATCTAAAAACTAAAAACAAAAACCAAAAATTATCTCTCATATTAAATTACCTTACTTGATCTAGCTAAAAATAAATTGTTAAGAAATTTTGATTTTTGTTTTCTTCAATACAACGTACCAAATTATTGAAAAAGTATGAAACTTCTCAAAAATAGATGTGAGGGTTCACTAATGCTTGCAAAATCCTAGTGTTTGAGAAAAAAAATAGACGGGGCCTGTGTGGTAGATTGGATTAGTTAACATGGGTCGTCATTTCTCGTTTTAAGTCTAATAAGACCTTTTTATGTAAGGGTCTAAACCCAGATGAATTGACGCCTATTATGGGCCCATTAAGCCCAATTGCTAGCTCTTGGGGATAATTCATTTCAAAACGGTCTAGTTAATTTCTAAATCATTTTTTGATAATAGCAATTTTTAAAAGATATTATTCATTTAAATAATTATTTTCATTTTACCATTTTCAAATTTGAATCTTTTTTTAGTACTAATGGAGTCCTCATAAAAACTAAGAAGTAAAAGAAAAGGGAAATAAATTGATTCTTGGAGTCTATATAAAGACGGACAATGCAATTTTCTTACTAAAAGAATAGTTAATTAATATATTTATATGTATATAAAGTACAAAAATATAATATAAATTTTGAATATTTGTACGTCAAAAAAAAGATTTGGAGGAATATAATAGAAGTTCAAATATATAATAGAAAATCGAATCCGGTTGTCGGACATAAAAATTATAATTACTGAAAAGAAAAAAGAAAAAAAACTAAGAAATAAAGGTAATTATTGTCTGTATATTTCTTTATTCCAGTTTATAAATCTGACTATAGCAACAAAAAAAGGATCACGTGTCATATTGTTTTAGCTTTGTCCTCTCCAACTATCCAAAGAGCACAAATCAACTTAAAGAATTAACATCTAAAAACCTAATCTCTAGCTTTGTTCGATATCCATTGTTTGATACATTGGTTTATTATAGAATGTATAAAACCGACATAGATTTATTTTTCTAACCATCATTTCAATAAGATAATTCTATTAACTCTTAAGGTAAATCTAAATTTGTGGAAATAGCGATATATATATATGATTGAAAATCACTCTATATATCAAAAATATATGTATGTAAGGATGAATCAGGCCGTTATAAAGGTCATTCGATAATTTATATGCTGAAAGACGAATGGAATATGGAATATATAATGAGAGAACAAAGCATCAAAGAAGGTTCGAGTCTAAATATACACACATATACTTCATACATATAGAATAGATAAAATTAAAGAGTAAAGAGACTGAACATAAACATATATAGACAAGTTCTTTTGTAAAATGACATTACTTCTTATATTCTTTAGGTATATATTCCATGATTCTACAATTCAAAACACATTTCAATTTCAATTTCAAATGTTCAAATGGGAATCAATTTGTGGTTCATTTGGAGTAAATGGTAAATCCTTCCTCTCTAGCTTTAAACCAGCTCAAACTCAGACATACCCATAAAGATATGATTAAATATAGTTTATACTAGAATTTAATTTCAGAGAATCGTATAGTCCGACGTAATATAATTTGAAGCTTGATTGATTTTTGTCGATATAATTATTAAAAAAATATTTTTAAGAACTTGTTTGATGTACATGTATGGTCAGTGGTGCAAAGTTGGACACAATATGTTATTAAATATAGATTTGATTTGAAACTAATGTACTTAACAGATTCTAAGTGACACTTGGGCTTCACTGCATTGGATTACCAAAACGAGAAGAACAATTCACAGAGTATTGAAAAGTAGCAAGCAAATAATACTAGTATTATTTACCAACATATATAGTAAACAAAAAACAAATAAATTATACAATTCATCCTAAATTCCTAATTAACAAAAAAAAGAAAAGAAATACAACGAAATTAAAATAACAAAATAAATAAATTGAAAAGTAAATATGTAATAAACATACTTATATATATATCTAATTTTCTATAATACTGTTGATGATTTTCATGCAATCTTCCTTGCTTTTCTTGTTCTTCGTCTCTTTGGAATATAACAGCTTTTTCCCTTCATGCTTTTTTTTTTTTTTTACTTTGCTTCTCTTTTTTTTCTTTTCTTTCTATTTTTTTAATATCAAAATCCTCTTACATATATAACAAAAAAGACACTTGATTTTTTGGTATGCTGCTTGAAAAACCTTTTACCATATCAAATCATGCACATATATATAACTTGATTTTGTCCAAGATCGATCGATATACCACTTTCCATGAAGATGCCATGATGATGATGACGATGAGGATCATGATAACATCTTTTAGTGATGTGGGTCGACATGATGATCAGATTAGAAACTAGCACAATTACCCATGATGATCTTGGTTGTCAGAAGCATCAGAAGCAGGCCAAAACGTTGATGAGTACTTCAACCATTCTGCTTCTTGTTGGTTCCCCATTGATGATGAACCCTGCACCAATCCAATTTCACTTTTCAATATTTACATTCATACTTACACACACATTATAAACAAGTGTATGAACATGTAAAGTTGATCTAAGTTCTTCACATTTCAAGTGGTTAAAAGCTAACTAAATTATTTTAACCAAACCAAATCAAACCGAACTAATATGAACCGGAATAGATCCTATTTTACAAGAATGAAGAAATTTTAACTTATTCCGTTATATTCTACACATAAAAAAAAATCTATCATATTTCACATTCAGTAAAATTTGGTAAACTTATAGCATAGTTATTTTTTGATAACATAAATTACATATATAATCTTTTTGAAATATTTATAAAACAAAATAATAAGAACATTCCACTAAATTTTAGACAGATTAAAAAAGGGGAATGCAGACATGCTGTCCCCCACAAGACAATGAAATCTACTAATGTCTATAACCAAACTTGTCTCGCGAGGTACTACGCATGAAAAAAGAGATCTATAATATTTACATATATATACAAACATTATATTATTTATAAAAAAACATAAGTATGTATGAACCATCATTGCCTTCTTAATTAAATGGTTTAAAAGAGAAAAAAAGGAAACGAATCTGACAAATTTCCTATTGTTCTTCAAAAGAGTAATTTATATAACAAAAGCAAACACATCTCTCTTTCTTTTTCTTTTCTGGTTTTGTTACTTAACTCTGTTTTAACACTTTCCAATTAAGTAAAGAATAAACTAAGAACGAATATATCTGGTTTTAAGTATCATTCCCATGTTTTATCAAAAAAAAAAGTATCATTCCCATGCAAAACTGATAAAGAAAACAAATTATTTAAAAAGAAAAAGATATTTAAAAAAATATTCTTCACTTTTATTTAAATCTAATCTACATTGTTCTCTTCTACCACTATTCTTATTTTAAGATATTTTTTATTCAACTTTACAAAGTCTGCAATTTAATTTAGATCGAATCCAAGACTACCTTCAGTATATACTAAAAAACATTTATAAATAATATTGATATTTTAGTCTGTTCTGAATTTAGGTGTTACCAAGAATTAATGATATTTTATTTATGTAATAATTAATGATAATATGTATATATTTTTTCAACGAAAAATGATGGTAAAAAAAAATTATATTATAATTTTATCTTTGATAAAGAAATATTATTATTTATTTACCATATAATGAAATAAAAGAGTCAAAAAAGGGATTAATAACTTACATCTTTTACATGATGATGAGAGGTAGAAGAAGTGCAGCCCATAATGAGTTCTTCCAATCCAGAAGCTGACCTTCCTCCCATTTTCCCATCATTATGTTCTTCTTCTACTTCCTGATGTTGTTGTTGTTGTTGTTGTGTCTTGTTCAGTCAATAAAGAAAGGTAATTCAGTCAATTTATATTATTTTAATTATCTTTAAAACATTAAAAATTAATCATCTTGTCTCTCCCATTGCCAAATACCACATTGGTTTCCTACTTGTTCTTCGTTTGGCTGACACAAAAAAGTTACTTAGCTTTTGTTGGCTTTTTAGTTTATGGATTAATTGTTAGTTACACACACCTTACTAGATTAAATCACCATAATTAATTTTAATGAGCAATATCTTACACATACTTTATTTGTCATTATCAGTTATGGTACAACCCAACTTGCATGCTTATGTAGTCCCATCATTGTTAAATCACATGCATGCAAAATATCTTTAAAATTTACCATGTGCAAGAACTAAATTTCTACTTTCACAACCCTAATATATATAATGTTTTTTGAAACTGGTTTAGTATATATGTTAGATGTTGAGACCACTATTTATGAATTTGATAGGTGCATGCATGACTCTCACTTTTATATATAGTAAAATTAAATTTACTTTTATCATTATAGATAAATCATAAAGATGTTCCAGCTAACTTGGTTATATTCGTGAAACTAATTAATATTTTCTTGAATAAAAAAATCAATTATATTATAACTAATATGTCAAAAAATGAAATAAGATTAGTTTATACCTGGTAATTTTCATTGGGAAGCAAGATTCTATGAACATGATAAGGATTATCGTCAAGGATATTAATGGAGGCATGGTGAAGTGAAGCAGATGGAGAAATAATGGTTGATATTGGATGTGTAGGTTGGCTTATGTTGTATGCATGATGTCGTTGTTGTTGTTGATGATGATGTTGATGTTGATGGTGATGATCATGAGTCACATGATGTGATGTTGATGATGATGGACGAAGATGACGATGACTATGTTGTTCTGCCATAACATCCTCACATGTAGTTTGCCCGGTTTGAGTAGTTTCCCTCCTCGCCACCTAAAATATTAAAATTCATTGGTAATTAAAATAACAATTATGTACTTTTATTATAATTTCATAAATAGTTTGATTACTTTTATTATTCCATAATTTGTTTGGACCGTTGCGGTTTAAACATTGTTTTCTAATTTTATCTCGTCGGGTGAAACTTTAGGTCACACTGTTAGTTAAAAATTATTTATCAACAACCGCCTATTATTATCACGTTGGGTATAATAATAATTAAATTCCTCTTGTTAATACTTAATATTACGACAAATTTTTAATTAGAAAAATAATCAGAATTGTAAATACGAAATGAGTATTCTTTACTTGCAATGTAAGCAAATACTAACCGTAAACATCATTTTTTAACAGCATTTACCTTTGGTTTTCAATCTTACGTGAGTACGACAGACGTAATTTATAGTCAAATTAAATTCAATCCATAATCAAATTACAGATACAAAAAAATATGTTTAGCGAAAAAGGTTGTATAATTTGCATTAGAATGTTTTTTCTTTTTCTTTTTTCGATCAACAATTTGCATTAGAAGATTTAGCCACTTGAACATTAGTTAGTACTAAATATATATATGTGTGTGTATATATATTACATTAATACATAGTACGCATTATATACTATGATTTTTTTATACACGTTAAATTTATATTGTATGCAAAATGTGTAATAAATTTCAAGTGATGCAAATTAGCAAAATAATTCTGCATTTTGAGGGAAATCAATATAGACAACATTTCCTCAAGCAAGAACCATTTGCCCCAAATTAATTTCTAATTTCATCAAACCAAAAAATCAAAATGAAAAAGGCAAAAAGGTACATACCTCATCAAAGCTTTTCATAAACGGAACAAAGTTGAGTTGATCCATAGCATAACTCGGAAGACCAGCCGCAACCGCCGCAGCCGCAACCGCCATAACGCCACCAACTTCATCAGATCGATTAGAAGGATTAACATTAATAATCTCTCTAGAAGAAGAACAACTTCCACCACTAGTAGTCCCACTATCTCTCCTCATATGATACTCTCCACCGCCTCCTCCGCCACCACCACCGCCACTACTTCCTTCACCGCCTCCACCGGCTATAGCATTTAAGCTCGATGTAGAAGATGACCAATTACATTGTCTAGGTTGAGTTTGATAAAAGATCTTAGACACAACAAGCTCTCCTTCTTTCTCTTCTTCATGTGTTCCCAAATGATATTGATGCATTACCCAATTGGTTTTCTCCGGTTTTCGGTTTTTACCGAAATTGGTATACAAAACCAAAATCTTCTTACAACCTTTTTGTTTACCGTTTACCATAACCGGTCTTGTCTTGCCGGTTTTATGCCACCTTGTTTCACCTGTACTACTACTTCCTTGTACATTGTTGTCACATTCCGTTTGAATTTTTCTTCTTTTTCTTGTTCCTGTTGTATACGCTTTTGATGGTCTATGAAAGAAGTGTCTGCTTAAACCATCTCTAGTCACTCCTACCAAAATTAGAGAAATTAAAATTAAAAAAACATAAGTTTCTATAACAAAAATCAAAAAGATTCAAAGTTTGGTATGACTAAAAAAAAAAATTCAAACTTTGGTATGACCCAATTCTCCAAAACTTATGCATATGTCATTTATAAATAAAGAATGCATGAAGAATATATATATATACAATGAAATATGTACATATATAGATGCATATAGATTTATGTGTGACCAAGATAAAAGATTAAAACTTTGGTTGTATATATATATATATATATTATAATGAAGTGATATGAAGATGTATGTGCATGAAGGTGAATTTGTGTACCGGGAAGTTTTTCAGGATGAGTGTAGCAAATGCCATCTTCACTTTCAATGGTTGGGATGAATTCGTCAATGAGAGGGTGAGATTTTATGTCTTTGGCTAAGACTTTTGCTTCTAAATGTTCAATTAATTCTTGATCCGTTGGGTCAAACTTCACTCCTGCTGGTAAACCAACCCAATCCTGCTAAAAAATAAAAAAAAAGTAAAAAAAAAAGAATAATTAAGAGAATATTAGTATATACAAACTATATATACATATAAAGAATCGTATATAGACGATAAAAACTTTGGATTTTGAATTTCTGTAAGCTAAAGAATATAACAGAAAGCATCATTCTTGATGTTCTTCATTGATTCGTTTTCATCTTTTTTTCTTTTATTTTGATTTTTAAAATAGCATTTACAAGTGACCTAAACTAAGAAAAAAAAAAGGTGTAAAGAATTTATATTAATAAATGAAAAAAAAGAAAGAAAGGAATATTACTTACTGGTTTGCCTTCAAGCTTATGACCACAACTTGGACACTTCTTAGATCCACAAAGTTGATGTTCTTCGATCTTAGCGTCGATTATATCCGAACCAGTCACCGAATTACCAACAGGATTACTCTTGTTCATCTCGATCTCTGATTTCTTCAATCAATTTAGGTTTAAAGATAAAAACAAAGTTCTTCGGATCATATCCGAGAGTTGAAGTAGATGTATATATATAGATACAAGAAGAGAGATAAAGATGAATAAACCCTATTATTATTATTAAAGAGAAGAAAGGACTGAAATTGAGGGAGAGAATTAGACAAAAGAGGGTTTAAGTTGAAAACCTAACCGACACAAGAAGAAGACAAAGTAAGAATTTATGGGGAAAAAACCCCAAAATTATGCTAAAAGGAACAAACTTGGTCGACCAGAATAAGATCTTGGACAGTACTGCAAATCAGGAAAAAGAGAGAGGGACAAGATATAAACGACGAAGGTAGAGGAGAAGAAGAAGAGAAAGTGTGAGAGTTTGGGATGTGAAAGGTATAAATTAATTAAGAATGAAAACATAGGAGAGATTTTTTTGAAGGAATTATAATATATTATTAAAGTATATATAAATGTATAAATAAGTGTGTGTCTAAAACTTTAACTGAAGAAGTAAGCGAGAAAAAGGAAAAGGTGGCTCTGAAACCCATTCACTGACCCACTTTTGTATTTTGCCTTTGCTGTTTTAAGAAGCTGCTATGAGTTTCTCAAGCGGTTTCTTTTCATTTTTATCTTCAAATATATATTTCTATATGTTTATATTCATGTAAATCAGTACTTGTATATGTAACTGTATGCACATCGAAAATTCATTACATAGTTTTTGTTATATATTGTGGATATATATATATATATATATATATATATATATATAGTTCCATCACCTTTATGTTATGGTCTTATGGATAATAAATTTGAGTTTCATGTTGCCAGAAAGAAGAAGTCAAGTTCATTACTATGAACTTTGTCAAAGTTTTGTACTTTTTCAATGATGAAATTTCAAGAAATACATTTTGAATATATTAATTTTTGATCGATCGTATTATAAACGTAACATAAATATATGTATATGGATTCTGCACTGACAGATTTCGATCATAATTTTATGATCTATAACTAATATATCAAAAATATAGTTCTATAATTATATGTAATTACTTCATTCTACTTTTGATTACAAGAAAACGAATATTGTAGGACATAAACTTCGGTATAGTCTGCATCGAAACCTCCTCTAATAACTTTTAAAGAAATTGAACAAATTTTGAATTTATGCGACGTTAAAAACAGAAGAATAATTTATCCAAAAAAAAAACAGAAGACAAAGAAAAAAAAAAGTAAAAAAGAAGAAGAGAAAAAAAAAAGTCGAGAAGAGGAAGAGAGATCACATGGGCATCGAGCTGGAGAAGAAGTGATAATTATTCTTTTGTTATTTAATTTTTTTCACCTTTTTAATTAGTTTAATTTTAATTTGTGCAGAAAGGAATTAAGAGGTTGCTTGATAAGTAAGGCAATTTGAGCAGTATACCCATCATATGGACCACACCATATCCAATTTTTCTTATTTTTTAAATATATTTTTTTCGTATTTTGTTGTCTAAAAAAACACATGTCTATAGTAATGTTGTATAAAAGCGAATAATATTTTTATTACATGATTTGTTTTTATATTATTATACATATGGTCTCCTTGAAGATCCGTTTACGTTAGCATGAATTATGAAAATCATGGCACCTTACACTTTTTTCTTACATTTGTTTTAAATCAGACAATTGTTTCCTTTTCCCATAAAAAATTGTTTAATGAAGTAATCCTCAAAACTCAAAAGAGTCGTTCGTTTATCAATGGAAATACCTTTTTCTCAATACTTACTTAATCTACGCATCTTCTATCATACAATTCCATAATACCTCAGATTGAAATAGATCATTTACTTTATTTCATGGTCGTATGACCTAATTTTCTAATAGATAAAACAGAAAAAGATGTATTGTAACACTTATAAGCTTTAAAATAAGCTTCATGTTTTACTCTTAAAAGAAATTGGCCGAATTGGGAATACATTGTTCCTATAAACTAAAATTATTTTTTATAATAAATTTAAAAAATCCAAAAATTATTAGTTTCCCTATTTTCGGTGAAGCTTTATTTCAGAAGAGGTTGAAACTAGAAAATGAGAGGTGTAATAAGCTAATACGGCTGTTATGATGTATGATTTAAGATTAAAGTAGTCCCCACATTAATCAATGGGTCCATCTTTGAGTTTGAGATCTTTCAATTGGAGTTGAGTTTTAGATCTTGCAACTCTCTTTTGAGCTTTTTATAGTTTCATAGTTCTAAAATTAGAATTATAAACTAACAACATATTTCATGTAACATAACTTGAATAGTTTAGTTTTCATATGATCAAAAAAATATACGGTAGAATCTCTTTAAATTAATACTCAATTCATTAGTAACTTTTATAAAATAATATAGCTATAATTTTGAATTGAGATTTTAGTTCAGTTAATATATCAATAGATTAATAATTTATATAAATTAATAAAAATTATAACTTTAATGTAATTCTAATATTATTAATTTATAGAGATTTTACTGTATAGTTAAAAGTATTTTTATGGAAATATTAATGTGTAAAAAGTTTATTTTAATATTTATTATGGTCACAAATTTTCCTATCTATTTTTGACCATTGTGATCAAAATGGAAAGAGTTGATATAATATGAAATATATCAACGGTTAATTCAAGTTGTAACTTTATCGTTTAAACTTTTTATTCAAAAGGACAATCTCAATCCCAACGGCAAAAATCACCGAGCACAAACAAAAAATAAAGCAAACAAACCTATATAAAATCGCATGTATATATTTATATATAGAATATCCGTAATAATTAAAAGAAAATCAAAAATATTCAAAGGGTCGAAGAATGAAAGAAATTAATGGCTTTTAATCTAGTTGCATGCGGTAAGTCCACTTAAGACATTTACATTTATATAATTAGAAATCAAATTTCACCACATATATTATATAAAAACTTCACTAATACATTACTCAATATTAAAATAAATATTACCATATCTAACCTTTCCTGTCTATTCTTTTTCAAAACTACTTTTTCAAATTTATCCATTTCAAAATCTAATCCTTAATAAAAACAATTTTTCCGAAATTGACTTTTTTGCCCCTGTTATTTTTTCCCATTCTTCCTCTCTTTTCTCTCCGTCTTCGTTCTCTGACTGCGATTTGAGTGATTTTCGAAAAATCTGATTTTGATTTCGATTTCGAGAAGTATTGATCTGTTTCTTTCGATTTGCTGTTTCCGTTCATAATTTTTGCGATTTTGAGACTTTTGGATATGAGATTTTGTGATCTCATATTTGTGTCTTCTCATCTCCCGAGAAATCAATCAAGGAACGAATACACAGTGGTGGAGAAAGCTTAGAGGTTAGGGCTAATGGGTGCCGCTGGTTCCAAACTCGAAAAAGCTCTCGATCAATTCCCGGAAGGAGAACGTTACTTCGCATTCAAAAATTTCGATAACACTTGTTACTGTAACAGTGTCTTGCAGGTTTCCTTCTCTCTATCTCATATCGTCATTTACGTTTCATATGTACAAAGCGTTTTGTTTTGGCTGATCTTCATCTAGGGTTTTGAATACTCTGATTACTACAAAAAGATTGATATTTTCATTGAGTATTACATCGGGTTTGACTATGTATGAGAAATTTGGTTGATATGCGTGCAATGAGATTTCTGAGTACGCATTGATTTTACATTATTCAATTGGAATGTGCTTGGTTAGTGATTAGCTCTATAGAGCTTTTGGGACACTATGACAGGTTTATTGTGAATTTAATGGAATGCTTAACTAGATCAATGCTTGTCTCAAGCATTTTGATCTTCTCGAATTGGATCTATTCAGAAGAAGTTTTCATTTTTAAGTAAGCATATTATTGTTGTGCCATATGGATAAGATATTAACCTATAAAGAAGTATGTGGATCAGTTCTTAAGGTTTTATAAATGTGGGAACTATACTGACATAAATGAATTTTTGTGTCTATTTTGTATTCTATGTTTGTGCATAAGATCCCAGGACTAGAAAAAGACTGAACCAATTGTAGTTGCAAACACGAGTGTTCTGAATTGGTTATTTATAGTATGGACTTTACTCTTGTGCATGCCCTTTATTTTTGTGCTCCTTTCTGTGAACAATTGCTTGAACACTGCAAATAATAAAAGTCTAGCTGATGCTGAGGAGAGTCTATTGACTTGCTTAACAGACTTATTTTTGCAGGTGATTATATTTTATAAATATGGTTCTTTCGTTATGATGACACATTACATTTGTATGTACATTTACTCCTCAATTCTTTTATAACTTATGTGTAATTTTACTGTTGAATGGATGGATATGTTCTACTGAAAAAGCTTAATGCTCTTCGAATTCGTTCATCTGGCAAATTTCCAAAATGTAATTTAATAGATTTTGAATTAGTAGAATGAGCAATGATTCGAGTTTGGGGATCAAACAACTGGAATTAAGAAGCATAGTATAATGAAATAGACAAAGAATTGTTTCTTTTACAAAGGCAGATTCTTAGTCAATTTTTGTGTTGATTTTCTATTTCACAGGAGCTTACATTGACAAGAAATATCTCTTCACCGGAACTGTTTCCATTATAGGTCGTATTTTAGCTGGTACTTGCCACAACGCCTAAATGCAGAGGACCATTATTGTTAGAAGGAATTATCTCCATTTCTTGTGTTCTGGATTTCTTTGTTCTGCTTTATGCAGATTGCTGCTTGTCGTGTTTGTGGTAAGTTGTTGTTAACCTTTGCTTTTAGTGTTTTGTATCTGAGATTTGTTGAGTTTCAATATTGTATCATTTTGAGGGAAATTAGCTTTATGACATTTTGTATCTCACTAATCGTGATCCTATTTATCTTGAGGTGGGAAAGGTATTTGCTTTAGTATATAGCTCGTCAGAGTTAGTGCACCAATGGGTTTTCGTATATCAGTTCTTCTCAAGAAGTGGGTTTTGTTTATCATGATTTGGAGTACATCAATGAATCAGACGTCATGACTTGGACTACCTGTTCCTGCGTGAGTCAACTTGAAAAAACAAGCAAAGCGATATCAAGCTCTTTCAGGGATGATCTATGCAGACGGATGGTTTTACTTTCTAACACTAATATGTAATATGTTTATAAACACATTGTTGAGTTTAGTTAATCAAGAGCTAAAACGGGCTTTACCTTTAAAGTACTCTATATTTTGATGAGATTTTATATGAGTTTATAAAGTACTTTACAAAACCTTATAAACATAGAAACTAAAGTCATAGTTTTATGAAATTCTTCTCACTATCATGTTTATAGGGTTAATAAAAAATATTATAAAATTATATAAAACCAAACAAATCCCAAAAAATTAAATGAAAGAAAATGTCCAATAATTAGGTTTTAATACAAAAATTATATTATGTTCAATAATTACATTTTGTTTAATAGAAATTAAGTGTAAATTTTACTTTCTTTCCCTCAATGTGGTAGAGTTTAATTTTATGAAATTTTTCTTACTGATTTGTTTATAAAGCTTTATAAGAAAGAACTTATAAAAATATATAAAACCAAACAAAGATATAAAATAAAATAAAATGTCCAACATTCATGGGTTTAATACAAAAATTATTTTTTGTTTAAGAGAAATTTAGTTTACTAAGCCAGTATTTGAGTTGGTGATGACGAGTAAGTAAAAAGGTAGGAGATCGAAATTTCTTACTCAATCTTCCTACAAGGTGTAGCAATCTTTATTTCTGGTTTTCACAACGAAACCTAAACGAACCTATTAATTGTAGATCTGAGAATCAAAGATGAACATTATATAAACTTGGATTGAATCAACGATTCTCAAATAATTGAAGAAACTTGAAGAAATTTTAGAAATCATTGAGTATGGTGAAATTAGAGAGATCGACAAAATGACAAGGAGAATATTGTCTTTTTTGAGATAGTTAGAGGAATAGGATTGAAAATCTAAGATTGAAAAGGGTATTACTATAAATGTTTCAGTTTTGGGAGAATTTTTTCTCCCAAGAATGAATGAAATCATGGAGGGACCAAAGATATGTCTTGAATAAAAACATATAGATGCCTATGATTGCCTCTTTGTCTCCGTATTATCATATCTTTTCTCATAATTTTTGTTTTGTGTATTTTCTTATTCAAATATTTTTATGATAAATCCATAAATTTGGACCTTGGTTTTAGCCCATTTTTTATTTTAGAGTTCTTTGATCATCCTTGAAATTGTGGATGCCAAATGTCGAAGATATAAAACATAAAATCAAGTTAGGTTAATTATCTTTATCAAAAAAAGAGTTAGGTTAATTATCCTATATAATAAAGTTCATTACATACATTTTAGTATTTTATGTTTATTATTCTCAAATCTCGAATTACATAATTTATTTAATTTTTAAAATTAATATTATCCATAAACCCATCCTCTAAAATGTTGTGAGAGAATATATCGTATAAAATACTTGATTCATTGTTGTAATTGATTTTATTTTGGGATTACTATTTTTTCATCATCTTTATTATGGAGGATTGAATACATTTTTTTGTTCTCAATGTCGTCTAATATAATTCTCGGATATTTGTAATCATCGGAATCTAATATCAGTTAGATGAAAGAAAAAAAGAATTAATATTGTCATGACTCATACACGTGGTAATCATTTATACATTCAGGAAATTAATGGGCTTTCGAGCTTTCACATCTACGGCCCATTAAAATCAGATTTGAAGTTTATACCTTTGGTGGGCCGGACGTACTTGTTTTCTCCCTTCAAACAATTACACATCTATGGCCGGCCCTCAATTTGTCACTACTACTTTACATCTCCCTAATATTAAAATCATGTATTACACTTTATGGGAAACCAATTTAGTTGCATCAACATACCTCCATCACGTAGAGTGTGTATATCTATTAAAAATAACCTTTTATAGCAATAATTCAACGAAATGAATTACTAAAATAATCTATGCGTATAAATTTTTTTCCTTTCATCGTTGATAATTAACCATAAGGAATCAAGAGAAGCCTCAACTTCCTCCTTGTCCTTGTCTCTTTTTAACTCATAGTCACTAGGCAGAGTTACCTTGAGAGATTTGGAGCGAACAGGTTCCCGAGAGAAATCGAAACTCATTTTGAAATTGTGACAAAGATCTGAAATCAATGTGACCCAACAAAGAGAACTTAAGAAGACTTTCTTTACAAATTAAAAAGTTGGGACTAGAAGGAATCAAGACAAACTCATGTTTAATTGTTGAAGTAGCTTTTGACAAATAACGTGTGGACGACAGAGTTAAAATTGTTTTAGAAAATATTAGTAAACAATAAAAAGGGCTGAGTGCCTATTTTAGAATATGTTGTTGTTCATTTTGATAATAAACTCTATTTTTGTATGAAACTTATGTATAGTATGGACTATTGACAAATGATTCTGTAGTTTTCGAAAACATAAATTTTTGATATGATTGGTTTAGTTTCAATTTTTCTTAAAAAATTTGCATTCTAAAGTAATTTGTTCTTAACTGACTTTGCAAAGCACACTCTGACTTTTGAGTCATATTGTTTTAATTTGCAATACTGTAATTTGTTCAATATTAGCAAACATAAATCATGCAAATGAAAGTAGCATATTACATGCCATATTCATACCAATCACACCAACTCCAATAAAATCAATTAATTATTCAACATACCGTAGAACTTTCTACCAATTTTAAATATGACCATTCAATTATTGAAATGGTCAATTTTTCCCGAAAGTAAAACCTTCTCTTCTTAAATGATCTTTAGGATCTTTTGTATAAGATTCTTCTCGTCTTTTAAGTTAAAAGCCACACAAAGCTTGCCACTTGTTCACTATCCTCTTCATCCAAACATTCACCACAATCCCGCCATGGTCTAATCTGCTTTCTCCTCCTCCATAGCCATCTGGGTTTCGTCCTCTTCTTCCTCAATTTATTGAAAGGTGAATGTTTTTCATTTTCTAATTCTGCATTTTTTTGGTCAAAATATATTATGAAGTCAAAGACCAAGTATGCCGTTTTTGGCTTCCTCCTGTTTACAAATAAGGTCGATTGGTTCATAACATTTATCTCCGAGTTTCCATTGTATGGATTCCTTTAGATTTCGATCATATTCAGGTCGGTGCACGTCGTTTGAAACCGATCATCATCATCCATTAGGGCTTTCAATTCCAAGAATTAGTAGAAAATATCGATCATTGAGCATCGATTCAGGTCTTGGTCTGATTGTTACGCTTTCGGATAATCAGACATTCGAGTCTCCGACTAGATTTGTTATGGGATCTTCCGTTCCAAACTCGGACAGAAAGATCGTTACTGGTCCCGCCGGTTATGTTCTCGAAGACGTTCCTCATTTCTCCGATTACTTCCCCGATTCTCCTGTAAGTTCCCTGGCTATTGATATCAACTCATACGTGAATTACTGAATTCTGTAAATGCGAGCGGGAAAAGTCTGAAACTTTTTTTTTGATAAAATTTCGAAAAGTCTGAAACTTTACAATATTGCTTTGCAAAGTTATCCTCTTTTTTAATTTTTTGTTTTATATGTCTGTAACAGTTGCTTTATTAGCTCAAGTTGTAATGATAGCTTCTCTGATTTTAACGATTATTTGTGTCTTGTGATGCTTCAGACATATCCAAATCCATTACAAGAAAACACTGCTTACTCAGTTGTTAAGTAAGTTACCGTTTGCTTACTTACCTCAAGGAACTGAACTTTCTTTCCTTGTGATTGAATCAATAACTTATTCAATTCCGAAATGTGTAAAGCTTCATAACAAATCAATTCCAATGTGTTTTCAGGCAGTATTTCGTCGATGATGATGACACGGTTCCTCAAAAGGTAAGTTAAATGATGTCTCTGTTAGCCATTCGCGCTCGTTTATCTGTGTATCTCGTTAGTGAAGATTTGGATTTCGCCGTTTTGCAGATAGTCGTTCATCCTGACAGTCCTAGGGGAATACATTTCCGCCGTGCAGGACCACGTCAAAAGGTATATTTCTGACATTTTATATCCTGAGTCTATGGTTGAGAAGGTGAGTGTTGATGGAAGTTATGTTTACTCAGGTTTACTTTGAGTCGGATGATGTTGTTGCTTGCATCGTTACGTGTGGTGGTCTGTGTCCTGGCATTAATACTGTGATCAGAGAGATAGTTTGTGGATTATCTTACATGTATGGTGTCAAAAGAATCCTTGGAATTGATGTAAGTCCCATCGCTTTTGTTATTCGTTCATCATTGCTCTCTATTTTCCAAAGCAGTATATTAGTCTTGAGATCAAGTATGGTTCCAGGGAGGTTACAGAGGATTTTATGCGCGAAACACAATCCATTTGGACATAAACACCGTGAATGATATCCATAGAAGCGGAGGAACCATACTTGGGACATCAAGAGGCGGTCACAACACCACCAAGATAGTAGATAGTATTCAAGATCGTGGGATTAATCAGGTTTATATTATCGGTGGAGATGGATCACAGAAAGGAGCAGCTGCTATATTCGAGGTAGGCAGATTGTCTTCTGTTCAATACATTAGGTTGGCTATTTCTTTAGTGACTGTCTCTGCAGGAAATCAGGAGACGTGGGCTTAAAGTTGCGGTTGCTGGGATCCCCAAAACAATCGACAATGACATTCCTGTAATCTTTCTTCCTCAATGGTTTGACATTTTGATATTGTATCATAGTTTCTTATGGTTATTTGAGATGATAACTATTTGTTCTTTGATGATACAGGTGATCGATAGATCATTTGGGTTTGACACAGCTGTAGAAGAGGCACAACGTGCTATCAATGCAGCCCATGTTGAAGCTACAAGCTTTGAGAATGGTATTGGTCTTGTGAAGTTAATGGGACGGTACAGCGGTAAGCAGTTTCCCAAGACTAAGTAGTTTTCACCAAGTTTAGTTGAGCACCGGAGAGATTTTTACGTATTTTCAGGGTTTTTGCAGGATTCATTGCAATGTATGCAACCTTAGCCAGCAGAGATGTGGACTGTTGCTTGATCCCGGAATCTCCATTTTTTCTTGAAGGCCCTGGCGGCCTTTTTGAATTTATTGATAAACGGCTAAAAGAGAGTGGTCACATGGTGATTGTGATAGCAGAAGGCGCGGGACAGGATCTATTGTCAGAAGGCACAGAACAGCCCACAGATCTCAAAGATGCCTCTGGAAACAAACTTCTACAAGACATTGGCCTATGGATCTCTCAACGGATCAAGGTTAACATATTGATTATTTCCAGAAAAATAGAGAATATATTCTTAAGAAATAGACAGGAAAGTGATTTGTTTTCCTTTTATCTCTTTTCAGGATCATTTTGCCAAGAAGATGACCCTTAACCTCAAATACATCGGTATAGATATCTTATGAGTTCTTCTTGAAAATGATAGATAAAGATTTGATTTTATGTTTTGGTTTCTTTCAGATCCAACCTACATGATACGGGCTGTTCCGAGCAATGCAGCAGACAATGTCTGCTGTACGCTATTAGCTCAAAGTGCAGTTCATGGAGTGATGGCTGGTTACAATGGCTTTACCGTTGGGCTTGTCAATGGCAGACATACTTACATTCCCTTCTATGTGAGTCTCAGAAAATTAAAATTTCCAATTTTTAATGGGAGACATGCATACTCATAGCAGATCAACCCTGAGCAGCACTTATACATATATATATGGGATTCATAATCACATGGTTTAAATATTGTGTAGAGGATCACGGAGAAACATCACAAGGTGGTGATCACTGACAGAATGTGGGCGAGGCTTCTGTCTTCGACAAACCAGCCGAGTTTTATGAGGCACGACAAAAGCGAGTCAAATCAGTTGGCTGGTGAAGCAGGGACCATGAAATGGTGAACATCTCTGTCTAAAAAAGCATTTGTTTTGTGTTTTGAGTTTGAGGAGATCTCTGTTTGCAAGTTAGGTTTCTTTATTTTGATAGAAGCTTTTTAAAATGTTCTATAATATTCTTCAAGCAAAGAGAAGAGAGATAACACCTTGTGTGAATAATGTAACAATTCTTGGTTTGTATTTACTCTTTACCAAATCTGTAATTTACGATGTGTAATCAAATCTATCTGCACTCTTGTAATCAAGATGGTTATGATACTATATATGCATTTCAGTCAATATTTGAAGCTCATACAACTTTGAATAACTTTACATGATTGAGAATGGAACTTGAATGAGGTAAAGAATCAGTGATTTATGATGGAATCAAACTGCAGCTGGCTTCCCATCTTTTCTAGGATCACTAACTGCAGTGAGTAAGCCCTTAAACTGTTTTGATTTCTTTCCAATTTTCCTTCCAATTTCAATAAACATCTCTGCTTCTTCTTTTTCTTCCTCAAAATTCTGAACGATAAGTTGAACAATAGCTCCACCTGATAGAGCCGAGAGTTCATGTTTTCTCTTTGCCAAAAACATTTTAGTACCTTCTGCAATCCCTATGTGCTCGCCATTGATTGTGGTGAAGTTCTCATATTGAACAACATTTGGTATTAACTGCAACAGCAACCAAATACCAATGAGTCTTTCATTTTGAATTTAAGTACAAATCAATACTGATGATTCTTGTAATGCTTTCACCTTATGATAAACTCTGGCACTCTCTACCGCTTCTAAAGGTTTCATCTTCAACACAAAACAATTGAGGAACACTTGAATCACAGCCGGAATTATATGCATTCCACCACTTCCTCCAAGTGCTGCCACCAACTCACCGTCCTGCAGCACAAAAACAATTGCAAGTTTTCATAATCTCAACTTAAGATTTGGTAGTATCATTTGAGTCGACAAGACAATAGTGAAGGCATAACCTTGGTAATAACAAGAGGTGTCATAGAAGACAATGGTCTCTTGTTTGGTTCAATGAAATTTGTAGGTGCTGGAGGAAGCATGTCAGGAGTGATTTCCGTGGGTACAGAGAAATCATCCATCTCATTGTTGAGTACAATTCCAGTGGACGGTGATAAAACACCAGCACCAAAAACGTAATTCACGGTTGTGGTCATGGACACAGTGTTTCTATCCGCATCCACAATGCAGAAATGACTCGTCCCTTGGTCCCTCAGTTGGCTCCACCGGTGCAGATAGTACTCAGGTGGGAATGTTATATTGTCGAATATCCTCTTTCTGATTTCTTCTGCGTGAGTCCTTGAGAGCATTTGGTTCATAGTGTTAGTTATGTTAACGAACTTAGGGTCTCCAAGATCCATCCGAGCCGCAAACATATGTTTCATTGCTTCTATCAAACGATGCAGCCCAAGATCCTGTCCTGAAGCAGTGTAAAGGTTCGAATAACAATCCAATATATTCAAAACCATCGTATAACCAAGTGTTCCGCTCGAAGGAGGTGGCATTCCATGAATTGTATAACCCATAACATCAACCGACAATGCATCACTAACTCGAACTTTATAACTTCTTAGATCATCCATTGTTATGATCCCTCCTGCCTTTTTAACATCATTAACAAGCTTCTCTCCGACTGTTCCATTGTACAAAGCTTCCGGTCCTTGCTCAGATATCATCTCAAGACTCTGAGCTAGTTCAGGGTTATAGCAAATCTCACCAGGTTTCAAAACCTTTCCATTTCGTGAGAAGACATTCCTCAAACCCGGGTCGTTAAGTATCATCGAAGCGTGGCTCGATATGGCCCGTCCAAGATACGGAGCCACCACAAAACCACCTCTAGCTAGCGCAATTGCTGGCTCAAAAAGTGGCTTCCATGGAAGACGACCATACCCTTTCCAAGCCTCGTAAAGTCCAGCTATCTCTCCAGGAACCCCCATCGACAATGCGCCTTTGTATTTCGCATTTTCATCATTCTTATACATATCCTGAATTAATTCACAAGCTAACACATTACATTACCAACTAAAAAATCAAGAAAGATTAGTAAAAAAAGCTTTTTTACCTTAGAGGCAGCTAAAGGAGCAGTTTCTCTCATGTCAAAAGCCTCAGCTTTGGAATCTTTCTGCGAGCTAACAATCAAAAAAGAACCACCACCGATCCCACTAGACATTGGATTAACAACACCGACGCATAAAGTAGTAGCCACAGCAGCGTCCACAGCGTGACCGCCTCTTCTGAGAACAGAAGCACCGATCTCAGAGCATCGGCCGTCATCAGCCGCCACAACACCGTTCTCTGACTCAACCACATCACTGATTGTTCCATGGCTAAGAAAACTCTGTTCGGTCCCTCGTCTTGACAACAGAATTGTTATATTGTCGCTAAAGCTATAACCTTTGAATTTTTCACAACACAAAAGAGTCAACGGCTTTTTACTAGTCTAGTTAAAAAAAGATAATCATGTCATTTGTAATTAGTCAGCTAGTATTGGATTGGATCATATAATTGTTCCTCGATTATTGGAGTAAAAAATAGGATTAAAAAAGAAAAGAAAAACCTGAGATTCCGACGAGAATCAGAACCAGAAAAAGAGTAATCTTCAGATTTCTTCTCTGTTTCTTCTCCTCCTTCTCTCCGGGAGTTTCATGGTCGATGCCCAGAAGAGGATCCGTGATAATTGCGCCGTGACTCATCTTCGATCTTTAACTTTTTCTCAATTTCAATCAAGGAGGAAGATGAGAAAAGAGAGTGAACAGAGTTGCTGAAGAGTATCTTTTCGGGTTTATAGAAAAGAAAAAAATAATTTATTTACTTTTTTGTGCGATTCGAAGTTGGTGTTTGTTTCATAGGTATGGTTGTAAGTAGATGATTGGTCGATTATAAGAACATCTTTTACACGCTACAGTGACTAAAATAAGTTTGGTAGGCGTTACGTTATCGCGCACTGATTCAAATCCTTATTAATTAACAGAAAAATAATAATATAACGCACAAAAAAAGCAAATCACTTTATTTTTTTATTGTGCATTGCAAAGAACAATATCCCCCATTAATTACGTTAAGAACCATTATTTATGTTCAATAAGAATATTTTTGTGAACCATATAACACAAAAACCACGTTTTAAAATAAACAAAATTGATAGAAATAAAGATTGAATACGTACGGTAGAAGTGATACCGAACGATGGATAAGGCCGCGTGAAGCATAGTCGTGCCATTCTCTTTGGCCACCTTGATAAGGCCATTTTTTGTGTTGTAGCTTGAGTTTTTTGTAATAGGGTTCTCTTTAAAATATTGCAAATAAATATAAATAAATAAAGAAATTGGTTAAACTTTTTTATATTGTTTTTGAAATTTTAATTAATTTTAAAAACAAAATAAGGTATGATAGAGATATCAAGTTCTTGCCTTGTGGTGAATATAGGCATCATCGAAGGCACAACCAACGGAAACGTATCGCCTACAAAAATTTAAATAAAATTTTACAAACTAATCGTTATTCTTTTTAGGTAGTTATATTTTCAAATAGCAGCTTCTTACGTACTAGCCATTGGGCCTATTTTCAAACTTATATATCACAAGAAAATAAATAGTTCTAACGAGATAACAGAATCGAGAAGTTGGAATTTTTATATTAATTTTATATAATATGTTTTGATTTTGATACATATATAATATTTGAATGGTACGTAAATTAAATAAGAAGATAATGTTGTTTCGACGGAACCTCACCAAATATCTTCCCTTCTGATACAGTATAACTGCTGAAATCTTCATACTAATTCACTATTTTAATTTCTTTGGAAAATATTGCATGGTAAATTAAATACCAACATGATAAATATCACAACTAACATAGAAAACGCCAAGTTGCTTTCAGTCTGTTGGTTAGGATGATCCACTTAATGACTTGGCACCATGGTTCGTTTCCTATTTGCTGTATTATAGTACCTTAAAAAGGGATTATAGGGATGAGTTTTAGACTATAAATCAGACCTTATCGATCTAATTGTTGGAAAAAAAAAACTCAAATAGAAAACTTGATATTACAAAAATGTACAAACAAATTATACATGTTCGAGTTAGTGCGGCAAGCACTGAGGAAATTAGGATTCTTGGGGAGAATGAAGATGCATTGCTTTGTTGGACTCGAAGAGAGGTTAACTGCACGTGTGAAGCGACACATCAATCGATCGTCTATCGTGATCGAATCTGCATTTAGTGGTATGATCGTTATCCTAACTTGAGTTTTGACTTTAATTACGAATTACGATTTATGGTCTGAATTCTTTAAGAGTGATGCTATCTTTTTAACCTATATATCTCAATATCTTAACACCATTGTTATCAATTTGTAAATACTTAAAATATGCTCGTGCAAGAAAAGTATGAATATTTTTATAATGTAATATTATTAACATTTATGGTGAAAATTTGTTTCTATATCGGTTAAAAAATAATATTTCAAAATTTAAATCATCGGTGAGTAATTGACTTAACTCAATTTGGTTTATACTTTTATGAAAATACTGAGTGATAGAGAGAAAAAATTACGGTTAGTTTTTAGTAAGCAAAGAATTAAAAGTGATAAAAAATCTTATTAGTTGTTCAAACTTAATTCCAAAAAAAAATAGTAATGTAATAAATAGTTTAAATCATAAGATCTTTTTATATAAGGTAATTCTTTCTCTAACTTCTTATCTATATCTGATGTTTTTGAAAATTTTCATGTTTTTTTTTTTGAATTAAGGTAAGATAAGAGATATAGAGTTCTTGCCTTGTTATGAATATTGGCATCAGTGACATCCAAAAGATTATTATTATTGGTGTAGTGTAGATTTAAATTATAATTATTTTTTATTTATATTTTATATATGTTAATAGATTTTATATTTTACCTAAGAATAGTGTTTTCAAATATTTTAGGTCTTCTTATAAATAGTTAATTTCTTAGGCCTATAATTTCATAAAGTTTTCATTGACAATGATATTTTAATATAAAGAGTTTTTTGAAAACATTGAGAAGAGTATTTTTAATCTTTGTTTCCGGTTAGATCTTTAAAATTTTCAATGAATCTATAAAAAAATATTTATTCGGGAATTCTCATAATCAAAAGATATCCTTACATTTATCTTAGCTTCCGTTCCCTCAATTATTTAACCAAACATATAATATATATATTAACACCTATGAAATAGAATTTAGTACCATGGAATAAGAGCAGAACATGGAGCCAATCCTCATCATAATAATCTCTACGAATAGCTTCTGCAGATTGGAGAAGATGTTGAATTTGTGGCTCGTCGAGATCAGGATCACTATCGTCCACAACACTGTTCAATAGCTCACAACATTTCCATATACTCATTTCCATCTTGTTCATTTTTTCTGTACTCTTCTCTCATTTCTTAACCTGCCAAAGTTCTTAATAATTAGGTCATTCTTCTTTAGGGTTTAGTTACTAAATTATGACGAAGATAATGATTGAAATTGCTTACAAAATCATAACTTTGGTGGATATGTTGCATTCTATAGAATTCCTCAACTCCTTGTTGTCTTTGACTTGCAACATTTTCATAATGTCTATTAAATAATAATAATAATAATAATAATAATAATAATAATAATAATAATAATAATAATAATAATAATAATAATAATAATAATAATAATAATAATAATAATAATAATAATAATACGTTAAATACAAAACATACTAGATTCATGAATTTCGTCTCAAATTTGTCTTGAATCGCAATTCGAAATGAATTCCATACGATATTTGCTGTCCAAAATCAGTTTTTTTTAGTAATGATCAATCGTATGAAAATACAAACCTAAAAGCATGTCCCATGAAATTGATATCAGGAGCATCAAATCCATCGCATGTCTTAGATTTTGGAACCATAAATCCTCCATCTAATACTAATTCTTCTTCCTTCTTCTCTCCCATTTTCATTTCCTCCACTCTTGAATCTATTATACAACTTTTTTTTTGTCAAAAATCTATTATACAACTATAATCATCAATTTTACATGAAATCTTCATTTCAGAATCGTAAATGTTAAATTTAAGAATTAATCGTTACCGGAAACAAATTGCTTGGCAGAAATAGTCATTGTATGAAATTTGAATGTGACGAGTAAACATATGTTTTTAATGTTGAGGAAGATTGATGAATTTGTTTACCGAGGATAAATAAGGTTTTATAAAAAAAGAAAAAAATCGAGGCATAGATAAAATATGCACTAAAAACACGTTTCGACCTAGGGAAACAATTTTTCCCACAAAAATAATAATTTATCACCATATTTAAATCCACATACATTTTTCAAATATTTATAAACTGTAAAAACAAAACCATATTATATATAATAATATAATCTTATTAACAAACTATAGAAAGAAAAACAAAAGCTTGTCAACGTACGACATGAAATTAGATTTAGATTATGTTGTGATCTCATTTTGGGAATTTTATTAAATTAAATGCACGTTTAGATTCATGTAATTACATATACATGGAAGTCCAAAAGAAAAGCTTAAGAGTTGTGACAAGAGAGTGAATTTACTTAAATATCAAAAGCTTAACCATTCACAATTTCACATCATTGTTTTGTGGCCTCTTTTTGTTTACGCAATGCTTGGTCGGTCCAATCGGTTCATTTCCATGTTTATTTATAAATATATATAATTCATTTGCATTGACCAGTGAGCTCTAAATGGACCGAAAACTTTTTAAGATTCTACTCAGAATTTTTATGTGGGTTCTTCTAATTGGGCCTAAACCCTAAAACATCCATGACATTATGTCACTTAGATCCGAATCACGTCAACGTTATAAATGTGAAGTGTTACGAATCAGAGTCTGTATCTAACTCAATCAGAAAAAAGAATAAAACTTTTTTCTTTATATATAATTATATATATATATATATAAGTGAAAGTGATCAACAAATAAAAATATTATATGATTTTTCGCACAATGAAAATAAATTAATGATAGTACAGAATAAATTAAACAGCGAAAAATATTAGTAGTTTGTGTTAATGATTGAATAATATAAAAGCATATAGTAATCAAAATTATAAATCTCTCACGAGTACTTTACTGTTTTTTTCAACTGCCTCTCTGCTATGCCAATTATTTTGTCTATGTGCATTCATTACGTTTTTTCTGATGATATTTTTTTGTCAATTGATCGACAATATCTGATTCATATTCTAAAGTTCACCCTTAAAATTTTGTTTTTAAACTACCATAATATACCGAGTATGAATCAAACTATGGTGCTAAGTTATTAGTTATATCATCTTAACCACTAGATTGAAAGCAACTCCACGATCAAATATTTTGATTAGTATTTTTTTTTTCCATCCGTTATTATTATTATTATTATTATTATTATTATTATTATATAGATTATGTAATTTATTTTCTAAATTTTTTCTTGTTTTTTTCCATGATGGTCTCCAGAAACCTCTTATTTACTTTGTCAAATCAACCAAAAGTTTAAAAAAAGCACCACCATCCAATTTTATGTCGGAAAATTACAAGGATTCAAACTTTTTTTGTTTTTTTGCCGTAAAAAGTATGTGTTTTATTCATAAGGTTACAATCTGCTATATTACATGCTTCAAAATTGTTGAACCTTAGTAAGAAACATTTTCAGCGAGACTAAGTTAAGCCTAGACATAGGAGGCTATCCTAAGTCAAACTATTTCGTTCTAGACTAATTGAGAAAATACATAATTAAGAGAAGAAAAAAGATTTCGAAAATTTTATCAATCACAATGTTATATAAACAACCAATTATATTGATAATTAAAGCTAGAATATTTACCTCTTCATTCATTAAGAAATAAATAAAAGTTTGTAAATTTGGAGCCCATCTATATATAAATAAATGTCATTTTCAATTTAGACTCTGTTAACACTTGTAGTGAAATGGAAGGGACATGATTTGGCTCCATCTAATCGAGTGCTCTATTCTTTTTAGAGTTTGATTATTTCGAATATTTATGAAACCATACATAAAGAAAAATCACCATATGATTTGTATTAATTTAGAGAAGGTGACAAAATTATGTGACGACTTCTCTAATTAACAGTCAAATCTGGTCTCAATCTGCAGGAATTAGAGAAAGTGACAAAAATATATCACGACTTTTATAATTAACAGTCAAATACAGTTTCAATTTGCAGCTAATCAAGGAAAAAAAATTATTAATAACAAAAGGTCGTCTTTAATAAATAATTTTGGTAAACCGATTGAACCAACTCGGTTTACTCTTTGGTTCACCCCAACACTGATGATGCCACGTGGTAAGATCTTAACGAGAGATTAAAAGCTTCTGGCGTTTCGCGGACACGTAGGTGGTCAAAAGGCCATAAAGAGACAGCCACGTGTACATTTCCCGTACTTTTTAGTGTATTTTAGATCTCGTAAATATTCTTTTGTCGGGACGTGGAAAGTAGTTAGTGTACTGTTTTACGGTGGAACGACACGTGCTTCAATTTTAAGACACGTCTCCGAAATGTTGGTGTCACGTGACTTTGAGGCAGATCATGTGATCTTTTTCTTCTATTGAGATTTCATCATCCCTCTTAAAGGTAATATCGAATCTAACAGATTTAATTTTTCTTAATTTATTATTATTTCTTTATAACTATATAAAGTAATTTTACTAATTGAAGACATTAGTAGAAAAATATTCCGATTCGGTTGGTATTTTATGATATTAATTTTCTATCTTAATATCCATCAATATTCTACGACAATATTATAATTAATTGTTGGATTAGTAAAGTATTGTTTTTTTTTTTGTCAAAAATTATATCAACACCAATCATATCCAAACTCATCCCTAAAATTCTTATTAACTACCATAGTTGAGTGGAATTGAATTATAAATAGCTGAGACATTTAACAACCGGTAATATTATCTCTTTTTACTATATTTTATATATTAGCTGACTAAAATATATGATAAATTAACTTTAAAATAACAATCATTCAAGACATCTCCAGGTTAATGTTTTTGGACCAGATTCAATTTTTCAGATGCATGCATGTTAAAAAGCATGGTAAATATTGTTATATATAGACACAAATTCGTAATAAAAATAAGCTGAAATTAGTGGATAAGACCAAGAAATAGTGATATAAAAGTTTGAGTAATTAAGGGGAATAAAGGGGGGTCACGTAGTAGTCATGATCGTGGCCAAAATATAAATAAATTAAATTAATGAAAAAATGTTTGGTGGAATGTAATAAGAAAGTATTAAATTTGGGAAGCGTAATGAACGGTCGAGATGAATGGAGCATGCATGCATGAACCCTCATGCTTCCTTAAGAGGTGGCATTGTTATCATGTGTGATTTCGACGCGTGTACGTATTCATTCTTTACGTACATCACATGCATAAGCTCCTTTCTATTATTATAACATTCTTATTATGCATATAATTGGCCTCAATTTTATAATTTTTAACTGTCACAATTTGTTTTCAATTGCTTATAATCGAATTGAATCAATTTGGATCCGACAAACAGTAACTACACGTTAGGTTCTGCATTATAAAAACATTCCCAAAAGACACATAATTAGTGTCATTTATAAGTTGAATAATATCTTAATTCTTTGGACGAAAAGAATACAGTTTGTTCCAAATGTGTCATATTCAGATAAAGGTATATAATCGATGATAAAAAAAAATTTCTATTCGTAAAAATTGCTTATTACAATAGTTTAAATGAAGCTAGTTATAGGTTGCTTCTACCCTAACCTGATAACAATATAATTTGGGGAATATTGACCAATAAAAGGGACAATGGAGGTGTAACCATGTGGTAGATACTTGGTAATAATATTGATGTTTGTATCAGATTGGGAAATATTATTGTATGGTATGGTAGAGATGCTCGATGCGAAAAGGAGAGTTAGGAATATATATTATTTGTTATTTAATGGAAAATAAAAGATATTTGAGAAGAAAAAAATGTAAAAGTAATAAATTGACATCTTAAAACTTGTGGCTGATATTACACGAGAGTGGAATTTGGGGGTCACATGGTTTCTTTTCTATCTACTCTCAAGAAATATATTCTTTCAAATTTTATTATGGACAAACCACAATCTATAACACAAATTTCTCAAATCTTAAATATTGTGATTTTATAAAAATATAAATTATGACAATATATATATATATATATATATAGATATTCAACCATTTAACCAAAATCTTTCACTTCTATTCCCACTTCTATGTTTGAGAGCTTTCACATATTTTAAAATTTTATCTACAATATCAAATTTTCTCTTAACAAATATAAAATGAAATATATTGTAGAGATTCTCATATAAACAAATGGTTTATAAGAATTCACCCAAAAAAAATGGTTTATAAGAGGAGAAGATAACTTCTCTCCATGAGCTCTCAAAATTTTCAAAGAATTACAACCACTTTTATTTTTATTTAAAAAAATCAAATTCACTATAAAATTTCGTTCTTCTATCTAAAGGAACATAAATATATCTTATGTAATAGTTTCATAATTTTTTGTTAGAATTCAAACATCCAATCATGTTTGGCTAAACTGGTTAGAAGTTCATTTTTCAACACTTAGTGACTCAAAAAAAAAAAAAAAATTATATAAATTTTATGTTTTATATTGTTTACTAATTACTATTACTTTGAAAACATCTTTTTCTAACTAGACTTGAACAATTTCTTTGTCAATAAAAGAACCAGTAGAACAAAAACCGTTTGGTTGTAAAAGTTAGTTGATGGGTCAATTCATTGAAGGTTCACTAGTCTAGCTCTCGTGAGGAGTGTGCAATTTTTATTTTCTCATGATTATATCTTCAACTCATTAAATCAGGTTGACCTTAATTGTGTATATCATTAAAATATATAATTGGTCATTGAGTTATCTACCCAAAACAAAAATGGTCCTTGAGCCATTGCAATATTTCAACGAAATAATCTTCCATTGACAAAAACAAAAACATGGTTGATAATATACACTCAGGGTTTCATCCTTGGATCTGGTGTTACAAAAATTAATTTTGTAATAAATTATGTATACGAGTAGAAACCAAAAGATAAACAATCTATAAAAGTTTTTGAAGTCCGACATTGGATTGGATTACATTTGCAAGTTTATAGAAAGTTAAATGTTTTAAAAGAATCATTTAATGAGTGAATAATTGTAAGTTGTGTTCCCCATTATGTATATATAAAAATCAATTTCATTCAAAAATTTGTAGTATTTTGTTTAACATTATACAAATATTGTAGCTTCGTAAGAGCTATGAAGATATTTTGGATCCGTACGTAAACAGACCAAAGGGGTTAATAGGTTTGAGTAGTGAGGTTGAAAATGAAGGTATCGTAGTGACTTGTGTTTACATTTCACTACCTTCCAAATAAACATTACTTAATAATTGTTCCTTGAATCAGATGAGCTTACACGTTTTTAGATATTTTGCAACTTGCAATCTTCCTTAGATCTTAGGGTATTATTATATTATTATTTTATTATTTTTATAACTTTTGTTTCAAATTCAACCTCAGAACCAGATATTATATCACTATTTATATAGTTTTATAAATATGGCCGACAATTAATTCGATTGATTTTCTACTTCAAGACCAGATTATTCTTTGGTTATCAATTATATCCATAAAACCTAATCCATATATGTATAATTATATTACTATCTATAATAGAACTAAAAAATATAGATATAAATATTTAATTATTTAACCAAAACAAGAATAACTGTTTAAATTTTATTAATAAAAATGTGTTGTTCTCAAAATAGCAATAGATAAAAAACTTAAAACATATTAAGAACTGTTTTTTTGTCAAATAGTTAAGACTTAAACATTCATACTGTATTTTTTATTAGAATTCAAATTTATATGATATTATTTAAAATTTTAAAGATAAAAATAGATTATAAATTGATTCTTATCGATATAATTATTAAAAATAGATGTGTTAATATGAAAGAAATGAAAGAGTTGTAAAATGAGTGTAGTTCGATAATGTCATAAATTTAGCAAAGAAACATAAATGTCTGCTCCTATAATGTCTTTAGACGTTATTCCAAATCTGTTCCAACATGTCTTCTTCATTCTACACATTTCTTATCCTTTTTTCAATATCTTCTTTAACCTTCAATCCAATTTTGGTATTAGAGTTCTCCAAAATTCTCATTATATTACAATAGTTTGAACTATTATCTTGAAAGAACTGCAACCCACAGAGAGACTCTCTCTTCGAATATTCGAATGAATCAAAAACATAAACTCATATTCACTTAGAAATATCTGAAATAATTATAACTTTTTCGATCGTCCGGATCCCTTCTTTACCGACCACAACACTCTGAACCGACTCAATCATTATATTACAATAGTTTCCATGTTTTTTTACTAACAAAAATTGAAACAGTAAAAAACGTGAAAAACTGCATAATAAATGCGACATTTGAATATAAAATTTGAAAACAGTATCATTATATTTTACTGTAGATTTTTAGTTTATACAAAAGTTTCATTACTGAATTAGTCATGATCTTCCATTCTAAAATGATATATATTCGGATCAACATATTGAGATATATTCGGATTAGATTAAAAATAGGAAAGATAGGATAAATTAAGAATTAAAAATCAGATTACACATGTCTTCGAATTAGATTAAGGATACGGATTAATAGGAGTTTTTAATTAAGTAATTAAAAGTTGGATTATGTATTTTGTCGTCTAGCAGCGCATCTTAAGTTTCGAGTTTCGACCGACTTCGGAAGACAAACAAGATTTCCCAAAATGAAACTTCTATTAAAATCCGAAAGTATTATTACCGTCACAGGGCGGTTACGTTAAATATTATCAAAATCATTTTAATAAACGTCCACATCACGAAAACATCCACGTCAATCTAATCTCGTGGATAAGTCTAAAGCCGCTGTTTAACACGCGTAAGTCACAGAACTGTCACGGTAACATTTTCACTAAGATTTTTTAACTGCGGTGAAAAAGCAGCTCCTAGTCCTATGCCTAATAACCTTAACTATGGTTAAAATTATTTAACTTAACCATGGTTAAGTAGTTCAACTACATATAAGAAGCTTTGCCGGTGAAATGGCAAACACCAACATTAAAAAAAACCTCAGAAGAGTAAACAAAAAAATCTGAGAAAGATTACAACGAATGTGACTTGTTCATCGGAAATTTTGAGAAGATGATGATCGGAGAAACTCGTCGGAGTTGTCCGACTGTTGAAGTTCCTCCATGGCCAGTTTCTGAAGAACTTACATCGTCTGAGATTTTTTCTCCGGCTATGAATAGTCCTGATTGTAGCGTGCTTGAAGCTTTAGCAGCGTTACAGCTTTATTTGCCTTCTAATGAACCGGATCCGGATTCTGAATCCGATCTATTGGGTCCGGATTCTCCAATCGATGCTTATTCATGTGACCAATTCCGTATGTATGACTTCAAAGTCCGTAGGTGTGCTCGTGGCCGTAGCCATGATTGGACGGAGTGTCCGTACGCTCATCCCGGAGAAAAAGCTCGGAGGAGAGATCCGAGGAAGTACCATTACTCAGGTACGGCTTGTCCTGATTTTCGAAAAGGCGGTTGCAAGAAAGGTGACTCGTGTGAGTTTGCTCATGGAGTATTTGAGTGTTGGCTTCATCCTGCTCGTTATCGTACTCAGCCGTGTAAAGACGGTGGTAACTGTCGCCGGAGAGTTTGTTTCTTTGCTCATTCGCCGGATCAGCTTAGGTATTTGCCTAATCGAAGCCCTGATCGTGTAGATTCGTTTGACGTTTCGTCTCCTTCGATTCGAGCGAGAGCGTTTCAGCTGTCTATTTCTCCTGTGTCTGGTTCGCCGCCGATGAGTCCAAGAGCTGACTCGAAGTCTTCTCCGATGACTCAGTCAATGAGTCGCTCACTCGGGTCTTGCTCGGTAAACGATGTCGTCCCATCTTTTAGGAACTTACAGTTTAATAAGGTAAAATCATTTCCTCACAGCAATCCTTTATTTGGATTCGGGTCGCCCCGAGGATCGCTTTTGGGTCCTGGGTTTCAAAGTCTGCCCACAACACCGACCCAGCCCGGGAATCTGGATATCTGGGAATATGGGTTAGAGGAAGAAACCGGAACGGGGCGGGTCGTTGAGTCGGGGCGTGAGCTACGAGAAAAGATGCGCGAGAAACTGAGCAAAGAGAATTGCATGGGTCGAGTTGATCCTGATCCAGATCAGACTTCGGGTGAATCTCCTGATGTCGGGTGGGTATCTGACCTGGTGAGGTAAAATCCGACCCGTACCCGGTTCTCGTTGATGGATCATTTTTAGTAAATCAAAATCGGTTCTTTTTTGGGATTCTTCCGAGGAAAAGAGGAAGAATTCTTAGTGTGTTCATATTATTATTATATTTACTAATTTCGTATTATCTAATAATAATAAATTTAAATATGGATTTTTGGGGAAGATTATTCTGATAAATCTTATGGTATTTTGTTGTATAGATGTGCCTAGGGTTTTAATTATTATTATCATCTTGTATTATGATGTTAAAAATGTAACTTCTTGGTACTCTATTCAATTAATGAATGCAAATTATTATCTATTCTTATCGTTTCTTAAATAATCTATCTAACGTGGAAATGTGCATTTAGGATTTTTACTGTGTCTTTAATGGCCGAGTGGGTCAAATTCTGATGAGTTATACGTAATGACTTGGGAAAGTTAAAATTAACATATAAACGACTTATTCAATGGTGTTAATAGCGTTTGTTTTGATCCATTCGATAATGACATTAACCAATATGATTTGGCATTATTACGTATAAGAAAATGACATTAATTAATGCAAAAGATAGTTTTTACCAATTGCAAAGAAAAGTCGTGAGTTTTAACTAAACCGGCTTCATGTTAAGAAATACAAGTAATCGTGAATAAGACATTTTACTTTCATGTCAACGACTAAAATATTTATTTACATTTTTCTTTACTAATTTTTTGATGTTCATCGTTTAAAATAGTTATATATATATCATATAAGAAAAAGTTTTCAAGAGAGTTAAAAGGCTTAATCCAAAATGAAATTTGTTTGCTACATAAACTTGTTTCATAATTATTTAAATAAAGTATTTCATATAACTTGGCATGTAGTGCTCGTACGATTGTAAACCTCCATTTTTTGGATTGGCTATATAAAATCAGTTTAAGTAACATAATCTTTTTATAAAACTAATAAACATTGTATTACAATTATAAAAAAATTACTTCTTGATGAGAAAAAAAAGAAAAAAAGAAGACATGTGGGTCCAAACTTTTTTTTTTGTCAACGAGCTGAAACTATTTTCATTAAATTAAAGATTCTGAATTACAACACCATAGTAAAAACATAGGACCATACAAGACAGAAAATAGAAAATAAAAACACTAAGGTGGAAACAACTTTATACACTCGGGGAAAAATGGATAGATTGTGGGGAGTTTGAAACAAACCGGGAGGTATTCCTAGTTTTACTGCCATCGAAAACAGATGAACTCTTGAGATGGCTCTTGTGGATCCAAAGTTAGGTATCAGAATTAACATATTTGAAGAGAGGTAAATATAAAAATTAAATGCAGTGTGTAGATACATACACATAAGTGTTATGTCGGGAAACGTCAAATCTATATAATTAGCGAAATAATAGATAGTTGTAGGGTGATTAGCCCACAAAATCCAGCTTAATGTCAAAAAGCAGAAACCTAATTATAAAGGCATTTATGTTAGACCAATTTACTTCTACATTCTAAGAGCTATATTTATTACTTTTGCCTACTCATATTTTTACTCTACAAGAAAGGTAATTTTATGAAATAACGAAAAAAAAAACCATTTTTTTAACAGAAAATTTTCTACTTAGTTACGGTGATTTCCTTATTTACCGGTCCAGGCGGCGATTAATCTCGCGTTTGACTAACATTAGTAAAACATTAATTTAACAAAAGAATTAGTGCTGTCAAATCGGTAATTTACAGATGTTATATATGTACAAAACTTGTTTAGCAAGCATGTTATGCTGTAAAAGTGTGCATTATGTCTTATTGATAGATGAAAAGTTTAAAATAAAGCACAAATAAACTGTTTTTTTTTTTTACAATTATTGTTTTTCCGGTTACAAATTTACTTTAAAAAAAAAAAGAGCTCAAATGAATCTGTAAACCCAAAAAATAAAGATTTAAATCTTTAACTCAAGCAAAGTAAACACAAATAATCTTTAAAAAGAGCATAAATGATCAATCAAACATTGATTTTATTTCTCACTACCTTGCAATTGGTCCAAACGTAGAATATTCTCCATATGTAAGCGAACCCGATCCCAAAGAGCTATTATATTCATTGCTATTGTTCCGAATCGGCGGTTTCGTGTACTTCTCTTTTACTACTTCCATCTCCTGATGGCTCTTTGGCTCACGAGCTAGTTCCGCGGCTAAGCATTGTTTTAGATCAGACACGAGCTGGTTCATTGTTGGTCTTTTGATTCCTCTGTCTCTGACGCAAGACATTGCCACCTCTACATATTTCCAAGCCGAGTTTGAGGAGAATTCGCCGTGAAGCCGTGGATCCACAACTCCATCTATGTCTCCAGTTTCGAGGAAAGGCTCCACGAAGTGGACAACGTTTATTTTGTCTCCGTCGTCGGTTTTTATGATTGATCTCTGGCCAGTTATAAGTTCTAGGAGGACGATTCCAAAGCTGTACACGTCGCTCTTCTCATTTAGCTTGAACGTATTGTAGTACCTGTTTCGAAACCAGTTTGTGATGAGACCAGTTTGACGACAATGGTAATGAATAAGGTCGTGATTGGTAGAAGAAAACATACTCGGGATCGACGTAGCCGGGAGTACCCATGATGGCAGTCACGACGTGGCTGAGATCGTCTTCAGGGAAGACCTTAGAGAGGCCGAAATCGGCAATCTTGGCTTCCAAGTTATCATTTAATAGGATGTTTGCTGTTTTGACGTCTCTATGTACTATTGGTGGCCTGCATCCATGATGTAGATACTCCAATCCTGTCAAGGGAAAAGAATATACCAAAAAACAGATTTCAGAACTGAAAGAAACTATAAACGGGTTTAATATCTCGGTTTAGCTTTGGATGTCAAAACCTTGTGCAGAGTCTATGGCTATATGGAGTCTCATTTCCCAGCTAAGATTCTCTGCATTCTCACCTATAGATCCATAAACAAAACACAGGTGAGAGAAATAGAGAAGAGATAGAGGGAAAGAGAAGAGACATAGATGAAGAATACTTGAAAGAAAATCCTGCAAGTTGCCATTGGCCATGTACTCGTAGATGAGAGCCATACTGCGATGATCATCGCAGTATCCAATAAACGAAGCTAAGTTCCGGTGATGCACTGTCAAAAGAAGCTCTGCCTGCAAACATTTTACACTTCAGCAACCATAAAACAACATTGTTTAGTCTTTATCTGATCATGTTTTTTCTGTTCTTTTAAATCACCTCGACTTGGAATTCTTTGGAGACCTTGGATGATGATGATGACGATGATGATGATCCTTTAGGTTTTCCCAATGAAGAATCGTTGATCATCTTTAGAGCAATTTCAGTCCCATCTTCGAGGGAACCGAGGTACACAACACCAAACCCTCCTTTACCGATCACTTGATTGAAGTTGTTTGTAATGCTAGAGACTTCACTATACGTGAACCTTCTCTTTCCCGAAGGCAGAAGTGGTCCTGAATAGATTCCTGAATATACTAGGAAATTAAATGCTCGTTTTCTTTCAGCATTTGGTATCTGACTTTTAGTAACCGTAAATTTAAATTAAAAGACCGATTGTGCTTACTATTTTTTCTTTCCCTTCGCATGATGAATATCATAACCAAGGCAACAATGAGAATGATCACTAATGTGGCTACAACAATTGGTACGAGAATTTTGTTCCCATCCTGACATGAACGTGAGTGACATATGTTTTGTTCATCCACACTGGAAATAGCGAGGAAATTAACAAGCTTCAGAAAATGATAGAGACACGGATTGTCTTAACTGCGTTTTGACAAGAAAATGTACCTCAGTGCAAGTCCACCCGCCTTTGTTCTTTTCCTAAGAGATCTTGGGACAAACCCAGTCAATTTATTGCCTTTCAAATTCCTGAAAACACAAAATAAATGTCACAGACGAGTTCATTATTGATGGTCTGTCTGTATAGGCTCAAATGAAGAGATTTTTGTGCTCAACTCACAGGAACTTCAAATATTTTAGATCAGCCAAAAACTCTGGCACGTTTCCTCTTAGGTTATTGTTTGATAAATCCCTGAGAAAACAATGCACACAACTTCTATAGTTAATGTGAATAAATTTTGAGGAAAGTATGTACGTATGTGGCTTGCATTTGTATACTTACAATGACTCAAGAACGGAAAGATTTCTAAATGAGAAGGCTATTGGTCCTTGTAACCCACTTGAACTAAGATTCCTTAATTCTCGCAGCAAAAAAATGAAATAGAAACAAGCTCTTCAGCAGAATCATCCTTGGGGAAACTAAAGAACTAAGCTCAATTGCAAAACCTTTTTTGAAGGAAATAAAAAACAATTATTTTTTTCTGGTTGAAATGAATGACTTACAGGGACTTGACTTGATAACTAGAAGTGTTGTAACTGCATCTAATACCTTCCCAAGGGAAGAGCCTTGGGGAGCAAGGATCACCAGTCCAAATTTTATTAACTTGATACGTTGATTTTATGCTTTCTATGGCCTGAACTGCATTAACAAAGAGAAAAAATGAAAAAAATGTGAGTTTCAGCATAAATCTTACAGAATCTTAAGTAGAGATAGAAACTCACCGTCTTCAATTGTTGTGGAAAATTCATCCAGAGATTGTGCTGTAAATATCTCAACAGCATTGAGTATTGGTGGAAGCGTTGAATCTTCGGTCTTCTGAACAGAAATCCAGTGATTTATACCAGTGAAAGCCCGTGAATTAGATACTGTCATTGAATACTCGGAAGAGGGAATAAAAGCTTCTGAAACAGGCGATCCATTCCAGAATATCTTGATTTTTCTGCTCTCCTCCCTCTTTACATTTTCAAGTTCTGCAAAATAAAGAAACGCATAGAACCTAGCATTTGGATCACCTGATGTCCAAGACAATTCCAATGGTTCATCATCACTTTTTGGTGACGCAGCTGTCTTAATAACTTGATCAGGTGGCTGATAACCGCTCTGAAAAATATCAATATACCCAGTTTTCCTCGTTGAATTCCAAGTGACTGGAGTGTACGGAGACCAAATACGATCATATACATCATTTTGATACCGTCCTGTTCCATTTAAATATCCTGTATCCCATCTTTGATAGAGAACCAATGAGACATTCCTTCCAAACTCCGTACCATAGATTGAGCTGTTCATTGGCCTGAGCTCTAAAGCTGAAATAAAAGGAGTTCCTTTACCTTTGTTCACAAGACAAACGTATATTTTCTCTGACACTGAAAAGCTTAGGATCTCCCTGATGATGTTTTCAGAAGCATTTCTGAATTTCACCGAGGTCCAGAAATTCACGTCAACATAGAGATCAAACTCAGGCAAAGTTTTTTTACCATCGTAGTTTCCATACATAAAGGTAGCTCTGATGAGATAAAGAGTCCCTTTTCCTTCAGACGGGTTTAATGAGTAACAGTTCCTGTTTCCTTGTGGGAAAGATCTGACATCAGCTAGTGGGAAAGGCAAAACCGGGTTTTTTGGGTAACCATATTCTTCAGAGACGTTGAAATTTACTCCAGTGTTTATGAATGGTGCATCCCAGGTGTAGCTGATACCAGTATCAGTGTCGACATAGTTCATATTAGGAGGTGACCCACAATCTATGCTGATGAATCCTGGACATAAGAATAAGGTAAAGAAATATGATTTTATTCTACAATGTTTGAGGAAGTTACATTTTGGACAAGATTCCAGGAAAGACACTGCGTTTTTGTGGCGAAGATACAACCTCTGCGTTGTAAGAAAAATAATAAAAGACAAAAAGCGGGAATGAGACTTGACGAACCTGCTTGGCCTTGGCCATGAACCACAATGGCAGTGGAAATGACGCAAAAAAGGATGAGAAAAACAGAGTGAGCTTCCATGTTCTTGTCCTTTTGTACTGCTCAGCTGATCATCGTCAGAAAAACGGACAACATGCGATAAAGATAACGCAGAAACAGAAAATACCCGAGTCTACAAAGTCTACGCCCCATTTCCTTTTCTGGGAGCACAAAATTTGATCTGGAGCTGAATGATATAAGTGCTTCTCACGACTGGAAAAAAAGCGGCCAAGAAGTAATATAAATTTGTAATACAGCTGTCGACGAATTATCTGTGGGGTCAACGACTAAACCGTGATCTATATATATAACACCAATAAAAACTTATAACAAAAGGCTCTGGACATAGCCAAAATTAAACAGCCGATAAAAACACAGAATATCCGAATCTTATCTGACCACAAAACTGTGGCGGAAGAGTTTAGGATGATTGCAACCTTTAGGACTACTGATAAAGAACAAGAAACTTTAAGGATAGTGATTATGGGGATTTTGACTTAAAGCTAGATTGTCCATAACTGTTCCATTGGAGAATATACAGAACTAAGCTTCATTTTCTGGTAGTTGCCTTGCAGTATCGGGATCATGGGAAGAGCTCAAAGGGAATGAAGATAGCTCTAGGTAATCAAAGTCGTCAGTGATTCCCGCCTGAAAATTACCCATCTGATTAAGTCACTCCCTGATATAAGAGAATGTGAAATCTGGAAATGATTGCATTTGAAGAGAAAAGATCTTGAAGATACCTCCGTGTATAGATGTTCCAGCTGTTCCTTGGCCTGAGGGAAGTTGTTTGAACACCATTGTCGCAATGTGAAGATGTTATCTGAGTAAGATTGAAAGACTTTACAATTTGGGGTGTGGTGAAAATTATGAACCCTTAAAACTGAAAACGTATATCTAAGCAAAAAGAATGAAAAACCTGTCCATCTGTTAGCCGACTGGTGAGCAACTTCAATTGCATTCCCTATCAAAATTAGAAGAAACTTACACATTAATTTTTGCTAGTCAAGCACAAGACTGGATCTTATATTGCTCCGCGAGGATAGGGAAACCCATTAACTGAAAGCAACAAGTAACGTGTTATGCAGAACTTAACTCATTGCCTCCAAGGTAGCAGGATCGTTGTTAGCAAATTGTACCATCTCACTCTGCGTAAGAAGAAGAAACTGTAAGCAACTTGCTAAGCATGCAAGAACATCTTTATGCAAATAGATAACCTATGTAATCTGACCTTCAGCTCTTTGTATTTCTTTTCAATATCTTTAAGTCGTGCCAAGGCCTCTGTTCGTTCCTCCTGCAGCAATAGCGGCAATTCTGGTGTAAAAGGCATGTAAAACTTATTCATGAATTTATTCTGCAGAAATACTTACCGATTCTTCCCTTCCCTTCTTTAGGGCATCACACTGATCACCAAGTTCTGCTAGCCTTTTATTACTATCCTGA
The DNA here is from genome assembly GCA_963920545.1 of Lepidium didymum. Classification (NCBI taxonomy): domain Eukaryota; kingdom Viridiplantae; phylum Streptophyta; class Magnoliopsida; order Brassicales; family Brassicaceae; genus Lepidium; species Lepidium didymum. The sequence continues at coordinate 4,106,629 of OY986980.1, forward strand.
AGATTAGAATCAAGTTTCTGACGAATACTCCGAAGCTGTTCATACAGAAATAGTTGAAGCATGATCAAGACCTATAGATTCATTATGCTAAATCTGAACTATTCCAAAATCGATATCATATCAGGATGAGAACGATTTCTCACTTGATTGCTAGCACAGCTTGGAAGGCTCCAAAAGTAGATCTTCATATGCATAATTATAAACACTGTCAAACGACATATGACAGCGACAAGGACTATATGGCAACAAATGAATTAAATTGTGGAAAGATTCCAACATAGGAACAGCAGCTACTCACAGAAATTCCAATCTTGTCCTTGGCGACAAGATCATCATCTACTAAACTCTGGATGACATCTTTCACCGACTGACTAATTACACCCCTCTTCGGGCCCATCTTCTCGAGTTCCTTTAGCTAAAATGGTTACAGAAGTAGAGACCCGTTAGAGCTGGTACTTCAAAGCCATTATTAGTTCAATAGCAAAAGAAATGTATGCAGCATTGTCGCTTCACCATTCTAGATATCAGATTCACTGGAGGAAGATGAGTTTTAGTACAGGTCAAGCCTAGTTCAAAGGTGTCCAAAAATTAACTTGTAAAAACTAAAGAAAGTGCTCACCAGGAAGAAGTCTGAAGACTCATGAAATATCTGAAGCATCTTGTCGCGCTTCTCTTCCAGCGAAAGCCCCCGTTTCTTTGACTGAATATTATTAACAAATGTAAAGAAACGATTAAGTTAAAGTTTGAATGGCGAAATCCAACAATGATGAGAGAACAAAAAGCTTCTAGGTCGAAAATGTCGAAATCTAAGCAGTCAATTTCAGCGACTACACTGATTTCTAGCGTAGAGTGAGAAAATTGACAGCTAGATAAATGTATATCCGAGACACCTATCGATTCGCGTCCTGCAATCCAAGTGTTTGCGGAATTTCCTCATCCAAATTTATAAATGAGCTAAGGAAGAAAGAAACAGTGCTACAGATATACACTAGGAAAGATAAAAACAAAGTTTAGCGAAGAGGAATTGGAAAACACATCAGGACTGCAAGCATTCAAACAAACAGGTGGAATCGAACATCAAAATACTCTAGAAAGCCGAAGAAACACAAGCTGAGCTCATAAGTGCACGAAAATTAAGTTCATAAAATCGCGGAGAATCACTCGATCCTCCCAGAACGAAATCACGAATCACAGAGGTTTAACAGCGAAACATGATAATCAAACGCGGAGCAGAGCAATAGTCCAGAGTATATTACCATCCTGATCTGTTGTTCCTGACGATGAAATCCAAAGGATTTTAGGCTCTGCTAAACTTCTCTCTCTTTCTCTCCCTTGCTTCCCCTCCCTCTCAGAAAATTCGAAATGAGAATTGTCAAAGAAGCCTTGAAAACTTTGGGCGGGTTATTATCCCTTGCTTATATTTTCATCCCCTTTTTCCACTAATGTGAAAGATACTTTTTCAAAATATAAAACAACAAGGAGTTCAGTTTTGAGATGTTAAGATCATATGCAGCTGGAACCATTAAAATAAATAAAAAACAAAATAATTTTTTTTTTTAAGGAAAATGAGTGATAGCCGAATTGTTTTCAGTTTGGTGGTTAGGATGATCCACCTAATGACTTGACACAAGGTTCGATTCCTACCTGCTGCATTATGGTAGCTTAAAAAAAATTATAGAAGTGGACTTTAAGCTATGTATCGAGCCTTATCAATCTAATTGTTGAAAAATAAGTGAGAATCGATTTTCATTTGACCCATGAGAACCCCTTCAATAATGCCCTTCAAAATCTCTCTATAGTGATTCAAAGTTTTATTATAATAATTTCAATTTCCATTAATTTACAAACTAATTAAATCATTTATATATTATTATTTTTATATTTTATTTTTAATAATTTATAAAATAAAATTACATATCTAACAAGATCTAAGATAATAATTTTGGCATAAATTTAAATTATACATTAATATTATATTTAAATAATAAAAATTAAATTAATAGAATTATATCAAATTATTATCTTAGTTAAAAATAGAAATAATAGAGTTTAATTTTTAAAAAAATATAAAATAGGTTGTAAAAGTAAAATATGATTTTTTTTTATAAATTTATTAATATTATATTGATGAGAGATTCATTGAGATAGTTACTGAGTCTCTCATCAATGGTTCTTAGACTAAATTCTATTAAAAATATTAATATTATATTGATGAGAGATCATTGGATAGCCCTGTACCTAAATATCCGTATTCACTGGATATTTGAATTCGTATCCAAAATTTTATCCGAAAACAGATATCCGGTCAAAACAGATACGGATACAGATAGTAAAATTGAAGATCTGGCGGATACGAATACAAAGTATGGATTTCGGGTCCGGATATCTAAGTATTCGTATTTTTTGTATTTTTAATTTTTTTTTTCGTTTTTAATACCACTTTTCACTATTTTATTTTATTTTATTTATTGTTTTTGGTATTTATTTTCTTAATCATTATTTATTTTTATTTTTTTTGAAGGAAAAAAATTGGTTTTAAAAGCTTTTAAGAAAAAAATTCAATTTTTTTTGTAATATTAAAAGGCAGATATGGATACGGATATCTGCGTATATCTATTTTTCACAGCTATTTGGAATTCGAATATCCGTAATTTTTGGATACGAATACGAATATTAATTTGGCGGATGAATGGATACGGATATCCTTTAAAAACCCGGATATCCGTTCCTTACAGGGTTACCATTGGGATGGTCTAAAACGGCTTGATTTATTTTTAGCAGCGAATCCAAAGCATAATTGTTATTCCATACATGCACGGCTACGAACTTGTAAGGCGAAAGTGAAGAAGGGAAGAGTGAAATAAGTGGAATCCCAGTAGCTATTTTTATTACCAAAAGAAAAGTGCCACAAAAGATACAAAAATTACATAAGATAAATCATGTGAAGCAAGTTCCAATGCAGGTAACATTCACGACGGGGATTATAACAGCTTAGCTCCGACTTTAATCTGTCTCAGATCTTTATATACATTGTCTGTTTCTTCTTTATCAATGCATACATTTCTGCTCGGAGAGGTGAATAACCTGCAGTTAAACCAAACCAATTGCAAAAGTAATTTAATTACATATTACCCAGTCTATAAACACAGACGCAGAAAGAAACCTTTTGATTGCGTTTCATGTTCTACATTTGTACTTTTGCAATGATATTTCATTCAAAAAGTAGAAAATGTTATATAATTATATTGTTCAAACATGTGAATTGTTCTTCTCGTATAGACATAAATGCAAATGATAGAAATTGTGTTTGACAACAATGAAGTATGTATTGATTTGCTTTGCTTATTGATAGAGAAAAGTAAAGTGACCTTAGAGGGCCATCTCAGCCTGTAATGCAGCGAGCTCTTCTTCCTCGGCAGTCCGCTTCTGGGCAGCCGGACGGGCAGGTTGACGCCCTGCTGGCACGGGAACTGAAGGCAAGGTTGTTGTCGGCTGAAGAAGTTGTTCCTCAAGCTCTGCACCTTCCAGTTCTTCAAGCTCTGCTTCAAGCTCATCCTATCAAAATAGAAGTTTTTCTTAGATAAAGATCACTACCTGATAAATATGACCATGTGGGGTACAAAATAGTTACCTCGTCGAAGTCAGCTGCCGCCCCAATTGGTGTCGCCAATGCTTCTTGGATTTGTTTCATGTTCTCGGTCTGCTCATTTATCTCGTCCATGGTCTTGTCAACATCATCAATATTTCTGCAAAGGAGTGTGTTTTTGAGTTAAGTGGACACTGTGAATGTTAAAGGATTCAAGCAATGCCAAAAGGAAAATAGAAAGGAATAAAGAGAATTGATGCAGATTGAAAATCAGCTGGTGATAGCAACTTCTAGAACTCATTACAATGAAATGGTGGTAAAGGGTTATATAGTGAACGTGTTATAAGCACTTACGTTGCTTTCTGCATTGCTTTCATTGCAGAAGCTCCACTCCTCAATGCATCGACAGTTTCTGTTGTTGCTTTTGCACCTTCTAACATAATCATCTGTGTGGAAAGAGATAGACAATCCCGATAAATTCATCACTTACTACTGAAATTATCAATCTTAACAGGACAGTAATAAGAAGAAGAGAAACTCACTTGATCATGTATACGCAACTGGAAATTGCCAAGCTGTTCGACTTGTTGCTCATACAGCCTCTTCCTTTTCAAACACTGAATAGCCGCTGCACAAAACCAAAACAGCATTAATTAGTAATTGCTCCGGTAAATGCAACGCACCACATCCTTAGATTGTATGTAAAGACACATGAATCATAATAAATATGGTTGTACCGCGTTTGTTCTTTGCCCGGGTGTATTCTTTCGCCTTCTCAACCTCTTGACCAGCCTTCTTCAAAAGTACTTTCTCCTTTTTCTCTAGCATCTCAAGCGTCTGCAGTTAACAAACATAAGCAACAACCATGAGAAAGTAAAGAATCTGATGGAAATCAAACAAAACAAGGATATAGTAAACGAAAACTTGCATATCTATTGTACATCCCCAATTCAACATCATGTCTATAAGTGTTCTCAGACACATACAAACGAGCTGATTAAAAGTAATATCTTCAAATCAGATTAGAAAAAAAGATCGATCTCTTCAAATCATACCTCGTTTAGCTTGTCTAAAGTTTGGAGAGCATTTGTCTCCTGCTTGGGTTTCCCGAACAGCCGATTTATCATAGTTGCTCAAATTAACCTCGATGAAGAAACCCAACTTCGATCTCTTCTAACCCAACCGCAACGATCACAGGTCACTAAAAAGTTTCCCCAAAAAATCACAAAATCGAACCCTAATTATGAACTGATCGATCGGTATATCACCAAAAAACAAAATTCGATTAAATTACGAGGAAGATTCAGATTTCGTATGAATCGGATCCAAATACCTGGTGAAATTTAGACTGGCGATGGAGGAGATAGATTTTATAGAGTAAGGCAAAAAAAAAGTGGAAATAAGGAGGGGAGTTTGTGATTTGTGTTCTTTCGCGTTTGGGTTCACATAGAAGGATTAAGATCAAAGGAAGCAACTTTCCTTTTCTCCAGACGCGTAGTAGTTAATCGTATTAACACGTGTTTATTTTTTAGTGGCTATTTGTAATCAGTCTCTTGCATGCGTCGTATACAATAAAACTGGCTAGATATTTAACCGAACTCAAATAAAATAAAATTCAAACCAAACCAAACCATTATTTGCTTACAATCGATCATTACCGTTTTCTTACGGCCATATTAACAAGTCTTTATGTATTTAATTAGAAGTCTAGAACTACTATTAAAATCCTATCCTATTAACATTGATATTTTTCTATTTTTGTTAGCACAATGTAACACACTGCACCAAATGAAATGTCAAAGTTACAAACTTACAATCCCAAACAAGAACCAAAGTTGATTTGGTCAGTCAAAATTAAAAAAAAATAAATAACAATTACTATCAAATAAGATAAAATAAAAATACATTATCCCCTAATTAACGAAGACTTTATGGCAATAGTTAATTATCACCATTGCATCCTACGCCTTTCAATAGTTTCAGCCACGGCTTCTCGGATACCCGAACACGACTGTCTCTGCATCCGAACAGCACCACCACCGCCAACACCCCTCCTCCATCCACCACCGGAAACATTACTCTCCGGTCTCTGTCTCGGTGCACTATGCGACCTCAATTTCGCCCTAAACGAAGTCGTATCCGCCATGTAACTCGAGTTAAACTCTCCAGACAAAAAACAAAACCGTTGAGCATCTGCAACCGTCTCCGCCTCTACTCCACCACCGGCGCAGCATACGCTTTTTGACGGAGACCCTCCGGAAAAACGAGGCGTGCTCTGCGCCGTTGCGAATTTGCTACTGAACTCGTCCCATTCGGGTTTGGGTAATGACAAACGCGGTGGGACCCGACCCGAGAGTGGTGAAGAGAGTGTACGTCTAAACGGGTTATCTAAGAAATCTGACCCAGATAAAACGGGTCCTCGGTTCCTGTAATTTCCGGGTCGGGTCCCTGTGTCTACCTCAACTATCTTAGCTGTCTCTTCGCCGTTGTTTCGATTTTCTAAAGATCCAGAGAATCTTTCCTGTAAAAAGTTATCAACACTTTTACATCATACACAAAAAAGCTTCAATCTTTTCATAATTTGGCTCAGAAGTAATTATCTGCTTACAATATAGTTAAGAAAATTTAATCTTTCACATTAAAAGTCTCGTAAAATTTAATCTTGTTACCAAATTAGTTAAAAAGTTTCCAACTTGTTAAAGAATTTAGTAAAATAATTAAGGTTAATAAGTTTGAATCTTACTTATAAAATTGGTCTGTCGAATTATGGAACTCTAAACCGATTTGAGAGCTGAGTTTTACTGACATAACCAATAAAACCACTTGGTACAGTTAAACCGGAAAAGTAAGTTGTACCATGGATTTTCTTGCCGGAGCAGAATTACCGATACGACGGAGAGCTCTGTGAAACTTAATTGTAGCTTGAGCTCTAACAAGTGCCTCCATACTCCGGAGAGTAGCCGCCGCTTGTTTCCGTACCAAAAACCCTCTAACCAAAGCTTGAATCTTCACAACTCCTCTCAATGCTCTCAACGCTTTTCTCGCCTTTACGTTACACATCATATATAACGGCTTAAATTACTTAATATAATTAAAAATACTAAAAAAGATTATAAAATTTGAGAATTGTTAGTACCAAGTAGCCTCTAAAGGCACATTGGATCTGCAAAGCGGCACGATTCTCACGGCAATTTCCATCTCCTAATGGACCACTCTTTCCTTGACCCGTGAGTCTAACAACCGCAGCAGCCGCTTTAGCCGCGGCAGCAGCCGTGGCTGCAGCAACCGCAATTGCATGCGTTCTACGCTCTTTCTCTTCCTCCCCGGCCGCATAGAACGACCTAAGCCACGCAGCTTCTTTCTCGGATATGTGTGGAGGTATGGTCTCGTAGTTGTCGCAAAGACTGCGGTCAAGACGGTTGGAAATGGCTCCGGAGTCGGAATCTGAACAGGAAGAAGGTTTGATTCCGAACAAACCCTTGAACCATCTCGTAGCTCGACCCATTTTTTTGTCTCTCTCTTTACTCTATTGTCAATCTTGTGATATTTTTACTAGTAATAGTTTTGGTTTGGTTTAAGTTGTAAATAATGTTTTTGTTCGTCTATGTTTTATTTATTTATAAAATTTTAAATAATAAAAATGAAAGATACGACGAAGTAGGCGTACGATTGGCCACAATAGGATGGCATTAGTGTTTTACTTTCTAACATATAGCGATAAAGGTTATTTGTAGTTTAGGTTCCATTCTTATTTTTATTATATAAGTATGAAATTTAGGGCTTATGTATCACTAATTATATATGCTCATAATTCGTGTAATGCGTGATATCTAAATACGGTTTACAGAATCATACATATGTTATTTACTATAAAGTCGAGTATTTTTTTGTTTATATATAGAGAAGATTTAAGTTCTTTTTATGTCAGAAAGAAACAAATATTGTTAGGAATTTAACATTATATTGAAAATTTCTAAATTTGTTCGGAAATAAAAGAAAATAATTTATGGGAAAAAAAAACGAAGAATATCGAATGATTAAGAAAAATAAAAACAAAATTGACAAAACGAGACTTCAAGAATAGCTACTCTGGAGAGACTGTGTAGGTGCTTTCCCATTTTCTGCAAAGTTTTATATGCAGAAGTTATTTAAATAAGGGTAACAATTATATAATTATCCCCATGCAATTATCAGTTTTTGATTGAATCAATAAATATTTGACAGAGAGAATAGATTCAATAGAATCATTACATAAATTATCAATCTTTTTATTCCCGTTTTCTAAAAATGAAATAGACAGAAGTGGAAACTATATCACTTGGGTCTAGGTTAATGAGAGATCGAAGATAGAATAATTATGTGTAGCCAATAATATAAACATCAACTTAGGATAAAAATTTAACTGTAGAAAAAAGTATAATTCGAAGATGTATAATTTTATGCTATGTGTTGTCTATTTATTCTACATAATATACTTAGATGAAATTGCCTTGGAAACCCAACTAAGTTTCAACTTTGTATAAAGTTCTGATAAAAGGAGAAAGTTGCTGTAAAAACAGTGTAAAGGAGAACGTAACGCTCATGGTCGCCTTATAAAATTATAAACCAAATAATTTTCTTATATATATTATAATTAAAACCTCGAGTTATATCATGTATTTACCTAAATAAGATAATCTGATGGAGTTATTGTACCATACTATTGCTATTCATCAACTATTCTGTCGTTCCACACGAAAAGATTTTTTTTCTGCTACAAAATATATTCAGCATTTTGCATTAAAGTATATATAATGAGAGCAAATCATTGCATATTTCATCTGAAATGATAATATGATCCTCATTTTCGGGGGATAAATTTTTGAAGCAAAAATAGAAAATCAGTTGTGGATAAAAGAGACGGTACAGAGTGAGATTCCAACTTATCGAAACTCCCATTATGTCAAATTTGTCATTTTCTCTACTCAAAAAAACTGTAAATTTGTAAAGTTTGAAAATAAAATTTCTTGAGACTTGAGACTTGAAACCAACCCTTTGATAATTAACAATAAAATATGTATATCTTTTCGTTTTTATCATATTCTCTATGCGTCTTTTTGATGCTGTTTAGTATGTTACTCGGTCAAAATCGACAAATTATTGTAATATTACTCTGTGAGATAATATAATTTCCACCGATTGTAAACTGTTTTAACTTTTTTTTGAATCAAATATACTCTTTTAATGCAATATTCATATATATATAAAATAAAATTAAAGATATGTTATTTGAAATTAATAACCAGAGAAAATTAAAAAAAAGTAGAAAAGAAGAGAATCTAGAGTGAGGTCATGGATCTATAATGTAATTATGGAACTCAAAAAAATCTTCTATCATTTGAATTTGACAGTCTCTTTCTCTTGCGGTCCTTCTTCTTACAATTCGCCGTACACTTGTTCTTCGTTTTTAAAATTTTTTTCAAGTATAATCAAATGAAGAGATACTCTTAACTTTGCATGTGAAGTGAATAATGTCTTACGATGGGATCATCAATCATAAGGGACAAGGGTTCTTTTGGATCATAAAAGAAAAAAGATTGGTAAAAGAATTGGCGTGGGCTTGAGAAAGAGTCCATATAGCCTCCCAGGGTTTGATATTTGCTTAATATGTAAATATGAGCCATTTTGGCATTGGTGTTTGCTAGTTCTATTCCATTAGTGTCTACTTTAATCTTCGGAGCTATTTGCTTTAAGGAGTCATGGGATTCTCTTTTTTCTTCTCTGTTGATATGTGAATCTCTACACTAACATTGGCACAGTTAGTATAAAAATCTTACAGACCTATTCAATCCTTGGAAAAAAATAGGAAGTCACTTTATATAAAGTAGTAAGTTGTCCATATTCTTTTCAAGTAGATGGACACTCTCAAATAGATTGATAGAAACCAATGAATAGCAATACTCAAAAAGTAATTCTATATTTGTTTTTCCACCTATATCTGAATTATCATCATCTAGCCAAACTAATTGGTTTAAATATATATAATTGACAACATCTCAAAAACAGCTTGTACCTTTAATTAAATCAGGCGAGCCAAACAATGATAATGCTTAAATACATTATCTACTTTCAGTAAGTTACCTCAAGTCTTGGATTTTCTGGATCACTTGGATACATGCTTGATAAATTGACTTTTATTTGCTAAGTTGTAAGATTCATCTTCCACGTTGCATTGAAGTTTCTCTTTTGCTTAGTGGCATAGCTTATTGATCATGGATTCTTTTGGTGAAATCTGCAGTGATCTAAGCAACAATAACCTCGGAGGCAATTAAGAACTCCAAAGATGGTACCTACAAACCTGTTTTGTATATTTTTTTATTTTGTATTTATAACAATGTTTGTGAAGGCTATGTTGAATGAATCGGGTGGATTGTGTTATGGAATTCGTGTTTATATTATGCAAAACAAGTTTGTAAAATATAACAATAGATAGTTTTCTTAAAATACATATAATAACAAAATATACTAAAGTAATAATGTACATTTTTCTTATAGTGAAAAGACGACAAACTTGGAGCCATGCTCGGATATGCTATCAAGACACTCACTGAAACCAATATCAGATATGATCAAGACAACAATACCATGTTCCTCCGACGCCTTTAACCAATCATGCAAGAGAAGAGACTCTTGAACATGTTGACTTCTTAGCCAAGATCCTTCAATGAACTTTTCACGTGCATGTAGAGCAGGCCATGATCATCGTCACTATGCAGATGGCAATTTTCAGCGTCCCACAAGACATATATCTCATCGTCGTTAGGTTGTGCCATCTGCAAAAACATTTGTCAAACATTGAAAACAAAACCCTTTAACATTATATCAACGAAGAACTTTTCAATAAGAAAAATTCATCAAATTAAGTAAATGTTGAGTGTTGCAATTATGGTTTTACTTTGAAACTGGAAACAAAAAAGGATTAAACCCTTACACTGAAATGTAGTGCAAGTATAGTCCAAATCATTGCATATTTCATCTGAAATGATATATGATCCTCATTTTCGGGGATAAAAGTTTGAAAAAAATAAAATAAATCAGCTGTAGATAAAAGAGATGGTACATAGTGAGATTCCAACTTATGGAAGCCCCCATTATATCAAATTTTCACAGCCTTTTGTCATTTTCTCTACTCAAAAATTCTGTAAATTTTGTAAAGTTTGAAAATGAAACTTCTTGAGACTTGAGATTTGAAACAAACCCTTTTTTCAATTTTTTCATCTTCTTATCCGTCTTTTTAATGCTGTTTATTATTTTTATTTTTTTGTTAAATGCTGTTTAATATATTACTCAGTGAAGATTGAAAATTTACTGTAATATTCCTCTGCGAGGCAAAATGATATTTTCCACTTGTTCTTCGTTTTTTAATTATTTTTCTAAGTATAATCAAATGAAGAGGTACTTTTAACTTTGCATGTGAACTAAATAATATCTTACGTGGATCACCCACCAATCTAAGAGTTCTTTTGGTAATTCCTACATCGATAAAAATCCATTTTATTTTGTTGGTTTTGGGTCATAAAATAAAATAAAAAGATTGGTAAAAGAATTGGCGTGGGCTTGAGAAAGAGTCTACATAGCTCTCTTCACTGTCTTTGCGATTGTGGACTTTGGAATTTCATCAAACCAGGCCCATTCTAAAACTTGTTTGACTCATATACTGTTATATTATTACCTACATGACGAGTATTTTATATACAAGGTTGTATTGTATCATTTGGATTGTGTATAATTAAGGCTAGAAATGAATCCAATTAAAAAATAATAAGAAACAAGACTAACGTTGAACAATAGTCTTAAATATACCCTATTGGTTGAATGCGACATTTTGCTATTTTTTTGACTCGATTTTGACTTTAGGTAATCGTGTTTTTTCTACTTGATATTGCTAGGGATTTAGGAGTTTGGAAAATTGACTATGGATTGGATATTGTCGATCCAACTGTTGACAAAAAAATGAAGGTGGAGAACCAACTTTAATGACATATGCATGACATATATATTCAAGTCAATCTACATCTCTATTATTACATAAGGGGTCTATAAAACATAATGACATACATGTTTGAATGTTGATTGAGCTATTCTCAAGATTTGGTCTAAGATAATGTTTGCTTGAAAGTGAAGTTAATTGCAACTTAAATGGCTTTAAGATTTGAAATTTAAGATAAAATTAAAGCTTGTGGAGTAGAATTTCTTAAAATGGGTTATGTCACTTCTTCATTATTAATTATTGGGAATTACAAGACAAAGATGGGTATGAGATTGAAAAATGGTTGGTTATAAGGTGGACAAATAAATTAGGGAATTCACCAAAACATTTTTGTGTAGGCTCCCATGTATGTGCATGTGTTTTGGTCTCTCATGGCATGGTGGTTTGGTTTATGTCCTTCATTTTTCATAGATTATTTAATTTTATACCATCTGTTTTTATTTGTGGTCTTGTGATCACATGTTTGGCCACTATTGGCTATAAATTGGGATGGATTGTTACCATAAATGGAACCCATGTGACATGAAAAGATAGGTTTTTTTGTGTGCTTATGGTCATGCAATAAACTATCAAAAATATATATACGTAGTACATATGTATAGCATATATATATATATATATATGCATATTGTCAAATAATATTTTTTACTAATTTTGAAATACATTCTTCAACTATACTAAAATTACTTTATTTACTAATCTATTTTTCTCATATATATAATTATATATAATAAATTTTTCAGTGACTAAATATTTATCAATAATTGTATATAGTCGTTGAGCTGATCTACTATACGAAAGATAAGCTATAAAATAACTTTGACTTATAGATACAATAATAGACATATATATAATGTATGGTTTTCTAGAATTAATAATACATGGTCCAAAACAGCATATCCACCAAAGTTCTTAGATGAATTTGTCCCTAGTTAATTAATAAACTGTTTTCATATTCAGTATTTTACATTATCATTAGTAAGGTTCTCATGATTCTTTTAATAATGTGGACCTAGTACAATTGCATATAAGCACTCAAATGTCAAATATATACATGATTATAAACAAGTTGACATTGAATCAATGATATGATTACTTATTGTTTCGTTGAAATTCTAGATTCCTCAAATTAGAGAACGCCCACAGGAATAATAATTTTTAACAATATCTGCTTATTATTCTAAAATTTTCTAGAATATAAATGCTATATATCCTTCCTTCAAATTCTATACTAATATAATGTAACTTACAATAGCTTTTATACCTTTGGTTCTATAATTAGTTACAAGAAAAAAATCTCATTCCAAATGATAAATTCATAGATTTCTGATAGAATTTATCTGTCTTAAACAAATCATCATAAATTTTGATATATCATAAAATTATAGGATATTCTTGACAGATTCTTAGTCGATAGATTCTCAATAGAAAATTTATAAGTATCATATATATATATACATTTTCTTATATTGTTTAAAACTATAGAATAAATTTTTGCTGTTAATAACTACATTAGTAATATCCGATCTATAGTCTAATCTCTTTCTAACGATCCAAATAATATTATGTGAGAATTACACGACCATATAAAATCGTTCTCCAATAGTAAAGTTAGCCAAGGTAGAGTGAACCTCTTCCCCAACCAGAAAATATTATATCTTAGATGTGAATTTCTATATCAAATGAGATAATATATGAAGATAAACTTATGAGATTGATATAAAACAAAACTTAATACACTCCAATTGAATGAAAGAGCAGAGAAAAGGTAAGTGAAAAAGGGAGGCCCCCTCGTGTGGAATTTGAGCAGTACACTCCAATTATATAACTTGTGCTCTGTCTT